>CAWUFW010002092.1:0-2409370 GCA_963921515.1 Calotriton arnoldi
GCTCCAATACAATGTTTCATTGGCAATTTGGATATGTTGAGAATTAATTGCTTATTAGATGTAAAGACATGTAGTCAAGTTACTGGTAAATTGTAATTAATCTCCTGAAATGTAGGTAACAATTAGGGACCTATAGGGTCCAGTAGTAGTGCGTATCGTGTTGAGTACACCTAGTGGTATGCTCGAAAGGGAAATAATTATTCACGAGATGAGATGAGCAGGCTCCGTCACGAATCAGCACTCCTAACTAGATCACCAGCAGAACAGAACAAGCTACATAGAGTACTCATGTGTGCAGGCTAATCCTCACATTTATTGCAAAAGGTTTATCTTGCCACGTTGAAATGGCAGTTTAAAACTGAACACACAGGCTGCAATGGCAAGCCTGAGACAGATTTGCAAGGCTACGTAAATTGGTGGCAAAACAAGTGGGGCTTATAAGTAAATTAAGTAGGTCAGTTGGGGATAAGTCAATGTTACCATGTTTTGAGGAGTGAGCACACACACTGTACCACTGGTTAGCAGTGGCAAAGTGCTCGTAGACCTAAGGCAAACAAAAATGAGATCAGAAAAATATGAAGGAGTAAGGCTAAAGGTTTGGGGGAAGGCTGGCAGGCCTAACAATAGTCAAGTTGTGACTCCCCTAGTCACCTGTAATATTGAAATAACATAGCTGCTCAACTGTAATAACTTATTACTATTGAGTTGTGACATCGTAATATCTGCTGCCATAGCTAGTAGCCATGGTAAAAGGCAGGCAGAAGAGTATAATTACAGCTTCAGGTTAAACAATGAAAAAGGAACCGTTTTTTCATTCTTCTGATATGTTTTTCTAAAATGAACATTAATCAGATATTTATGGCAACATGTTTATTTTCTGCACAGTATCGAACATTACAGGAAAGACAGTATCTCTGTGTGTTTTAACACATTCTGAGTTAAATCACTTTTTAATCAGATTTACATTACTTGTAGCAAATCACTAACTGGTTATTGGTGTGTTTAATTTCACAGTAAAGATTATGCTTTATCTGTCATGTCTGCAACACTACTATCTCTTTCATATGAACGAGCAAGACACAAGGATTTGAGTTGTTTGTGGGAAGAGGGATGATATGACCATGTGTTATAAAGTATAAAATACCATTTGCTGTATGTAAAGGGCTATTGCAAGCCACCTTGGAGTTCCATGATTTTATAAAAGAACTCAACCTTCGACCTCATTACTCTATATCATGGGTACTCGCAAACATTTGCCGAGGGGCCACGAAGTATGGCCTGTGGTGTGACCGAGGGCCACACTGATGCCAGCAGGGTGGCGGTAGGGGGTCTGGGTGGATCAGGGATTGTGTAAGGAGGTCTAAAAAACATGTTAAATAAACGGGAAAGCATTTATTTGCAGGTTAACTAAAGTTAAGTGGTGCAGGACACCACCGTAGTTACTTCGTAACTTCATTTAACGTGCAAATAAATGCTTGCCCGTTTATTTAAAAAAAAATCTGAATATTAGTGCTCAGCAAGTAAACAGCAGCTCGTGCTGCTGTTCACCAGGGTGCTGCGTGTAAAGGGCAAGAGGGCCGCACTTTGAGTATCACTGCTCTATATGGTCATGGAACTCCTCAGTGACTTGCAATATCCTTATAATATATGGCATGGTGTACTTTATCTCATATATTGAAATCATGTATCTGCTTGGCTTACTGTATGTCAACAGTTGACTCCATCATTGCTTTTTCTTAAGGATATGTTTTATTATTGATCTTATCATTTTATATGCTAATAATGAAGTGAGGAATTAAGAGATGTGGCAGAATTAGCTAAATCTTCAGTGTGCAAGTTTCCTTTCTTTTTCTCCCTTGTTTGCTGCTTTAACAAAAAAAGAAAAAGAAGAAAGAGAAAATAAGCATGTAAGATACAGCTCAGTGGGTTGAAATCATGCTGCAAACGTTCATATGTTAAAGTTATTAAGGAATTATTAAAGTTTTCAGGGTTGGTTGGATGCTTAAAGGACTTTCTCAGAAGGTGACACAGCAGCAGTTTATTTATTCAGAACCCCACTATGATATTTGATTAAAATTGTGGCAGAGGTTGGCATTTTGGGTCTTTTAGATTGACATTGTATCCAAATATCATTAATTCAGTGATAAAATGTCAGGGATTCTCCAACTATAATGAATATTAAGAAATAGAGAGTGCTGCCAAATTACACAAAAGTCCTTCTCGCCTTAATTTTTACAACTCCTTGATGAGTTCCTGATAGTGAGTTAATTGATGTTTCCTTGTGGTTAAGCATCTTGGGTTGAGCAGTTTGATCACATGCGTAGCTATAAATCTGCACTCAGGTCTGAAATCAATCTGGGGTCTAGCTTTGGCCTCACTCTGTTGTTGCAGTGTGATCTTGCTTGTGTTTGTTATGGTACCTTTCCTGCCTTGTTGTGTGAGGGTCAAAAGGAGTAGCGTGCAATTGAACAAGAGAGTAAGCCAAAGTTTATTTGGGACTGTCTGGTTGATCGGTGGGGGCTGAGGCCTTTAACACCTGATGTCTCGTGGCCCAGCCTACTATGGATCCCGAGCAACTGGGCCAAGTTACCCCTTCAGCACTTGACTCTCAGGAATAGCATGGTCTGAGCAGTTGAAGACTCCCTCACAGGAAGGGGATGGGGGAGCGGGGGGAACAACTCACAACTCAAGTAATTAATTTTTACCTCCAAACACAAAGCTAAATACGACGTTCACAAACAACCTCCAGAATTCCCCTAAGGAAAGGACGCTAGTATTTCCTAGGCTGTTCCCTGTGTTCCTTTCTCTCCTCACTCTAGATGATAGTGGTTATTCCCCATTAACCATAGGCAACATCCATATGAAAGCCTCACTAGTACACTGAGTCTCTAGAGTTTCACTCTGACTTGGCTTTAGAGTCAAAAGCATTCTAGCATGAAGCACTATCTAGCAAGCAAGTTCCCCTGGGTTGACTGGCCTGAAATCAGTCTTACCCACACCTGCAGGGCCGGAGCGGCCGAAGTTCCTGAGCACACTACCTCTGCGGGTGCTGAAGAAGCAGCAGCTAGATCGGTGAGTTCACTGCACAAGGTTTTAAAAAAAAAAAAAAATTCTTTATTGCATTTTCAAGAATACAAAGATACACGTCACCCCCAACGTGGTGGTGGCGCAACAACAAACAACATGTGATTGTTCAATTTGCTCGCAGATCATAAAGTTGGGTATCACATAATATACATTTACATCAATATTTAATAGCAAGACATATAAATTATACATTAACATCACTCCACCTCAGAAACAACAGTGTCCTGAGTTTGCGATCTTAGATATTGGCGTAGAGGTTCCCAAATGTCTTTGGGTTTAGAGGATGATGGGAGCTCTTCCGCATACAGTTCCAAATTCTCTCTGCAATACACCAAGTCTTTGATCCAATGATCTACACGTGGGGCTAAAGTGCTTTCCCAAGTCAGCGCTACACGTTGTTTTGCCATCAGCAGAGCAATACGTACAAACTTACCAGTGACCCCCTTCAACTGAGGTATGTAATTCAATAGGCATATTTGCGGTAAACACTGCAGAGTGAACCCGATCATGGATTGCATATGTTGGATAACAGCATTCCAAGACCTGAGCACCAGGACACACTCCCAGGCCAAGTGCCAGAAGTCAGCATCCTACTTACCACATCGCCTACACTGACTAGTGTCACGCAGGCCCAACCTGTGCAATTTTAGGGGCGTGTGATTTACTTGGTGGATGTATTTAAAATGAATAATCCTCAAATTACCATTAGGAGTGAGGGTGCCAGTGAGCTTGCATACGTGTTCCCATTCAAGTGGTGTAATTGGTGGCACGATTTTGTCATTCCACCGGGCTAGGCTTTTGTCCCCATCGGTAACTTTCTCATCCCGTATTGCCCTATATAGCTTGGTTACTAACTTGCGTCGTGTAGGAGTGACTAAAAGTAGTTGCAGAGAGTGCAGAGTGGGAGGTTCAACCGGAAACATGGGATAATGTGCTTTCACGGTGAGCTTCAGTCTATGTAGAGTGAATTTAAAAAGCATTGTTGGATTAGAGATATACTGAAGCTCTTCAAGTTCACTGCACAAGGTTCACTGCGCTCGGCTGACCTCGAGTTTTTCACAGGTGGTCATGCAACAGCAGTGACCAGATGATCTTTGCGGCTCTTCCTAGCTGGGTAAGTCTTTGGCCCATTCCATGGTAGGGGAAGTAGTGCAAAGATCGTAATGCTGATCCTTTATCCTGGTGTAAGTGCATAGGGGTCCTCCCGGTGGCCTCACTTCTCCAGCGACTATCCCAATAATGTTGCACTTCTTGCTGGTCCCGGTGACCCCCTCTGGCATACGGTGTCACCGTATCTCTAATGCACATTGGCTTAACCACCCGATCGGCCCAGCAGATTTCTTCATGGCAGCCCCACCTGGCATACAGAGTCGCGGATCCCTCACAGCACATGGACTCTGGCCTGATTGGCACAGCAATGATCACAATTCACTTCGCAGCAGCCCCTCCTGGCATATGGGGTCGCTGACTCCTCACTGCATACAGGCGATGTCTCGTGTGATGACTCGTTTGGCACAGTGATGTCCATGGAGCACTTCCTGCCTGCCCACCTCTGGTATATGAAGGTCGCCAACTTTTTTCTGCACACCGGTAAGACACGATTGGTCTCACAAAGGGAGTGCACTCAACAGGATTCCCCACTGGATCTTGCTCCCTTCAACGCTCTCCAGTTCCTCACAAGACACACTGATCTTGGCAAGCAGGCAGGCACTGGTGCTCCAGGCTCCAGGGCAGGTGGTCTTGGATTCCCTGAGTGACGTTCTCTCACCCAGCTGGGAGACTAGAAGTGGCATAGCTAGGCCTTATGCCTGTGGCAGCCTCTGTGTTTGCGAATGGAAGAGTGGGGGGTGCTGGCGATTCCAGGTCAGACTGCCCCCCCACCCACCCCTTGCTACGCCACTGGAGACTAGTAGTCCTTGCAACAGGCAGAGGTCTTGCAAAATTTTCCAAGTCGCACAGGCCGAGTGACTATTTGCCAGTTCACAATGTTTAGGGTCTCAAGCACTCCTTATTATAGTCAATTTCCAGACACCAAATGCGATTTAGAGTCTGAGTCTTTAAAGTTTATTTTGGGGTGTTGCTTCTGTTAGAAATTGAGTTGTTGATTGACTGGGGTATGAGCCCTGATCAAGCATCAACCACAATTCTAGTCAGGGTAAGAGGAATGCAAACCCTAAGTTAACCTGTGCCCCCCCACTGGTATCTTGACACAGAGCAGTCAGGCTTATCTTAGAGGATGTGTGTAAAGTATGTGTTCAATACCTCAAACAGTAAAATAGTGAAAACACCACAAACATAATTCCACAATAAATAAAACAAGACCAAAACGATAAAAATCCAA
The DNA here is from genome assembly GCA_963921515.1 of Calotriton arnoldi. Classification (NCBI taxonomy): domain Eukaryota; kingdom Metazoa; phylum Chordata; class Amphibia; order Caudata; family Salamandridae; genus Calotriton; species Calotriton arnoldi. The sequence goes on from CAWUFW010002092.1 coordinate 5,429, forward strand.
TTAGTAGAACAGGAGATATTGATTTTTAAAGTTTGCAGTTAAAAATAGTGACAAGAAGCAGAAAGCTCTATTGGGGGTATCGGGTCGCACAGGACCGGGACAAAATCACAAGTTCAGGCTGACTGCAATGGAGCACAAGCTGGCAGCAGGGACCCAATTAGACAAAGTACCTTAAATCCTGGTTGCCGAGCGTTGTTTGGATCAGCGTCGAAAATGCATCGGGCAGCAGAGGCAATGCGCCAGTTCAGAGATGCAAAGAGGCCGCCGTGTGAGGTCCTTCTTCGTCGATGTCGAGTATCCTGTCAATGGGGCTTGCGATGCAAAGTCTGGTGTCAAGGATGTGAGGCGCAGCAGAGGCGATGCGTTGATTCCGATGAGCGGTGAAACTGCGAGGTGGAGTTTCGGTATCGGTGTTGAAGCTGCCGTCGACGAGAGGTGCGAGGAGCTTGTGCTGCAAAAAGTGTTGCACAGCAGCGGTTCTAAAGGCGATGCATTGGTCCCAAGCAGTGCTGATGTGAGTCTTTTCTGACAGGTCCAATCCACGCAGCAGCGGCTATGCAGCAGTTCTGCTCAGTGATGTGCTGCTCAGCCGAGGAGATGTGTCGGTTCTACTCAGGGATGCGTCGTTCAGCAGAGAAGATACGTTGGTTCCACTGGCAAGCAACTTAGGCCCACTTCCAAGGGTCCAGGACTGGGGTGGCACCACTTGGCAAGGTAGACTCACAGATGGCAGAGTCCCCGTTCAGGGGTAGGAAGCCTGTTAATTCCCTGAAGCTTTAGATCAGGAGGCCAGCCAGCTAGCCCTTGGAGTCACTCTGGGCTCTGGGGTCAAGTGATGCAGGTCCAGTCCTTCTCACCCAGGCAAGAGGGCAGCAAGCAGCAGATCCGCAAAGCAGGAGTCCAGCAGAGTGCAGTCCAGCAGTGTGGCCGTCCATCAGCAGGACAGCAGTCCTTCTTCCTGGCAGAGTATCTACGGGTCCAGAAGTGTACTGAAGTGGTGGTGTCTGAGCTCCTTTACTTATACCCAGTGGTGCCTTTGTAGTGGGGGAGACTTTAAAGGCATGCCTTTGAAGTGGACAGGTGTCCTCCCTTCGTGCCCTGGCTCCAGGCTCACTACAGGGGGATAGGCAGCACTTTCTGTGTGAACAGGACACAGCCTATTCAGGTGTAAGAGAAGCTGTGCTCAGATCCTCTCTCCCATTCTGCCAGAGATGGCCCATTGAGACACACCTAAACTCTCACTGTGTGTGACTGTCTAGGAGTAATACACAAAGCCCAATTGCCAACTACACCCAGACATGTGATCAGAGACAGGTTACAGACACCAAATGGCTAAAGCAAGAAAATGCCAACTTTCTAAAAGTGGCATTTTCAGAATGGCAATTTAAAATCTGCCTTCGTCCTAAGTTTGGATTTTAAATTGTGATTCCAGAGACACCAGACTTGAAGGGTTTATCTCTTCCCAACTGGAAATTACCCTTATAAAATGTCATAAGCCAATCCCAATGTTATCCAAGAGAGATATAAGCCATGAAGTAGTGAAAAAAGATGTTGAGAGTTATTCACTACCAGGACATGTAAGACTTAAAAGTACATGTCCTGCCTTTTAAATACATTGCACCCTGCTCTCTGGGTTGTCCAGGCTCTGCTTTAGGGGATAATTATATGTATAAAAAGGGATGGATTGGACCTGGTAAAAGTTTATTTTGCCAGGTCGATATGGCAGTGTAAACTGCACACACAGGCTCTGCATTGGCAGGCCTGAGACATGGTTAAAGGGCTACTCAAGTGTGTGGCACAGTCAGTGCTGCAGATCCACTAGTAGCATTTAATTTACAGGCACTGGGTACATGTATTACCACTTTAGCACTGGTTAGCAGTGGTAAAGTGAACAGAGACCTAATACCAGCAATAACAAGGTCAGAAAAGTGGAGGAGGAAGGCAAAACGTTGGGGGTAAGATCACCCTAAGGCTGTCAGGTCTAACAGCTTCCTTTTGAAGTACCTACTCCTCTTCTCTCTCTTCCTCCAGAAAGCAGTCTGTCACAGTAGGTGTGCCTTCAAATCTGAAATCCCCAAAACGCAAGCCATGGGAGTGACTAGAGTTCACACCTGAATGTCAGCCACAGTGATATGTGTGTCAAAAGGTTAGCCCAAGGCCTCAGCCCTACTCTTTATGATTCTCATATCAGCTCCATCTCCTTCAAGAGATGTTTCTAGGCCCCTTGTGACATCTCTGACATCCTTGTGACATATCTCTAAATCTCCTGTCTGTGTCCCACCCAGCTTATAGGAATGCTGCAATACACAAATATGTCAGAGGGATTTCTCTACCTCCTCACCTCTTCTTTCACCATACAGCCCTAGGTCTCCCAAAATGAAATCCAGAGTCCTCCATGTATTGTACTCTTTGCAGGCACACATACACTCAGCATATGTATTCAGCATACGAGCACTGCACAGCACTGTATCCTTCATGTACTGCACCACTCACAGGCACACATACACCCAGCACATGCATTAAAAATACAAGCCCTGCACAGCACTACATCTTTCATGTATTGTACCACTCACAGGCACACATACACCTACTACATGCATGAACTGCACAGTATAACATTATCTCTGTATTGTACCATTAACAGGCATACATACATCCAGCACATGTACTCAACACATACCAAACTGATGAAGGCCAAGGGGTGAGTTAAGCACACAGCAGCTGAACTTTAAATGAGTGAGCCTGCAGGCCTCACTCCAGTGACACAGGTAAAATATTTCTGCTTACTCCTACGATCACTACAAGGTATGCTGCCACCACAGCGCTCGTGCTGCTCAACTCCTTGGAAAAAACAGCAGCCTTTTACCACTGTGAGGATAGCTCTTTGGGAACCCCTCCCAGTCCAACAACATCGCAATCTGTGAGACAGGCCTATGTTATGATGCACACACCTGATCCATGTTTGCCTACGACAACAAAAATCAGTATTAAGGATCCAGACATCAATACAGTTGGGTGGCTCTCAGGGTGGGGGTGGACATCCATTACCATGGGGGTGACTTTCCAACCTAAAAAAACCAAATCTATAGATTCATTCAGAGCCTGGGATTTGAGAAGCTATATTTTGGATCATCTTGGAAATTACTTGTGCACTTTGAAGGTGGTAGAGAAAGCAAACGACTCACAATGATGGACGGAATGCAGAACAAATCAAAACATTCACCCCCAGTCAAGAGATCTGGGTTAAATCCATCGTTGTTTTGCTCACTATGCCACCACAGTTTAGACCCAGCCATATGCAAATCAGTGTTGACCCTGTTCCTCATGGGAACAGTCCAGCCCGGACTGCCAAGCCAGGTCCTCCCTGGACCGGAAACAAGAATCCTAGTACCGGTTTCGGGGTTTCACCGCTCATCAGCCAGGCTAGCTTGAATCCAGTGGCACAGTGAGCCCGGGACCCACGTCTGGGCATACCCAGCGCACTTAGGGCGAGAAAGCAAAAGACACACGATGATGGATGGAATGCAGAACAAATCAAAACATTCACCCCCAGTCAAGAGATCTGGGTTAAATCCATTGTTTGGCGTGGCGTGCAAAAAACTGATGGATTTAACCCAGATCTGTGACTGGGGGGTGAATGTTTGATTATATCCGCATTCCGTCCATCATCTGTTATTTTTGCATTTGGCCCCCTAAGTGGGAAAGGTGTGCCCAGACGTGGGTCCCATGCTCGCTAGGCCACCAGATTCACGCTAGCTTGGCTGATGAGGGGTGTTACCCTGAAACCAGTCCCAGGATGCTTGTTTCTGGTCCAGGGAGGGGCTGGGCTGGCAGTTCGGGCTGGACTGTTCCCATAAGAGAGCAGGGTCAAGACTGATTTGCATATGGTTGGGTCTAAACTGGAATGGCGTGGCGTGCAAGAAAATGATGGATTTAACCCAGATCTGTGACTCGGGGTGAATGTTTGATTAATTCAGCATTCCGTCCATCATCTGTTCTTTTTGCATTTGTCACCCAAAGTAGGAAGGGTATGTCCAGACGTGGGTCCTGTGCTTGCTACATCACCAGATTCAAGCTAGCCTGGCTTATGAGGGGTGTTACCCTGAAACCGGTCCCAGGATGCTTGTTTCTGGTCCAGGGAGGATCTGGCCTTGCAGTTCGGGCTGGACTGTTCCCATAAGGGAGCAGGGTGAAGACTGATTTGCATATGGCTGGTTCTAAACTGGAATGGCATAGTGAGCACAAGAATGATGGATTTAACCCAGATCTGTGACTGGCGGTGAATGTTTGATTAATTCAGCATTCCGTCCATCATCTGTTCTTTTTGCCTTTGAAGGGGGTACTCATGGATTAGATGTCGCCTCTTCTGGGTCTGAGTGTGAAACTGCTGTCTTTTATATTGCTGCTCAGACATGTGGGAATAGGAGATTTGCCCTTTTGACTCTTTGATAAGTAAATTCTTGGTGTTTAGTGAAAGAGAAGCAATGATCTCAGTGCTTAATTTGAGCTGGGCGTTTGCAGTGCTCAGCACCGGCACTTAATTGTCAACACCAGCACTTATGACAGTCTGCCGCATGGTGGCTTTGTTTGTATAATTAAGGGATTAGCACCATCACAGTTATTTTTTTGAAACAATATATGACAAAATGACAAATACCTGCCGCACAAGCCAGTTTTATAGCTTTGGGGCCTGTAATAGCCTCAATTGTCACTCTTGAAGGAGTGTGATGGTTAGGAGTTGTGTTGATACTGACATTGGCAGCGCTGTCAGTCGCAATGGTGGTGCAAGCTCTAGTGGCCTCCTGATGAGGGTCTTGGTAGTGCTCTTTTTTTACAAATTAAACACTGAATAATCTAATAACAAAAATGTTAATCCATTACTCTGATGTTCATTATAGGTGAGTATTTTGGGATGTTTCTGGTAAGAATTAATAAAATGCAGATTTAGTTAAATGTTCAAGTATGCGGGGAAAAGTAATCATATTTGAGTTGGTGACTAACTATGACCCACAGGAGCTCACTTGGATTTTGCAGTGTTTGTTTACTAAAACATTGTTGCCATTCAAAAAACACATTTAAAAGGATGAATCATAGATCATTATAAAGGTAGTCTCTGATTAGACTGGGTACGGTTATTTGGCAAATGCACTAAAGTCAGAAAAATTGCATTTTAAGTTTGAATCTATCTAGAGTCACCTTTTATTGAAAAATATCTACATTTCCCTGGATGTGTGACATGTAACCTCCAGTTAGCGCGTACATTTTGCATTTAGATGTGCTAACAATCTCTTGTGTACATTTCCTATTAAGTAGGGTATCTGTACATCGACTCCGACTGCCTTCTTACTCCAACTCAACTTTCATTACTTACTAGAGTCCATAGCACAGGGAAGACTCTCGGTGCTCGTATGATCAGCAACTTTCCCAGCGTCTCCGGATAATTGGCTTCTACAACCTCTATTAATCGCAGGAGTGTCTTCACACCAGGCCTCCACAGGTGCCTCATGTTCAGCCCTTCTAGATCCACTAGACAGGTCCAGGTCCTACAAGAGACAGCAAAGGGGTAAGTTCTTATTTCATTCTCCAAAATGGTGACCACCTTAAAACTCTGGTTCGGGTCATGCTATAGACCCTATTTTTTGTTCTGGTAGTTTGCTGTGCACTACCTCATCAATAACTATAACCTGCACTTCAGTGAGTCTTTTGCTCTATAAGGATAACTAGAGACAGTGGCAATCATCTTACAGAAAAGAAGTTGTAGGAAGCCCAAGAACAAAAGACCACATTTTTATTTGTTGGAAAAACATGTACTAAACTACACTTGCTAGCTCACACTAGAATAAACAGGCACTCTTACCAATACCAGACTTCCTAGAATATCTACACATATAAGTGAGGCCTTTTCTTTGCTCCTGTGGCAGTCAGTGGTGGATGCTTTAATTTAGTACTGGTGTTGCAGGGCGTAGTATCTGCAGGAGTATCCCCTTTATACTCCTGACTCTCCAACACTAACGACACAGAAAAACAGAGCGAGCCAAGATATAGCCTAAAATGTATGAACAAAAGAGATATTATGTTCAACACTGATCACGATAGGTGAGGGTATTCAAAGATCAATATTTTGTCAACAGGAAAATGTGTGGAGTACAACAAACATATTGGTAACATCTCAGTCAATCGATGGCAACAATGCCCTGTGTCAGGGTTTACTAACAGGTTGGGGTATGAGGGTGGATAGGTCAGTGGGCCTTTAAACGTTTTCTCATCTTTATGCTCCCAAACTACTTAAAACAAACTTGTGCTAGCCTAAACAAAGACTTACTGTCCTCCATTTTGAAGTAACACTGCACCACACCACACAATTATTGTTGCTATTTCTTAGTTCTAAATAAAGAATTGCAATATTCCCAATAGAAGACAATGCGCATTCCCAGGAGCTTCTCACTATGCTGCATCCAACCAAGGATCATTCCAGCTGTCCCAGACTATCGTTCATACAATGTGCCAACTATTGCGCTTAAATAAACTGTGAGAGCGACCTTATTCAATGTAATCGTATTATGAGAGAATCCATGAATGCATTTTGTAGTATAATGTTTCTTCTTACTTGTATTTCATTGGTGCATATCCTGTGATTCATGCACCAGCTTAGTAATGTATGAAATCCTTTGTTTGAAGTCCCATATAAGGACCTACCTTTCCTCTGTAACTAGGATACTCCGACTTCACATTTGTAAGGCGAATCTATGCTGGATTTTGTATTGAACTCTACCAAGTTCTCTGTACTTGTGATCTGAGCTCTTTAATGCTAACCATGCTTATGGAATATTTCATATAATTTACTTAACAATACTCTATACAAACCTCTTAAAGTCTTAACTTGTGTCTGTCTTTCTTTTGAGAATACCACTGTTCTGATTCTTGATTTGAGCTCTTAGCAGAAAGAGATAGGTCCAGTCGTGGAGCTCCAAAGTCCATACAGGGACTGCACCTCTCCCGGTCCGAGCAGTTGGTGCGCATTTGGTAACGCTATGAGAGACTCGTTTGCGCGCCAACTTACCTGGTAGCAGAGCTGATGATTCTGATTGGATCTCATCAGTAGTAGTTAAACCTAATTGGCTATAGAACTGACTACTGCACCTTCATGGCTCAGCTGGTTGTCCACCGAAATTCAAATTAGCCCAGTCCTAACCCGATACTGGTTCCGGAAGTCGAGGTAGCCAGAGAAGGACGACCTGAATATCAATAGGGATTTGAACGCGTGCGAACGGTGGATGAGAAGCAAGTAGCGAGGTAGTGTATGTTGGAAATGGTAGTAGGCATACTATGGTGGAATGCAGTGCATGGATTTTGAGAACAATTATTATGTGGCTTTAGCTCTTGGATTAGTGGGAACGATAGTTATTGTGTTCTTGATGATATTCTTTGATTTTTTAACTTTACGACTATACAAGTTGTATAGCAAAAGTTGAAGAGATGTACCTCAAATTAGATTTATTAAAGTGTTGAATTTGTCTGTTAGGGTGAGGTGTACTGTGAAGCGCTGGGGTGAGCGCGTTGAGTACGTGACTACTGTAGGTGGAGAGTCTACCGTTCTTTGAAAGTAGGTAGTCTTCTTGCTGTTATTGAGATTTCTGTTTAGACAAAGCAAACTAACAAAAAGTTGGAGTGAAAAGTGGTTCAAGAAGTTCTGGCAGTCTTTGGGCTTTACGTCATTTGGTGCCACACAGGGATTGGGTGGCGAATGCCGTAGCCGCATTAAGATAGGATGACATTTGACAGAGACGCGCTGGTACTGGTGGGCAGAGTGTGAACACAACAGCATAAGGGGCGTGTAAGATTGGAACAGAGAGTGACTGAGAATTTATCAGCATGAGAAATTCCTTTTCGAAAAAGGAGTAAGATGTGAATAAGGAAGAGAAATTTCCACCCAAAGGAACACCAGCTAGAGAAATGGCAGCAAAGAAAGGGTTACACACTTGCATGTGGCTTAGCCAATGGCACAAATACATGTCCAAAATGGAGAACTACAGTTCTCACTAAGTGGGACTTTATGTATTCCTAGAATAGAAAATATGAGGTGGTGAATGTACTATTTGAACCTCAGCCTAGATCCACAAAGTTTGAAGTTTTTAAATCTTTGGATACAGGGGGCAAACAAAAAGAAAAGGAAGAAGTTTGCCTTAAACATAAGCAGTAGAGCATACTCGTGGATAAATGTTCAGGATGAGGAGAGACAGAAAAAGGGGAGGGAAGAAGTAATTAAAACCACTGGAGCCTATCCGTTAATAGAGAGTGAGGAGACAGTAAAGGTAAAAACTGGGGAGAAGGAGAAATCCAAAATCAAATTAGAATGCGGATAGTGAGGAGGAAGATGCCTTCATAGAGTAGCTCCTCAGTATAAGACCTCCTGCGTGTAACGCAGCAGCCACACCGCGCAATACAGTTCCAACGGCAACTGAGACTGGGGCAGATACTGAAACCCCTACCGAAGCTCATGCACCTCCAAGCTACACAGAAACTGCCATGTCACCCCTGGCTCAACCCTTGACAAGCACTCCGCTTCCATTGGCTACCCCAAAAACCTCTCCTGCCAAGGCAATTTCTAGTATTCCCCTGAGTCAGACCCTTTCAAGTGTTCCCCAGGACCCCGCACCAGCATCTAGTGTAGTAGCATCAGGTCATCCGCAAGGAGAGGTTCCAACCAGCTCTATGGCGAAAGGCCAAATGGTCATTGCAGCCCTACCAGTCGACCCTTCAAGCACAAGACATACTCCTCAGAGACTTACTGTTGCTCAGTTGAAAGTCAAGTTTGAATAAATTGTTAAAGGATACGTAGGGATGGATTTAGGACATTACGATCAGAGCAAATTGCTCTACATGAGCAAGGAAGCTGTGAGTGTGGCATGAGAGGCGTATACGAAAATGGAAAAAGTTGCAGACGTCTGTGGAGTTGATCCTACACAAAGAAAGAAGTTGTGGAAGAATATTAGGATGATGATAGACGAAAAGGATTTGAAGTTGCTAAAGCCAAGGGGATTGAGAACCTATGTAAGAGAGTTGATTGAGAACATTAGGGATTGGAGTGAGACGGAGACATTTATAGAGCCGTGGTCCAAGAAGTTAAGGGTTAAGACGAAACTAAAGAAAGATGTTGCCAAGAAGTATGAGGGAGAGAATGCAAGAGAATCAGTAAGAGAATACCCTTTAAGGGAAGTACAGTGAGGAGCATCCATACTTATCCTGTTGTCACAGACAGATCTTTTCGACTTCACAAATTCCCTTCTGAAGCTAAGGGAAAGTCCAGATAAGTGGAATACCTAGATGGACAACATTGTGACTACTTCCAAAGTCTTGTGGGAAGATTAGGTGCGTTGTTCAAAGTGGCAGTCCCAAAAGACTTGTGGGCAGAATGCAAGGAAGCCATTGAATGGCCGACTCAGGAGCCCCCTAGGGTACAAGGAACAAACGCACCTTCTCCCCGGTTAAGACCAAATACAAGGAAGTCATAAAACATTTAAAGACTAAGGTTCCCCAAAAAGAAATGAATTGGCCCACGATTTTTTGAACCTCTCAGGAACCTAAAGAGTCTGTACACGCCTACTTTGAGAGGTTAATGCAGGTGTACAGGGTGCATAGTGGACTAAACAATCGATTGAGAGATAACATGGGAGGGTTCCTCGCCAAGTCTGTGCAAGGACTGAAACCCAAAATTAGCAATCAGATCATTCAAGGTGTTCTTTGCTGGCAGAGTAAGCCCCTTGACGAGATCCTCCAGTATGCGAAATATTGCAGTGATATGTTAGAAGCTAAGCAAAAAAGGCTAAAAGATAAGTACATGATAGCACAGACCCAATTGTTACGAAATGAAGGAATGAAAGGGCTTTATGTACCCCCCACTAGGACCCGAAAGTAACCCCAGTATCGGAACGAACATGCAAGGACTTTTCATAGCATATGGAGGGAATGCCTCACCGTATGTAGAGGGAGAGGTTATCGGACATCTAGAATGTTTCTTGATAGACACAGAGCCACTCGCTTGACTGTTAGAACAGTTGAGGTCTCCCCGACCTACTCCTCTCAGGAAAAGAAGTCCAAGTTGTCCCAGTAAAAATAGGAGACATCAAAGAGCAATATCAGTTTGTGGCATGTGAGTCGAGCCCTGTAAACTTGTTAGGAAGGGATCTCCTTTGCAAACTCAACTGCATCATTTAATATGCTCAGGATGGAGTCGGGATTGAGACCCAAGCAGCCAATGCAGAATTCAAGCTACAAATACCTGAGCCTGTCGTTAGACTGTATGCGGTTATTACTAAAGAGGACTTAACCACTGATTCGAGAGAGACAGTCAGAGAGGATGTATGGGATTTTACATGAAGAGAGATTGGATTGATTAAAGGCGCAAAACCCTTAAAAATAACTGTTCGTCCCAATGCAGTTTTTCCTCAAACATGCCTTTACAAGATGACCCCAGAAGCCATTGTCGGAATTACTCCCATAATTGAGAGCATGATTGAACAGGGCCTTCTGAAGGATGTCATCAGGAGTCCATCTAACTCTCCGATCATGGCTTTACAAAAGGCAAACAAGAAGTGGAGAAAAGTTCAGGATCTCTGAAAAATTAACCAAACTATCATTCCATGCTATCCTGTGGTACCGAACCCTGTCGTGATATTGCTACAAATTTCTCCAGAAGCTGAATGCAAAAGTAAGTACATTTGTATTGTTTGATTAATAAAAATCATCACAAAATGACATTTAAGTACATTCAACATTTTCACATAAATTATTCTTATATAATCCAAACACATAAAAAAAAATAATCAAAGTTAAAAATAAGTTTGCATTTATCCCAGCCCACTGTAATCCATACCGGTTGGTCCAAAGTGCCAAATGCTTATAACAAAGGACATACTGCAATTCAAATGAAACCTATGTGCATAAAAATACCTCAAAGTTGAATATAAGATTACATTCATCCTAGCTCGGAGAAAACCATTCAGGTTCCATAAAAGTGCTAAGTGCTCATAACAGAGGACATACTGCTATTCAATTAAAACCTATATGCAAAAATATTCAACAACGTTAAAAATAGAGCTGCTCACAAGAAACCATACAGTACTTCAAAGTGCCTATGAACAAATAGCCCCGCTTTTAATCTAACCCGCAATGAACCATACAAGGCAATTCAAAGTGCCATGTGCTTTTATACAACATATAACCGTAATTCACCAACCATATGATCCATTCAGGCAAAAGCAAAGAAAGAAAAGCAACCTGAACCTCATAGAAGAAAAATATCAATGGATATAGCACTTACTTTAAATAATGTTTTTTAAAAGCATACTTTAGCTGTAGTTTCAGCCTACTCAACAAAATGGGAGGAATGAATAGAGCTTATGTTACAGATACAAGAATACTTTCTGCAATGGTAAAAAACTTTATTAAATGACAAGTTAGTGAAATTGAAGCACCTGAGAAGCATAGAATGACGGCCTGGAAAACAGATCTCACCCCTGCATCGAGAAATTAAGATTAAAAAATATATACGATGTGCATTAAGCAGGTACACATGCAATATGCAATAGTTTCTTGTGAAAGCCCAAAATCTACAATCTCTAGTTGACCATTGCTGGATCCATTTTGGAATGCCGTCCTGGGTAGGATATATGCCAAGTCGCAATTTTAAAAGTGTGTCCCTCTTACGTGATGGAAAGTAGGTGGTCAAATAATAAGGCTGAATTTCCTGACCGTGATAAGAATTAATCACTGTCCAGACATGCTTCTTTGCAGCCAAATCCTCTTTATCCGCAATAAAACAAATTAACTTTTAAATTTCTATTTAAAAACTGTTTAAAACAAAGCTTATTCATTCCAGGAAACCCTGACTGTAAACCGAAGCTTTGGAAACACGTTGAAACGTAGTATCTCCAAGCTCCAGCATATTTCGAAGGATTTATTTCATAGAAGCAATTATTTCCTATGGAGCAGGGTTCTGATAGAGACAGTGACTGAATGCATTTAAAAAAAGACCCTTGAGTCACTAAAGACTGTTTTCGGAGACCAAACTCCTAGCGAATTTCAGCTTGGCCAATTGATTTCGGGATTCCAAAAACAGACTTACAGGCCTTTACTAACAATAAATCCAATCATTTACCATCCTTTCCCTTAATGATAGGTGAGCCATTGGCATTAGTCGATAGGAACTTGCCTCCTATAACTTTGAGAAGATGTTGATAAGATTGGCACCTTAATGAATTGCGTAATGACTTAAAGATGATGTTTTTGCTCATAAAACGTTAAATGACTTTTAAACAAGACTTTATTATCAAATAAAATGCCCAAACATTAATATGTCTTTACAACCTCAATTAACCCTCCTCTCGCTTGCCAAGGTCGAGGTTTTGTATTCAAGGGGCCAATTTCCATAATCTTGGTTTTCTTGACATTCAGCTCAAAAAAATTGACTGTAATGTAGTCATCAAATGCAGTGATTAGTCACTGTAATCCTATTGGGGTTTGACTAAGTAGAATCATATCATCAGCATACTGAAGATATTTAAGATGACCATTGGAAAGTTTAGGAGGGTGAGCATTAACGGTTTCAAGGTGCTGTAACAGATCTGACATAAAAGATTAAAAAGACATAGGGCCAATACACAGCCATGTTTAGGTCATTACAGGTTTTCATTCTCCGGGACAAGCTGAATCCATAGCCTAACTTAAGCTGAACCCAAGTATTTGTGTACAAAAGTATAATAGCATCCAGTAGTTTTTGGGGATAAGCCACCCAGCAAGTTTTCTCCATAGTATAGATAGTGGAATAGAGTTGAATGCAGCTTTTAAGTCTATAAAGCAGATGTGTAAATTGTGTTTTTTTTTTAAAAACAGCGCGCTCTGCCAGTATGGTGAGGGATAATACGTTGGTAATTGTAGATTGCCCCTTACCAAATCCTTATTGATTGATTGGGATTATTTCCTGTGTTGTTGCCCACTCCTCCAAGTCTGTCAATAATGAGAAGACAAAGACCTTTGCTTCAACTTCAGTTAAATCAATTAACTGATAATTTGAGGGTTTATCTAGTGGGCCATTTTTGTAAATTGGTTGCACAATACTTCCTTGCCAAGACTCTGGAATGGTATTCATTGCTTGAACCTCATTGTACAAGGGAATCAGGACTTCGCCCGACAGATCAGGATTGGCTCAAAATATAGCATTTGGGAGACCATTAGGGCCTGGGGCCCCATTCGATTCAATCTGACGCAGAAGAGTGGCTATTTCTTTTTTGCTCAGGAGTTCCGAATCATGTAGTGCCAAATCATGTAGTGCCGATGCTGAGCTACTCCCTATCATTACAGATGCCTTGTTATACTTCACGGGATGATGGCTCATATCTGGACTAGTTAAGTTGGCGGCACCAGGGCCATACAAATTAATGATGAACTTCACCCATGCATCCTCTGTAATATTGAGATTATAGGCCCTATTACTTCCTTTTCCCAGTTCATTAATGATCCCCCAGAATGCTTTGGCGTTGTTGGTCTTGGTATCACTTAAGTAACCTATGCCATAACACTTGTTGATATTGTGTCTTTGCCTTCCAGACTTATTGTCTATAGGACCATGTCAGTAACCTCAGCTTTTCTTTAAGGGAGCGATAGGTTGACCAATGTCGATGGTTGAAAAAATAAACCTTGAAGCCCTGTTAAATACCTTTTCTGGGTTGAGTAGCTTAGATGAATACCACTTTTTGGCGGTGGAAATCAAGGTGTTTGCAGTAGCTGAATTTTTTGCAGTGAATTTCTCCACTAGTGATGTAAAAATGAACTTTCACTTGTCCACCATACTTCCTCCACTTGGCAAACACAAGCCACTATGATTGATTAGAAGGTCAGCAAATTCCAGTATTTTGGAATGTTTGTCGGAATGCAAACCAACCGTTTCAAACTAAAGGTTAAAGGGACTGACTCTTGAAGCACATTGGCTTTATGATTACAACATATTGGCAGGTCCAAAATTAGTGACTGAAGGTTAAGGTCGCTTTCTACTCTTGGAATCACCTTGTAGTCATTCATTTTGGGCCCAAGTCATCTGATATAAGGGTGCAGTCGATGATTGAACCATATTTCGAGTTTTTAAACATTGGTATTTTTTTTTAGATATATCTTTATTGACTTTTTTCCCAAACAGACATCACAAATATTGGCATGTACCTTATCGTGTGCATACATTACTGATTGTCCAAACAACATATACAACAGGCCGTAGCCCAAGTAGAGCAAAAGTATGTTCAGTTTTTTAAAACTTTTCTTTAAACTTACTTCTTCCCCACATATGTCTTATGCATGATGCCTCATACATGACAATCCCGTGGAGTCCTGCTAAGGCCCATGCCCCAAACTCTGCGCTACAAACAGCCAACCCCCCCTCTCACCCCCCCTTCCCCAACAAAACTCCCCCGCCCCCGCCATGTCTGGTGTACGATCCCATATGATGTATCATGATGCACCGAATTCCTCCGCCCATTCTTCTCCCTGCCCAGTAGAACCATGTTACCCTGTCTCCCTCACCTCCAAGTTATTGTCTGGCCCCCTTCCTGAGTTCATGTTCCCTCCATCTACCTCTCCGTCTGTTCCATCCGCACCCCCGTTTACTAGTCCTGCCACCATCGCCCTCCAAGCCTGTACGTCATCTTCTAGTTTCTCATCTTGTCTAGTCTGCTGCATCTGAATCACCTCAGCAGTCGCCCATTCCTGCATATCTCGCACCCACTGTGACATACTGGGCGGGCGGCGACCCATCCACGAAATGGCTACCTGCCGCTTCACCAGCACCAGCCCCAAGAGGACCAGCTTCCTACTAAGGTTCTTATTCTTAGGTCAAGGCAGAAGTCCCAGCAGCACCACCTGGATCTCTCCCGCTATCTCCCACCCTGTCGCCCCCCCTCAACGCCTTCAGAACTTCATTCCAGTACCCCTGGAGGGCCGGGCATGTCCAAGCCATGTGTATGAACGCAGCTTCTGTCTCGCCGCACCGAGGACATTGCCCCGATCGGTCCGGGTAGGTCCTTTGGAGCATTTTCGGGGTCAAATACATCTGATGGACATAATTAAATTGAATTAATTTAAACCTCGTGTTTGCACTCACTTGTTTAACCCCCTCATGGATCTTGGCCCAATCCTTGTCAGTAATATGGTCGCCCGTCAGCACCTCCCACTTCGCTTGGATCGGCAGTGCCCCTGTCACTCCATCATCCCGGATCGCCCAATACAAATGTGAAATCAGCCTACGGCCTTTGCCCATCATTAGCAAAGTCTGCAATACCCGGGAGACCGGGGGTTCGTCTGGGAACGTGGGCCATATGTCCCTCGCCACCTGCGCAATCTTTTCATACTGTAAGAATTGCCCGTAACCCAGCCCGAACATCTCCCGTGCCTGTTCACGTGTGATGTACCTCGCATTATCATATAGGTCGCCCATGGTCAGACAACCCCCCTCCCACCACCTCCGCACTGACATAGATGCGGCAATCTGCCGGAATGGCTGGACAACCTACAGGGGCATGTCCGGTGCGTATGGGGCCCTCTTCAATACTTTCCGGACCACCACTTCCCACATCTCCGCAACATGGTGCACAATGTATGGACATGTCTGGGGCACCCTCGCCCCCATCATGAGGAACTCAGGCAGCTCCCCTTCTCCGAAGGTACCCGCCAGCACGGTCTTTTCCCAATTGTTGTCCACATGAAGCCAATGCACTGCGTGTTGCAGCTGTGAGGCTATACAGTAGTATTCCAGACATGGGACCTCCAACCCCCCAACCTGCCATGTCTGTTGTAGAGTGACCAGGCTAACCCGTTTGCGTTTAGGTCCCCATAGCAGATCAACGATAAGCCTATCCAGTTCAACGAAAAAGGATTGAGGGATCTGATAGAAAGAGTGCTGCATCGCATACAGACACCGAGGCAGGACCACCATTTTGATCAGCGCTATCCTCCCCATGAGTGACAATGTCAGGTCCCACCAGAAACGCACCGAGCCTCGCAGACCTTCCACTACCCTGCCGATGTTATGTGCCAGGTATTGATCAGCAGGGTCCGCTAGTCTGACCCCCAAATATCAGGGTGCAGTCCTTACCCACGGAAGTCCCACCTCTGGTAGTCCTCGTCCGGACGCAGGGCCAGCCGGCCCAGCGGTATCAGCTTAGATTTCCCCAGATTAATTCATAGGCCCGACCTGTGCCCGATCCCTCCAGGACGTCCACCAGCATCGCTACATTTGGGTCCCTGACATACACCAAGGTGTCATCCGCATACATGGACACCACGTGGTTAGTCTCACCAAGCGTGATCCCATATGGCGCCGTCCTTTTTCGGAGACCTACCGCCAATGGCTCCATTGCCACAGCAAAAAGCAGCGGCGATAGCGGGCACCCTTGCCTCGTGCCCCTTTGCAATCGGAAGGCCAGGGTCACCAGTCGCCCCACTCTGATCCTGGCACACAGTGCCGAGTACAGCAGCTGCACCCAGTGCAAAAACCGGTCTCCCACTCCCATTGCCCGCAAGACCTCCCAGAGATACTCCCACCCGAGTTGAACGCTTGCTCGATGTCTAAAAGTGCTAGTGCGCACTCCTCCTGATGGAGCACGGGCGAGTGCCAGACATGGGACAAGCGTTGTAAATTCAGGGCCGTGCTACGTTTGGGGATGAAGCCTGCCTGATCTGAGTGGACGAGGAGCTACATGTACGGTTGCAGGCGCGCTGCCATATTCCCGCTAAGGACCTTCATGTCGATATTCAGCAGGGATATGGGCCTATATGACCCCGGGAGTTGATCGTCCCGGTCTGCCTTAGGGAGCATTACCACCACCACTTCATTCATGGAGGGTGGGAATGCCCGGGCCTGGAAGGCTTCATTATACACCTCAAGAAGGTGATCAACCAGAACATGCGCGAATTTCTTATAAAATTCAGCCGGAAGGCCATCACTTCCCGGACTCTTGGCAGACTTCAGGGATTTAATCCCTCCCAATATTTCCTCCTTCGAGATTGGATCGTCCAGTATTTGGCTGGACTCAACCTCCAGACAAGGGAGCTCCAGAGTAGTGAGGAATTCCCTCAACTCCTCCCGTGCTGGGTAGTGGCGCCCCACGTATACTCCGGCCAAATGGTCTGCCAAAGTATCCAGTATACCATGCTGGCTATATACCGTGTGCCCGTCCGTAGTCCTCATCCGCACTATAGGCAAGGCCTGCATCTCATTCTGAATCAGTCGTGCCAGTAGTGCCCCGGAGCGGTCTCCTTCCGCATGCAGGCACTGCCGGTATGCGGTGTAATGGAACTTCTCAAGGCGGCACAGCGCCGCTAGTAGTTCCTCCCGTGCCTCCCCTCACTCATTCCAGCGTCCCGGCACTGTCGGTAGCACCTCTTCCAGTTCTGCCAGCCACTTCTCAGAGACCTGAATATCTCGTTCGAGTTGTTTCCGAACCCCATAGGTCGTACCGAGACAATGCCCTCGGACAACCACCTTCATCGCTTCCAACTCCATGCCCCTTGACGACGCCGATCCCCAGTTAGTCCTAAAATAAGACGTGAGTTCCTCCTCTAGCTTCCCGACGAAGGGCGGATCCGTGAGTGCCTCCGATTGGAGTCGCCATGTAGGGATTGCCGCTCTAGGTCTGGCCATACTCAGCGTCGCAAGTAACGGGGAGTGAGCCGAGATATGTCTTGGGAGATACGTTATCTCCTCCACCCTGGGCAACATAGTCTGCGATACTAGGATCTGATCCAACCTACTGAATGTATTGGGCGCAGGGGTGTGACAGGAGAACACCCAAGATTCCGGGTGTCGAACCCGCCACGCATCAAGTAAACCCACCTCCCTCATCACATCTAATAGGGCCCCCGTCATGCTGGGCTTGGTATTCGCGCGTGGGGGCTCATGGTCCATCGTCCCATCCAGGACACAATTAACGTCCCCTAACAGGATAATGTCTCCCCCATGTATGGAGTCGCTACCCTCAGCACTTCATAGAAAAAAGCGGAGGCGTCCAAGTTGGGGGCATACACATTGATCAAGCATATCTCCTGGCCATCCAACCTACCATGTAGTACTACATAACGTCCCTCAGGGTCCAGCGTGTGGTGTAGGTGTTGGAAAGGGGTTCCCGGAGCCACCCAGATCAGTGCCCCCGTGCAGATCCCGAGAATGAGGTGGCATAGAGCTGTCCCCGCCACCTACGCCTGATGAATGGCAGCGTCTCCCCCAAACATGCATCTCCTACAACCCTGCTATGGCTATTTTATATCTTCTTAAGGAGGAGTTCACCCTCCTGCATTTTTCTAGCGAGGCCATTCCCCGTATGTTCCACGTGAGTAACTTCGTCAGGGAGGGAGCCATAGCTCGTACAACTGGCGGCCCGATTCCATTCCCATCCCGCCACTACATTGTCTACCTGAGCATTCTGTGGTGAATCTCGACCCAGACATGGATCCCCCCACCTTCCCCAACAACCATGAACAACAAGTACAACAGAATAAACACCCTTGTCCCCCCCCCACCCACTGGGCAGTGCGATAAGAACCTCCCCCGCCAACATAGCGAGTGAGCAGCGCCATCCCCCACCCTACACCACCCCCCTCAGGCTTTTCATTATGACTCCCTACAAAGCCCCCCACCCGGAACACAGAGCATGTCCTGTTGGATCATACTCTGAATCAACCGGTCACATCAGTGCCAAGCAAGCGTCTGGATCCCGAACCAGGCGCGAGGTCTAAGCCTCCAGTTCCCGGAATAGGACCCAACCGCTGGAGAGGGGCGTGACCCACCCCCGCGGCACACATATACAGTTGGTCCTCACCCACAAACATGAAAAGTACACCATATAACAGTCGGTATCAGAACAGTAATCTGCTTGTCCAGCGCCCCAAACCAGTTTCCTCATCCCCTCCAAGTATTTCAGCCAATATTCGTGTCCGGAATGACCTCCGATGAGGCCAGTTCAGAGTCCAGCGAACCTTCCACCACCTGGTGAGTCCCATCATCGCACACCCGAACCCTCCCAGAGTCCCCCGTGTCCCATAGTCTCATTCCTCCGGACATTTGGCGTCGCCGTCCCGTCCGATCCATAGAGTCTGTGCGTTGGCCCGACTGCGTCTGCGTCTTCTTCCGGATCTCCCGATCCCCTGTGCTGTCCATCCAGTCAGAGGCCTCTTCCGCCGATCCGAAGAACAGGGTCTTGCCCTTATGCTCCACCCGGAGCCTGGCCAGATAAAGAAGGCTGTACTTCAGCCCTGCTTCTCCTCATGTCTTTTTACTGCCAGAAATGTGCGTTGTTGGTCCTGTAACCTCTGCGTATAGTCGGGGAAGATAGCAATATGGTGTCCCTCAAAGTGTAGATTTGACTTGGTGCGAGTAGACTGTAGGAGCAGGTCTCGGTCCCGGTAATTAAAAAAACGGGCTATAATAGCCCATGGCGGTGCCCCTGGTCGGGTTGGAGGGTCCAATGTCCTGTGGGCCCTCTCAATATTAAAGAATTTGGACGGTTTGCCAGGAGCCAGGATCTTTGTTATCCAGTCCTCCAAAAATAGTTCAGCAGAGGGCCCCTCCGCCCACTCCGGAAACCCCACGAATCTTAAGTTGTTCCTCCGGGAGCGCCCTTCCTGGTCCTTGGCACACTCATCCAGCCTGATCGCCTTCCTCTGGAGTTTCATGACTGTGGTCCGTAGGGCTTTGACCTCCGATTGGAGGGCATCCACATTCTGCTCCGTCGAGGTGACCCGGTGCGAGACTTTGCGCAGGTCACACCGTAGGAGGTTAACATCGATCGCCACAGCATCGATTCGGGTCACCATTTAATCTCTTGTCGACTGTACTGCCGCCAGAATGTCTCTCAGGGAGGGATCTCGCGTGTCCTTCACCGGCACTGTCTCATCATCATCTTTGTTTTGCATATCCCTCTGCTTAAGTCCTTGGGGAAAGGGTTGCGCATAATTCAGGATTTTGTTGGACTGCGCCTTAGCCCCCTTTTCCTTCCCCATGGTACGCGACAGCGCCTCGCCTCCTCTGCTCCACCCAATACGGCTCACCCTGGGGTACACTCCTCCGTCTTCTTCCCCCCGCAGCAATGTGGCACCCCAGCCGCTCAGGATCTCTGACTGTCCCTGTCAGCAGGAACCCACCGTGTTCAGCCCGGGCGTCAGGGCCCCCTGTGTCACAGAAAGTTACGGGGCGCCCACTCCGTACCTCCTCGTGACTCACAAGTCTTGTCACAGGCACCAGGCCCAGGTGCAGATGCAGCACACCCAAGGCCAGTATTCTCTGACAGACCGCAACCAGGCCCTCAGAGGCTTAGCTTTACGCTACCCGCCCGTCCTGTTCTGGACGTCCTTCCAGTCTGGGGGGCGCATTCAAGAGACAATGCCCCGTGCACACCTCTTCACCCCTCGCGTGAGGCCCCTTCGGCAGCCTCTCCGAGGCCCATGCATTCACCAGTCCCGCGACCCTTCCAAGGTCACTTCGTAACAAGTATAAGCAGGGAGCATGCAGTCTGGGTGTTTTGTGGCTTCCTCCTAGTGCTCTGCTAGTTTGTGGCTTCACCCCTCAGTCGCTAGTATCCGGGGCAACCCCCAGTCTCTCCAAATTAATGGCCAGTTATCGCCCCCCGCAGGGTGCCCTCTGTGCAATGTGCCGCAGCCTCCTTTATTCCAGCGGTGCAGGTACGGCAATGACGCGGCCACCCCACAGGCAGTCTCCCGACTCCTCAGGCCAATGGAACCCCCGGCCTACCGCAAAAGTTCCGGCATTCACCCTCGCCGGCCCCTCCGCTGTCCGTGCACCACTATCCGCGCACCCGACCCCGCGGACGATTCCAGCTCCCGAGTCGGCATATCCAGGGCCCCCGCTGCTAACCTGTGCCTCCCGGTGATCTGGATTCTGAGCGGGGAGGCTGTGCACTGCGGGCCTCCGCCACGTCTGTGGTGATCACCGCTCCCGTCAAGATGGCGGTCCCGCTCCTGTAACGCTCGGCTTTTCCGGCTTTGCGGCCCGCCGGCACACCTCCTCACAGCTTGCAGCCGGCTCAGTGGGCGCACCGAGTGGTAGAGAGTACCGGGTGAGGTCGGTGCCCGCTTGGCACCGCAGGATAATTTCAGAGTTTGCCGCGGTAGGACGGAGCTCAGCACAGCACGTCCTACTCGGCCATCTTGTCGGCCACGCCTCTCTTAAACATTGGTATTTACCTTGATTTACATGAGAATGACCCATTGAGCATTATTAGACTAAACTGCTGGAAAGTATCACAACATAACTTAGCGGTACCCTTGCTTGACCGATCTGATGATTTGAGAGACATCAGGTGTATATTAAAATCACAGGAGGTGATTAGACTGGCCGTCGGGTAATGGAATGCTAATGATTTTACAATGTCCTACAGAGGAAACAGCGGAGTCATTTTATTACTTTTTCTCATAAGTAGATTAATATTCAATATTATCAGTTGAGAGTCAGACTGTAGTAGTACACCTTGTAGCCATGCTAACTGCAAATCAATAGCTTCCACCTTGACACTCAGCTCTGTTGCAATAAAAAATGAAAGACCGCCCTTGTCGCGTTCTTGATTAATTGAACGCGTAGGTGGAAGATTAACTTCCTTATAGCCTATCAATGGGGTATCTTGTTTCTTTCCACGTTTACTGAAACATCAAGATTTCAAAAGATTGTAAAAATGAGATTGTTTCTGGATCAGCCAAAAACCAAACATGACCATGAACATTCCAAGAATAAATTCTCATTTGCTTGATTTTTACTCAAATGTTATTCAGACTTCAGTCCCCACCACTAGATGCTGTATTCATTAAAGTTGCCGTGAGCCATGTCCAATTTTCAGATGTCATTTTATTTTTGGTTAGTAGTTCGCAGGTGCGGACTCCTGATGACAGATTTGTGATTGAGAGGCCTGTGATATTTACTGGATTATTAAGGGGACCAATCGCACCTCTAAGTAGTGGAGTTCATTTTTTTGCTGTTGTATTTCTTGTATTAAACGGGACATTCTCGGCTTTTGGGATTGCTACTTCCAACATAGAGGGATATTTTATGGTGGCGGATTTCTTAACCTCAATCCACACTCTCTAAAGTATGGGCTGCATTCAAGAATTTTCTTTGTGATTTCGTTGGTAGACCAAGTAGTGATGATAGACTCACATGCAGAATTTAGTAGAACTTTCTTAAATTGAACAGATAAAAGACCCACAGACATAATAAGATACAGTTCTGGAATAGCAGATATTAATTTAAGGATTGTTCCCTGATTCAGGATATCATGCATAACTCTGTATTCATACAGAGAATGAAATATAATTTTCATGTTGTTAGAATATTGATTTTTCAGCATAGGTCCAGCAGAGATCTCTAAACAGGTTTCAATACCTGAGTGCGATCCACCCACTGGGAAACTATTATGACTTCCTTTAAAGGAAAATGTTGTCTGATTAACTGCAGGATTCATTCCATTATCCAACCTGAACTCAGGAACAGACTGATTGGAGGCATTAGAACTAACGTGTGGTACAATCGCTGTCCCAATGTTTGCAGATAATACAGTGGGGATTTGCAGTTGACTGGCCTTTCTATTACTTATCGCCCGATTCCGATGTTGTTCAGAAGGCCTCCAAATCGGATTTGGCTTTCCCGGATCCGATTCGTAGCCCTTGTTTACGACCGAATCGTACACAGGTCCGAACGACCAAGTACGATGCGAAGATCACGTACGAGCCGACCGAATCATTTACGGGACCCGAACCTGTCCGTATGACTCGTTCGTAGCCGAATCGTGCTGCGCTATAGAGCCGAAGTCCGACCGAGCGAGTACGATGCACGATTCGGACAGCTGCTTCGCCGCGATCTCAGCGAGATGAAAAGGATGTCGGAAGTGTACTTCGGGGGGCCGTAGCAGGCCCCCCTTCACCCGGGGCCCTCCAAATCTATCACAGGGGTGTGCCCATGGGTCCCCCCAATCCAGGCATGCACAGTGTGGCAGGCACCATGGGGTGCCCGCCACAGGGTATACGCTTTTCCCCACCCACCCCTTTTTGCAATGGGAGCCTGCGTACGCGTCTGTACACAGGCTCCCATAGAGTTCATTGGGAGTCTGAGCGAACAGAGTCCGTAAGCATACGGCTGCATGGTACTCGCTCGTTCGGACTCCCGGAGCACGTTTTGCTCTGAAAGTCTTCCAGATCCGAGTCGTACAGAGGGCTTTCCTAGCGAGATCGGAATAAGGCCCTTAGTGTTTCCTGTACGTCATTTTTTGGGAGATCCAATGACTGAGAACCAGGCTGGAAATTCACCTGAATTAATTGATTATGGTCAGGAGTGGCCTCCTCTTTATCCATCTATATTGACTCCTGCTGTTGTTTGGACTGATCACTCGGGTTTGAAGATGGAAAAGCATTACATGGGCATCTTCACAAGTTTGAACACAATTTCTGGTACTTTCTTGGTTTTATTTTGGACATTCTGTAACCTTTTTCTAGCCCTTTTTGTTAGAGGTGCCTATCCACTAGAACCATCATGGGGGTGTGAAGTGTTTAAAACTTGACTTCCCTCACTATCGAGAGCATCTGTTAAAGTAGGACTCTCCTCTTTTTTAATCCCAAAGCTTGTTCAGTCTTCTTGGTGTCACCTGATTTCCTTGTTGATCTTTGGCAGCAACATACTGGTCAACTTAGTAGTTGGCCATTTTGAGCATAAATGGGGGCATCAGGTTAAGCTTTTTGAATCGTTGGACTTTCACTGACATATCCCACACTTAAATCCAAATAGGGTGGTACTGATAGCTCAGCCCTCGGTTGAGAAGCCAATTTCTTTACTACATCGACGAGGGATCCTACTATAGTTGTAAGTTCTGAAACATAATCTTAAATACGTGCAGATGTACAATTTATTAGTTGATTGTTTACATCAGATTGAGCGCTTACCATCAGATTAGTTAGATTATGTAATTTGGTGTCTATCCCAGCATCGTATAAGGCAAGAGTATTTAGTAGCTCCACCTGAATGTGTACTTTATCAGACTGGAAGTTTAGCGCTGTTGTCATAACATCCATTGTCCCTAATAAGTTTCGCCATACTCCAGCATCTCACAGACTTTGTTTTTTGGGGGATCTTGCTTCTGCAGAATTAGGTGCATCGTATTTGTCCAAGTAGGTAAGGTCAACAAAGTTTAATGAATTATCCATGTGGGCAACCATCATGGGGCCTTGGCCTGACTCCATAACATAATGAAAATATTTAGTTTGAGGTGTTAATGTTGGTTTTAAATCGGCATATTTTTGCAGCTCTCCATAGGCACAGGGCTAAAAGGATACATATAGTTGTTTAAAAAAAAAAGTATGATTAATATACTTTCACTGTTGACACAAACGCATGGAGGAACTCGAAAGCGAATAACCTATATTTCCACTGCACTTCACCCGAGGTCTTCTCGGTTGCCTAAAAGCGGTAGCAGCGGTAATTACTAGTTTGGAATACAGTGAGAACATAGTGAACATAGTGAAGGGATACTCTTTAATTGGTATGGTCCCACACTCTGTGGAGTTATTGATGACAAGAACCAAGACACAGTATATGACTCATAACAGACTGTGAGAAGCTGGCTTAGTATATGGTGCACACTTATGTAAGTGGGCACCCTGCACTAATCCAGACAACCCTTATGGTGATTTTAGTGGTCTTAGACAACCTTAGAAAGCTCTCCAAGTGGTAGCTGAGGAGAGCAGCCGTCAAGCTTAGTACAGAAGGAGTGTAAAGCAGCTTGTTTCACCAGAGCATAAGAGATTAAGTGAAAAAGAACCACACAGTGAATTTTTAAAAATATGTATTTATTATAAGACACTCACTAACACATACAGATATCTCCTACCCGGAGATATACACAATGCACACAAAACTTTGCAATAAAAACAGGTAAGTAGCACAAATAAACAGTGGTCGCCAGGGGGAGACCAAACTATATACTAAAATAGTGGTATGCGAACCACGACTCAATTCAAGACTATACCCAGAAGACGTAGAAGTGCAGGGGAACCAAGGAACCACCTGAGGTAAGTAACTAGGAACCCCACGGAGGCCGTGTGCAGAGTGGGAACACGACTGCAGGCTCAATACAAGTCAATGGGTAAGTCGCGATTGCAATTTTAAAGAAGGACCCTTCCCAATGGACCCTGAAGAAACCCCGTGGAGGAAGGAAGGTTGGAGAGCCACCCTACCCATGGATACCCTAGGAACCAGGATACCTACACCAAGAAAGCCGGGTGCATAGGTGTGAAGTGGTGTCGGAAACCGCCATCAAACTCAGTGGAAGACTTCCGGAAGATGCCGCACCTGGAGAAGGCGAAAGTGTCCGGTGGAACCCAAAGGTGGATTCAAGATGAGAAGTGCCTGCAAACAGAGGGGACAGAGTCTATGCCACTCAGGAGTGACCAGGAGGCACGGAAGACGAATGCCCATCGATGTCGGGTGTTGCAGGAGATCTGACGGTGACCTTGGAGCTGCAGCTGTGCGATCAGGCGACGCAGTGGAAGACCAGGAGCTGTTCACGAGCTGTCCCACGTTGGGTGTCGAGAGTTGAAGGGTCGTGTCCGTCGGGAGCACCAACAAGCCTTGGCAACTGCAACCAACGTGGAAAGCAAAAAAGGTGCAGGGTCGGGACCAGCAAGGTCCAGGTGATTTGCCACAAGCAGGGGAGTCAGAGCAGACCCCAAGCAATAAGGGGAGTCCACTGAAATCAAAGAAGACCCTTAAGAGGACACACAGGCCAGAGGCACTGGAATCGCAAGAGGACCTCAAGCAGCTCACCAAAGATGCCGGCCCACGGTGCAAGTGATATGGTGAGGACAAAGATCTTGGTCACAAGAGATGCTTGAGGTTGGGGCTACTTGGAGTCCAAAGATCTTGGCGGGAGGAAGCCAACAAGCCTTTGCAACGGCAAGTCTATGTGGTGCACAGGGGTTTGGTTCCTGCGGATCCAACAAGGGATACTGGCCTCAAACTTGGTGAGAGGACAGGGCAGGCCTCGAGGGATGTGAATAACCACCACCTATGTTGCTGAGCCTTTCGGGATCCGTGGGAGCTTGGGATCAGCAGACCG
This sequence comes from Calotriton arnoldi, assembly GCA_963921515.1. Classification (NCBI taxonomy): domain Eukaryota; kingdom Metazoa; phylum Chordata; class Amphibia; order Caudata; family Salamandridae; genus Calotriton; species Calotriton arnoldi. Next base: position 31,579 of record CAWUFW010002092.1, read on the forward strand.
GTCAGCTTCGTTGCGGTGCCTACAGATGCAGGGAAGTGACTCTTTCACTTCAAGGGAGATTCTTTCAGGTGTCTTGGATGTCCACAGGCCTTGGAAGGTTCCTGTATGGAGCTCGGGCACAGACGTTGCAGCAGACTTGCAGGATGACGAGACCAGGAGCAGCAGGAGTCTTCCCAGTTGCATTCTCAGAGCCCAGAGCAAGGTCCAGCGAAGTCCAGAGTGCCCAGGCGGTCGAAGAAGAAGTGGTGTCTTGATATGAATCGCGTCCCACGACGAATCTAGGGACCCACCTACAGGTAAGCCCTTAAGTACCCTAAGAAAAGGGTTGGGACAATTCAGGGTTCCCTCCCAGGGGAGTGGTTGGACAGTGGGGAGGATACTCCCATGTCCTTTGTCCAGTTTCGTGCCAGAGCGGGAGCCAATGGCTCCCTGAGCTGGTTTGAACTGAACTATACAAGGAGGGCACCAAATGTGCTCCTCAAGCAGACTGAGTGGCGCTAGCAAGCACCCCCACCCAGTCTGGGAGGTGGTCACACCTCCCTGTGACAGGATACCTATTGTTCTGCCTTCCCCTGCTTGAGCTTGGCTCAGCAGCAGGAGGGCAGAATCGTGTCTCTGGTCGGCAGCAGCCATGTTGTGCTGTCTGGGTCTAGAAGACTGGTACCGGGAGCACTGGGGGCCTCCCGGAGGAGCTTTACAGTGCATGGAATCATACCTACCACACCGTGGGGGTATGATTCCAACATGTTTGATACCAAACATGACAGGGTTCGTTACAGCCAGATGGTCATCGCGTAATGACGCATGGCCACTCTATGTATCATAATGGCTGATGCACTTACAACCCGGGAGAATGGACTCTGAAGGTTGTAGGGGTGTCCTGCTAATGCAGGGGCACCCTCACACTTAGAACCGAGCACCCTGCCTTCAGGATTGAAAGGCATGCTTTAGGGGTGACTTATAGGTTTTAAGTGCAGTGACCTTAGATATAGGGAAACCTATATCTGTTGTAAGTGGTGGTAGCACCAGCTTACACAGGCTGCAATGGCAGGCCTGTAGTTACAGTTTGAGTGATCTCCCATGGGTGGCATAATACATGCTTCAGCGCATGGGGGACCCCTGGTGCACCTATGCCCTGGGTACTTCAGTACCATGTACTAGGGACTTATAAGGGTACACCAGTATACAATCTGGGATGTACCTAAGTACTTACCATAACCAATTTAGGGGAGACAGCACAGAGACTGGGGTCCTGATTAGCAGGATCCCAGTCAGACTAGTCAGAAACCATAACAACACCAGGCAAAAAGTGGGGGTAACCATGCAGAAGGAACCTACCTTCCTACACAGACTGACCCGTTATGAGCAGAGTATCTTGTCCGCAGACAATATCACACTAAAATGTTGTACAATCCTGAATCCTTCGACGTTATTGCCTATAAATGAAACTGATGATAAATGTCCTGAATATGACCATGATTGCCTAAATGTCACAGGATTGTGCACAAACCCCATCCCGACATTAAGGATGAACCACTAATTCAGCTCGACCATGTGTTATTTTTGGATGGTTCATGCCTAAGATGAAACAACAGCACACTGAGAGCAGCACATGTTGTGTGCACTATAAATGATGTAGAAGCATTATGGCCTCAAACAGTGTTCTCTGCACAAGTTGCTGAGCTAATTGGCCTTATCAGACCCTGCAGTTTAACTGCGCAAATGAGAGTTACCATATTTGCTGACAGCCAATATGGGTTTGGTGTGGTCCATGACTTTGGGCAGTTATGGTCACAGCGTGGTTTTCTTACTTTTGCAGCAACGCCAATACGGAATGGGCTCTATGTCAAGAACTTGCTAGAAGCACTACAATTACCAGGAGAAATTGCTGTAGTTAAATGTTCAGGTCACCAGAATATAGACGGATATGTTGCCACAGGCAACCGATACGCTGACTTAGTAGCAAGGTATTGCGCACTGTTGGCTTCTTCTTTAAATGGAGCTTTCACACTTGAATCTGAGGAAGAGAGTTCTTTCACCTTGTTGATGAAAGTCACTGACACATGGGACAAACTGAAACGAGTACACGAAAATGTGTCAGAGGCAGAACAGAATGGATGGGTAAGAGGAGGATATGAGAAAGACGCAAATGACATTTGGATGTCAGTTGAAGGGTGGCCAGTGTTGCCCAATAGCTTGTTGTTTCCAATGACATTCTATTATCAAGGGTACACACATTTGGGAAGAGATGCTATGGTGAGACTATTCAAGCAGAGTTGGTATAACCCCAGGTACAAAATGTTTGCAGAGGAGATCTGTTTCAGGTGTGTAATATGTCAGCAACTGAATGTAGGGAAAATAACACGTCACCTTGACACACACAGGGAGATCAGGTGGTTCTTTTAACAGGATGCAGATGGATTTTATTGAGATGCCTGTACATAAAGGGTTGATATATATCATGGTGATTGTCTGTATTTTCTTGAGATTTGTGGAAGCCTACCCGAAGAGAAGAAACAACAGTCTGACTGTAGCAAAGCTATTGTTACGGGAACTGAACCCTAGGTACTACATGCCGATTTCTGTTTTGTCAGATAGAGGAACGCACTTCAATAACGAAGTGATGAAGATGATCTGCACAGCCTTACAGATTGAGCAAAGATTACATTGCAGTTACAGACCAGAGCATCAGGTATTGTAGAGCAAATTAATGGTACCATCAACCCCAAATTGTCAAAAGTGTGTGCTTCAACCTCCCTAAGTGGCCAGACGTTTTACCCTTTGTGCTAAAGAGCATTCAAAGTACCCTAGACAGGATTATCACTGCATAAGAGCCTAATGGGCAGGGCAATGGGACTACCTGCTGTGCCTGCAAATGCCCTTTTGAATATCACAGATGACATAATATTGGATTACTGCATAGAATTGGCTGACGTGGTTCGTTCTATCTCTCATCAGGTATCAGTTGCCATACCAGACTTCCACCAAAAAACGTGCCACAACCCCATCCCAGAGATTGGGTCATGATCAAGAAGCATGTTAGGAAGACTTGTCTTAAGCCCAGATGGAAAGGCCCCTTTCAAGTGATCTTGACTATAAACACTGCTGTTAAGTGTGCTGGAGTTGCAAATTGGATTCATGTCCGACACACCAAAAGAGTGAGCAATCCAGAAGAAAGGCCCCTGGTCTTTGATCCTGGAAGAAGAGCTTTGGTGGTCACACTGCCAAAAGAAAGACCACCCAGACCAGCAGCACTATTGCCAATCCAGCCACAAGAAGAAGAAAGGGGTGAAGATGAGCAAACAAAGAGGCATGTACAAGTGACTGAAGTAACACAAAGTGGCATTGAGATCTCTAATGAAAGTGTAGCAGAGATCGAAACACAGGTTGGGAGTGCTCAAGGAGAGGTGCAAGGAGATGAGAATGACCCAGGTGAAGGAACCAGCATTGGAGTAAAGAGAACAAATCGTCAAACAGAATGGCCAAAATGTTCTGAACACAACAACCCAAGGAGGAGTTTATCAATAGCTTGGATCCAAGATTATACCTAAAGAAGTCGAAACATACAATGAAAGTGGTAAAGATCCAAATCAACAAGTAAGACGGATATCCAAAAGAACACGAGTACCTTGTTGCAGATTCTCCGCACCTGATTGGTCCTATTACTTGAACACTGCTCTGAATGTTAACACTGGAAGACCTGTGCAGCATGAATCCTGAACTATTAGACCCACCCCGAAAGCTGAAAGATATCGGAAACTAATGTGAAAAATTCTGAAGTGAAAGAAGTCAGAAAGACAGTGAAAAAAGACTTTGAACTATACCTGATAAGTTTATTATTTTAGTTAATTGTTTTACAGAAGATCAACCTAGGCCAGAGAAATAGCTGCAGAAGAGTTAGGGATAACATTTTAGAAGAACACAGAGTAGGTTTAAGGATTGTCTATTTAGAAATCTGAACTGCTGGAAAAAACATTATATGTATCAAAGGAACCATCCAGTAAAACTACTGAACTAAGCTTTTGTCTGACTCATAGAGAATGTGTTGCATTAGAAATAAGTGTAAATATATAATGGGATCGATTGTTTTGATAACAGTAATAATGATCGCTATAGTACTAAAAGGGGTTTACTTGACACCTGACAGAACTCAAAGCAAGGAATCTTACTAATACACTCACTTCTGACATTAGAGGAAATTCTCTTAGTTATGCCTTTGTAAGCTATAAAAAGGATGAATATTCTACTAACGTCTATCCTAGACTAATTCAAGAATACACTAATTTTTATGTTTGTGCTCATTTACCCACTTATGTTTCTGAGGAGGTTACATACTATCACATACCTCTGTCTTATGCTGTTTCCTGTAGTATTTTACTATCATTAGTATATAGACGAGGACATTTTGAATACTTCTATTCCAATCATGATTTAATACTTTCTAGAGTACCCTTGATGGAAAACATGAACTTTCACCCACAAGCAAAAGTGACGGACTCCGCTTGGTATTATTTCTTTCCACACACACCTATATATAGTGTAAAGGCTTATAAAAACAATTTAACCTGTCTGATGCGACCTGTAGAAAAGCCATACATAATGGCCTTGAGAAGAGAGGTGAATTAACATGACAAAAACTACAGACAGAAAAGAAAGGGTGATGCCTTGGAGAATGCATGGAAGAAAGAAGAAAACAAATTTAGAAAGAAGATGGATTACCCTAAACTCAGACTAGACAACCAACAATAAGGGGAAGATTTGTGTTTATAGAAGGCGAACACCAAAAAGCTCAAGACATGTAGGGATTAATAGTTGTGAATACACATTCGAGTTGACACGGGGATCTTGGCAACTATTACAGGGAAAAGGAAATGCAATTCTAGGGGTTTACTATGTTTGTGGACAAAAAGCTTATTTCTTGTTGTCGACCAATTGGGAGGGAACTTTCTATTTAGGCATTTTAATCCAGGAGATGTATCATGTAACAAGCTTAGATGCACTAACATTAACACCATCACATAGACAGAAACATAATACAGAAACCGGAACTGGATTAGTAAGAGACATATTTGGAGCAATAATTCCACCTGTAGGTGTCATCATAAATGATGAAAAGATTAGGAAGTTAGCAACAGTTGTCGACAAAATGGCAACCACCAAATCTGGAGCTTTGCTTTTAATCAACACAGAATTAGTTGCTATAAAGTCTATGGTTTTGCAGGACTGTCTTGCTTTAGACATACTACTTGCAGAAAAAAGCAGAGTTTGCCGGATGCTTAAGTTAACTTACTGCTGCTCATACATACCTGACGAAAGGAAAGAAATAGAGAGCTATGCAAAGAACATTTCAGGTTTAGAACCTGAATTACATGAATTGGAAACACCAAGTCTGTATGAACATTTTGGAAAAGGATTAGCCACAATTGGGAACTGGTTATCAACAGCAGGGAATGGTATATTGAAAGCTACATTAATGCCAATAGTAATAGTGGGACTTGTCTAATATTTCTTTATGCTCTATTACTGAGTTGTAAATATTTCTTACACAAAAGACAGGAAAATTTCCAGAAGAAATTATAAGAAAGGGATATGGGAATGCATGGCATTATGAATGATGACTACATGAAATCTCAAAGATTTAGGGGGTTAAAAAGAAAATAACGGGACTCAACTGATGGCGAAGATTCATTCTGAAACAAATTCACATGTGAAACCTTATTGAGTGATGATTTAAAAATCATCAGAAGGGAGGGACTGTTAAATTCTACATTTTTCATGCAAAATGGAACTTGGTTAACGTTGAAAGAAATATCCCTGACATTAGAAAAATGTGTTTAATTTTGTCATGACCATAGAGGAAACCATAGAAAAATGTTTCTTTAAATGTGAAAAATAAAACATGCAGCTTTAAACCGTAGGAGAAGATGCTTTCTTGAACATGTAGAACAAACATTAATCAAAGTAGTAGGCCCTCACACCTAACGTGCTTCTATGACTAGGCCTGAAAATGTCTTTCGACTTCTGTTTGACATTTAAAAAAAATGCCTTTTAGAAACTGATGACTTAATTATCTGACTGCAAAATCGTTCATTACTTTAAAATGTGCTGCTCTAAGAGAAATGTATTTCTTTGCTTGTTTATACCATATGAATTCCTTATTTATCGAAACATTGTACTTCACTATATTTTTATAATGAATAGAGTGTTAGTAATGTTAAGCTTTCTGAGGATATTATTTTGCATGGTCTAATCAGGACTTTACTGATAGAAATGTTTCATTGCATTAGACTAGCCCTTTGTCCACAAAATGGGACACTGACAACAGCTTAACAGAATAGGCCTGCAAAGGTTCTCATGAGAACTTTCCCTCATGTATCTAGCACAAGACATTTAGAAACTTTTAGATAACTGCTCACCGGCGTGAATGCTTTCTGTGGGAAATGGGAGGAGAGACAACAGACCATCAGAAGACCTGTTTCCATTGTACAAGAATGATTTAACCTGCTGAATGTTGCTAGTCAGAGAGAATTAATGCCATAATACCATCTCGCCCTCAATGCTTATGCATTGTTTTCCCTTTTTTCTTGCCTGAATTGCTGTGTTCTACTGCTAATGACAATTTGCTCTTACTCTGACCCTTTTGTGGTGAGACTTTCTCCTCGTGTTGCTCATAGCTACTGCTGTGATTAATTTCTTTTGATTTATTAACAGTTGCCATTGAAACTTGTTGGGGAACTTGGCTGAGTTTTCTGGAACTGCTCTTAATGGGAAGTACATTCTTTTGACTAACTAGAAGCTCCAGAATCTTGCTCTTTTACGAAAGAACTCTTTATGGCTTCTTATTTAGGTTAGGACTCTTAGATTAAGATAGGGACTATTTTCTTTATGGAACACACTGTTTAGATTATGCTGACTCTAACAAAACTTTTCTCAATATTTCTGTAAACTGACAAATCTGAATATAAATGACAAAAACAATTACTGATCACTTAATGAGAAATAAAGCTTTGAAATGATGACAAACCTCTCATCATTGACTGAACATTAAGATACTGAAAGTTGATGATGTTATTTGAAATGCATTTGATCACAGCTCCATTTTAAATCGGCGGCAAAGATCTATTGGCCTGGAGACGAAGTGGTGCCAAAATAGGAGGCCGCTTTTGTAAGTGCTTTTGGTTTGCACTGATTATCAACTGGCCCCCACATTTTAGGCTTTAACATCTGTACTAATAAGACTTTATTTCTACCCAAGAACCCCTTGTTAGGAAGCCTAGAATAATGAAAGATTGAGGGGAAAAAAATACAGTTCTAAACCACTGCCTTGAGTCAAAAATGTGACAAGACAAAACACAGATTTCTCCAACTAGTGCATTACCACTGAGGTTATCCTACCATTACTATTATCAACTGAAATTTGCGGAGTACACAAAGAATTTCTGCAGCAGGCGCCTTAACCACATAAGATATTTTATAATACAGCCTGTTTAAGACAAAGGAAGTACAATAGAACAGATTTACTGTTAAATTTTTCATTTTTGCAAATGTCTTTGTAGGAAAGTTTAAATTTTTTTTTTATACATTGACTATTAAGTTCCGCTTCCCCTCGTGACACCACCCCTTTTCAGCTACAACAACTTGACCTCTACTTTATGAGATCCCTGGAGTAAATGTTTTTCATTTCCACCAGTGGTTAAGTATAAACGAACATCATCTGTTATTTCAGCACCAAGAAGATAACCTTCAAGGTGAGAGTGTGCTTTCCAAATACACATTATGATCATGATTAGCTCCTTTAAATATGTGCTGTAGGAGTAAGGAGTGGGCCTGAATGCCACCTGGTCTATATAAATGGGACTGAGTTGGAGGCAAAAAGATCCTCACTATGTGTGGGGATGGGGTGGGTTTTTTGAACCTTGCTGCCCACCTCCCCCTGTGAACAAGGAAGTGTTAATTGAGCTCCTTAGCAGCTCCCAATGCCTCTCTGTCAAAGAGAGAGCACGGCCAGTCAGAAGACCAAGGCAGGCATTGCGTCCTCCTTTGGAATAGTTAAAGCAGGAGGGCACTGCTGTGCAGAGCCAGTGTGTCTTTCTCAGAAACAATCAAAGCCAGAGGATGTGGCTTTAAAAAGCAACGCAGCCTCCTTAGGGATAGTTAAAGCTTCCCTGAAGTCTATTTCAGACACAAAAGCATCTCTTTTTGGCTTAATCATTTACAATGTGCGACAAGACTATCTAAGCCAGAGTGTCTTTTCAAACTGGATCAAAAACAGGGAAGGACACTGCTGGGCAAAGTGTCTTCCCTGAGTTATGTGAGAGGCATTGCTGTGCAAAGCCAGTGCGTCCATCTCAAGAGTATAAAAACATATTTTTTTTACATCTACTCTAGTTCCCAGAGAAGAATTTTCCACATATTCGGGTTTTTACTTTTAATTAAACTTACTTGAGCCTTCTGCTGCAGTTCAAGGCAGTCCCCTCTGCTATTTAAAAGAAAAAGGGGAAGTGTATATAAAGAAGCCAATGCTCACATGATTTTTTGGGGTGAGATTTAGTCTCAGATAAATGGGATGGCTCATAAAAACCCCTCACTTATACTGTTTCCTATCAACATGGAAGAAAAGGATAAAAAGCAGTTGCCAAGAAGAGACACATAGAGGAGCTTGTGGGTCAGGAAACAGCTATCAAGCAGACATATTCTTCCCCACATGATCTGCAGGAGGTGATTACCAAAACAGTGGCTGCTGCTTTAAAAAATCAGGGACCACCATATAAGCAGGCTAGATTGGGACTTTCTATGGATCCTCCAATTATGATGCTGAAGAGAGAGGGTGCTTTATTCAGGGTCTTGACTTCAATGAACTGCTTTCTCACATCAGACAAAACATACTTTTTCCAGAGCCTTCCACAAATGTGGAGGAAGATTTTTTTGCCTAGTATGGAAAAAAGTGACTCCATACAGTACATGCTGGTATTAGAAAGGTTCAGAGCAGAATGGAAGGATTTTGAAAAGCCGCTTTTTCCATGATTTCTATCTACTAGGTATCTGATGGACAATTTCAAAATGAGTTTCCAGCTTCAGTATATGTAGGTTCTCTCATGGCAGGATCAACATCACATGGATCCATAATATCTGAGGACGCCTCTCCGTCAGACATGGTGGATAAAAAGATGGATGCAGCAATAAAAAGTTTAAACAGCCACTAAATGTGCTTTAACAGCTTCTGAGTACACATCTCCTAATGTCCAGTCTCTGTTGTGAGATTTTCAAGCCCCAGCAGAGGAAATTCAGGAAGGATCTGATTGTAGTGAACGACTTTTGGCAATGGAACAAAAGGTCAACTTCCTTTTGGACATTTCCTTTGAATTTGTAGGTGCTTCAGCCTCAGCTACATCTGCCAGAAGGCACATATGATGTATTCACGGAGGGTGGACACAGCGCAAAATTCTATGTCATGTCTTCTTACTTTTACTGAATATAAATTATTTGGTGCTCAGCTGAAGGACTTAATAAAAAAAATCAGCTGAGGGTAGGAAGTTGATAACTCCAGCACGCCAACCTGGTGGAGTAGTTGGTTTCCTGGCGAAAGAGGGATTGGGATCCAAAGAGGATCTCAATGATCTTTTCAGTCCTTTTGTGGAAGGGTGAGGGGCTTTTTCCTAAAAAATAAATCCTGGTCACAGCCATCAGGATTATCTCTACCCATTTCCCAGAAATCCTGACTATACCGAGCCAGTGCTGGATAGGCTTCCTCTCTTTTTCTAACAAATGGGAAGAATCGATCTCAGATGCTTGGGCCCTTGGCATAATCAAAGAAGGCTACAAGATAGAATTTCAGGAAACACCAGAAGATTTTTCCACATCAACTCTTGGTCTTCAGAATCCTCAAAAAAGACAACAATTTTACAAGGAATACAGGACTTATTACAGAAGGAGGCCTTAATTCCGATGACTCGGGAGGAATGTAGAAAGGGATGCTATTCCATAAAAGTTGTGGTGGAAAAGCTTTTAGGGGTATACAGACCCATTCTGGACCTCAAGAAAAAGAAAACCTATCGCCAGCCAGACCCTTCAAGATAGTACATTTTCAGATGATTCTTTCTTTGTTATGTCAGGGTGGCTTCCTTGCCTCTCTGGATCTGCAAGATGCATATCTACACCTACCTAGCCATGAAAAACTTCATAATTGGTTATGCATTTGTGTCTGTGAAAGACATTTTCACTTTTGAGTTCTATCGTTATGTCTTAACTTAGACCATAGGGACTTTACGAAAGTCACTGCACCTCTGGTTGGAAAGTTGCATGATCAGGATATAAATTTGTTCCCTTATCTAGATGATCTTCTAATTAGTTCATCTTCTTTTTCAAAGGCCCAGAAAAATGTTCAGACTGTATGCAGGTTTCTCCTAGATCACTGATTCCTTTTGAACTTCAAAAAATCCAACCTTCTACCATCCCAGACACTGCAGTGCATAGAAGTGATTCTTCAAACAGAGGTGATCCTTCCAAACCCAAGAAAGAGGAAGTTATGACAGCGCCTGTCAAATCTTCAAGGGAAGAATTCAGCAACAGCAAAAGAATGGCTGAGAGTTCAAGGGGAGATGGCTTCTTGTCTGGCTGTCATCCCTTGGTCTTGCCTTCACCTGTATCTCCTAATAAAGCATTTGTTAAGCCATTAGAATCCTTGGCCTTAGGAATATGACATGATCATCCCAGTAACACAGATGATAAGACAAGATCTGAAATGGTGGTTGAATCAAATCAATTTGGACACAGGTGTTTCACTAATTATTCCAAATCCTAAAACCATTACAACAGACACCAGTCTTGGGTTGGAGGATTATGATGAAGAATTTTTCTGTCCAAGGTCTCTGGTCCCAAATGGAAGTTCAAAAGTCCTTGAACTGGAGGGAACTGCTGGCCATTTTCAATTCCTTACAGGCTTTCCTTATATTTATTTAGAAGTAGGCAGTAAAAATAAGATTGGACAACCAGGTGACCAGAGTCTATGTGAACCACCAGGGGGACAAAAGTTTAGACCTTTGCTCTCCAGGCAAAAGAGATGGGAACTGGGGGTAGTCCACCCTCCTCTCTCTTGATGCAATTCATCTTCTGGGGAGGGAGAATGGGATTTGCAGAGGATTCGAGCAAACGTTTTCCATCCTCAACCTCAATGAGTCTCAGTCTGTTGATATTCCATCAGATCATCCAGAAGTTCGGTCTCCTCTTGATAAATATGTTTGCAACGGAGCAGAATGCCTTGCTTCCCAGATTCTGCTCTCTAGTCCCCTCACAGAAAACCTGGGCTCTGTACGCTCTTTTAATACCCTGACCAAATGTTCTGATTTATACTTTTCCTGCAATCATCTTACTTTCCAGAGAAGTGATGAAAGATATGCAGGAGAAGGCTCAGGTTCTATTGGTAACCCTTTACTGGCCCCAGAGACCCTAGTTTCTGATATTTCTGGTTGCCAGTGGCAGATCCTTGCATTTTTCCAACCAATCCCTCTCCTCTTCGACTTCTTCTTCTGCCAGAAGTTTCCCGGTTGAAGCTCAAACTAGCGGTTTGGAATTAGAAGAAGATAAATTGAACTGAGTTGTTTAGAGGAGGCAGCCTGTTCAGTTCAAGAATCTAGAAGACGTTCCACCTTGAAAAATTATTCTAGAAATGTGAAACATTTTGAGCACTTGTGAGGAGAAAAGGGGTAATTGATTCCTTTCACCCCCTACATCAGTTTTAGACTTTCTTAGAGATATTATATTAGGTTTGGCTGTTTCCACTTTACTGAGTCAATGGGCTGCTATTAAGACCTTCAGAAAAAATGATATCTTAGAAATAGAAGGTCTGGTAACAAGGCTACTTAAGGGTTTTTCTAACAGGAAACCTGTTATCCATTCTCCCATCTCATCTTGGGATTTACTATTGGTTCTCAAAGCACTACAGATTTCTCCTTTTAAACTGCTAGAATCAATTTCTCTAAAATTCTTAACTTTTAAGTTTTTTTCTAGTTTCTTCTTCTTTTAGTCACTCCTGGAAGGCAATTAGGAAAAATTGGAACTGTCTTGGTTGTTGAACCATACCTTACATTTTCTCTGTATAAGGTAGTGTTGAGGGGGCATCTGGAATTTTTACCTAAGGTAGCATCTGTGTTTCATTAAGATGAAGATATATTTTTTCGATTTTCCTCTCTCCCTTTTCACAAGAAGAACAGCTATTAAATTTGGTAGATGTTCATAGAGCATTATCAATCTATGTTTCAATCCCTTTAGATTTTAAAAAGGTGCAATTGCTGTTCTTAACTCGTGGTACTCCAAATATGGGTCTTCTTCTATCTTCAATTAAGTAGACACATAAAACAAAGTGTCTCTGTGGCTTATGAATTAAATGGATTGGTCAAACAAGAATCAGTTCAGGGTAGGTCAACAAGAGGAGTATCTGCCGCCTGGGCAGCATATAAAAGTATCTCTTAAAGATATATGTAATGCTGCTACCTGGGTTTCTCAAACACTTTTGTATCTCATTACAGATTGCAGTAGGGGGATCTAAATCTACTGCATTTGGTTCAAAGATTCTTTCTGCAGTTTAGATTAAAATAATTTCGAAATAAAGGAAGTGGTGTAGCATAAATTACTCATGTTACCTTTATTAATGATAATTTTTGGCCGTATAAAGGGATGCTAGCTTGGTAACATCCTTATTAGTAAGGACTGGGATGCAGAAGACAGATGATAAGGTAATGTTTAGATTACCTACCTATAATCTTCCTTAATCACTTTTTTTCGTCACAGTCCTATTCCCTCCATTATTCTTTATATGACTTATATTTTGTTTTTGTCTGCTTTGATATAACAGCCGTTGGAAGAGGGTTAGTCCCTTATTTGTATCAGTGTGCTAGGTACAATGTTCTGAGGGCCCACAGCTTACACCATCTTTCAATGTTGTTTTAGGGGAGTTAACATTGTCTACGTCTGAGGCAGAAACCTCATTAGTAAGGACTATGATGAGGGAGAGTGTGACTCAGAGTAAGGAAGATTACCTGTAAGTAATCTAAGCATTACTACTTGAGTGTAATAATTGCAGGCAGTTAGTGACGTATATTGCTTAATGTACTGCAGGCATGGTTTAATGGTAGACTCTGTCTGTAATAAGAAAAGTATTGAATTTTTAACACTGTTTTATATAAAAGGAATCAAAATGTTACAGAAAATACTAGAGTTTTTTAAGAAGAAAATGATACACCTTCAGGAAATCCTACACAAAATGTTATTCACTGACAATTATTTTGCCTTGTGTGAAAGGCTTCTCTAAGTAATTTTTCAGATTAAGAAACGACAGCAAAGCATTACATATATATTTTGGAAATGTCTACCATGAGGCACTCTAGGCATATATATGGCACTCTCAGCTGTTTTCAGTACTACAGGCAAACATTTGTATGAGACTAAACACAATGACCATTATCGCACTAAACAATGCTCCAAATTAATTAACGTTTTAGTTAAAAGAAAATTATTAGTATTATAACTTGTATACATACAAAAAGTACATACATCAAGATATATTTATTACAGCTGTTCTATTCCCCCGCCCACCAATGTGTGTCATAATTACAGTCGCCAGTCGTCTTAGGAATTCAGCACGAAAAATATCATCATTATTATTTCACATTGCAGTACTAGAATCTGCACCTTATAAAACGTATGACTTTAGTTAGGCAAAGTCTTGGTATAGCAGTCGCAGGACCAGTGGCAGCTGGTTGGGACTTGGTGGGGAGGCGGGGCAGGGAGGGGGGCTTAGACAAAAAAAAAAGACTTTCCTTTTTGTCACCGGTCTCCAGCTGCCGCCTCTCCTCCGACGCAGGAACAGGAAGCACCCAGGCTCCCAGACTCCCCTAGCCAAGCACAGTGCTGCATTACAGCAGTGTTCTGATTGGTCTGAGTGCCTTGGTTCGGCGCTCAGATGGGGACTGGGATGCTGGTCATGTTTGCCACCCAGGCTGTACAATACAGCCTGTGGAGAACAAGCAAAGTGCACATGACGGCTTGGCCTGCCCAAGACGGCCGGCTAAACCATCATGCGCACTTAAGACGCAGCAGGAACCACTCGTCCTCCCTCTCCCAGGCTGTAACAAGCCTAGCATTCACCCTGTCCCAACCTGGCTGGCTCCTTACTGAAGAAGAAAATGATGTTATGTTATGTTAACATGTTTTGTATAGCGCACAGCTGCCTCAGCAAAGAGGCGTCCCAGCGCTGAAGCAGAACATAGAGGCTGGGAATCAGAAGAGGCACTAGGCTGTGGGGAAGAGATGGGTTTTAATAGATGATAATAATGTAATGTTATTAACGTTGCATTATTATCATTTTCTTTTTCTTTTTGCACTTAGTGAAGCGACGCACCTCCGCCTTAGCAGAGTAGCCGCCCCTGCACAGGACCATTTTCATTTTGTACGCAAATGAGGGTTACTCTTGATTATCACTCTACTTAGTTTCTTTTTATTCTGCTATTCATTACCACACAGTCGCTTATATGTGTTTATCATGTTGGCCAGAGGCCTAGACATATTATCATTCCGCCCTGGAAAGGCAGAGAATCTTTTCACATCATCAATCAATAAACTGTATCTGGGGCGGTCACTCTTAGAGACTAGTGTGCAATCTTGGGCCTAAAGTATTCTCACATTGCGGTTGATTGCTGATACTATTAGGAAGGTATCCCATGTCAGTTTACTGTTGCTCTTTCTTGTCCTTTTTGCAATTCAACACACACTGACTTTTTTTCCATCTCGGCCCATCTCTGCACCTCAGAAATCCAAAGTGTAACCTCTTGCATATATAGTGGACTTACAGTTCATTTCTATTAGTCTTTTGGTCAGAAGCAGCACCAAATCTGTGAATCTGCAAACAGATTTACACCACTTGGACCTAGGTTTCAGGCCCAGTAAGCATACTGACTGTCTAATTGGGCCAGATGTCCCTGTTCATTTGGTGATTACATCAGTGGTCCTCCCCTCTTCTTCTGTTACAGCGCAGGTTCAAACCATGTGGAATAACCTAATGTCACTTGTTTTGCAAGTTGGGTAGGGAGCCTTAGCTGATGTGTGGATTTTGCTTATCCGGGTTGGTGCTAGATATGTCCTGTGCAAATAATAGATAGCAAGAGCTTAAAGCACGCATTTCTGGACACTCTGAGGGTATAACCCAATGCAGGCTTCCATTTTCATTTCCCCAGTTCTCTCCCCAGTGCATTGGAAGACTTTTGCCTTAGGTCCTCTAAGCTGCACTTTGACATGCCAATTAAGACTCGCTATAACTCTGTCACCATCTTACTTCCATTCCTCAATCTGAACAGCAAATGTAGAACCTCATTCCTCTGTGGTTCAGTTTCATCATATCACGAAGTTAGTCATAGTGCCTTTTTATGACAGGAACCCGCTGCTTCATAATATCTTCAAGGTACCCATGCTACCTTCATAATAATAGTGTCACTTACCCTGAGTTGAAGAGCTAATCCACTGTGTCGATACCTGCCCTGACCCCATTGTCCCAGGTAAGTCTAGCAAGCCCTTTAATTGCATATCTGTGGCATGTCACCTTTGTGATGGTCCACCTTCAGCATTTGCCCCAGCAGCACCACGCTACACTCAGAAGTCTAGATTGATTTCCTCATAACCCTTCATCTAAGGACCTATCTAGACACAAGCTACAGTCCAGTACTGGTGGTAGTACTCTGAGCTCTGCAGTCAGGAGCCCAATAACCATTTAGAATTGAATTGAAATTCTGTGGCCAAATAATAAAGATCATAGTCGACACTCCCGATCCTTCCTTGTCCATCGGCAGTCAAAATTTGCTTAAGTCACTTTGCAATGGTCTGGAATCCAGATCAGTTCAAGAAGTATTGAATATAGCTCTTTAAACAATTTACACATTTGTTTCTCCAGCAGGTTGGTAACGTAATAAATTAATAAAATAACCTTCGTATTGCTACCATTTTCACTACGGCTATTCTTCTCATAATGCACAGTAGAAGTTTCCTAAAGATGGAAAAACTACTCTGTTGTGCGATATGGCCGCGCAGATATTGCCTGCAATTATGTGTGTATGGTGGACCTAGAGGGGGTGCTAGAGAGCCCACGGCAAGATGGCTGCACATTAGTGCAGCTTTGCCTGCCGGGTCATCAATCCGCCCAGTATCCAGGCCAAACATGAGCCATCCAGGACCCTGAGCAAGAGGAAGACATGCCACTAACCCGCTCCTGTGATAATGAGTGAAATCAGGCCGCGGAGTTCCCAACCCCTTCATTAAACATGGCGATGGTCAGCCGAGGCTGGTAGCCAAGTGGAAAGTTTACTGCCAAACCTGAGCTGAAACAGTGGAACAAAGCAAGGATGGCAGTTCTTATCGGCCCGCAGATCTGAGGTACAGGCTTTACCCCTACAGAGCGCCCAGACGCAAAGCGACTTGCCTGCTGCCCGAGGTGCGCCTGCCACATCAACTGGGGGTGCCGGTCGGCACGCCTGTACTGTCGCTCCCCCAGGGTCAAGATTGAGTGTGCTGGGAGCAGTCGGTGACACTACACTGCATCGGAGGTGGGTTGGATGACATATGTCTACCTGGACATGGCGAGGCAGGCGCGGCTGCAGCTGTAGCATTGAGGAAGGCTCCCTTCCGGCTGGGCCTAGGGCTCTGCGCACACTACTGCCACGCGGAGGCCAGAAAAGATGACCGCTCAGTGCCGGAGATAGCGGCCTCTACAGTGAGACAGAGAAGGTGAGGTGGGGTCGGGCCGGGTCCAGGGTATGCCCCCTGTGAGGGTGTCTGAACGAACGACAGAAAGAGTAGGGGCGAGGGCCCAGCCTGGTTCACCCAACATGGAGGCGGCTGGCCTCCATGGGTAGCCGAGTAAAAAGATGACTGCTGGCCCCCAAGGCAGAAACAGTGAAACAAGGCAAAGTCGGCAGTGCTTGTCGGCCCGCAGATCTAAGGTACAGGCATCATCGCCCACAGGGCGCCCCGGACGCAAGATGACCCGCCCACTGCCCAGAGTGCACCTGTCGCATCAGAACTCACCACTTCAACTGGGGGTGCCTGTCGGGCGTGTTCGTGCTGTTGCCCCCCCAAGGGCCAGGACTGAGTGTGCTGGAAGCAGGCGGTGGCACTACATTGCATCGGAGGTGGATTGGGAGACATAAGTGTGCCAGGGCGCAATGGAGCGGACGCAGCTGAAGCCTTGGCATTGAGGAAGGCTCCCTCCAGCTGGACCTAGGGTGCTGCATGCACTGCTGCCACGTGCAGGTCGGAGGAGATGACTGCTTAGTGCCGCAGATACAGGCCTCTGCAGTGAGACAAAGAAGGTGAGGCCGGCATGGGCCGGATACTAGGTGTGATTCCAGTGAGGGCGCTTGTACATATATTGCCACTATTGGTGCTCCTGTTGGGTGTGGGCTTGATGGTCCCTACCCCCTGCGCTAATGGAGCGTGGCAGGATAAGGCAGGAAGTTACGAAGAGGAGACCTGGAGGTTTCTCCCCCCCCCCGGGTGGAAAGGAGAAGAACTACCAGCTGCAGATGAAGAGTCCACAAAGAATATATATTGGGAAAAACAGACAGGCATCAATCCCACCTTACCTTTGAGGCGAAAAAGTTGCCCAGGCCAATACAACACACGCACTCTGACTCTGATCAAGAGCCACTGCCCCAGGCGGGGGCGTCCCTGGAGGCCACACTGCTGGCCATGCAGCAGAGCCTGCAGTCAATTTACGGCAAGATAGACGCTTTAAACATACGTATGGACAATATGGCCTCTAAGCTGCATAAGCATGCTGCGCGTCTCGCCACGGCGAGCAACGCATTTCGGGTGCAGAAGATGATCTACAAGAGCTCACCCGGAAACAGCTGAATATGGACAAGATCTTGGCCGTCATCCAAGCCAAAAATGAGGACCTGGAGGAGCGCTCGCGCCGCAACAACCTGCGGATAATGGGTGTCCCAGAGTCTACAAATACAGGCCGCCTGGAAAACTAAGTGGAAGAAATGTTGAGAGGCGTGTTTGGAAGCGATGAGTTGTCGGCGGTGGTAATAGTCGAACGCGCTCATAGATCATTGCAGGTGCGACTGCCTCCCGTGGCCCCCCTGAGGCCGATCATTGCCAAGCTCTTGAATTACAGAGATCGGAACTCAGTGCTGCGCCTCTCACGTGAAAAGGGTGCCACTCAATAGGATGGAAACGAAGTATCCTTTTACCTCGATTTTACCGCCGCAGTGCAGGCAGCATGACGAGAGTTTGCCCCCGCGAAGAAGAAACTACAGTCCCTGGGCCTCAGATACGCCATGTTGTACCCGGCTCATTTGAGAGTGGAGCACAACAGATGCCAAACCATACTCACCTCTTCCAAAGCAGCTATGGACTTCATTAAGACTGTGGGGTGCTCTCGCAGTGCCTCCCCGCGCAGCGAAATGGTCACCACTGATGCCGGGGAATAATGGAACTGACTAGTACCATCGGACTGCCTCCACAGATAAGTTCTATTAAGGGATGTAAAGATTTGCCATTTGGGGACTTGCCTTCTGTAATATACTTTGCAGGTATAGATGTCAATAGATATGGGCAGTAAATGCTCAACACAGCCGGGCGAGGTTCCGGCTGGATGCCCACAGATAGAGCCCATCTTGTTGGGGTGCCTTACACAATTACATATTACGCTCATGGGCGGTGAATGGTGTGTCTCCTTAACCTGAATTTCTGCATGGCCGGGTAACATCTAAAGTTCTCCCGGCCCCCTCTAGGTATTGGAGGGCTTCTGGCTTCTCGCGCCCCCCACGAGGGTAAACCCAACCAGGACTAAATGTACTATACCATGTGTTTCAGTCCTCCTCGACCATGTTGTTCTGTATGAGTACTTTGTAATTACTCACTGTATTGGGCATGGCTTTGGCATGTTTTTATCGCCGAAGTGGGTGGGGGGTGGGTTTGTTACTGTTGGCCTGTCATTGAGACTCTGAATTCATGCTATCCAATCAACATCCACATAGCTAAGCTCCCTACCCAGCGACCCCCCATACATTATTATAGCATAACATGATAGAAAAATGAGTATCAGAAATGGCAACCTCAACCTGCTCACGTGGGTTGAATAACTATAGAAATGTTAGGCAGGTGTTTGTGTACTTAGATCGTCACGTAGTGCACATTGCATTTATACAAGAAACGCACCTCACCACACAAGCTAAAACTACTCTGAGGACATGGTGGGCACATACGAAATTGGCTTCCTCCTATTTCTCCTATTCTAGAGGGGTCCTTATTCTAGTCCATAGAGGTACCCCCTTCACCACGTTGCACTCTGAAACAGATGACCAGGGGAGACATATCATATGGCTGGGGATGTGTGGGGGCACAACAGTGACCTTAATAAATGTGTATGGTCCCAACACTGACGATCCCGAATTCTACACCACTCTCTATGCCCGGATATATCAATTACAACCCTCTGCTATCATCTGAGGTGGAGACTTCAACTTTCCTTTAGATCCGAGCATGGATAGATCTGCGGCCCCACCCGGATAGGCTAAGCAGGCGAACAGGATGGGAGGGGATGGTAGACTGGGAGCTGACTGACATATGGCGGATCCGGAACCAAGGGAACCAGGAGGGCACGTTCATCTCGATGGCAAACAATATGTGGTCACTATTAGACTACTGGCTGATGACTCGCAAGGTTAGCACCTGGACGCAGGATGTGAGACATCTACCCCGGATGCTGTCGGATCACTCCCCAGTGCCGCTGTCTCTGGCGCTGCCGACCGAGGACCCCTACCCCTTTCAATGGAGACTTCTGGCTTCCGCCTTGACAGATGCGGTCTTCAGGGATGGCGTTAATACAGCTATTGTACAATACTTCAACGAAAATAAAGGTTTGGTGGAGACAGCCGGGGTGCTATGGGATGCCTTTAAGGCCACGATTCGCGGGACATGCATAGTTCTCCGGGTGGGGGTATTACAGTCTTTGCGCTCTCACCTAACCCAGCTTGAAAACACCCTTCAAACACTCGAGAGGATGTTCAAAGTCACCCCAGAGCCTAAGACGTTGGCGGACATTAGAACACACCTGTTTGAGTATGCCGAGGTGGTGGACCAAGAGATCCGCTACTTATCAAACGTTGGGTGGCGTGGGCGTATGGAGAGGGATGGTGACCTGGGCACAGCTTAGCAACTAAAATTAGGGGGCCACGAGACGCCCCACAGATACTAATCATCACAATGACGAACAAGACGCGTCATCATGATTCCCAAGCAATGCTAAAATTCTTTGTGGACTTTTACGCCGAACTATACGGCGGGCGTCCCTCGGCGTCGGTGCGCGAGACAGATGCATAGCTGAACGATTTTGCATTGGTGTGGCTTCCGCCGGGGCAGAGGGACTTTCTGGCCCAACCGATAATGGAGGAAGAAGTCGGGGATGCCATCCGCTCATTACCCAATGGGAAATCGCCTGGCCGTGACGGCATTCCTTCAAGTTCTACAAGACATTCTCAGACTTGTTAATACCCCACCTCCTGGAAATGTACCAAGAGGCGTATGACAGTCAGTACCTTTCCCCCACTCTCCCGGAGGCGCTGTTAATCATGCTATTGAAGCCAGGGAAATCGCCTGAAAAAGTAGATTCATACTGTCCGCTGTCACCAAGTAATGCTGAAGTAAAAATTCTGACAAAAATTATTGCATCCCAGCTACAGCCGCTGCTATAATCTTTACTATTGCTGGATCAGGCGGGCTTCGTTCCCTCAAGGTCCACTACACATAATCTCCGTACCCTATTTGCCATCATTCATCAGCTGAATCCCATGTTGCCAGCTGCGGCGATCTTTCTGGACGCTGCAAAGGCGTTTGACTCTATAGAATGGCCTTATATGTTCACTGTGTTAGCTCGGCTGGGGATGCCACCAGCCTTCTTATGCTGGATCTAGTTGCTGTATATGGACCCAGTTGCCTGCGTCCGCATATTCGGCACAATTTCCGACCCTGTGCGAATCTACAGGGGAACACGACAGGGCTGCCCGCTCTCCTAGGTAATATTCGCCCTGGCACTGGAGCTCCTTGCTTGCATTATTAGCCAAAGCACTCATCCGCAGCTCTACACTTCCGTCAAAGGCTCCCAGCTATATCACTTTATGCTGATGACATGGTGGTGTATGTTAGAGAACCTGGGATAAACTTAAATCCGATGGTGAGGGAGTACATCAAATACGAATGGTATTCTGGACTAAGTATTAACTGGAATAAATCGGTGGTTTTCCCATTAACCCCTGTCACTTTGCCCCACCCGCTGGAGTACCCACTAGAGTGGTGTACAGAGCCCCTAAAATACCTGCAGGGTATGGATACACCATGACCCAGAGGTTGTAATACGTCAAAACTATGGCACTACCATATCGAAGCTGCGTGATCAGCTAACCTGATGGATTCGACTCCCCCTTTAGCTTGCCAACAGACTGGCAATCATGAAGATGGTCGTGCTGCCTAAGTTTTTGTATTTGTTCGTTAAAATCCCCCTTCCTCTAACACAAACGTTTTGAAGACACTACAATCTTACATGACGACCCTCGCCTGGGCGGGTAAACAGTTGACAGACACTCACACGCCCCTATATACAGGGAGGGTTCGCCGCCCCAGATCTCTATTTGTATTACTTGTGCGCCCATGCTCACTTCGCTCCCCACCGGTATCACCCCCAACGTTACATTGCACACACTGCTGTTGAGCATTATGAAGCATACCCTGTCCCCCTTAATGCGATATTGCTGCATGTGCAACCGACGGATACCCTCAAATCTGTCAGTCCATTAAACAGTACGAATAGAGCCTGACAGGCACTCGCCACACGGGCACACAAGACTCCACTATACTCTACAAAATTACCATTGCTTCATCATCCCTCCCTATCAGTTACAAGAGAAGCAGGAGCTTTAACCATATTACAGGAGGCGGGAGTGAGGACCATGGTTGACACTTTCCCCGCTGGATCCTTTCTCACACTCACTGAGTTCATGGGGAATCGGAATTGTACTCTGATGCAGAGTTTGTATGCCATAGGCTAAGGGCAGCAATGAAAGCGTGTACTCCTGCTTTACTCAAGAACCACCTGCGCTGCATTCCTTACAGACCCTACTCTCATGCGCTGACCAAAAAAACTCATTACCAAACTGTACGACTCCTCTCAGAGGGAATGATGCAAATCAATAGACACAGCCAGAGAGCAATGGAGCGCGAGCCTAGATGCACCTCTAACACAAGCAGATTGGGAATTTTGTTGCGTGCTTCTAGACAAGCTTACATCCAATTGCAATCTCAAAATAATACATTTTAAATATCTGCAACAGGCCTATTACTCCCCTCCCCAGCTTCACAAATTTGGGCTGCGGACAGAGCCGATATGTATAATATGCAGGGCTGCCGAGACAGATTTCCTGCATCTAGCATGGACCTGTGGCCTGCTACTGGGTCTCCCACAGTATGCCTTCTGGGCCTTATTAAATCACTTCCACATGTGACTCGTAAACTAGTGGCAGTATCTTTACTGATGGCCAAACGTAGAGTGTCAATATGTTCGGGAAGGAGGAGGGCACCAAGACATGCTGACTGGCTACAGAATCTAGCTTATTGTAAAGCTCAACTGGAAACATATGCTGAAGAACTGCCTTCGTCATCGAGGCCAAGAGACATTTAGGCCCCATATGTAGCCTATATGCTGTCCCTAAATGGGGAATAGTGTGACTCACTTGACCAGGCTGGAGTTACTATGGGGGGAAGGCTGGGAAGAGGTGAGGAGCAAAGATAATGTTTATATCTTTTTTTCACTCATATGTGGGGTTGCTAAGCTGGAGTCTCCTGATTTTTCTTTATGTCTCTGTTTGTTCCTTGATCTATTGTAAAGGTGTATGCCTATGCTATGAATACAACTTTAATTTAAAAAAAAGGATCAAAATATTCCCATTTGAGGTTCAAGCCAGAAGCGGGTCTGGTTTGTGTGCCTCCAAATTCCCTGTCTGAAAATAAACAAGATTTGTCCCAGTTAACTTTCAATCCAGGCAATTTGTTTTATAAAGAATGTGGTTGCTGTGATTGTTGATCCAGACCTGGATCTGGATCATCTAGCTACAATAATACGTCATCTGCATGCAATAATATAGCATATAGTGTGCTGGCAGTTTCTAAACCCCTATCATGGAAAACTCCCTGTATCATGGTGATTAGGAGCTCCATCGCCAGAGAAAGTATCTGTGAGGATAAAGGATCTGCCCTGACCCGTCGCTATTCTAACAGTACCTTTGTGCAATATAATTTAGCCTGTCGTGTAGTTTCCACCATACAATAGGAACTGCAGGTTTGTGGATGGCATAAACGTTGAGATGGTGCCAGACTGATTTAATGCACCCCCTCAGGATATGTTATCCTATAGACCAGCTAACTCACAGTGCCACCATAAGCTCCCCTAAACCTAGTTGGGCAGCAAATGGTTTCTACCAACTACTGAACATGACAACCCTGGTCCCCTATGAAACGTGGTAATAGATGTAGAACCCTTTTACTCAGAAACACGTGCTCTAGTACTCTCATAGAAATATACAAGAAATACACAGAGGGACGTTTTCAATGTTTATTGAATCAGCGTGATCCTTGTATAGTATATATGTGCTGCAATGATCAAAAGAAGCAAATGAATGTTACTAAAAGCACCAGGATGGTGAACAGAATAAAAAGCTCCACCATGGTGGTAAAACAATGTATATATGCAAACATAAAATACAATATAGAAAATTGGTTGTACTCCTACTATGAAGTCCCTATCTAGGGAGAGTATGTGTGTGTGCAACCAGGAATCCTCGTACTGGATGATCCAACCCTGGTTACCTGATTGGAAAGAATATAAGTCCCCATCTTGGTCACGAGCTGGACACCCTTGCGAGAAGAAGTCAGCAAGCTACTGGGCCGAAGGTTTAGTGCTTAGAGACCTCGCCAATATCAGAAAAGTACTCCTCTACCTAAACCCCAGAAATGCTTGTTTATTTATAATGAAAAGCATCCTTGCGTGTTCTGTGCAAGCCAGCATTGTTTTGGTCCATAGATAGCCATGTCATACTGTGGATGAAAAATAGAACAACATTTGCACAATGTCTGTCGAGACCTTGTACGTGGTGCTCAAGGAATCGTGATAATGTCAGGCGAAGCAGAATCTGTAAGCGACGCAGTTTCAGAGAAACTAATCCAACATTATCACACACGCAAATGTGTGTAAAAGGTTATAGTGTGAAAGGAAAGGCAACCTAAGAAAACGTGTCCATGATAAAAGATGGTGTTGGTTTTGTGTGGGCCGACCTCAGACACATAACAAGCCGTGCTCACACTAGCTGTTGGCTTTGTGTACAAAAAGATAATTATTTGCAATATGTTGGGCCCTAGACTAATTTTCAGCAGAACCGTGAATAAGTAGCAGCAACTGTTTGTGTCATATACTTTTTTCCACATCTATGGAAGATACAGCGGGCGTTGCTTCCAATTTCGGAGTTGCCTCAAGTAATAGAAAAGCCGTCATACAGTACTTTGCCCCGAAAGGAATCAGCTCTAAGCTGAGAGGACGATCAATGGAAGGCTGCAAATATATCGTAATCTTTGTACAGCATTAGAAAGGGGGCAGAAGAACGTTCTGTCAAATATGTTACATTTGTCTTTTGGGAAGAATACTATTTGTGCCTCTCTGGTGGTGAGTGACAGAGTGCCATTTGATTTGACTGCAATATTCTTTTCAGCATGTTCAGGTGCAAGAACAACTGCATATGCATAAATCAAGTAAAATTGAGATGGCAAACCATCCAATCCTGGAGATTTTACGGTTTTAATCTCTGAAAAGGAGATTGGGTCTTCTAACTCCTCCATCTACAATGGGGTTAGATGTTTACCAGGTCTAGATAATCCTGCAAATTATGGGGCATAGTTATGAGATTCTGAAGCAGCGCTGCACAGGGATGCCTTACTCCATGGGAGTTGCATGGGAGCACCCATGCAATGCCCAGGGAACGCCTCCTTTGCGCAGGGTAAGGCAACTCAGCGATTTGTGTAGTGTTGCCTTACTCCAGATTTTTCAAGACATTCAAAGCCACTCGACCTAGGCTTTGCATGGCTTCATAAATCTGACTTAGAGGTTTGCATCAAGCATGTACCACTTTGCGCAGTGCAAACATGATGCAAGACTCTCATAACTATGCCCCTATGCTTTTGTTTGCCTTGCCTTTCTCCATATACAGTTGCACATAATAGTCAGTGAATACATTGTTTATCTCTTATTTGTGTAAACCACTAACCTGGTTCATTACAGATACTGTTTATTGAGGTTCCCAGTGAGTCAGGCAACTGTCTTTATTGAATTTACCGGAAAAACCCACAAGCCATGGCATTACAATATGCGTATCAGGCCTCATTTAACAAGACAGGAGCCTCTCCATTATGTCACCTCCTTTGTGTCACCTCATCATATATTCACTGTATTTTAGGCACCTTAACCCTTCTAGGAGTATAAAGTATGTTTCTTTACTCTATGACGAATCTCCCTGCGTCTCAGAGTGTTTAGAATGTATCCTTTTATAGGCAATTTAATTCAGTATTCAGTGCATTCTTTCCAAGTTAAGTGCTGCCGTATCCCATGTGACATTCTCTTTATATTGATCCTGTATACCTACTTTGAAGCCCTTTCATTAAATCAAGGCATAAGTCGATTTCTCCCTTCGAAAACCTACCTGTCTTCAGAATCCACAATCACTTTTTCTGGCAATTAACATTCTCTGATGTCTCATTGGATGCGCCATGTGTGTGGTTGGGTGGATCTATAATTAGTGGTAATCTTCACCTTGCTCCCATTAGTTATGTGTGTCTTGTTCATCTCATCATCACCTTTTCAAACAGTTCAGTTACAGCCTGCTTCACCACCTCTCTAATGCTCCCGTCAGTTTATCAGTAGTCATAGGAGTGACAACTGGCTTGTCCTCGTTGTCCTTCTGTGAACGTTGATTCAACTGCAGATTCCAGGGATTTCTCTTCAGAGTCAGTTGACTCTCCTGGTGAGTGTTTTGTCTGCTGTACACCTACCACTGCCACCACTGCATTCTTGTTTGGTGGTATTTGTCTTTGTGGTGGTTTCTTTGTATTTCTAGGTCTTGACCTTTTTCATCGTCTTTGGCTCTGGCATTGGTATTGAGAAGCAGGTGCCACACTGTTCTCTGCCTCTTGGCTCTCAGCCCAATCCAAGAAATCACCGGATGTGAGAGGCTGGCTTAGTATATGGTGCTCACTTATGTAAGTGTAGCACCCTGCACTAATCCAGACAACCCTTATGGTGATTTTAGTGGTCTTAGACAACCTTAGAAAGCTCTCTAAGTTGGTAGCTGTGGAGAGCAGCCTTCAGGCTTAGTCCAGAAGGAGTGTAAAGCAGCTTGTTTTACTAGTACGTAGTCTTATGGTATAGATTAAGTGAAAAAGAATCACACAGTGTAGTTATAAAAATATGTATTTTTTTACAAACACTCACTAACACATTTATATTATCCTGGAGATAGAAACACAATACACACAATACTTAGGAAATAGAGCACGTAAGTAGCATAAATACACAGTGGTCTCCAGGGGGAGACCAAACCATATACTAAAATAGTGGAATGCGAACCACGACTCAAGTCAAGAATGGACCCAGAAGACGTAGAAGAGCTGGGGATCCAAGGAACCACCCAAGGTGAGTATCTAGGAACCCCACGGAGGTCGTGTGCAGAGTGGGAACATGACCGAGTGCTTAATGTTAGTCAATAGGTAAGTCATGGTTGCAATTTTAAAGAAGAAGGACACTTCCCAGCGGACCCCAAAGAAACCCTGTGGAAGATGGAAGGTTGGAGAGTCACCCCACCCATGGGTACCCCAGGAACCAGGATACCTACACCAGGAAAGCCGGGTGCATAAGTGTCAAGTGACGTCGGAAACCGCCTTAGACCAAAATGGAGGACTTAAGGAAAGATGCCACTGGAGAAGTAGACGAAGGAGTCCGGAGGAACCCAAAGGTGGATTCAAGATGAGAGGTACCTGCAAGCAGAGGGGACAGAGTCTATGTCACTCAGGAGTGACCAGGAGTCACAGAAGACGAATGCCCACCGATGTCGGAGATGCAGTTGAGGTTGATGGTGCCCTTGAAGTTGCAGTTGTGCGGACCAGGCAATGCTGTAGAAGACCAGGAGCCGTTCACGAGCTGTCCCACGTCGGATGTCGAGAGCCCAGGGGTCAGTGTCCGGCAGGGGCACCAACAAGCCTTGGTAGCAGCAAACAATGTGGTTGACAAAAAAGGTGCAGTGTCGGAACCAGCAAGGTCCAAGTGGCTCACCACAAGCAGGTAAGTCAGAGCAGGCCCCAAGCAAGCAGGGGAGCCCACTGAAGCCAAAGAAGACACTCAAGAGGACCCACGGGCCGAAGGCACAGGAGTTGCAAGAGGACCTCGAGCAGCTCACCAACGAAGAAGGCCCACGGTACAGAGGAAGTAATGAGAGCAAAGTTCTTGGCTGCAGGAGTTGCTTGAGGTTGGAGCTTCTCGGAGCCCAAAGATCTCTGGAAGAGAGAGCCAACAAGCATTGGCAAAGGCAAGTCAACGTGCTGCACAGGTGTTCTGTTCCAGCGGTTCCGACGAGGGATGCTGGCCTCAAACTTGGTATGAAGACAGTGCTGGCCTCGAGAGAGTTGCAGAACCACCACCTGTGTTGCTGAGCCTTTCGGACTCTGTGGGAGTCCAGGATCAGGAGACCGGACAGCTGCATTGCGGTGCCTGCAGATGCAGGGGAGTGACTCCTTCACTCCAAGGGAGATTTCTTCGGGTGTCTTGGATGTCCACAGGCCTGGTGAAGAACCTGTATGGAGCACGGGCACAGACGTTGCAGAAGACCAGCAGGGCGACGAGACCAGGAGCAGCAGGAATCTTCCCCGGTGCAGTCTTGGTCCCCAAAGCGAAGTCCAGACGGTCGAAGTTCAAGTGGTATGTGAT
Organism: Calotriton arnoldi; assembly: GCA_963921515.1. NCBI lineage: Eukaryota > Metazoa > Chordata > Amphibia > Caudata > Salamandridae > Calotriton > Calotriton arnoldi. Next base: position 59,642 of record CAWUFW010002092.1, read on the forward strand.
CAGAATCTTGTCCCACGACGAATCTAGGGACCCACCCACATGTAAGCCCTTAAGTACCCTTAGGAAAGGGTTGGGACGATTCAGGGGCCCCTCCCAGAGGAGGGGCTGGACAGTGGGGAGGATACTCCCATGTCCTTTGTCCAGTTTCGCGCCAGAGTGGGAGCCAACAACTCCCTGAACTGGTTTGAACTAGAGTATTCTAGTGCTCTAAAAGCAGTCTCAGTGGTGCTGGCAAGTTCCCCCACCATGTCCCAATACACTAAACCCTGTCTGGGTGGTGGTCACACATCCCTGTGGCAGGGTACCTATTGTTCTGCCTTCCCCTGCTCGAGCTTGGCTCAGCAGCAGGAGGGCAGAATCGTGTCTCTGGCTGGCAGTAGCCATAGCTTGCTGTCCAGTTCTGGAAGACTGGTACCGGGAGCACTTAGGGCCTTCCGGAGGAGCTTTCCAGTGCATGGAATCATACCTCCCATACCATTTACAGTGTGGGAGTATGATTCCAACATGTTTGATACCAAACATGACAGGGCTTGTTACAGCCATTTTAGAGATGGTCATCGTGTAATGACGCATGGCCACTCTATATGTTATAATGGCTGATGCACTTCCAACCCGGGAGAATGGACTCCGAAGGTTGTCGGGGTGCCCCGCTCATGAAGGGGCACCCTCACACTTAGGACCCAGCACCCTGCCTTCAAGATTGAAAACCCTGCCTTAGGGGCGACTTATAGGTTTTAAGTGTAGTGACCCCAGATATAGCGAAACCTATATCTGTCATAAGTGGTGCTAGCACCAGCTTACACAGGCTGCAATGGCAGGCCTGAAGTCACAATTTGAGTGGTCTCTCATGGGTGGCATAATGCATGCTTCAGCCCATGGGAGACCTCTGGTGTACTTATGCCCTGGGTACCTTAGTGCTATATACTAGGGACTTATCAGGGTAAAAGTGGTGGTGACCATGAAAGCAGATCCTACTTTCCTACAACCAGGTTTAGTGAAAGAAGTCCCTTGTCATTGATCAATGCTTTTCACTTGCCTAGGAATATTAGCACATGTTGTACTTCCACAGAACCCAGTTTTCATTTCACCCCAAAGAAAGTGGCGTGCTGATTTTGGAACGTTGCAGTAGAATCATGTAATATTATGACTTTGCTGTTTACCACCTTGAGGTGTTCTAATACAGTTCTGCACCTACTGCCCCTATTGTATCAGAACTGTGTACACTCGGTCTCTTCCTCTGACGGGTAAAACCCTCTATTCCCCTACTGTACACTACATGTGAAAGATAAGGGGCTGTGTAATGCCAAAGTTAATTTCCAGTTGTGAAATATTACAATGCATTAATTCCAGAAAACATAATTCATAAGATTGCTTGAATAAAAATATATATTTTTAAAATTATTATATTTCTCATTTTATTTTGTGGCGGTGATTCTGGACACAGAATCACAGCATTTTTGTAGCTCAGCTTACGTGTTTTGCCCTGTATGGCCTAATTTTGCCTGTAGAGTTTTTAAGGGCGGAAAATTAATAAAAAATACTCATATAAAACCGCAATGATCCAACTTAGGGGCTTATTACGATGTCGGTCGGAGTTACGTCTGACCAACACCGTCTCGGACTCGGGACTGACTGACCTCTGGTCGGTGGTTCCGACCGCCTGATTACGATGCGACCGAACACCTTTCTCTATGGGAACTTGTGTCACGGCCGTAAACCGTCAATAATACAGGCTCCTATAGAGAAATGGGTGTGTGTGTAAAACCCTGCACTCTGTGGCAGGCACCCCATGGTGCCTGCCACAAAGTGCAGGGTTTTATAGGGGGGTACCCTAGGTACCCTCTCGACCACCAACCGTAGATCTCGGAGGCAAGGGGGCCCTGCTAGGGGCCCGCAAAGTCGCTTTCCGACAGACTTTTTGAGTTGGAAAGGCCGGCACGGAAAGGCTGTGGGAAACCGACATCATAATCCTGACGGCAGAAACGCTGTCCATAGGGGATTGCGGTGCGGTTCTGACCGGCTGGAAGACTCCGAGAGGCGGTCGGAACCGAGTCAGAATGACTGGCTGGTTTACGTTCCAACCGCCGACATCGTAATCGCGTAGTCGGACTGCAAACCGACCGTGTTGGTCGGAAAGCCTCTGACCGTGGTCGAAAAGCTTCTGACTAGCGGTCGGAGACTTTCCGACCGACATCGTAATCGACCCCTCTGTGACGTACACACGTGGGCAGAAAGACAAATGTGAAGCAAACTATTAAGCAAGAGAATATTCAGAAAAATAGTGAAAATGAAAACAATATAAATAATTTCTCATCAGAAATTCTTTCAATTATTAATATATATCCATATACAGGACTGTGCTTTATTTATTGAGCTATAGGCTGAAAATTATATTGTCCTACTTGGTTGTACAAAATGTTCAGAGCCATCACGTAATGTCCTATACCATGAGTGTTTTACTATGCCGATAAATTGTGGGATTATGGCATTAATATAGACATTGCGGAGAGAAACATGTCCATCTGTAAGTCGGGGGACCTACCAAGAAAAAATATATATATAATTTTTTATGAGAGTCGTCCTGTTAAGAATATGAAGAAGACATATAGGACAGTATGCTAGGCTCAAGGTCAAGGGCAAGTGGTTACCTGTGTTGAGGTATATGCAATCCACTACTCTAGTCGTATAAAGTAAGTGGACATCTCAGTTTGTGAAGGGAAGGTGGACAGGTAGACCATGAAATAGTGATTTAGAAGTAAGGTAAGTAGAGTGCTTGTTATATTGCCTAGTCCCTTACCTAGGAAGAAAGAAGTCAAGGCAAAGGTCTATTCTTATGCTTGAGTCAGTTCAGCAGATAAAGCAGTTTGCTTCAGTTGTAACCCTAATGGGCCATGTCAATTATGGGTCCCACTCATTCTGAGAACAACAGAGCTGTCTATGAAAACGTCGGCTATCGCTATGTAAATGAAGGGCCTGAGCTTGTCTTACCAAATGTTGGGCCGTTCATGTCTCATGCGATCTGCATTCTGAATGTTGTTCCAATTTGAGTGATTTGCAGTGAGGTATTGCAGGGCTGTTAATACTGGTAAAGGAATGGTGTGACTAATGTCATTATTACATCTTCGGAAGTGGGCTTGGGGCTGGGGTGGAAATAGTGTATTCGGTATTTTGCATTCCATTCCACGAAGGCAAAAAGCATCAGCCATGTTGGGCGTTGGGAAATAATGTATAGGGTGCGAGAGAGAGGGGTATAGGGATTGGGTTGTTCAGGCCTGAATGTTTTTAAGTCATGACTGATATTGGTGGCCTAATAATGCAGGTACAGTGTGGGCATGACTTGTATTGTCATTGTGTCTTCAGAAGGGAGCCAGTTCTGAAAACGGACGGTTTGTAATAAAGACAAGCTTCGGGCTTGTACTTTATACCACCATGTAGATCCCCCTGTCAAGGTGTCACTCCAGAGGCACTGCAGTGCTTAATTTGTCAAAAGCGCCAGGGCCTACCTACGTCAGGGGGCCACTGCAGCTTGCACAACCCATTGTCCCTGCAAGCGCTACCAATGGAGTAACTACACAACTACCAACCATCACACCTCTATAAGTGTGACAATACAGACTATTCCAGGCGCCCATAGCTACAATGGCTTGGGAATTAGTCACTTTTAATGTGTATTGAATGAATAAACAATAATTGTTGTGTTCATGTTGAAAGCAGACAACTAGCGCCACCATGTGGCAGACTATCATAAGTGCCGGTGGTCAGCACCTGAAACCACCGGCACAAATTAAGCACTGGGAGACAGGGTGCGAGGAGATCCTTGATGGGCAAGTAGCATCAAGTCTTATCAGTATAGGTAGATGTCCAATGATTTGAGATTTCAGTGTGACATACTACGACTATGGAGGCATTCTCAGTTCCAAGGGGTTGTATTCTATCTTAAATTACTTTTGGTGGTGCCAACCTTAATCCATTCCAAATTGGAGCTACTCCACATTAAGGCATAAGTGCACAGTCAGTGCACCTCCAAAAAGCTTAAGGCCCACCAAATGTAGGTGCAACCTAGTATCTGTCTTCTAAACAAGAATTTGGATGAATAGGGAAACAAAAATCTTTTTAGGACACCGTCTTTTTTAACCACGTCTGAATTACATTTACATTAGTATGGTAGACAAAATCACTTTTCAGGTTCATGAATTTGGATTTATTTTCACCATCTCTGCAAAATGTACAACTCTTTAATGCATGACTATAGCAGTCAACAAATGACAGATTATTAGTTAATTTCCGCATAGTATGGGAAATACCCTTTGTACTGTATGTAACATTCCCCTATTTTTTGATCGATTACAGCCAGATAGCTTTGTTTTGTAAATTATGTAGAAAGCGGTCGACAAGGGACCCTGTGAGACAAATTCATACAAATACAACATTTCCCTGTTGTGCCGTCTGTGGAGTTGCATAATTCAACTGGCCCTGCATACAACATATAATATTGTAAAACCATAATTAAATGCCTTATGTAATACATTACCTTGATTTAACTTCATGTGTTTCAGCAGACCTCCTTAAACACACACACACACACTCACACAGACAAACATATATTTAAATCACAACAGAAAATGTCGAACAATCTCATACCCTCGTGAAAACAACACCAATACCAAGCAAAACCGTTTTTCAAAACACTACAACGTATTTCTCTGTTACACCAAGGAAAACAATAACACCATTCATTAATCAGCTCTCCTTCCCTGTGCCACTTTTCCAGCTCGTAATCCCGAAAGGCAACATTTACAATGTCTCTTGTCGCCCTATTGATGAACAAGCCACAGAAGGGTGTAGGGCTTATCTGTTCAAAATCTCTAAGAGGCCATTTCAATACAAGACCGTCTTGGGTATTTGACCACAGTCTCACCCGAAAAATCAAAGTTCTAAAAGCGACTTGGTCCCCTATTCTCTTAGGACCAGTATCAAACAAAGTAGTAAAGTAGGAGCACTTTATGGCAGTTTGAATAGAGAACCTCAAGCAGTTAGTCTCCTTTCAGGACAGATTTCTTACGCTACCCATTCCCCAAATTTCTGCTTCACATATTGCTGCAGGTTGAGCCTTGGCTCCATATACCTTAATTGGTGGTGACACCGATCTAGAGGTAGTAGCTATATACATTTTGGGAACAGCAGCAGATCATTGTAGCATGGCTCCATTCTTTTGGATGTGTAATTCTATGTGAATCAACTGTTGACCTTGATACCCAGGTAGTCAAATTTATTGGCTTTATCCAACTGGATTCTCCACATCCTAAACTCCTCCAAAGATCTTGTGTGTACTATGGGTCATGCCAAGTGAGCCACAGAAGTAGGTGAATTTGTTCAATAAGTTTTGTACACCCATCAGGGTTCGCAAGTTAGGAAATTGCTGTGGTGTGTTGCATGAGAGAGAAGGATATGACACTCTCCTGCTATCTCCCTAGTGCTGGTACACAATCAGGCTGAGGAGAACTGTAGTGCAAAGGTGTCTGCATGAGTCTAGCATAGGGTTTGTACAAGAAGAGTGACCTTTATGTAAAAAGTACGATGCCTAGACAAACTTTACAACTTTTCCCAATGTTGATAGGTGCTGTACTGTGCAGCACACATGCAAAGTGGGAAAAGTTAGGAGAAATAAAACCGTTTTTCCTTTTTAATGTCTGCTTCAGAATGACGTAATGTTTTGGTGTTAAAGCCCCTGTCTACTATTGTTAGTACCTAGGGTTTGGTTAAAAAAATGTGGGATGTTGCATGTGAATGCCCCATGATGCAGAGGAACGCATACCATTGCTTTGGGCTGCCTTGCATTACTTTGAGGCAACTTTCCAGCACAAAACAGGTTGAAATCCAAATCCAAAATACATTTTGAGCAGGTCTGCGCCACTTTTGTGATGCAAACCCAGTGCAAAATGTTTGTAAATTGGGGTCTACATTTTTTTATTTTATTTTCCTTTTCTATTGAATGTATCAGTGATCCTTCTACTCTTATGAAAATAAATGCCAACCATGCCCAAGCTAACACAAAGGTAGTAAATAGTTGGCCTTAAGGAGTAACCAGTGTAGGTAGACCAATTAGACCAATCTCATATTGACGTGACTTTTGGATCGGACTGAGGCAGGCTTTAAAGTCCTCTTGATCTAATAGTGCAATGAAAAATCTCAGTAATACTCTGAAATAGACATTACAGTCCAGACCTTGAACATGAAAATACATAGCATAGAAAGATTTGTCAGCTTAAAATGGAAAGCAGGATTTCTATAACCAGTGCTAGACTGGAAATGCAAGTCTTGTCGATTTCGTCACTTTTTTCCTCACCAGATAGGACGGAAAAATCGATGAGTGCTTTCCTCACACCTTTTCTGTCCCTCTTCATTAAGCGAGAGAACCTACAAATGGAAAATAAAACTCAGTATTAAAAGTGAAAATAATACTAATCACAAATCACGGTCTGAGATCATAAAAAACAGTACAATATCCTTAGCAGTGTGATTGCATCCTTACAGAATCTACTATGGGCCCTACTACGAGTCTGGTGGTCCGAGAACCGTCAGACTCGTGGTGGCGCGGTGGTGGCGGTCTTGCGACTACCTCATTACGACCCTAGTTGTCATGCCGCCCTGGGACCGCCAACTCCGGTAGGGAACCGCCATTCACTGGCGGTGGCGTGGCAGTCAAGAGGCATCAATATGCTTGGCTGGACGCCGCGGTCCCGCCAAGCATATTATGACATTTATCACCTCCACTGATTTAATGGAGGTCTTTCCCCCATGAAAACAGTGTCGTTGAAGAAAGAAAGGAGTCCCTGCAGGGTCCCCTATGGGCCTCACACATTGTGGATGCACACAGAGGGGAACAACATTTGCCCCCCTGTGTGCATGCACAGAAGTTCCAGCATGGCATGGACTTTTCAGTCCATGCTGTGCTGGAACTTCCTTTGATGTTCCAATTGCGCTGCCTAGTTTATAGGCACCGAAGTAGGAACAGCAAAGGAAATGCCTGCCAATGACTAAATAACTCATTATAAGGCAGGCGGTCCTCACGCGGGTTTGGGCAACGCACCATCAAACTCGTAATCAGCCCCTAAATGTGCAGCAAAGTGACAGTACTTTGCTTTGTCCAGTAAATGGGTATTTAGACAAAATATCGAGTACAAAATATCGTCATACCAAAATATTGAGTGTAAAATATCGTGGTAAGGAAATATCGTCAGCAAGAATATCTATGTAAAGAATATCAATTTAAGGTAAGTAATATCAATTTTTAAAATATTTAAGTTATTAATATAGTTTTCAAAAATATTTTTGTTTAAAATATTGTATGTTATATATTTTAGTATATATTTTAAATGTATATGATGTAATCTTTTTGTATAATGATTGTTTATGTTTTTTAATATATTTTTAGATTTTTATTAGTTATAACATTTAATTTATTTAAATTTTGTGTATTTTAGTTCCATAGCGGGATGTCGGTTTATAGGGGTATAGGGTGGGAAGTAATTTAATTATAATAAATTAATGATTATTTTGTATTTAATATTTATTGGATTGAGATTTAATAATGTTAATTGTGCTAATATCTTTTTATGTAAATTTTATGTGTGGGTTGTGGGGTTTATAGGGGTGAAGGGTGGGAAGTAATTTATTTTTAATTAATTAATAATTAGTTGTTCAATAATAATTGATTAACTGATAATTAATTATGTTAATTGTGTCATTTTTTAGGTCATGGTTGTGGGGCTATATGGGTAAAGGGTGGGAAGTAATTCATTTTTAATTCATTAATAACTAACTGTTAATTAATATTAAGTAATTAAGTATGTTAATTGTGTAAATAATTCTTTTTAGGTGTGTGTTGTGGGGTTTATAGGGGTAAAGGGTGTGAAGTAATTTATTTTTAATACATTTGTAATTAGTTGTTAATTAATATTAATTAATTATTTGATAATTATGTTAATTGTTTAATTAAATTGTTTTTAGGTGCAGGTTGTGGGGTTTATAGGAGTAAAGGGTGGGGATTATATTAATTTTAATTCATTAATAATTATTTGTTAAATACTATTAATTATTTAATTGAGAATTCATTATTTTAATTGTGTAATTCATTTTCTTTAAAGTTTAATTGTGGGTGTGGCTGGCGGGATTTATAGCGGTAAAGAGTGGGAAGTTAATTTTAATGAATTAATATTTAGTTTTTAATAACTATTATTTGTTTAATTGGTAATTGTGCAATTACATTTTTCTTTTTTAGATGTGGATTGTGGGTTTTGCTGGGGTATAGGGTGGGAAGTTAATGAATTTTAAGTAATTAATAATTATTTTCTGTGTAAATAATTTTTTGTGAAATTTTATGAGTGTGTTGTGTGTTTTGTAAGGGTATATTGTGGGAAGTACATTAATTATAATTCATTAATAATTAGTATTTTATTAATGATAATTGGTTTTTTGATAAATAATAATAATAGTGTCAATATTTTTTTTAAAGTTAAGTGTAAGGTGCAGGTTGTGAGTTTTGTGGGGTTATAGGGTGGGAAGTTTGTAAATTAAATTTATGTAATAAATATTTTTTTGTTAATAATTAATTTCTAAATAAAAATGTTTATTTATATGAAAAATATTTCTTGTATTTTATTTATAATAAATATTGCAGGTAATTTTAACATTGTAATAAGTTTTTATTTAAAAAATGTAATATGAAATATATTTGTCTTTTTTTACAACATATTTATATTTATCTTTATTTACATTGTTTTTGAAATAATTTGGGAGAGGCTGTCATGCCATTGGGTTCTCCCCAAACCACCAGTAGAGTGGAGGAGTTGCATGCGGAACTGACAACTGGACTGACTAACATTTTCAATCCCTTGATGCAGTCCAGGGCAAGCAAGGGTGTGAAGCAAACTTGGTTCAATAACTCTTGCCGCAAGGCAAAGGGTGCACTCATTGATGCAATTAAAAGTAAAGATAGATCCTTAATCAAACTCAACAGGGCTCTCTACCGGGACATAATAAACCTAGCCAAGAAGGATTGGGAGCTAGAAAGATGGAGTTCTATTAAAACACCTTTGGCCAACAGGTACATGAAGATGTTTTGGTCACTAGTTAGCACAGGCACCAGTACGGGGAACTCAGCAGTAGAGCCGAACATTGCTGCAGCCGCTTGGAAGTCTCATTTTCAAGCTCTGTACTCTACTGAGGTAGTCTTAGAACCCATTGATATACCATCTTCGGCATCCCTTGGGATGTGTCTTGAAGATTTTCAAGGGTCCACTTTAACAGAAGTTTTGGATGCCATTGCCCCCGGATTAGACAAAATTCCCGGGGATCTATTCCGGGAGGAACCAAACATATGGGGACCATACCTCTGGGTAATCTTTAATGCCATTTTGAATGGCATGAAGGTCCCGGACACCTGGCTAGGAGCCAAAATGTTTCCAGTTTTTCAGAAAGGTTCTCCTCTTCTGCCCACCAACTATAGGCCAATCAGCCTGATTGATTTCACCCAGAAATTGTTCGCTAGGATTCTCCTTGAGCGTTTACACTCCTGGATGGAGGAGCATGAAATTCTGAGTGTGTATCAAGCTGGCCTTAGAAAAAATCTTTCAACCATCGACCAAATCTTTCGTCTCCAATTATTATATTGGAAGACGGTGACAGTAGAGGGTGGCAGCCTCTACCTGATATTTGTCGATCTTAAATCGGCCTTTGATTTGGTCCCTCGAGTCAATTTGTGGGAGGTCCTTGAGCAACTGGGCATTCCGTCCTATTTGCTGTCAATGATTATACGACTGCACGAGGGCAACTTTGCCCAAGTCAGGTATGGGAGATTCGGGGAATTGACTCCCCATTTCCCAGTAAATAGAGGAGTAAGACAGGCGTGCGTGTTGGCCCCTACTTTGTTTTGCCGTTTTATTAATGCTTTGGTGGCCCAGTTAAATGAGGTTGTAGATAACGATCCTCCAAAATTGGTGGATGGTAAGGTGCCAGCAATGATGTTTGCTGATGACACCTTGTTGTTATCAAAGTCCCCTATGGGCATCCAAAGGATTCTTGACAGTTTCTTTCTATTCTGCAAAAATAGGGGGCTGGAGGTTAATACATCGAAGACCAAATTTATGGTCTTTAATCCAGCAAAAACATCTCTACCAAACCCCTCCTTAAATGGTATTTTGCTTGAGAGAGTGACTGTCTTCGACTATCTTGGTGTTACTTTGTCTGAGACATTTGAATGGGTCCGCAACTAGACAAGGCAGGTCTGAGGCTAGCACAGATGGTCGGGGGTATTGCAAAAACACTTAGGAACTCGTCACACAAGCTCCCGGGCCCGGTGGCTGAGATCTATAAAGTGCAGGTCAGGAGTGCAATAATGTATGGGGCAGAACTCTGGGGTCATCGTCCTTCTGGCGGTATGACAAAAACTGAGAATAAATTTATGAGACAGCTTTTTGGTCTTCGGCCAAGCACCCCTCTTACCCCCCTATGCCTGGACCTGGGAATCAGACCTATTGCTGAGGAGGTTGGATTGAGACCATTGACCTTTTGGCGTAGGCTGTGGGCGACCCCCGAACTAGCAGCTTATCAGTCTGAGCTCAAGGGGGTTTTGCGACTTCCGGGGGTGGGTGAATTGCCATGGTTTGTACATATTAAAGACCTATGTTTGAGAATAGGCATTCCTGGACTCTGGAGTAATCCTGAGGAAGTGTCTCCAACTATTCTTCGATTAGAACTGGTTAGAGTTTACAGATCTCTAAGATTAGCTGATGTCCAGAGAAATATCAAACTCGGGTCCTTAACTGCTGACTTTCTTAACATCAAAGCGCAGTATCTCTTTGAGCTTTTTATGGACGAAATACAGCCACCCATGGCAAGGAAGCTATATAATCAGTTTAGATTAGGGACCTTGCCGGTCCATGCTTTTACAAACAAATGGTTAAAAAATAGCTCCCTTGGGTGTCCTGGATGCAATAGCCAAGACGAGACGGACTTACATGTTCTCTTTTTTTGTCCTGGATATAAACTCGCTAGGCGGCGATGGCTCGTACCACTATGTAGAAATCTGGGTTGTGGGCAGTGCTCGACGGCATACAGAATACCGAGATCAGACACCCACCCCCCTATAGTTTTTGCAGTGTCTCGTTTTCTTAACGTCATGTGGCTTAGGCGTATGGTGTTGTTAAACTTACCCAAGTAATGCTTTCTATTGCATTTTTTTCTTTTTACTCGTTTTTAAACCCTTTTAACCTTTTTAATCCCTTTTTATAATAATTTTTACCTTGTGAAACTTTAATGCAATGATACATGATCAATTTCAAATGTACTTTGGCCATTTTTTGTTTATATAATCTGTTCTTGATGAATTCTTTTTATTATTGTTCAAATTCGGCTATGTATGTACTGTATCATTTGCTTTTTATGGTCAATAGTGGCCGAAATAAAGCTTGTCAAATGGAAAAAAATGGAAATAATTTTATTTTGTTTAAGATATTTTGTTTGTTTTTAATGTTGCACTGACTGGAGTGGGGATAGTAAATTTTACCCCTCTGCAATCTAACACTTTCCCTACTGTTTTGCTGAGTGGAGTGGGAATAGTAAATGTTATCCCTCTGCTATCCAACACTTTCCCTACTGTTGTACTGACTGCAGTGGGAATAGTACAGTACATTTTACCCCTCCGCTCTTCAACACTTTCCCTACTGTTGCACTCATTGGAGTGGGAATAGTAAATTTTACTCCTCCGCAATCCAACACTTTCCCTACTGTTGTACTGACTGGAGTGGGAATAGTACATTTTACCCCTTCACACTCAGTTTCCCTACTGTTGTACTGGCTGGAATGGTTATAGTAAATATTACCTATCCGCAATCAAACACTTTCACTACTGTTGTATTTAGTGGACGGAGATTTGTAAACTTTACCCAGTTTTATTATTTTTGCGTTGCATGAAGTGGGAATAGTAAGTTTTTTAGATATTTACTATAATAGTTTGCGTAGTTTTGTAAATTGTAGTGGGAATAGTATATGTATTAAATTTTATATTTTATAATATATTTTATTTTGTGATATTTTATATTATTATGTTTTTGTTTATTTAAAATTATAGTAATTTTAATTATTAATGTTTTCAATGTGTAAAATAATTTTTACAAAATTTTAAGAATTTTAAGTTGTTTACTTTTTTATTTAATTCGAATGGTTTGTTTTTTAAAGTTTTTGGGGCCGATTATGATGTTGGGCGAACTTGCGTCCGACCGATACTGTCTCGTAAACGGGACCGACCGACCTACAGTCGGCAGGCGCGACTGCCTGATTAGGATGCGACCGAACACTGTTCGGTCGCATTCCAACATTTCCCTATGGTAGCATGTGTTACGGCCGTAAACATGCCGTAGTACATGCTCCCATAGGGAAATGGGAGGTGGTGTTAATCCCCGCACGAGTGGCAGGCACCTCAAGGTGCCTGCCACGGGGTGCAGGGATTGAGAGGGAAATACCATAGGTGCTCCCTCGCCCCAACCAGAGCTGCGCACACAAGGGGGCCCTGATTCATAATCAGCCGGTCGGAATTGAAACCGACGATGGCGGTCGGAAAGGCTCCGACCTTGCCATCGTAAAAGGCCCCTATATGTTATTGGTATATATATATATATATATAAAATTCCACGCTGAATTTGCCAACACAGCAGCCGCGGTGTCCGTGGCTGCTGTGTTGGCAAATTCAACGTGGAATTTCGTATTTAGAGGCTCGCCCCCCTCGCCGCGGACCGCCGTTGCAAGAAGGAAGGGGAAAGGCGTTTCGGTGCTCACACGCCGAGGTTGAAGTTATATATATATATATATATATATATATATATATATTTGTTATATTTTTATTTTATTTTTAAAAAAAATGAAATTATAATATAAATCAAAATTAGTAGTTTAATAGTTGTTTGTTAAGTAGATGTATATATATTAATTATTATATATGTGTGTTTAACTTTCTTAAATTAAGTTTATTTGTTATATTTGCTAAAATATAAATTACAACGTGTAGGAAAGTAGAATCTGCCTTCATAGTCACCTCCACTTTTTGATGGCGTCATTATGTTTTTCTGACTAGTCTCCCAGGGCATAGGTACACCAGGGGTCTCCCATGGGCTGAAACATGTATTATGCCACCCATGAGAGACCACTCAAATTGTGACTACAGGCCTGCCATTGCAGCCTGTGTAAGCTGGTGCTAGCACCACTTACTACAGATATAGGTTTCCCTATATCTGAGGCCACTACACTTAAAACCTATAAGTCACCCATAAGGCAGGCCTTTCAATCCTGAAGGTAGGGTGCTGGGTCCTAAGTGTGAGGGTGCCCCTTAATGAGCGCGGCACCCCCACAACCTTAGGAGTCCATTCTCCCGGGTTGTAAGTGCATCAGCCATTACGACATATAGAGTGGCCATGCGTCATTACGCAATGACCATCTCTAAACTGGCTGTAACGAACCCTGTCATGTTTGGTATCAAACATGTTGGAATCATACCCCCACACCGTAAATTGTGAAGCTCCTCTGGGAGGCCCTCGCTGCTCCCGTTACCAGTCTTCCAGAACCGGACAGCAAGCTAGGGCTGCTGCTGGCCAGAGACACGATTCTGCTCTCCTGCTGCTGAGCCAATCTCGAGCAGGGGAAGGCAGAACAATAGGCATCCTGTCACAGGGAGGTGTGACCACCTCCCAGACAGGGTTTAGTGTATTGGGACAGGGTGGGGCACTTGCCAGCGCCACTGAGACTGCTCGAAGGGCACATTTGGTGCCCTCCTTGCATACTCCAGAATAAACCACTTCAGGGAGCTGTTGGCTCCTGCTCTGGTGCAAAACTGGACAAAGGACATGGGAGTATCCTCCCCACTGTCCAGCTCCTCCTCTGGTAGGGACCCCTGAATCGTCCCAACCCTTTCCTAAGGGTACTTAAGGGCTTACCTGTGAGTGGGTCCCTAGATTCGTCGTTGGACAAGGTTCAGGTCACATACCATTTCAACTTCGACCATCTGGACACTCTGGACTTGGCTGGACTTCGCTTTTGGGAACCGAGACTGCAATTGGGAAGATTCCTGCTGCTCCTGGTCTCGTCGTCCTGCTGGTCTTCTGCAACATCTGTGTCCGTGCTCCATATAGGTTCTTCACCAGACCTGTGGACATCCAAGACACCTGAAGGAATCTCCCTTGGAGTGAAGGAGTCACACCCCTGCATCTGCAGGCACCGCAATGCAGCTGACCGGTCTGCTGATCCTGGGCTCCCACGGACTCCGAAAGGCTCAGCAACACGGGTGGTAGTTCTGCAACTCCCTTGAGGCCTGCACTGTCTTCATACTGAGTCTGAGGCCAGTATCCCTCATCAGAACCGCTAGAACAAACCCCTGTTCACCGCGTCAAATTGCCGTTGCCAAGGCTTTGTTGGCTGTCTCCTCCAGATGTCTTCGGGCTCCAAGAAGCTCCAACCTCAAGCAACTCCGACAGCCAAGATCTTTGCCCTCACCGCTTCCTCTGCACCATGGGCCTTCTTTGTTGGTGGGGTGCTTGAGATCCTCTTACGACTCCTCTTGAGGGTCTTCTTTGCCTTCAGTGGCTCCCCTGCTTGCTCGAGGCCTGCTCTGACTTACCTGCTCGTGGTGAGTCACTTGGCCCTTGCTGGTCCCGACACTGCACCCTTTTCATCTACTAAGTTGTTTACCGCTGCCAAGGCTTGTTGGTGCCCCTGCTGGACACTGACCCCATGGCTCTCGACATCTGACGTGGGACAGCTCGTGAACAGCTCCTGGTCTTCTACAGCATCGCCTGGTCCACACAGCTGCAACTTCAAGGGCATCGTCAGCCTCTCCTACATCTCTGACAATGGTGGGCATTCGTCTTCCGTACCTCCTGGTCACTCCTGAGTGGCATAGACTCTGTCCCCTCTGCTTGCAGGTACCTCTCATCTTGAATCCACTTTTGGGTTCCACCGGACTCCTTCGTATTCTTCTCCAGTGGCACCTTTCCTGAAGTCCTTCATTGTGGTCTATGGCAGTTTCTGACGTCACTTGACATCTATGGACCCGGCGTCCCTGGTGTAGGTATCCTGGTTCTTGGGGTATCCACAGGGGTGGTGACTCTCCAACCTTCCATCTTTCACGGGGTTTCATCAGGGTCCACTGGGAAGGGTCCTTCTTCTTTAAAACTGCAACCACGACTTACCCATTGACTTGTGTTGATCGTTTACGCTCTGCACACGGCCTCCGTGGGGTTCCTGGGTACTTACCTTGGGTGGTTCCTTGGGTCCCCAACACTTCTACGTCTTCTGGGTCCATTCTTGTCTTGAGTCGTGGATCGCATACCACTATTTTAGTATATGGTTTGGTCGCGCCCTGGAGACCACTGTGTATTTGTGCTATTTACGAGTTCTATTTCATAAATATTGTGTGTATTGTGTTTATATCTCCGGGTAGGAGATAATACAATGTGTTAGTGAGTGTTAGTGAGTGTTTGTAATAAAATACATATTTTTATAACTATACTGTGTGATTCTTTTTCACTTAACCTATACCGTAAGATTAAGTACTGGTAACATAAGATGCTCTACACTCCTTCTGGACTAAGCCTGAAGGCTGCTCTCCACAGATACTGCTTAGAGAGCTTTTTAAGGTTGCCTAAGACCACTAAAATCACCATAAGGGTTGTCTGAATTAGTGCTGGGTGCTACACTTACACAAGTGAGCATCATATACTAAGCCTGCCACTCACATCTATTATTTAAAAAAAAATAATAATACTATTTAATATATTGAATATTCATTTTATTTTAGATACATTTAAAAAACGATATTTGATACAATTATATTAATTACATCGATATTTTCTTTTTCTATATCTTTGTACTTACCATTATAAGTATAGGATGACGATATTTTTGACCTCGATATTTTGGTATCAATATTTTTGACCTCGATATTTTGAGGGTCGATATTCTGTCAGTGAACCCATGAAATGCATAGCTATAGATGTAGGGATACATAGGAGCAAATTTTCTAGTGAGTTCTGAATCTAAGTTTCATTATTGAACAGCATTATTAGGAGGCTGAGTGTGACCTTGGTTGAACCACTTAAGTCGCACGGCAACCCAGGGTCTTAGTTAGGGAGGGACATCTATTGGTTAACCCTAAGAACTGCAGGAGGTTGTGAAGAATGTTGTGGGCAGGGCTGAGCTGCTGGAGTTTGCGGAGTGAAAGTGTCAGTTCGATAGATTGATGCGCCTAAAATAGGCTCCGCCAAAATGTTTTGTCAGGCTGAGAGGGTCAAGTGTTGGAGTGCCAGCAGTAAGGAAGCCTCTAAGCAGGCATGAAGCTTAGCACCTACAGGGGTCCCATCCACAAAGGGAACTTTCTATGAGAGGCCATATTACCCCAGATATTGGTACACAACCAAACTTCATTGTCCAAGAATAGGACAGCCAGGCAGCTGGTTCCTCTTGGCAGCAGGTCCCTCTTCAACCACTGAATGGTGTTCCCCTTGGGAGACCTGGTCCCCAATCACTTTGGAATCCAAAATAGACCTTTCTGGTTAGTGCCACCCACTCTTTGAGAAGGACAGTAAGAGGGGTAGCATGTTGAGTCACCACTGCAGTGGCATCAAACATGTGGGTGAGTCTTGCCCTTGGTCCATATGGAAAGCCATATGTAGTTCTAGAAAGTCATGACTTAGGAGTCTTGGTAGCCGCTGAAAACCTCCGGACCTGCAGCTGACTCGGGAGACACGGGCAGGAGAGGACTTCATCTCACCGCCTCCCCTGGGCCCCTGGTCGCGCATAAAGCGCCATCGTAGACCCACGGCGTGTGTAGCCGCTGAAAACCTCCGGACCTGCAGCTGACTCGGGAGACACGGGCAGGAGAGGACTTCATCACCCAGCCTCCCCTGGGCCCCTGGTCGCGCATAAAGCGCCATCGTAGACCTGCGGCGTGTGTAGCCGCTGAAAACCTCCAGACCTGCAGCTGACTCGGGAGACACGGGCAGGAGAGGACTTCATCTCCCAGCCTCCCCTGGGCCCCTGGTCGCGCATAAAGCGCCATCGTAGACCTGCGGAGTGTGTAGCAGCTGAAAACCTCCGGACCAGCAGCTGACTCGGGAGACATGGGCAGGAGAGGACTTCATCTCCCAGCCTCCCCTGGGCCCCTGGTCATGCATAAAGCGCCATCGTAGACCGCGGCGCGGGCCGTGCCCGTGCAAAGCCCGGGCCAAGCACAGGCCCATCCACGCCCGTCGGAGCCCAGAGGAGGCTGGGCTGGGCCCACCCTCTGAAATCGGCCAATGCACACAAGGTACTGACCATATTCATCCCTATTTGTTGTTACTCAGTCTAACTGTATAGTCCCGCCATACGATGAGTAAGCGTAAGGGTCAAAATGACCGTTTGGGAGAGGGAATTGGGGGAACTCTTGACTCGTTTTTAACTAGAGCAACGTCCGTCCTAGCACATGAGATCGAGATGACGGAACGTCGCTTATCCCTGGAGCCTATCCCCCAACAAAGTTCCGCCCTGATGGGCGAAACAACTCTTGCTACCGCAAAACAGCCCTTATTACAAACTCAGGGAGAGGAATCAGAAGGATTAATGGGGAAATTGTCCGACCAACCTGCACTGACAAAATCAAAATCAAAGACAGGAATACCCACCAGGGCCGCAGGGGTTAAAAAGATCCCGGGAGCTAACACGGAATACCCAGGCAAGAGGAAAAGAGGGGGAGGTGCACAGAATCAAAAACCGGCAAAAGCGCCCAGACAAGCTAAAGCAAGAGGGAGCTGTGATGAAGAGGCAACTGTACAAGACATGCAAGACGGAGAACGCATCTCGGAAACCCCCATATTATCTGTGAGCCCCTTGACTAATGAGGACATGTGGCAGAGACTGGAGACTTTAGTAGCCACGATGCTGAACCCTATTACAGCAACACTGAACCGGATTGAAGGGAAGCTAGCAAGCCTAGAAGCCCAGGCTACAAAAAATGACCATGCACTAGAGACACTGTCATTTACACTGAATGCAGGGACTGGATCAAGTTCAAGATCAAGACCGGACCAAGAGATTCAATCCCAAAATCATCCACATAGGATAGGCTGGATTGGGAACAGCCCAAACACTGAGTCCTCACCTACTAACCTGGCCAATGTCCCACGCCAGTTTTCTGACCCGCATACGAGATCAGTTTCGGGTACAGCCACCAATAGACAACCACACTGGCAACAGCCAAGTGGTGTGGACGGCACAATAAACCACCAAACTCTGCCCTCCAACATAGTTTCCTCTTTTCGGGGAGGAAAGGCGTCTGGCCCAGGGTTAGGGCCAGGAAACCGAATAGAGCACCAAAGAGAGGAAAGGCCGAATGTCGGCCACCATTGACTGGAACACAGACTTTACATCTCCCCCCGGCAGCCGCACCTCTGGTACTGGTGTTAGGGAACACACCACTGTTGAGGGAGGGTCAACTGGAATCTACAACTCAACTGATGTCCAAAGCCCTACACTGGCTGACAGAAAAACTGAATGAGGGGGGGGGAGAGCTGGGAACCTCTCAAGTCAGCTGATTATGGCTAGAAGGGCAGCGTGGGTAGGCCCGGCAAGAAAAGAAATGTTGGGAGACTGTGTGGTTTTAAATTTTAATAATGAATTCATAGTCAGACATATTTTAGAGTATTTAGGTAACATTTCCCTAAAGAATTCCCAAATTACTGTGTTACCGCTGGGTTATTTTTATAAACCATCTCTTTCGTTATTCCAAAGGAGCAATTTACCCCAGAGGGAGAATCAGGCATGGAAGAACCCAGGGGGTTCTCTTATGGTACAAGGCTTAAGCCTTAAGAATCGATTCGCCCCTCTGACTGATCAAGAAGCGTGCGACTGACTGCATCCATCCCTGCGAAACTCTCAAGTTAATTGTGATAATCAGGATAGTTTGGTTTGTTCTACTGAAACGACCCCACACTTACTTGAGTCACAAAGGGAGGTTACTAAAACGGTCCTCAAGATAGCCTCGTGGAACGTGGCTGGCATTTCCCAAAAATTGAGTGATGAGAACTGGTTGAAAACATGGCAAGGCCACGACATTGCATGCTTTCAGGAGACATGGTCTACTGAGCCAATTTATGTAAACGGGTACTGCTCTTATCAAACTCCAGCTAAACCTTCGCCTTCAGGAAGGGCCAAGGGGGGCATCTTGACTTTGATCCTGAATAATTTTCCAGGGAAGGTAATAAAATTCGAATCCCCAAATGTAAACTTCCATATCCTCACATTTGAGATACATCAGGAAGGCAAGTGGCTCTTAATTAACACCTATAACAACGAGTTCGGCCTAAATAGGCACGCTATTGTTGGTGAGGCTGACAAGGCTTTGGGACACTCCACAGGCAACATTAGGAATGAGGCCCCTAACATTGTTTGGCTGGGAGATTTCAATATATATCCCTGCAAATATAATGTAGCCCCTATATGTGGCCTAGAGGATTTGGGGGGGAACACTATATATCACTTCGTACACAACGAATATGGTAACTGTTTAAACAAGATGCTAACCTCCCGAAATATGGTAATGACCAGTGACTTAGAACTCTCATCAGGTAACACGGCAGTAACCTTTCAGAGAAATGGCCTAGAGTCAACTATTGACTACATGTTAGTTACCACCCCTATCAGCATTAGAGCCAGCAGGCTGGCAAACCAATTCACAATTTTTAGTGATCATGCTATTTTATCACTTCAGATAAAGGTATCCATAGGGGAAGTCCCATATATTCAGAATGTTGATACCCCGATAGTGGCAAGAAGGAATGGAATACAACTAAAATGGGCTTGTGTTAATAAACCTAAATTGACCGCAGAAATTATATCAACCACATTGAGCAAGATAGCAATTTGCCTAGATCCAGAGGCTGAAGCAGGAGAAACTGTGATGGCCTTTTGTGATCTCCTAGAGAAGGTAAAACTGGCTCTTACATGTACAAAAGAATCAAATAAGGGGTCCGACAGGGGCTGGTTTGATTCCCCTTGCACAAAAGCAAGGAGGGCTTTGATGCACGCCTTGAAAATTAGACCTAGAATCCCAGACCAAATTAGGGGATTGCGGGCTGCATACAAGCTTGCTAGGAGAAATAGAGAGAAGGCTATAAAAGAGGAAATTTGGGAGGATCTTGACATAGCAGCTAAAATGGGTAAAAGACGTGATTTCTGGAGGATAGTCAATGCACCACACTTTAAAAATCCCTCAGATCCCACACTAGATAACAACGTAGATGAGGAAGCATGGGTAGCCCATTTTGAGAACATCTTTGCCTCAAGTACAACTCCCCGAACATCACCCATGAATATGGAAATAAGCCATCATGCTCCTCTTTCCTTCTCATTTATGGAAGTGAAGAAAGGTCTGATGTCGTGTAGCTCGGGTAAGGCCCCAGGACCGAACGGTGTCCCAATAGACTTTTTTCAAGAAACACCGGAACTATGGGCACCCCTATTAACGAATGTCATGAATAGTATAGTCCGAGTAGGTCCCCCACCGTCATGGTCCGCAGGTGTCATCATCCCAATCTATAAAAAAGGGGACAGGGCCAATCCAAAAAATTACAGACCAATTTCCCTGCTGGACACAACAACGAAGCTCATGGGCCGGCTCCTCCTCTCTAAGTTAGAGGGTTGGGCCAAGGACAATAACATCTTAATCCAGGCCCAGTATGGGTTCCAGCAGATAAGGAGCACCGTGGACCAGTGCTTGAATTTGGCACTGATAACAGAAAAATACACCAGAATGAAGGAGGGGAAAATATACATGGCGTTCATGGACCTGTCGGCAGCGTTCGACTGTGTGGTCCATGAAAAGCTATGGATAATAATGGGGGAAATGGGGGTTGATCCAGTCATACTAAATTTTATTAGGCAGTTGTACTCCAATGCCACGGCTTCGGTCCGATACACTAAAAATGGGGATTGTACACGTTTATTCAAAATTGCCAGAGGAGTAAGGCAAGGATGCGTCCTCGCCCCATTTCTCTTCTCCGTTTACACAAACGGAGTAGAAAATGCACTTACTATGACTGCAAGAGACGTTCCTATATTTAATTCGCAACTCCTACCCATCTTGGCTTACACAGATGATGCGGTGTTGATCGCCAGGACGGAGCGTGGTCTTCAACACTTGATATCTTCGTATGTATCCTTCATGGACTCAATAGACCTGAAGGTAAATCATACTAAGGGCCATATGATTCAAACAAAATTGCGATCGCAAACGCTGAAATTTTCAGAATTTCAGCGTTTGCGATCGCAATTTGGTTTAGTGGTATGTATGAAGGAAAAACTGCCTCGCAAAATAAGGAATCGCTAAATTTGCGATACCCTATTTTGCGAATGCATTTAAGGA
Source organism: Calotriton arnoldi (assembly GCA_963921515.1). NCBI lineage: Eukaryota > Metazoa > Chordata > Amphibia > Caudata > Salamandridae > Calotriton > Calotriton arnoldi. The sequence continues at coordinate 81,087 of CAWUFW010002092.1, forward strand.
ATTGCAAATTGCGATTCCTTAAATGCAATGTAAGAAGCACCAAAAAAGTGCAATTTGCCCTTAAGGAATTGCAAATTACCACCAACTTCAAGTTGGTGGTAATATGCGATTTCTTAGAAAAATGCACTTTTTTGCATTTTTGAAAGTGCAATGTGGCGCACATACATGCCCTTAGGGCATGTATTTGCGCCACATGTGCACCCATGCTTATTTCAGGGGTGCAACAGGGTGTCCTTTTGACACCATTGCAACCTTGAAATTGCATTCTCAATTTGCGATTCTCTAATTGCTAATCGCAAATTGAGAATGTCTTCCCATTCATTCCTATGGGCCTCTAGGCCCATAGGAATGAATGGGGAGGGTTTCCTTAATTGCGAATTGCAATTTGCGATTCGCAATTAAGGAATATGTAGGATTCGCAAATTTTTGTGCAAATCCTACATACATCTCGTTTTACGATTCTCAAATAGCGATTCTCAAAAATTCGCTATTTGAGAATCGCAAAACCTAACTTTGATACATATGGCCCTTAGTCCTTTGCAGTCATAGTGGGAGCAAGAAAAAGAGATAGAATTCCCTACTTACATGTGGACACGGAGAGAATAGAGGTGGTTGACACCTTCCCCTATTTGGGGGTTTTGTTTGACAAGGATTTATCATGGTCAAGGTTGGTGGAAGGAAGAAAGTGTGTAATGGAAAGAAGCCTTTTTGCGGTAAAATCATTTGCCCAAAAATTGGGTGCTAGACCTCTCTTACCGATAAGAAACATCTATCAGGCTAAAGTTAAGGCAGCAGTAACGTATGGGGCCGGAGTGTGGGGTTCTGTAGCAACTAGTGCACTCCAAACTATTGAAAATAAGTTCTTTAAGTCTTTAGTGGGCCTCCCCGTCTCTGCCTCCAATTATATTTTACACTTGGAACTGGGTCTCCCTTACATTGCTGATACAATACAATTGGCCCCAATCCTTTTGTGGCACTCAATCTGGCGGAGGGATACAGTGTCGTTGACTTAAACAATAATAAAGAATTGTTTGAATATGGATAATAGCAGGATGTCCAGGTGGCTTGGCTACGTAGAAACACTTTTGAATAAAATCGGCCTCTCTGAATTATTTAAGGATCCATCTGCGTGCAGAAAGGTTTCAAAGCAAAAAGTCAAAAGTATGTTTCTGAAGATGGCGGATTATGAGCGAAGGGAACATCATAAAGAGAAGCATGCAGTTGTAACCTATCGTTTAAATCCGCCATTGATAGAGAGAGGATTTTTTTATCTAGCAAACGTCACCAACTCACAACATAGATTTATATTATTGAGGTTTCGATTGCACATGATTCCACTCATGCTAGGTTATTCGGACAAAACCTATAATGATGCAGATTTAATTTGTTGCCCATGTGACAACCGGTCAAAACAAACTGAATTGCATCTAGTTTTATTCTACAGGCTCTATGAGAAGGAAAGGAACGACTATCTAAAACCAATTTTAAAGAAAGGGAATTTTAATCAATGCCGGGTGGCATTATACTTTTTAAAAATGTTATCTGACCCTTTGGTATGTTTCTCGGTAGCTACGTTCTTATGGGCCTGTATGAAAAAAAGGAAGAGGGGGGTACCATTAACTTCTGGGTTGGCCATCTGCTAATTATCTTGCACATTATATGGGGGTTGATAGGGTAATGATAGTTTTTACAATGCGGAAATGTTTCGATGTAGTAGGGGCCTTTCTTTCTTTTAATTTTTTAACTGCGGATGAAATATGAATTATTTATTGCTTGTATTGATAATGAATTCTGAAACATGTTTTTATTTTTGTGCTTTTAAGATCACTTTTAACTGATTGAATAAATGATTTGACTAGGACTATGAGTCTTGGTTGCAGAATTGCATGCCATTTTCTAGGGAGAAAGATGGGGAGCTAAATCCAATTAGTGTAGACCAACAGATTCAAGCACTGTCTATTTTACAGGAATGAACTTCTTTGCTGATAGGTTAGTGAGTGGATACTGCCTAGAGAAGCCAGAAAGACTGAAAATAGAATAGACTATGTACCTCCAGCTGAGGAGGAAATTGTAACATCAAATTCTGCCCTGTTCATGCTGTTCTAAAACCGTGATGGATGATAAGGGTTACACCACTAAGGACAGAGTGTTATGACAATATACCTGCAAAATTCACTGTGCAAAGGACCATCCTACAAAACCTTTGCAATACACTCCTCATTCAGAACGATGTTATAGGTTTCTTCTGAGGCTGGAGCAAGATCAGAACATCTCAGTATTACTCACTATATGCAGAGTATTGTTGGAGTGTCTCTGTGACACTCTGGTGGGCAATACAAGCTCACAACTCTATAACCTGTAGATATTTGTATTAGAGCACCTCTATGATAATATAGGCAGAGTGTTGTTTGAACCCTCTGAAATTCTTTGCTTGCTGAACCATGTTAGAGCCTTGTGTGATACTATATGTGGACCAGTGTTAAATCATTCTATGATACCATGTGTGAAATGGTGTAAGAGCTGTCTGTGATATTATGTGCAAAGACCTCAAATCATAGCAAGTGAGACACATTTGGGGGCTAGGTTGAGTCCTCGCTCACAGCACAAAAAATGTCAGTCTAGCTGGGAAATGCTTGAACCTGTTCTCTAAATGCATCTCTGTTCAGAGGTCTACTTAGTGCAGAAGTTCTCCCGTAAGTTACAGAAGCTTCAGTAAGCATCACTACCTTGGATGTGAACCCTCCTAAGACTCTTTCATTTGATGAAAGGAGCCGCGTTGGACTCATTGGACTGCTGCTTCACATTTTTTGCCTACCTTAGTCAAGTTATAAGGTTATTCTATTTATTTTACATACAATTTTTATTGTTTTATCATTCAACTTTTGTCAATTCCTATGTTGTCACTAATGTACTTTTGCGTGGCATTACTTCCTGCAATGATATCGAATATACTAATTATATTACACTCCTAAGAATTTTCAAAACTTGAGAGATCTGTTGGTGTGGAGCAGTTTTAGGGTGCTCTGTGATAGTGCATGGAGAGGATTGTCAAAGTCTTTCTGTGATATCCACTATATACAATACAGTGTTTAAAAATCTATATGATACTGTGTGCAGAACAGTGTCACAGAGCGACTGTGCGCTGCTCACTATGTTCAATGCAATGTCAGTGTATCTCTGCTACATTTACTTTGGACAGGTCAATGCCAAAGCATCTCTGTGATACTATGTGCAGAGCTGTGTCAGAGCCGTGTGATAATCACTACATGTACTGGAAAGGAAGGGAGTAGCCCGAAAATTGAAATACATCCCCACTTTGATCCAAACCTCTGATGGTACCAAGCAAGCAAAGCAAGTGAGCCCGACCCTCAACAGAAGAGCTTCCTTGACTCTTCCACACAAGCAGCTATCCAATAATCCTTTCACCCACCCATCCAGCCACTAATAGCCACTTTCCATCTTTCCATTCTGTCATCTATTCATTCTTTGATCCATCATCCAAACTTTCACCATACCATCCATCCAAGGTTTATTCCATTGGCCGTTCACAAATCCATCATCTATGCATGCATTCATCCATGTATCCATTGATCCTTTGACACACCCATCTATAAATAAATCATAATCATCAATTGATCCTTTCACCCATCTCTCCATATGCTCAACTTTCCATTTTCTCTCCCATCCTACATTCTTTCACCTGTCTACCCACCAAGCTACCCACCCTTCCTTTCAACCTTCCACCTTCCATGAATCTATCCTTTCTACCTTTCTTTCACCCTTCCTTCCATTCTTTCACCCTTCTTTCCAGTCTTTCATCTGCCTTTCCTTTTTTGACCTTCTTTCCTCTCTTACACCCTTCTTTCCTTTCTTTCACCCTTCTTTCCTCTCTTACACCATTCCTTCATTTCTTTCACCCTTCTTTCCTTTCTTTCATCCTTTTTTCCTTTCTTTCACCCTTCTTTCCTCTCTTACACCCTTCTTTCCTTTCTTTCACCCTCCTTTCCTTTCAGCCTTCTTTCCTTTCTTTCAGCCTTCTTTCTTTTCTTTCACCCTTCCTTGCTTTCAGCCTTCCTTCCTTCATTCCTTTTTCTGCCTACCCATGTTTATTTCTTCCTTGTCCCACTAGCACTTCCATTTTATCATCGTGGTCCTTTTCCCTCATTTTCTTATCCTCTGTCTCCTACACTGTATTTGTTTAATCTTACAGCCCTAGAGCCCGACGCTTACAGCTTTAGTCTGTGGAGCTGCAGGGAAAAGAGACTATTAAACAACTCTATCCCGTGGTAGCTGCTAAAGCAGGGGGTTCATGATACCCTTGCTGCAAGGGAATGCTCCACATCCTCAATTCTACAAATCTATCTGTTCCTTAGACCAGTGGTTCTTACCCTGCGGTCCAAGGACCCCTAGGAGTCTGCAACGCCTAATAAGGGGGTCTGAGACTTTCTAGGAAATATTAACAGAATAATAAAGTGTAAGTAAATAAAGAAGCAAAATACAAAACTGAACATTTTAAAACGTTAAGTAAATATGAAGGAATTTGCAATTGGAGGCTAGAAATTAAGTTGGTGTTCTCAGATTGATTCAAGGGAACAGTGCAGATGAATCAAACAGTATGTAGATTGGATGAGTTGCCTCAGTTGAATTGAAGGAAAGCCCCAACCTTCCCATTAAAAATAAAAATGTAGATTTTTTTATATTTGTGAATTAAATAAAATATTTCAGCATTTTCGTATTTATGTATTTGTTTAATGAATGCTTGTTTCTGTGTTTTTGTGTATTGTTTTGAAGTTCAAATCATCCAAATTGGTTAAACCTGGATCCCTGACTTCCAGTAATAACTCAGTGGTGATCCCCGGATTCCAACAATTATTAGTAGGGGTCCCTGAATTCCAATAATGATTAAATGGGGTCCTCCGAAGTCAAAAAAGGTTAAAAATGACTGCCTTAGACAACTAACACCACCTGTACTGGAAAAAACAATGCGTTGAAAAGGCGAAGAAAACACTATTTGTACAAATAATTAGACTTCAAATGACCGAAATTTACATGTCTCAGCAGGGCCTCCTCCCCCAACGCCTTCAGCAAGCCTTTCGTGTCCATCTGTCCCAGACGCAGAATGTACAGCGGGCGACCATCTTGAGACAAAAATAAATATATAGGTTAGAGAGTGCGGCTCTCAGAAGTAGTTACAGCATCAGATAGTTTTGATGTAATACACATACTTGTTGTTATATATACATATATATTTATATGTAATTAAATTTAAAAAAATATATATATATTTTTTGCCCTTATCAATCCTCAACCCTTAATCCCATACCCACCCAAAACCCTAAAAAAACCTTACCACACTAAAGCCTTTACCCGCCCAAAACTCCCTTACCACCCAAAAACCCATCACCACCCTAAACCGTAAAAATTCCCTTACTACCCAAAAAACCCACAACCACCCTAAACCCTAAAAAAGCCCTTACTACCCAAAAGCCCAAACCCACCCTAAACCCTAAAAATTCCCTTACCACTCAAAAACCCAAACCCACTCCAAACCCTAAAAATTCCCTTGCCACCCAAAACCCAAACTCACCCTAAACCCTAAAAATTCATACCACCCCAAAACCAAAACCAAAACCCACCCCAAACCCTAAATATTCCTGTACCACCCAAAAACCCAAACTCACCCTAAACACAGTGGCTGCTCGCATAGGGCGTGCTGCGGGGCGGTGGGGCGGGGGAGGGGCAGGGTGGGGGGGTAGTAAACTCGGACATACGACGGAACGGAGGAAAGTAATTATTACGTTCCTCCGTTCCGTCGTATGTCCGAGTTTACTACCCCCCACCCTGTCCCTCCCCCACCCCGCCCACCGCCCCGCAGCACGCCCTATGCGAGCCGCCACTGCCTAAACACTAAAATTAACCTTGCCACCCAAAAACCCAAACCCACCCTAAACCCAAAATATTCCTGTACCCCCAGAAACCCATACCCACCCTAGACCTACAAATTCGCTTATCACCCAAAATCCCAAATCCACCCTAAAAATTCCCTTACCACCCTAAAACCTTTACCCACCAAAACCCCTGAAAATTCCCTTACTACCTATAAACCCAAACCCACCCTGAACCCTAAAAATTCCCATACCACCCCAAAACCAAAACTCACCCCAAACCCTAAAATTTCCCTTGCCACCCAAAAACCCAAACTGACCCTAAACCCTAAAAAATAACCTTGCCACCCAAAAAACCAAACCCACCCTACACCCTATATATTCCTGTACCACCCAAAAACCCATACCCACCCTAGACCCTACAAATTCCCTTATCACACAAAATCCCAAATCACCCTAAAAATTCCATTTCTACCCAAAAACCCAAACCCACCCTAAACCCTAAAAATTCCCTTGCCATTCAAAAACCCATACTCTCCCTAAACCCTAAAAATACCCTTGCCAGCCAAAAACCCACACCCACCCTAAGCTCTAAAAAAACCCTTGCCATACACACACACACACACATATATGTATACAGTAGCACGTCACTTTAAACAACACCATAACAACAACCTTAGTCACCTCGGGTACTGTGAATGATGCAGTACCCAAATTAAGGCAAGGTAGGAACTGAGAATCAAAGTTAAGACAGTTAGAGACAAATTATATAATCAATTTATATACTAAGGGGGCGATTACGATGTCGGGCGGAAAGCCTCCGACCGCTAGTCGGAAGCTTTCCGACCGACACGGTCGGTTTGCGGTCCGACCGCCAGATTATGATGTTGGCGGTCGGAACATAAACCAGCCGGTGATTCCCACTCGGTTCCGACCGGCTCTCGAAGTCTTCCAGCCAGTCGGAACCGCACCGTAATCCCCTATGGACGGGATTACGATGTCGGTTTCCAACAGCCTTTCCGTGCCGGCCTGTCCGACATGGAAAAGATGTCGAAAACGGACTTTGGGAGCCACTAGCAGGGCCCCCTTGCCTCCGCAGTCTACGGTTGGTGGTCAAGGGGTACCTAGGGTACCCCCCTGTAAAACCCTACACTGTGTGGCAGGCACCCATTTCTCTATAGGAGCCTGTATTACTGCCGGTTTATGGCTGTGACACAAGCTCCCATAGAGAAAAGTGAGTATCCGACTGAACAGTGTTGGGTCGCATTGTGATCAGGCGGTCAGAACCGGAGGTCGGTCGGTCCCGAGTCCGAGGTGGTGTCGGTCGGAGGCAACTCCGACCGACATCGTCATAAGCCCCTGAATTACCTAACGGGCTTAATACTAGTGAAGACTTATATACCTACCTTTACTAATGTGGATAAAATCATGATTGTATCTTCAATGACTAATGTATGCTGTTTTGGGCTATTATCAAGTTTTTATATTTTAGTATAAATTATTGGACATACTTAGGGCCTGATTACAATGTCAGGCGGATGTGACATCGCCGCGGTCTCGGGACCGACCGACCTCTGGTCGGCAGTCCTGACACCGCCATTACAATGGGCCGCACATGGTGTGGTCGCATACTCCCATTTCTCTATGGGAGCTTGTGCTGTGGCCGTAAACCGGCCGTAGCACAAGCTCCCATGGAGAAATGGGAGATTCTGCTAATCCCTGCACCGCGTGGCAGACACCTCAAGGTGCAGGGATTAACAGGAGGCCCCACTCGGCCCCCAATCGGAGACTGTGGAGGATTGAGACCCTCCTAGGGGCCCACAAAATCACTTTCCGACAGGCTTTCCATGTTGGAAAGCCCGACATGGAAAGCCTGTTGGAAACCGACATCAAAATTCCGACGGCGCAAATGCCATCCTCAGGGATTACGTTGGGGCCTCTGACTGGCCGACGGGCTCCTTGAGCCCGTAGGAATCCAGCCGGAATGACCTTCTGGGTTCAATTCCGACCACCTACATTGTTATTAGGCAGTCGGAATTGAAACCGGAGAGGTCGGTCAGAAAGCTTCTGACCTGTGGTTGGAGGCTTTCTGACCGACATCATAATCGGCCCCTATATATTTAAGTAAGAGTTTTCATATAATCTGCAGCGGTGACTTCCTTTTAGCGTTTTTTCCACTTTTTGCACATATTACTTTAGGGAATTGGAGGGTGTAGCCATAATAATTATGTGTGGGACAGCTTATAACACATTGCATAGGTTTGCATAATTGTAAAAGGGCTTCTATTTAGTACGTTATCTGTTAATATTTGCGGAATCCCTAACAGATATATAGTTTAACAATCAAAAGAATTCGAGGACGTAAATTAAAAATTAAATGTAGGAATATTAAATAGAAAATAGACGTCAGCAGATCTAGCTCCCTTAGGGTATAATTTTATCTACAATATATTAGGCATTAAATTTAGAGCATTGAACTATGCATTATGCACTTTATGACCAATTGTCATTTTTGAACATTTGCCAGTTTTGCACTAATGCCTACAATTCTATGGTGCTATTTTCTTGCTGCTCTTTTCCACAGTGTTGAAAATATCAAATTATTTATACCTTATTTATGAAGATTATTCACTATAATGTTATTATGCAGGAGCGCTTTACATATGCATTATTTTACACATGATTGTGTTGTAGACTGTAGTCCCTCAATTTAAAAATGACACTTATAATATAATCATTATATGAGCAATGTGTACACTGCTAGATTGTTATCAGCGTTAACGCTAACCCTCCTGGAGTCTGTTTTGATCAGGGATCACATGTGCACTATAAAAAGTAACGTTAGATGTGTGGCGCGTATTGTGAACAAGGCCAGGCTTGGCCGAAACTCGTCATGGTGAACTAAATTGCAATAAAGATAATTTGGCACTTATATGTTGGAGTCTATGTCCCAGGTTTTTGGTGTGCATATCCACGCAACAGGATTGGCGTATATGTATATATATATATATATAAATATCCACAAGAATCCGTCTCACCAAGACATCTCATTCAAAAACGGATACGGACCACAGTAGGTGCTTCAGAATTTATTTGTGCATAGTCGCCATTACGCGTTTCAGCTCGTTACAAGCCTTGATCACATGACATGGGCTTAGCGTTACATTGGTGTATTTAAAGTGACAAGTGCTGGGATGGTCTCAACCACGTGTGCAAAATTGCAAATAGACATAAAAGACATTCAAATAATATGTTTTAACATGAGTAGATTTGCAAAATGTAAAATATTAAAATATATGATACATAAAATGGGTTAAATTCATACACGGCCCGCTAAAAATATGTATAAATGAAATATTTGATGTATTTTTTAGTACCTTTGTAAAATACAATTCATTCAAAAATTGTTCATTTTAGCCACCCGTACTTGAGAAATTTCCGGTAGAGTTCATCAATGATGATCATAACAGTATTCTGTGTGCTGTTGCCCTACATTCTCAAGACCTTTGTGCGCCATATCACTGTATAATACATTTGTTTTATCACGCACGGTATAATCATCATCAATGTCAACTCGGTAACCTGTCTTTCTTAAATGTCATTATTGCCAAGTGAAAAGTGCTAATGTGCATAAATAAAAAGTGGTTAAAAATTGAAATAGTTCGGAGACCGCTTTGGAGGAAACTGACCTTTGTTGCCCAGCCCTTGGCCCTGACGCACGGAGCACTTTATCCAGAGCCCCTGGAGGGGCTTGAAAAGCAGCGCGGCGGTCCCGCGACGCGGGAGACCGCTTTGGAGGAAACTGACCTTTGTTGCCCAGCCCTTGGCCCTGACGCACGGAGCACTTTATCCAGAGCCCCTGGAGGGGCTTGAAAAGCAGCGCAGCGGTCACGCGATGCGGGAGACCGCTTTGGAGGAAACTGACCTTTGTTGCCCAGCCCTTGGCCCTGACGCACGGAGCATTTTATCCAGAGCCCCTGGAGGGGCTTGAAAAGCAGCGCGGCGGTCCCGCGACGCGGGAGACCGCTTTGGAGGAAACTGACCTTTGTTGCCCAGCCCTTGGCCCTGACGCACGGAGCACTTTATCCAGAGCCCCTGGAGGGGCTTGAAAAGCAGCGCGGCGGTCACGCGACGTGGGACGCGCGCGGGCTCAGCCCGGGCGAAGACCGGGCCAAGACGGGCCCGTCTTAGCCCGTCATAGCCTGTCAGAGACTGGACTGGGCCATGGCTCTAAAGTCTACATTTAAAGGTACTTTGGACATAGATTACTTGCTTTCCAAGCTTTTAAGGGGACAATATCCACCGCATATAGAAACGGTGGAACTATATATTATATTGTGCAATTGTTTGGTGGGGTAGAGCGGGGTTTCCTAAGCTTTAATAGACCAGATTTTGTATCCCTACTAAGGAGATCTATGAGGACATAGTGATATCTCGGAAACGATGGGGAAGAGAAAAACACTAAGTGCCCCTATTAAAAAGCAAAAGGTCTCAGGGACGCACCCACGTGAAAGCCTGATTAGTTACCTCACGGGAGCCATGGGTGCAATTGAGTGCCAGATCGTAACAGTAGAGGAAGCTCTTAATCCAGGTATCCCTGGAATGGAGGGGGGAACCCCAACGGCCAATATATCAAAAGAGGGGCCCGTTTTATCTTTACCTTTATCGGTATCTAGCAGTTTATCAGGAGCAAATGGTTGTATAGCAAACATACAGGATAACATAGCAGTTAGCGATGAAGATAGTTCAATTCACACTATAGGGCTTAAGAGTTTAACGGATAGTGAGACAGCACTTAAAGCTCCGAAAAAGTCCAAAAGGGACAAACCTTCATTAGTGACACACAATACAGCTAGCAGGGGCAAATCAAATCTTACTACAAATTTGCGTACCCAGAATGAGGTCATAAATTTAAAAACAAAATTGGACGCATTAGATACATTCTTGAGGGAAAGCCTAGGTGGTCTAATACATAGAATTGGCCTAATAGAAGAGACTTTAACTAAAAGCTTAGCTAAACCCCAGCCTCCCGACCAACAGTCTTCTGTCCAACTGGGAAATCGGGAATATCTTCCCAAATGCAGGAGACTTTGCGACACTGGCAATAACTCTGGCCATCCTGAGGAAACAATACACGCTTCACATAACATTGCACAAAATACCCCTATGGCACATACAGCGGCCTCCTCTACGGTTACCTCAACAGCCCCCAATAGGACTAAATATCATTCAGTATCTAATAGCCCAAAGGCGGCCAGTAATATGAACGTAATTGGGACTGACACGTCTGGGTCTACCACCGGCAGCGACACCTTACGTGGTGGTTTTAATTAATGTTCCCAAACTTCAGAATAGGGTGGATGAGGCATGGGAAAGGGAGAGGAATAAGGCCCTGAAGTGGTTAGGAGCAAGGACGGGTCTCACTGAGAGACTATTTAATGAATTCAAGATGATCAGAAGAGTGAGCTGGGTAGGAAACGGGCCAAAGAACCAGATAGTGGACTGTGTAGTGTTGACCTTTAAAACGCCACAGCTAGTTAGATTGATTCTGACTAGAGTAGGTAATCAATGTTTACTGGGACAAGGTGTTAATTTGGTCCCATTGGGATTCTTTTACCAGCCCACACCCTGTGTTGGCCCAAGGGACACAGGATCCCAAATTCAGTACCATAATCGTGGGTTCAACCTTTTAACTTTTAATCGCTTTGATGCACTTGCTAACCATGAATCAGTGGATTGACAACAAAAGGGAGTTCCCACACCGCATGATATAACCGAAATAGTAAAGGCCATCTCCAACCTGAGTGAGACGGTAAATCCAGTCAGCATCGACCATACTTCTTCATCTAACATAATTATGTCTACAAACATAGAGCCTGTAAATGACCTAGATTTAGACCCTCCGACTGTCCCAGCCCCCTCCCCTCTAGTACAACCTGTGAAAACACCCATGAAGCGAGTTGAACATGGGGGAAATAGTAAAGTCCTGGGGGTAAAAGATACTTGTAAAATTCTGTTTTGGAATGTAGCGGGCCTAAAAACAAAGGTGTCCAATATACTATGGCATGATTTTGTGAGTAAGTATGATATCTTGAGCTTACAAGAAACCTGGGTGGAACGGCCAACACACATTTGTGGGTACAAAACCTTCCACACGCCTGCAGTTCCGTCATCACATGGAAGAGCGAAAGGTGGCCTCTGTATCTATATCTCAAATTTTCTGAATTTAAGACAAATTGTTTTTAATGTTACAGGTCAGTTTTATCAAATCATCAGCCTTCACATAGATCAAGCTTTTAGTATTATTTTATTGAATTTTTATAATAACGCTTCATCTGAGCAGATTGAGGGATTAATGGGAAAAGTGAGTAGTGAACTACACAAATTACAATCATGTATATCAAAGGAGACCTGCTTCATCTGGGGTGGGGATTTTAATTCCCCTATATGCCAGTACATGAACAACGGGGTATGTGGCATATCGTATGAAAAGGGTCCTAGTTTTGCACATTTCCCACATACACCTTATGGTGACCTCCTGAATGACATCATGTTTACATTTGATTTTGGGTTCGTTAATGATTTATGTGTTCCCATGGTCCCTTTTCAGCCCACCTTTAATGGTCGAGGGACCTTTTCTACTATCGATTATGTATTAGCCTCAAGTAGATTTTCCGCTCGTTTAAAAGATTTTATCATACATGATATAGCGCTTAGTGACCACTTTCCCATTAGTATTGGTGTGAAGGTGAATACTAAGAGTGCTAATATCAGAAAAGACCCTAACCATTTAGTGGAAAATATTTCTCTGAGTAGACAAATGGTTACGCACTGAAATGGGAAAATGTGGATCCTGAGGCTTTTACTAGCAAGGTGGTATCGAATTGTAAAGATATGTTTTCAACTTGTTTGGATGACAAATCATCTCACCAGGATATTTTAGATAATTTTTTAGTCATCTCAAGTTTTATTAAGGAAACACTTCATATGAACCCAAGTAAGAAAATGAAACAAATACAAGGCTGGTTTGATACTAGTTGTACAAAGGCCTATTCCAAACTTTAAAAAGCCCTTCATGTTGGGAAAAACAATCGGGACAATATTAGAGAGGCAAGAAGTGAATATAAGAAGGCATTGAGAGTTAGAAAGTTGACGCTTAAAGAGGAAGCCTGGCAAGCGCTGCGCGACGCCTCGGTCAATCGGAATCCCGCAGCCTTCTGGAAGGCGGTTAACGCACCTTTTTTGGCCGAAAACGATAAAGCAACCATAGAGATCGCCATCACTGAACCCGAATGGATATTACATTACTCCAGTTTGTATAATAATCCATCGTCCGATGAACAGGGAACCCCAGCAAGTGTCGGCGACACTATGAAATTATCGACTCCATCAGACTTATCCATAGATTTCACTCTTAAGGAGGTCAATTCGGCCATTAACTTAAGCTCTGGAGGGAAGGCGGCAGGACCTGACGGCATCCCAGTGGACCTTTTTAAGTCTAATTTACCTCTCTGGGGTCCACTCCTAACACAGGTTTTTAACGCTTGCTGTTCTCAAGGCTTTTTATCAACCTGGTATGATTCAATCATAGTGCCCATTTTAAAAAAAGGGGACAGGGCAAACCCAGTGTGTTATCGCCCAATCTCACTACTGGACTCTACAATTAAGATCGTGGGTCAAGTCCTGTTAGATAGGTTGCAAGTGTGGGCAGAGGAACACTCAATTTTAAGTGATTTACAATACGGGTTTTGCAAGGGATTGGGCACAATAGAACAGGGTTTAAACCTACACATTATATTAGAAAAGTATACAAAAGCAAAAAGGGAAAGGCTGTATGTAACCTTTGTCGATTTAACAGCGGCGTTCGATTGTGTCATCCATGAGAAGCTCTGGTCGGTTTTAGAGGAGATGGGCGCAAACGTTTTAATAGTTACTTTCTTGAGGCAGCTTTACTCAGGGGCAAGGGCTAGGGTCCGATTTGGGAGAGGTGGTGAATACACTGAGCACTTTAGCGTTAGAAGAGGAGTAAGACAAGGGTGCATTCTCGCCCCGTTCCTTTTTTCGCTATATATAAACAAACTGGAATCTGCATTGATACAGGAGTGCAAGGATTTACCTGTAGTGGCAAATCGCCCTATTCCGGCACTCCTGTATGCGGACGATGCGGTCCTAATGGCCCGCACACCGCTGGGTCTTCAAAGGGTGGTAAATGCTTTTGTTAATTTTATGGCGAGCCTGGGCCTCGTGGTAAATTGTTCTAAAACTTTTACAATGAACTGTGGGAGGGGACTAAAAAAGAAAACTATGACCATTTTTATAAATTCAAAGGTATAGAGTGTACTAAGACTTTTTCTTACCTGGGGATTTTATTCGATCATTTAGGGATGTGGTCACTGGCGATTAAAGCAAGAAGGTTGCTATTGGTTAAATCGATTATGGCCCTGCTAAACTGCTGTAAAAAATTAGGAAGACGCGCCCCTGCAGAAATCTTATCAATATATAGGGCAAAATGCGTATCCATTGCTACGTACGGAGCCGGAATTTGGGGTTTTGTAGGGGTCAATGCCTTACAGCTTGCAGAAAATATGCTTCTGAGGTCCCTCCTGGCAGTACCAGGCAGCATTTCAACTTACATATGCCACCAAGAACTTGGGGTACCGTATTTAGAGGACATAATTAAGATACAGCCTGTCCTCTTGTGGCACAGAGTATGGACTGCAGATGAGACAGATTTGAATAGGCAAATATTGAAGGATGCCTTGGTAGTGGATGGGGACAGAAATATAAGATGGCTAGCCTATGTCAAAAAGTTTATGATTAAACTAGGCCATCCTGAATATTTTAAAGATCCACACACTATGCAAAATGTATCTAGGAAAGACCTAAAAGTAAGTTGTATGCATTATTTGGGCGAAGTGAGGACTACAATTGAATTAAAGAAACCAACAGTGCAAGCATATTTTCCGGTTTTAGTAACCCTTACGATACAGCCATATATTGCTCTGATCACTGATGATTATGAAAGGTTTCTTTTGACACGCTTCAGGTTGAATATTTTACATCGATTGTTTAGTTTCCCTGTACAGAATGATTGGTCGAGAGTTTTATGCAATTGCCCATGTGACGAGGTTTCGGCTCAATCGACGATACATATATTGTTTTTTTGTAAACTTTACTCCATACCGAGAAGGAGATGGATCATCCCTGTGCTTAAAAACCTTGGTATTAGACAATGTTACCCTGCATTTACGACTCTTCAACAGCTAGATGATAATTTTATTATTGTATCTATAATTGCTTTTTTAAAAAGTGTTTTTAGGTCTCGAAAATCAATTGTGATGTGACCCAATTAATTTTATGTAATCTCAAGCTTGAATGATGTTTTAATAGTTCTGATATATGCATTGTGCTTTTATGGTCAACTGTAATAGTTGCCGAATAAAGAACTTTTGATTTGATTTGATTTGATTTGAAATAGTTGCATAGTGCAAAAGTGCAACACCTGTATTATTTGTTGGTTCTACTTCACATATTTTGGGCTTCGTTCGACTCCAGTAAATAGTCCAATTTGAATTAAATGAAATAACCATGGTTTGGAGCCCCAAACCTGAGGGTTAAATTCAATATGCTTAGTTCTGCTTAAGTTAAAATTGATTACATTTCTTGTGTATCCGATACATACCGGTATAAATACCGCTGTTTTGGTTAATTTTATTGTGGGTTGCTCTTAATTAGGATCTCAAAGGACCTCTGACCGGCGTATGGGGTCAGTATGTGCAAGGTACGCATATGTGTCTCCAATAAATAAATAAATAAATACAACACCAAATACAGATATAAATATTAAAAAATATAAATATCAATATGTAAAATGTTAAACATTAAATATTAAATATTGGATAAAATGATGGAAAAAACTCTCTTTAGCATAAATATTTATGTTCATGTTTTCCTGTTCTCATAAGCATGTATACAGATCCTCCGATATATTCAATCCTCCTGGTTGTTTGGAATCCAGTTCAATAATATAGCGGGTTTCTAGTTGTCTCAGTCTGGATTCTCTATTGCCACCTCTTCTACTTGGTGGTACTGAATCAATTACATAATATCGGAGGTCTTGACTTTTGGAGCTGTGCTTTTCTCTAAAATGCCGTGCTATTGGATAAGTGTTATCCTGATTAGTTATTGCCCTCATATGCTGGAGCACCCTTTTGTGTACCTGCAATTTCGTGCTCCCAACATATAGTAAGTTACAGGGGCAAAATAATACATAAACTGCATATTCCGTCTTGCAGGTCAGTAGTTTAGAGATTTTATAATCTCTGGTACTGAATGGGGTTTGATATGTGCTTTTGTTTACCCCCTGCTGGCAGGCTTTACATGATTTACATTTGTAAAAACCTTTATGGGTTTGCAGCCAGCTTGTACCCTCCAATACCTCCAGACTCGTTTTTACCAGGCCATCCCTCATGGATGGTCCTCTACTGTACGTGATGGAAGGTCTCGGTGGTAGGGTTGAGCCAATGACAGGATCATTGAGTATAAGTGGCCAGTTACGGCCAATAATAGAATTGAACTGTTTTTGCTGTTTACTGTACTCCATAATTATCCTGAACTCATTGGTTTTAATCACACCTTCATCCCCAGTCTGTTGTATGTCAGTATCCACCCTGATCTGTTTCTCTTGCAGTAAATCGTATCTCTCCTGTCGCATGGATTTTGAGATAGCACACTCAATTGTTTTACAGGAATAGCCTCGCTCCATGAACCTATTTTTACTGGCATTCTGTGCATCTAACAAGTCTGTATGGTTACTATGGATGCGTCTCAGGCGTAGCATTTCCCCATAGGGGATGCTGTTTATTAAGTGTTTAGGATGACTACTGCTCGCATGTAAAGTGGAATTCCCAGCAGTTTCTTTCCTGTACAACTTAGTCTCAATTTTATCATTGGCGATGTAAACCTGAGTATCCAAAAAGTTGACCTGGGTGATGCTGATTGGGGCTGTGAAGTGTAGATTTATTTCATTGGCATTGATAACATTCACAAATTCATTAGCTTCATCTATAGTTCCTTCCCACACCACAAAAAGGTTGTCTATAAAACGTAACCATAGTTTGATATTTGTTTTGGTGTATTGGTCATGCTTGGTTCTGAGGACCAGCTCCTCCCACCAGCCCATGTGGAGACAAGCATAGCTGGGAGAGAAGCTGGCCCCCATCGCCACACCTCTTGTCTGCTGATACAAAATGTTATTAAACATAAAAACATTGTTTGTTAAACAAAAGTCCACCATTTGAATTAACATTTCATTTTGTTCTGATACATTTCCTGGTCTTTTGTTGAGATAATGCCCCAAAGCTCGTATGCCATCACTGTGTCTAATACTGGTGTAAAGTGAACTGACGTCAAGTGCAATGAGTAGATATTCCTTTTTCCATTCAAAGTTCATTAGTTTTCTCAAAAAGTCACTTGTGTCCTGTCTGTATGATGGCAGTGCTTTGACAAGATCTTGTAAAAAATAATCAACATACTGTGAGGTATGTTCCAACAGACTGTTTCATGCAGAGATGATTGGTCTGCCAGGAGGTTTGTGCGGGTCTTTATGAAAAGTGGGGATAAAGCAGATTGTAGGGATCACTGGATTTTCGTTTTTCAAAAATCTATGTTCTTGCAATGTTATTAATCCCTGCGACTTCCATGACAATAGTTTATTATAAAATACCGTTTGTATAGTTTTTAAATTGGAGACACTGCTCCTATTGTAACAGGTCCTATCAGTGAGTTGCGAGTAGGCCTCTTTCGTGTATTCCTCTTTGGACATTATGACAATATTGCCGCCTTTGTCTGAATTGCGGATCACTATTTTGTTATTATTTTGCAATTTTTTCATGAGCTCATGATATTTCTGATTTTGCCAGTTGTACTTGGGTTTGGCATTTTGAATTTTGCGGTTCAATTGTTTAATCTGGTCCACCACCTGCTCGTGGAAAATGTCAATTGAGTCTCTGAGATTAATGGGGTTAAACGTGGATTTAGGTCTAAAGGGAGTTGGTTGAATAGTTGCTTTGTCACACTTCCTTGACCTCTCTATATTTGCTGATGCATTGTCCTGTCCATCCACTACATCAGTATCCCTCATGTGTTGTGTTTGATTTGCTCCCCATAATTCTTGAATATCTTCGCTAAATGCAGCATCCAATTGGGATAAATTGGCAGGTAATTCGACAATTGTTGATTCACTTGTTTTCTGCATTGGCATAATAACTTCCTTTTTGGACAAAATATGACATTTTTTCAATTTGAGTGTTCTGACACATTTGTAAACGTCCAGTCTGGTTTTAGAATAGTTGAAATTCCTCGCTGGACAATAGGACAATCCTAGACTCAAGATCTGTTTTTCTGTTTCAGATAGGGCTATATTTGCTAGATTCATAATAGTTTGATTTCTATTTGTTTCATTTGTCACTTTCTTTTTCTCCAACCGGCCATTGATCTTTTTTGATTGGAGGCGTTTCCTGCCGGCTTTCCTCCTTTGTCTCCGCTTGAAGTTCCTGTTTGAGCGGAGTTGGCCCTTTGTATCCTTGGTCGGAGGGTTTGCCTCCTGTCGTGGCATAAAAAACCAAGTTCTTCCTCCAATGTGTGTTTTTGAGCTGCTTGGATTTTATCGATATTTCTCGATTCTCTGTCTGATTCACTATCAACAGCAGAGCTCAATTCTGATTGCGAGGTACTAGATGCTGATTCTCCCATCTTTGAAGTGCCCAATCTTTGCTCGTTCACATTTCTCACTTTCGTTGATCTCAATGCCTCATATTTTTTAGCGAATGTAAAAATTTGTCCTAATTCGTAGTTAGTTTTATCTCTGTAAAATTTGTATGTTTTTCTTTCTTTAATTTTGTCCTCTTCCTTTTTTAATCTCAATAACATTTCATTCCGTAACTTAGTCTTTTCCTCTGCCTCACCCATACTCTCTAACTCATCGTTAATTTGATCAATTTCTTCCAATAGTGATGCTCGGTCTACATCCGCATATTTGATCAATATTAATACCAGCCGCTTTGAGGATTCTAAATTACATTCAGCCCATTCTCTCATCATATGTGGGTTTGGGTTTTCATAGCTTGGGGCTATGAGCATCCGCAAGCTCCTCGGTATCCTGCCCACATCAATATAACGCTGCAATGAGCGCGATTCCCACCATTTGCTTTGTTCGGATTTCATCTTTTTTTCTAATTTTTCTAATTTTTCTTTTAGAGTCAGTTTGATTTGTTACTAATGTGTTGCTCATTTTGACACTTGTTGTCACCATTATATATATATACACACACATACATACATATATATGTAAGTATGTATGTATTTGGACTTACCTACGAAATACTTACATTTTGCTTGGTAAAGACTTGTGTGGTAACGCTTTTGTTGTAATGGCATGCGTGGTTCATGCCACATTGTAAATGCTGTTTCCCCTTCTCAGCAATATCAACAATATCAATATTTGCATTGGATTGTAACCCAAAGTAACACAACACAGTGCAATGTGCTGCCTTGCATTAATTTGCATCAAGGAGGCGCTTCATGGATAGTGCCTGAGCATCCCTATGCATCCACACCCTCATGGATTTTCACGCGAATCCATATCTATCTTGTTGTAATGGATTTGCGCCCAAATCCTGCGCCTCCCTGCAGCTAGGAAAATGAGGAAAAATATTTTTATTTCTCCTTGTTTTAGCCTCTTTGCATGTGTGCTGCATTCAGTGTGGTGCAATGGTGTCTGCGATGGCGTATAGGAGCATAAAGTGTGCCAGTGCAGGGAGAGAGCAGAGTAGCTCCACTTCTTTGTAGCTATGGCACTGTTCTGCGCTCTCCTTTTCACGCTATGCAGCAACTTGACTTGCTATGCTGCGTTGATAATTGATTTGTAATTAATTCTAGGCCTCAGTCTCTGCTCTAAAACACAACACTGGAGTGTACCACTGCACCAAACATAATTGCGTTCTGCCAAGGTCAGCCACTCTTCTGCTCCTAAACTGGACTAGGGGCCATATGTATGACAGTTTTTTGCGGTCGAAAAAGGGTTTTAGGCCCGTTTGCGACCGCAAAAAATGCGTGGCCAGTGTACCAACCCTATTTTGCGAGTCGCTAATTAATTAGCGACTCGCAAAATAGGGTTAGCGACTCACTATTAGGAAGGGGCGGGCCAAGGGCATCCCTTCCTAATAGCGAGTCCAGAACCCATGTATGAATGTTTTGCGACCACAATTGCGGTCGCAAAACACTTGCAGTTTACCACCTTTCTCAGAAGGGTGGTAAGGCACTCGAAAATGGGAAGGGGTCGCCAGGGGACCCCTTCCCCTTTGGGAATGCATGCGCAAATATTTTTTAAGAGCAGGCATTGGTCCCAGGGACCACTGCCTGCCCTTAAAAAATGAAACTGAAATCTTTTCTTTTTTGAATGCATCCCATTTTCCTTTAAGGAATTAATATGCCTCATTAATATTCATGAGGCATGCAATTTGCGACCCCATTGGGAATCGCAAACAGTGTCTCTGACACTATTGTACATAGCATTTTGCGACTCGCAAATTGCGACTCGCAATTTGTCGCAATTTGCGAGTCGCAAAATGCTATGGTCGTACATCTGGCCCCAAGTGCAGTGTGTGCAATGAAGACAGGAATGCACATAAATGTTTCACAAGGAATATATTTGTCAATAATCACTTTATGGGTGATTGTAATTTCATACACATTCCCTCTCAGCAGTAGATCTAGAACTACTTTTGCTTTAATTATTATCAGAACATTTTCTGAAACCTTTTAAAGATTTTATGTATGCTTTTCACAATAAGTCACATAGATAAAACATTTGGAATCATTCCAAAACATTCTATTTTTTGACAATAGCACAGTAAACCAAATACACCATGAATCATTGACTAATTGTATTTATTAAGATTTAAGTGTAGCTTTCATTCACTACCATTCAGTCGTTTATATACCACTTATGTCCTCCGTACATATAATAAGATGTGAACATGCTATCCATTTTACATTTTGTCCTGGGTTTTCCATGCCCAGTGAGATGTGCATGAGATGTTTGAAACAAGACGAGCATTGTGGACAATATTTAGGCTTCCTTGGGTGCTAGAAGCCAAGTGAAAGTGTAACCGATTTAAAATGGAAAACTGTTACTGAGTACAAAACAAAGGAGAGATTTCTCTCATGAGTTGACATTTGATCTGTGTATGATTATGTGGCTATACCTGTGACTTGGAAACAATTTTCCTGCTCGTTCTCCCATATATGTTTTGTTGTGTTTTATCTTTTTAATTGTATGTATTGATCTGCCCTCAAGATATGCGTGTCTAATCCTTTTTAACTTGATAAAGCTTCTTTGATTATTGTTTTATGATGAACGTTAGAAAAATACTGTGAAGTTTTAAGATGATTTTTTAATTATTGTATACTGAATTTAATAAATTTGTACTATTCATTGAGAACTAACTTGATTTGTTTATTTCTTGGATCCTTTGTTTATTGTTAACGTGTTGGTGATATAAGGTTTCTCGTGTGAATGTGGTGTTGTATAGGTGTTTTTTACCCAAGGGGGGATTCTTTGTGACTTTTTGTCGTATTTGGTACCCCTCCCCTTTGGTGGTTGGTCCCTCTCTCTCTTTTTGTATCTACATTACATTGTGCCAGGGTATTCTATGCCCAATGGCATGTGCATGAGACTTTTGAAAACACAAAATCACTTCAGACAATGTTTCAGATTTCTCTGGGAGCAAGAAACTTTCTACAGCCCAGGACAAAATGGTTTGAGGCTTCATGTAAACATCTCCTAATTATATGACCTGCTGTGTGGAAAATAGCCTCAAAAAGGAAGGGCCAAGAAGAAAATGCACTCGGATTTCACAAATGAGAGGGAACCGCAGAAATACCTACCACTCTGAGGCTTCACGTGCAATTCTATGGATGACCACCAGGTATTGAAATCCATGACTCTCGAGCACTACTTCAAAAGCTAAACATCCAAAAGCACCCTTTCACAGACCACAAATAAAAATATGGTGTCCGGTGCCAGACAAGACCCTTGTTCCCTTGAACAACTTAACACCTCCTAATTCAAGAGATTGGTCAAGACCAAAGTTCCGCCTGACTCCTTGACACTTGCCCACTTGAAGCTTTCCTACTCGTTCTCATGACCAGCCATTCAATAATGATCATCAACTAACCTCTGGCACCCAGAGGTTAGTTGCATCAAGCTGATCATTAAGGAGAAGGCCCTTGACCTTAAAGACCCAGCCAGCTGCATACCAATTTCCAATTGCCCATTGATAGGAACACTGACTGAAGGAGAAGCCTTTATGTATATCTCCATCTTGAGGTAGAAAGCAAACTGCTCTGTGATCAGCAATTTCACTTTGGCCCTCTCTGAGTAATTGAATCTGCCTTGAGTTCTGTCGGGGACAAACTGAAAACCACCATGGACAGAAATGCATTTGCCACCATGCAATTACTGGACCTCTCGTCCTCCTTCATCAGAGTCCACCACCTTTCTTTCTGCTGAGAGAAACTTGGTATGCAGTGAATGATCCCAAATGGAATCTCATTGTTTCTATTCAACAAAATAAGCATCATCTCACTCCCCCTTTAACATCAATTCAGTGCTTCACTGTCTCTCTCTCCTTCTCTTGTTTAATGCCGTCCTCAACCCGCTACTGGACCTCATCAGGTCCTTCAACTTAACATCCCACAAATACACTGATGAAACATAGGGGCATATTTACAACGAAGTGGTGGAGCGTGGCGGTAGCCTTCTTGGCTTAACGCTGTGCTCGCCACTTCAGAAACGCGGGGCTGCACCATATTTACAACAATATGGTGCAGCCCTGCGTTTCCCCCTGCACTGGCGCTAAATTTAGCAGCCTAGCGCCAACGCAGGCACCCTTGCACCATAGTGCAAGGGTGTCTGCATTGAGGGGAAGATTGTTTATGTGCAGGAAGGTCTCCCTTCCTGCACATAAACAATCTTTAAATGGCGTTTTGTAACTTCTATGTGTGCTGCTTAATTCAGCACACATATGAGTTGCAAAACAGCATTTTTTTTAAATTATTGTTTATGTGTAGGAAGGGGGACATTCCTGCACATAAAAAATCATAGGCAATTTGCTGTTTCTATGTGTGCCGCACAAGGCAGCACACATGGAAACAGCAAAAACGAGGAGAAATAAAGCATTTCTCCTCATTTTGCCTGTTTAAGACCAGGTTTTCCAAGGTCTTAATTTTGGCCCTGCCTCCTATTTACACCACCCTTGTAAATAGGGGGCAGCATCAAAATCGATGGGTGTTGCTGTGGAACGCCCACCACAACACCCATTGAACGCCCCTTACACGCTAAGTACATCGTGAAAGTGTGCCTTTATTTACAAGGCAGCATTAAGCCACCTTAAGTGGCTTAACGCTGCCTTGTAAATAAGGCGAAGGCCCTATCGCCACAACGTCCTGAAAAGTGACGTTGTGGTGGCGATAGGGGCTTGTACATATGCCCCCCATGTTTTCCCTGGTCTTAATTTTGGCACTGCCTCCTATTTAGGCCTCCCTTGTAAATAGTGGGCAGCATCAAATTTAATGGGTGTTGCGGTTGAATGCTCACCACAACACTCATTGCCCACCCCTTTCAGGCTAAGTGTAGCCTGAAAGGGGGCCTTATTTACAAGGCAGCGTTAAGCCACGTTAAGTGGCTTAATGCTGCTTTGTAAATAAGGTGAAGCCCCTATCGCCACTACAATGTCCTGAAAAGTGACGTTGTGGTGGCGATAGGGGCTTGTAAATATGCCCCCAGGTTTTCCCTGGTTTTAAATTTGGCGCTGCCTCCTACTTACGCCTACCTTGTAAATAGAGGGCAGGGTGGCATGGCCAAGACTCCAATGGAGTAGGACGCACTTCGCGCCCGCTCCATCCTCCAGCGGCCGGCCATAAGAATCTAACATCAACGGGGCCTCGGGGGCGCGATCTGACCCCCCCTGTTAGGTACTGTCTGGGACAAAGTCAGGGACTTGGGCAAGGACTGGGAAATGGATAGAAAACGTACACAGAAAGAGGAGTACAGCGCTGCCCAGGATCACACAGGGAGTCAGAGGAGAAAAAGGGATCCAAAGGGGAAGCCTGTACAAGTGAACACGATGGCTAAGACTCAAAGGATGGGCACTCAAGAGGCAATTTAGCATTCAGAATAACTACACCTAGGATGAACGTGCAGACATATATACATATATATACACACACAACAACATTAACAATAAAGGGAATGTGGGGTAAAGCACTCGGGAGCTCCACACGGTAAGACAGATGCTCAGTAAATTCCTCAGCCACAATTGCTGTTACAGATACTGACTGCAAATACTCACATATAGGATATGCATGCAAAGGCAGGGTCTGTGGAGCTGATACCTTTGGTGATGTTATAAATGTAACTCAAAGACAATACTCACAGTGAACAAGAAACACCACCTAGGTTGTCAGCTGTGCCCACGGATCCTGGCGATGAAACAGGAACACGCAAGGCAGTAACAGCAAGGGGGTAGAACTAAATACAAGCACAATAGACAAGGAGCTAGCAAGGAGGAGTGCTTAACAGGAAAGGAAGGAAATCACAGGGCACACTTGGCTGAAAGCAAGTAGCAAACATACAAGGTAATAGAAGCAAGACAGCAGGAATAGAAAGACAGTAAACTAGGAACTGGAACCAAGGAAATGAGAAGAAAAGCAGGGACTGGAAAAGGATCTACAGAAGGGGAGGCTACAAGGGTATACTAGAATAATATTGAATCAGAAGACAAGAAAACACAGTAGCACTGAAGGCTGTGCAGGAGCAGAAACAAGAATTGAGCAAAAGCTCAAGAGCCAAGGTAGCACTGCAGGCAGTGCTAGTTCAAGAACAGGAAATTACTATAGCTCAGGAGTCAAAGTAGCACTGCAGGCATTGCTAGTTCAAGGAAACAGGAAATAGCTATAGCTCAGGAAACAAGGAGTCAAGAGAGCTCTGCAAGCAGTGCAAATCAGGAACAAGAAATAGCTGAAGCTCAGGAACAAAAAATAACTATAGCTCAGGAACTCAGGAAACAAGGTAGCACTGCAGGCAGTGCTAATTCAGGTACAAGGAATAGCTATAGCTCAGGAATCAAGGAATTTCAAAAGCTCAGGAAACAAGAATCGGTCTCACCGGAACACAGCTACAATGACTAACACTGGACTGAAGGGAGCTGGGGCTTAAAAGAGCTCACTGTAATCACATGCATCAGGTGTGAGCAGGCTAGCAGCAGCCAGTCACAGGTGAGCTGAATTTCTCTACCCATCCTTGGCCTGCAGGGGTGGAGACGAAGCAGTGAGCAGTGAATTCTAGGTAATGGAGTTTCAGGCATGAGCAGGCTGGCTTACGCAAAACCCAGCATGGATTGGGAATGGATGTCAATTCCCAAATAGTGTTCAAATGGCTGGAAGTCAATATATACATGAACAGGAGGGTCCAGTAGCTTACTATGACATTGGAGAGTTCCACAGTTCAGCCCCCTGGTGGTGGACACAAGAACGCAGGGAGCAAGTTGTGACACCCCCCTGGACCTCTTTAGCTCCTCTACCTCCCATCTACATCCCGTTCTACCCTCCGATCCTGAGCTGGGGACCAATACGTAGCGGGTGACTGGGGAGAGCAGCCTCGTCTGTCATCTTGGGCCCAGGCCTCGTGAGGGCGCCCGCCCCGGAGGTGATCCGGGACCTTGCTGTGGGGGCCCTGCCTGACGATTTCGGACGACCGGGAGGTAATACTGAGGTCCTGGGGTCGGGGTCAGACCCCCAACTTCTACCTTTTAGGGACCCTGGGTGCTGGAGCCGACTGGAGCTGGAGCCGATCACCGGACTGAAGGAGAGTTTGAGACGGGCCTCCCCGGCCGGGGACTTGGCAGGTTCCCCCCTACCACACCCAACTTGTGACTGAGCCTAGTGGGGGCTGCAGCGGGTGCGTTTCCCCACATGACCAGATTCTTGCCTGGGGGGGACCACAGTCATCTGAGGCCTGTGACGCCGTTATCAAGCCGCCATCTTGCAGGCCTCCTTCCCGTGGGGCGAAGAGGAAGGCCCAAGCCAGCGCTGCCCGAACTAAACTGTTCCACACCCCCCGTAGGGGCGAGGGGGGTGATCCGGCAGCCCTCTCTTCATGAGCCCCTGACTCGGAGAGCACCAGCCAGCGCGACCATTGAGGAGAGGGGGGCCGGCCTTTATTGTAGGACCAGACGCCCATAGAGCTGAGTCTCGAGTGGATCAGCACCACGCATTGACTGAGGTGAGCTGGGGGCCAGACCAGCTGGGGTACGTCCGCAAGGCCTGAGGGGTGGTGAGGCGATTGGCTGTGCAATCGGCCAGTGAACCAGGCCCCGTCCGCCTGCCCCCCTGTCTTTGACCTTAGGTGGCCGCGAGACGGGGGCTCGATCCTCTTACCCTGGGAGGTGCCCCCATTCCATAGAAGTACACTAGCTCGAGTTAAGGAGGCTTTGGGGGATCGGCTGTGCAGTCGGGCAGCGACTTTGACCCCTATCTTCTGCCCTCCGTGCCTCACTTCCGGTGGGACCTGGTCCTGAGAATCTGTTCCTACCTGACCGCTGCGCAGCCTCTGGTTTAGCGGCTCCCCAGGACATTTTACCTGGTGACTCTGATTTGGGGGACCTCAGAGGCAAATTCTGTTGCCTTCCCTGGACCGACTGCCTGGGTGTGCGCCCTGGGGGAGGGCTACACGGATCAAAGGAAATCTCTGGAGAACCATGCCCTGCACCAAGGTGGGAAAAGACACTGCACCGGGCTCCTCTAAAGAAACAATGGTAGCATCACTGTGGGCGAAACCCTCTCCTGCAGTAACCCAACAGGTCCACGCAATGGCGACGTCCCCTGAAAACCCTGAGGCGGGTCCCCTCACACAGGCCTTTATGACCACTTTTCTCCAAGAGATAAAGGCTGAAATTGGCTCACTCAAATCTGAGTTCAAGACATGCTTGCTGGATATCTGGCCCGATGTGACTGAAATTGGGACCAGAGTCGATGACCTGGAACGAACACTCGACACGCGAACGGAGGACCAAGACGAACTCTGGCGCCACATGACAGCGCATGAAGAGCAGCACATAGAGCTCCAAATGAAACAGGAGGACCTGGAAACAGGGGTTGAAGAAATAACCTCTGCATCAGAGGGGTCCCTCGGGGCACGGAGGGTCAGGACATAATGACATACACATAGACAGAACTTCTCCAGGCAATCAGGGGGGATGATGATGCCTCCCCTCCTGCACTGGATAGAGCACATCGAGCGGCAGCTTCCCGTGGGAATGCAAACCTGGTCCCGATATCATAACCCGGGTGCATTTCTTTACAGAAAAGAGGCAATGCTTCGTGCATCCAGAGAACAAACCGACCTGACCTACAGAAGACACCGTATTCAAATCTTTCGGGACCTCGCCCCAGTCACCCTGCGACGGTGCAGAGAATTTAAACCGGTCACGGATAAACTGAGGGACTTGAAAATTAAATATCAGTGGGGCCACACTTTTGCCTTGATCTTCACATGGGAGGGTAGGCGCAGATCTTTGAGATCCTTGAGGGAAGCTCAACAACTACTCCAGCTCAAGTTGGACTCTCGTCCTCCCAGCCCGAACTCTGGGGCCACCCAGCCCAGGGCCCCTCTTCATCCGGAGTGGTCCACTGTGCTTTCTCCCCGCAACCAGGCTCGAAGGACAAGCGACATGTCGCAGCAGGCCAATCAGGACATTTTTACAACACCTTAAGTTCATGGACGGCACGCAGTCCCCGGATCACTCTCAACTGGTCTCCAACCCCCCTTCCCCCACTGCATCCTGAGTTCGGGCGCCTGTTCCTCTGAGCGCGCTAGGCTCCCGGTTATGGTGTGGCCCACACATTGACCTCTGTGTTCGTTGCTCCTACAATTTGTTTGACCTCCAGGTACTTATAATAAACCGGCCGGGGAGGCCCTTGTACCCTGGTCCTACCCGCCTCTAGACTTGACTTCGAAGCAGGCGATCCCTGACTCTCTCGGGGGGAACTCTACCCCCCCTCCTTGCAATAGTGGAGCGGACTGGCCGCTGGATGGACTAGTGGCGACTAATACCATGATCTTGATGGCACCCCCGCCATTCACCTAGTCCCCATGAGGAGTGACTTCCTCAGAGTCGCCCTGGTGCATACCAATGGGCTACTCCAGGACTGGAATGGACTAATCTTGCCCGGTTGGCCGTTCTCTTATTTGGTTTGCCTATTTCCTTATTCTTTCTTTCTTTCTTTCTTTCTTTCTTTCTTTCTTTCTTTCTTTCTTTCTTTCTTTCTTTCTTTCTTTCTTTCTTTCTTCTCTTTTCTCTTTTTATGAATCACCTGGGAGGGCAGTGAGCAGTTCTCCTTATTGCCTTGTCTTCCCTGCATGGAAAATACTAAGCTTTGTAGGGGTTACCACCCATGAGTCCATCTTAAAGAACATGACCTCCTCCATATTTCTCACTCCGCAATCATATGTCGCCGATTGGGTTGGGGATGCTCCGGTAGAGGGGGGGCGAGACACCATATTGCATTACATGCTTCTCCATACATGAACAACCATGGCGCAGATTAAATGCCTAAACCCCTTAATGTGAAAGGGCTTAATGCCCCTAACAAGCGGAGGCAGGTCTGGCGCTACCTCTTGATCCATGACCCAGACATCATTTTCTTAAAAGAAACCCATCTCCTATGAGCAGATATACAGCGTATGGAAAACCCTAAGTACCCTAACCAGCTTTGGGCCTCTTCAACAACTAAAACAGCAGCGGTGGCCATCCTCTTTAAAGTGGGCATGCGCATGCAGGAAGTCCGGATGGTGCAGGACACAGAGGGACGATATCTTAAGCTTAAGGGTGTCCTACATAACAGACCCCTTACACTGATCAACATTTACGCCACTCTCAAGACACATACATTAGGAACCTACTTAAAGACCTGGTCTCTCGGGAGGTAGATCCGATTCTTCTCGGGGGAGACTTCAACTTAGTTTGGGACCCAGGCTTAGACCGCAGTACATCTTCCTTCCAGGGCACTGGGGCTATGTCTGTAGCGCTTAAGCAGGACTTTGTGGCTTTGGGCCTTCTTAATGCATGGCGGAATGCAGAACCAGAGACAAAAGATTTCACCTTCTACTCTCATGTCCATCAATCGTACTCTCGAATAGATTATTTCTTCCTATCCCAATCTGTTATTCGATCGCTGGAATCGGCTATTATATCTGATATATCTATTTCAGACCATGCTCATCTGGAGATCACTCTAGCGGGCATGGGAGCGATCTCCCGCTCCGTCCCCCGTTGGAGGCTCCCCCTGCGCATTCTACGTGATAAGGTCGACGTAGCAGAAATACGCCAGGCAATCCAAACCTATTTTGAAATGAATGACCTCCCAGATACCAATGGCCACGTCCTATGGGACGCGTTCAAGGGAACCATCCGAGGCGTTATCACCTCGATCTCAATCGCCCGAACACGGGAATCCCGCCTGGTTGAAGCGGGCCTTACCTGGTATATTAAGGCGTTTGAGAGGCAGAAGCATGTAGCACTCTCTAGACAGCGCCAAAAGAGGTTGGCCTAGCTCCGGGGACAATTAAGAACGATCCGGGTAAACAAAGCCGAACACTCTCTCCTTGCCTTGAAACAAACGTTTTACGAAGGGGGCAACAAGGTGGGCTCCTTACTGGCCCGCCGACTTCATATGCGCATCTCTCGCAATCACATCTCCAGGGTTAAGACTAGTAAAGGGAAGTGGGCCACTGCAGAAGCAGACAAGCAACAGGCATTCTGTACTTTGTTCTCAACCCTTTATGACGAGGCACAATTATCCAGGAAGAGATCGACTCATTTCTTGCCTGGTGCACCTGGGCACCGCTCGACCCATCCCATACACAGCAGCTGGATGATCCGATTACTCTAAAGGAACTCCAAAAAGCATTGAAAAGCTTCCCACTAGGTAAATCTCCTGGCCCTGATGGCCTTACAATCCCTTTTTATCGCTTGTTTCTCCCTGAACTTCAGGTCCCATTGCTCCGGTTATTCAACTCCTTTGCCGATACTACTAGTGTGACTCCTACCATGGCTGGGGAGGAAATAGCTCTTATTCCTAAACCGGGGAAAGATCCGACATCTTGCGCCTCCTACCGCCCGATTTCTCTGCTCAATGTTGATGTCAAATTATACACCAAAATCCTAGCACAGCGTCTGGCACCGTTCCTCCCTGGCTTGATTGACCCAGATCAAGCGGGCTTTATTCTTCAAAGACAGGGGGCGGACAACATCAGGCGGATAGCTCACTTGGTGAAAAAGGTCCAGCGGTGCAATATCCCTGCATTTCTACTCTCCCTTGACGCTGAGAAAGCGTTCAATAGGGTTGAGTGGACCTTTCTAAGAGCGGTCCTGCGGAGGATTGGATTGGATCTCGTATTATGGCCCCCTATACGGCCCCTTCGACACAAATTAGAGTTAATGGCCTATTAACCCCTCCAGTCCAGAATCATAGGGGAATTCGTCAGGGATGTCCTCTGTCCTATGTCCGCTTTGCTCTTTGCCCTGGCAATAGAGCCCCTAGCGATTGCAGTATGCCAGTCAGTAGCTATTAAGGGCATACCATTTGGGAGAGACGAGCATAAGATCGCACTCTTCGTAGATGATTTACTTCTGACTCTTACTGGCCCTGAAAGCTCCCTTCCAGCGCTGCTCAACACACTCTCTCAATTTGAACGAATGTCAGGGCTAAAAATTAACGTCAGTAAATCGCAGGCATTGAACCTCACTCTCCCCCCCCCCAGGAGATTACTGAGCTTAGTGACCATACCCCATTTCAGTGGGCCTCCCAATCAATTTGATACTGGGCCTTAACATCACGGCTACACTGGACTCTTGGATCCAGGCAAACTGGCCAAATTGCACGAGCTCCGTTAGGGAGAACCTTAGGAGATGGAAATCACTCCCTATATCATGGCTCGGCCACCTTAATGCGGTTAAGATGTCTATCCTTTCCAAGATATTGTATCTTTTCCAAGTACTTCCGACTCCCGTCCCCCAACGGGACATTACGAGCCTTCAGAAAGAGGTCAATACCTTCATCTGGGGCAAGTGAAGGCCAAGATTCTCCAACAAGCTTCTAATGTTACCAAATGATCGAGGGGGTCTGGCCTGCCCCAACCTCCTCGTCTATTATTGGGCATCCCACTTGTGCTTCATCTCGGAGTGGGTGGTCCGCGAAAGGGAGAAACATTGGTTTCACATGGATAGGGTGGTGGCCTGCCACCCTCTTTGGGACCTGGCTTGGCTACCGGAAAGAGCATGACATCGCAGTGCTTACATCACGCCCCAACACGAACGGTCCTTGAGATATGGGATAGAGTTGCGATCAATCGTGGCCTCACTTCCTTCCCCTCTCCCAACACGCCCCTTGCCCGCAATCCTGGCTGCCCTACAGCCTAGCTCTCTTCAGGCCTGGGTTGCCGGAGAGTGTCGTGCCATCACTGATCTCTTTGAGGGAGAGGCCTTTAAATCTTTTGATCTCTGTAGACAAGAATTTCAACATCGAGCTACAGCGCTCTTACAATACTTCAAAATTTGGCACTGGTTACATACCCCCTGAAATACATTGGGAGCCACGCGTCAACTTACCCCATTTGAGTCGTTAGTTCACTCCTTTGACGGCTCGCGTGGCCTGATCTCCCGGACCTATAAGGTCCTCCAGCACTCGCGCCCATTACCTCCTCACCCCTATCAACAAAAATGGCACATAGATATTGCAAAGGACGCCCCCTGAACACTGGGAACAACTATGAGAGAGATTCCCAACACTTTCAAGAGTATTGCACAACAAGAGACAGCCTATAAAGTCATGACCCGTTGGTATTACACCCTCTCCGCCTTCAGAAAATGTTCCCCACTTCCACGGCCTTGTGCTGGCGCTGCAAGGCAGACACAGGCTTGTTTATCCATATATGGTGGTCATGCCCACTACTGATGATTTTTTGGAAAGAGGTGCTGAGCCACATCAAGGATGTAATAGGATTTCCCATCGGGAGTACCCCTGGGATAACAGTTCTTGGACTTCGACCTCGATTTCTTAAAGCTATGACCCACTCAGATTGGCGTTTGATCCTTCACATGCTAGGTGCAGCAAAGCAGGTCATTGCATTACATTGGAAAAAAGCCCTAACCCCCCGTCCTCGGTGTGGCTCACCCGCCTCTGGCACATAATGGCGATGGAGCTCCTCGCCAATCGTCTTTCACACACTGACACTAAATTAACGCACACCTGGCAACCCCTAGTGCAGCATCTTTCTAAATTAGAACACGCTCGTTCCGTTCCTCCCCGCTGATGGGCTCTTCAATTATTTGAAGACACTTTACTTCCTCGAGGGGAGAACTTATCAGAGTGAAGCAGGACGGACCGAGGATCCACCTTGCTTTCGCTGCTCTTCCTTCTCCCTCCCCCCTCGATGCCAACATGAAGGCGCACGACATCCAGGACAGGGGAATATCTCTCAACAATCTCTCTGTGGGAACTGTCCCCCCCCCAAATCCTCCCTCTTATATTTATCACTTCCTTTTCTTGATTTTCTTTCTTTTTCTTTCACTTTTGTATTTTGACAAAGCAGCTCCTGACAGAGGAAATTGATCTACTATCTACACCAGTTACTTATTATAAATAAATTTTTTCATAGGCGATTCTAATCTTTGATGGCCATTATTGGGCACTATTTAAGATCTGTCAGAGAATGATGCACTTACAACCCTTTTTCCTTTTTCTTGCTGCTCTCATTGTCAATGTTGTTGTCATACGTTATTGTTTGATTGTGAAAATAATAAAACAGATTTCAAACAAATAGGGGGCAGCGTCAAAACCAGTGGGTGTTGCGGTGGAACGCCCACTGCAACACCCATTGCCCACCCCTTTCACGCTTACTAAGATCTCTGACTTTTCCATATTAACTTTCAGGCCTTAATCTGATTGTAACAATTTATTTGCTCAACCATCGATTGCAGCGATGCCACAGGGTTGCCTAGCGTCAAAAGACCGTCATCGGCATAGAGTGACATTTTATTTTCATATCCTACAAAAGGGATGCCATTTATGCCCCTCTCAGGGTAGATTTTCTTTGATAAAGGTTCAAAGGTTAGGGCAAAATATAGAGGAGATACTGAGTAGAACTGTCATATGACCCCCCTTTCAAATGCACCACCTCCGAATTAAAACCATTTAGTGTGATTCTCGGTGTCCGAGAGGTGTCTGGAGCAAGTACTATAGTTGAGAACAGTGCCCCAAATCCCATTCTTTCCATGACCATCCATGAGTAGGAGCCAGTCCACTTACAGGAAAGCTTTCCTGTCGTCTAAAGACACCAGCACTGCTGGAATCTCCATTTTTTGTAGCTTTTCAACCAAGTGAACCATCCGGCGGATGTTGTTATGTGGCTGTCTGGAAGCTATGAAACCAGATTAGTCTGCATGAATTAATCTTGGTAATATCTTCTCCATTTCCTCTGCCAGGATCTTCAAGTATAATTTAATATCCATATTTATCAAAGCAATTGGTCTATATGAGGCACAAAACCCTGGATTCTTCCCTAGATTATGCATCTCCGCTAGGGATACTTCTGCCATATCCTTGGCAACCTCCCTCTGACGTGCTATATGATGATACAATTTCTCCAGCTGCAGGGTCAACAACCCCTGGAAAGTTTTATAAAAGGGGTTTGTGAACTTCAGAGGCCAAGGGCTTTATTATGAATGAATGAATGAAATATCTTATAAAGCGCACGAATACCCGGAGGCGTCTTGGCGCTGAGAAGATCAGAAGAGAGCAAACAAGGGCCAAGTTCTAGGGAATCATTGGTTGAACAACCAAGTTTTAAGGTTCTTCCTAATCGCCAGGAGAGTGGGTGCCACTTTAAGTTCCGGAGGCAGACGGTTCTACAGTAAAGCGGTGGTTCTAAAAAAGCTTTTGCCTCCCCAAGTGACCCGCTTGAAGGGAGCGACCTTCAGCAGGTTCATTGTGCCTGACGGAAGAATTCTGTCAGGGATGTACCGTACCAGATTTGCCTTTAAGTAGGCAGGTGCTTTTCCATAGATTGACTTGTGTGCTAAGCAAAGAGCCTTAAAGGACATGCAGTGGTGGACCGGGAGCCAGTGCAGTTGTCTGATAGTGTCCCTAGCCGATTGAAATTTAGGGATTTTAAGAAGAAACCGAGCAGCAGCATTTTGGATGGTCTGAAGTTTTCTAAGTGAGCCTTTGGAGAGGCTGGTGTAGAGACAATTGCAGTAGTCTAATCGCGAAAGTACTAAGGCTATGACTACCGCTTTCAGTAGGTCAGCCGGTATGAATTTCCCAATTTTCTTAAAGGTTCTTAGCCAGTGGAAGGAAGAGGAGGTAGTTAGGTTAATTTGATTTTTGAAATTCAAATCACTATCCAGCAAAAAACCCAAGTTTTTTACTTTAGAGGTTGGCGTGGGTGCCAGACCTAACTCTGATGGCCACCAGTGGGGGGACCAAATTGCCGGATTGTTACCAAATTGAATGACCTCGGTTTTTGTGGAATTCAACTTTAAACAACTGCTGACCATCCAGCTGTTCACTGCACTTCATACATTTATTAAACATATCACCGGCCCCACTTTCGCCCCTCGCCACTGATTCAATGATTTGAGTATCGTCGGCATACGATGCCAGGGAGAGCCCAAAAGATCTAATCAAAACGGCAAGTGGAGTGACATAAAGATGAAATAGGGTCAGGGATAGGAAGAGCCCTGAGGTACCCCACAAGGCAAACAGAAGGCTCCTGAGTTAGAAATCCCACTTGATACTACTTGTTGGCGTTCTGTTTGAGAGATTTTATTACAGTCCGTATCTCTTCTTGGGAGCTATCTGCCTCCAACAACTCCCTTTGTCCCTCAGTCAGGTGGGGCAGATTCAGCTCTTCTAAATGACATTGCTAACTTTCTTCCCTAATTGTCATCTTTAGAGCATAGCCTGGAATAAAATGTCCCAAGGGCTTCAAGCTTATCTCTCTAGGCCTGCACTAGTTCCCCTGTGTTTGATGTATTCCTTTTCCTGCTCCTCTCTAAGATGCCAAGACAAAGGGGAACTGTCTAATTTTCTGATGTGCATGAAACCTGTTTCAATTGAAGCTCCGCTCAATTAATATATAGTGCCCCAAGTTGCCTCTGTAGAGTTTTAAACTGTCTTAAAGTGACTATTTAAAGAGAGTCTTTATATTGGGATTCTTTATTCTTGACATCCTTCTCTAGCCTCTCACCTACATTGCTTGCGTAATTTGTGCAAATGGGTCATCAGAGAAATACATTTACTACTCACTATGGCTTTCACCGCTCCCCATAGGCCAATCGAGTCAACCTCCTCCATATCATTTTGGTCAAGAAATTCCTCATTCTGTCCTCTCACCTCTTCTCCCAAGATACGGTCCCAAAAAAGACATGGAGGAAGTTCCCAGTCCATGATATGATGTGTCTCCCCAGCCAACTCCAACTGTATCTCTACCTCTGCATGGTCCGACAACCCTATCAGCCCAATAGTTACATCCTTTGTGAAGGGAACCAAGGGCTTATTGGGCAACATTAAGTCATTCCGAGAGTAAGTGCCGTGAACATGAGAAAGAAAAGAGTATTCTCTTTGTAGAGGGTGAGTCTCACGCTAAGCATCTCTGAGTCCCATCCCCCTTAGGCTCACCTTCAGCGTTTTTCAGTAGGCACCCACCGAAGCTCCCCTTTCCTGCTTCTGTTCAGCGTTGAGTTCCATACTGAATAAAAGTCTCCCACCAGTATCAGGTCTCTAGGCCTCCCAGATCCGCACACAGAATGAGTAATCATCCCTCCCTGTCAGTCTTGACTGTGTGTATTTTAAATAATAAACATCTCTTTATAAATATCAATATCCCGCTGTACTTGTTTGTAGCTGATGCCTGATACACTGTGGGGTAATGATTGTGCTACATGTGATGCTGATCTTTTCATTTAAGATGGGTTTCTTCCAAGCAAATGATATTTGGGAGGGAATATCTCAGGGGGTCACCACACAACAATCTTTTAATGGGAGAATTAAGCCCCTCTCTGTTGTATGCAAGAATCTTCAATATCGCTACAGCCTCATAATCGATCCTTGCCTCTGAATGTAATGGAAGACAGCGCCTCGGCATGGATGGTCACCTGCTCATTAGCCAGTGTCAGTCAGTGAGCATAAAAGCATGTCTCACCACCTTGTGAGAATAAAAGAGTGTCCCGCCCTTCTCTAATGTAATCCCCAACAATTAACACCATGTTGAAAGAACTACTGGACCAACTCGTAGTCCAACAAACTCAAATGATAACTAAAGTTTGAGTTCGAGTCTGATCTTAGTCCGGTTGCACTGTTCCGATCCCTTAATTGTTGTACTAACTGGTTCTATGTGTCTCAAGAGCGGAAAACTATCATATTTACAGCTGGTTGGGACTGGGGCCCGATGTATGACCCCTTTGCTAGAGCCCGTCCCATCCCCTGGCAACATGAATCTTCTGTTAGCTCAAAGTTTCCTCATTGTTCGTAGCTGACTCAGTTGCCAGGCAATTGCCTTTTAGCAGCACTCTTTTATTGTGTGTGAGTAAACTATCTCCGAGGGTATCACCGAATCCTTCACATCAGCTCACTTATCTTTATGTCCATGTTTTGGTTTCCTGAGTAGCTTCGGGTTTCCGTCTTGATCTAGTGTTGCGCCTTCTTTGTTGTTGCCACACAGGGGCCTCCTGGTGCTGTTTTTCACAGCTTCTCCAGGGTCTGCGACATACTGCGTTGTTCCAGAGTAGTCCAACACCATACCAAAGAGGTATGTCCACCTGTAGCAAATCTTCCCAGCCCTCAATTTCTATGTGATTTGGGTAAAACATGTTGCATCTTTGTAGTGTAGCCTGTGCAAGGTTTTGAAAGAAGAAACACTTATGACCCCTGAAGGATAGAGGATCCTGCTTTCTGGCTGCCTTGAAGATTTCCTACTTTTTGCGATAGTAGTGTAACTTCCCCACAACATCACACAATCTTGTGCTTTGATTTGGGTTCAACTGGACCACTCTGTGGTCTCTATCAGCTGGACCATGGGATGGCCTACAATTAGAAGTGATGTGAAAAAATCTACCATTGTTAATGCATGGCGGTATGCAGAACCAGAGACAAAAGATTTCACCTTCTACTCTCATGTCCATCAATCGTACTCTCGAATAGATTATTACTTCCTATCCCAATCTGTTATTCGATCGCTGGAATCGGCTATTATATCTGATATATCTATTTCAGACCATGCTCATCTGGAGATCACTCTAGCGGGCATGGGAGCGATCTCCCGCTCCGTCCCCCGTTGGAGGCTCCCCCTGCGCATTCTACGTGTTCAGGTCGACGTAGCAGAAATACGCCAGGCAATCCAAACGTATTTTGAAATGAATGACCTCCCAGATACCAATAGCCACGTCCTATGGGACGCGTTCAAGGGAACCATCCGAGGCGTTATCACCTCGATCTCAATCGCCCGAACACGGGAATCCCGCCTGGTTGAAGCGGGCCTTACCCGGTATATTAAGGCGCTTGAGAGGCAGAAGCATGTAGCACTCTCTAGACAGCGCCAAAAGAGGTTGGCCTAGCTACGGGGACAATTAAGAACGATCCGGGTAAACAAAGCCGAACACTCTCTCCTTGCCTTGAAACAAAAGTTTTACGAAGGGGCAACAAGGTGGGCTCCTTACTGGCCCACCGACTTCGTATGCGCATCTCTCGCAATCACATCTCCAGGGTTGAGACTAGTAAAGGGAAGTGGGCCACTGCAGAAGCAGACAAGCAACAGGCATTCTGTACTTTCTTCTCAACCCTTTATGACGAGGCACAATTATCCAGGATGAGATCGACCCATTTCTTGCCTGGTGCACCTGGGCACCGCTCGACCCATCCCATACACAGCAGCTGGATGATCCGATTACTCTAAAGGACCTCCAAAAAGCATTGAAAAGCTTCCCACTAGGTAAATAGCCTGGCCCTGATGGCCTTACAATCCCTTTTTATCGCTTGTTTCTCCCTGAACTTCAGGTCCCATTGCTCCGGTTATTCAACTCCTTTGCCGATACTACTAGTGTGACTCCTACCATGGCTGGGGAGGAAATAGCTCTTATTCCTAAACCGGGGAAAGATCCGACATCTTGCTCCTCCTACCGCCCGATTTCTCTGCTCAATGTTGATGTCAAATTATACACCAAAATCCTAGCACAGCGTCTGGCACCGTTCCTCCCTGGCTTGATTGACCCAGATCAAGCGGGCTTTATTCTTCAAAGACAGGGGGCGGACAACATCAGGCGGATAGCTCACTTGGTGGAAAAGGTCCAGCGGCGCAATATCCCTGCATTTCTACTCTCCCTTGATGCTGAGAAAGCGTTCAATAGGGTTGAGTGGACCTTTCTAAGAGCGGTCCTGCGGAGGATTGGATTGGGTCTCGTATTATGGCCCCCTATATGGCCCCTTTGACACAAATTAGAGTTAATGGCCTATTAACCCCTCCATTCCAGATTCATAGGGGAACTCGTCAGGGATGTCCTCTGTCCTATGTCCGCTTTGCTCTTCGCCCTGGCAATAGAGCCCCTAGCGATTGCAGTACGCCAGTCAGTAGCAATTAAGGGCATACCATGCGGGAGAGACCAGCATAAGATCGCACTCTTCGTAGACGATTTACTTCTGACTCTTACTGGCCCTGAAAGCTCCCTTCCAGCGCTGCTCAACACACTCTCTCAATTTGAACGAATCTCAGGGCTAAAAATTAACGTCAGTAAATCGCAGGCATTGAACCTCACTCTCCCCCCCCAGGAGATTACTGAGCTTAGTGACCATACCCCATTTCAGTGGGCCTCCAAATCAATTTGATACTGGGCCTTAACATCACGGCTACACTGGACTCTTGGATCCAGGCAAACTGGCCAGATTGCAGGAGCTCCGTTAGGGAGAACCTTAGGAGATGGAAATCACTCCCTATATCATGGCTCGGCCATCTTAATGCGGTTAAGATGTCTATCCTTCCCAAGATATTGTATCTTTTCCAAGCACTTCCGACTCCCGTCCCCCAACGGGACATTACGAGCCTTCAGAAAGAGGTCAATACCTTCATCTGGGTCAAGTGAAAGCCAAGATTCTCCAACAAGCTTCTAATGTTACCAAATGATCGAGGGGGTCTGGCCTGCCCCAACCTCCTCGTCTATTATTGGGTATCCCACTTGCGCTTCATCTCGGAGTGGGAGGTCCGCGAAAGGGAGAAACATTGGTTTGACATGGATAGGGTGGTGGCCTGCCACCCTCTTTGGGACCTGGCTTGGCTACCGGAAAGAGCGTGACATCGCAGTGCTTACATCACCACCCCAACACGAACGGTCCTTGAGATATGGGATAGAGTTGCGATCAATCGTGGCCTCACTTCCTTCCCCTCTCCCAACACGCCCCTTGCCCGCAATCCTGGCTGCCCCCCAGCCCTACAGCCTAGCTCTTTTCAGGCCTGGGTTGCCGGAGAGTGTCGTACCATCACTGATCTCTTTGAGGGAGAGGCCTTTAAATCTTTTGATCTCTGTAGACAAGAATTTCAACTTCGAGCTACAGCGCTCTTACAATACTTCAAAATTTGGCATTGGTTACATACCCCTGAAATACATTGGGAGCCACGCGTCAACTTACCCCATTTGAGTCGTTAGTTCACTCCTTTGACGGCTCGCGTGGCCTGATCTCCCGGACCTATAAGGTCCTCCAGCACTCGCGCCCATTACCTCCTCACCCCTATCAACAAAAATGGCACATAGATATTGCAAAGGACGCCCCCCCTTAAACACTGGGAACAACTATAGAGAGAGATTCCCAACACTTTCAAGAGTATTGCACAACAAGAGACAGCCTATAAAGTCATGACCCGTTGGTATTACACCCCTCTCCGCCTTCAGAAAATGTTCCCCACTTCCACGGCCTTGTGCTGGCGCTGCAAGGCAGACACAGGCTTGTTTATCCATATATGGTGGTCATGCCCACTACTGATGATTTTTTGGAAAGAGGTGCTGAGCCACATCAAGGATGTAATAGGGTTTCCCATCGGGAGTACTCCTGGGATAACGGTTCTTGGACTTCGACCTCGATTTCTTAAAGATATGACCCACTCAGATTGGCGTTTGATCCTTCACATGCTAGGTGCAGCAAAGCAGGTCATTGCATTACATTGGAAAAAAGCCCTAACCCCCCGTCCTCGGTGTGGCTCACCCGCCTCTGGCACATAATGGCGATGGAGCTCCTCTCCAATCGTCTTGCACACACTGACACTAAATTAACGCACACCTGGCAACCCCTAGTGCAGCATTTTTCTAAATTAGAACACGCTCGTTCCGTTCCTCCCTGCCTATGGGCTCTTCAATTATTTGAAGACGCTTTACTTCCTCGAGGGGAGAACTTATCAGAGTGAAGCAGGACGGACCGAGGATCCACCTTGCTTTCGCTGCTCTTCCTTCTCCCTCCCCCCTCGATGCCAACATGAAGGCGCACGACAACCAGGACAGGGGAATGTCTCTCAACAATCTCTCTGTGGGAACTGTCCCCCCCCCAAATCCTCCCTCTTATATTTATCACTTCCTTTTCTTGATTTTCTTTCTTTTCTTTTTTTGTATTTTGACAAAGCAGCTCCTGACAGAGGAAATTGATCTACTATCTACACCAGTTACTTATTATAAATACATTTTTTCATAGGCGATTCTAATCTTTGATGGCCATTATTGGGCACTATTTAAGATCTGTCTGAGAATGATGCACTTACAACCCGTTTTCTTTTTTCTTGCTGCCCTCATTGTCAATGTTGTTGTCATACGTTATTGTTTGATTGTGAAAATATTTCAAACAAATAGGGGGCAGCGTCAAAACCAGTGGGTGTTGCGGTGGAACGCCCACTGCAACACCCATTGCCCACCCCTTTCACGCTTAGTGTAGCGTGAAAGGGTGCCTTATTTACAAGGCAAAGCCCCTATTGCCACTACAACGTCCTGAAAAGTGACGTTGTGGTGGCGATAGGAGCTTGTAAATATGCCCCAGAGTCTTGCTTGGCCTTATGAATGATTAATAGAAGTCCATCATTTTGACATACTGTCCCTTTAAATTAACATCCCATTACCATGCTTGTATTTCACTTATTTCATCCTCTTTTTCCGAGTGCATGCGGAGAGTTTGATGGAAGTTGTAATTTATGACATATGTGTCGTTTTGTTTCAATCAGCTTGACGCCTTTTTAACAAGGGCAGAGTCGGTCATAACTAGAGAAATTCAGCTAACAGAAAGGCGACTCTCCCTGGATACCCTTGTTATTCAGAAACGGTCCTCATTAGGAGGTATAAGTACGGCTAAAACCCCTGTGTCCTCCCGAGTGGAGCGCCAGCTTGCCGAATCCATAAGTATGACGGGGGCCGGGGATGGGGGACCAACCGTTTCTATACCAGCATTGATAGGTCCAGGTGTTACAATTACAGACGAATCCATTGGTACAGACTTTGTTTTGAAGGAACATGATGCTTTATCAGTTCCGGAAGTACCTTCCTCGCAATTGGCTACATCTCTGAAATCTTCTGTAATTTTTGTACCCCCCATACTGCCAGTGGCATGTGATCCTGGTGGTCGTGAGATTTCCACTAGATCCAAGAAGTCCTTGAGGGGTGGTTCGTCTAGGCCGTCTATCGTAATTACCAACGAACCACCCGCTAAACGGAGTCGGGGGGCTACTACACAAAAGCATAAGGCCAGATCGAAGCAACGAACCACGAAATTAAAGAATACTGAATTAATGGATTCAGAAAAAGACCAAGGCCTATTATCACTAACTAAGCCCAATGACAGTATTCATACCCCTTCGGACCTCGATAGCGATTCTGATCAGTGGAAAAGACTGGAGACTTTGGTTACTGTTTTATTGAATCCGCTATTAAACAAACTATTGTTAATTGAGGAGAAACTGTCACAAATAGAAAGGCCAGGGACATGCCACTGCAAATGTAAATGCCTAGACCCCATTCCAGCAGTAGTTTATGAGGGCTCTGAATCATCTGTAATTAGAGGGCCCGTGTTAGGGATACCAACCACAGAGGGCTCAAATTTAAATTTATGCGTCGGTAACTCTGCCGCATTGGCTACAAATGGGAACAAGGGTGGAAACACAAATACTAACATAAATCCTAAACCAAACCCCGGGACACACTCTGTAGCCAACACAGTGGGTAGGGTTACTAATACTGGTCAACCGTCGAAGGTGTTGGGAAAGGAGACTGGCGCATTGCAGAAAGGTGTGGTTCCACGGCAATCTAACACTGTGTGCCAGTCACTATACTTGCCGGAGGCATCTTCCCCACTTGTATTGATTCTGGGAAATGTCCCACTCCTGAGAGAGGGTCAGATGGAGTCTACTGCCCAATTAATGAACAAATCTTTGCATTGGCTAACCTATCAAGTGAATTTAAGAGGGATTCGGGGGGATTCACTTGGTAACCAAGTTATAATGGCTAGAAGAGTAGAATGGCTAGGACCAGCCCAAAAAACATTGGGGGGAGATTGTGTGGTTTTAAATTTCAACAATCGAATGACGCCACGATTTCTTGCAGACCAACTGTGTTGGAATTCACGTGATGGTTCCGAAATTAGAGCATTGCCCTATGCGTTCTTTTTTAAGTCACCTAATAGTCGGGGTAGTGGAACTGGTGGTATTGTTGTGCCTATGGGGGGGAAGGGACCTAAACACGGTGTCCTAGACAACCCTGGTGGTATGGGAGTAAGTATAGAGAACAGATTTGCCCCCTCAGTGGTTTAGATTCTTGTGATTGACTAACACCCGAAGAGCACCCCAATTTACAAAGCAACAATGGGCCAGTTGGTTATCAAACCCCACTCCTAGATAAGAGGAGTAATAACGATCCACTAAGTACCCATTCTAGCAGTTTGGATTTGTCGAAACAATTGAGTCCCGTACCGATATCTTACATTTCCTGGAATGTCGCGGGACTGCAGTCCAAGTTAGAGTCGCAGGACTGGCAGGAATTAATAGAGCATTATGACATCTGCGTATTTCAGGAGACGTGGTCTACCAAACCTTTATATCGATTGGGATATCTCAATTTCTTTAAACCGGCAATCCAAGGGCAGAAGGGCAGACCCTCGGGGGGACTGACTATTTGGGTTAAGCAGAATTTGGGTTTTACCATGTGTTTAGTCCCTATAGATAGTCCAGATATCATGGCCATACGTCTACAGGCTAATCCCAATACTCAGATAGTGATCGTAAACATCTATGCAAGGGGTCTCACTGGGGGAAAACAATCTAGCACAGTTGATTGCCTAGAGGACTTATTGGGTGGATTGACGGGCGCCCCCAAAATAGTCATTGCAGGGGATTTTAATACCACCTTTGAACCCCTTGGCAATGAGGATTCCAAACTGACTGAAGAAGAAGATGCGTTATGGAGTGTTCCAACTTTAGAGTTACCCCCCATTAAGCGATGGACTGAGGCAGCCCTTCAACTTAAGGCATTGTGTATGGAGGGGGGCTTAGAGCAGTAAATGGTCGTTCACTCTCCGACAAGTATCGAGCCAACACTTACAACAACTGTGTGAGTACTAGTCGGATTGATTATATACTCATTAACTTAGAACACTGGTCCCTATTTTGCGATATGGAGGTTTTGGAGCGAGCTGAAAGTGACCACAACCCTCTTTCTTTAAAGATGAAAACCATGGGCCCAATGCAGACAAAAATTCCATCACTGCTTCATTCAACCGTAGAGGTTCAGCTTTGTAGCAGTATGAGGAGGGTAAAATGGGACAATGTAGTGTCTAGTGAACAAACACTCATAGATATAAGGGCTGCAGTCACTAAAACCTTGGAAGAGTTACAAGCTATAACAATACAATCCGAGTTAAATGATAGAATAACGAAGCTGCATGAGGATCTGTTTTGCAAAATAAGTACCTACTTTTTAAAACCAGTTAGTAGTTTGACTAAGCGGAAATGTAAAGACGCTAATTGGTATAATAAGGATTGCA
This sequence comes from Calotriton arnoldi, assembly GCA_963921515.1. NCBI lineage: Eukaryota > Metazoa > Chordata > Amphibia > Caudata > Salamandridae > Calotriton > Calotriton arnoldi. Next base: position 125,147 of record CAWUFW010002092.1, read on the forward strand.
GGGTAGCTTATAAGTCATTGGCCGCAGCTATTAAGCAGAACGATCACACTGCAGTCAAGCTCACCCGACAAAAATACAAATCTGCATTAAACAAAGCCAAAAAGGAGTGGGATGAACAGAGGTGGGCAGACCTTTATCAGGCCAGCAAAGAAAGTAATTCCCAGTCTTTTTGGCAGCAGGTAAAATGGGGGAGAGGGGGGCAAGCTCCAGCGCCCCATAATCATGTAGCTCCGGAGATGTGGGTCTCCCATTTTGCAACGCAATTTGCTTTGGAGGCAGGGGGTGAAATTGAGGGTGTACACACTACTTTGTCCTCTGACACAGTATTGACTTTTGATATAGGGGAAGTAGATATAGCGCTGGGTTCAGTTGCTAATGGTAGAGCACCTGGACCTGACGGCGTGCCAGCCGATTTGTTTCAGAATGATAAAGTAATCTGGCAAGAGTATATACTCTTGCTAGTGAACGCAATAGCTAGCGGGTCAGTTATTCCAGATACATGGAAGGGTGCAGAGATTTTGCCAATATTTAAAAAAGGTGATCGCTCGTGCCCAGGTAATTACAGACCAATCAGTCTTATAGACGCCATTCAAAAAATTATGGGTAGAATGGTATTAAATAGGATACGAGATTGGATTGTTGATAAAAATATATTAACCTCGTTACAGGCAGGATTTCGTACTAATGTGAGCACGATTGATCAGGTCTTTCGGTTTGTTCAGATTTATTGGCGTGTTGTCTTGCTGGCCGGTGGTACTATTTATGCAGCCTTTGTGGACCTAAAATCCGCTTTCGACTTGGTATCTCGAAGTAAACTTTGGAGGGTCTGCAAGGATTTGGGTATGCCTGCAGAATTACTATCTGTTGTGGAGCATTTACATGCAGGAAATTATGCCCAGGTACGCTGGAGCACCCAGGGTAACAAAACAAACCCATTTCCAGTATCTAAAGGGGTGCGTCAAGGGTGCGTTTTAGCGCCGACCCTATTTTCATTGTTTATTAATGGGGTTGTAGATTACTTTTCTAATTTTCCGACTGACCCACCGTCTCTTGCAGGTGTTAAAGTCCCTATACTTATGTTTGCAGACGATACTTTAATCATTTCTAAGACTCAGAGTGGTTTGCAGAGGGCCTTAATAAGGTTTGAGGGGTTTTGTAAAGATCGCTGGGTGGTGATTAACGCAGATAAAACAAAATTTATGGTCCTCCACAAACACAGAGCAATTAAGGGCAGGGTGTCTCTAAACGGTGAACTCTTGGAGCAAACTGATGTTTTCAACTATCTGGGGATTACGTTGGGGAATAAACTCAATTGGAACCCCCAAATTGATACCATGGCCCTAAAGCATTGTCATTTAGCTGGTGTTTTGTTGAAGGAATACAAGACCTCACATACCCAACCCATGCACCCCTTACTCAAGATTTATAACACCAAAGTTATAGCCTCTGTAACATATGGCGCCGAACTCTGGGGCTTTAACGATTTGAAGCCATTAGTCTTAGCACAGAATAAATTTGTGAGCAGTGTGATTGGTCTACCACAGAGCATTCCATTAAAACCAGTCTTCTATGACTTAGGTTGTAGTAGACTGGATGAGGTTGCTAAGTTTTGTCCAATTGCTTACTGGTGGAGACTATGGACTACTCCTGAGTTATCGCAGTATGCAGCTGCTCTAAAAGATGTATGGGACTTAGATACCTCATGCAAGATCAAGTGGCTGCAAAATATAAAAACTACACTGGTTAGTATGGGATCACTAAATTTGTGGGAAAAGCCAGAGAACCAGCAATTTCCCTCCAAAAAAGAGATGAAAAGACTCTATTGGTCTATGGTGGTGAATAATAATATAATTACCTCAGAGGCAACATCATTGACAGGCAAATATTTAGAGTTTAAGCCCTGCCCACAATATGAGCATTATTGGGATGTCATTACTAAACCAAGGGATAGACGTCTATATTTTCAATTTCGGGTAGGCACATTACCTGTAAATGCATTTACACGCAATTGGTATAGTGAAAATGACAGTATGTGGAAGTTGTGTTTGGAATATGAGGAAAGTTACTCACATATATTATTTGTCTGTCCAGCATACCAGGCACCACGGAAAAAGTGGTTACGCCTACTATGTAAGAACATGGGCGTTAGGAGCAGTGTTATTGCAACGAGGATACTGCTGACCGACACTAGTGCACCATGTGTAATAGCTGTTGCCAAATTCTTGAGTTGGATGTGGTCAATCCGGGAAAGAAACACGACAAAGGCTGTCATGCCCATCTAAGCATATCTAAACCAAAGTTTGTGAAGGAAGTTAAATGATGTAGAAATGGGTAGGCTGGTATTATACTGGAACATGGTCGTCATTCTATCTTAAGGTGGAGTTTCCCGTTATTATTACTCTTAAACACACACACTTTCTGTATATAATTGGTGTACCTTTGATAAACACTGTACCTGATTTTTGTGCCACCCATGGTTGCGGATTCTAAGGTTATTTTTTCAGTTTAGAAATGTAAATTGTATTACAGACTCATTTATCGCCTTTTTATACTAATATGAATTTTAAGGCTTTTTAGCAAATCATCTGGAATTTTTAATGTTTGGATTTCCATAATGATTGTATATTAATTTTATATAGCGATATTTTGTATCTTTTAATGGCGGGGCGAGTGCCTCTTTTTTATTGTACAATGTCTTTTATGATCTTAACTGATCGAAATAAAGATTGATTGATTAAGTGCAAAGATTGATTGAATGATTAATAGAAGTCCATCATTTTGACATACTGTCGCTTTAAATTAACATCCCATTACCATGCTTGTATTTCACTTATTTCATCCTCTTTTTCCGAGTGCATGCGGAGAGTTTGATGGAAGTTGTAATTTATTACATATATGTCGTTTTGTTTCAATCAGCTTGTTTTTCATACCTTCCTGTGGGGTGATACATGTTTTTAGCTGTCCTGCTTTAATTACATTTCATTATAATTATGAAGGATGTGCATTTTTATCTTTATTTATACTGTTTTTTTACCCATTTCTTACTTCATATTTCTTGTCCTCAAGTGGGCTGATGCCATTTCCTTTCAAATCTTTATCTCAGCTGTACACATTTTAAAGTTGGGGAGTGCCATACCCCTGCAGTCTCTTGGCTGTTGCAATAGTCTCTTAGGCACTCTAGGTTTCGCCCCTCTACAAATAAACTTCAGAATCAGTTTATGCAGGTTCAAAAAAGTGTGTTAGATTTTTGTGGGAGTGCCTGGAACAGGTACAGTACCCATATTCATTTTTAGTGTACTTATTCTCAACATCCAGTCAGCATACAATTCTGCCACCTCCTCAGATTCGGCTTTTTGTCTGAAAGCAGACAAGAAGAGTTAGCTGCATTCAGTTGGCCAATCTGGGTAAGTGATCTGTATCCCTAAGTTTATTATCTGTTTGGGGGGTCCATCTAATGGGGAGCTCTGATTTCATGGTGCTATCCTCCGGAGCAGGAAGTGTCAGATTCAACATCTCTGACTTTTCCATATTAACTTTCAGGCCTTAATCTGCTCGTAACAATTTAATTGCTCAACCATCGATTGGAGCGATGCCACAGGGTTGCCTAGCGTCAAAAGACCGTCATCGGCATAGAGTGAAATTTTATTTTCATATCCTACAAAAGGGATGCCATTTATGCCCCTCTCAGGGTAGATTTTCTTTGATAAAGGTTCAAAGGTTAGGGCAAAATATAGAGGAGATACTGAGCAGAACTGTCATATGACCCCCCCTTTCAAATGCACCACCTCCGAATTAAAACCATTTAGTGTGATTCTCGGTGTCCGAGAGGTGTATGGAGCAAGTACTATAGTTGAGAACAGTGCCCCAAATCCCATTCTTTCCATGACCATCCATGAGTAGGAGCCAGTCCACTTACAGGAAAGCTTTCCTGTCGTCTAAAGACACCAGCACTGCTGGAATCTCAATTTTTTGTAGCTTTTCAACCAAGTGAACCATCCGGCGGATGTTGTTATGTGGCTGTCTGGAAGCTATGAAACCAGATTATTCTGCATGAATTAATCTTGGTAATATCTTCTCCATTTCCTCTGCCAGGATCTTCAAGTATAATTTAATATCCATATTTATCAAAGCAATTGGTCTATATGAGGCACAAAACCCTGGATTCTTCCCTAGTTTATGCATCTCCGCTAGGGATACTTCTGCCATATCCTTGGCAACCTCCCTCTGACGTGCTGTATGATGATACAATTTCTCCAGCTGCAGGGTCAACAACCCCTGGAAAGTTTTATAAAAGGGGTTTGTGAACTTCAGAGGCCCAGGGCTTTATTATGAATGAATGAATGAATGAAATATCTTATAAAGCGCACGAATACCCGGAGGCGTCTTGGCGCTGAGAAGATCAGAAGAGAGCAAACAAGGGCCAAGTTCTAGGGAATCATTGGTTGAACAACCAAGTTTTAAGGTTCTTCCTAATCGCCAGGTCTTTCCTCGGAGTCCGCGCATGGAGTGAAAGAAACAGAGGAGATTGAGATCCCCATACTTCTGTGAGAGCCGATTTACTTTGGAATCGCATGTGGATTGATTTTATGAGACGCTGATGATGATTGAGTAGTCCTATTTTAACGGAGGGCACTCCACCTCACGCTGTGGGAGACGTGCTGGATCCAGTTGAGCACTGAGAGACCTATGTGGCGCAAGGTGTTATGGATTGAGTATGAGTTTTGGTCTATTTGGAGGCTTGACAGATTATTGTATTAACCCTGTCCTGAGGAGGCCTAAGAAGATTATAGGCTGAAACGTGGTCACATCGACACTTCTAAGGAGGAGTCAATAGAATTGTAGTGACGTTTTAAACTGTAGGGTGTCACACTAGAAAAACTGTATTAGTTGACTAACCTTAAAGTGTGCCACCTTGACTACCTCTTAGTGGTCTATCCAGAATTGTATGGAAGACACTAGTAAGAATAATTTGTTAGGGTTATTGTGTGATACATGTATGCTGTTTTGTTTTTGTATAGAACGTTGTGATATATGTCATCTTTTTGTGTCTATTTCATTGATTAGGTGCTATCGTCCATGTGGGATATAATTATGGTTTGATATATTCATCAAGAACAATAATTGTGGAGAGGGTAATTAAATGTACTCTACTCAGTAACTGTCTTGTATTTATTCCTTTATACCATTTGTTATTGTATATAACATCCATGAGTAGGAGCCAGTCCACTTACAGGAAAGCTTTCCTGTCGTCTAAAGGCACCAGCACTGCTGGAATCTCCATTTTTTGTAGCTTTTCAACAAAGTGAACCATCCGGCGGATGTTGTTATGTGGCTGTCTGGAAACTATGAAACCAGATTAGTCTGCATGAATTAATCTTGGTAATATCTTCTCCATTTACTCTGCCAGGATCTTCAAGTATAATTTAATATCCATATTTATCAAAGCAATTGGTCTATATGAGGCACAAAACCCTGGATTCTTCCCTAGTTTATGCATCTCCGCTAGGGATACTTCTGCCATATCCTTGGCAACCTCCCTCTGACGTGCTATATGATGATACAATTTCTCCAGCTGCAGGGTCAACAACCCCTGGAAAGTTTTATAAAAGGGGTTTGTGAACTTCAGAGGCCAAGGGCTTTATTATGAATGAATGAATGAAATATCTTATAAAGCGCACGAATACCCGGAGGTGTCTTGGCGCTGAGAAGATCAGAAGAGAGCAAACAAGGGCCAAGTTCTAGGGAATCATTGGTTGAACAACCAAGTTTTAAGGTTCTTCCTAATCGCCAGGAGAGTGGGTGCCACTTTAAGTTCCGGAGGCAGACGGTTCTACAGTAAAGCGGTGGTTCTAAAAAAGCTTTTGCCTCCCCAAGTGACCCGCTTGAAGGGAGCGACCTTCAGCAGGTTCATTGTGCTTGACGGAAGAATTCTGCCAGGGATGTACCGTACCAGATTTGCCTTTAAGTAGGCAGGTGCTTTTCCATAGATTGACTTGTGCGCTAAGCAAAGAGCCTTAAAGGACATGCAGTGGTGGACCGGGAGCCAGTGCAGTTGTCTGATAGTGTCCCTAGCCGATTGAAATTTAGGGATTTTAAGAAGAAACCGAGCAGCAGCATTTTGGATGGTCTGAAGTTTTCTAAGTGAGCCTTTGGAGAGGCTGGTGTAGAGACTATTGCAGTAGTCTAATCGCGAAAGTACTAAGGCTATGACTACCGCTTTCAGTAGGTCAGCCGGCATGAATTTCTCAATTTTCTTAAAGGTTCTGAGCCACTGGAAGGAAGAGGAGGTAGTTAGGTTAATTTGATTTTTGAAATTCAAATCACTTCCAGCAAAAACCCCAAGTTTTTTACTTTAGAGGTTGGCGTGGGTGCCAGACCTAACTCTGATGGCCACCAGTGGGGGGACCAAATTGCTGTATTGTTACCAAATTGAATGACCTCGGTTTTTGTGGAGTTCAACTTTAAACAATTGCTGCCCATCCAGCTGTTCCCTGCACTTCATACATTTATTAAACGTATCACTGGCCCCACTTTCACCCCTCGCCACTGATTCAATGATTTGAGTATCGTCGGCATACGATGCCAGGGAGAGCCCAAAAGATCTAATCAAAACGGCAAGTGGAGTGACATAAAGATTAAATAGGGTCAGGGATAGGAAGAGCCCTGAGGTACCCCACAAGACAAACAGAAGGCTCCTGAGTTAGAAATCCCACTTGATACCACTTGTTGGCGTTCTGTTTGAGAGATTTTATTGCAGTCCGTATCTCTTCTTGGGAGCTATCTGCCTCCAACAACTCCCTTTGTCCCTCAGTCAGGTGGGGCAGATTCAGCTCTTCTAAATGACATTGCTAACTTTCTTCCCTAATTGTCATCTTTAGAGCATAGCCTGGAATAAAATGTCCCAAGGGCTTCAAGCTTATCTCTCTAGGCCTGCACTAGTTCCCCTGTGTTTGACGTATTCCTTTTCCTGCTCCTCTCTAAGATGCCAAGACAAAGGGGAACTGTCTAATTTTCTGCTGTGCATGAAACCTGTTTCAATTGAAGCTCCGCTCAACTAATATATAGTGCCCCAAGTTGCCTCTGTAGAGTTTTAAACTGTCTTAAAGTGACTATTGAAAGAGAGTCTTTATATTGGGATTCTTTATTCTTGACATCCTTCTCTAGCCTCTTACCTACATTGCTTGCGTAATTTGTGCAAATGGGTCATCAGAGAAATACATTTACTACTCACTATGGCTGTCACCGCTCCCCATAGGACAATCGGGTCAACCTCCTCCATATCATTTTGGTCAAGAAATTCCTCAATCTGTCCTCTCACCTCTTCTCCCAAGATACGGTCCCAAAAAAGACATGGAGGAAGTTCCCAGTCCATGATATGATGTGTCTCCCCAGCCAACTCCAACTGTATCTCTACCTCTGCATGGTCCGACAACCCTATCAGCCCAATAGTTACATCCTTTGTGAAGGGAACCAAGGGCTTATTGGGCAACATTAAGTCATTCCGAGAGTAAGTGCCGTGAACATGAGAAAGAAAAGAGTATTCTCTTTGTAGAGGGTGCGTCTCACGCCAAGCATCTCTGAGTCCCATCCCCCTTAGGCTCACCTTCAGCGTTTTTCAGTAGGCACCCACCGAAGATCCCCTTTCCTGCTTCTGTTCAGCGTTGAGTTCCATACTGAATAAAAGTCTCCCACCAGTATCAGGTCTCTAGGCCTCCCAGATCCGCACACAGAATGAGTAATCATCCCTCCCTGTCAGTCTTGACTGTGTGTATTTTAAATAATAAACATCTCTTTATAAATATCAATATCCCGCTGTACTTGTTTGTAGCTGATGCCTGATACACTGTGGGGTAATGATTGAGCTACATGTGATGCTGATCTTTTCATTTAAGATGGGTTTCTTCCAAGCAAATGATTTTTGGGAGGGAATGTCTCAGGGGGGTCACCACACAACAATCTTTTAATGGGAGAATTAACCCCCTCTCTGTTGTATGTAAGAATCTTCAATATCGCTACAGCCTCATAATCGATCCTTGGCTCTGAATGTAATGGAAGACAGCGCCTCGGCATGGATGGTCGCCTGCTCATTAGCCAGTGTCAGTCAGTGAGCATAAAAGCATGTCTCACCACCTTGTGAGAAAAAAAGAGTGTCCCTCCCTTCTCTAATGTAATCCCCAACAATTAACACCATGTTGAAAGAACTACTGGACCAACTCGTAGTCCAACAAACTCAAATGATAACTAAAGTTTGAGTTCGAGTCTTATCTTAGTCCGGTTGCACTGTTCCGATCCCTTAATTGTTGTACTAACTGGTTCTATGTGTCTCAAGAGCGGAAAACTATCATATTTACAGCCGGTTGGGACTAGGGCCCGATGTATGACCCCTTTGCTAGAGCCCGTCCCATCCCCTGGCAACATAAATCTTCTGTTAGCTCAAAGTTTCCTCATTGTTCGTAGCTGACTCAGTTGCCAGGCAATTGTCTTTTAGCAGCACTCTTTTATTGTGTGTGAGTAAACTATCTCCAAGGGTATCACCGACTCCTTCACATCGGCTCACTTATCTTTATGTCCATGTTTTGGTTTCCTGAGTAGCTTCGGGTTCCGTCTCAATCTAGTGTTGCGCCTTCTTTGTTGTTGTCACACAGGGGCCTCCTGGTGCTGTTTTTCACAGCTTCTCCAGGGTCTGCGACATACTGCTTTGTTCCAGAGTAGTCCAACAACATACCAAAGAGGTATGTCCACCTGTAGCAAATCTTCCCAGCCCTCAATTTCTATGTGATTTGGGTAAAACATGTTGCGTCTTTGTAGTGTAGCCTGTGCAAGGTTTTGAAAGAAGAAACACTTATGACCCCTGAAGGATAGAGGATCCTGCTTTCTGGTTGCCTTGAAGATTTCCTACTTTTTGCGATAGTAGTGTAACTTCCCCACAACATCACTCAATCTTGTGCTTTGATTTGGGTTCAACTGGACCACTCTGTGGTCTCTATCAGCTGGACCATGGGATGGCCTACATTTAGAAGTGATGTGAACAAATCTACCATAGAAGTGGTGTATCAGTTCCCTTTGCATCCTCCTCCAGGTTTCTTAGGTTCTTCCCTCTTGCGGTGTTTTTCATATCCTCCAGCTTCATGAATATTGAGTTCAGCTGGTCGCGCAAGTCGCCTACCCTCTGTGGTTTTTGCAGCCTCTGCGTCCAGTTTTTCAGTACTGGACTCCACCTCGAGTACTCTTGACCCTACTGATTCTACATCTTTGTGCAGTTTGTCTATTTGAGAGCCCAGCATGGATTTGAGATCCTCAGCGCTGCTTTTCGTGTCCTCTCAAAGGTCCCTCTGGAGCCCCTGCAGTGTATTCAGGAGGTCCTGTTTTGTGAGCGCCAAGTCACATGCATCTACTGAGGTTTCCGGATGGACTAGGTCCACCCCAGAAGTGCCTAATGGGGATGGATTCCAAGAGGGCTGCAGAAACACCCCAAGACCCCTTCTTTGCACACTTTTTAGGGGGCATACAGTTCTCTGGGAAGTGCTTCCCGCGGGCAGCAGGACTTTACTCTTGGTCCTGGTGAGTGCTCCAATTATCTTGCACTTTTATATGGAGGCGCTCGCTACATCTATGACCTGCACCCTGCCAGTGGGTGGGGAATTTAGGATTCTTCTGGCCATAGGTGCTCACCACAGTGCCTCCTACCCATTGACTATGGGGTCGTGTAGTGAAAATTTCCCATCTTCTGCCCAGGTGTTAGTTTATGAAGCCTTTTATTGAAACGAGGGTCCTGTGAGGAGGTTATGTGCTAAGCTTCTTTAATAACACAGTAAATGCCAATATGGACACCCTCTTCTGTTCAGTCTCAGCTCCTGTTACCCCTGTCCCTCTCGGCCTAACTCCACTCAATGTGGTAGCATGCAGCCCACAGCAAGTTTTCCCAGGGGATCACACACAGTGAGAGCAGACAATAGGGTAAGGCGCAGCACACATTCCCCACTTTTCAGAGCAGCTCAACATCCAAAACGCCTCTCTCTTTCTAGCCGCGGCCAGGCACCCATCATCTTGGATTACCCGCTCCACAAGTCTGCTGGCGTCCATCCCTGCAATGTCTGGGGGCTCTCCATTGCCTTTCAGAGAATCTCACTGTTCTTGCCCATGAAGTACAATACCCCAAGAGTATTGGTGAGTGTGGAAACTGCCTTTGATATTACTGTGTACGTTATCCTAGCTCCTCCCACCAACAACCTTTCACCCAAGCACTGTTTAAAGAGTATTCTGCTAACCCTGCACTGAAATCAATGTGTGTCAGAGTATGAAGGGCTATTTAAAAACTATTACAACACAATACCATGGCATATAATTCAATATTTGAGCAGAGCAATGCAGAAAAAGCTGTAAAGTAACTAGAGGTTTGCAGAGAAACACACAAAATTAAGGCTAATAATTTGCTCATAAATCAACAGGTTGGTAATTGTTTTCAGCAGATGCATCTATGTAATACTGCTTTTAGGATTACCAATATGGGTGTCCTACTTATCATTAGAAAATGCCATAAAATTGAGCATTACATTTAGTAACTCACAAAGTGTGGGCATAGTTATGTATTTATATTTGTCATAGTCATTAAACTCCTGTTATTTTGACACTATCGTCTTTTAAAGTCTTCCATTTTGAAATAATATAAATTCACATAGGAGATCTCATGTATTATCCAAACATGGATTTCATCTAAACCAATTTGGCTGTCACAGATCCCCTGGGAACTACAGAAATGGGGGAAAGTGGGAGACACTCTGTCGCTGGAGAAAATCATGTCTACTCTACAGTTAACTAGGATTGGCATTGAACAGACTGCGAGCAAAGTAAAATTAAAATTCACTGCCTTGTCCTCACAATTTATGCAACTTGGGTGTGATAACAGGGAAACATATCTGGCTCTCAACCCTCTTGTCATTGATGAAGAATGTTGAGGACCATATGCTTTCAGTACAAAAGGCAGTGTACAATGAAAAGATTGAAAGCATGAATCAGCTTTTGGAAGCTTGAGAACTGTGTGCCGCAAACTAGTGAATTTAATGACTTCATAAAAACTCTGGGGGCTATTTAGAGTTTTATTCAGAGTGGAAGCACCACCTGAAATGTGAGGTGCTTTCATCCAACCAAACTTGCATTTTTCTCCTCTGTTTTGATTGGGTAGGCACTGTGTTTACACCGGTGCAGTCTATGCTGGCTCCATAAACATGAAGTTTTGCCCTCAAACACACAAAACGTGATGGGAGGAATGCTGGCAAATTATCTAACCACTGATAATCGCTCGGGGTAGCCTTCCAACCCATCATTCGTTTGCCCACTATGCCACCTCAGTTTGGACCCAGCCATATGTAAATCAGTTTTGACCCTGCTTCGGTAGGAACAGTCCAGCTCACCTGCCAGGCTAGATCTTCCATGAACCAGAACACAATAAACCCAAGACTGGTTTCACCCACATTGGGGCTCATCAGTCGGGTGTAGCTTAGTTTCAGTGGCACAACGGGCACGGGACCCACGTCTGGGCATACCCTTGCCACTTAGGGCAGTACATCAGACACATTAATGGTTATGGGAGGAATGCTTCCAATTTGTCTAACCCCTGGCAACAATATGCATTATTGTATGTTATATTTTTGGATATTTTATATTGTATTTTATTGTTAGTATGTAATCAAAATTTCATTTTATTTTTGGTTGTTGCATTTGGTATGCAAATAGTAATTTTGAGACCAAAGTCCAACACTTTCTCCAATGTGGTTAAGTTTGTAGTGGTAATAGTCAATCTGACTTCCTAGAGTTCAACAATTGTCCTAAGCTTGCCACATTTGAAAAGGAAATAATAAGTTTTCCACGAAAAGTCCAGCACTTTCCCAATGTGGTTAAGTGTGGAATGTGAATAGTAATTCAGCCTCCCAAAGATCATCACTATCCACAGTGTAGTTAAGTTTGGAGTGCGACTATTGAATCTGATCCCCTGCAAAGTCGAACAATTTTACCGATTTGGCTAAGTCTGGAGTGGGAATAGTAAAGCGGACCCTCGCAAAATCAAATTCTTTCCCAATGTTGTTAGGTTTGGAGTGAATCTGATCTCCCCAAAATCCAACATTGTCCCTCATGTGATTTGCTATGGATTTGTAATAGTAAATCAGACCTCCACAAAGTTTAACAATTTCCCCATTGCAGCTACGTTTGGAGTAGCATTGTAAATCTGCCCCTCAAAAGTACAACACGCTCCGTAAGGTAGCTAAGTTTGTAGTGGGAATAATAATAATAAATCTGACTCCCCCCATCAATGTCCAAGATTTTCCCTTATGTGGTTAAATTTGGAGTTGGAATAATATATCGAACCCCCCGCCCAAAAGTCCAACACTTTCCCCAGTGTGGTTATGCTTAGAATGGCAATAGTAAATCTGACCCCACTGCCAAAATCCAATACTTTTCCCAACGTGGTTAAGTTTGGACTGGGAAGAGTAAATCCAACCCCCCCACAAAAGCCACCATGTTCCCTAATGTGGTTAAGTTTGGGGTGGATATAGTAAATCAGACCCCTGACGAAGTCCAACAGATTTCTCAAAGTGGATACATTTGGAGTGGGAATAGTAAATCCCCTCCACCCCCACAACATGCCAACCCTTCTCCCAATGTGGCTAAGTATGTAATTAAAATAGTAAATCTGATCTCCCCAAAGTCTAACACTTTGCAGAATGTGGCTAATTTTGGAGTGGAAATAACAAATCTAATGTGCCCAAAGTACAACATGTTTCCTAATGTGGCTTACCTTGGAAGGGAATAGTAAACCTAACCTCTATAAAGTGTTACCATTTAGTAATATTTTAGATTTTTGTAGTTTACAAATGTATAGAAAATGTTACTATAAAGAATTTTTAGGTTAATGGTATATTTTTATTTACTATGATGTTTTACATTATTGAGCTACACCAATTTTCTAAACATACCTTTTATTTCATTTCAATCAACTTTATTTCGGTTCAATGAACCATAAAAGTGCACAGTGCAGAAGCATTATAAATACTTAGAAGCATGATAGATACGAATCACAGCTCATGACAGTGTAAGTGTATAAAACAATTACAATCATATTCCATCGATTGACACAATGCTACCACAATGCTAAGACAAAAACCAAAGGAACAAAAACCTCAGAAAAGTCCTTAAGAGTGGACTCATTAAGGGTTCACTATGTCACCCGGATTACCTGTATTATTTTCTAGTATCGGTAGCTCAAGAATATTCACTGAGATAGGTGAGATAAAAATGCGCACTACAGTGGTTAAAAAGATAACAGTTTAAAACAATAAAACCTAAATAGCTGTCTTTATACTGATGCATTTCTCCCAGCAGTTCTTGCCCTAATATAATCATAAAAGCATAAATCATGCTATTCGATGTTAGGTTAACCCTAGTTGAAGGCAAGTGGAAGAAAATACACATGTTAATATGCATGCAGATGAAGTTGCCTACCCAGCTCTTTATCATCATCATCATTCTTTAGTTCGGCTTTATAAAACCATAAAAGTACAAAAATATAGATATCATAATGTACAATTTGATTATATACAATTTAAAACCCCTTAAAACACACAATATAAAAATGTATCAAATAAAATCTCGACATTATATGCCCACATAAAACCCATTAATCAATTAAAAGAATTCATCTCAAGATTCTGCTTCTCGTATTGGTGAGCCTAAATATTAGAGCTAAAGATACTTTAGTTTAACCAATGTAAAATCCAGAATTTAAGACCATAACATCTAACTGCCAAATTTCATTTGAACCATTTTCTTATACACCATATAGAAAACGGGTACCTAGAGACATCAAAAACTATTGGTTGAAAAGCATCATATTTCAGTAATCTAAGGGCTGTTTGGCAGCTAGAAATCCCTAAATTCCTGCAAATCTGGACTATCCACTAGTGCCTATGCTTTTTCTAGACTGGGAAGAAGAAAAGAACATGAACCTCAGTTTCTTCTAATACTCCACATGAAGGACATTTCCAATCATTGATCCCGACTCCAGGTGCTAGTAAAGACACGCAACTGGAAGGTACCATGCCTAAATTGTAGGTAGTGTTTCCTGGCTAAGACTGGCTGAATCTTATCCAGGAATATCTCTGCACTATACACGTCTTTGATCTCAATAAATCTCTCAGTGAGAGAGCCCAAGGTTACACCTGTCAATAGAGAAGAACACTTGAACCCCCTAAGCTGTCCACAAGTTTCCTCCTAGATATTACCAATGCTGCTGCTGCAGGATCACACCATAAGGATGCTGCTCCAATATTGAACAGCGTATCCCTGATATAGGAGACCCAGGGTAAGCTTTTAGGCCCAGGTGTTTCCTATTGTTCCTCCAGGGCAAGTCTATGTGCTATCAGCTCTGGGTAGCTCAGATTCTCCTCCAGAAGAGGAGAGGTCTTCAGCCAATTCACTGCGTGATAGGCCTCAATGCTACATCTAAGCGAAGCGGAATTAGGGGAGTGCTGGGGGGAAGTTTAGCTAGCTGCCTAATATAATTATATATTTTTCACCAGTAAGATCTCTTTCACAGCTTATGCCCCCATAACTCTGCCCCATAGGTGATAGCTCCCAGGGATTAGGTATTATAAATCTCTACCAGGGGACTTATAGGCTTAAAAAATGAGGCCCTTTGTACCTTGGCAAGACCACCGGTGCTCTGCTCAAGTTTCAACCTTTGTTTGCCTATGTGAAAGGACCAATCCGTATACTCATTAAGAGTTAGTCCCAGGTAGTCAAAAGTAGAGACCTCTACAAAGGGATTCCATTAAATAAGGGTTAGCTCGTGTGAAGGGCACTGGATTAAAGACCAAGAATTTTGTCTTGCTGACATTAACCTCAAGACCCCATGAAATACAAAAAGAACTGAATCCATCTAGGATTCTTTGCATGCCCATAGGAGATGTTGACAGAAGTAAGGTGTCATTGGCAAACATCATGGCTGGGATTTTGGAGGAACAGATCTTAGGAGCATCATTATCTCTTACCCCATTCAAAATGTCCACCAAACCATTAATATACAGACAGAACAGGGTGGGGGCAATACACATCCCTGGCACACTCCCCTAGTCACAGGAAATGGTTCTGAAAGCTCGCCCAATTTCCCACATCAGACCTGTGCAAAGTTTTCCTCATGCAGCCTCCTAATGATATGGCAAAGGTAGGTAGGGACCCCCATGTCTCTTAATACAGACCAGAGTTTACCCCTGGAGACTAAATCAAAGGCAGACTTTAGATTCACAAAAGTCAGGTATAAACTGCCACCTTCCAACACAGCTGTTTTCCAATAAGGGAGTTGGAGGCAAAACACCTGATTGATGGTGGAAGTTTATTTCCTAAAGCCTGCTTGTAATGTACTTAGGGCACTATGGTCCTCCATCCACTCTCGTAGCTGCTCCAGTATTATCCTGGCAAAAACCTTCTGCATTACATCTTTTAGACTGATGGGTCTGTAGTTCACTGGTAGCAGGGGGGAACTTTTCTTATACACAGGTATTATTTCTGCACCAGCCCAGGACTTAGGGATGGGCGTTCCCCCCATTATAGCATTAAAAATGACCCTCAGATATGGGCCCCAGACTTCTGGTTTAGTGCAAAACTAGTCCCCAGGTATTTTGTCAATGCCAGCTGCCTTGTGAGGAGCTATTTTAGATATAACACTACGCACTTCTGTGGCAGTGATAAGGGGAAAGTCCTGCGAATCGTCCTGGTGCAAGCCACTTGTGTGCTGGCCAGTAACAGTGTTCACCCCTTCCTCCTGTCTTTCCTGCCCATCATATAATGGCTGAAAGTGCCCATTCCATGCTTCGGCAACTATATTGGGCTCAATGTTGGTTCTTCCTTCCCTATTCCCAAAGGTAACTACATTCCAGAAAGCCCTGGAATCTTTGCACTTAAGGGCCTGGAGGAGAGAATCCCATTTAGTCTGGCCCCAGTCTATTTTAGCCAATTTAATAGCATTCCTGTACGTGACTCGAGCACTTTGGATCCGGCTCTTCTCCTTAGATTTCAACGCTGCTATTAAATCGGTTTGGGCATTTCTACATTGGCCATTAAATCATGAGGGGATAGTTTGCTTATGCCCACAGGACTGTACTTCCACAAAAAAGAGGTCCTTCAGAGAGTCTGTTAACACTGAGTAAATCTATGCCACTCCCTCTATCGAGTTACTTTTCCTTTTATCTCAGTGCATTTGCACAGATCTTCTATGGCATTACCCACTACCTCATATATGGCACTAAAGGAATTGGGAAATTGTTGCACCATGGCCCAATGAATTCGTCGCCTAGATGACGACAAGCACAATCTGGCATCGAGTGGGTCCCAACACTTCTCTCACCCAGTCCCACCTTGTAATGACAAATCTAATGCCAAAACATTATGATCAATATCATGTCACGATAAGATGACAAAATCTAAAACCGAGGGCCACAGTTTGCTATCGACAAGAGCATAATCGATTAAAGACTGGAACCCAACCCAATTGAACGTAGGATGTCCTTGCCTATCAGCCTGGGTTTGACCATTATGGGCCTGTATTGAATGGTTCAATGTAAAAACATTTATTTGTAAGGCTAGGGAACATCATTTCTTGATGGGGGGATTATTAATGCTGGTATGACCCACAGCCTATCTTCATCCCCTAGGGCAGTGGTTCCCAAACTTTTTCAACCTTCGGCTCCCTTGATCTGTTGGCTGTTGGCCGTGGCTCCCCATTATGTCACTTTTTTGGGATAGTTGGGAGAATGTAAGCCAGGCCTCAGGAGCACTTCCATTTTTCTCCTTGAAAATAATTGGGATGGAGCCAATGAAGGTATTATGATCATATTTGTAACAAAATAAAAATATAACAGTTGTTTGTAATGGCTTCTGTTTCATTACCGGCAGGAGGGAATCTACACAAATGTTGCTGGGTAAAACTTGACATTTCTTTTGGGGCATTACACGATATTCCCGGATATGTTGTCTTGACAGGGTTTAAAAGCATAATGCCACCTGATGCCAAGGAGTACACCCCTTCTCCCCACACCCTGCCTATTTTTTGCTCATTTTGTTTAAACACCGAAAGCATTGAAATGGTAAATCCAATATTACCACAATCAGTAGCCCATGATCAAGAAAACAGCCTTTCCTATTTTACCATATGAAAAAAATGCTCTTTATTATTGTCATAGAAAGGCTCATTCTTGGAAGGTAGGGATGTTGCTGTGAATCTGTATCTCTGCTACGTAAGAAATCAGTCCTGTTTAACTTTTCAAGTAATTTGTGCAGGACGTTGCTTTAGGTCAAACATTCCCAGAGTGTGAACAGTGAAGGCACCAGTGCTGTGTGCTCACCTCCGAACAGACTCGTGCAGATTCGTGTGTTTCAAGTGTGAGCGTGTTTCAATAGATGTGTGTTTATGAACACTCGTGTGCCACCGCATTGCAATGCTGTGCTTTACAGAGTTGTGAATATGTGAAAGAATGGGGAGGGTGCGTAAGCAGTTTGGAGTCTTCATTTTGGAAGATAAGGCAAGCCAACTGACGACGTGGTATTTTGTTTTTATAAGTGGCAGGAAAGATTATAAAGCCTATAACACAGTTAGTTCTCCAGGCATCAGAAACACCCCCCCAAACTCCACAAACACTCGCAACTGATCTTGACATGACCCCTTCGCTACACATGATCATGATTACCTGATTTCCCTCGTAGGAGGGATTACTAGAGGGGCTGCAGAACACAGCAGCATTAATACTCGGCATCACTTTCCTGACTGAGCCTGGCCCCGCCTAAGTGGACATGCTCTTTTATTCAATTGTAACACGTCACGCGCTGGTTCAAACCATTCCAGACGCAGACAGGTACGGCTTCCTAACCCCCCTACATGGCATTCCCACATGAATTGCTCGGGGCCCACAAATGCACATTCCAAAAACGTAACTGCATGTGTTTATAACGAAGCCGTACAGTAGTATGAAAATGAAAGAATAGCATTGAAAACAAATCGAAAATGATGGGTTTTAAAAGCCGCCACGCTCAGCTACAGTTGTTGAAATGCAAGACAGTCAGCATCACCATCGGGTTTGTTACAGTAGAGGTGAACCTTTCCCAAGTTCCAATGAGGTGCGTGGCGCCCCTGGCAAGTTCTGATGGCACACTGGGGTGCCGCGGCGCACAGTTTGGGAACTACTGCCCTAGGGTATCACTCTGTCTAATGTCCAAGGGCTCAAACTGGCAATTAAAATCTCCCCCATGACCTTGAAGGCCGACCCTGTAATAAAGGATAAAAAGATTGCTAATTGCTCCAATACTGGGTATTCTTGTCCATTGCTCACAGGTCTGGAGTAAACATTAACCAATGCTATGACTACTGCATGGGTGAATTTTAACAAACACACAATATATCTGGCGACCCCGTCTGAATCTCCCTAACTGTACATCCCAGGTGGGTGGCAAACCATATGGTTAACCCGCCCGAGTGTCTACCCCTCCCACCAAACACTGCAGGCTTGAAAAAGTTCACAAAGCCAGGGTGCCATAGTTCCTCTTTGGACCAGGTTTCCTGGAATAACACCAGGTCATATTGGTCTATATATAGCCCCCATTCATTACATTCCACCTTGTTTCTGAGTTCTGCTACATTCCAGGAAGCTACCTTGATGAGTTTGGTTGGTGCTTTGGTGACTAATGTGGTCCCCTTGATGTCATTCTCCTGCATGTGCTCCTGAGACTGTCCGCCTACGTCAGTGCAACTATCAATATACCCCCTGTTAAATGTCCCGTTTCCCCCAATCACTATTGTCTTTTTTTTTTTAAACTCTCTTTATTTGACATTTGCATCATTACATTTAAAGCGGAAAAGGAGAGAACATTTGCATATTGTTCAGTTTCAATTGCATTTCATGTTTTGAAGATGAGGTCACATACAATCAACAGTACTCAGTTGTTGTATCATACATTTCTTAATCAGTTTCAATCCAACCTCGTCTAGAAACAGGACAACAAGATCCTCCTCCTTCCCTCCCCAACCCCCATACATTCCTGTACATCTTAGTGGATGTCTCAGGTACCTCTAAAAGTTTTCCATGGTCCCAACACCTTTCCCCACTTCTGAGGGCATCCTCGCCCTTTATATATCACTTGTTCCGCATTTTGACACCTATCTAGGTCTGATAACCATTGTTGTATCGCAGGAGAGTCTGCTCCGCCACACGCTCTGGCTATGTTTCTTTTCACTTCCCCAAGGGCAAGGGCCACCCATATTTGGTGATACTTTGGTTGGGGGGCGTCCCCAGAGATATTCAATAATACTTCTTTTGGGTTCATTTGGATGGAGTTATTATGTCGGTGACTCGTTTCCAGAAGGTTTGAATGAGTGGACAGTCCCATAATATATGATAGAAGGTGGCCTCTTGGCCACATCCCCATAAACATAATGGTGTAGACGTTTTCACCCACTGTTCCTTTACATGAAAGAGGGGTGGCCCAGCCCAGCCTCGTCCGGCCACAGACGGGCCCGCTCTTTTAATGTTTACAAGTTTTAACAACAATAGTTTGAAATAATCACAACTTTATAGTAATATATTCGACAAACACAAAATAATACTATATATGGCCATATTAATTTTTATTTGTTGTTTTGCACTTTTGGTGAATATTGGCATTCACGTAATAAATTGTAATTTTCTTGCATCACCAACTTGGCTGCGGATGATTCTGTGCTGTGCCACTGTGTCAGCAATCTATGAGGAGGATAATACATTGTTTTTAATGTATACAAATTTAGATTTTCCACATAATAGACTTTTTTTGTACATATATTTGCAGATGTAGTTATACAATTTATTTAAACTTATTTTATAGAAATCGTTAACATAAAAGTAATTTGTTAACATTATTTTGCTTTTTGTACATTTTAATATATTAAAAAGTATATAGAAAACATTTGCTTTCTATATTTTTAACATACATATTTATATTACATTTGTATATTTTTTCAACAAGAAAATAGATTGTAATTTTTTTACCATTTTGGTTATTAATTTACAAATTTTATTTAAAAAAAATACACACATTTTTCCTACCTTTATTTCCTATGGTATGTAAATCTTTTTTATGTCCACATTGCTGCCATTTTGTTTACTGTTTCCTTGATTTTGTAGTCTGTTTTCATAACTGCGGGCTGTTCGTGGACTTAGCGGCCTCGGTTCCCATTCCTGCTTTTCGTCTCAGGTAAGAGTAATTTAAAGTTACTTTCTAAGGGTTCAGTATTAGAGGGGAGGTGTTAAGGGTTAGCTAGGCTAGTGTTTGTTACTTGATGTTATTTAATCTGTTGTTTGTTGGCATACATTCCAACAGACCTGGTCCAGGTGGGAGAGTCTCGAATTTTAAAGCCAAAAATGTCTTTGTTTATCTGTCTTCTATCTAAAATTCCCTCTTTTTTAATGTTAGTCAATGAACTAAAAAAAATCACCCCAGTCTTTTTTTCTGCTGTCCTCATCTTTCCTGTTTCAAAATGTTGGTATGTATATATTCGTGTAGCCTATTTTAGGTTTGTGCTGTAGACCTTATGATGATTTATAATATTTTGATGTATCTTGTGTGTGTGTGTTTTATGGATCTTTTGATTGTTTCTAATGATTTTCTACTATGCTGTGTTTTATAAGTGGGTTGTAAATGTTGTTTGGGAGGGTTTGTGTGTTTTTACTTTGTTGTTTTTTAGGATATTGGAGATTATTTTTAATCTGAATACATGTATTTTTTTTCAAGGAAAAATAGTTTTTATTTTTTTAACCTAAAAGATTTTTTTCATTCATTTCTCTTTTTCCTGGAGTGGTAATTCATTTTATAATTATTTTGTGGGTTTTTAATGGATTCCTGGATTAATGAAGTCATACTGGATATTTTAATTTTGTGTGGTTTAGTTTTGCATTTTTTGTGGGTCTATTTTATGGATTCTTTTTGAAATTGTTTTCTTTGGGTCATGGTTTTATTTACAAGGATTTCAGCAATGAAATCTTATGTGTAATTTTAATTCATATATTTATTTTATTGGGTCGGAAATGTTGATTTGTTGATGTTATTAATGTGGTGTTATTATGTATTAATATGTTTTCTTTATTATGGTAGGAGATGTGCATAGGTGATAGAATTTTTTGGGATTATATACATTACTTAAGGATTTGTTGCCTACTATATTTGTTAATTTAGTCATATTTATTATTGCAATTTTTAATTATCAGTCTGAATAATTATGTATTGCATATTTATTTTACTGTTCAGATTGGTGTTTGGAAATTGTTTTATATTATTTATAAATAAATAGTAATAAACTATGTGTTTTCTGTTATTTTGAATGTTTAAATTGAATTGTTGTTCAGTGTATAGCCATTGAAGACAATCCATTATGAGATTAGATACTTGGGTTTGTGTCATAATCGTGCAGGCAACCAACTCAAGTATCTTCAAAATACTCCTTATATGGGGCTATTTTTGCTTCATGCACCTTTTCAGAATAGTGTTTTGGGGTTAGGATTTGATTTGAATTACAAGGACATCAGCAATGAAATCGTAAGCAGTTTAATTTATATACTATTTATATATTATAATATTGTGTGGGTAATATTAATTTGTTGATTTCATTTATGTTACGTTATTACGCATTACCATGCTTTTTTATTATGTTAGGATATGTGTATAGGTGATAGAGAAATGTTAGGTCATTTAAATTAATTAGGGTGAGTTGCTTTGTACACTTATTTGTTCATTTATAAATGTAAGTTATTGCAATTAATTGACAGAATGAATAATTATGTATTGCATACTTATTACTATTGTTTTAATAATATTTATAATTAACTAATAATAAAGTCTAAGGGGCCTATTTGGATGGCGGGCGGACTTTCGTCCGCCCGACACCCTAGCGGTGCTGAGACCGGCCGCCAGTGGTGCGGCGGTCCAGCACCAGCGATTAGGATGCCACCGCGGCGGTGGCATCCTCCATTCCCAGCATTGTGGCGGGCGGTGGACACAGCACCGCCCGCCACAATGCTGGGAATGCACTGTGTGCATTGTCATGCTCAAGGTGACAGGTACCGCGCGGTGCCTGCCACCTTGTCCATGACAATGTAGGGGGGTACCATAGGTACCCCCCATGTGCACCCCCCACCCCCCCAATACCCTGGGGGCCCGCAACGGTCCCCCAACAGCAAACTCCGCACCCATACTAATATGGATGGCGGTGTCTAGCAGACACTGCCACCATATGTAGCCCCTTTTCCGCCCGGTCGACTGGTCGACCGGCGGAAAACCGGTGGACGGTCTCTCCGTCCGCCGGGGTCCCCGCCATACTAATATGGCGGGGGAAAATGGGTGGCGGGCGGAGGAAATGTAGGGCGGATCGCCACCGCCATGCGGGCGGTGGCGATCCGCCCTACATCGTAATGACCCCCTAAGTTTTCAGGTATTTGTTTAAGGATTAAACTAATACTCTGCATATAAAGATTTGATGTGTTGCTTTACTTAGTGTAGATATTTTTTGCTTTATTTGGTTCAGGAATTGCACAATGGTTAGTTCCTCGTATCTTTGCTCTTTTTAAGTATTTCTAAAAATTGGTATAATGTGGGATGGCTTTTTCCAAGTGCTCCTTGAATGGAATTATGCCGTCCATGCACTGCATTATTTCGTCTTTGCTACTTGAGACATGGTGCTTTCGTAGACATTCCACCATGGGAAATGATACTTTGATTGGCATCTGTGTCCGGATAGGTGCAGATGACCAACCCAACTATCTTCAAAACTACCCAATAATGGGGCTAGTTCTGTTTCATGCTTTTGAAAATAGGGTAATTCAATTTGAATTTTATAATGTTCATTAACGTCTGTTACAGGAACTTATGCTAAAGCTACATGTTTTTCAAATTCATGAGCACATTCTAGGTTAGTTGCCTATTCTACACTCATGGTAGATTGGTGTTACTCCTTCCACATGCTCTGGTTGAAGTGATAGTAACATCCCTGAATTACAATGTGTGGGTATGTTTTCAGTATAGTGGAAATGTTTGCGTGCTCGAAATCTATGTTGATCTTTGAGGGTTGTAGTAGTTTTTAAAAAATATTTGTGAACATTTTACTGCAAGTTGCACTTTTTTAGGTAAGAGTGCATACTCTATTAGGATGTTTACATTTTGGTATTGATCATGTAAGGTGTAAATGGTGTACATTTGACTCAATGATGGGGGCTTCAACTTAAACGTGTCATCCATCTTTCAGGTGTTCCTTTGCCTTAAGGTTAGTAGACTCTTGGTAGTAGCATACATTATAATTATTCTATCATTATTGAGGTTGTCGTATAGTAAGAGGGTATCTCTTTTTAGGTGTGGTTAGTAAGTGTTGGGATATGTGTTTTTCTTCATATCTTTTAGGGGCTACTGGTGTTTCCTTTGATTTTCTACATGTTCTGGCATTTAATCATTTTAGGTTTGGTATGCCAGAGTGTTGGCCTGTTTTGGAACATTTTAAATAATATTTGTAAGTATTGCTTCTATTGGCTCTTGTGAGTTTGAACTTACCTCTTTCAGGTTCTGTAGGACACACCTCACTTCTTTTTCTAGATATTTGGAGGATGATATTAGTCCTTAATATTTTCTACAATGTCGATTTAGTGGAAGCCCTGCCCTAACATACATTTAAATATTATTTAATGCATTTTCAGTGTACTTTTTCACTGGTGGTGCTTGCTCTCCTTACTATAGCACCTATAACTAGATAACGGATTCCCTGTTTTGTGATTTGATGTATGTTACTGTTTCTGACATTTTATCTGTCGGTTTTAGAATATGAAAAGATATATTGACTATGGTAAAAATATGACATGTTTTAATGTTTGTTTTCTCATTTTCAAGTTATAGCTGCACATTTTACTCACATTTTAGATGTTTTCTCCACGTCACTTCTTCTATAGATTTTTGTTTTGCACCACTGTTTTTTTTTTTTTTAAACAAACTTAATTAAGCCTTGACATTCGGATTATCATCATAGTAATTATGACATAGAAGGCATTTTACTTTTGCTGATTCCAATTGTAACAGTCCATATGATTAACCATGAAGTTACTTCGCCTTACATATATCGGGAATCTGCACTGTGTCATAACAATGTAGGATAATCTATCACAGTAGTTTCCTGTGGTGTGTAACTAAAATCAATGATTCCGGACAAATCCAGGAGAAGGCTAACTCTATGTACAAACTAGTCCCCAACCCACTCCTCCCCTCCCTCCCTCCCTCTCCCCTGGTCTGCTACTTTCGGATCCCAATGTTGCCTAGCAGGGTTAGTGTCACGTTGTTGTGCGTTCTGCTCCATCTGTAGGTAGTATTATGCGAGCTAGGGGTCGTACCTACCCGTAATCCTGTCGGGACATTACCTAACCTATTGTGCGGGGGTAAGTCGCATCGGACTGAGGTCGAGGTGTGTAAAGGCTGCTAACATAGTATCCCATTCCATCGAGATGGGCAATTTTCTAAGGCCCTTTGTTTCTTCTACCCGTATTGCTACGCTCTCTGCCCCGCCCCATCGTATCATGTCTTCCCGCCAGCTGTGCAGTGTCGGACATCTAGGGGATTTCCACCTCATAGTAAGGCCTCGGATGGCCAGAATTAGGGCTAAGTCCGTGAAGCGTCGCTGTACCTTTTGTGTTTTATTGTATTTCCGCATCCCCATGAGGCACTCTAGAACATTATCCTGAATGGGCGTGCGTGTGACCTTTCCCACACTGTGGCGTATCGCATTCCAGTATTCCCGTATACGAGGACAGCTCCACAGCATATGAAGGAGGTCTGCCTCGCCGCCTTTGCAGCGTGGGCAGCAGTGTTGGGCCGCAGGGAACATACGGTGTATTCTCTGTGGGGTTAAATAGGATCTATGCAGGACCATATTTTGAATAAATTTCAGTTTAGCGTTACGGGAATTTTTTCGGGTATTCAAGCATATGCTCCCACGTTTTGTCATTAATTTCTAAACCTGTGTCCTCAGTCCAGCGCTCCCTGAGTGGAGTGAGTGAGACGCACGCATGTGCCCTGACCCCGGTATAGAGCCATTTAATGAGGTGTCCCCCAGTCCCCATATAATACAACAGGTGTACTAAGTTATGTTGTGAGGGTTCCAATCGTTGGGGTGCCCAGGTGTTCTTGATATACCGTGTAACCGTGGCGTGCAGCAAGTAATGACGGTCCGAGGCCCCGGTATTGTGTACAAACGTGTCATGGTCCATCAGGGTCCCCTCGCTAAAGAAGTCTCCAATCGTTTCCACCCCTGACCCCGCCCAAGAACTTATTCTATCCATAGTAAGACTGCCTCCAGGGTTAGGGATCCCCAGTAAAGGGACATTAGCCGAGTACGGGACTACATCTTGGGTATATTTAAGCGCCTTCTTCCAGCATTGCAATGCCGTCTTCAGCAGAGGGGGACCCCCCGGGGGGATTTTAACTCCAGGCAGGAGCAGGGAATGTAACCTGCCCTTGTCAATGTCCCTGGGTGTAAACCCTATTTCCTGTAGATTCCTCCCTGCAGTCCAGTAAGATAGCCACTGAATTTGGCAAGCGTAATAGTATGCCCTGAAATCTGGGACCCCCAAACCCCTGTGGCGATTATCTAGTTGAAGTTTCTGTAAGCTCACTCTGCGGCGTCCCGGGCCCCAGATAAGCTCCACTAGCAGGGTATTAAGCGTGTTAAAGACAGCCTGGGGAACCACTATGGGCAAATTTGCGAAGAAGTACAATAGTCGAGGGAGTACTACCATCTTTGAGATAGCGATCCGTCCCATCACCGAAAGGGGTAGGGACGACCAGAAGGCCACGCTGGAGCGTAGCAATGTAACGGCTTTTCCCAGGTTGCCACCCAGCATATCCGACGATGATCTGTACACTTGTATTCCCAGGTATTGAAATGTAGCGCGTGCCACCGGTAAGATGTACGTGCCAAAGTGTATTTCGGCCGGGCGAGGCCCCTCTTGGAAGAAAAAAACATTTGACTTCCCGGAGTTAATGAGTAGTCCCGACAGCTGTCCAAATCTGTGGAAAACGGCGGGGAGGGGATTGTCTGCCACCAATAGATCCCGAAGATAGAGAAGGATATCATCCGCGTATATAGAAGTGAGGTGGATAGTGCCATCTATGGGAATCCCTAGTTGGCCTGCTGACTGCCGTAGGGCAATCAGTAATGGTTCGAGCGCCAGGACAAACAAGAGGGGGATAACGGGCATCCCTGCCGGGTGCCCCTGTGTATTGTATACTCGCGGGAAATATACTGACCCGTGCGAGCCCTTGCCGTAGGCGAGGTATATAGTAAGCGGACCCATCGAAGATATTCTGCCGGTAGACCGAAGCGCTGAAGGGCAGCGAACATATATTCCCATGTGAGAGAATCAAAGGCCTGGCGCAGATCTAGTGCCAGGCATCCCGCATTTGAATAGGCCGCCGGGGTAGCAGTCATGACATAGTGTAGTCGCCTAGTGTTTAGGGACGTGCTGCGGTTCGGCAGAAACCCACACTGGTCCTTGTGTATGAGGGTATTAAGGTGCGGTTGAATGCGATTTGCAAGTGTTTTGCTTAGGATTTTAAATTCCGTGGCTAAAAGGGAATGGGGTCTATAATTGGTAATATCTGTGCTATCTCGGCCCGGCTTAAGGAGTGAGATAACTAGGGCTTGCATGGTGGAAGGGGGTAAATAGCCAATCTTCATCGCCTCTTTATAGACTTCCTCTAGTTTAGGGACAAGTAGGTCTGAGTAGGTGTGGTAGAACTCAATTGGCAGACCGTCGGCTCCTGGTGCCTTGTTCCGATTGAGTCCCTTGATTGCGGCACGTATCTCGTGCTGAGTGATGGGACCCTTAAGTTCATTCTGTATATCACCGGGCAAGGAGGGTATGGGTAGGTCAGTCAGAAAATCGTCTACGCCGTCATCCGTATCTCGTGTAGGGTTGGAATATAGTGTACTGAGATACGTACAGAAGGTGTCGTTGATCTCCTGTTGTGTGCGCGCCATACCGCCAGAAGGTATATTCACCTGGGTAATAACGGTAGGTTCGGGTCTGTCGCACACTATACGGGCCAACAGTGTCCCTGCTCTGTCTGCGTCTGAGTGTGTTCGTTGTATGAAAGCTCTATGGTCAATGACCCTCAGTGTCTCAAGTGTGTCGGCGTGATCAATATGAGCGTTTTGCAGGGCCTTCTTTTTATTAGGGTCAGTCACTGCCTCTTGTGCTAGGGTATTCAGCAGGTTCTCAACCCTCAACAGTTTCTGGTGTAGTTCCTGACGAGCCCCCACTATCTGACCAATTGCAGCACCCCTTATTACTACCTTAAGTGCGTCCCATTCAATCAGGCGGGAGGAAGCTGTGTTCCAATTTTCGTCCAAGTACTTAGTGATGGTGTCAGAGATGGTAGAGCGAAACGGAGCGTCGTCTAGCAACTGCGGTCTCAGACTCCAGGTGGGCACTGGGGTCGGTACTCTGCCCCAGGCAAGTGATATCTCGAGGGGGTTGTGGTCAGAGAGGGTTTTCGCCAAATAAGTGGAGTGTTGGATCTGGGACGCTAAGGTGTTGGAACAGAGGAATCGATCTATCCTAGTATGTAGTTGGTGTACTGGTGAATAGAAGGAGTATTCCCTGTGTGTGGGATATAAACGGCGCCATACATCTGATAACCCCCATCCTGTCAACCATGTGTTGAAAATCTCCGCTAATTTAGAGGCAAGAACACCGTGTAATGGGGTGTGTGATCTATCTAGAGCGATATCAAGGACCGTATTGCAGTCTCCTCCCAGCACCCACGGGAGTGTGTCCCATCCAACTAAGGCTGTACCCAACCTCTGGAAGAATTTTTCTTGATCGAAATTCGGTGCGTAAATACTCCCCAAGACCAGCGGTATACCGTCCAGGGTGCCTTTTATAAGGATGTACCGCCCTTGGTCGTCTGTGCGGCGATCCAGTTCAGCAAATGGAACTCCATGCCTTATCCAAATGGTGGCCCCCCTTGCAAAGGCCGAGTAGTTAGTAGAGTAAATCTGCCCCCGCCATTTCTTACGGGTCTTCTGGGCTTCTGTGGCAGTCAGGTGCGACTCTTGTAAAAAGACTATGTGCGCTTTGCGTCGAAGGAGGTATGCGTGGACCCGGTGTCGTTTTTGTACAGATCCCATCCCACGCACATTCCAGGTTATTAGATTGTAGGAGCCTGCAGTGGTGTTCTCTCTAGGCATAGGTACAAAGTAGGGTTAGATCTCTGTGGTATATAGAGTAGGTGTAGCAGTGCAGACCAGGGGTACCCCATTAACTGAATACTAACAATACTTGGCTCAGCTTCGAAACTGTGCTGGGCCCAACTATCGGAACTAACATTCAATTCGTACATAACGGTGCATACGCTCTGTGGGGGGTGCGCTGACGCCTTCTGCATCGTGCCGGCGGATGCGCGGAGCTCCGGGGGCTCAACGGGACCCCGGGGGGGGAGAGAGAGAGAGACCCCAATTAGGACAATATCTGATAATCAGCCCAGGTCTAGTAGTTTGCTGCCCACTCAAGGCCCAGCCCAGGGGAGACAAGGCGGACCCTAAGAGGACCCGCCCATTCCGGCCTACTGCCCATGGGCGGCCAAACTCCACGGTACTTAGCAAGTAATCCCTACTCCCTCCATTTCGATGACACCCTCGGACAGTGTGCTCGTGTCAAAGGATACTGTCCTAAACATCAGCTCAGTGCTCTGTTCTGTAAGATAGAGTCCCATGGCATATCT
This sequence comes from Calotriton arnoldi, assembly GCA_963921515.1. Classification (NCBI taxonomy): domain Eukaryota; kingdom Metazoa; phylum Chordata; class Amphibia; order Caudata; family Salamandridae; genus Calotriton; species Calotriton arnoldi. Next base: position 153,974 of record CAWUFW010002092.1, read on the forward strand.
GATCTGTCTCATAGATGCAAACGTTAGGCTGCTTATATTGTGACTCAATTGTCCACAAGATCGTCGATAGTTTGCGGTGTGACCGAAGGAAACAAAGTGATACCCTGCTCGGAGTCCGAGTGTAGTGTGCTGCCCTCGGAGTCTGTGAGGATCTTATTGCTGTCTTCTCGGAATGACCCCGCCAGAGACACCGCCTCTGCCATGTCCAGCTGCCGTCGCTCCTGGGACGGGCCAGGGCCGTTCCTCCTCTGCCCAGTCAACCGGGGTCCCTACGTTCTGGTTTCTGCGATCTGGTGCGGCCCTGGGAGCCTGTCCCCGAGTGTTCGCCCTGACTCTGCCCCAGGTCCATTACCTCCAGCCATTCCTCGGCATCGCTCGGACTGTCGAAAAAGTAGGACTTTTTATCGTAGATGACCTTCAGTCTTGCGGGGAACAATAAGGCGTATTTCAGTTGGGCCTTCTGGAGCTTTTTCTTCACAGCGTAATAAGATGAGCGTTGTCGCTGTACTAGGATTGTGTAATCTGGGTACAGAGAGATACGGTGGTTTTCGTACAGTATCTGTGTTTTATCCCTTGCTTTTTGGAGGAGGACGTCGCGGTCTCTATAGTTGAGTACTTTAACGATGAGTGGGCGTGGGGGCGCACCTGCCTTTGGTGCACCTGTCGGTATCCGGTGGGCCCGTTCTATACAAAAGTAGGGCGAGAGACCGTCCTGGGCCACATGTTTTTTGAACCAGGCCTCCATGAAGTCCGCCGCTTTAGGACCTTCGCAACGCTCCGGTAGGCCAATGACTCGTATATTGTTGCGCCTATTTCTGCCTTCCGCGTCTTCTAGCCTATCTTGGAGGCCAGAGACTTGTTGTTGTAGGTGTTGTAAAAGCGTTTCCGTGGTAGTGACGCGAGGTTCCAGGTCACCTAGGGTTCTTCCTTGTTCCTTAACCGTGTCCGCCAGCTTGCCATGGTCAGCCTTGAGCAGCATAAGGCTAGAGGCTAGGGACCCTATTTGTTGTTCCAGGGCCGATCTAGAGTCCCGGATCTCCCGTAGGATTAAGTCTAGCTTGTCCGGGGCCTGCTCTGCGTTGTCCGTCGAGCCCGCTCCTGGAGACGGGGGCCTGCTGCAGGCCTCAGGCACGGTAGAGTGTCCGCCCGCCTGGGGATGACCGTCCAGTTGCTTTCCCTTTAGCCTGCCCATATCTTCTGCGAGGGGCAATATGTATGGGGTTTGTCCTTTGCCACTTCCGGGGGGGGGAAAGGGAGACCAGAGAGACCCCCAATCTAGTCCATAGCACTCCTTTAGTTGTGTGTTCACCAAGCCGAATAGGTCCGTCCAAAGACTAAGACAGGGTGCGCCGCCAGGGACCCCCTACGCCGGATCTCATGAATCAGCAATTCGGCGGGTAGACCAGGTCCCCTCTACATGCACTTCAGCACCCTCGTATCAGAGCTGTGCCCCCCCCGAGCAGCGCAAGACGGTCCCTCCTGCGCCCTGGGGCCATCCAGCATACAAGCAGTGTGTTCGGTCGTTGCGGCCTTTCAGGCCCCTTCATAGGGCCAGCCCCTCCATTCTTCTATGCCCAATCCGGGCCGGCATGCCGTGGCGTTCGGGGGCAGCCTCCGCGGAGCCCCAGGCGAGCGGCCCGCCTCGGGGGCCGATATGCGTCTAGGCTGCACCGGGCCCCACAGAGCTGCGCCGTTGTGTGGGTAACTGGTAGGGGGGAAAGGTGCCAGAGGTGGCCACTAGCTCTCGCGCTCCGCGGAATGCGTCGGGGCATGCCTCTGTTCCTCGCAGTGCTCCCTCCCGGCTCAGTGTGCAGATCCCATTGCGCCGTGTTTTTAGGCGATCCGGGGGGCCGGCTCACAGTCCCCACCGGCCCCCGTCTGCTATGCCCCACTCACCGCCGGAGCCCACCACAGGGCGATGTCGGGCGATCAGGGATGTCTGTCTGCGCCGTCACAGGTGATATTCGCCGCACCATCCAGCCCCCAAGGCAGACGTCCGCCGGGCAGCACACCAGTTCCTCGGCTCACCCAGGACCTCCAAGCACGACGTGTTCCGCCCGGCGTGCGGATAAATCGAGCCCCGGTCTGGGCCCCGCCTCTTCAGCAGGCCGCTCACGGCGCCGCCCTCCGCCAGCCTCTCTTCGTATTTCGTTGTCCGCCCGGGCCCCCCCGGCCGAGAATCTCGGTGGAGGCAATCAGCAGCACATGCCGGGGGTCGGAGATGATGGGGACCTGCCGGATGTGCGATATACAGGGCCTCCACCCCCGAGGGTCCGGAGCCTCACCAGGACACGTCCGCCATGTTAGGCGGTCAGCCACGCCCCCCATTTTGCACCACTGTTTGCTTTAATTTTCCATGATAATTGGAGTTTCCTGAAGGTAGGAAGAGATACATTAATTCTATTGGTTTAATATGTATTGTTATTTAATCATTTGAGGTTTTTTTTTAAGTTTGTTTTTTAGTAATGCCTATGCAATATTTATATTTTAAAGGTTAATTTTGTGCTTTAGTTGTAATACTTACTCTTGAGTTTGTCTTTCTTGTACTTCTGATATTCAGATGTTTGTGGCTTGATTTCCTTTTCTTTTATTGCTTTTGTCTTCTTCTGGTGGGGCTATCTTTATTTTGGAGATATAAATGTATAGTATAGTTTTACATATTTGTTATAGTTATTTAATTATATTTGTTTGTAGTTATTATCAGGTGACATTATTTTAATAACTTACTTTGCCAGTTGTATTTAGTGGTCCTTTGGATTTTACTTTTCTTCTTATGTTTCCATCTGGGAAAGCAATGCTGTCATACTCTATTTCTTACTGTTAAGCCGGCATGGCTAAGGAGAAACCATCTCTTTTCAATCCACAGGGCCTACCTAACTCCCCAAAGGTTAGCAAAGATGACGAAAGGACCCCCTGTAAAATGTAAGAAATGCGGTTTGGAGAGAGCATCAGATACACACATGTTCCAGGAATGTCCAGCTATCCTCGAGTTCTGGCTTAATGTTGGTGAAACCATCTTGAACATTCTCGGTTTCCAAGTCCAGGTAAGCCTCACCTTGATAATTTTTGGAATCTCCAACGAAGTAACGGGCCCAAAAAGAGCATTTCTTTACTATGCCATGCTGTTAGCAAGAAGCAAACACAAGGAGATGATGGACGGAGCGCTGAAACTTTTCAGACACTCACCCGCAGTCACAGATCTGGGTTGAATCCATCATCGTTCTTTAGCTCACTTCGCCACCCCAGTTCAGACACAGCTATATGCAAATCAGTCTTGACCCTGTGCCTCATGGGAACAGTCCAGCCCGAACTGCCAAGCCATGTCTTCCCTGGACCGGAAACAAGCATCCTACGACCGGTTTCGGGCTAACAGCACTCATCAGCCAGTCTAGCTTGAATCCAGTGGCAAAGTGAGCAAGGGACTCACGTTTGGGCATACCCTGCCAACTTAGGGCGAACAAAGCAAACACAAAGAGAAGATGGACGGAGCGCTGGAACTTTTCAGACACTCACCCCCAGTCACAGATCTGGGTTGAATCCATCATCATCTTTAGCTCACTTCGCCACCCCAGTTCAGACACAGCTATATGCAGATCAGTCTTGACCCTGTGCCTCATGGGAACAGTCCAGCCTGAACTGCCAAGCCATGTCTTCCCTGGACCGGAAACAAGCATCCTGGGACCGGTTTCGGGCTAACAGCCCTCATCAGCCAGGCTAGCTTGAATCCAGTGGCAAAGTGAGCAAGGGACCCACGTCTGGGCACACCCTGCCAACTTAGGGTGAACAAAGCAAACACAAACCCGAAACCGGTCCTAGGATGCTTGATTCCAGGGAGGACCTGGCTTAGCAGTTCGGGCTGGACTGTTCCCATGAGGCACAGGGTCAAGACTGATTTGCATATGGCCAGGTTTAAACTGGGGTGGCATGGTGAGCAAAAGAATGATGGATTTAACCCAGATCTCTTGACTGGGGGTGAATGTTTTGATTTGTTCTGCATTCCGTTCATCAATTGTTTGTCTTTTGTTAGCAAGAAGGGAAATCTGTCGAAGATGGGTGGAATGTTTCTCTCCCCAACACTCAGACTGGATAGACTCTGTTATATCGATATCCAAATTAGATTTGAAAGGGACTCAATCTAAGAGGAAGAAAGCCCTTTGGAGCTGATTATTGACTTTGTTAAGCACGGAGGCAGAGGCAAATTAATGAAAATAAAAACTGCCCTATGGTTATACCTCTTTGTATCTCTCTGGACTGCGATAGGCTTGCTGCTTTCCCCCATCCTTAGAAGCCATCTCAGCAGTGGCTGATGTACACTGGACCAAATCTGAGAGTGACCCTACCCGTTTGGGATAGTACCTCTCAAGAGCGTAGATGTACGAGCAGAGGGGAGAAATCTCACACCTGCTTTTGGGCTAAGTTTCAGGTACAGGCGTCTGGAGTGGTCAATGTGGCCAGAGGTGAATGTCGTGTTCTTTTTAGACTTCTCCTTAATTGGGAAAGTGTTTCTATTTGCTAACTGCTTTTAGTTTCAAAGTTGTTTGGAGAGCAGTTTGAATTCTTTTTACCATTTCAGATAAATAAGGATTAGTGTTTTTGTTTTACATGTAATGTATATTAATGTAATTTATATATATAAAAATGGTGGTTGCCAGTAGGTAGTTATAGTTAGGGCCATGTTTCCAAAGGAAAAGCGTTTTTTGACTTGACTATATCTTTGGCGCTGTTTCACGAATCTTCACAATATTTAAAAAAAAATAAAAAGGTGTCCCAGTGATTCTAGTTGTGCATGGAAAGTTTTGGGGTGATCTGTCAAGTAGGGCTGAGAAAAAGGGGGGGGGGTCAAAAAAAGTGTTTTCCCTATGTTAATTCCCGTAGAGTCTTTAGACATGCCTGCAGCCTGAACCGCTGGACGGAATTACACAAAATTTGGCAGAAAGTAGATTTTGTTCCGGAGATGACACTTTTTATCATTTGGTGTAGATCTGTTCAGTAGTTTTGGAGATATTAAAGGAAAATCAAATTTTTATATCTGGGCGGAGCCTTAGCACAGACCTCATGGTGAGATCTGATTGGCTGCAAGTGCCAACACTTCAACCAGGAAGTGTTGGCAGCCATCTTGGGACCAATTTACATGATAGCACCCCATTGAAATGCATTGTAGTGAATGGCAGGTTTTGAGGGTGAGAGAGCTTGGGCCCACTTAACCAGTTATCTTCAACCAGATGGTCTTTGTAGATGTTTGAGCGGTATGAGTGAGAAAACAATTAATCTTGAATCTCAATACAGTGTAATCAATTTGGTCCCACAATAATGCACTCGACAACTAAATCTGAGATTAGTAGGATTTAATTATAAATGTTGAAACCAATCGATATAGACCAGCCTCAACATTATCATATAGAAATACAGAACAAACAAAACGAGTCCAAATCTTGTAAAGAGATTCATCCTATATAACACAAAGCAGATAACTAATTCTATAATGACAATGCAAATAACCAGGCAAAAGAATTGAGTATTAAACTGCATCAAATGATTCCCAAAGGTAAGCACAACCATGCTACCTCTCCCTACAATACCTTAAAGGGACAACCCTAAAGTAGGAAGCATTGAATAAGGGTGAAATTAGAAAGGTGTCAGCCATCCGAGTCTTCAGTAGAAGGCACTCCAATCATGGGTCAAGTAGCATAAAGCCACACAAGCAAAAGCATTGATCTGCCCCTGTGAAGTCCTAAGATGTCTCTCTGACCCTCACTAAATTACAGCATAAGATATTAGTTGCATTCAAGGTAGACAATCCCATGTGACTTTCTCTAGTGCTTTTCCATGATTCCGGCACAAATTGGATACTTGCACCACCTTTCCCACATCGATATGTTGCAACTTCATTTGTCCTTGGTCATTCTTCTCCTCCTCCGTGAGAACTCATCTCCTTGCTCATTACCACATTTCTCCTTGCCAAACTTTGCCTTCTCATACCTTGCTATCTAATAAAAACAAAACCCTTCTATGCTAACTAATGAGGCTTTGTCCACACCTGCAATGGAAGCAAGCAGAAATACATGCAAATACATTGTACTTTGAAGGTTAAATATGAATCACACGCTAGGCATACATGAGCGTAAACTGAACGGTTCGCGAGGCCCAACTCACGTCAATTTAGCAGTGCACATGGTTACAAATACGTGCACATCTCTACGCAAATAACAAATGCAGCATCTTAATGCATGAATAAATTGCAAAGAATTACAAAGACGTCATTCGAAATACACCAGCATGGAAAAAATTACTTGTTACACTTATAAATGTTTAAACATTAGTCTACACATACACATTCTATTTTATTAACTTCACAATGAGACAAATCTTAAACATTAACTTCTTCTGATACGTTAATGTGTAAATATTACATAAACCTTTATTAGTCATGTTCTATGCACACAATTATAAGTCTCATTTTTTTTTCACGAGAATACTTTAAATATGCAGTACTCCATCTTTTCTTAGTAACATAAATCACACAGAATATATTTGAATGCTGACTATGCATGATTGTGATGCACTCCTACAGCATCTCAAGATGGGATTAAATTTACACTGCTCCAATGTCACAAAAAGGAGAATGGGTAAAGGGTGATAACAGATTTAAGTTACAACATAAATCATTTGTTGATGGTACCATACTAATTTTAGGAATTGTGGTGTGTTCTAAGATGATTTTACCCTGTGAAAAAGCCTTCTGCTGGGAGTTCATGAATCATGTTTGAGACAAAACTGTTTTCTCATGATTTTCCCATAGAGGTTATGGAAGGTGTTCCAGAAGCTGAAATGAGAGCATATTTTCTGCAAATTCACAATATCTTTCTCAGCCATATGAAAATTAAGTCTGACATGCTCAGTAAATCATGTACGTCCAACAGGAGCAGCCTGTGAGTTGATTTCCTTGTGTTCTACTGCAGCCTCCCAGAGTGTTCCAAAGAACAACTAGAGCGCTAACAGTCTTACCGCTGACAAATGTATGGCGCACCTGAAGCCATGTTGGTTGAATCAAACTGATAAAACTTAAAACATTTAATTTAGAAAGGAACAAAATGAGGGGGTTTTGTTTGTAATAGAAATTATGGATAATGCTGCAGAAAGAAAAATTAGGACACATTTTAAGTGAGTTCTCAAAAATCTTCCACTTCTATTTCATTAAAACATTCTGACATGCAGACTGAAACATGCACTTTCAACACAAGTCGCAGGCTGCTAGGTAACTCCCTGGTGATCAGCAGCTTTACTACAGTGTGCTAACATTCTAATTTATGCCAAAAGTGTGGCACATCTAAACGTCATCTTGATGGAATCCAGGTAGAAAACTGAAAGCATTTTCTACTGAGGATACTGCAGTAAACGAGCAAATTAGGGAGCTTCATAACAAATAAGTCTGCCAAGCTGGCCATCAGAGACAAAAGAGCCCGAATATAGTGAAAATATCACCCAAATGTAGTCAAAGTGTAGCCCAATGACAGAAGTGTGCAAAACACTTATTGTTTTTTAGCAGTTTTATATAGCACATACTTGACCCAAAGGTATTGGAGTGCTTTACATGAGCATCAGTTACATTGCACAAGGACACATTCATTTTGGTTTTAGGCATGGGGAGATTAAGGCTCCAATTACGAGTCTGGGGGTCCACAGACTGATATACTTGCAGGGGTGTGGCAGTCTCCGGACTGCCCTATTAAGAGTTGGATGGTGGGACTGCCACAGCCCCGCCACAGCTGCCAGGGAGCCGCCATTCCCTGGCGATGTTGCAGCGGTCAGGAAGCAGTAGTATGCTTGGCAGGACCTTGAGGTCCCGCCAAGCGTATTACGAGGTTCCTCTACGCCGGCAGTGTCATGGAGGTTCTTCCTCCACAAATACTGTGTTGGAGAGGACACAAAGTGGGCCCTGCAGGGCCCCCTGTGCCTCCTCCACATGGGGATGTACACAGGGAAGCACAACATCTGCCTCCCTGTGTGCATGTACCCCAGTTCCTGCACTGCATGGACTTATCAGTCCATGCCGTGCAGGAACTGTTTTTGGTGTACCCATTGCAGTGCCCGTTTTTAGAGGCACCGCTGTGGGAACGCCAAAAACCATCCCGCCAGACAGAAGGAAACTCCTAATCTGGAGGGTGGTCTGACACTGCTTTGGGGGTGTGGCGGCGGAGCGGACCCGGCGCTGCACCACCAAAGTCGTAATTGGGCCCTAAGTGTTTTGCCCTGAATCAAAAGATGTCAAGCTGATGCCAAAACTCGAACATGGTTCCCCATTTACAAAGTCTGCAGCTCTTGCTGTAACGCCACATCCTCTCCCTTAAGTGTATCATATAATCAAGTGATCAACAGGATAAAAACACATAAAGACAGCAATTTATTTAAAAGTGCATTGCCACTATTTGAGAACTCAGAAAATGTGTCCTCATTTTAGTTGTTTAGAGCACTAAACATAGTTGCTATGGAAATAAGACCCCCTCATGGAGGATGGTGCATAAGCAGCAAGCTGACCATGCTGGGCTGGCAGGAAGGGCAGTAAATAAAAATATAAATCCGTATTTGTAAAGCGCGAACTACTCACCCTTACGGGTCTCAAGGCGCTGGGGGCCGTCGTGGAAATTAAGTGAGCTATTGCCCAGAGTCACATGGTGCTGAGCTGAGCTGCCGCCAGAGCCGGGGATCGAACCGTGAGCCCTGTGCTCCGAAGTCAGCTGCCCTGGCTGCTACACCACACCTCTCCACCAGTGGTAGCACAATGGACCTTGGAGGGCAGAGGAAAGGGGGGCAGGGGCAACAAACCAACCATGCAGTACAGGCAAGAGACGGTGTGGCAATATAAAAGACCATTGAGGGCAGAAGGAAGAGGCAGTGTCAGTACAACCATACAAGCCAACTGACCCGATTCAGGCAGGAGACTCCCAATGTTTTTAAGCCCAAAGGGGCTTTATTTTATCTGTCTCCTGCCTAAAATCTCCTCTTTATCACTGTAAGTCAATAGGGAAAATCAATTCCCCAGGTTTTTTTTCTAAAACATCCATCTTACCAAGTTCAAAATGTTGGCAAGTAAGGTACATTGGATCACAGAGAGTAGGAGGAATGGGGTAGGGACATGGACTCGGATAGAGAGGGCAGGAGGGAGATTGGCAGGGGTACCAAACTGACCTTACAGGGCAGTCACCAGGGGTTGCAGCAGCACAGTACAGGGCAAGCAGGATGGCAGTGCAGCACAACGGACCATGGAAAGCAATAGGAAGGGGACAGGCCATGCACGTGGACAACAGAGAGCAGAGGGTAAAGAGGCACAGGCAGCAAGCTGACTATACTGGATAGATAGGAGGGATAGTTGTAGATAAAGGACCATGTAGGGTAGGCAGGGTTTGGCACTGGAAGGACAACACACCATGGAGGGCAACAGTGAGACTATAATGGCATACACACAGACAACAGAGGGAAGGTGGGAGGGGGTCAGGGACAGCACAGAAGACCATGCATGACAAGTGGAAGGGTTAGTGGAAGCACAACAGCCATGGTGGGCAAGAGGGTGGGGACATGGGCATACACAATGGACCATGGAGGACAGAAGGGAGGGTTAGGGGCTGAACACAGACAAAAGAGGGCAGGGGAAGGGGCTTCACAACAGATCACGCAGGGCAGGCAGGAGGAGCAGCTGCAGCATAACAGAGCATAGAGGGCGGAAGAGTGTGGCAGCAAAATGGACACCCATGCACTCACTCAGAGACTGACTTATACACTCATGGAGGTACTCACAAACCCACTCAGACACTCTCACACCTACTCACAGACACACTGAGACACTCACTGAGACACTCATTCAAGCACTCAGATACCCACTCGTGCACCCACTCACAGACCCACTCACACACCCACTATCACACCCAGTGAGACACTTATGCAGCCACTCCCAGACCCATACAGACACTCACACACCCATTGAGACACTCAAGCACTCACTCATACACCCACTGAGAAACTCATGCACTCTCTCACATACCCACTCTCAATGGTTACAGTTAGGAAATAATAATGAAAAACCCTTAAAAATTCACTTTAAAAAAACCAAAGGTTACAGGGACATTATTGTTATGAAATAGAATTTTAAAAAAATTAGAAATTCACAGAAAAAAACAAAGCTTATAAGGACGTTATAGTAAGAAAATAGAATTTAAAAACTTAAAAAATTAACTTTAAAAACAAAGGTTACAGGGATGTTATAGTTCGGCTCACATTTCACTTGTACAAAACCAATCAAATTCTGCAGTTATAGTTACCTGAGCTAACTATACCTTATGCCGCTGCAATGCACTGCTTATAACATATTACATCACACATGACATGGTCAGTAACATCACTGTTGACATCACTGATTACATATTCCACATAAGCACTCACAGATCCACTCAAACACCCACACAACCACTGATACACCCACTCACATACCCACACAACCACTCACATACCCATACAAGTACTCACAGAACCACTCAGTCATCCATAGAGCCACTCACACACACATTCATTCACTCAGCCACGCACACAACTAGTCACCCATACAGCTACCCATACAATGAGATACTTATCCTTACAGTCACTCATACACTCACTCATACACCGATACAGGCACTCACACATGCAGTCACTCACTGATATAGGCACTCACACACACACACACACAGATGTACACTCACTTACCCATACAACCACTAACTCATCCATACAGGCACTCAGATAACTACTCACTCACCCATACAGCTACTCATACACCCAGCCACTTACCCATACATCCACACACACAGCTACACACTCACCTATACAGCTACTCACACAGCTACTTACTCACCCATACAAGCACTCATACACACACTCACACACCCATACAACCACTTACACACTCATTCACATATTCATACAAGCACTCTCACATTCGCTCACTCACCCATAAAGCCATTCACACAGACACTCACTCTCTAATACTGCCTCTCACATACCAACTCACTTTACCAAACACCCACTCAGTCACTCACTTACCCATACAGCCACTTACACACCCAATCACTCACTCATACAGCCATTCAAACACCTACTCACTCAGCCATACAGTCACTCACACATCCACTCACCCACCCATACAGCCACTCATACAGCCAAACACTCACTCACTCACTCACTCACCCATAGAGCCACTGACAAACCCACTCATTCACTCACCAATACAGTTACTCACTCACCCACCTATTCACCCATACAGCCACTCACACACTGACTGAGACACCCAGTCACTCACACCCACTCACACACAGATACACACAGTCACTCACAATAAATATGTTAGAAGTAAAATCACTCATTAGTAGTACAACTAGTATACTAATTTCACTTTTGTAGTACCTTAGTACATATGTTTAACAATCATAAACTCTTAGAAAATGCTCACACTTGCTGGATGGTGTCATCAGTGATGTCATTTGAGATGTTACCAGTGATTTCACACTGAACATGTCATTAATGATGTAATATGTGAGGTCATAAGCAGTGCATTGCAGGGGTGTAAGTTATAGTTAGCTCAGGTAACTATAACTGCTGATTTTCACTGGTTTTGCACAAGTGAAATCTGAGCCTAACTATAACATCCCTATAACCTTTGCCTTTTTCAGTGAATATATATATATATATATATATATATATATATATATATATTCACTAAAAACCATAGGTTTCAGGCACGTTATAGTTAGAAATTAGCATTTAAAAACCTTAGAAATTCACTGAAAAACCATAGGTTTCAGGGACGTTATAGTTAGTTGGACATTTCACTCATACAAAACCATAGAAATTCCACCGTTATAGTTAGTTCAGCTAACTATAACTCATGCCCCCGCAATGCACTGCTGATGACGTCACATATTACATCATTCATGACACGATCAGTGACATCACTGATGACATCTCAAATGACATCCTCCAGTGACTGTGTTTTTGTTTAAAGTTTAAATATGTATTATATATATGCCAAGGTGTATTGAAGAATGAGTGGGTGTATAAGTGTCTGGATGGAGGATTCAGTAGGTGAGTGACTGACTGTTTAAGTGAGTGATTACATGTGTCTTACTGAATACATGGGTTAGTGTCTAAAGTGTGTGAATGTCTGTATCACTCTGTCTGTTGTTGTGTAAGCTGCTGCATCGGTTGGTCAGTAGCTACATGAATGTCTATATGGGTTATTGATTAGTTGCCTGCGTATTTGTATAGGAGACTCTGCGTGTGTTTGGTTGGGTGGGGGGTGTGACTCTGTGCATAGATGTGTGAGTGGTTGATTGACAGGGTGTATGAGTTTAAGAGTGCATGTGGAAACAGTTGTATGTGTGGGTAAGTGTGTGTATGGGCGTCTTGGTGAGTGAATCGATGTCTCAGTGCACATGTCCAGCTAAGTACATATATAAAAGGCAGTGTATGTGAGAGTTGGTGTATAGAAATGACTATACGTGAGAGTCAGTGATTGTGAGAGTGGCTGTATGTATGAGTGTATACTTGTATTAGTGATTATATAAGAGATTAAGTATGCGTTACTATCTGTATGAATAAATGAGGTGGTGTGTGTATAACTGTGTAGGTGAGTAAATGGAACTGTGATTGATTCTTTGCATGAGTGACTAGGATGAGTACATAACTGACTAGGATGAGTGCTGGTGTGTCAATGTCTATATAGGTGTATGAGTGCATTTGATAGTGTTCTATTGATCAGTGACTGCATGTATGAGTGATTGTATGGGTGAATGGGTAGATGTGTGTGTAGACCTAGGAATCACTGAGTGGGTATGTAGTAACTGGTATTAGTGTGTCAATGGTATCGAAAATGGTAGTCTGTATTTTACAGTGAGGGTATCAAAGGTTATATTAGTGTGTGAGGAGGTGCATCAGATTGTCACGTGGATGATGTCATCAGTGATGTCATTTGAGATGTCATCAGTGATGTCACTGACCATGTCATGAATGATGTAATATGTGACGTCATCAGCAGTGCATTGCTGGGCGCGAGTTATAGTTAGCTGAACTAACTATAACAGTGGAATTTCTATGGTTTTGTATGAGTGAAATGTCCAACTAACTATAACGTCCCTGAAACCTATGGTTTTTTCAGTGAATTTCTAAGGTTTTTAAATGCTAATTTCTAACTATAACGTGCCTGAAACCTATGGTTTTTTCAGTGAATTTCAAAGGTTTTTTTAAATGCCAATTTCTAACTATAACGTGCCTGAAACCTATGGTTTTTTCAGTGAATTTCAAAGGTTTTTTAAATACTAATTTCTATCTATAACGTCCCTGAAACCTATGGTTTTTTCAGTGAATTTCAATGTTTTTTTTAATGCTAACTTCTAATTATAATGTTCATTTAACCTTTAGTTGTTTCCGACACCCAAGAAGGACACAACACTCACTGCCACAACCCTCAGGACCTCCCCCCCGTACCACCCCTCTCCCTACTGTAATTTTTTTTATTTGTTATTTAAACTATATAATGTCTTCTTGTTTTTTAAATATTAAACAACTACATACAGTATGAAAGGGAGCCCAGCCCTGAGTCACATCTGAAGACCAACACATGTCATAGACCTACTGATCAAGCAGCTCCGACACCCAAGAACGCCACAACACCCACCACCACCCCCAGGACCCCCCCTCTACCACCGAGGCAGCGCAGAACAAGACAGCAAACTTTCCGAATAATAGCTGAATAGTGGGACAGGTGTGAACAAACTGTATGTGAAGGAAGCAATTCACCCATGTTTAACAATGCACACAATGCAAAGTGTAGCGGTGATGTGCTGGACACATCTCAGTATGCAGAACACACACCTCTCCATGTGCACAAATACTACTGGTGCTTGTAGTGTTGTGGACAGTTGACCCAACCATGTTACGTCAAACACTAGGGAAGATCTCAATCATGTAGCTGTGTCGTCCCCCCCTGTAAGCATAAGCGTAACCGGAGTGGGCTGGTCCGACGTACGCCACTTCAGCGTAGGAGTGTGAATAAATAGGCCGGAGCTCTGGGCGTGGTTCACTTGTGGGAAGGCCAAAACGTCTGCCAGGGCGGCGCCCCTCACCCTGCCACGAGGCCGCCGACGTGACCGCCAGCCTCCTCAGCCGATCGCTGGCTTCCACCACACGGGCCCCCAGCGGCACAGCACCGCGGACTTATGTCTGTACAAACTACTGCCTTCGATATACACTGCGGACAGCAAGGCTCACAATTCAGATCGAGTCGCGATTGCAGATGACGCAGTCCAGTAGGCAAAAGACATTGCTCAAGTCAACAACACGTGGCTGTGGGCCCTTCCTGACCGCTGCCTCCAGCCTACACTGCGGTCAGTAGGGCTCACAATTCAGATGGAGTCGAGATTGCAGATGACGCAGTCCAGTAGGCAACAGACATTGCTCAAGTCACAACACGTGCCTGTGGGCCCTTCCTCACCGCTGCCTCCTGCCTCCACTGCGGTGAGTAGGGCTCACAATTCAGAGCGACTCGCGATTGCAGATGACGCAGTCCAGTAGGCAACAGACATTGCTACCAGTGCGGCCAGCCCGGACCACGCATCATCACTGACTGCGCACACGCTAAGTGCTTCAAGTACCACTAACTCTGTGCAGCTCAAGTCAACGCCACGTGGCTGTGGGCCCTTGATGACCACTGCCTCCGGCCTACAATGCGGTTAGCAGAGCTAACAATTCAAGATTAGTGCCGATGCAAATTGTGTAAGAGAGTATAATCGGTTAAGAAGACGGTATGCTCCCAATCTGTGCAGCTCAAGTCAACATCACGTGGCTGTGGGCCTTTGCTGACCGCTGCCTCCGGCCTACACTGTGGAAGACCGGCGACACGTGGTGCCACTAACACTGTTCAACACAAGCCGGCGACACGTGGTGCCACTAACCCTGTTCAACACAAGCCGCGACGCGTGGTGCCACTAACCCTGTTCAACACAAGCCGGCGACATGTGGTGCCACTAACCCTGTTCAACACATGCCGCGACACGTGGTGCCACTAACCCTGTTCAACACAAGCTGGCGACACGTGGTGCCACTAACCCTGTTCAACACAAGCCGATCCCACATGTGGAACTGTGTCCTGAGTCCTGAATGGCAGTGACCCCAAGTCCGTGGCAGCGACCACAGCACCAGACTCCCTTCGATCAGTGAGGCATATTTCCATATGCAAGGCCGGCGACACGTGGTGCCACGAACCCTGTACAACACAAGGCGCAACACGTGGTGCCACTAACCCTGTTCAATACAAGCCGATCCCACATGTGGAACTGTGTCCTGAGTCCTCAATGGCAGTGACCCCAACTTCGTGGCAGCGACCACAGCACCAGACTCTCTTCGATCAGTGAGGCATATTTCCATATGCAAGGCCGGCGACACGTGCTGCCACTAACCATGTTCAACACAAGCCGATCCCACATGTGGAACTGTGTCCTGACTCCTGAATGGCAGTGACCCCAACTTCGTGGCAGCGACCACAGCACCAGACTCCCTTCGATTAGTGAGGCGTATTTGCATATGGAAGGCCGGCGACACGTGGTGCCACTGAACCTGAACTACGCAGGCCGGTGGGGCCACCAACCTATGCACGTGGCTGTGGGCCCTTGCTCACCGCTACCTCTGGCCTACACTGCGGTCAGCAGGGCTCACAATTCAGATACAGTCACGATTGCAGATGACGCAGTCCAGTAGGCAAGAGACATTGCTCCCAGTGCGGCCCGTCCGCACCAAGCAGCATCACAGGCTCATACATTCTCAATGCTTCTGGTGCCACTAACTGTGCACCTCAACTCAACGCCACGTGGCTATGGGCCCTTGCTGACCGCTACCTCTGGCCTACACTGCGGTCATCAGGGCTCACAATTAAAATTAAGTCTTGATTAATTAGTTACAGAGTCCAGTAGGCAAGTAACTATCACAGGCCTAAAACCTACATAATATCCTTTTAGTATCCTTGCTTCAAGAACTTTTTTTATATCAGTTATAGCTTTAGTACAGTCACCAAATTCATCTTCAAGTGCAAACGAACACTCATTAGCAGTCTACACTGCGGGCAGCAGAGCTCGCAATTCGAATTTTGGACACGTGGTGCCACTAACCCTGTTCAACACAAGCCGCGACACGTGGTGCCACTAACCCTGTTCAACACAAGCCGGCGACACGTGGTGCCACTAACCCTGTTCAACACAAGCCGATCCCACATGTGGAACTGTGTCCTGAGTCCTGAATGGCAGTGACCCCAACTTCGTGGCAGCGACCACAGTACCAGACTCCCTTCAGTTTTATTTGTTGTTGTTTTGTTTAAATAAAATGTTTTATATGTAAATCTATACATGACTAAGATTCTTGTTTGTCCAACCGCACAGGGACAATTCTGGGCCCAAGAAGGTTGTTGGGGGTATGTTGGTAATGTGGGAAGAGGGTGCGTTACCTGCTCCTGTGGGGAGAGGCAGCGTGAAAGGGGTATCTCTCACAGAAAGAACTCCGGTATGTTTTCAGAAATGCCTCGGACAGATGCCAGCTGACCGACTGAATCACAAAATGGCTTTTCAATGCTTATGTAGTGTGACTTATGAACAGTTCGCACCCAGGCTCGCAGAGGGACAACTGCGGCCCGTCCGCTCGACTCACAGATGCAGTACTACAAGCCGTCCACTCCCAAAGGAACAGCAGCGTAGTAGCTCGCATACGTACAGGCACAGCAGCTTACTAGCTCGCAAAGGTAGAGGGCTGTGAGCCGACGAACTGGCTTCTAACGGCATAGCTGCGAAGTGGTGATGTTGGGCAGAGGGAGCGTGAAAGGGTTATCTCGCACAGACAGAGCTCCGGTATATAAAATTGCCCCGGGACCTTTCTTTTATATTTTCACTCTATGCGAGAAAGCACGCTTTCTGGACCAAGACCTTTCTCCCTACCAAATTTGGCGTAATTCCGTTCAGCAGTTTGACCTGTAGCCTTGTCTAAAGTTTCCTATGGAAAATCCATTGAGAAAACACGTTTTCACCCCCCCCACATAGCTACCTGTCGCAGGCGTACTCGCTGTTGGTGTGCAGGTCAGTGGTCTAGTTGTCAACATGTCACGGCCACTCCCTGAGGGCAGGTTTGCACACACACCACACCCATCCGGCACATGCGTCACAGGCCATGTGACCATGCAAATATAATGGATCGACAATGTCACATCCTTTATTGCCGGTGGTGACTGGATGGCGGACGCTCCACGGGTCTCAATCATAAAGAGTCCATGAAAAGTTGCGCAGAGGGTTAGTCGCACCCTGAGCTGTATAGGCCGTCAGGGGCCTACTACCATGTGGCGCGGACTTGAGTTGCACAGGGTTAGTGCCACCCAAAGCTGATGTGGCCGTCAGGGGCCTACCACCACGTGGCGCGGACTTGAGTTGCACAGGGTTAGTGCCACCCGAAGATTATGTGGCTGTCAGGGGCCTACTACCACGTGGCGCGGACTTGAGTTGCACAGGGTTAGTGCCACCCGAAGCTGATGTGGCCGTCAGGGGCCTACCACCACGTGGCGCGGACTTGAGTTGCACAGGGTTAGTCACACCCTAAGTTGTATGGCCGTCAGCGGCCTACCACCACGTGGCGCTGACTTGCGTTGCACAGGGTTAGCGGCACCAAAAGCTGATGTGGTCTCCGCCATTGATGACTCAGGACTCAGCGACATGTGTGGGATCTGCTGGGCCGCGGAGCGGGTCCACATAATGTGCACCAAGCCATGGTGGCGGGACCGGGCCCTGGAGCTTTCACGGGCACGTGGAGTGCCCACTGGTAGACACTCCGGTGGCAGCAGGTAATTATTTGGTCATGGATGCGCAGGGGCGGCAGTGTCTCTCTCTCTCTCTCTCTCTCACTTCCCTCTCTCTCTCACTCTCTTCCTTCCTTTCCTTCTATCTCTCTCACTCTCTCTCTCCCTTCTCCCTTTCTCACTCCCTTTCTTTCCTTCCCTCTCTTTTTCTCTCTGGCTTTTTTTTCCTTCTCTCTTTCTCTGTGTCTCACTCCTTTGATATGCGCATTACACACGTCCTTATTTTGTGCTTTATTTTCCAGGCTGTGTCGTCGACATTGATGGACCCGACAGGAGTCTTCCGCCTTGTTGTTTTGTGTTGAGTTTGTTAAATTTAGTTTATCCTCTATATGTACGTAAACGGAAAAGAAAGTTTGAAAAAAAAAAAATTCAATAAAGTTTTTGGTTGTTACTTAAGTGCTGTGTGACTCTTTCTCGTTCTTATTACTGTTATTTGGTGGTGTCCACCATGGTGTTAAATTTTGGGGCAGTTATCGCGGGAATACTGGTGATGTCTGCAGTTTGCACCAGCTTCTGAATAGTGTGATAGATTTATCTCAACTTTAGTTGCATTAAAGTGCTGATAATGAGATGCAGAGTAGGCGTTCCCGTGCAAAAACACATGAGGTGCACCTTTGCGATTTATTCTAAATACTAAAATCCTGTATTGAATTGCACTGTGGTAGTGGGTGCATTTACAGTGTACACACAAAATCAATGAAGAAATCTCATTGTATTTATATTGATTGGGAATAGTGGGTCAGGTGCTGAATCTTGACGGGATACACTGCCCAGTTCGTTTATTTTTCTGTACACGAAAAAACCACATCACAACTTTCACAACGAAAGGCAAAAACTGCGATGCGAAACAAATTCCGGCGATAAGCCGCGTTAGCACCAGGGATTTTACACCTGCTTTCTGCTGGTGTTAAGCAGGACGACTACCTGCAGCATGAAAGGGAACACAGCCAAGAGCCACACCGGAACACCCACAGGTGCCATAGAGTCAATGAGCATGATACACGGATACCCATGAGGGCCACAACACTCATCGCAACAACCCCAGGACCGCCAACGCCCCCGAACCCGCATCTGAGCAAGTGTGTCCGTGTGGTCATTGTGTTAGCATGATGGGCACGGGCCCTGCAACATCACAGTGTGCTGTCTTCAGCGGACGTTACCATGTCACCTCAGCGTTGGCAGTGAGCCTGGACATGTAGCTACGCACGCATCCTCCTGCATGCACAAGCGGCGTGTGCTGGTCCGGCGTACACAGGTCAGCGCAGGGGTGTGCCTATCCGGCAAGGGGAACGGGGTGTCTCGGACATGTCCATGTGCAAGAAGTGCGGTAAGTGTGTCTCTGTGTTCTGGTGTGGCCGCCACAAGGGCCGCAGCAGTCGATGTTGTAAAGTGGCATGCACCTAGTGTAAGAATCGTGCTGGAGGTAGTGTTTTAGAGTTTACGACAATGCAGTAATGTTTGGGTAGTGTAAGGGGTCATGCTGGGAGTACTGTTTTGGGGTTTAGGGTAGTGCAGTGGTGTTTGTGTAGTGTAGGGGGTCATGCTGGGAGTAGTGTTTTAGGGTTTACGGCAGTGCAGTGGTGTTTGGGTAGTGTAGGGGGTCATGCTGGGAGTAGTGTTTTAGTGTTTACGGCAGTGCAGTGGTGTTTGTGTAGTGTAGGGGTCGTGCTGAGAGTAGTGTTTTAGGATTTAGGGTAGCACAGTGGTGTTTGTGTAGTGTGGGAAGTCATGCAGCGAGTACTGTTTTAGGATTTAGAGTAGTGCAGTGGTGTTTGTGTACTGTTTGGGGGTTCATGCTGGGGGTAGCGTTTTAGGGTTTAAGGTAGTGCAGTGGTGTTTGGGTAGTGTAAGAATCGTGCTGGAGGTAGTGTTTTAGAGTTTATGAAAATGCACTGGTGTTTGGGTAGTGTAAGGGGTCATGCTGGGAGTAGTGTTTTAGGGTTTAGGGTAGTGCAGTGGTGTTTGTGTAGTGTAGGGAGTCATGTTGGGAGTAGTGTTTTAGGGTTTAGGGTAGTCTAGTGGTGTTTGGGTAGTGTAGGGGGTCGTGCTGGGGATAGTGTTTTAGGATTTAGGGTACTGCAGTGGTGTTTGCATAGTGTAGGGGGTCCTGCTAGGGGTAGTGTTTTAGGGTTTACAACAATACAGTGGTGTTTGGATAGGGTAGGGAGTTGTGCTGGGGGTAGTATTTTAGGGTTTAGAGTAGTGCAGTGGTGTTTGGGTAGGGGTCGTGCTGGGGGTAGATTTAGGGTTTAGGGTAGTGCAGTGGTGTTTGGGTAGTGTAGGGGATCATGCTGGGGGTAGTGTTTTAGAGTTTACGACAGTGCAGTGGTGTTTGGGTAGTCTTTGGGTAGTGTAGGGGATCGTACCGACAGACTGACTCACAGAGCTCCGAGCCGACGGACAGGCTTCTAAAGGCATAGCCGCGACCTGGTGATATGAAGAGAGGCAGCGTGAAAGGCATATCTCACACAGACACAGATGCCAGTGTTGCCTCGCAGAGCTAAAACTACGAATCCGATGGCTTCTACACGGAGAGATGCGAGCTGACGGAGTAAATCACAAAATGGCTGCCAACACTTCCTGGTTTCAACCATTCACAGCCAATAAGCCGTAAGCTGGTGCTTGTAACCCCTCAGCCAATCACATGTCAGAATTCTCAAATATCGATATCTGTAAAATTTGATATTTCTCAAAATCTACTGAACGGATTTACACCATTTAAACAAAAGCGTGCTTTCTGGATCATCACCTTTCTCCCTGCCAAATTTGGCGTAATTCCGTTCAGCAGTTTCACCTGTAGTCTTCTGTAAAGTTTCGTATGGAAATTGCATGGAGAAAACACGTTTTAGTACCCTCTTTTTCTCAGCCCCTCCTACACCATTCACCCCCAAACTTTCAATATATAAATGCTAATCAAAAAAAGAGAAACTTTTTGGATAATTTCATAAAGATTTGTCAAACGACACCAAGCACATAGAAGGCTCCAGAAGGTGGGCCGCGCAACCCCCCTCCCAACATGAGTGAAGCCCTGGGGCTGCGCGGACCCCAGCGCACCCCCGCAACCCCTGCGAGCCCCTGCTATTATTTTTTAAGAAATACCCCCGGAACCTAGCCCACCCAAGGGCCTCATTAAAATGAAACGCGAGAACCCGCAACCCCAGCGTGAATGTTTGCCGTTTTTTTTTTTTTTTTTTAAATGATTTTTTGGGCCCTTGGGGTCCTTCTGGGACCCCCTGAGCAGGCCTAGGGGGTCAGGGTTTTTCTACCCTGCCCCCTTCTCTTGTTTTATACCTTTGTTTCTCCATTTTTGGATGACTCGCTTCTACCAAGCCACAAGATGGCTGCCAACACTTCCTGGTTTGGACTACTAGCAGCCAATCACAGTGAAGCTCGCGCACGCGACTTAGGCTCCACCCAGATATCGAAACTTTTATTTTTCTAATTTCTCAGCAACTACTGAACGGATTTACACCATTTTTAAAAAGGTCACTTTCTGACCCAAGCACTACCTTTCTGCCAAATTTGGAGTAATTCCGTTCAGTAGTTTCGGCTGTAGCCTTGCACAAAGTTTCCTATGGGAAATTGATTTTTTGACTCTTATTTTTTGAATTTCTCAAAAACTACTGAACAGATTTACACCATTTAAAAAAAGGTCGCTTTCTGCAGCCAAGCTCTACCTTTTGCCAAATGTGGGGTAATTCCGTTCAGCAGTTCGGGCTGTAGCTCGTCGCAAAATTTCCTATGGAAATTAACATGGAGAAAACGAGTTTTGGGACCCCCCTTTTTTCTCAGTCCCCGCTTGACGAATCACCCCCAAACCTTCAGGATAGGAGCTGACCTGGATAGACTTTTGTTTTGGAGAATTTCAGGAAGATTCGTCAAACGACGCCAAAGTTATTAGCAAATCAAAAAATGCTTTTCCTATGGAAACTCGGTTCTAACTATAACTACCTACTGGCGACCGCCAGTAGGTAATAAATATATATATATATATATATATTACCTACTAGCATTTTTTGACTTGCCTATACCTTTAGCGTTGTTTGACCAATCTTCATGAAATGTTTCAAAAAAAGTAGGTTCTGTGTGTCATCGAAAGTTTGGGGGTGATCCTTGCAGTGAGGACCAAGAAATAGGGGCGCAAAATAAGGGTGCGTTTGTACTCTTAATTCCCATAGGAAACGTTGTAGAACCTACAGCCCAAAGTGCAGGACGGAATTACACCAAATTTGGCAGAAGGAAAGATTTTGTTACGTAGATTGTGCTTTTTGTTATTTGGTGCAAATCTGTTCAGTAATTTTTTAGAAAATTAGTTTGAAAATTATAGTGATATCTCTGGTTGTGAAGCCTTCGTGAAAAAAGATGAGCTTGTGCAGGGAAATGCACCGCTCTGATTGGCTGCCAACAGTTCAACCAGGAAGTGTTGGCAGCCATCTTGGGACTCTGCTTCACCGAGTTCCCCCAAAAAAGTGAAAATAAAGAAAAGGAAGTAGGGTAGGAAAACCCTGACCCCCAAGCCAGGGTTTGGGGGTCAGTGATGTCAACTGTGATGTAATTTGAGATGTCATCAGTGATGTCACTGACCATGTCATGAGTGATGTAACATGTGAAGTCAGTCAGTCAGTCAGTCAAAACCACTTTATTCGGCTAATAAAAGCCATAAAAGTACACAACAAACAACAATTATCATACCAAAAATACAAATAGATAAGATTCATAATACATTTTGGGGTAAATCAAATATGCCAATTACATAACAATAAAAGTACAAATAAAAAGATCGCTAGTAATTCATATGTCGGACAGCAAATACATCAATAAAACATCATCCCCCGTCACTTTTTCACAACTATAAAAACATTTGATAAAACAAATTATAAAACAAATTTGTATCAGAGTATATGATCAGCCATAGTTTAAAATGTCTAGCACCCTTTTTTCCTATGCCTAACAGCCGCCACTAAAAAATTCGCAACATTAAAAATCTCCCAAGGATCTTTTAGCATCTGCAGGTATAACATACAGGTCTGATTTGCATAAAACCTTTCCCCTTTAAAATAGGAATTAAAAATGTTCTCCGCATGGAGCTAAAATGATCGCAAAACATCGTAAAATGCATGGTATCCTGTGTCGAGAAGTTGTCACATGTACAAGGGCCTAGATCATTTACCCTACTCCATCTCTGCTCATCTGCTAAAAGACAATGGATGAGATTGAGGCGAAATCTAGTTAAGAGAAAACGATGGAAAGGCTTTGTAACAGTTATCAGATAAGGTTCTATCTGCGAAAGTTTTTAACAAAAGGTAAGCTTTCACAGTGGGTTTCATAATCTCTGTTGCCTCTCTCTCTACAGACAACAGATTTAAAAATTGTGTTTTAACCCATACCAAGTCCTCTTTCACTATCTTTTCTGGAGAGGCAAAAAGTTCAGGTTGTCCCAGTTTGTCTAAAAATGACTTACCATATTGTAGCAATTGAACTTTACTTGCATTCTCCAAGGTGACACAGTCCTTGGCAATTTCTCTATTCAATGCCAATTCTGGGTTAATCCAGATTGTTATCCAGCATGCCACAGGGCCCAGACCTATCAGGTCCGCTACGAAGCCAATGCCCAGTTCTTGGTGTATAACATAGGTAGGGGTAGATTGGGGAACCGCCAGAAGGTATCTTAAAAATTTATTTTCGGCTATCTGGAGCCCCGCTGCAGATTTATATCCCCAAATCGCAGACCCATACCTTGCTATAGCAATACACTTAGGGGCATATTCACACGGAGCTATCGCCGAATTAATGGCACTTTATCCCAGCCAAAGTTGTGATAAATATACCTCCCCATTCACAAGCCGGTGTTAACAGCCCACAGCACCAGTTTACCCACGATAGCAGCCTAAAAAAACCTCGCCACAGAGGACCCCCGCAAATATCGCTAATGAGATGCAGAGTAGGCGTTCCCGTGCCAAAAGCCGAGACAACATCACACCTCAACATTCACAACGACCAGCCACATCGGCGATAAAAACACAAAACAGGCGATAAGGCGCGTTAGCACCAGGAAATTTACACCTGCTCTGACCTGGTGTGAAGTCGGACGGCAGCCAGCACCACAAAAGGGAGCACAGCCCAGGGCCACATCCGAAGGGCAACAGATGCCATGGAGCCACCCATCATGCGGCCCGGACACCCAAGAGGGCCACAACACCCACCGCCACCACCCCAGGACCCCAACCCACACCCGGAACACCCCCCCGGACCACCACAGACGCAGCGCAGACAAAGACAGCGGAACCCCAGGAAACGTACCAGCCGCACAGACCCAACAACTGACAATGTCACTGTCCACTACAGGCTGAAAGGGACAACCATCCTACGCATCCTGACCATCATCGCCTAACAGGCCTACGGCACCAACACAGCGGACAACCAACATCCCACCCCACACAAAGCTGATGGCTTGGCTGCACCTGTTGGCCCCTGGTACCCCCCAAACAACACCCGCCAGAGTCGGAGGAGTCACACTGCCAGCCACATGCAAGTCCCCCACACCTGTCCTGGACATCACCATCACCCTGGTACTCCAGTCCCCATACGTACAACACAATGCGCAGGATCCGCTGGAGTCTAAGCAAGGACCATACGCCATAGCAGGATGCACGCACGTGTTGGGGGCAATCCACAGCACACATGTACTACCTGTGCCCCCTGGTGACACAGCACACAATCACCTCAACAGGAAGAACACGTCTCACATCAATGTGCAGGCAACAACAGAACACCGTGGAACCCCCAACAATGTCACCTTCAAATACACAGCCAGTGTGCATGATACCTTCATCCTCCGACAGTCCATCATCAACCAGCGTTCCCAGGATGGCAAAAAGGGAAATGCACACCCCCTTGGCAAGTCCGAAATGAACACCCCACACACCTCAACTCCACTACCATGCAACTCACAACACTGGCAATGCACACGTCACAAAATCACAACCAACATGCACAACAACATGACCACCCACCAGACACGACAGAACAACTTACAATGTTAACCGGGGCAAGCCCTGAACATGAGCCATCAACGGCATGGCACCTCAGCCGCATAATAGCCGAATGTGGGGAGAGGTGGCAACCAGGCATGTGTGAAGGATGCAGTAGAACCATGATCAGGAAAGCACACAATGCCAAGAGTGGCGGAGATGTGCTGGACAGACCGCAGTATGCAGAACACACCCATATCCATGGCGACATACACCTCTGGCGTATGGAGTGCAGTGGACAGTTGACGCAATTGACGCAACCATGCCACCCCAGCCAGTGGGGGAACTCGCGGAAATGTTGCCTGTGACACCACCCCCTAAGCGTCACCGGAGTGGGATGGTCCAGCGTAGGCCACGCCAGCGTAGCGGTGTGAATAAAAAGCACGTAGGCCTGGGCGTGGTCCTCTCCCGGAAAGCCCCACGTCTCTGCCAGGGCGGCGCCTGCCACCCCACTACGAGGCCGACGCCATCCTCGTGAGCGGAGTTGCCTGTGATGCTGTGCGCCTGCCGGACCCCGGCACGCTGGACCACGAACCCGTCAGGCCCGCCCCTGCGCAGCCAGGCCACACTGATCACCTGCCGACACCGGCGTTTGTCAAGGAGGGCCCACCACGTGGCAGCGCAAGCTCCAAGCCTGAGTCCCGCAACCTTGGCAGCCACCTCAGACCATCATGGCCTCCATGACACAGGCCCGCTTTATTCCCTTTTCGTTGACGTACTCCACTGCCGCCTTCGGCCTACTCTTCGAACCAGTAGGTCCCATATGTGAAACTGTGTCCTGAGTCATGAATGGCAGTGACCCCAAATCCCGGCCAGCGGCCACAGCACCAGACCCCCCTGATCAGTGAGGCATAGTTCCATATGGGCATCTTGCGACACGTGGTGCCACTAACCCTGTTCAACGCCAGCCGGCTACACATGGTGCCACTAACCCTGTTCAACGCCAGCCGGCTACACGTGGTGCCACTAACCCTGTTCAACGCCAGCCGGCTACACGTGGTGCCACTGAACCTGAATGACGCAGGCCGGTGAGGCCATCCAACCTATGCCGGCGACACTAGGTGAATGGGCCGTGCTGACCGCTGCCTCAGGCCTACCACCACGGTCAGGTAGGTCACACATTTGGAACTGAGTCTTGATTACACCATGGCAGTGAACATCATTTAAGGCAGAGAACAATTCACTATACTTCCTTTGATGTGATGCCAACAAGTCTGTGCATGGCATCACAACCACACGTGTCTGTGGGCCTACGCGGACCACTGCCCTCGGCCTACGCTGCGCACGAGTGGGATCACAGAATTGGAACTGAACATCGGTAACTCAAAAGGCAGAATACATATCATCGCACACACGGAGAGGCGTAAGAGGATGGCGCGTTGCAGTCTGGAGGGAACAGGATCATCCTTACGGAGGTGATTGAACACTACCGACAACTGCCACTGTGTCACTAACTCTGTGCCTCGCGAGCCAACGACACGTGGCTGTGGGCCACTGCTGACCGCTGCCTCCGGCCTACACTGCGGTCCAGTAGGTCACAGACTCTTGATTTGGCAATGTTGGAGTTCACATCTGTGTACCAGCATCATCGCAGACTGCATCCCCCTCAGCACCTGTGCCACTAGGTGTGTTCCCTGACATTCATGGACACTCACTGATCGTACATTGGTGGCGTCTGAGTCTATGGACTAGGGGCTAGTTTTCATCCTCATGTAGCTGATCCCGAATTGTTGGTGAAAACGAGGGTTGCGCTTTCCACTCCTCCATTTGCTGCTTCCAGATAACATCAGACCTTCTGCATCATGCCCTGGGGAACAGCTTCCACTGTCCCCCGCAACCCTCCGCAACATACACCTCGGACATTGATGGGGACCCGCTCAGGTCGCATGGCCCATCTGACTGCACCGCAAGTCACCGTTCAGTGGCTGGGTGCCTGTGCCGGCCGCAGTGCATCCGGGGCCACTAACTCTGTGCTGGTCAGGCCTGGGACCCCTTCTTATGAGACATTGAATGGCCTCTGTAGCGATGTACTTGGGGTCATCAACGCCATGTGTCTGTGGCTCTGCGCTGTCCGCATCCTCCGGCCTCAACTGCGGGCCACCAGGGCCCACACATAGCATCGAGTCTTGACCAGCCCGGACGTCGCATCACCGCAGGAGGCACATGCCACTACTGCAAGGACCACCTCCAACCGCCATCTGCCAGAGTCAAAAGGGTGGTCCTGACAGACCTACGGAGTTGCTCAGACCTGTCATGGATGCCATCATCGGCCTGATACCCTGCTCAGCACTCCAGGTGCCAGTGACTCAGTGCACCGCAAGCCATTGTCCGTTACTGATTGAGTTTTGTGCTGTTCTGAGGTTGCGCAGCAATGTCACCTCATGCAGTGGGGTAGACCTGGGACTATGATGAGGAAGATGTGTCAAGTGTGCGGACGGGAGAAGGCACAGACAATGGGAGGGCAGGAGGCAACAGCCCCAAGGCAGGAATGCAGACTGGTGGTGGTAGTCAAGCTACACACCCGGATCTATTACTGGGTATTGCGCTGTGGACTGCGGACGCAACTGTCACCTCAGGCAGTGTGGGAGACCTGGGACGTTGATGAGGAAGTTGATGCAGGTGTAACACACCCCACTGCATCTGCATCAGGACTAACCTGAAGGGACACAATCCTAGCAATTTCCTCACATGAGCGCGCTCTTCTCTAGTGCCCCTACCTCAGTGCACTGCAACTCACGGAACCTCCTGACTGAATATTGGGTGACCTCTGTCCTTACTCCAGATCCCTCCATGTTGCTCTGCAGTTGACTCTGTTATGCTGGTGTTTTCTGTTTCCATTACACTGGTGTCCACTGTTCAGGTTGTTGCCAGCACCAAGCACTCCGTGCGGGCTGGCTTATACTCACCCCACACACATCCAGCACAGGCGTCACTGTACATGTGGCCCTGCCAATAAAGGGGCCGGGCGCACGTGCCCGTAGCCAGTTCAACATGATATGTGCATGTGTCCCTGTGGTCTTGTATGCATGGGGGCCCTGGGCCCTACGACATTACATTGTGCTGTGTACAGCGGCGCAGACATGTCACCGCAGGCAGTGGGCTAGAACCTGGACATGTAGCTTTGTCGTCACTCACTCAATTCGTAAGGGGAGTGGACTGTGCCGTCATACGCAGAGCCAATGTGGGTGTGTGACTGATATGTGCGTGCCCCTGGGCATGGTTCTGTACTGGGTATGTGCATCTGCATGTGTCTCTATGGCAGTGTGGGTCTCCTTTGTGGGGTGTAGGTGGTCCCTGACGGGTATTGGACACCCACATATGTGTTCTAGTTCGCATTCCATGGGATGGGCAACATCCGCACCTGTTGGGCCACCTCCTTTTGGCGTTCTGCCACCTGCAATTGGGGTGCCATGTGTGGGTGGGTGAAGTGTTGTGAGGCAGCCGTGATTGCGGGTGCTTCATGCTGTGTGGTCTGTTGCAGGGGCTGGGTTCTCCTCTGAGTAGCTTGTCTGCCCTGGTGGTGGGTTGTGTGGGATGTCCATGGGCTGTTGTAGGGCGTCGGTGTCGAAGGTGTGGTGTTCGACTCCGGCATCACTGATGGGTTGTCTGTTCTGACCTGCTGGAGGTGTTGTTTGTCCCTCTGCATTGTGAAGGGGAGGTGCATGTTGGCATTGTGTTGGCGCCTTGTTCTTGTGGACATGCAGACTGTGTGACAATGTACATTGTGACTGTTTGGGCGGTGGTGGCTATTTGAGTTGGGACCGTGTACATTTGGCCTACATGACTGATGTGGGGTTGTAGCCATAGATATGCATCTCACAGTTCCCTGCTCTGTCCAATGTGATTGTTCTGTTTCTGCACCTGGGCGGACCCAGTTGTGTCCCCTGTTCTGCAGTGTGGGTGTTGCACTTTGTGCCACATTGTCATGGTATGTGCTGTGATTGCTATGTGTGTGTGCTGCAGTGTGCCACGGGGATGGGGGACATGTCCCTGGGTAATTGTGGGTGTGCAGTGTGCTACACCTCGTTGTGCATGTGTGCCATTGTGCCCATCACCCCCGTCCCCCCAGTCCCTGTTGGATCCTCACCATGTTGTTGTTGTGTCAGGTCCTGTCGAGCTGTGTCCGTACTCCCACCTCCTTGCACCGTCTCCACACTGATGACTGTGGCCTGGGTTTCCTCCAGCTCCTCCTGTGGCGCTGGACTGCCACCTCCTGTCGCCGTTGCTGCCTTCCTGTTGGCAGCGGGTTTGTGCCTGGTTTAGGTTGTCACGCCCTGGCGGCGCCTCTTGGCCTCCTGGATTGGCCTCCTCGGCACTCCGACTGCATTCCAGGTGGTCTGCTTGTGGGTCAGTTGCTGGTGGTGTTCTGTGACTCCGTGGCGCTGGTCTTGTTTTCCTGCGGTCTGCACCCCGTCTTCCTCTCCCTTTTCTCCTTGGCCTTCCCCGACCCAGTTGTTCCTTGCTGGTGGTCTGTGGGGGTTGTGGGGTTCGCGTTGACCTCTGCGCTGGGTCAGGGTGCATCCATGTTGCTACGTGCTTTGGCTTGTTTCTGGTGTGTTGTTTCTGTGGTTTTTATGGTGCAATTTCCGCCAGACGCGTGGGATTTGCAGGCCTGTGGCTGCTTTTCGCTACTTTTTGTACCGCGATTGGCCTCATCGCATGATTTCTCGTGTTCGCGTTTTGCATTTTTTCAGCGTGGGGTTGATTTTCACGCTGACATTTGACGTGTTATCTGGTGACTATCGCATGCTACCGCCTTGTTGTGAATTCCACGTTGACACTGGGTTATTTTCCCGCGATAGGCTGCGAGATTGAAAGTTGCGTTATGCTACTCTTGCGGTAGTTATCACACGTTCTTGTGAATATACCCCTTAGATCTATAGATATTGAGCAAGGCTTCAAGGGGCTTCGCTCCAAGTCGGGGATGCAAATCCTTGGATGGCTGCTATGGATCTTGACATCGCATGTTTCTTAGCTTTTTGCTGAATAAGACTCCAGGTAAGAGAAAGAGGAAACCCTTGTCAACTCTACCCCTTCGCAATAAAGGGATTTAAGCTTTTTTGGCTTCTGCCCCATTGTCATAGTATGCGATTTAGTTTTGTTAACAATTAGGTCCAAAGATTGCATAAAAGACCCAAAAGAATCCAGGAGTCTCTGCAACCCTACCGCTGTACGAGCCAGCAAGACCGCGTCATCAGCGTATAGGAGTGCAGGGATATC
Source organism: Calotriton arnoldi (assembly GCA_963921515.1). Classification (NCBI taxonomy): domain Eukaryota; kingdom Metazoa; phylum Chordata; class Amphibia; order Caudata; family Salamandridae; genus Calotriton; species Calotriton arnoldi. The sequence goes on from CAWUFW010002092.1 coordinate 184,133, forward strand.
CCTGTCTCCTACACGTGGAATATCTAAACTAGCAGTACTAAGGGAGATGCCTAAATTATATATATAATGGGTGAAGAGCAAGGGAGCTAAAATACAGCCCTGACGTACTCCTCTATCTATTTTAAAGTGCTTTGTGCATTTGCCATCTTGGCTAACTCTGACCCTGGCATAAAGATCCTTATGGAGGTCTACTAAAAAATAAACTAGGCAGCAATCCATCCCCATGCCTATCAATATTGCCCATAGCTTTGATCTATTTACTAGATCAAAAGCCGAGGATAGATCCATAAAGGCCAACTGTAACGTACCTGTTTTCGCCACTGTATATTTCTCGCCAATAGGTGCAGGTTTAAACACTGGTCTAATGTGCTTCTTCCTTTTCTAAAACCATATTGAAAATCTGTTAAAATTCCTGTGTCATCTAGCCAGTCCGAGAGTTTACTTAAAATCACTCTGCCTAGTACTTTAACCACTGAGTCGATCAAAGAAATGGGTCTATAGCAGCCTGGATCACCTCTCTGACCCTTTTTAAAAACTGGGATGATGGTAGAGAGAGACCAGGATGGCGGAAAACCATGCTTACTAGCCACATTTAAAAGTTTAGTTATAATTTTAGCCCAAAAGGACGGATTCTGTTTATACAGGTCGGCCGGGACACAATCCGGGCCGGGAGCCTTGTTACTAGTCATTTGAATAATTGCTTTCTCCACTTCATCTTCCGTAAAAGCCAATGCTGTATTACACCGATCCTGATAAAAAATAACTGGAGGACCCCTCCCGCTCAAACCCCCATTGATAGAGTTAAAATGGGAATACCACTGATCCTCCGTGATATTACATTGTAAAGGCATATTATTAAGTCCTGAAAAAAATGGTTTATTAACTATAGCCCAGAATCTGGAGCTATCCTTAAGGACCTCAACAGATAGCAAGTCATTCCATGCATTATCCTTAATTTCATTTCTTCAGCGGTTCATCGCACATTTATAAGACTGCCTCAACTGGGCTATATAAGAGCGATCTCTAGGCACCTGTTTCAGGGCAAAGATAAGCTTTTGGTGTGCTTTTGAGCAGATATTATCAAACCATTTCTCACCCATTTCAATGTGCCTTCTACTAGGCAATGTTAGGCCAGACGCCACCTGAGCACAGATGTCTTTGAATGGCTGTAGAACCTCGGCCCCCTCATTTGTAGGGTTCAAACAGTCCATATTTGTATAAATCGCTGTTACGTAACAGGCAATTAAGTTCATAGAGTGTTTCCATGTTGTAGATAGTCGTTCATGCCCGGAAATATGACTCCTGCGTTGTTCGTTGCTCCTATGAACTTAATTGCCTGTTACGTAACAACGATTTATACAAATATGGACTGTTTGAATAATTATTGTGGAAATGTTCAACTCATGGCTTTTAGATGTTTTGCATGCTTATCAGTGTCAGCATTGGTAATATTAATCTATTTTTGGGAGGCGGTGAGTTGGGGAGGAATAATGTTTAGTACGATCCTACACAAGGCATTCTGGGAAATGTAGTATCCATAGGTAATCAGCAAGATTAAGGGTCAACGTGTAACAAACTAAGTTTGTTGCCTAGTTTAGTTTTTTCACAATGACACGTGGTACATCACCTGGGGGGAGTTGAAGGGGAGATAAAAGCCAGAGCAGGCCTGAAATAGTTGAAGCAGTTATCACTCATAACGGATAGATGTGCGGAGGCACATCATGAAAATCGAAAGTCATGTAATGGAATGGTGCGGCTAAAATGAGGTGCACTCGAGTAACGTTGGGTCATCATGACGGTCACGGTAAGCGCGTTGTCTAACATCGATACTATGGATACAAAACAGTGTGCGTTGTAGATAAAAATGGAATTAGAAATACCATTGAATCTTTTGATTCTTTGGTTTGGAGAAACGGAAGGGCCTTAAGAATTGGGGTGTTTCATAAGGACAGCTGGTCTAGTTGACGGATGTTTAAATAGAATCGCAGCTGCGGGTTGAATCTGGGTCGTTTTTGTATGCAGTGTTTTATAGTCCAATCAATTGAAAGTTAAATGGATGTGTTTAGTTCTGATTTAATCAGAATTGTAATAACCATGTTGATGGTCGTTTGTTAATTCTTCATGTTGTAGATACCCCTGACGAAGGGAATATCCCGAAATGCATTGGGTGATTTGAATAAAGTCGTGACATGAGGAAACGTGTTATTCTCCTGCGTTTTTATGAACAATACCGAGGAAGCATGGGAATGAGTAAAATGAATTGATTAAAAAAAGAAGGTGAATAAGAAATAGAGTTAAATGTGAAAAATTTGAAGATTAAGAGTACAAATTCGATTTATTGGATCCATTCAGTGATGGATGTGGCTGTGCAGCTTGTACAAGGATCAGATGTGGGACCTCCGTGTTGGTTCTATATTGCAGCGCAATTGGGCGGAGCGCGGAGCAAGCGAGCATGCCTTCACAGTTTCAAAACAGTTGAGCACTGCAAACATGGAGTACAGCGGTGTGCATCTCTCCACCATTGAAGTATTTTGAATAAGATCACCCACTGCCAGAAGATCCTTCAGACCTTCTCCTTGCAGAGTGTGCTCAAAGTGGCAATTAAAGGAATCCTCTGGTCCTAAATGGTCTACAACATGACAATCCTTCATACATAAATGAATATTAAAATCTCCCAAAATGATAATAGAATAAAAAGTGGCTATAGTCCTCTAGAAAACATTTTAAAGTACATAAATGTGCATTTTGAAATTTAGACTCGAATGAATTATAAAAATTTACAATTAACAATTTCATTGAGTTAGCAGTAGTAATTTCTACAGCTAAACAATTACTGGAACCTGTGTCCACAATACAATGAGTTCCTATCAATTTTAATGATATTAAAATTAAAAGGCCCCCCCTTTGCTCCGCCCTAGACCGAGGGCCGTGCTGGCTCATGATAGGACTTATACCCGTCCAACCAAAAATTACTTTCCCTATCCCATGTCTCTTGTAAACCCACTATATCATGAGCTTTCAGAAAGTTAAGCCACCTAGGTTTAGCACTTTTCGTTCTAAGACCTGCGATGTTCCAACTTAGGATCTTACAATTCAAGTTGGCTTCTTCACTTGACCCAGGGGCCCCTGCACTCCCCTCCCATCCCGGTGATGTGAGAGACTTCAGTCAATCAGTTTCGTCTAGTTGGCTTAGTGGAAGAAATCTATTTGAACACACTAAACCACTCTCCATTGCCTCCTCCCCAGGGAGTTTAAATAACGTTATAGGGTGAGTCGGGCATCTATATTGAGTCAGATTACGACACTGGTCATCACTAAGGCTTGACCCTGGTGGTGTACCTGCCATCCTTTTTGTTAATACAGAATTCCCCCGCAGACTCCTACGAGGTAACTGACTGCCCTCTAAAGGAGGATAAAAATAACCCAATGGTAGGGCCCTTATACCCCCCCTGGGCCCACATTAAATCCTTCCTGAAAAAGCTTTCCCGCTATTCCTGCCTAGTCAAAATTAATAACAATACAATCACCTTCCACTTCTTTGGACCTCTGACCCACCCAGCCAACTTGTCTAACCATTATTATATGGGCAGAGGCCTGCGCCCCATTTATTGAGTGCTGTTTGCACCAGAACTTAGTTTTGCGTAAAGGTTCCTCAGTGGATTCCAAACCGTTCTCTTTAAGTGGCGGCACTCCTGTGAGAACTGCAACTAGGGGGGTGACCTCTGGTGGCAGATTAAGTCTACAGCTATTTCTTCTCTTATAATCCACCCTAGTCCCGGAGATCTTGCCCATACCCGCAAATTTTTTATTTGCATCCGGGATATCTTCATGTTGCTTGCCCACTACACAGCTCCCCGTGGTCTGGGCAAACATTGCCCCAGACAGTATGCCCTGGTTAATCTGCGATGGGCCCCCCTGGCGGCCTCCCATCCCTTTTGGTGGCCTTCTGAGTATGCGGAGCCACTGTAACACTTCTCTCGTTCGTCCTACTTTTGTTATTCATATCCAGAATTTGGCTCTCTAAAGACTCTAACTTCCCCATTACCCCATTTATCAAAGATTTATAGAGATCAGAGATGTCTTTAAATGCAGAGAAGAGAACTTGTTCCAGGCGTGTGTTCCATATGTCCTCCAGGGCTTGTTGAACAGAGGAGCGAATGAGTGGGCCAAGACTGTGATCCAAACCTTTATCGAGGCTTACGACAGATTAGGCTGGGACTGAAGCAGGTTTAGTAGGTCTTCTTTTCAGTTTTTTATTTGGTGGGGGTAGGGGAATAGACAGTTCCTTCTGCGGGGGAGCCCCCATTACTATAGCCTCACCCCCTGTGGACTCATCTGAGTTTACAAGCTGTATAGGTATAGCTAGGGAAACACTCTGACCCAAAGTCTCAGTTCTCCGGCTCAGCTGTTCCTCGGCATTTTGGATCTCTTGGGTTAGCGCCCCCACTGCAGATGTTAGGTATGAAATTATAGAAGATGAGTTCCTAGGTAGTTTTTCCTTTACTTTCCCTGGATTATGACTACAGGGTTGTTTGCGCTTACCCATATTGCTGTCCGATGCAGGGATTAAAATAGGGTGGCCCAGCACAGCCTCTACCGGGCTCTGACGGGCGCAGATGGGCCCGCCCTTGGCCCGGGCCGTGCCCGGGCGCGGCCCGGGCACGACCGCGCGCGTCCCGCGCTGCGGGAAGCCCTTGGTGAATTTATGCGCCTCCGGGCACTCTCAGGGCTGTCGACGCCTCTCCAGCGCAAAGACTCTTGGGGGTTGTGGTCCCCGGTGCTGGCCGCAACGGAACACTGCTGCTTGGGCTCCCCTGCTGCGGGAAGTTCTTGGTGAATTTATGTGCCTCTGAGCGCTCTCAGGGCTGTCGGCGCCTCTCCGGCGCAAAGACTCTTGGGGGTTGTGGTCCCCCGGTGCTGGCTACAACGGAACACTGCTGCTTGGGCTCCCGCGCTGCGGGAAGCCCTCGGTGAATTTATGCGCCTCCAGGCGCTCTCAGGGCTGTTGGCGCCTCTCTGCCGCAAAGACTCTTGGGGGCTGTGGTCCCCCAGTGCTGGCCGCAACGGAACACTGCTGCTTGGGCTCCCGCGCTGTGGGAAGCCCTCGGTGAATTTATGCACCTCCGGGCGCTCTCAGGGCTGTTGGCGCCTCTCCGGCGCAAGGACTCTAGGGGGTTGTGGTCCCCCGGTGCTGGCCGCAACGGAACACTGCTGCTTGGGCTCCCGCGCTGCGGGAAGCCCTCGGTGAATTTATGGGCCTCCGGGTGCTCTCAGGGCTGTCGGTGCCTCTCCGGAGCAAGGACTCTTGAGGGTTGTGGTCCCCCGGTGCTGGCCGCAACGGAACACTGCTGCTAGGGCTGTGAAGTCATAAGCTGTGCATTGCGGGGGCATGAGTTATAGTTAGCTCAGCTAACTATAACTGCTGAATTTATCTGGTTTTGTTTGAGTGAAAAGCCAGCCTAACTATAATGTCTCTGTAACCTTTGGTTTTTTCAGTGAATTTCTAAGGTTTTTTTAATTCCATCTCCTAACTATAACATCCCTGTAACCTTTGGTTTATTCAGTGAATATATATATATATATATATATATATATATATATATATATATATATATATATATATATATATATATAAAACCTACTGCGGTTGCCAGTAGGTAGTTATAGTTAGAAACTATTTTATGACTTGCCTATAACTTTGACGCAGATTGACCAATCTTCACGAAATTTTCCAAAACAAAATGTCAAAGTAGGTTCTGTGTGTCATGGAAAGTTTGGGGGTGATCCGTGCAGTGGGGACCGAGAAATAGGGTATGAAAAAAGGGTGCATTTGTAATGTTAACTCTCATAGGAACGCGTTGTCAAACCTACAGCCCGAACCGCTGGATGAAATTACACCAAATTTGGCTGAAAGGTAGATGTTGCTATGCAGATTGTGCTTTTTGTTATCTCCAGAGCGAGCCGGAGACAGGAGGTCGAGGCGGAGCACCACCCTTGGAGTAAGTGTGACTACAAGGGGTCTCCTCCTCTAACTCGCCAGTTTAAGCAGGGCTTATTTGGAAACTCGATTTTACACCTCTGTGCAACGCAGCTCTGTGGCGCTTACTGGAGGTACCTGGTGGGCTAGTTGGACCCCAGGGACCCTTAGGATTCAAGGGGACTTTATCCCCCAACTTAAAACGGCCAGAGGGCGTGATTGCACACATGTAACCTCAGGCCCCCCCTCCCTACACCAGTGTGCAAACGCGCCCCTTGGCGCGTTTTAAGAGGTAGTTTGAATCCCCTGCCCTATTATGTACTAGGGAGTTACAGAGGAGGTCATGCTAATCACAGGGGTACCCCAACGCATAGTGTTCCCTAGTGTATGTAGGTGTTTTAACTGTATTCTAAGTGTCTTTTACCATAGCACTGGCTCTAGGCCTGGTTAGTCAGAGTCAGTTACCACCAGTACCCGTCTGGAAAAGGTGTGGGCACAGGATGATTTTGCAACAAGGCCTCTTTCTGCTCCTCTGTTGGTTCTTTCTGCACATGTCTTGCTTTTTCCTGGATTTTTCGTTGTCTTTATGGACTTCTGTTTCTTTCTACATTTCTTTTGCTTCTTTCTGTGTGTTTTTTCTTCTTTCTTCACATGTCCTACTTCTGTAGGCATAGTTAGAAATTAGCATTTGAAAAACCTTTGAAATTCACTGAAAAAACCATAGGTTTCAGGCACGTTATAGTTAGAAATTAGCATTTAAAAAACCTTTGAAATTCACAGAAAAAACCATAGGTTTCAGGCACGTTATAGTTAGAAATTAGCATTTAAAAAACCTTAGAATTTCACTGAAAAAACCATAGGTTTTAGGGAAAGTTATAGTTAGTTGGACATTGCACTCGTACAAAACTCAGTGAAATTCCCCGTTATAGTTAGTTCAGCTAACTATAACTTGCGCCCGCAATGCACTGCTGATGACGTCACATATTACATCACTCATGACATGGTCAGTGACATCACTGATGACATCACTGATGACATCTCAAATGACATCACTGATGACATCACTGATGACATCATCCATGTGATAATTTGATGCATCTTCTCACACCCTAATATAACTTTTGATACACCCACTGTAAATTACAGACTGCCATTGTCAAAACCATAGACACTCCAACACCAATAATACATACACACTCACTGATTCTTACGTCTACACACACATCCACTCACTCACCCGTACAGTCACTCATACTTACGGTCACTCACTACAGGACTATCATATGCACTCATACACCTATATAGACACTCACACCGCCACTCATCCATAGAGGTACTCACACACCTAGTCAGTCATGCAAATAATTAAGCACACTGCCATTTACTCACCTACACAGTTATACAGACACCAGCTCACTTACTCATACAAATACTAGCACATTCTTACGCTCTTATACAATCGCTGATACAAGCACACACTCATCCATACAGCCACTCTCACAATCACACACTCTCACTTATAGCCATTTATATACTCCAACACACATAGATACTGCCTTTCACATATGTAGTTACTCACACATGTACCACTGAGATATACATTCACTCACTAACACACCCATACACACACTCACCCACCCATACAGTCCATCACAGATGCACTCTTGAAACACATGCACCCAGTGAATCACCCACTCACACATCTATGCACAGAGTCGCACAGAGTCACACACACCCCACCCACACAAACACTCATGCACCCATACAGATACTCAGACAACCAATCAATAACCCATATAGACACTCATGTAGCTATTCACAAACCCATGCAGCCACTTACACACCAACAGACAGACGGATACAGACATTAACACAGTTTAGTCACTAACACATGCATTCAGTAAGATACGTTTAATCACTCACTTATAGTCAGTCACGCACCTACTAAATCATCCATTCAGACACATACACCCACTCATTCTTCAATACGCCTTTCCCTATATATATTAAACATATTTAAACTTTACAGAAACACACAGTCACTGGATGATGTCATCAATGATGTCATCAGTGATGTCACTGACCATGTCATGAGTGATGTAATATGTGACGTCATCAGCAGTGCATTGCGGGGGCGCAAGTTATAGTTAGCTGAACTAACTATAACGGGGGAATTTCACGGGTTTTGTACGAGTGCAATGTCCAACTAACTATAACTTTCCCTAAAACCTATGGTTTTTTTCAGTGAATATATATATATATATATATATATATATATATATCAATGAGTTGAAGTGTTCCTTTAGAAGTTAAGTGAAGTGGATGTGGAACCAGTGAACTATTTGAAAAAAATTGATATCTTATAGTGGAGAGTATCAGAGATAGGCTTTTACATAATATAACTGTCAAGAGTATTAAGATTTGTGTTCTGAAATTTGCATTTTAAATTAGATGATTTACAATACTGTAAATGGGTAGCTGAATATTTTTATGTGCTACGTACGGTTTGGGTACCTTATCTGCAATTAGACTATTGTAACGATTTGTAAGGTTGTTGTTCAGTGATGTAGTTGTAGTAGGTGGTGGTAATAGAGAGCATGTGCATGAAGTGTTAGGGCTTGTATATGTCACATGTCGTATATTTAAGGCTGTGCATTGAGTTGTACTGGTAGAGGAACTTGTTATTTAAAACTGCTTCAGAACGTTTAACCTCTTCTACCATTTAAAAGTGACTTCTAAGGAAGCCTGTACGTAGGCCATAGGGTAACCTGTATGTCTATAAAAGGGCAGAGATGTAGTTAGAGGTTCTTCACAGATACACACAGTTTTAGGCAGATATGATGATTTATACATTGAGTGTTCTACATTGAGTTAAATGTCGTGTAATATGTTACGAAAGGGCAGAGTATACGTGGGTCCTGTGCTCTTCATGCCACTGGAGTCAAGCTATCCTGGCTGATGAGGGGTGAAACCCCGAAACCGGCCCTAGGATGCTTGTTTCCAGTCCAGGGAGGACCTGGCCTGGCAGTTCGGCTGGACTGTTCCCATTGGGCGCATGGTCAAGACTGATTTGCATATGGCTGGGTCCAAACTGGAATGGCATGGTGAGCAAAAAAACGATGAATTTAGGCCCAGAACTCTGTACTGGGGTGAATGTATGACATTGTTCTGCATTCTGTCCATCAATTGTTCTTTTTGCATTTGTCACCCCGAGTGGGACGGGTATGCCCAGACGTGGGTCCCGTGCTCTCCATGCCACTGGAGACAAGCTATCCTGGCTGATGAGGGGTGAAACCCTGTAACCGGTCCTAGGATGCTTATTCCAGTCCAGGGAGGACCTGGCCTGGCAGTTCGGGCTGGACTGTTCCCATTGGGCGCAGGGTCAAGACTGATTTGCATATGGCTGTGTCCAACCTGGAATGGCATGGTGAGCAAAGAAACGATGGATTTAGGCCCAGATCTCTGTCCTGGGGTGAATGTATGACATTGTTCTGCATTCTGTCCATCAATTGTTCTTTTTGCATACATCCAATGTTGTACATTGAGTTGAATGTCTTGTAAGTACTTATGAAAGGGCAAAGCTACTAATACATCCTCTCAGACAGTGTTTTACACATCTAGACCTCCACTCACATGCAGAAACGCAACTCTTATGTATATAGTTCTAAAGGAGGCAGTAACGTTGTCACTTAAACAACTGAATAATGACTGATGCATCCAGGAGATAATTCATGCAACCCCTTACATATAGATTTACAGAACCAGGCAGCCAGAAACAGAGCCAGCAATATACTGTGTAACTTTACTACATATAGAAAGAAAATCCCAAATAGAAATTGAGACGCTTATCCAGATATGTAGTAAAGCTCTGACACTAGCAAGTGAACCACCCAGACAAGTAGCCCTTTGAATGTTGCAGGCCTAGTGCACTTAAGCCTGGGCATGCAGTTGTACTGCTAGGCAGACTTGGTATTTGAAACCCCTTGACAAGACATAACCTGCTGTTGTACTACTACTTAAAAGTTATCCCCATTTAGCCTGTAGCTAGGTCATAGTAAAAATATCTTTATTTGCGTGATTACTTAAAACCATTGCAACAGTAAAACAGCAGTATCAAATTCTCCACGTTCAAAAAACCATGGTTAAAACCATTACAACAGTAAAACAACAGTAATCAAAATTTCCAAGTTAAAAGCCATGGTTAAATACCAGAATTTGCAGTTTGTTTTTGCAAAAGAGAAGTTCTAACATTGTTAAAAGGGTTAGTTAAAATCAAAAGGTCAGAGGCTACAGGGCTAAGAGGACCAAGATTAATGTCAATGTGCAGAGCCCACAATGTACAAATTATCTCCCTGAGCAGCATGTACAGGGAATATGCAAAGTCAGCTGTGTGCAAGTTGATCTCTGGTTTTTAAAGTCGATGGAAGCTAGTAGTCGTTGACCAGCTGCAATATACTGAGTCAGCGGTATATGGAATGGAACTCCCAACAGCTGAAGGGGGCAATGTGCAGAGTCAGCAGCGGGTGAAATGGCTCTCTTGGGTCCTGGAGCAGTAATAGCTAATGCTTGATTGCCTGTAGTGGGAGCCCAGTTGGGCGGCTAAGTACTGGTGTTCAGTATTTTTTCTGCTTTGCCCATAAATTGAACAAGACGGCAGGCTAACTGAATGTCTCCACCTTCGAAACATGCTTTCACTGCCTGCCTGCATGTTCTTATCCCCTTGGTCTTTATGGTGGGTCTTAACAGAAGTCTGCGTTCCTTTTTTAGTCTCCCGCATGTGCACAATAAATGTAGCACATCCTCTTTTGCTTCTCCGCATAGTCGACAGTTGGTTGTTTTCTGTGGTCGTTTCCATGGGGGCAGATGGAGCAGTGATTCGAAGAATGCCCAGTTGAAGGTGGAGATATTTTTCCTTTGTCGCTTTCGTGAAACCTGCTCCTAAGTAGGATTGAGGGGAGGCTTTAGAGTAACTCTGTAAATACAAACCAACAGTGTGCCCTTTCTTTTAGTACAGCTTTATCCTCCACTAAGGACACAATTTTTACTGTTTTATCGACAATTTGTTTGAAGCTTTTATGGGGCCCAGCAGCCTCCCAGAGATCTTGTAGGCCCAGTCGATCTATTGAGGCTTGCAGATAGATCATGGCCACGCTGTCTTTTCTTGACTTGAGCTCCTTCCAAAGATGCGCATTCAGAGTTCCAGGTTCCCCTCTTTTGATTTTGGGCCAGCATTTGGCAATGGCACCTTTGCGTGCTATTTGTTGCGTCTGCAGGCCAAATTCTAATCTTATTTGTGCTGGTGAAGTATATTTAGGTAGGTTGAATATTATTCTCATGGCTCTTGCTACTGTGCCATCCAGTGTGCTTGCGTCTCTTCCTCGCAGACACTCGCCACCATAGGTGATGGTTGGAATGAGCTTCGCATTGGATCACCTGGAGCAAGGGCGGGAGGCTTGGGCCAGTTGTTTTGAGTTTGATATTTTTTAATGCAACCGCCGTGGCATTACCTCTTCTTACTATGGCTTCTGTTTATGCCGAAAATGTACATTTGCTATCAATTATAACGCCCAAGTATTTGTATTCTTCAACCGCTTCCAGCAGGAGCCCTACCAGATGCCAGTGATGCCTGTATACATTCTTTTTTTTGGTTTAACTGCATAACTTAAGATTTATCTAGGTTTATGCATAAACCGTCAACCGAAAAATTGTGTGTGGTGTCTATTAAGTGTTGGAGGCCAACCGGAGTGCGACTGATCAGTACAAGATCATTGGTGTAAAGTAAGTTTAAGAGAGTAAGTCCTCACACCTTTGGGATATGGGAGTTGCATTTGTCCAACTCAATGGAAAGGTCTGACATAAAAAGGTTGAACAAAGTTGGGCCAGAACTCAGCCTTGTTTCAGCCCCTTCGTCATTGGTGTCTTTCTGGATAGACAGTTACCAGCCCCCAGCTTTATTTGGACACAAATATCAGTATGTAGGAGGATCAACTGAGTCGAGAGAACAGGTGGAATTTTTCTTTTGAATTATTTATCCCATAGTTTCTTCCTGGGAATGTTATCAAATGCGGATGAATAATCAATGAAGCAAACATAAAGTTTGCAGTTTGGCATCTTTATCCGCATCTATCAGAAGGGATAAGCAAAGTATATTTGTTGTCGTTCATGTGAATTTGTGAAATCCCGTTTGATTGATGGGGATGATTGCCATTTCGGGCGCCCAATCCGTGAGTTCTTCCAATAGAAGGCCGGCATAGTATTTGGCATCATTGTCTACTAAGGCGACCAGCCTATAATTTTTTGCTTTATTCTTGTTGCATTTCTTATGAATTGGAGATATGATTGACCCCTTCCAAGAATCTGGTATTCTTTCAACTTCAAGAATCTGTTTAAAAAGTGGTAGTAATGCTGCCACCCAATAGTCTGGGTCTTGCTTGTACAGGATCGGGGGGATGCCGTTTGGTCCTGGTGCCCCCTCTACCCTGCCTTTTGCTATCCTGTTGGTAATCTGTTTGCCCGTGAATGCAAAACAGGCAATTGCCCGCAATTTATCCGGATCAGATAGATTGCTCCCGGACATGTATCCAGATCTCTGCTCTTCGTGCGTAGTGTCGGCTGGTTCTATGTTAAAGTGATGCCAGAGATAGTTGGCCCAGGCTTCTTCTGTCAAATGTGAATTGATTCCAAGTGCACTTGGGTTCTGTAGGCTATTCACTGTGCGCCAGAATGTTGCGCTGTTATTTGTTATTGTGTCATGTAGAAGTTTGGCCCATAACTTGTCTTCTGTTTCCCTTTTTGATTGCCAGATGAGCCTCTTCTTGTTGATTTTTAACTCCCTTAGTTCATTTTGGGTGCCGTCATCTGGGCCTGTTTGGCGGAGCCTCCGTACAGTTCTGTTTATTGCTTTCTTGAGATACCTTAGACGCGTCTTTTGCGTAATTGAATGTTGATTACATCGTGTGCTTTGTGGCACTAGAGGGATCCTCCATTGAAGACTTACTCCTGTTGTTGAGCGAGACTCTTCCCTTGTTGTGTGGGCTTTGCCAAGTTTTTGGGTGAAGTTTTCCCAGCAAGTTAGTGTGCTTGTATTGGTCACTTTATTTTCTTCCCTTAGGGTTTTTGCCAGGGCCAGGAAACTTTCATGGAGGCATGTTTTGCATTGAATTCTTCTGCAGTTGACTGTATACATTGAGCTCTGGTCCTCCACTGGCTGGGTTAGTGTTTTGCCTTGTATATTCAATGTGATCTCTTATGGTAAGTGATCACTGTGATCTGATGTTCCTATCCGAAAATCTGCGATTTTGCTGATCAAAGGTAGGGTTACGAAGGTATGATGTACTGTTGTACTAGTTAATGCATTGTGGAAGGTCGCCGCCGGAGGGCGGTCCCCCGGGAAGCGTCCATTTTAGTGCAACCAAGCTCAAATGTTCCAGGTCCTTTAAAAGTTCTTTTGCTAACCTAGTTTGTTTTCCCCATTTACAGTCTTCTCGATAAGGAATGCCCCATGCAGAAAATCGCGCTTACAAGCTGAACATACCTGCCGTGAGGGGAACGGCTTGCAGTCTCTGTTTTTTCCGCCGTGAGGGGAACGGCTTCAATTTCTATTAACTCCACGCCGTGAGGGGAACGGCCTACACTTCCCAGCAGCCCCGCATCGGCGCTGGGATACAGCGTCAGCACAGGCGCCTCCCGCCCCTGCCAGGACAAAGCGCGGCTGCCCTCCCGCAGCGGGACGCGCTTACAAGCTGATCATACTTGCCGTGAGGGGAACGGCTTGCAGTCTCTGTTTTTTCCGCAGTGAGGGGAACGGCTTCAATTTCTATTAACTCCACGCCATGAGGGGAACGGCCTACACTTCCCAGCAGCCCCGCATCGGCGCTGATACAGCGTCAGCACAGGCGCCTCCCGCCCCCTGCCAGGACAAAAGCGCGGCTGCCCTCCCGCAGCGCGGGACGCGCCTACAAGCTGATCATACCTGCCGTGAGGGAACGGCTTGCAGTCTCTGTTTTTTCCGCCGTGAGGGAACGGCTTCAATTTCTATTAACTCAACGCCGTGAGGGGAACGGCCTACACTTCCCAGCAGCCCCGCATCGGCGCTGGGATACAGCGTCAGCACAGGCGCCTCCCGCCCCCTGCCAGGACAAAAGCGCGGCTGCCCTCCCGCGCCCGTCAGCGACAGGAAGAGGCAGGGCAGGGCCACCCCCCTTGGCTGTATATAAGAAGAATAACGAAGAATCCTGGTAAGGTGAATCATCGTTTGTTATAAAACATTGCTATCGCTTGTGTCACATTACTTGCCGGAAAATGGGCAAAAGGAAGCAACCATACTCCACGGGAAAACCACATACAGATAATATGCCAATCACGAAGTATTTAAAATCTGCTGTGGGAAGGATTGACAGTGAGATTGTTCTTGTGGAGGAACAATTGGCGGCGACAAAAACAGCACTTGATGCCGCCTTGGTGGTATCGGTACATGAGACTCTAGAAGATTGTTGTGAGGCCACGAATCAGGTGTCTATTGGTAAAGAGAAGTCTATAGAACTAGAGGTTGTGCCAGATAGACAATTTGTGAATAAAAAGGCTACACCCAGGAAATCAGATAATTGGTGTATATTAACAACATCGCTGGAAATTACAGCCCTATCGGATAATATAGATTTAGTTATACCACCAGTTATACCACCAGCAAAAAGGCTAAACAAGTTCGAAATTAAAACCTAGTTTTGATGACAGTAAGAGTGGGAAACCTAGACCGAACCAGAAGGTAAATAAAGGCGGTAGGTTAGATAAACGATTAAAGGAGGGGGAAAACCTAAAAGGAAATGATCAAATGATCGATAACCTCGAGACATTATCTAAAAAATTGCATTCTAAACTGGACAATATTGAACGCCGAGTAATGTCAGAGATTAAATTGGTTCAAAAAGATGTAACCTCCCTAATGAACCTGGTAATGGGACTCATCACTCCAAAAAATTCTATTTTACCATCTGTGAGTGATAAATCAACACCAAGGCAAAAAGAAGCCCCAACTGTTGTTCGGCTAAAACAAAGTTCGACCAAACCTATTACGGGGGAAAATATACAATTCGCACAAGATCAAAGGTCATCAAATGTACAGCAATTTACCCCCAGATGCCCTAAAGAAACCGAGAGAATTGTTGATCCAAGCAGAACTGTGAATATAGACACTAATACTAACACGGAAGAACTTCGACAGTTAGCTTCTTTACACCTTCCACCACAGTCGACACCATATGTTATCATACTTAAAAATGTGGCTAGGGTGGAGGATAAGAAGCTTGAGTCCTATGAGTCATTAAAAAATAAAGTGATATATTGGTTCACAGCGAATACAAATATGGACAGAAATGTTTTGTTAAGAAATATAATAATGTTGAGAAGGGTGAGTTGGGTGGGTAGATCCATGAAACAATGCGTAGGAGATTGCATAGTAATAAACTTCCGTAGCAGGGATCTGGTTAGAGATTTGTTGGAGGTACTTGCATATAAAGTTGTAGCAATGAATCCTAATATAGCTGAAGATATAATTGCTGTCCCGCTGGGCTATTTTTACAGGATAACCGACAAGACCAACAAAGTCAATGGTCCTAATTCTAATGTGTATAGACCCATGATAAATGTTTCTACATACAATAGGTATGAACCATTACAATCCTGTAGTGAGATTGATTGACATAGGGAGGATGCTGAAATTGATGTTATTAGAGCTCCACTATACACCCCGATGGTAAACAAGCCAGCAGGCGGCTTATGTCCGCAAATACTAATTAATGTACAAAATGTTTCCCCCATTACCAGGGAAGATACCCCTCTAGGGATATGGAGGAGGCTGCTGGAGACTATTTAATTGTACAAAATAACAAAGCTACTAACATTATGTCCTGGAATGTAGCAGGAGTCAAAAATAAGATAACTAATGACGACTGGCTTGAAATTATAGAGGGATGTGAAGTAATTATGATCCAGGAAACTTGGATTACTGAACCTTTTTTATTAATGGTTTTAAAGTAATTTGTACTAACGCTAGCCCGTCTAGAAGGGGAGATCAAAGGAGGCCTGGCAACATTAATAGCTGTAACTGCGCCTCTAACAGTAAAGGAAGTTAATATTAAGTCACAATATTATCAATTAATACAACTTTATTCGGAAGGGAAACAGACAATGGTGTTAATTAATTTTTATAATAATATTTTTGATGTTACTAGACCAATGGTAATTAAGGCCCTAGAGGAAGATCTAGAGCTTTTTTAAAGGAATTGGGAGGGGAGTATACACTTATCTGGGCGGGTGATTTTAACTGTGAAATTTGTGAAATTTTGGTAGGTGAACAATGTGGGTTCAGTGATTGCTTTGGAGATCGAATTCCCCATTTTCCACATGATGCTTATGGGGATGAAATAAATAATAGTATCTCAAAATATAATCTAGCGATTATAGAACCCGATATTTTAGAGGAGAAGTAGCGAAACACACGTATGTAGGAGGTAGATCAGCATCAAATATTGATCATTTTGTTATATCTATTAAATACAAGGGTTTGGTGGAAAAGTGCTCAATTATAGAAACACTGCATAGTGATCATCACCCACTGATTCTGACATTGAGGCTTAACCTCTCACAAAGATTGAGGGAAAGGCCTCAAATTCAGAATTAAAATTCAAAGGAAATAATGGAGTATCCATTAAGTGGTCAAGTGTAGATCCAACAAGTTTTCTAAATAACTTAAAAGGGAAAATACAAAAGGAAATTAGTATCTGCATGAATAATTTTTCAACAGATGCAGAAACTATAAATGCTTTTAGTGATATTACTATGGAGATAGCGGGTGATTTAACATCTAAAAAGAAGCATAAGGCCTGTGATAATAACCCAAGATGGTTTAATAAAGAATGTTCCAAATTAAATAGAGATCTGAAAACAGCCTAAAAATAAAACCTAGGGATAACGTAAAAATAAGTAACCTAAGGAAGGATTATAGGAAAACCTTAAACGAACGAAAAGGTGAAATACGGGAGGATGCATGGGCAAGCCTAGTAGAGGCCGCAGAAATCAGAAATGCTGCACTATTTTGGAGAACAATAGATTACCCGTTTTTTAAAGATGATGCAACAGGGAGAATAGAAATAGCTGTTCCCCCTGAAGACTAGATGATCCATTTTGAGAGTATTTTTAATCCAGAAGCAGTAAAAATTAGCAAAATAAAGAACGGTAATTTTATTTTAGTTGACCCCGTAAAATTTTTACCAATTACCTCTGAAGAAATTAAAATCGCCCTCTATAAAAGTGCTAGCAGAAAAGCCGCTGGCCCAGATGGGGTACCCATTGATATTTTTAAATGTAATATGGATTATTGGACTCCGATCCTTCTAAAGGTTTTTAACGCTGCGATAAGGGTTTTCTGCCAGTATCTTGGACAGAAAGCATTATCGTACCAATTTTTAAAAAGGAGATAGAGGGAAAGCAAATTGTTATAGACCCATATCCCTTCTGGACTCAACCTCGAAATTAATGGGACGAATTCTTTTGGGGAGGTTGGAAGAATGGGCTAACGAACATAATATTCTTTCTGAAGTTCAGTATGGGTTCAGAAGGGGAATTGGAACTGTAGAACAGTGTTTAAATTTGGAATTACTTATGGGAAAATATACTCTTGCTAAGGAGGGGCTCTTCATCTTTGCTTTTTAGATTTAACAAGTGCGTTTGACCTCGTTAATCATACTAAATTGTGGCAAACCCTGAAGGAGCAAGGAGCACCCACTGATATTATTATATATTTGTCCCAAATTTATTCATTTTTAACCTCAAGAGTACGTTTTGAAATAAAGGGTGAATGCACTGAGGATTTTAGAGTTACAAGGGGAATACGCCAGGGCTGCGTACTGGCGTCACTGCTTTTTTCCTTATATATTAATAACATAGATACCTATTTACAAAATGAAAATGCAGATACCCCAAAAGTTGGAATACGCAACACTCCAGTTTTACTTTATGCCGATGACGCTGTCCTCCTATCGAGGACAGCGAATGGCTTACAAATTTTAATTGAGAAGTTTGCTGAATTTATGTTAAAAAAGGATTTAAAGCTAAACCTTACTAAAACATTTGTAATGACATGCGGGAAATCTAAGTTGAAGCATAAAAAACATCATGTTGGAGGTGTAGTTATAGGGAGAGTGTCAACGTTCTCCTATTTAGGTCTTATATTTAGTAGTAAGGGCTCATGGAAACCTCATATCGACTCACGCAATCTGAAATTTCTAAGAATAATTGAAGGAATTTTCAGATTTGCGGCAAAAATAGGAAATAAACCCATAAGGGAAATTCTCACTCTATATAGAACTAAGTGTGTGACTGGTGTATGCCATGGGTCAGCGATATGGGGAAGAGCAAATATTACGTCCTTACAAACACAGGAGAATACATTTTTAAAAAGAGTATTGGCTGTCCCGAATTCTACAGCCAATTTTATAATACATAAAGAACTGTCAGTATCATATATTAATGATTTTATAAATATTGCAGGACTTATCTTCTGGCGTGGGCTATGGGCTAAAAGGAGACCAAATTTACAACTGACCTAATAAAGGACTGTCTGGCTCTTGACCACTGTAAAAAAATTCCTTGGCTAGAGCATATCTCTAATTTATTCAAGTATTGTAAGTTGAATTTTAATAAAATGGATCTAGAGTCTATTCTGGATATAAGTAAGAAAGATCTGAAGTTGAGATATACTCTGGCCAGTGAACAAGACAGACATGATGATACAAGACAGAAGCAAAGTGTCATTACTTATTGTGAAATTCCCTTGGTGGAGGGTATACAAACATATTTAACCCTAGTAAGGAATACCCAACACAGATATTATTTAACAAGGCTTAGACTTGGTACTTTACACCACTTATTTGCATTTTCCGATAAGGAAAGGTGGTCTTATAATTTACCGAGTTGCCCGTGTAATGGAAACACACCACAGTCCACGTTGCATTTTTACTATTTTGTACCTTTTATAGTGATATTAGGAAAACTGTTTTAAAACCACTGTTCATAACTAACAGGCTCTTTGATTATAAACAGGCCTTTATATTTCTATGTAGCCTGGATAATATGAAAATCGTCTGTTCAGTTATTTGTTATATTGTAAAAGCACTTAGGAAAAGAAGAGAACTAACAGATTTAGATGCATTATTATATGAGAAATCCAATGAGAATAATTAGATATGTTTAATATTGAATTAATTTAAGAAATAGTATGTAGAATAAGCATATTTGAAAACATGAGAAATTATTATTAAATGCTATATAGTTGTCTATTTTTAAATAAGTGTATATATTTTAATTGTGTATAAGGAGGAAATTTTAATATTTTCACTGATAAATTATGTTTGCTCCCTCTAATAAATTATGGATATGTTTATATTTGTCTGTTTTTGTAGTATGCTTTTATGGTTGTACATTTTTACACCGAATAAAGCTGATTTGACTTGACTTGACTAGTGCAACCAAGCTCAAATGTTCCAGGTCCTCTAAAAGTTCTTTTGCTAACCTAGTTTGTTTTCCCCATTTACAGTCTTCTCGATAAGGAATGCCCCATGCAGAAAATTGTTCTTCCAGTAGTTTGTCCCTGTCTAGGGGCCCTGATCAGTGCATGTTAAAGTCGCCTGTTGCAATAAGATTTGGGGTAGACTCCTCTGAAAGTATCCTCGTTATTTCGGATCCCAAGAGATTGGCCCCATTGGTTTTGTCTCGTGGGTAGAGGTAGATGTTTAGCAGTATTAGTTTTTGGTTGTTATTGTCTCCTCCTTAGTCCATTTTGATTGATTTTATGGCATTTGTTCATGTAGTTTTAACGTCCAGTTCCCTAATTGTGTTTATACTCTTGATTGAGGTGTAAATTATGAGACCCCTTTTAGATGCCCAAATTTGGTGCTTTTAACAGCCGGGAGATGGTATGTTTTGTAGCCTTGTAGATGGTGCAGTTGGTCTAGCCAGGTCTCCAGTAAAAGGATGAGGTAAAAGTTTTGAAAATATAACAGGAGCTGCGTGTCCGTGATTTTATTTCCCAGACCATTTATGTTCCAAGAACATAATGGTAGCTGAGGATTAACTGTTGGGGGTTGGTTCACTCCCAGTCAAGTGTTCTTGCTCCGTAGATTTATTGTTCTGGCTATCCAGGTCCAATCGTCTGACCTGGTGCTTGCCCTTGGTTGCCAAGGACTCCAGGCTTTTGTCTCCGACTGCGGTGCAGAGGTACTGCGTGCCCCTTTAAGCACAGATTGTGTCTTCCTCATGTTGTGCATGTGCATGGGCCCGCAGATTTCCTGCTCTTGTTGGTTTCAAAGCAGGGGCTCTGGGTAGCCTGTTTTTTGGTAGGGCCTTAATTGAATCCCTCAAGCATTTAGTTGTGGTTCCTCATTCATAATTCTCTTCGCTATTTCCTGTGTGGCCCAGATTGTCTTTGTTACCTCTTGATCTGACAGATGTTTGAGTTCCTTGAACTCAATACATTCCAAATCATGCAATCTTATATCAGCCAGTTTGCTAATTTATGTTAGTAATTGCAGGATATTGCCTCTGTTCAGGATGTTTCCCCGGCATATGGACTTATCCCCAGGGATGAGCAAGATGGTACAAATCTTAGGCTCCTCTTGGCGATGGCGACTTGGGATGGTTGCTGGAGGTGCCAGTTCATTATGATTAGGAGGGCTTATTCCTGTAGGTGCTGATGGCACTTCAGTCCTTCGAGTGGTTGAGCTGCGATAGATGACCCTGTTTTGCCCCCCTCCATTTGTTCCGGGGTGTGGTCGGCCTGGCAGTCTTTCCTCCTTTTTCCTCCGGGCTGTATGCACTCTGTAATCGCTCGGACCGGGTGGCTAGAAAGAGTTCAAGTGGCCTGTGAGGTTGTCGGTGCCCGGGTTAACCTCTGTGATGAACTTTCATTTGTTGGGGTCTCAGTGCCAGTTTGAAAATATGCCATTATGTTGGATTTCCTGTTCCTCCCCTTCCTCCTCTGTTTCCGGCGATGTTTTATTTCATGCAATTTCTTACCCACCTCTTCTTCTGTGTCAGGCTGTGGTATCTACTGACTGCTTGTTCATTTGCCAGTTGCTGTGAGGCACCGGTGGGCTCTGAATCTCTGATACCTAAACTTGCTCCAGGATGGTCTTGAAACGTTGTTCAAATCCTGTGCCCACTCCGGGTCCATAGGCCTTTTTGCTGGTATAATCCAATAACTTGCTGCTCCTCCCGGGGCTGGCCTGGTCCAATGCCCCTTTGATTTTAGGAGACCTATTAAGGATGTCTTGCACCTGATGCAATTGAGATGTTATGTTATGTTATGTTATTGGCATTTGTAACGCGCACGGCTACTCAAGAGTGTCCCGGCGCGAAAGCCAACTAAAAAGCAGGAAACTGAGAGAAGCGCAACTGTAGCCCCTATGGTGTTGGAGGTTAATCCTATGGTGTCCTTTTCTTGGCTGGCATGCCGTACTGTTCTTGTGAGGTTTGTTGCATTTTTTATATCGGAGAGGAGCTCCCCAATCACAGAGGGTAGAGTTGAGAGTTTGTCAACGATGGTGAAGCAGGTGCAGCGTGGCTGGATTATTTGTGTTTCTGCTTGGGCCCTCTTAATCATGTTTCTCATGTCAGATAGTTTACTATCGATGTTCGAGACATGTATTGCCAAGAAATTGAGAAGAGATAATTGAATGTCCATTTTATCTGAATGATACTGCTTGCTTTTATTGAAAGTTGCAAAGTGTTTAGTAGAGATGACCACAAATTTTCTGAACCTGATGGCATTTCCTCGGCGTTCCTGACTTGGTGGGTTTTGTTATTATCCTCCTGGGGGATGTCAGGAGAGTATGAGGCTACCAGCCTTTCCCATTCTTCCGTTGTGAGGTATGATATTTTACGTGTTTCACCTTTTGCAGTTTTCACAGCTTCAATGTCTGCCTTCTCTGTACCATAGTCAGATTTATCAATATGGTTCATTGCCTGGGACTCCACTGTGTTCAGGGCTGATGCCCTAGGAGTGTTTTCTGCCCCTACCCCTATCTTGTCAAGTTGTTCGATCGCCTTGATGTTACTCTGTGTTAAATTGGGGGGATCAGAGCTGATGAGCAAGCACGATCCTTCCCAATTGGCTGATGGGCAGCTACTTGGTGCGTCTATTGATCTCGTTGCAGTTGTAGTTGTGGATATTGTTGTAAGCATGTGAGGCTTAATTACCAGGGGCATATTGGGCTTTGGGTTTGTGTTTGGCAGAATTATAATTCTTGGTTCAAGCGGTGCCGCTGGGGCCCCAAAGGCCTATCGCATGCTTGGAGATATAGTACCGTTGTGGTCAGTGCTTGGTGTAAACACGCTTGCTGCAGGTGTCTCTGTTTGAATGAGTGTGTTTGTGATGCCCATTGCCTGATTACGACTTTCCTTTTCATGTGCTATGGTTCCGTGATAGCCTCATGTGCCACAGCTTCTTTATCCATACTTAAATTCTCATTGATTGCCAGCATTGGCGATTCGACTACAGCTTTTGTCTGTTCTAAAACTTCTGGGTGCAGTGGAGGGGGGAAGCCCTTGAGGTCTTTAATGCTTGAGCTCAATACTGCCCCTGTGTCCTTCACAAATGAGAATTGTGTGTAAATATTTGGTTGATAGCTGATTCTTGTTGTTTTAATGGACAAGACGCAATCTACTGCTACTAAGGCCGAGTGATCCAGTGAGTCGTGCTCTTCTGTGGCGGCATTTTCCATGGCAGATTCACTCAGTCCTTTGCACTTACTTTTCCTTTTGCTGGTCATTGAAGTAGCTGTTCGCCTTTCCTTCCCAGAACTCATAATGCACCTGAGGGTTTGAATCAGTGACCCCACCATAGGAAATTAGCCAAGCAATTGTGAGCGTCTCGTTCCAGACTCCGTGCAGGGTGGAGGAAGTATTTGGCAGGCCAGCGAATTAGTGTGTCTCTATTGGCTAGTGACAATGGTGGCTTGTTGGACCTACAAGTAAGGGTGAGTAGGCCTGGCGCATTCACCCCTGCAGGAATAACCCCTCCCAGCACCTGACTCAAGCCCCCCGCCTGCCTCTGCTGCTTCTATGAGAGCTGTGGTTGGTAAACCGTGGTAGACCATGTCAGGTGGGGAAGAGAGCACCTCCACCTTGAAGTGCACTGTGAGCCAAGTGCTGCTGACTGTGGCTGTGGCTGGCAAATACTGTCACAGGACCAGCAGAGGAGGTGGGGTGAGGCGTGCTTTTGCTGGTGTCAGTGCCTGAGTAGAGCAATGCACCGTGGTACAGGGAGGACAAGGAGGTCAGGGAGGGCAGGGGGCAAGGTGCGGTGTGATCAGGTGTCCGCCTCAGGCCTCCTTCTGGCTCCCAATTGCTCACCTCCGTCCTCCTGAAGCGAGCCTCTGTCCCTCTCCACCTCCACCTCAGTCTGTGGCCTCAGTGAATTTTCTCGGCTGCAGTTTTTTTGATTGCAGGCTTGCGACGAGTTGAATGGACAACAGAGCAGCAAAGTCCTGGGTCCCCTTGTTGCCCTTTTGTCTCCCCCACAGCATGCTGGCCTTCCGCAGCCGGTTGCAGCAGCAGGTTCCCCCAAGTACCGCAGTTCCGCGTCCCGTGCCGCGCCCACTAACACTCTGCTATGCCGCCACTTCCCTGTAGCTAGGTCATAGAGTAAACTGTATGTGTATAAAAGCAAAGACATGTAGTTCGTCCTTTTTGACAGGTACAAGCACATTTTTAGGTGCATATGTAGACTTATACATCTAGTGCTGTAGATTGAGTTCAACGTCATGTAGGCAGTTATGAAAGGGCAGAGCTACTAATACATCCTGTTAGAGTTTAAAGCATCTACACATTCACTCACATGCGCTGAGACAACTCTTATGTATCGACTGCTAATAGAGACAGTGACACTCTCACTTAAACAACTCAATAGTGGCTGACACTACCAACACAGAATTCATGCCATTCCTTACATATAGATTTACAGAGCAAAATAGCCAGAAAGAGAGCCAGCACTGTACTAAGACACTTTACTACATATAGAAAAAAACTAGATAGGAAGTGAAACACTTATCCAGATATATAGTACACCGCTGACACTAGCAAGTGAACCTTCCAGACGAGTAGCCCTTTGAAAATGTTGCAGGCTTAGTGCACTTGAGCCTGGGCATGCAGTTCTATCTACTGGTAGGGCGACTTGGTATTTCAAGCTCCTTGACAAGTCTTAATCTGCTATAGTAATACTTAAAAGTCACCCCTAAGGTAGCCTGCAGCTAGGCCAAAGGGTAAACTGTATGTGCATAAAAGGAAAGACATGTAGTTAAAAGTTTTTGATCGGTACACACACACTTTTACACGCATATGCTGACTTATAAATCTTGGGGCATATTTACAAGAAGTTAACGCCACCAAAACGTCACTTTTTTAGATGTTCTAGTGGCGTTAAGTCCTTTGCCTTATTTACAAGACGGCGTTAAGCCACTCAACGTGGCTTAAAGCCGCCTTGTAAATAAAGCCCCTATTCACGCAGCACTTAGCGTGAAAGGGGCATGCAATGGGTGTTGCAGTGGTGTTCCGTCACAACACTCATTGTTTTTTGACGCTGCCCCACATTTACAAGGTATAGACCAGTGCCAAAAATACCGCCAGGAAATACCTGGTCTTAAACAGGCGATATGAGTAGAACTGTTTAATTTCTCCTCGTATTTTGCTCTTTCCATGTGTGCTATAGAAACAACGAATAGCCTGCAAAGATTGTTTGTGTGCAGGAAGGTGTCCCTTCCTGCACATAAACAATCACCCCTGCAGCGCAGGCACCCATGCAACATGGCGCAAGGGTGCCTACGCTGGCTCTAGGCAGCTTCTTTAAAGCCAGCGCTAGGGGAAACGCAGGGGTGCACCGCATTCTCGTAAATACGGCGCATCCCTGCATTCGTTACCAATTTTGGCATAACACCGCGCTCCGTCAGTTTTTAGTAAATATGACCCCTAGTGTTCTACATTGACTTCAATGTCATGTAAGCAGTTATGAAAAGGCTGAGCTACTAATACATCCTCTCAGACAAAGTTTCAATCATCTACACCTTCACCCACATGTGCAGACACAACTCTTATGTATGTAGCGCTAATGGAGGCATGAACACTGTCACTTAAACAACTCATTAGTGACTGTCACACTCAAGAGAAAATCCATGCCACCCCTTACATATAGATTTAGCGAATAAAACAGCCAGAAATAGAGTCAGCAATGTACTAAGACACTTTAGTACATATACAAAAAAGACTCCAGATAGGAACTGACACACTTATCCAGATATGTAGTAAAACTCTGACACTAGCAAGTGAACCACCCAGACAAGAAACCCTTTGAAAATGTTGCAGGCCTGGTGCACTTAATCTTGCCCATGCTTTTCTACTGGTAGGCCGACTTGGTATATCAAACCCCTTGACAAGCCTTAACCTACTCTTGTACTACTTCAAAGTCATCCCTAACGTAGCCTGTAGCTACGCCATAGGGTAAAGTGTATGTGCATAAAAGAAAAGAAATGCACTTATAAGTTTTTAACAGGTACATGCACAGTTTTAGGCGCATATGCTGACTTCCAGTGTTCTACATTCAGTAGAGCTTCTTATACATCCTCTCAGACAGTGTTTCAAGCATCTACAGCTTCACTCACATGCACAGACACAACTCTTATGTATCTGGCGCTAATGGAAGCAGTGACACTCTCACTTAAACAAGTGAATAAGTGACTGACACACCCAAGGGACAATCCATGCCACCTCCTAGATATAAATTTATAGAGCCAAACAGTCAGAAACAGAGTCAGCTATGTTCTAAGAAACTTTATTACATATAGATACACTTATCCTGATATGTAGTATAGCTCTGACATTACCAAGTAAACCCTTCAGACAAGTAGCCCTTTCAACATGGCTCAGACCTAGTACACTCAAGCTTCTATATGCAGTTCTACAGCTAGGCCAACTTCGTATGTCAAACCCCATGACAAGCCTTGACCTGCTGTAGTACTACTTAAAGTCACCTCTAATGTAGCCTGTAGCTAGGCCATAGGGTTAAGTATATGTGCATAAAAGGAAAGACATTTACTTAGACGTTTTTGACAGGTACATGCACATTAAAAAACCTTAGAAATTCACTGAAAAAACCAAAGGTTACAGGGACATTATAGTTAGGAAATAGAATAAGAAAAAACCTTAGAAATTCACTGAAAAAACAAAGCTTACAGGGACGTTATAGTTAGGCTTAGATTTCACTCGTACAAAACCAGTGAAATTCGGCAGTTATATTTACCAGAGCTAACTATAGCTTACGCCCCCGCAATGCATTGCTTATGACGACCTCACATAGTACATCACTCATGACATGGTCAGTGACATCACTGATGATATCACTGATGAAATCTCAAATGGCATCACTGATGACATCAAGTGAGTGTAAGTATTTTTAGGCATTTATGGGTGTTAAAAATATACTAACCTACTACAAAAGTTAAATTAGTATACTAGGTGCACTTCTACTGAGTGATACTACTTCTAACATATATTATGTGAGTGGTTGCATGACCGTATGTATCTTTGTGTGTATGGGTGTGTGAGTGGCCGTATGGGTGTATTAGTGGGTGTGTGAGTTGCTGTGTGGGTGAGTGAGATGGTGTGTGAGTGGCTGTATTGGTGAGTGAGTGGGTGTGTCGGTGGCTGTATGGGTGAGTGAGTGGTGATGTGAGTGGCTCTATGGGTGGATAACTGGGTGAGTAGTGACTATATGGGTGAGTGAGTGGGTATCTGAATGGCTGTATGAATGAGTAACTGGGAGTGTAAGTGGCTGTATGGGTGAGTGGCTGTTTCAGTTGGTGTTTGGTTAAGTCAGTCAGTGTGTGAGTGGCTGTATTACAGAGTGAGTGTCTGTGTGAATGGCTGTACGGTTGAGTGAGCAGATGTGTGAGTGCTTGTATGGATGTGTGAATGGGTATGTAAATGATTGTGTGGGGATGTGAGTGAGTGTGGGAGTGCTTGTATGGGTGAGCGAGTGGCTGTGTTGAGAAGCTGTATGGGTGAGTGAGTGAGTGGGTGTGTGAGTGACCTTGTAGGTAAATACATGGGTATGTGAGTAGCTGTATGGCTGAGAGTATGCCTGTGTGAGTGGCTCTATTGGTGAGTGACTGGTTGTATAAGTAGCTGTATGGGTGAGTGAATAGTTGTGTGAGTGGCTGTACGAGTGTATAAGTGGGTGTGTTAGTACTTGTATGGGCTTGCGAATAGGTATGTGAGTGGTTGTGCGCTTATCTGAGTGGGCATACGAAAGGTTGTATTGGGGTGCGAGAGGGTGTGTGATATCATCCAATGAATGTGAGTGTTTTTTAAAAGTTACTGAGTTTTAAACATATATACTAAGGTAAGTGGCTGTGGGAGTACCTGTATGGGTGTGTGAGTGGGTGTGTATGTGGTGTATAGAAGAGTGAGTGTTGTATATGAGAGACTCTATACATGAGGGAGTGTGTGTATGTGTGTGTATATGTTTTTGTATGGGTGAGTAAGTGGTTGTGTCAGTAAGTATATGAGTATGTGAGTGGCTGCGTGAGTATCTGTATGGGTGAGTGAGTGGGTATATGAGTGACTCTAATGGTGAAAGAGACGATGAATGAGTGCTGCATGGGTGAGTGTGTGGGTGTGTCAGTGGTTGTAAATATTTAATGAGAGGGTGCACGAGTGGCTGAATGGGTGTCTGAGGGGGTACATAAGTGTCTGCATGGGTGAGTGAGAGGGTACGTGAGGGGCTGTATGGGTGAATGAATGGGTGTGTAAAGGTGTATATGGGTGAGTGAGTGGGTGTGTCAGTGGCTATATGGGTGAGTGAGTGGCCATGTGATTGCCTCTATGGGTGGGTAACTGGGTGCCTGAATGGCTGTATGAGTGAGTGACTGGGTGTGTAAGTTACTGTATGAGTGAGTGGCTGTTTCAGTGGGTGGTTGTTTAAGTAAGTCAGTGTTTGAGTGACTGTATTGGAGAGCGAGTGTCTGTGTGAATGGCTGTATGGATGAGTGAGCGGATGTGTGAGTGCTTGTATGGATGTGTGAATGGGTATGTAAGTGATTGAGTGGGGATTTGAGTGCTTTATGGGTAAATGAGTGGTTGTGTTGGGAGGCTGTGTGGGTGAGTCAGTGGGTGTGTGAGTGACTGTGTAGGTGAATAAGTGGGTGTGTTAGTGGCTCTATGGGTGAGTGACTAGTTGTATCAGTAGTTGTATCAGTAGCTGTATGAGTGAGTGAATGGTTGTGTGAGTGGCTGTACGAGTAAGTGAGTGGGTGTGTGAGTGACTCTATGGAGGAGTAAGACCTGAGCGAGAGGTCTGGAAGGAGAGGGCAGTCCATGTACAAACCTTACTGCGCACTCCCACTATCTGAGAAAGAGGTGTGGAAAGAGAGGCCAGTCCATGCAGAAACCCTACTACTCATACCTCGCATGTAAGAGAGAGATCTGAGGGAAGAGGCCTGTCTCTCCTCAGACCCTACTATGCACACCCATCATCCAAGTGAGTGGTCTCAGTGAAGAGGCCAGTTACTCTTTATACTCTACTACACACACTCGTCATCCAAGTGAGAGGTCTGTGTGGAGAGTTCACTGTCTTCACATACACTAGTATACACACCAGTCATGCAAGACAGAGGTTTGATTATAGAAGCAAGGCCCTCCCTATACCCTACTAATCACACCTGTGATCTAAGGAAGAGGTCAATCTCTGCCCATAGCCTCCTATTCACACCTGTAATTCAAGAGAAAGGTGTCGGCGGAGGGGCCAGTCTCTCCTCAAACTCTAGTATATATAATTGTAATCAAAGAGAGAGGTCTTAGGGGAGGGGCCAGTCCCTCCAGACATCCTACTATGCACACCTGTCATTCAAGAGAGGGGTCTCAGTGGAGATGCCAGTCCTTCCACACACACCTGTCATCTGAGAAAGAGATCTGTGTGGAGAGGCCAGTCCCTCCACACACCCTACTATGCACTCCTGTCATCCATGAGAGAGGTCTAAAAGAAGAAGCCAGTCCCTGCCCAAAGACTACTATGCACAGCTGTCATCTGAGAGAGAGATCTGAGCGGAGAGTCCAGTCTCTCTCCACACACCCTACCAGGCAGACATGTCATCAGAAAGAGAGGTCTGAAAGGAGAGCCCTGTCCCTCCCCATGCACTACCACATACACCTGTCATCTAAGAGAGAGGTCTCAAATGAGAGACCAGTCCCTCCCCACGTGCTACCACACACACCTGTCATCTGAGAGAGAGGTCTGAAATGAGAGGCCAGTCCCTCCCCACACCCTACTATGCAAATCTGTCATCTGAGAGAGAAGTCTGAAAGGAGAGGCCAGTCCCTCCCCACACCCTCCTATACCTATCCATTATTACAGAGAGCAGTCTTATCAGAGAGGCCAGTCCCTCCACACACCCTACTACACACACCCATCATCTGAGAGAGAGAGATCTGAAAGGAGAACCCAGTTTCTCCCCACACCCTACTATGCACATCCATCATTACAGAGAGAGGTCTCAACAGAGAAGCCAGTCTCTCTCCACACCCTACTATGCACATTTATCATTACAGAGAGAGGTCTCATCAGAGAGGCCAGTCCCTCTCCATACCCTACTGTTAGAAATGGGGATCTCCAGTTGGCCGCGGCTGGCGCCGAGGTCCAAATAGGGATCCTTCTTCCTAAGTCAGAGTAAGGGGGCTACACCCTTTGATAACCCCTGCTCAACCCTGTGGTAACGTAGCACGAGCAGACAGGCCTATCTCAGAGGCAGTGTGTGAAGCATTTATGACCATACACAATAACACAGGAGAGACGCTACAAACGGACACCACAAGTATTTATAGAAAAATAGTTATCTTTTTATAGACCGAACACGAGGCTAAAAGCACTCAAGGAACCACAATGCACACAATTACAGATTCACTTCAAAAGCAATAAAGGCACTCGAAACGGGGTGGAACAGACTTAGTTCGGGGCCGGGGTCCACGCGACCCGGTGATGCACAATGTACCTGAGATGTAAGGGAGCACAGCACGCAGCCTCACAAGGAAGCCGCGGGGATGACAGGCGGACTCGCAGCGGCCACAGCTCCCGGCTGTAGCGGTCCGCGGCGTGCACTCACGATAATCCTGGGACGGGACTTAAAGGCGGGCACCCATCAGGGGGTAACAAGATCCTGGACGTGGTGACTAGTGCGGGCCCTCAGCGGCACAGCTCCTCTGCTGCAGCGGCCCACAATAGCGATAGCGATGATTCTCGTAGGACGGCAAAGGCGGGCACTCAGCGGCACAGCTCCTCAGCTGCAGCGGCCCACAATAGCGATGATTTCCATAGGATGGCCAATGCGGGCACTCAGCGGCACAGCTCCTCAGCTGCAGCGGCCCACAATAGCGATAGCGATGATTTCCGTAGGATGCAAATGCGGGCACTCAGCGGCACAGCTCCTCAGCTGCAGCGGCCCACAATAGCGATAGCGACTTTCATAGGATGGCAAATGCGGGCACTCAGCGGCACAGCTCCTCAGCTGCAGCGGCCCACAATAGCGATAGCGATGATTTTTGTAGGATGGCAAATGCGGGCACTCAGCGGCACAGCTCCTCAGCTGCAGCGGCCCACAATAGCGATAGCGATGATTTCCGTAGGATGGCAAATGCGGGCACTCAGTGGCACAGCTCCTCAGCTGCAGCGGCCCACAATAGCGATAGCGACTTTCATAGGATGGCAAATGCGGGCACTCAGCGGCACAGCTCCTCAGCTGCAGCGGCCCACAATAGCGATAGCGACTTTCATAGGATGGCAAATGCGGGCACTCAGCGGCACAGCTCCTCAGCTGCAGCGGCCCACAATAGCGATTGCGACTTTCAGCCTCGTTCCCCGCAGTAGAACCAGAGGCTCTGGAATTCTCAACAGAGGCCTCACCTGCGGGTACAATCCCCCTCAAATAGGAATCCAGACGGCTGATGGGTGAAGTCTAATGTCCCTGAGACTTCAGCAGGAGGCGAGCTCAAATCAGGCCCTTGGGTAGTTGCTTCAGCAAGATGGATGAAAGTTTCAAAAGTCCTTTCCCTCTAGTTACACGGACAGAGGTTCGTCTTGGCATCCAGAAGTAACACACCTTGGGGGTTTTTCGCGCAGATCTTTATACCCCACAAGTCTTTGTTCTCTCAAAAGTCACAAGTCACTGAACCCAGTCAGAACCAGTTCGGGGAGGTACTGGGGGCACGTTGTTTACAAGGCGGCATCCTGCCTGTGAGGAAGAGGGGGTCTGCTATCAGACGCACAGTGGGGGCTGGAGCCATCATTCACCTTGGCAGGCCCAGCCCTGCTCAGACCAAAGGGTCACCCCTCCCCATACTCCAGCTGCAGATTCCTCTACTCGACCCAGGTCGGGTTCAGCCTACCCTGTCCCTCCAAAACCAGACGGCCAATACACATAACAGCAGAGCACACGGGAAGACTTAGGCACGAAAATACCCGCTTTCCCAAAGTGGTATTTTCAGACACAGAATATACAAATAACCCTCACTAAAAGATGGACTTTAATATTCTGAGCTCAGGCATACCAAATTCGACTTTCCACTTTGCAAGCTGCTTCTGTGGGTGGCGCAATCAGCGCTGCAGGCCCACCAGCAGCATTCGGTCTACCAGCCCTGGGCACGCACGGTGCACTATACTAGAGACTAATAGGTAAACCAAATGAGCCAATTATGGGAACATCAATTCATACAGTCAATTTACCATAGGGAGCATTCGCGCTGTGGCACGGAATGGCCGTGGCACAGCGCCCAGAGCATCTAACACCAGTAAACACAGAGGAGACAAAAAGCGAGAAAGGGAGGGGAGACCCACGCCAATGGTGCCAGGTCTAACACCTACTATGTACACCAGTCATTCAAGAGAGGGGTCTCAGTGGAGAGGCCAGAGCGGTTGACTACAGAGCACGGGGCTCACGCCGGTGGCAGCTCAGCTCAGCATTCTGTGACTCTAGGCAATAGCTGTATACAAAGGAGGGACTACTGGGCTTTTTCCTCTATCAGTGTCGAGGGAGGTCCAGCAAAGGTGCCCTAATTGAAGTATTAGAAGAAGAAGGTTATGCTGTTCCTCAAGAGTGTACGGGCAAGGAAATTGACACCAAATTGGATTGTAATGCCCTCACACACCCAATCGGGTGTCATGCTTCATCATCTGGGCTGCTCCTCGTCGGGTCGGCGGTGCAATACCCAACCTGGCGCCGAGGTCCAAATAGGGATCCTTCTTCCTAAGTCAGAGTAAGGGGGCTACACCCTTTGATAACCCCTGCTCAACCCTGTGGTAACGTAGCACGAGCAGACAGGCCTATCTCAGAGGCAGTGTGTGAAGCATTTATGACCATACACAATAACACAGGAGAGACGCTACAAACGGACACCACAAGTATTTATAGAAAAATAGTTATCTTTTTATAGACCGAACACGAGGCTAAAAGCACTCAAGGAACCACAATGCACACAATTACAGATTCACTTCAAAAGCAATAAAGGCACTCGAAACGGGGGTGGAACAGACTTAGTTCGGGGCCGGGGTCCACGCGACCCGGTGATGCACAATGTACCTGAGATGTAAAGGGGCACAGCACGCAGCCTCACAAGGAAGCCGCGGGGATGACAGGCGGACTCGCAGCGGCCACAGCTCCCGGCTGTAGCGGTCCGCGGCGTGCACTCACGATAATCCTGGGACGGGGCTTAAAGGCGGGCACCCATCAGGGGGTAACAAGATCCTGGACGTGGTGACTAGTGCGGGCCCTCAGCGGAACAGCTCCTCTGCTGCAGCGGCCCACAATAGCGATAGCGATGATTCTCGTAGGACGGCAAAGGCGGGCACTCAGCGGCACAGCTCCTCAGCTGCAGCGGCCCACAATAGCGATGATTTCCATAGGATGGCCAATGCGGGCACTCAGCGGCACAGCTCCTCAGCTGCAGCAGCCCACAATAGCGATAGCGATGATTTCCGTAGGATGGCAAATGCGGGCACTCAGCGGCACAGCTCCTCAGCTGCAGCGGCCCACAATAGCGATAGTGAGGATTTCCGTAGGATGGCAAATGCGGGCACTCAGCGGCACAGCTCCTCAGCTGCAGCGGCCCACAATAGCGATAGCGACTTTCATAGGATGGCAAATGCGGGCACTCAGCGGCACAGCTCCTCAGCTGCAGCGGCCCACAATAGCGATAGCGATGATTTTTGTAGGATGGCAAATGCGGGCACTCAGCGGCACAGCTCCTCAGCTGCAGCGGCCCACAATAGCGATAGCGACTTTCATAGGATGGCAAATGCGGGCACTCAGCGGCACAGCTCCTCAGCTGCAGCGGCCCACAATAGCGATAGCGACTTTCATAGGATGGCAAATGCGGGCACTCAGCGGCACAGCTCCTCAGCTGCAGCGGCCCACAATAGCGATTGCGACTTTCAGCCTCGTTCCCCGCAGTAGAACCAGAGGCTCTGGAATTCTCAACAGATGCCTCACCTGCGGGTACAATCCCCCTCAAATAGGAATCCAGACGGCTGATGGGTGAAGTCTAATGTCCCTGAGACTTCAGCAGGAGGCGAGCTCAAATCAGGCCCTTGGGTAGTTGCTTCAGCAAGATGGATGAAAGTTTCAAAAGTCCTTTCCCTCTAGTTACACGGACAGAGGTTCGTCTTGGCATCCAGAAGTAACACACCTTGGGGGTTTTTCGCGCAGATCTTTATACCCCACAAGTCTTTGTTCTCTCAAAAGTCACAAGTCACTGAACCCAGTCAGAACCAGTTCGGGGAGGTCCTGGGGGCACGTTGTTTACAAGGCGGCATCCTGCCTGTGAGGAAGAGGGGGTCTGCTATCAGACGCACAGTGGGGGCTGGAGCCATCATTCACCTTGGCAGGCCCAGCCCTGCTCAGACCAAAGGGTCACCCCTCCCCATACTCCAGCTGCAGATTCCTCTACTCGACCCAGGTCGGGTTCAGCCTACCCTGTCCCTCCAAAACCAGACGGCCAATACACATAACAGCAGAGCACACGGGAAGACTTAGGCACGAAAATACCCGCTTTCCCAAAGTGGTATTTTCAGACACAGAATATACAAATAACCCTCACTAAAAGATGGACTTTAATATTCTGAGCTCAGGCATACCAAATTCGACTTTCCACTTTGCAAGCTGCTTCTGTGGGTGGCGCAATCAGCGCTGCAGGCCCACCAGCAGCATTCGGTCTACCAGCCCTGGGCACGCACGGTGCACTATACTAGAGACTAATAGGTAAACCAAATGAGCCAATTATGGGAACATCAATTCATACAGTCAATTTACCATAGGGAGCATTCGCGCTGTGGCACGGAATGGCCGTGGCACAGCGCCCAGAGCATCTAACACCAGTAAACACAGAGGAGACAAAAAGCGAGAAAGGGAGGGTAGACCCACGCCAATGGTGCCAGGTCTAACACCTACTATGTACACCAGTCATTCAAGAGAGGGCAGAGCGGTTGACTACAGAGCACGGGGCTCACGCCGGTGGCAGCTCAGCTCAGCATTCTGTGACTCTAGGCAATAGCTGTATACAAAGGAGGGACTACTGGGCTTTTTCCTCTATCAGTGTCGAGGGAGGTCCAGCAAAGGTGCCCTAATTGAAGTATTAGAAGAAGAAGGTTATGCTGTTCCTCAAGAGTGTACGGGCAAGGGAAATTGACACCAAATTGGATTGTAATGCCCTCACACACCCAATCGGGTGTCATGCTTCATCATCTGGGCTGCTCCTCGTCGGGTCGGCGGTGCAATACCCAACCTGGCGCCGAGGTCCAAATAGGGATCCTTCTTCCTAAGTCAGAGTAAGGGGCTACACCCTTTGATAACCCCTGCTCAACCCTGTGGTAACGTAGCACGAGCAGACAGGCCTATCTCAGAGGCAGTGTGTGAAGCATTTATGACCATACACAATAACACAGGAGAGACGCTACAAACGGACACCACAAGTATTTATAGAAAAATAGTTATCTTTTTATAGACCGAACACGAGGCTAAAAGCACTCAAGGAACCACAATGCACACAATTACAGATTCACTTCAAAAGCAATAAAGGCACTCGAAACGGGGTGGAACAGACTTAGTTCGGGGCCGGGGTCCACGCGACCCGGTGATGCACAATGTACCTGAGATGTAAAGGGGCACAGCACGCAGCCTCACAAGGAAGCCGCGGGGATGACAGGCGGACTCGCAGCGGCCACAGCTCCCGGCTGTAGCGGTCCGCGGCGTGCACTCACGATAATCCTGGGACGGGACTTAAAGGCGGGCACCCATCAGGGGTAACAAGATCCTGGACGTGGTGACTAGTGCGGGCCCTCAGCGGCACAGCTCCTCTGCTGCAGCGGCCCACAATAGCGATAGCGATGATTCTCGTAGGACGGCAAAGGCGGGCACTCAGCGGCACAGCTCCTCAGCTGCA
This sequence comes from Calotriton arnoldi, assembly GCA_963921515.1. Taxonomy (NCBI): domain Eukaryota; kingdom Metazoa; phylum Chordata; class Amphibia; order Caudata; family Salamandridae; genus Calotriton; species Calotriton arnoldi. The sequence continues at coordinate 219,636 of CAWUFW010002092.1, forward strand.
GCGGCCCACAATAGCGATGATTTCCATAGGATGGCCAATGCGGGCACTCAGCGGCACAGCTCCTCAGCTGCAGCGGCCCACAATAGCGATAGCGATGATTTCCGTAGGATGGCAAATGCGGGCACTCAGCGGCACAGCTCCTCAGCTGCAGCGGCCCACAATAGCGATAGTGAGGATTTCCGTAGGATGGCAAATGCGGGCACTCAGCGGCACAGCTCCTCCGCTGCAGCGGCCCACAATAGCGATAGCGACTTTCATAGGATGGCAAATGCGGGCACTCAGCGGCACAGCTCCTCAGCTGCAGCGGCCCACAATAGCGATAGCGATGATTTTTGTAGGATGGCAAATGCGGGCACTCAGCGGCACAGCTCCTCAGCTGCAGCGGCCCACAATAGCGATAGCGATGATTTCCGTAGGATGGCAAATGCGGGCTCTCAGTGGCACAGCTCCTCAGCTGCAGCGGCCCACAATAGCGATAGCGACTTTCATAGGATGGCAAATGCGGGCACTCAGCGGCACAGCTCCTCAGCTGCAGCGGCCCACAATAGCGATAGCGACTTTCATAGGATGGCAAATGCGGGCACTCAGCGGCACAGCTCCTCAGCTGCAGCGGCCCACAATAGCGATTGCGACTTTCAGCCTCGTTCCCCGCAGTAGGACCAGAGGCTCTGGAATTCTCAACAGAGGCCTCACCTGCGGGTACAATCCCCCTCAAATAGGAATCCAGACGGCTGATGGGTGAAGTCTAATGTCCCTGAGACTTCAGCAGGAGGCGAGCTCAAATCAGGCCCTTGGGTAGTTGCTTCAGCAAGATGGATGAAAGTTTCAAAAGTCCTTTCCCTCTAGTTACACGGACAGAGGTTCGTCTTGGCATCCAGAAGTAACACACCTTGGGGGTTTTTCGCGCAGATCTTTATACCCCACAAGTCTTTGTTCTCTCAAAAGTCACAAGTCACTGAACCCAGTCAGAACCAGTTCGGGGAGGTCCTGGGGGCACGTTGTTTACAAGGCGGCATCTTGCCTGTGAGGAAGAGGGGGTCTGCTATCAGACGCACAGTGGGGGCTGGAGCCATCATTCACCTTGGCAGGCCCAGCCCTGCTCAGACCAAAGGGTCACCCCTCCCCATACTCCAGCTGCAGATTCCTCTACTCGACCCAGGTCGGGTTCAGCCTACCCTGTCCCTCCAAAACCAGACGGCCAATACACATAACAGCAGAGCACACGGGAAGACTTAGGCACGAAAATACCCGCTTTCCCAAAGTGGTATTTTCAGACACAGAATATACAAATAACCCTCACTAAAAGATGGACTTTAATATTCTGAGCTCAGGCATACCAAATTCGACTTTCCACTTTGCAAGCTGCTTCTGTGGGTGGCGCAATCAGCGCTGCAGGCCCACCAGCAGCATTCGGTCTACCAGCCCTGGGCACGCACGGTGCACTATACTAGAGACTAATAGGTAAACCAAATGAGCCAATTATGGGAACATCAATTCATACAGTCAATTTACCATAGGGAGCATTCGCGCTGTGGCACGGAATGGCCGTGGCACAGCGCCCAGAGCATCTAACACCAGTAAACACAGAGGAGACAAAAAGCGAGAAAGGGAGGGGAGACCCACGCCAATGGTGCCAGGTCTAACACCTACTATGTACACCAGTCATTCAAGAGAGGGGTCTCAGTGGAGAGGCCAGAGCGGTTGACTACAGAGCACGGGGCTCACGCCGGTGGCAGCTCAGCTCAGCATTCTGTGACTCTAGGCAATAGCTGAATACAAAGGAGGGACTACTGGGCTTTTTCCTCTATCAGTGTCGAGGGAGGTCCAGCAAAGGTGCCCTAATTGAAGTATTAGAAGAAGAAGGTTATGCTGTTCCTCAAGAGTGTACGGGCAAGGGAAATTGACACCAAATTGGATTGTAATGCCCTCACACACCCAATCGGGTGTCATGCTTCATCATCTGGGCTGCTCCTCGTCGGGTCGGCGGTGCAATACCCAACGGGCTCCCTGTAGTAGGGGCACTTTGACAGAGATCTTTTTCCAATAGCCGTATGGTGAAGTGGGGGTGAGGGGCCAGAACTGTGTAGATGTATGTGTGTGATTTAAAATAAGGTTCGGAGTATCCGTGAAGACAATTTTTAATCAGTGGGTCTCCTACCCTAGTTAAAAATATAAACAATGCGGTGCTTGGCTAAGTATTATGTCTTAGGTCTAAGCGTCGCTATTGGTGCAAATGAGGTCAACATGTTTCTCGCTCACTGTAATAGTCTACATGCGATTCATCAGGACCTATATTGTGGAAACTATCTACACTTAAAATTGGTGACGTGGCAACATACTCACATCAACCAGGTAACTACCTAAATCGTGTACCTGTCAGACCTGGTCCTACCTGTGTGGGGAGAGAAGGGGGACATTGGTATTAATGGTACACATTCGAATATATATACAGTATCATTTCCCTTGTGACTCAAATTTAGTTGTCTGTCAGTGAATTGTGAAAGCCAAAGTTCAAAGAATTAAAAACATTGTAAAAACAACTGTGCTACACGGTGAGTGCCCACAGTGAGCTAGTGTGAACTACAACCTTAGTGGCACAAGTGTACTGCAGCAGGTGAATATCGTTTGGACTCACCCATTGTTGTAAGCTAACCAGGCGGCATCAGTACCCGGTAGGTCAAACTAGAGGAGTTCCGCACGAGCTACACGTGGTCAAATAGGAGAGAGCATGGATGGTGCAAAGGTCAGTCATACTGCTTATAAAAATCTAGTTGCCTTGAACACCTCAATTCATAGTCTACATACTCATTCTTAACGGGTTCATGACGTATGCAATTATATTTCAGGGGAGCTTGTTGTATTGAGAACATCTTCATACTCACTCTCATCGGGCTCGTGGTTCACAGAATGTATATCTAAATCACCATCAAGGGGGACAGCCAATAGCTCAGGGTGGTGGTATAGGTGAAAACTAGAGGGATTATCTATTTATAACTATTTGTAACTACCATCCTCAGTGTCTGTACGGGCAAGGAAACAGCGCGCGCATTGGCAGTACTCACTTTTGTGCTGTTGTCACGTATCGAGTCGACCTACCCACATCTACCGGGTCCGGGAGGTGAGGTAGTCAGTCGCTGATCTATTTTTATAGTCCGTCGCTGCTCTCTAAAGTGGGACGTCTCTAACCAAAAAGGCGGGAGTCTGTTCCTAGTTGGAATGGTGGCCATCTTAGAGTGGTGTTACCACGTCGGGTACTCCCATGGTTTTTTGTACTATAGTGTGGCGGCCATTTTAAAGTGGTAAATGTTGGCTGGTTTGTTTACTGCATTTATAGTAATTGTGTGCCCCTGATAGTGTATTGTCGTCTCTGTGCACAGGAACCCATTCTCATGTGGTTAGTCTGTTCATGTTAAATCCTCAGAGAATTCCAAGGAATTTCCTCATTGAGTCCTGTAATATGGGAGGATAATCTGTATACCCACCTCTGTTCTTTGACAAGTAGGGCATTCTTTGAGATTTTGGGGAAAGCCTCCAAGATGACCCACTGTAATGATTCTGGTGTATGATGCTTTTCCAAATAGTGGATGCACATTTTGGTGTTGCTTTTGTGGCAACGGAAACTGCTACGATGTTCTGAGATGCGTAGTTTTATGGGGCGTGTGGTCATCCCTACGTAGTACAGCCCGCATTGGCATGTGATCAGGTATACGCAATTGTGTGTATTACAGTTAGTATGCGACCTTATTTCCCACGTGAAACCGTTATTGAAGGTGATGGTTTTCTGTATTTTTGTAAAGGCACAGGCCGTGCATGAGCCGCATGGATAATGGCCCATTACAGGCGGTAGTTGCCACAGTGTTCTTTGTTGTTTGTTTGGGGGACGTGATGGAAAACTACTGAACCTGCCACAAGGTGTTTTACGACCCCGTGAGAGTCTTGCGAGATCATAATGGGGAGAAGAAAAAAAAGGGCCAAGGCTCAACCAATAGTTACCATTTCTATTACATGGTTGAAGAATTGCTGTGATGTGACTGGGTACAGAAACAGAGATAGTTCACATTGTTCTTGGTGATTTGAAGGAGAAGGAAGTCTGTTGGAGTTGTACTCAACAGAGGGGACTGAATAAGGAACTACAACAGACTGGTGTCTTCAGTTGCATATGAGAAACTGCTCTAAGTTCAGCTAGTTAAAAATATACTTTATGAATTTTGTTGAGAAGTGTCAGTAAGTGCAGTACTGTTGGTAAACTTATTCTATACAAGGTTTAGTGAGTCAAAAGCTGTTTATGGAGGTATATGTTATATTAATATAACTTATAGAGCGCATGGCTGCCCCAGCAACGGGGCTTTCCAGTGCTTCCCAAAGCAGACAAAGCATCATACACCAAAGAGAGGCAAGAGGGGCGCGGAAAAGCTTAAATGCCAAAGAGCCAGGATGTGAGTTTATTCCTGAAACACAGATGACTCCACCTGTTCTTTAGTTCAGGGGACAAACTGTTCCAAAGGACTGGGGCCAGAACCCAGAAGAAGTGGTCTCCTAATATTCCCTTTTTGAACTGAGGAGTCACCACCAGGTTTAATTCGGCTGAGCGGAGCGCTCTGATAGAAAGATACGGTTGCATAAGTCCAGAAAGAACAGTGGTACCTGAAGCATTCTTGTGTGCAGCACTCAGAGCTTTAAATTAAATCCGCTTCTCAATATTTAGCCAGTGGAGCTTCTGAAGAGCCCAGAAGCAGAACAGAATTTAGGCAGTAATCTGGTAATCTGTTGTATGTTTCTTATATAGGTTTTGAGAGGTAGACTTTGACATGTAGAGAGATATCTCCAAGTATTGAGCATTGTGTTAAAAAATGAAATGTTCAATCTGTATGCAGTTGCAAGTAAAAGCGCCATGTTTCTGATATTATAAAACAAAGATTTTTCAATCTGTTAATACAAAGACTACTGTTTTTATTAACTTTATTATACACATATTTTACCCCATGAGATGTTTGTGTGGCAACATTATTATTTCTAGAGTAAAACACTGTGCTCACTATTAGAAAAGGTGTGTTAGTCTACAAACTGTTATGGAACCATGTTTGAAGGCATTTTATAATTTAATTGTGGATAGAAAATATAGTGTTTGAGGGTGTGGAATTTTTTTTAAGAATAACAAATATGAAGTTAGTGGTACAGTACACATAAATATGTGATTGTAGGTGAAAAAGTTTGAACTCTTCAGAGAATATAGTGATGTATCATTGTTATAAATTATTGATCAGTATGTAACTTTAAATATTTTGGATATTGTGTCCTTTTTGTGGAAGATAAATGAAAAACAAAAGCTCTGAAAAACAGAAGTACCATGTCACACAATATATGGAGGAAGAAAACAAAAAATGTTTAATGTAGAAGAAAGACGGAACAGTAACTGTGTGAAAAGTCAGGAAAAACGTTAATTGCACTACTGATGTTGTTCTTAATGCCTACAGTGACATTTGTAGCCTTGGAGAAGCTTGTTCTCTGTAGCTCTACTTGTTTTTATTGAAAAAAATATATGCTTACTTAAACAGCAAAAAAGTGCTTTATTTATATAAGGGGGGTTGCAATCTGCTTGAGCAGTAAGTACCTGGGGAGAGGTTGTATCTGCAAGTTGAAACAATGTGTAGGCAGGTGAAGAACTGTGCAGTTTGGCTGCATGAGCTAAGTTTCTCTTAGCTATCCTTTTAGCATGACTGCATCCTCAATACTTCTACATTCCTGTAATGGATGTAACGCACTGGTTGTTTCGAATTTCCCGGCTGAATTCTTTTTTGCAAATGTATTTAATTTGATCAGACTCTTTTGCCACCTTGCCTGCCAGAAAAAGACTATTAAAGGAGATCAAGTTTGGCAGACCAGGGTGGCTGAAACAAAGGAAAAGAAGATCTACATACATCAAAATCCAGTAGGCAAATGAAACAAAAAGGAAGAAGGTGTTACTGCCTAGTAATGAAAGGGAACAAAAAATGTAAAAAGTTGGTAACGTTTGTTGTTATTTTTTTTCTACAATTCTAGTTCTTTGTAATGCTGTTAAATTGTTTTTTTAATAAAATGTTAAAAGTTACTACAGATTTCTTTCCTTAATAGCTTTTAAAGATTTCAATATTATTACAGTCCTGCACTGTTGACTTAAAGTGGCAGTTCCATCTTCAAGAACTGTAATTGTGCTGCTCATGTATATGAATGCTTAAGGTACTTTAGAGAGATGAGTGCTGCTTTGCACTGAAATATAAAGATTTTTTATACAAAAGACAGGTGTTGGCACAGAGGCAAATGCATTCTCATGATATACTACACACTGGTGTCAGCTGCTGGAGATGGCAGTTCTTTTGCACATCTTAGTATATAAGCTTGTCACTCTGGAGAGAAGTTTCAGCACAGAGGTCTGTCCCTGTGTACACCTTACTATACATGCCTGTCCCCATAAGGAGATGTCTGAGAGAGAGGTGCGTGTGTCCGTACATTCAACTATGCACACTGGTTGTCCAAGACACTGTTGTCGACAGAGGATACTCTATTTTAATCTCTGCTAATGACATTCATTATCATGAAGAGAGGTATGAGCAGTGAAAGCAGTCTCTACCCAAAACCTATTTTGCACATGTGTTACTCTGGGGTGATGTCCGAGCTGACCATGCAGTCTCTCTATAACCTAGTCTGTATGCATGTCATGCAAGAGAAACTTCTCAGTATAGAGCTAATTTCTTCCCCACACCATAGTTGTAGATCTGTCATTCCTAACACCCTACTATGCATACCCATCATCCAAGAGAGCAATCTAAGGATAGGGGCCAGTCAATCCCCACACCCTACTACATGCACCAGTCATCGCAGAGAAAGGGCTCAGTGTAGAGACCAGTTGCTTCCTACATCTTAGAACCCTTCATCCAAGAGAGAGTTATTAGTATTGAGGACAGTCCTTCTCACCACAGCATTGCACATCCTTGTTGTCCTGGGGATATGTCTCAGTGGAATGGCCAGTCCCTATTATACCCTACTATGTAGAGTGGTTATCCTATGGTGAGGTGTTTTTGAAGAGTCCAGTCTATTCTCGCTACCTACTATACACTGCTGTAGAAAACTGGGACTGGTGTGGTCACTTTTTCTTAAAGTCCTTGGAGAAGGAAGCAAAAGTTGTAAGTACTCTAATGAAGCAGAGGGTATATTATGTGATTTTAAACAAATTAGGTTCTTGTGAGAGTCTCACAAGCTCGTGGGAAAAAAGGTAGGGGGGGGTAGAGAAAATTGTTTATAGAGAAAGGTATCAGTGCACAGGCTTATGTAATGAATACTTTAGTATCCACACTGAAGGATGCAGAGCTTTTGTTTATGAGAAATACACTAAGTGCTCGAGCTCGCAAGACTTGTGAGAGGCAGAGACACACGCGACTGAAGGCAGGCATTTGGGTGCTGCACACTCACAGGAGGCTCACGGGATCGATAAAAAAAAGTAGTGGGGTAGAAAAAAATCTGGCCAAAGAGAGGGGTTTTAGTTGAGATTGTTGTGTGTTTAGAGACTATAGGAAGGAGGTGTCTAAGGGATAACTACTGTGAAGAAAATAAATGTATATTTTTTAAACACATTTTTACGATCTTGTGGGACTCTCGTGGGATCGCGAATAGTAAAAAGGAGTAGCTGAGTTCTCCATACCCTCCATTAGTTTTCATGCCTATTGTGGTGCTTGTTTGTGAGGGAATGTTTGTGAGACATAAGTACTGTAATGAGTAGATGGATAATTTTTATGGGGGTCATTCGATCTCGCGAGCATCCAGCAAGACTCACATGGAAAATTACTAGGCCTGCCACAAGGTGTTTCATGATCTCGCAATAGTCTTGCGGAATTGTATATATAAAAAGGGGGTAGCGAAAATCTGGTGCATATAAATTATACCTATTACAACAGGATATGTTCAGTGAAAATGCTAATTCCATTATAAAAGTACGATCTCACGAGCATAAAGCAGCATACACTGCCACCTCGAATTAGACACAAAGGACTGTGCACCTGGCTCTCACAAGAGACCCAGGAGAGATAACCACGCTATGTATGAGTGCATCATGGCTCTTGCAAGTGTCTTGCAAGATTTATCAAGAAGGAAAAATTGAGTAACAGTGCAAACAACATACATAATGAAAGTATAGGGTAGCTTGAAAAGGACTTTTTTATTGAGTTACATAGTTTCTTGACAGTCTTGATACATATTAAGGCACACGAAAAGCATGTAAAAGTAGTATAGAAAACTATTTTGTTAGTTAATCAAGACAGAAAGCAGAATAGAAGAAGAAAAGAGAAAAGGAATTGCAGTCTTACTCATGAGTGAAGAATCCGGCCAAAATATTCCTAAGGCGTCAGCAGCCTTTAGCCCCTTTGGTCTTAAGTATAGCTGCTTCTAGTTCATAGATTTTGCTGAACTTGGACCACCTTTTTAGAACAGTAGGTGGTATAGGATCAATCCAGGCTCTGGTAATGCAAGACCGAGCTGCAACAATCGCAAATGCGACCACTGCCTAATCTCCAGGGTAAATGAGACATTTATAAGCCCTCATAGCATCTTTCTTAGTTAGCTGCACGTTATATCCCAGATGAGGCAAAAGATGTGTTGAAATTGCAGTCTTGAAATTTTGAAGCAGAGGACATTCAGCGAACATATGAAAAATGTCAGCAGAGTATGTGCCACACCTGGAGCAGCTAGTCCTATTATTAACTGAAGCCCCGACCCATCTACAAATCTTCTCTGGAGTACAGTAGACCATGCATATAGTTTGAAATTGTTGCTCTTTAAGATTGACAGAAAAAACCAATCGGTTCACAATGTTAAATGCATCTGTGATGTCATCTACCAAAATGTCTGTACCAAGCTGTTTACTCCACTTCGCCGTGAGCGAGAGCCGCCCATCCTCCCTGTATGCAGTCATAATTTTATAAATTGTTCTGATTGATAATTTACCTGGAGTTGTGCAGAAATACTTCAAGATATTTAAGCCGTCTAAATCAGTTAATTTTACCTGCCTGCATAGTAAATAATCGCAAATCTGTACGTATTTAAAGAAAGATTGTTGTGGAAGGCCATGATGCGCATGCAGAGCTGAAAAAGTATACATCCCAGGTACATCAAAAAGCTGTCCCAAGGCTTTTAAGCCTGATGTAAACCACCATCTGATCACTGTGTCATGGGAAATAGGTGGAAAGTCAGGATTACCCCAGAGCGGAGTGTACGGATGTATAAGTGGCACAGCATATTTAGTGCTGATTTACCCTCAGATCTGATAAATGTTCTAAAGGATCTTAAACCGCACCCATTTAAAATAATTCAGGTACGACCGTCTGAAAAGGAATAACCTAAAGTCAGAGTTCAGCGCCCATTGGTAACCCAGTGAAAGAGAATGAGGATCATTATGTGTGAGTAGATTCCAAATATGCATTCCAAAAGCTGCCCAAAAATATAGCTTAAAATCAGTGAGAAGCAGACCACCCTGATTAGCCAGTAGTTTCATAAGAAGTTTCACCCACCTAGCTCTTTTATAGCCCCATTTAAAACTGCCAATTACCCCCTCGAGTCGCTGAAAGAATGAGTCAGGCACTCGCAGCATAATAGAGCGAAAAAGATAAATTTGGGAAGAATGTTCATTTTAATGATATTACATTGCCCTGTAAGACTAAATGGAAAACAACTCCATGATTGCAATTTAAGACGAACAGACTTCAAGAGGGAGTCATAGTTCAGCCCCACTATGCGATCTGTATTAGCGCAAATCTTATCCCCCAAGATAGGTAGCTACTGATGTAATACCAGGATCAGGTCATTCAGAATAATGGCTAAGCAACATCTGAGTCTTTGCAAGGTTAAACTTGTAGCCAGACACTGTTCCAAACCTATCTGCCTCATCCAAGATTTGACCAATAACTTCAAGAGGGTCTGAAGAATACATAGCCACATAGTCTGCTTAGGCACTAAGCTTCAGTTCTACCCCATTGAATAATACCGGCTGCAACAGAAGGTTAGAAATAAGCATTTGGAGGTAAGGCTCAATGTAAAGGGCAAATATCAACCTAGGATAGGGGGCAACCCTGGTGCGTGCCCCTATATATATGGAAAAGAGGTGAGCGATAGCCGTCCATGATCAGTCTGGCCACAGGATCTTTATACAAGGACCTAACTCGAGATATAAATCGTTGTCCGCTCATTGTCACCTGGAAAGTAGTGGGCATACACACACCCTCAAACCGATACGCCTCATACTCTTATCTTAAGCGTAGGTCAAAGCATATCACGCTGTTACAGTAAACACATCGGACACTGACTGAAACTCGTAAGCTCCAGCAGCGGTGGCATGGACAAGGTTTCGCCACAGACAACTCCTCATATGCTGGGGAATACTAATCTGGGTGAGGCCAGGGGTTCCCTGTGTGGTGGAGGAGGTCGAGACTGATGCCAATGGTTGGTACGTGTTGATACACGGCTGACTTGATGCCCGTCGCCTGCAGTTGGGGACAATATACACCCTCAAAACACAGACCAAACGGAATCCCTGTGTGTAATATTAGGCAAGCTACTTGCTGGAGTTGCATTCCCTGGCTCATGGGGGGGGGATTTCAACTTGGTACTGGAGATGACCCTAGACAGATTCTTCCTTCCCCTCCCTTGCACAATAGCTACATCAAATGCCCAGACACTTAGCGACTGGCTCCTTCACTGGCAACTTGTAGATATCTGGTGAACCCTCAATCCCACCACACGAATATACTCCTTCTACTCTTCACCAACTCAACAACTTACATGTCCGACTTGATCGAATTGTGGGATCGGCCTAACTGCTCCCCGTGTTCCAGCAAACAGAGTACCTGGGGTGAACACGCTCCGACCACAAACCTCAATTCCTCCAAATAGCCTGGGACAATAGCACACCGATAATACCTACATGGCGCCTGCAGCCCACAGCGCTAGAAGACCCGTCATTACGCGCATCATTAGGTGCCGCCACAGTGGACTTTTTTTAAATCAACACTAACACTGCAACTGACAAGAGGGTTGAATGGGATGCCTTCAAAGCAACCTTCAAGGGACACTGCTTGGGTGTGAGCTGGAACATCTGCAAATAGCTGGATGGCAACATCACACACATTGAGCAGACACTCCTGCGACTTGAGGCGGGTTCAGTGGCTGACTCGGCATACACCCGCCGTTTGGTGGAGGCACGCCATGAACACACTTCACTGCTGGATACACTATGATGCCTGAACTATGCTGCGCAATCTGCTCGCACTCACGCGATGGCAGACAGGACTGGTCTCCTACTGGCATGGCTGATACACCAGGACCAGCCTCAGCACCCTATTCCTTCTTTAAACTCTTCAGCAGGGTGTCTCCAACACACTCTGCAGGAAATACATGAAGAACTGATAAGGCCCTACACTTTATTGTATGAGTCGGTCACCAACACTAATTCAGACCGTCTTGCAGACTTTTAGGTCATGGTTCACTTGCCCACCATCATGCCTGAACAGCGCACGGAGCTGGAGGAGCTTATTACACTCTTCAAGGTCCGTGAAGCCATCAGAGCCCTAGCCACGGCCAAGTCCCTGGGACGAGATGGCTTATCGGCTGAATATTATAAAGCCTATGCCCCTGTACTTGCCCCCCAACTACTGGCCCTCTATGTGGCATCTCTATCAGCCTCCTCCCTTCCAAGACCCTTGTGCGAGGTCCTGCTCATATTCCTGCTCAAGCCGGACAGAGACCCCACCCCCTTGGGCTCCTACCTGCCACTGGTGCTACTTAATAACAATTACAAGATATTGGCCAAAGTGCTGGCAGATCGTCTGGCACCTCTGGTGCCAACCCTGGTCCACACCGATCAGAACGGGTTTGTACTGTCCCACAACACATCGCTTAACCTGTGCCGCTTCTTCCGGGTCACTAAATAGTCTGTGCAGGAATGGCCTCACTCAGAGTGCCTGGTATTCGACCTCGAGAAGGCCTTCGATACACTTGAATGGGGGTTCTTGTTTGATGCACTCCCACGGTACGTCATTAGGGCACGCTTTCTCTGCCTCGCCATCAGCCAGAGTTAAGACAGCCTCTTACATTTCAGACTCTGTCCCGATAAGCAGGGGCACCTGTCAGGGTTACCCTCTATCCCCCTTGTTGTTTTCCTTAGCCATAGAGCCACTTGCCATGGCTATTCGGGCGGGCAGTGCAGAGTGGGGAGAGGATGTAGCCTTACAGCTAGAGCAGTCGACCTCGAAGCTGGGAACCGGGTTTGAGTCTCGGCAGCGACGCTCAACATCCTGTGATTCTGGGCAAATCACTTAATCTCCCCGTGCCTAACAAATATGAATGTGTCCATCTGTAACGAAACTGGTGCTCATGTAAAGCACTCTGATACCTGATATCGGGTCTAGTTTGCGCTATATAAAACCATATTAAAAAAAAAAAGAGTGGGGCATCCCATTGGGAAAGGAAACGCACATGATCTCGTTATATGCTGACGAGCTACTCTTGTATATTCGAGACATGCGGATGGCACCTACCACACTGGCTTGGAACCTCAGCGATTACACTGCAGTCTCCGGCCTGAAGGTCAACTGGGCCAAATCCTGCTTATACCCGTTTCCCCCCTCAAACCTGGATCCCACTTTTGTTCTCAATGATGTCCCAGTAAAGTTGCAGCCCACTGCTTTCTGATATCTGGGAATCAGGATGTACCACCAAACATCAGACCTGCTCAACGAAAACTTAACGAGGGCAATAACCGGCATTAGATCCCAGATGCTATTCTTGGGCACTCTGCCCTTGACTGTCATGGGACGCATAGCCCTGCTCAAAACAGTCGTTATCCATGGCTTCTTTATTTTTTCACAAACCTACAATTATATATCCCACCCCCTGTCTTCCACTCCTTGGAGAGCATCATGAGGAAATTCATCTGAAACAGGTCCAGATGCAGGGTAGCACTTTCTAAAATGTACTTACCCTCTGATCAAGGCGGACTTGTTGTACCGCATATGGAGCAATATTACCTTGCTGCACAGCTCCAATGGGTGGCCAAATGGGCGGTTGGGCTACACCTTCAAGATACGGCCATGCTATCACCAGCATGGTCCCTCTTGTCGATCCGTCAGCTGTTTCACCCCTGCAGGCGCGGTAAGTCACCAACCTCACTGCTCCTATCAGCTGCTTATAAATGTTTTCACTGCAGTCTACACTTCACGCGATCCATCATCCCATATGCACCTGCGCTACCCCTACTGGGCACGCCCAGATGTGGCGAGGTCACCTCGCAAGCATGCTGCTGTGAGGAGACAATGTATTGCAGGAGAGGGGCCAATATGACCACTAGAATTTTGGCAAATATTTTTGCATCTGCATTAATAGGAGAAATAGGTCGATATGATCCCCTTTCCTGAGGAGGCTTATCCTTCTTAAGCAAAACCGCTATATTGGTGGATTTCCAGAACCCCAGAACAGTTCCCCCGCTATCAATATAAGATACTAACCTCATAAATAGAGTTTCCCTTATAGAACTCCAGGGGAATAGTGTCTTCCCCTTCTGCCTTGCCAGAGGGAAGATATTTTATTGCATACTCTAATTCCTGAATAGTGATATCCCCCCCCCCCCAGTCCTGAAACCTGATGTTGGTCCAGGTATGGCAGACAGGAATTCTGTATGTACCCAATAATAGCTGACTGAGAGGTTTATGCTGGCTGGCCATAAATTTCTTTATAAAAGTCACAACACTTCCTGCATGAAGCAGCAAGTGCTGCCCCCTCGAAGTTGACACAGATGACTGTGGGCCTGGCTCTTGCAAGAGTTAACCACGCTATGTATAAAAGCATCATGGTTCTTGTGAGGGTCTTGCGAGAATCATCAAGAAGGAAAAAAAAAGTAACCGAACAAACATTATACATAATGAAAGTATATGGTAGCTCTGAAAAGAGGTTTATTAATTAATATTTTTAACTGCATTTTTTGTGTTTAGAACTTTTAACTTTTTTGTACTTTTTTTTTTAAAAGGGTATAACAAAAACAAGAAATTGAGAGTAAACAAAAACATCTCCTTCAAAACAAAGAGGAGAAAAAAACAAAAAAGAGAAAGAAAAAAAACTAGGACAAAAATGTTTTTAAAAACTGGTGCCTAGGTTGGCATTTATGATCCTGGACAAGCAAGTCCTTTGTAGCCCTGCTATCTCGGAAGAAAAAATAATCTGCTGGGATAAGCAGTAAAAAAGGGCTGTGTTCAGATGAGCAAGGATGTTAACTGCTTGAGCAGTGAGTACCTGGGCAGGCACAGTGTCACCAGGTTGAAAAGACGTGGACTCCCCTGATGAGGTATTAAGCTCTGCAGCACAAGTTTTCTCAGCCTGAGCAAGGCGTTGAGGGTCATAGCCCCCAAATGTTGCCATATCCAGTGGTACTCATGCTGTATTGCATGTTCCGGCTGCCTATACTGAACTCCTTTTGCATTTTTTACAAATCACTTATTTGGTAGATTTTTCCCACCATGCCTCATTTCACGAAAATGCCACACCAAGGACTCCTTTGGTGGCTGAGGTGCAGGAAGAGCAGTACGTTCTCATCTGAATCTGAGGATGACATTCTGCTAACAGAAAATCAGCAATGTCAGAGAGCTAGCCAAAATAGAATCACCATAGCAAAATTCAATAGCCAAATGAAGCAACAAAGAAGGAATCTTTATTTGGTAAATAAAGACATCCATATGAACCAATCACAATCCTTCCTTAGGATGTTTTTCCACTCCCAGGCATCTTGCGGGTGTCTCGTGAGAGACATGTGCTATCGCAAAAACAGAGAACTTTCTTGATATCTCAAATGCAATAGTACGTCAAATGTTTTTCTACTTTAAACAACACTTCTCATGTCTTACTTTCTTCAAAATGACAAAAATACACTGGTATGAACTTAATTCCAAATGCACGATTGCGCAAGCGGATCACGAGAGCCGTACAGGAAGCACAGCCCCCTCACAGACCATGCAGGGGATTGTGTGTTCGACTCCCATCTCGTGAGAGCCGTAAGTTGTAAATAAAATATTTAATACAATATACATACTGTATTGACTTTATTATTAAAGACTAGCATTCAATAATAACTGACCACATTAAAAAGATCTCTATACAATAGATTAGAATCAAATTTCTAACTCTACGAACTTACGAGTCTCCTGCAAGCCTCCCACGAGAGCGATCACACACCTTTAAAATGGATGTACATAGTGAAAACACCTAGGGCCTCATTTATGAAAAGTACTGCATCGCTGCGGGAAAACAGCGATAGCGCCATCCTTCCTTGCGACACCATGGATGCACCATATTTACTGTGCGGCGCTCCATGTCGCAAGGATTTACAGATACGTCAGTATTCCTGACGTCTCTGTAGGAGCAAAATTGGTGCATTGCTGGAGTGTGTCTGAAAACAGATGCAACTCCAGCAATGTGTCATTTCACATGGGGCAAGCCCCGTGTGAAAGGCACCGCGTTACCCCTTACGCCTGCTTCAAGCACTAGCACTAACTATAACTTGAGTCCCCGCTATTCACTGCTTATGACCTCACATAAGACATCACTCATGACATGTTCTATGACATTACTTATTACATCACTTATGACATCATTGATACATCACTGATGACATCATCCAATGAGTGTGTTAGTTTGTTTTATAGTTTACATAGTAACTACCATAGTACTTCTCAACCTAATTTTGGACAGCGTTTGTCCAGCTAATGGGTGTAAGGGTTCACAAAACGTATGTGCTCCTAATGCGCCATAACTGTGTAGAGGTATTGAACATGTTATAAATGTTTACATTCAAGAATAACTCTATGTGCAGGTGACAGTTGACTTGCATTCATTATACTCCCAAAAACATTTTGGTTCTGCAGAAAAAGTTTCCAACAGGACAAAGATTCTACGTAGTAGATACTAACTTTCATAAGGAGCCTTGAGTTACTAGAGAGAATCATGTCAGCTTGATAATTTATACTACACATGAAAGTGTGTGTGCACCAGGTACTAACCTATGTACGTGTGATTGTTTTGCTTCAGAAGAAAGGCTAGCTGTAAAGTTTTAACCACAACATGAAGGGTGCATGTAGTATGATCTTAAGCACCTTCAGATCTTGGTTATTTTAAGCAAATAGTCTTCTTTTTTACCACTGTTGCATAGAATGTACACTGTTCTTAGTAGATTCTCTTGAATACTTTTTGGAGTATTCTTCATGAGATTTTCGTTGTTTGCAAACTGTGTTGTATAGAATTAACTCTGTCCATAGAGTCAACACTGTTTATAGTACTCAGTGCTTTACTGATATCAACTTCGTTTCTTTATGTAGGTTTGGTGTGTGTCAGCGGTTTGATACAAATAAAAGCTGTCCGTAGTAGGGCATTTGTTTTGGAATTGGCATTCACTATTTTGGCTTTCTCTGAACAGTTGTTTACATATTGAACACTGTACTCAATGAGGGTTTCCCACATATCTGTGGTTGATTGTTAAACTGTGAACTATGCTACGTGTAGAGCCATAGCAATTTACACAGCAATATGTGGGAAAAGTAAGCTTGGATGATCTCATCTGTGATTTTATCAGTGATGTTATTAGAGTTGTCATCAGTGATGCCATAAATGATGTAACAGAATTTGTCATGAGTGATGTCATATGTGAGGTCATAAGCTATTAACTATAATTGCTGAATTTCTGTTTTTTTTAGTTCAAAGCATTAAGCGTTGTCACTGAGAAATTCACCTAACTGTGTGTGTGCGTGTGTATATAACATTTTGAATGTTTGTATGTGTCAATAGTGTATGTGTTTGTAGTGCCGATATTTAGTGTTTCTTTGTTCTTGTTTCTGATTTTATTGTATTTTAAATAATACTATTTCAGAAACATTTTTGTTGCCGATATATGTGTTTCTCTTGTTAAATTGTAGGATCCTGATATTTTTGTGGTCATTATTTGTTAGGCTATAATTTTGCATTTGGATATTGTTTTTCTCAATATAGTGATCATATAACACTTTTCGGCTATAGCAGCGGCTCTACCAGGATACAAGGTCAGCGGAAGTCTTCAATTCTGTCTTCTAGGTGGCTGACTGACTGCCATATTTAGAGATCCCTGACACACAGCCGAGATCTTTATTCAGAAAGTGCTTCTTCTAGAGTGGCCCTTCAGCCTACTGTGAAGTAGTATGACAGGACGAACAAGGGACTGTAGTTCTGAGTGTCAAGCGATATAAATGCATGTGAATCTATGTAGAGGAATGGTTTAATTTTCATTTTGTATTTCTTAAGTATACCAACTCTATTCACCCTTCCTATTACCCCGATTTAGATTCATCTGAATGTTAATAGTACACCAGTGGGACTTTTGCTCTTGCATTCCTGTAAGGTTACACTAATCCAATAAGACCTTGAGTTTTTGACTGGAGGGGACGGGCAGTATTTAATGTTGGGGCAGAGCGTGGGTAATCAGAATCCTCTGTCCTCTTCTGTCCTCATAAGTAGAAAGAAGAAACAGCAGATCTGCAGCAGTTTAGATCTTGCAGTCAAGGAGACAGATCAAAGAGGATGGCCCACTAGTAAAGAGGGAAAGATCCCCTGAATATATCACCAGCATTGTCCCCTGCAAGTCAGATTCATGAGCCACTATACGTATTTTAGTGCATCTTTAACAGTGCATAGAAGAGTGACTGCAACAATTTCCTTGTTACTGACTCTAAGCTATGACCGTGAGGCGTAAAGTCAATGGGGCAAAGGTGACCTTCCTTAGAAAGAGCATTTTAGTGTCAGAGGGTGCTAATGTAGACAAACAACACCCCTCTTCAGTACCTGGATATGAAACCAGATACTGGACAAAACATCTATTTCCCATAGCAACTTCCAGCAATAAAGTCTTTGTTGGTCAACAGTGGAGATTAGGGACAATCAGTGGCAACATAGTGCCATTCTAAATCAGTCAGTAATTATGTAAGGTCTCCCCAGGACCCCATTTTGAGGGTGCCCATAAGACATATGGTCCTTCTACCTGCAGTAGAAAAGCCTCATGTATTATAGCCATCTCTTAGCCAACCAAAATGCCAGACACTTGATCATCTGTCTCTATATATTGTGATATTGTATACTTATGCGCAAATGTGACCGGAATTGGTCTGAAGATTTAAGTTCCCCTCTCAGAGAAAGTATACTTCATTATGGTTTAACCTTTGTATTCCTAATTTCACACATGCTGCATTTGTTCCCTGATGGGTGAAATCATTATTACAAAATGTAGGTCAATTATTTGAAGATGTACGATTTTGTTCTTTTGAAGACTTAGGGGCCGATTCCGATTCGGGCTGGAAAACGTACCAACCGACTCGGTACGGGAATTTAGTCCGACCGACACGTACCGGCGCTGCCCGATCCGCCTAGTACGATGCAATGCATGTGAATCACGACCGACTAGTACGGAACACAAGCCGAACGACCAAACCGCACGGAAACCAGCTATCCGGCCGGAAAACCACGCAAATCGAACCGACCGACACGCACCAGGAATTAACCCGACAGAAACGTACCCGCTAACTCCGACCCGCGCAGTACGATGCAATGCGTGTAAAACCATACCGAGTCGCACGGAGCCCAAGCCGTACGACCGACACGCATACAAAACCGAGCCGAAGCAACCCAATACTCCGCGACCGACGCCTACGCCGCACATAAAATACAGCAGAAACACAGTTTGAAAGACTCGGAGAAGCTCGCACGAGCCAACTGCAGCGTCCTACTCGGTCAGAAGAACGTCTCCTACATGCCCCAAAACTACAAAGGAAAAAATACAAACAAAAGGGCCAAATAAGCAATGACAAAGTCAATAAATACTGGGGGGGGGGGAAATGGAACAAAGACACACCCACAACTCCACCCATATAAAGGCCACAAATCCCTACCATGATCCTTTGCAAATTCAACTGACCTGCCAGCACAGAACACCATCAGACAGCAACCACAGACACACCCACAACTCATCCATCACACAAGCCACACACCATTAGCACCTCCCTAATAGCACCCTCACATACACCCAGCAAAACTGACACTCACCTACCCTCACTTGCACACTCACACACACCAATCCCCACCACCACCCATCACCATGCCCCCAAAGAAGAATCCAAAGTTCCTAGACAGTGAATTGGAAGTGCTGGTAGATGAAATCCTCAGGGTAGAGCCACACTTGTTTGGTACACTGGTCCAACAGACCCCCATGTCGCAGAAAACCAAGATGTGGGAGAGGATCGTCGACAGGGTGAACCACAATCACCATGTTTGCGCACAAAGGAAGACATCCAGAACAGGTGGTATGATGTGCGCAGGAGGGTCAAGGCCCTACTCAAGAAGGATTACACCTTGAGCCATCGCACCGGCAGTGGCCCTCCTGCCAAACCAGTATACCTCAGGCCCTGGGAGGAGAAGGTGTGGGCCATCCTACCACCAGAGAGCGTACATGGACTATCAAACATCCCAGAGCCTGGTGAGTACACAACCAATATATCTAATATCGTGTGACAATACACACACATCACTGTCAAGGGGATAGTCAAACCATGCACCGTTAGCAAAGCCACAGTAACCAAAACATAATCATCCCAAGATGTGTATGTTAGTTAGACAAACACAATACCTGCCATCCCATAGTGATATGTAACTGTGTCATGACATGTACAAACCCAACAACAAATAGAGCAAGGCAGCAGCACAAATCTAACCAACAAACACTGTCAGACATTTTGCCACCACTAGAACACCACCTCACAGGGAAGCTCACTGAAAGGAAGGAATTCTGTGTATGCTGGTGAAGTCAGTGTAGCCAATAGCATAATGGGAGATGTAGTCACAGATATCGCTCACCCTCACAATTGGCCCATCAACACCACTCTGAACCATGCTCACATCACAGGGAGTGGAAAAGAACTGACAAGATGGCTGACACTGGATACTGCTGTGGGGAGCACAAGGCCCTGCTGGGAACTGTGCACCAACCAACAGCAGGACACCACTGACTGACATCCTGAAAGCAAACTTGCACTCCCTGCAATGGAAGCACGTTCCATGGTGGGATATCTGGCTGGGTGGGAAGGAGGACTGACAGCACTGACCATAGTCACCAGCAGCTGTTCTCACACACACCCTTAACACAAACTCCACACAACTCACCTGGGAGAATGCATTGCCTCACACTCTAATTAAATATCCCACAAAGAACCACCACCCTGGGTTATGCTGTGTGAAGCACAGGGACACTTCTGGGACTTGTAGCCAAACTAACGCCAGGACAACACTGTCAGCCATCCTGTCAGCACAGGCACACTACCCCACAGGGAAGCAGAGTCAAAAGGAAGGACGTATGGGCATGCTGGGAAGGGGGGTGTAGGCAATAGCATGATGGGAGTGGTAGTCACAGCTCAACATCCCCCACCCACATGGCCCAGCAAGCTCACACTGAAGCATGCACACCTCACAGGGAGTGAAAAGCCACTTCAAAGATGTCTGACACTGGTGCTCTGTTTTGGGGAGCACAAGGCCCTGCTGGGAACTGGGTACCAACAAACAACAGGACACCACTGACAGCCATCTTGCCGTTGCTGTCACACTCACACACAGTGAAGTCGACTCAAAAGGAAGGAAGTATGGGCATGCTGGGAAGGGGGGTGTAGGCAATAGCATGATGGGAGTGGTAGGCCCAGCAAGCTCACACTGAAGCATGCACACCTCACAGTGAGTGAAAAGCCACTTCAAAGATGTCTGACACTGGTGCTCTGTTTTGGGGAGCACAAGGCCCTGCTGGGAACTGGGCACCAACAAACAACAGGACACCACTGACAGCCATCTTGCCATTGCTGTCACACTCACACACAGTGAAGTCGACTCAAAAGGAAGGAAGTATGGGCATGCTGGGAAGGGAGGTGTAGGCAATAGCATGATGGGAGTGGTAGTCACAGCTCAACATCCCCCACCCACATGGCCCGGCAAACTCACACTGAAGCATGCACACCTCACAGGGAGTGAAAAGCCACTTCAAAGATGTCTGACAATGGTGCTCTGTTGTGGGGAGCACAAGGCCCTGCTGGGAACTGGGCACCAACCAACAGCAGGACACCACTGACTGACATCCTGAGAGTCAACCTGCACCCACTGCAAGGGTGGCATGCTTCATGGTGGGATAACTGGGCTGGAGGGAGAAGGAGGTCCGGATGTCAACCAAATACCACCAATGCTGGCCATGCACACACCTTAACATTCACATTGAAATGCTTCATGTTGGCAGGACAATGTGCTACACCAATATCAACCTCTGACTGTGACAACTTAGGACAATGCAATGTACAGGCCCGCATCCAGAGGTACAGTCACAACTGTCAGGTGTTTGAACCATTGATGCCTGTAGAAACATAACATACATTGTGTGTCTCTTCCAAAAACAGGTGATGATGGGGACACAGCAGCAGACGATGAGGAGTCCCTGTCCCAGGCTCCGGGGGACCCTGAGCTTTCTGGTGTGAAACAGCCTCTGCCCTCCTCGGATGGCGAAGACCTACCTGGCCCCTCCAGTGTGAGTCATCATGCAGCACCAGCAGGACCACCATCTGCACCCCCTGCACCCACTCCTCCAACAACTGCCAACAGACAGACCACCCCCGCCGACACGGACAGACCAAGGACCACCAATGACAACAGCACAGGGACCCCGGCCCACCGTGAAGCAACGGACAACAACCCCAGTACCAACCCCCAAAGGGGCCTAGGGTCACCTGTGCGTGCCACCGCAGGTCCCGCACGTGTGGCCAGGGGTGGTGGGAGGGGTGGTAGGCAGAGGTCGCTGTTTGCAGAGGGGTCTGGACTGCATGATGACCCACAACTGGTATGCATTGCTGATGCGTACCAGAATAGCACCGGAGAGGTCAGCCAGGTAGTGGGGATCCTCAAGGACATTCAACAGCAGCAGGCTGCCCATCATGCCCGCTTGGACTCCCACATGTCCCGTGTGGAGACACACATGTCTCGCATGGAGTCCAAGTGGGACACATTGGAAGAACTGACAGCGGTGCAGAGGGACATATTGACATGCCTCCGCCAGATTAGCACCAACATGGCCACACCTCCCTGTGTGCCCACAACATCTGGTGCCGCAACAACTGCAACTGCCACAGGGAGGGAGGATGACTCTGGTGGAGAGTCCTCTGCACCGCAGCGGCCTGCACGTGAGGGTCCCCCCAGAAAGAAGAGGGGCCGTCCGAGGAAGGACAACTGAGAGGCCGATGGCCATGTACATCCCCCAGGAACCCAACACCTGTTCTGCAAATTCTCCTTTGTGTGCAAACTGTTCACCCTGTCAAATGCAACACAACTCTCCCACATGACATGGGGAGTTTAAGTTGGACTAATGCATCAGATGACTGTGGACTTTACTCAGGACATTTCTGCTACCAACACTTCCAACTCATCTGGGAACTTTGGATTCCAATCCCAATGTACAGCACCCACCATCCTGTGCACTATCCTCACACATGTATGTAAATAAACTCACTAATACACCATACTTGCCTCTGTTGTGATTCCAACGTTGTTTTTGTTATGGAGATGATGATCTGCTAAATGACACTGTGTATGCTAACTGCTACAGCAAGTTCAACACCGTCATGTGAGTCATGGAGACGTGACACATATGAGGGAGACACACCACTAGGGCAACACAACACATACACACCAGGGCCATCTGACTCATCGCCTACACTGATGTTGCCAGGAAATACAGTGGAATGCACAGACACCACACCTATTCACAGTCTGTGTTAACTAGCCCACAGGGGCAGTAAGCAAATGTCAGTCAGATGTGTGACCACAGACAACGCACATCCCAAAGTGAAGCACATGTTTATTACACATTTGCAACATGTTGTTTCCACTACAGATGCAAGGTAATCCCATGTGGCAGTGGCCACACAGTCAACAATTGTAGAAGAAATAAAGTCCAGGGGTGTGGGGCACATCACCTGTAGGGAAACGACTGCTTTCACCCTGGAAGTTGAATCATGGTGTCGGGGGATCCGAGTTGACCAAACAACTCTGAAAGCACCCTGTGAAGGACAGACATGACACACAGTCAAAAGCACTGAAGAACAGGACAGAACTGCAATACTCATGCCCAATACATGTCACAAGATACCTACACAAAACCAAGTTAGCATGTCAACACTGTTGGGGAGTACAGACTACCTGTAAGGACACATTGCTGCACGCATCCAGTCAAGTAGCACATGGCCACACTCAAACAGCAACAGAGCACCACCAACACATATCATGCAAACTCAAATCATTGACATGACATCTCTGGATACTCACATTCAGCTGAAGAAGTTGGTGATGAGCTGTGTGCGGACATCACCATCATCATCATCATCATCACTGGCATCGTGGCCCAGGCCAGGATCCTCCACAGTTGGCGGATGTTGGTCATCGTCATCCAGGATGAGAGGCAACTCCTTCTGCACTGCCAGGTTGTGTAGCATGCAGCAGACGATGACAATCTTGCACACCTTTGCTGGGGCATATGGGAGGGCCCCTCCTGTCTTGTCCAGGCAGCGAAAGCGGCTCTTCAGGAGACCAAATGTCCGCTCGATAACTCTCCTGGTCCGACCATGTGCCTCATTGTAGAGCATCTGGACCGGTGTCACAGGGTTCCTGAGGGGTGTCAGCAACCACGGCATGTTGGGGTATCCGGAGTCACCTACATACAGACAATTGCACATTAGCTGAGTTGGGTAAAGAGGGTGGAATACAACATTGCAGAACATACACAATGGTAAAAAGTCAGTACACACCGACAAGCCAGGCACGCTGGTTCTGCATCTGTGACATCATCCTCGGGATGCGACTACTCCTCATCACGTAGGCATCGTGTGCAGAACCGGGGAAACGTGCACACACATGTGAGATGGTCATATCTGCAAGACATACCACCAGAGCATTGATAGAATGGTAATGTTTCCTGTTCCTGTATGCCTGCTCATGTGCCTGTGGTGGTACCAAAGCCACATGTGTCCCATCAATGGAGCCAATGACATGTGGCATCCTCCCCAGGGCATAGAAGTCACTCTTGACGTCAGTGAGTTGTTGATGTTTAGGGAAATAGATGTACTGGTTCAGGTATCTCAACATTGCCTCCAAAACATCGCGTAGCACACGGCTGAACATGGTCTGTGACATCCCACCAGCAGACGTGTTGAAAGGTACCGGTGGCAAAGAAGTGTAGGGCTGCCATCACCTTCACCTTGGGGGTCAGCGCTGTAGGGTATGTCCGGCCAGGTTGCAAATGTGGGGCCAACCGCACCGTCAATTCCTCAATCAGCAGCCTGTTGAAGCGGTACCGTCGGATGCAGTCACGTTCCACCATGGTTGCAAGGTCAGGGAATGGTCTATGGACAGCTGGTGCCCTGCAGTGCATAGGTGAACAAAGAAAGATTGTCAGTCACCCCACATATGTGGCATTGACCATACTCAATATCACATGATACATCATTACAAGACACAAGTACTTGATGTGTGTGCCGTTCTGTATGGAGATATATGGAACCTACATGGCCAACATCTAACATCACAGTTCAACATGTGTTGACAACAAGTTCCAGGTCGTGCTATGGGAAATCATTAGGCTGTGTCACAGTACCCATGTACTGCTGTCACGTTCCAAACACACACCACAGTGACAAGTGAGGACAGATGTGCCACAGGCATCACAGCTCATTGACAGGTAGATTCCCAGGGACCCTGTATTGCCACATGGACAGTGGTATGACATGGCGTATCATGTACACGTCAGCAAAACAACCATGACTCCCACAGGTAGTGGCCCCTGTTGCCTCTGCAGGACAGACATGGAAGTCTGTGACACACACACGCACAACATCAAAGTCGATGCACAAACAACGTGGATGTGGAGACTGTCTCCCATTGTGCACATTGAATCAGAGACATCTGAAACACAACATGCACACAGACTGTGGAGGGCCATCACTATTGTGGCAATGGGTCACCCTGTGACGTACATACCTTCCCACATGGGACTCAGGGTGTATGTGACATGACATACACATACACAACCTGGAAATGTGACCATGCCACATGCCCTGAACTGAACAGTTGCACATCACAGTGGTCATGTGCACAACACACAAAGGATTCTGTCCCCATGAACACGTGCACAGCCTGTGAGTGGCTGCCCCCAAGTGCCACCAAAAAAGACCACATGTTGACCCCCATACACACACAGGTAATGCAGCCTTACATGCCTTAGGATACAGTGTGGACAGGCTGTGGTGTTGTAGGTGTGCCCCTGAGTCCCTGGCAAGTAATTGTGGCTGGCATACGTCCACCAGTGACAACCATGGTGACATATGCGAGTGATTTGTACAGGGACGCGTTGTACAGCAATGGACCGATCGGTGCGCACGCATTGGCCATTGCATATGATGTGGACAGAAATACGCGTTGTACAGCAATGGACCGATCGGTGCGCACGCATTGGCCATTGCATATGATGTGGACAGAAATACGCGTTGTACAGCAATGGACCGATCGGTGTGCACGCATTGGCCATTGCATATGATGTGGACAGATGCGTGTTGTTTTTTGAAATACGCGTTGTACAGCAATGGACCGATTGGTGCGCACGCATTGGCCATTGCATATGATGTGGACGGAAATACGCGTTGTACAGCAATGGACCGATCGGTGTGCACCCATTGGCCATTGCATATGATGTGGACGGATGCGTGTTGTCATCCGACATACGCGTTGTACAGCAATGGACCGATCGGTGCGCACGCATTGGCCATTGCATATGATGTGGACGGAAATACGCGTTGTACAGCAATGGACCGATCGGTGTGCACGCATTGGCCATTGCATATGACGTGGACGGAAATACGCGTTGTACAGCAATGGACCGATCGGTGCGCACGCATTGGCTATTGCATATGATGTGGACACAAATACGCGTTGTACAGCAATGGACCGATCGGTGCGCACGCATTGGCCATTGCATATGATGTGGACAGAAATACGCGTTGTACAGCAATGGACCGATCGGTGTGCACGCATTGGCCATTGCATATGATGTGGACGGATGCGTGTTGTCATCCGACATACGCGTTGTACAGCAATGGACGGATCGGTGTGCACGCATTGGCCATTGCATATGATGTGGACGGAAATACGCGTTGTTCAGCAATGGACCGATCGGTGCGCACGCATTGGCCATTGCATATGATGTGGACGGAAATACGCGTTGTACAGCAATGGACCGATCGGTGTGCACGCATTGGCCATTGCATATGATGTGGACAGAAATACGCGTTGTACAGCAATGGACCGATCGGTGCGCACGCATTGGCCATTGCATATGATGTGGACAGAAATACGCGTTGTACAGCAATGAACCGATCGGTGCGCACGCATTGGCCATTGCATATGATGTGGACAGAAATACGCGTTGTACAGCAATGGACCGATCGGTGCGCACGCATTGGCCATTGCATATGATGTGGACAGAAATACGCGTTGTACAGCAATGGACCGATCGCTGTGCACGCATTGGCCATTGCATATGATGTGGACGGATGCGTGTTGTTTTTCGAAATACGCGTTGTACAGCAATGGACCGATCGGTGCGCACGCATTGGCCATTGCATATGATGTGGACGGAAATACGCACTGTACAGCAATGGACCGATCGGTGCGCATGCATTGGCCATTGCATATGATGTGGACAGAAATACGCGTTGTACAGCAATGGACCGATCGGTGTGCACGCATTGGCCATTGCATATGATGTGGACGGAAATACGCGTTGTACAGCAATGGACCGATCGGTGAGCACGCATTCACCATTGCATATGATGTGGACAGAAATACGCGTTGTACAGCAATGGACCGATCGGTGTGCACGCATTGGCCATTGCATATGATGTGGACGGATGCGTGTTGTTTTTCGAAATACGCGTTGTACAGCAATGGTCCGATCCGTGCGCACGCATTGGCTATGGCCTGACATGGTAACGGACGCGTTTTCAAGCTTTAACGAGTCTGATGCAGTGAATTCAGTTGGCCACCCACAACAATGTTGCAAATTCATGGGTGTCATGAAGTTGAACTTTTGAAGGATGCTGTGAGCGTGTATAAGTGGTGCAATTCCATGGATTGGCCAGATTCAGAAGATGCAAACGACTTGGACCTATCACTTTGGACACATGGGACAGTATCTGCCTCTGCAACACACATATAATGCTGGCTGTTCCCCTGAGAACTCACTTGCCTGCACTACATGCTCCAGGACGACATCTGCCACCACCACTGCTGCTGTCTCTGCATCCTCTGGCTACTGCAATGGCACGTACTGTGGAGAGAGCCCCAGCCTTCAGCACTGAGGAGAACCAGGCCCTGCTGGACAGCCTCCTTCCACAGTACAGCAAGCTGTATGGGAAACCAGGGGAGCAGGTGAGTGTGCTGTCCACTGCCTTACTAATTGTGCATGTTGTCTGACTAGCAAGACTTAGTGTGCACACCACTGGCTAGCATGCTCACTGAGTAGTTGTCACCCCCCAAAGTGTGTAGTTACATGCACTGAACAGGTATAGTGCAGTAACAGTGCATTCCAACAAGGTTTGACTTCCCAGGCAATGATACCATTTGGTAACTGCTGGCAAACTGTTCATAGCCATAGTTGCACTGCCTGTGTTCATCATATGCCCCTGTGATTGAGACGTGTATATCCAACTGTGTGATGCACGGAAATGTTGCATGTGTAGTAATGGCCTTTTCACTTTGTCATCCTCACAGGTTGATGCCCACCAGAAGCAGGAAATCTGGCTGACCATCGCCCGGGCAGTAAGATCCGTGGGGGTCTACAAGCGCCGGATCCGCAACTGCCAGAAGAGGTGGCAGGACCTTCGGGGCTGGACCCGGAGGATCGCAAGGGTCCAGCTGAAGTTGTCGCCTCCTCGCAGGAGGGGCGGACACCGGACCCTGACCCCCCACATGGTCAGGATTCTGGCGGTGGTCTTCCCGGACCTGGATGGGCAGCCGAAGGCCAGACAGCAGCAAGGAGGGGGTGAGTCCATGACTGCACTGTGAACTTTGTCTGACATGCTATGTGCCCTCCTCTGGCCTGGTTAAACTTCCACAGTACATCAGTCTTGTGGTCCAGGACCCATGTCCCTCAATTGTGACATGCCCACTCCTCATCTGATACCCAGGTGTGGCCCTTACAGTCAGGAAATTGTGTCACTTGGGTACTGTGTCCTTGCATTTTGCTTAGCTCAAGGTGGGGGACAGCATTTGTTCCCGTAACTTTGTGGTGGGCTTCATGGGTGGGTCAATTGCTTACACAATGCCTGAGTTCTGACATGTAATCTGCGTGTAACTTTGATATGTGGTCCAATTGCTGATCTGACTCACCACATGTGCCTGGGGTATTTGGCACACACCCATGCTGCGGGTGGGAACAATGTTTGGGCCTCAGGAGTATGCTTGCTTAATCTCCACAACGGCCCCAACAGCGCTGGGATGCCTGGCTTCACCCTGGGGGTGCCCAGGAGTGGACATTTCACAGGGAAAAGCCAGGAAGGGTTCCACAGCGGTATGCGTACAGCGCCAGGACACCCCTTTGGGGGTATAAGTGCGCTTTACAAGTACAAATTTCATTCATTTCATTTCAGGAGTATGTATATCAAGTGTGTCACACATGCTTAGCCACCTGCCTACTGTCCAGGGCTCATCCCTCTTTCACGTGGAGCAGGACAGTCATGCCTACTCCAGGGCATACAATACTCTCTGTACTCCCACTCCCATGTATCAGCTGACACGTTGTGCTCAGTGAAATGTTCCCTCAGGTGTCTGCCTCTGTGTCATTGTGCTGTGGCTTCGTTGTCAGGACTACTGGGTGTTTATCGGTTAGGTCTCAGCATGCCATCTGAGATGTGACCATAGGAGACGATACTTGTGTGACATATAGGTGTTTGATCACTTGACTGTGCAGACTGGTGTATGCGACTGTGAAGTTCAGGCAGCTGTTTTTCATTCACAGCAGACTGTGAGGTGCTCAGGTTCAGAGAGTTGTGTTTCATGTCTCCCATATGTCCAATTGGTATGACGTGGACAAATAAGAGTTCAGATGATGTGGTTTGTGGGGGATGGACATGTGCACTTGTCAGCTACAGAACTTGCATTCCCCATGACCTAGGATTGTGACACAGTGCAGACTGTTGTTGGCTGGCTGCCCTGCCCTGCCCATGTGACTGGAGACAGTGATGTATGAATTTGCAGGCATGCATGTGCCATGGCATTAAACTTCCTGAGTGATCCTGCAGGGGAGTGACATGTGCTACATGCACCCCATTGTGGCATTGACTATCAGGACATGGGTGCATCATGGTGTCTGCTGCTGGTATGCATCACATGCATTTCAAATTAGACTCTGGCCATCCCTTTATCCGGACACCTGTACTGACTCAGTGGCAAGAGATGTGATGTGTGCATGTTCACATACTTCACCGTGTTCTCTCCAATGTCCAACAACTGTGTAGGTGGTGCATGTGTCCACACTGGGGTATTACCATCCGACAGGCACCAGACAGATGGGTGCAAGGCCAGGAGGGATGTGAGTGCCATGGTTGACCATCAGACTGACAATTGGCTTCTCCTAATCTGTGTGAGCACTTTTGGCAATGTTCAACTAAGGATGCCAGGGCTTGCTCTGTAATGTGCTGTACTTACTGTGGTGTGTGCGGTCAGTGCAGGTGACTGATGTTTGTCTGTTTCCCTAATTGTTTGCAGATACATCCACTTACACAGGAGGGGACAGCTCCACGGACCAGGAGGAGCTGCAGAGCCAGACTGGGTCAGCAGCCGATGAGTGGTTGAAGGGACCCAGTGGCACGGAGGGCGAGGGGAGCCACACCGAGGAGTCCTCAGCACCATCCACCTCAGCTGAGGACCACAGCAGCTCGGAGGATGACTCCCTTGTGGAGGCGGGTGTCAGCAGCCACCACACCCCAGCTAGTATGGCTGGCCCCGCCACCATCACCACCGCCCTCCCATCCGCTCCCATTCCAGAGGTCCGTGGAGGCTCCCGTGCTCGGGAGCGTGTCTCCTTCGTGCCAGGCACCGCACCCCTGCGCCTGTGACCCCTGCTGCCCTGAGTGAGGAGTCTGTGTACTTACTTCGCCAGCTCCATGTAGGGCAGACATCACTGCTGAGTGTCCTCCATGCACACACCACTCTGTTGACACAGCTGGTGTCGTTCATGGAGGGCATCTCATCGGGCATGTATGCCCTACAGAGGAGCAATAAGTCCATGGC
Source organism: Calotriton arnoldi (assembly GCA_963921515.1). Taxonomy (NCBI): domain Eukaryota; kingdom Metazoa; phylum Chordata; class Amphibia; order Caudata; family Salamandridae; genus Calotriton; species Calotriton arnoldi. The sequence continues at coordinate 250,074 of CAWUFW010002092.1, forward strand.
CTCCTCCCTGATGGCAGCAGTGTCCCTCCTCCAACAGTCCCTCACCCCTCCTACCTCTGCCCCATCCACACTTCCTGGCACCCTACCTGTCCCAAGCACATGCACACCTGCACAATCACCCAAACACACAGACACGAGCAGCACAGAAACACCCAAAACAAAGTCACAACGTGCACGCAAGCATCCTCAGGGGACTGATACCACACCCACAGGGGATGGGGAACAGACACACACACAGGCATCCGCAGTCACTCCGCAGTCCTCCGATACCTCTCCCTCCAAGACCCCTTCCCTTGCCTCACCTGCAACCCCACCTACAAAGCAGCTCTTCCTCTGTGACCTCGGCCTCTTCCCCTCCGATCCAGCTGATCCAGCATACAGGGGGAAGAGGAAGTCCACCCACACAGAGGGGAGTGCCCCTCACCCCCGGACACCATCCCCCAGGCACAGACGAACTGAGGCCCCCACCCGCAAGTCCTCCCGGACCCAGAAGAGCAAGACCCCGCCACCGCCCTGCAGCTCAACCACACAGTCTCCTTCCTCCATCCCTCAGGCCCCCACAACACAGGTTCCCCCACCACACCCTGCCCCAGGTTCCCCCACCCACAGATACACCATCCCCAAAATGATCCGGCCTTCTCCCCTACCACTTGCTCTTCCAGCCCCACACCCCCGCTGCGCATGTTTGTGCCACTGGTGTGGAGACCGTGTCCTCCCCTCTGTCCTGCCCACCTTACCTGAACCCCATTCTACTCCCCTGGAGATAGGCACTGCAGTGGAGTCCACTACCACCCCGTCTGACTTGGGCACTGCAGTGGGGAACCTGTCCACTCCATCTGGCCAGCCCACTGCAGTCGTGCTGGCACCCACACCATCTGACTCATGCCCCCAGTTGTGCCGGCACACACCATGTCAGACACCTCCACTGCAGTTGTCAGTGACTCTCCAGCACCCACCACCCCTTCCCTGCCTCCTTCTGGTGAGCCCTGATCCTGTCCCTGCGGTGCCTGGCCTGCCCCCCGTATGCCCCTCCGAGGGGAATGTCCCTGGTCCGTAGCAGTGCAGGCAAGCAAAGGGTGACATCTGCCACTGTCACCCTGTTCGGACTTTACTGATGGACTGGCCATTGGCCTTTGTGTTTTTTCAGGACTTTAATTTTACACCCACATATGCTGAATAAAGCTACTTTCTGTTCTCTAGTGGTTTTGCTTCAGATGTACATGATGTTGATGATGCTAACCATGCCCTTGCTGCAGTGAAGGTGATTTTTGATATCAGGAAAATGAAGTGTTGCTGTGCAGGACCCCATGTGGTCCAGGGGGAATGTGTCCTATCCTGGTGTGTATCCATGTCATCCTTTGCAGCAATATGAGGGTGTCATGTTTTCAATATTTGCCAATGGGATTTCCTACTTTTTTTTGCAATATCACATCTGTGACTTACACCCCTGCACATCTGTTGTACTTGCCATTGTTCAATTTGTCTATTTCCCTGACCGTGTGACCATCTCCACTGGACATGCAAGTTTGGGCATCAATGGGGAAGGACTCATCTGTGTTATCAGTGCAACTTGCTATACATGTGTGTTGGATCTGTGCAGATGATTTCGGTGACTCTCCCATGACCAGGCTGATGTGACGAGAGCCTTCATTTTGTGCTAATTGTTGACTGAGTGACCAAGTGTTCTGCTGACATGATAGAGCCCTGCAGAGACAACGTATGGCACAGCTTTCCTTACACAAGAGTGGAGTCCCCTCATGGCAGTGTGTAATTCCGTGACATTGCCTGAGCCCAAGGTGTGTGTTGTGTGAGCATGTCTGTGTGTGTTCACTTCCATTTCGCTACGCAGGCTGGGATCCCTAGTGATGTTCCTGTTTGTGATGCTTGCTGAGTTGACCTATGTTCCCCCAAAATCTTCGCCCTGGGTTCTCTGGGATGTGGGTGCATGGCACATTACTGGTCATCAGGGTGTCATCCATAGGTGTGTTTGCTGTCAGGGCTGAGTTTGTGGGCAAACGCAGATGAGACACAGTCAGGATTCCCCTTGGCACTTGTTGGTTACACAAGTCATGTAATTTACAGTTTGTGGTAGCTTTCAGTGATTGTGACACGTTGTGTGTGTGACTGCTGCCACTCCTCAGGGTCAGAGCTGCAATGTTGGAAGTTGTCTATGTGTGTTCTTTGTGGGTGACCTAGGCTTCTTCATTGGTGTGTGACTGTGGCCGGGATCCCATTGGTTGGTGTGGATTTGACGTCATGCCCATGTACAGCGTACTGTGCACTGTGTCAGACATTCACGAGTCTTGTTGACTGGCCATGTGTGATGGGTTTCTGCACCTTAGTTCCCACCACCACCCCTGGGATTGTCATGGGTGCATGTGCAATGTCACCAGTCCATGTGAGCTTCACTGCTGCACATTGGTGGAGATCAAGGTGTGTGGTGTTGAGTGTGTGCAAATGAGAGTTGTTGCACGGCTAGACTCCTACCTCCATATTGGCCTTGGCTGACAGGCCGTGCTGATTGATTTGTGCTTGTGTAGGTGTGATGGTAGTTTGTTGCTCAGGACACATGACTGTGGTTCACAGTGTGAACGACATCTAGCTTTGTCATCACATTGGGATTATCATGCAGGCCAGTGTCACCACAATGTGGGGTCCCTGGGGGCAGTGCTGTGGTGGGTCTGTCTCTTGCTGTGTTAGTTGCTGTTCCTACAAGCTTGTGTGACATGTGTAATTTGGGCTCCCTCTCATCTAACAATGCCTGATTGCCCACATAGGGGAATCCGATCCATGAGTTACTTTTGTGTGGTACTGTATACACATCTGTGTAATTGGGATTCAGGCCTCCTCATGTGTTGTGTGGTTGCCTGGGGACACTGGCACACCCCCCATCACCTGTTGTGTTTGATATGCAGTGTGAGGCTGCCAGTTTGTGTTTGTGCATCTGCACCACTGCATTGGCATATCTTTAGTGTGCCATTGGCTGTATGTTGTTTGGTGGGTTTCCCCTGCTGTCCCTGGGACTCCTAGGTCATCAGTCAGCACAATGATCATGGTTTGTATGTCCCATTGCTGCCATGGTATGGTATTTGTTCACCTCACATATACAGTCTCCACAGGATATCTACATTTGTGTGTCCATTGGTGCAGATATGTGGGTCTGCATTATGATGGTCACTTCTGTCATTGTGTTATTGATGAATGTTGACAATGTCAGCCCCCATGGGTGATGTTTGTCTGCACATGGCCAAAGGTATGTCTTATTTGCACTGCACTGTTTGCCTCACCCAATCTATGTTGCTATGGGACACAAGCACTACTTTGCCACTGATGTGTTTGTTGTTCTGTGACCAGGAATCATCCATGCTGTTTGGCATTTGCAGCTTTTTCCATGACAACACTTACATTTTGGTCACTGTGATGATGGGGGTTTAGACCCCATTGCCACAATGTTCAAAATGTGCTTTAGCTATGGACCCCACACTTACCTTTTGGTCACTGTGATGATGGGGGTTAAGACACCATTGCCACAATGTTCAAAATGTGCTTCAGCTATGGACCCCACACTTACATTTTGGTCACTGTGATGATGGGGGTTTGGACCCCATTGCCACAATGTTCAAAATGTGCTTCAGCTATGGACCCCACACTTACCTTTTGGTCACTGTGATGATGGGGGGTTAGACCCCATTGCCACAATGTTCAACATGTGCTTCAGCTATGGACCCCGCACTTACCTTTTGGTCACTGTGATGATGGGAGGTTAGACCCCATTGCCACAATGTTCAAAATGTGCTTCAGCTATGGACCCCACACTTACCTTTTGGTCACTGTGATGATGGGGTGTTAGACCCCATTGCCACAGTGGTCATGGTCTGCTTGCATTGTGGAGGCCACACACATTTATGTGTGACACATGTGATAGGGGGTCACATTGTATGTTCAATGTCATGTTCAGTGTTGTAGGCATTTGACACAGACTACACACGCTTGTCATGGTGTTGGGGGATGTGTTTTTCTGACATTCCTTATGTTGGAGTATGCTGGTTGTGTCATGCATTGCCCGTCCTATGAGTAGGGGTGATGGTAGTGGTAGGCATCCAGCCCCCATGAGTAGGGGTGGTGTTGGTGGTAGGCATCCATCCCCCATGAGTGGGGATGGTAGTAGTGACAGGCATCCAGGCCCCCTGAGTAGGGGTGGTGGTAGTGGTAGGCATCCAGCACCCCATGAGTAGGGGTGGTGTTGGTGGTAGGCATCCATCCCCCTATGAGTGGGGATGGTAGTAGTGACAGGCATCCAGCACCCATGAGTAGGGGTGGTGGTAGTGGTAGGCATCCAGCCCACCATGAGTAGGGGTGGTGTTGGTGGTAGGCATCCATCCCCCTATGTGTGGGGATGATAGTAGTGACAGGCATCCAGCCCCCCCTGAGTAGGGGTGGGGGTAGTGACAGGCATCCAGCCCCCCTGAGTAGGGGTGGTGGTAGTGACAGGCATCCAGCCCCCCCTGAGTAGGGGTGGTGGTGGTGACAGGCATCCAGGCCCCCCTGAGTAGGGGTGGTGGTAGTGGTAGGCATCCAGCCCCCCATGAGTAGGGGTGGTGTTGGTGGTAGGCATCCATCCCCCTATGAGTGGGGATGGTAGTAGTGACAGGCATCCAGGCCCCCCTGAGTAGGGGTGGTGGTAGTGGTAGGCATCCAGCCCCCCCTGAGTAGGGATGGTGTTGGTGGTAGGCATCCATCCCCCTATGTGTGGGGATGGTAGTAGTGACAGGCATCCAGCCCCCCTGAGTAGGGGTGGTGGTAGTGACAGGCATCCAGCCCCCCCTGAGTAGGGGTGGTGGTAGGGATCCAGCACCCATGAGTAGGGGTGGTGTTAGTGGTAGGCATCCAGGCCCCTATGGGTGTGTATGGCATTGGTGATAGCCATCCCGCCCTTATGGTTCTGCTGTTGCTAGTGTACGTCATTTCTGCATCCCTATGTGTGTGTGACATATGTCGGGTACGTGTCGTTTGTTTGTGTAGTGGGTGTTTGACTTACCGTCTGCGCCGTACGCGTCCGTACCTGTTCCGGTAATAGATGTAGAGTATTGGTAGGACCTGCGCGATGGGATTCATGGTTGGTTCGTCTCGTTCGGGTTTCTCGTTGCTTCAACTCGTACTCGTCGCTGGCTTGTTCGTCTCGTAGCCGTGGATCGTCTTGTGGCGCGAATCGGAGCTTATGTGCGTCTCTCCCGGATGCTCTGACGTGCCGGACGTAGCGACGGGTTCAGCGCATACGGTTGGCGCATCGTACTAGTCCGGCCGGAAGGTGCTGTATTTTTGCTTCTGTGCGACTCGATTCTGCGTTTACGGATCCGGCTCGGGCGGGGAACAGGAGCTGGAATGGGTACGTACGGCTGGGTCGGGATCTGGGCAGTTATGCGCATCGTACTTGCTCGTTCGTATGAATGTTCGAATCGGTCGGGAAATACGCGTTCGGCTTTGTTTTTTTCCGGACGAATAGTGTTAGGTGTGCTTCCGGCCGAGATCGGAATCGACCCCTTAGCGTCAATCCATTCAATCCCTTCATAGGCTTTTTTCAATACCTTCAAATGAGGAAATATTGCTTGAAAATCCCAACTACTACCATCCATATTATGTCTTACTATAGTTGATTTACTTGTGAAATTCCCACGCACAGGGATCAGAGGCCGCACCTATTGTTGCAGCCTGACAACATTGACCTGTCAAATGGAGCACAGGGCTGAGAGAGACAGTAATAAGAGTAGAGATCATTAAGAGTATTAAACTAAGTAATCAGATTCTGAATATATCTCTGCTTAAAACTCATTATTATAAATTAATTCTGGATCTATATCACACAGCTTATGACGCCAATATATGGAGGCTGATACACTACACCTATTTACCAAATGTTCAAAGATTGAGAATTAATGAGTCAAGTTTTCAGAGAAATAAATACTTTTCTTGGTCTGACTCGCTGTCCATCCCCTACATTTATAATTCTTGTTTTTTAAGAAAGGGCCAAACGGTAGGTTGAAATTCTTTCACGTTTGCACTTTATGTAAGAAACGTATCCTTTTCATATTATTCCTTTGTTTATTTATTACTGTTCTTTTTCAGCATTCATGAAATTGTTGATACATATTAGCTTTGTTTTATATTAACATCATTCGCTGCATTCAGCTGACTACCATGAAAAAAACCACACATGCTTGAGCAGCAACTGAAACAAAAAACTTCATGTTGTGTAGTTTGAAAGCTTTTGATATTTTAATGTGATTTTCATGTGTCTGGGCTCAAACTGGAAAGACTTCCAAACACAGTAGTCACTTTCTATAGCTGGCTGTAATCAATAGAGGTTTTTATTTAATATTTTTCCTGTTTTATTGAGCTAAACACTGTTAACACTGCCTCTTTCTATGCTTTTACTGGATACATTTTATTTTAGATTTTAGTATAAGATAGCAGGTACAGCGCTTCTATCTTAACCTCCAAGAGAAACATTGCCCTCAACTATGACTATCTGTGAAAAGCCTGCTGTTTGTATGGTATTGCATTTATACTGTGCTTATGACCCCTGACGAGGCACTGAAGTGCTCTGTGGTGAGTAGCATGCTAATCTAGAATCCAGGGTTAGTGGTTAATCCAGTGGTCATTGGTTATTGTTGGTTATTGGTGTTAGTATTTAGCTTTCAACTAAACCATTCCATGCATTTACCACAAATGTTTGTGTGATAGATTAAATTGAAAGAAGTAAGGTGTGATTACTTAGTTGTGTCGTGTAGCTCCTATAGTACCCCTGCAGGACCTGCGCGTTTGGATAACATATACTGCGGGCTTGGTGGCAGACTGACTCTGTGCACCCCCACCGTATATGTTAGCCTAGTTTTGCAGTAGCTAGCTCGCAGTGCCACTAGTGTCTCCTCTTATCGGGGAGAGATTAGTTTCTGGCAACCTTAGAACATGACAACCCTGATTCCCTCAGAATCGTGGAAACAATGTACTACCTTTCGCTCAGTCACTCGTGCTCACTTATTCGGTTTGTCTCAGAGAGTTACACAGAATAATCAGTTGGGCGTTTCAATAAGTATTTATTGAACAGTTGTTATCCTGGTGTAGAATATATGTGCTGCAGAGACCAGCGGGCAATAGCAGAGATATATTATCAGCAGTACGATAAAAGCAAAGGGATAGAACAGTTCTACCATATTGCGATAATCATGGATACATACATGAATATAAAAGCATTATGCAAGTGCGCGTACTCCTACGATGCCTACCTAGATGTACCTGAGTGTACCTAGCATATGTGTGTAGGTCTTAGAAGCTAAGAGCCAAGAATCCTCCTAGGATTTAGTCGAACCCCCATACCTGAATAGAAAGAGTGTGGGACCCCGTCCTGGTCTCGATTTGGACACCCCGTCCGGGTTGTGTCAGACCACTGTCAGCTTGAGCGACTGCATACAGGAGCCTCAGCGTCTCTGGTCAGTGTGTCAGCATGGAAGTCTCGGTTCCCTCTAACTTACCGGGGCAAGATGTGGTGTATTTATACCCTAAAGAGTCTCGGTCCTCAGTATGGGTTGTATTGGACATGAGGAAGACGTCAGGGGTGAACTTTGGTGGTGTATTCTTAGAAAGCCATGCATAATTAATGAGTACAGTGTGGGCCTGTGTTTGGAAGAACCCTGCTGCATTCAAAACCACAGGATAGATAACGTTCAGCCCTTAGAGCTCGTTGTGTACTAGCTGGGACCAATGTAGGTGAAAGATCATGCCTATATAAGGAATCATACTATAATAGGACATGTACAGTTGTGACCATAATTGGGCATATGCGGCTATGACCATAATTGGGCAAGTACGAATATGACCATATTAGGGTAAATATGAATACGACCATTTTAGGGCATGTACGAACGGATCTACATTAGGGCATCTATGCGGGATATAACACCCACTCCTCTTCCGAACTGGATAATAAAAGACCATACTTAAAATATGGACAATTTAAAAAAAATTTAAAGCAAGTAAAAACATGGTTCTAAAAAATCGTTAAAAAAATGTTGGTGCTTAAAAAAAAAAAAGAAATGTTTAAATTCAGCTTTTTCTAGTTGCTACTTAAAAGTCAATATCGTCTCTCTATAGAAGTTGTATTACCATAAGCAGGAGAAGGCCATGCTTTTCTCAAGCGAAAGTGTCAATGTAAGAAAATATTAGATCGTTTATTTTGAAACGAGTGAAGAAGCCGAATTCTTTCCCAGGACACGATGAGCCACTTCAAGATTACGCGTCCTGGCTGGGAAGCTCAATATTATCGATGTCACACGCTGTAGATGACAAATCCAACGCCTCACAGAGAACGTCAATCTCACATAGATGGAATGTAGAACTACCAACAGTCGGTGCTGCGGCAGCTTGTGCGGCAGTTGTAACCTGGGTGCCTGTGGAGGAGTCACCTAACCCAGCAGGAGCAAACGGCACCTGTGGATTCTCCAGGAATGCATTCATCAGAATCGGAAGCTGTTGAGGACAGCGCAGAGCATGGGCCTTTATGGGGTCCAGTATTGCATCCGTGTCCAGAGGCGCATCCGATGGAAACGTTAGACAGAGATCCAACGTGCATTCTTCCTCGCAGAACAGGCATCGAAGCACAGGTAAGATGCAGTCTATCCAGACTGTTCTAAATGATAGAAACCAGGAGGCATTGAGTTCTCGCAGGCAAGAAATGCCCAGAAGTTGTACCATGCGTTCACGGTATTTCCGCTCCAGGAGCGTGTTCACCATTCCCTCGGGAAGTGGGCCGTCCATTGCGTAGCAGCAATATGACAATCAGGATTCCTGCAATTAGGAACAGGATGAGCGTGAATCCTCCAAATACGCTTCCCAATACGGAGTGTATAAAATTTGGGATTACTCCGAGGACTGTCTGAAAGGTGCTTAACAGTCCGGACCCTATGGTCTTAAATAGGTGTACAATTCTGCTCGTATCAGACATATTGAAGATACGTCCGACCATTTCTGCGAAATGAATGGGGCAGTTTGTACGTATGAGTGCCTGTATCTCAGTCGAGGTCCTTGCAACTTGAAGTTCATAGGTTTCTCGAGTGGAGGTTAAGGGCACGGGTTGCTGTAAAAGCATGGCTTTCAATCTGCTCAGAGTATCAAACTGTATAAAAGAAACATTCAGCGAAGGCCATAGCGGCGCCTCCCTGACTGTGTTCAGTGGCGGAAACAATACTTGCATACAGCAAGTAACCCTGGAGTTAACAGTTACTAGATATGCGACGCCCGGAAGCATCCCACAACAACCTTGATCATTTAGCATTAAGTAACTCCCATTCGAGAGCAGCTGGAAAACCGGCGTGATCATGGCCGCTGGGGTCCCTGACATGTGACAAGATAAGTTCGCCACTGAACCACTGCAGGCTCCGTGTAGAGAAATATCCTGACACATGAGAGAACCGCTCAAAGCGTTCTTGCAGTTTGTACCACTCAGATGCACTTCTCGATCCCCGTTCCGGCATCGGTATCTATATGGTAACTCCCAAGTTTCCTTGATGTATCCCTTACCCACTTTTACATATATGCCTGCCTGCCTTTGCTCAAGGCAATATTGAAACTGAAACGTAGTGACCGGCAGAGTGATTTGGCCATGAATGAGCCATTCTGTTGATGGTGATTCGGCTACAGTGAATGGTAACCTTTCCAGTTTCTCAATACGCAGCATTGTATATTTGGCTCCCTTTGTGCCATTTCTGTCTGTTTATCAGTTAGATTGTATTCTGAAAACAGAGACGTGGTGTTTATAAAACGCCATGGCACATAGCCTGCACGCAAAGATTGTAGCGTCCAGCTTAACATCATAATGGAACGTAGTTGAGATTGCCCGTGTTGTAGCAAGGCCAGATCTTGTTCTAATATGTCGATTACCAAGGACACAATGTTGCCTAAGGAGTAAATCCTGGAGGTCAAAGTATTTAACCCATTATCCACTACTGCCATGCTTTTTCTAAGTTAATACGGTCTATCTCTCGTATTCTTTCTGCGGCCTCTTGTTGGGATATTTTCCAGTTCTCATTGTAGTAGGCATAAAGGCCTGCATATATGAAAAGTTTCTGACGTTGTTTATTGGGTCCTAGTAGAAACTCTCTAAGATCCATGTTAGGTGTGAGTAGGGTCAAGTGGTGCTTTACTTCTTTGAGTGTCGAGGTCTCTAGCCAATCAAGGCACAACTTCCCAACACTATACGATGTCACTACCCCTGGGTGTTGTCTCTGTACATAGCTTGGGTCTATATATACTAAACCCTTTGGTTGTATTCATAAATCTCTGCTGACATTTGTTTGTGTCAATGGGCCAAACCAGCCATTCTGTCTAATCAGGATCTGATCTGTTGTACTGGAAAATGTCATCTAGTCTCACCCCTTGTGTAGTTGAATTCTGCCCCCCACCCATCTGTGATGGTGTTGGAAACCCCGGTGTGTTCATTTCCTTGCCTTTGGCTAATCCAAAACAGGATGTCTGTTGCACAGTTTCATTCAGAAATAAAATCTGCTGCGGAATGATGCATGCTGTAAAAAGTGCTTCTATTCCCTGGACTTGCCAGTCCCTAGAACCCCAGATCGATTTGGAATCTATTGTGTCTTTCCATAGATCGAAATCCTGTTTAGACAACTGGTTCAAAAGGATGCAAAGTAAATATGTTTGGTGTTTGTTAACATAATTTTCTGAGCTGAAATTTTCTCCATTTTATAATAAAATGACTTCGGGTCGGATGTGTTAAACCCTGAGAAGTATGTGAATTTCTGTGCAAATGCTTGTGAACTACCTTTTGGAGGTGTTGGGCAGTGTTCCCACTGGTGGTACTCAAATACATTTCTAGGAGTTATAGATTTGTGTAAGAAATGATCACCAAAATGTTGGTAACAGTACAATGTATCATAGTCTGAAGTACCTTCTAACATTTCATTATTCGGAAATGCAGCTGTTTTTTCTAGATCAGACATCATAGCATTTACAGTTTCAGTGTCCCAATCATCAGAATATGCACTTGAGGTAATGATACCACTTAAAGAAATTTTAAATAAATGTTTTAGCTTTAAAAGTTCAGTCTGACCTAATATATCATAATCAATCTTGTCCCATACTATACCGTCCGGTATAGGAACTGCTGTAATGTTCACTGAAGACAAGTCTCTTGGTTCACGATGTGAAGACTGGTGTGGTTTCAAAATCAAATTGACTCTTTGGGCTGTAGGGCTTGGCTGGAGGTATCGTCCATTAATAAGCATACTAAAAGTTGTTATTAAACCTAGCCAGAAAATGAAAAATAAAATCCCAGTGATATACCATAGTTCTATCCAAGGTGACACCAGGTAAGTCTTTCTAAAAAGTTCAAAAAGTCAATGAGTTTCTGTTGGAGTGATTTTTTGGCTGGCGTCGTTTCCGTTTCGCTTGGATCTAGTGAAAACGTATCAAAGTTCATGAAATAGCCAGAAACAGTCCGATCAATTGTTGGAATTGCATCGGGATTTGTTGAAATCGCTGTGTTTTCTTGTTGAGGCACATTGACATAGATGTCTGTATTAGGTCTGATTACAACTTGGTTGTTAAGTTGATTTTCATTTTGAAGATGAATTTCTTGATGAAGTGGAACGAGTTCCATAGCATTGTTGCTTAGTCCTTCATTCCGTACAGGTGGCTCTTCAAACGTGATGAGTCTTTCTGTTTGGACTTCTTGGATTGTAGCGAGAGGAGGGCGTCTGCTACTGTGGAGTCCATGAGGCCTACTGTTTAGTATCGGCCACATAGTGTGGTTTGATTAAGTCGATTCAGACAAATCTTTTCTCATTTTTTCCGGCAAGAGGCGGCAGAAGTACAGTTCTTGTGCCGTGGATTGCAAGGACCGGTACAGGCTTTCTGTAGGATGGCCCAAATTCTTTCTTGTCAGCAATCTTTTCTCTGACTAGATCCCCGAGTTTTGGGATCCAGATAGGTCTTGCCGTTACTTCCTTGACTTCCTCAGTGGCGGCCTGTTTGTGGAGCATGTTACTTTGTTGTCTCCTGGATTTGTTCAGATCCTGTAAAACAGCCAAATGATCATGGATATCAAATGGTTTTTCATCCGCCACTGTGCCTTCACAATCAAGATCAGGTACCCACATTCTTGTCCCAAATAGGACCTCGTAAGGAGCGACAGCTCCTAGAGAGCTTCTTGGCTGATTATTGAGCGCGCGCTGTACCCCATAAAGGTGATCGACCCATCTACCGCCCTTGCCTAATACCCTAGCTGTTAAAGATTGCTTTAAGTCCCGGTTTTTCCTCTCCACAACAGAATTTCCCTCGGGATGATACAGAGAGGAGCACTGCAATGCTACGCCCATTCCTTCCATGGCCTCTTTGTAAGCCTGTGAGCTAAACGCCGGACCACGGTCAGAATGTAACGTGCCAACTGCGTATGTGCCGATAAAGACTCGCAAATCTTTTATAACAGTTCGAGCGTCAGCCGAGCGCTGAGGCCAAACCCATAGGAAACGTGAGCAGGAATCCACTGCAACCATGATATATTTCTTGGACCCATCAGATTGTAGGGGTCCGCAATGGTCCAAATACACACATGCAAGAGGTTTGTCTGATTTCAGTAATGGTGTCTGCGCTGGGCGTGTAACGGTGGAACCTTTCATCTGCTGGCAGATGTCGCATTTCAAGACTTAGGGGCCGATTCCGATTCAGGCCGGAAATCTCTCCGACCGAGCCGGACCCGGAGAGATTTCCGACCGAACCGGACCCTAGCAGTCCGACCGAACGAGTACGATGCGTTCGCATGCTATCGGACTCGATTCGGTCGGACTCCCATTGAAGTCAATGGGAGCCATTCGTACAACGCGTACGCGGGCTCCCATTGACTCAATGGGTGCGAGGTGAACAAGGGCGCCCCCTACAGCGGGTATGCGTCGAAGCAGGTCGCGCCGTACATGCACAGGTAGGGGGGACACATGGGTCCCCCCTGTGTGCGACTCGCGCGGCTAGGCGTACAGGGGGGTCCGACACGGACCCCCAAAGTGCGGCTCCGACTGCTCTTTCGAGCCGGACGGCGCGAGTCGGTCGGACTGCTCGAGGCGCGCATCGTACTTACCTGGCCGGGGAATGTCTCCATTGCGCGGTGCGAGTCGTGTCCATGCGAGTCGGTCGGAGCGGTTGGGTCCTGCGAACGAGTCGGTCGGCGATTTCGCGTACGCTCGCATCGTACTCGCTCGCCCGGACGCACGTCCGACTCGGTCGGGAAACAGGGCTCCGAATCGGATCCGGTAATGCCGACTCCGATTCAGAGCCCTACCGGCTGAGATCGGAATCGGCCCCTAAGTCTTTAGTCTGCTTCGTTAACCCAGGCCACCAGTAGCGCTGTTTCAATAAAGAAATAGTCGCTGTGACGCCTGTATGTGCAGAACCCAAACCCTCGTGTGCTGCTAAAATTAAGCTTAGCCTACGATCCATATTTGGTATTACTCTATCCCCCACTCCAGGAATCTGAGCATATGGAATGTTTTGTGCATCTAACTTGTAGGAGTACTTGAGTGGAAAGTTTTTAGGTACTGCTGTGCTGCCTTTGCGTGAAGCATTGACAGCTACCATTATCTCGCCGTCTACCCTCGTCTTTGAACGAGTAACTGCAGCTACGGCGGCTGTGCGAACAGCCCCCTTTGCGGCTTCATCAGCCAATGAATTCCCTTCAATGTGAACGCCATCACGCTGATGACTCAGTGTATATATCACTTGAGCCCTTGGTAGTTCGTTTCTCAACTCCACTACCTGTTCCCATAGCATTATATGCTTAATTGTGCCACCTTTTGCATCTTTGAACCCGTTTTGTTCCCAATGATGGAGATATTCATTGTACGACTGTACACAGTAAAAGGAATCACACACAATAAGTGTGGGGAATTCGTGATCCGTATTTATAAGTGCCAGTATTAGTGCTTTGAGTTCTGCCAACTGAGCCGTGCAGCCTCCTAGAGATTGTGTTTTAGTTCAACTCGGATGGAACTTGCCACCGTGCATGCGACCTTTACCAATCGCACACGCTGCGCTGTAAGCTTGCTTACTCCCTGTGGCGGGTTGAGCAGAACCGTCAGTGTAAATAATGTATTCATACTGATCTAGAGGCAAAATTTCATTTGGTAGAGGATATTCTTGTTCGTATTGCAGGAATGCCTGTGTTTTCAAACTTGGATCAAATTTGTATTCAACATCCGTTGCAGTAAGGGAATTAGCCCATTGTATCCATCTCGGATGTAAGGCTTTTGCATTTGGAATGCTAGTTTTTGTAACAGCTTCTAAAGCTGGTACTGGGGTCACAACAATTATGCGTTTACCGTGAGCCAGAGCTCTTTCTCTTGCTACAGCGGTCTGCACTGCTGTCAGGATTTTTTCTGTTGAAGTGAAACGCATCTCTGCGTTTGTGTACAGGTGTGATTTGTATGCGATTGGTACTGTTTCACCTTCATTAAAAGTTAAATACGTGTACCCGCATTGACCTGCTATGACTCGGATCACTAAGTTCTGTGCGTTTACGCATGTCTGTAAATGTTTAGAAGCTATCATGTCTTCCTGTAGGGAACGCAGGATATTTGTGTGTTCCTGTGTCCATTGTCTGACTGAAAAGTCAGGTTTTATTAAGTCATAGAAAGGTTTTACCCTTTCTGCGTAATCCAAAATGTATGTTCGACCAAAATTTAGGAATCCCAGAATTGATTGTAAATTCTTTAAAGATTTTGGAGGTTGGAGCAGCGCACACTTTTCTAAAAAGTTAGCTGCCAGGCTTTTACCTTCACTTGACAGCTCGTATCCTAAAAACAGGACATTGAGGTGGGCAATTTTTGATTTTTTGAAATTAAATTTATAGCCCTCAGAGGCGAATCCCATAATAATGGTGCTCACCTTGGTCAAGTGCCTCTTTAAGTCATTGTCCGCCAGATAAATATCATCCACATAGGACAATGCTTCTTCATCCAAATTTTGGAGTAACTCTGTTACCCTTGCTGAAAACAACCCCAGGCTATTCTTGTACCCTTGGGGGAGTCGGCAAAATTGCCGTTGGGATCCTAACGCACTGAATGCGTTTGGATACCTGCTTTCAGGCGCTATATTTTGGCAGAAAAATCCATTTGAGATATCAAGTGTTGTTTTGTATTTTTTCCGCACAATGTTATTCATTAATGCGGCACTGTGGGCATTTTGAACTGCAAATGCCTTTGTGCAAGTGTTTAAATGTCTGTAATCTAAAACTAGATGATATGTATTGTCAGGTTTGGCTACGGGGAACAAAGGATTGTTCATAGGTGAAGTGCAATTTTCTATCACCCTCTGGTATTCAAGTTGGTCTAGAATCTCCCTGACTTGTTTTTAGCTTCCTGCTTTATAGGGTATTGCCTTTGAGCATTTGGGGAAACTTTTAACGGGATCACGTGGTGGGTTGACTCCTCATCCCAACCAGCATGATTTTTGTACAATGCTGGAGCTAGGGCAACCGCCCACTCCTGCGCATATGCATGTTTTAGGTGAATGGGAACGAGGTCGGAAAAGGCTGGAATAATGATCGTTTCTCCCGTAGGGCACTCCATGACGAATGCTGGCGGCCAGTCCTGTTCTGCTAATAGAATGTCATAACCAGATGACAGATTTTTCCAAAAGAGAGCTTTAACTTTTCTGGGCTTGTCCCCCTCCATCCGGAGTGTTATCTCATGTAACTTATGTGGGACACTTACCCGAGTATCAGGTGTTTCCACTGTGATATACTCACTCAACTCCGCTGTCACCAGAAATTCCTTCAGGTTCTGGCGAGCTATCGTTACTTCTGCCGCGCTGTCTAGCATCGTCAGAGCCCATTCCTCGTTCAGAAGCTGTGTCCTCAGAATTCTGGGCATGTCTGATCTTGAGACCTGCTACCTTCTTCTTTTTGAACTGAGGTTTTGATTTTTGTTTATCTTCTTTTTTAGGTGCGTAGTCCGCAGCGTGTTGCGTGTCTCTGGACTTTGTACGCTCCTTTGACCGTCCTTCCCTCTCGGAGTTTCGTGATGAACCCTGAAAGGACCGAGAGGAACGAGTATCAGTATCCTGATACCTGTCAGGTTTTTTAATGTTATCCCTATTCCTGAGGTTATACCTCTTTTCAGAGGGCTCCTGTTGAGGAGACCTACCTCTGGACTGAGATCTGGTGTCTTTAGACTTTTGTTGTTTTTTATTTTCCCACTTCTTTTTAGAAGAAGTAGGTGTCTGCTTTGTAGTGTCCTTTTCAGAACCTCCCAGTTGTGGTTTTAATGCTTTCCCACCCAAACTGTCTCTGCCTAGTTCTGCATATGCAGTTTCAATTATTTTGGGTAGTTCGTGTTGTTGGTCGTCTGGACTGAACTCCCTTAGGCGTTGGCGGATCGCCACAGAAGCTGCTTCCCCCTTAATGTTAGCTAGTATTATGGCTGAGACCTGTTCAATGTTGTTTAGCAACTTCATCCCTAAGTTAAGGGCAGGCTCTGCTCCGTACTAATTTTGTATCTGTTTTAATACGTCAGGTACTACTGCTAAGGACGGGATACCATGTGTTCTGGTATATATGGAAGCAAAGACTGAACCCCAAGAGGTGCATTCCTCTACTTGTGGTGTGAGACCCATGGGCAAGCAGATTGTTAGAATTCTGTGTTTATCACTGGTTGTAGTATTCGGGAATACTGCTTCAAGCTGAGTTATTTTCTGAGCTATCCAGAATGGGATTTGTTCGCGTTTTGTTGGCATTTTGCCCATTGTCGTGTGTAATGTTTGTGGAGTTATTTTATTAACTGTACCTTGGACTGGATTGTCTTGTGCCGCAGCTGGTGCAGGCTGAACTGTTAAAGTCCTCATCACAAATTGTGTGAGGTTTCTGTAGATTTTAATTAAATCTCTGTGTTGTACGAGTAAGTCTGGCTGTGTCATTGTGTTAATGTCAGGATGCGGTGTGTATGCCGCTAATATGGGCCATGTGGCTCCTGCTCCTCCGAGCGGGCCTAATCTTGCTCTTCCATGTACGTGGGGTAGGGCGCCTTTAAACCAGTAATTATGCTCCTGGTAAGTGAGCGGAACCTCTACTTCCTCAAAAGGAGTATAGTCCGTTGGTGTTTCACCTTCTAGGTAGTAGTGAAATACATTTGTTATTGGATTCGCTGCTGGGATTGTAACCCAAAAATAGAACACCTCTGTTTTATTGGATTCGTGTGCCTCAATCACGAAAATTACTGTACCACCCATGGCTCTTAAGCCATGTTCTAAAAGTTTTATGGTGACTGCCCTTCTGACATTTGGTGCAATTTGTATTGCATCTTCAGGGTCTTCTTCTAAACCTAAGAGGTTTGTTGTAACTCTCCCTGTTGAGCTTGTTTCTTCCACCATGTTTAATTGGAAGAAGGGAGATTAAAGAGTTCTTAAAATAAGGTGTAAGTGCACAATTGTAGGAACTAAATATCCTTCAAGCTTGAGTAACCAACAGCCAATAAATAGTATTCTCGTACTACTCAGCTGCGGCGGATTTTGTGCCCACCCACTCCAGACGTCTCTGGGGTTTTGTGAGTAGGTTCTCTGAGAATAGCACGACTGAACTACTCAGATTCTACTGTTAAATAAGTACCCAACCAACGTTGGCGGCGCCATGTCGTGTAGCTCCTATAGTACCCCTGCAGGACCTGCGCGTTTGGATAACATATACTGCGGGCTTGCTGGCAGACTGACTCTGTGCACCCCCACAGTATATGTTAGCCTAGTTTTGCATTAGCTAGCTCGCAGTGCCACTAGTGTCTCCTCTTATCGGGGAGTGATTAGTTTCTGGCAACCTTAGAACATGACAACCCTGATTCCCTCAGAATCGTGGAAACAATGTACTACCTTTCGCTCAGTCACTTGTGCTCACTTATTCGGTTTGTCTCAGAGAGTTACACAGAATAAACAGTCGGGCGTTTCAATAAGTATTTATTGAACAGTTGTTATCCTGGTGTAAAATATATGTGCTGCAGAGACCAGCAGGCAATAGCAGAGATATATTATCAGCAGTATGATAAAAGCAAAGGGATAGAACAGTTCTACCATATTGCGATAATCATGGATACATACATGAAGATAAAAGCATTATGCAAGTGCGCGTACTCCTACGATGCCTACCTAGATGTACCTGAGTGTAACTAGCATATGTGTGTAGGTCTTAGAGGCTAAGAGCCAAGAATCCTCCTAGGATTTAGTCGAACGCCCATACTTGAATAGAGAGAGTGTGGGACCCCATCCTGGTCTCGATTTGGACACCACGTCCGGGTTGTGTCAGACCACTGTCAGTTTGAGCGACTGCATACAGGAGCCTCAACCGTCTCTGGTCAGTGTGTCAGCATGGAAGTCTCGGTTCCCTCTAACTTACCGGGGCAAGATGTGGTGTATTTATACCCTAAAGAGTCTCGGTCCTCAGTATGGGTTGTATTGGACATGAGGAAGACGTCAGGGGTGAACTTTGTACATACATATTATGCCGGTGGTGTATTCTTAGAAATCCATGCATAATTAATGAGTACAGTGTGGGCCTGTGTTTGGAAGAACCCTGCTGCATTCAAAACCACAGGATAGATAACGTTCAGCCCTTAGAGCTCGTTGTGTACTAGCTGGGACCAATGTAGGTGAAAGATCATGCCTATATAAGGAATCATACTATAATAGGACATGTACAGTTGTGACCATAATTGAGCATATGCGGCTATGACCATAATTGGGCAAGTACGAATATGACCATATTAGGGTAAATATGAATAAGTCCATTTTAGGGCATGTACGAACGGATCTACATTAGGGCATCTATGCGGGATATAACAGTTGGGGGTATGCAGAAATACAATAACAGAGAATAAGGCAGACAGTCGGGTGAGTTAAAGTAGGCTATACTGAAAGAGCAGAGGCATGGAAAGGATAGAAGGTAAGGAGATGGTTATTCAATAGAAAGAAGAAGGCAGAAAATAATCAATAGTTTTAAGTCAAGGGCAATTTTTCATGCACGGTTTTAGGAATAATGTGCGAGTAGGATTTTTGAGAGAGCAGTCAATCTAAGTATGTAAAGGTGTAGACAGAATGTTATTAGCATGTGAGATAGTGTATTGCATTGTGCATTCGTATAGTGTTTGCCACCCTGATGTGGGGTGCTGAAATGATTATCCACATGAACAGTGGTTGGAAGTGCGTTGTCTTTGCTTTGAGCCGATATGGAAAGTGTTTCCATGTCCTGTGTAAGAACCACCGACATGCAGTTTTCATGTTATAGAAGGCGGTGTTTGGCGGTGCGATGGATGAGGAAGTGCGGGCGATATACGTGCATTTTTATAGTTTGTGGTAAGCTGGTAGAACTGATTACACCTGTTAGCACACTTATTGTGTTGCTAATTTCGAGCCTAGGCAGTGTGCATGCGCTGTCTTCGAGACATGTGGTAATCACTCTGTGGGCTTTGGCCACACCATCGATTTTCATTAGTTTTTTTACATGCTGTTCGAAACTCTGGCTTTTCAGTGGTGCATTGGTTGTATTTGTCCCTCCTTCTGGTGCTTCATAATTAGTTGTCTTCTTCACACCATCAACTCTTGACACCATAACATTCTCTTTAGAAACCCAACCGTGCTTCAATTTCACCAAAGGTGTCTCATTCAGATCCAAAAACACAGATAGATCTTTCTGATGAAACAAGCTAATTAAAAACTCCCCCTTAAAAGAGACATACATTTTAGCTGAAGTCATCCTGTCACAAAATTCTATGGTTCTGCAAACATTACCCATCAGCTTAATGGGTTGTCCTCCATAAGTTTTAGGCCTAATATCAGGTTTCAATAAAATAACTAAGCCCCTTAAACTCTCTTCAAAAATCTTCCTTGGTATCAATGTTATTTTTGCTCTAGAGTCAAATAGCATGTTTACTGAAGACCCATTGACCTGCACCATTGCACTTGGTCTCTCACACTCCTCATTCTTTATTTGTAGAATTATTTCTTCACATTTAGATTCCGAATCATAAGCAACCTCTCTCACTTTCTTCATACTCTTCTTCGACCTACATCAAGATGTGAAGTGACCTTTCTTTCCACATGTTTTGCACATAGCTTTCCATCCAGGACACTCCTTAAAGTTTACCACATGACTTAAATTTCTACATCTGTAACATTTGATTTGAGACTTTTTCATCACTTTCTCTATCTGCTTACTAGAAGCAATCTGAAGCTTTAGATTTCACCACCTGGACTGCCTCTTTCTTGTCATTACCAGGTTTTTTATTGCGAATGATCTCCACACATGTGAGAGAATGTTCATGTCTTTGATATTGTCAAAACCTCATTAAGTGTGGGATTATCTTTACATAAAGCTTCCCTTGCTTTTTCAGTACACACCCCAACATAAATTGGTCACGCAGTGTTTCATCAGTCATGCCACCAAAATAGCATGTGGAAGCCAATTTTCTTAGTGCTGTTATATAACCCACAACTGATTCTCCCACGTTACAACCGTCTCCCAAAATGATAACATTCAAAGACATTGCTCACCTTTGGCAAATAGTGTAGATCAAGTTTTTTCAAACATATTTCAAATTCATTGAGACAATTGGCATCAACAAGAGACAATTCAGGTAAATGTTCAAATAGCTCAACCCCTCTGGACCCAAATTATGCATAAGTAAAGAAATTTCTCGCTCTGCTCCTAGAGAGGTACAACATACCCTGGTATAGTGCATAAAGACTTTCTTCCATCCAGGTTCCTCCGGAAATTAAAGAAAAGGAAGTAGGTGCTGTGGCATTCTGCATCTTGTCAAAAATAATACTGCAAAATTCTTCCTCACACACTCACCACACTGAGTCCCAACCACCAGTATCTGAACTGATGTTCGAGCGACTTCCAATGTGTGACAGTACTCGACAAGGTACTCAAGATGTCACTTGCCAGAACAGTTTCATGAAAAAGCGAAAAGAAGAAAAACTAAAAAAAATGTTACAGTAGCACTATGCTGTGCCATGCTTCAGCTAAGAATTGCTGTTTACTCGTCTTGAACTTCCAGAGCACAACGACACGATGTTCCACGATGCACTGACAATGCAGTACACAAAGAGGGCATTTGATTCCAAGAGTGCTATATTGCACTATCCCATGACGTGCTGATAGCGGAACAAATGGGATCACCTTTCATCCGCTGAACACTTCCCAGAGAAAGATGGCTGCCGATGTGACATCACAACGTGCGTCGTAGCATCCTCAAGTTCTGTACCACATCACAGAGACGCCCTGACACCCAGCACCACAAGTAATGCAGAACAAAGAATCACGCATCTCCTGTACCGCACCACACCACAGAGAGGTTCCAGCACCCAGCTCCAGACAGAATGCTGAGAAAAGATGACTCCACTTGATGAACACGAGCAGCTGCTCTGCGTGCACAGAGCTCGAGGAAGGAAAGCTGTTATCTCCACAAGGTGAGATACGTGGTTGCTAAACACTTTCTTAAGCATGCGCTCGAGCCGAAATTCTCCCACAAAGTCACCAAATCCAATTTCAGTACCCACCAAATGCAATATCGGTGCAGATGCCGCACTCACCTGCACCGCACTGAAGAGTATAGCGGGCAAGCGTGAAGTGAAGAAATAAAGGGGCATATTTCCAACTAAAGTGGCGGTGCACGGCGTTAAGCCAAGAAGGCTAACGCCTTGCTCTGTCTCTTTAGAAACGCAGGGCTGCACCGTATTTACAACAATATGGTGCAGCCCTCAATCAATCAATCAATCACGGCATTTATAGAGCGCGCTACTCACCCGGGAGGGTCTCAAGGCGCTGGGGGAGGGGGTAAGTTACTGCTCGAACAGCCAGGTCTTGAGCTGCTTCCTGAAGGAGAGATGGTCCTGGGTTCGCCGAAGGTGAGTGGGGAGGGAGTTCCAGGTCTTGGCTGCCAGGTAGGAGAAGGATCTTCCTCCGGCGGTGGTTCTGCGGATGCGAGGTACGGTGGCGAGGGCGTGGCTGGTTGATCGTAGCTGGCGTGTGGGCGTGTAGAAGGTCATGCGGTCGTTGAGGTACTTTGGGCCCAGGTCGTGGAGGGCCTTGTGTGCGTGGGTGAGGAGTCTGAACGTGATTCTCTTGCTGACGGGGAGCCAGTGCAGGTCTTTCAGGTGCACGGTGATGTGGCTGTGTCGGGGGATGTCCAGGATGAGTCGTGGCGGAGGCGTTCTGGATGCGCTGGAGTCTCTTTGAAGTTTGGCTGTGGTTCCGGCGTAGAGGGTGTTCCCATAGTCCAGTCGGCTGGTGACGAGTGCCTGGGTGACGGTCTTCCTGGTTTCAGTGGGGATCCATCTGAAGATCTTGCGGAGCATGCGCAGGGTGTTGAAGCATGAAGATGAGACGGCGTTGACTTGTCTGGTCATCGACAGGGAGGAGTCCAGGATGAAGCCCAGGTTGCGTGCGTGGTCCGTTGGCTTGGGTGCGGTGCCCAGGGCCGGGGGCCACCAGGAGTCGTCCCAGGCGGAGGGTGATGAGCCCAGGATGAGGACTTCCGTCTTGTCTGAGTTCAGTTTAAGGCGGCTGTTCCTCATCCAGTCGGCGACGTCTCTCATCCCGTCGTGTAGGTTGGCTCTGGCGGTGGTGGGGTCGTTGCGTTTCTCCCTGCGCTGGCGCTAAATTTAGCTGCCTAGTGCGAAAGCAGGCACCCTTGCACCATAGTGCAAGAGTGCCTGCATTGTGGGAACAATCATAAATGGTGATTTGTAACTTCTATATGTGCTGCTTGTGCAGCACACATAGGAGTTGCAACTCATAATTTTTAAAATGATAGTGTATGTGCAGGAAGCTACTCCTTCTGCACATAAACAATCATACATGGCGTTTTGCTATTTCTATGAGTGCTGCACAATGCAGAACACATAGAAACAGCACAAACGAGGAGAAATAAAGCATTTCTCCTCCTTTCCCCTGTTTAAGACCAAGGGGCATATATACAAGCCCCTATCACCACAGGAACGTCACTTTTTCTGACGTACCTGTGGTGATAGGGGCTTCACATTATTTACAAGGTGGCGTTAAGCCACTTAATGTGGCTTAACCCCGCCTAGTAAATAAGGCACCCTTTCATGCTATACTTAGCGTAAAAGGGGTGGGCAGTGGGTGTTACGGTGGAAATTCAGCCCTAACACCCATTGATTTTGTTGCTGCTCCCTATTTACAAGGGTGGCATAAATAGGAGGCAGCGCCAAAATTAAGAACAGGGAAAACCTGGTCTTAACATGGTGAAAGGAGGAGAAATGCTTTATTTCTCCTCGTTTTTGCTGTTTCTATGTGTGCTGCATTGTGCAGCACACATAGAAACAGCAATTTGCCATGCATGATTGTTTATGTGCAGGTAGGTGGACCTTCTTGCACACAAACAATCATTAAAAAATGCAGATTTGCAACTTCTATGTGTGATGCATTGTTTCAAATTGCCATTCTGGATTGTTTATGTGCAGGAAGGGACACCTTCCTGCACATAAACAATCATTCCCTCAACGCAGGCACCCTTGCACTATGCTGCAAGGGTGTCTGCGTTGGCGCTAGGCAGCTAAATTTAGTGCCAGTGCAGAGAGAAACACAAGGGTGCACTGTATTATTGTAAATGTGGTGCATCTCAACGTTTCTGAAGTGACGGAGCATGGCGTTAGCTATTTTGGAACTAACACACGCTCCGCCACTTCATTGTAAATATGCCAATAGGTTTTCCCTGGCCCTAATTTTGGCACTGCCCCATATTTACGCCACCCTTGTAAATATGGGGCAGCGTCAAAATCAGTGGGTGTTGTGGTGGAACGCACACCGCAACACCCATTGCCGACCCCTTTGACGCTAAGTATAGCGTGAAAGGGTGCCTTATGCAAAAAGCGGCTTAAGCCATCCATCAGCGGTCAGAGCTCCACTGCTTCTGAGCTCCAACTCCCCTTTACTTCAAAACATAACATTCTTATCTGTAGCATTACATATCTGACTATTCCAGAACACATCACAACTTACCATATAATACCTAGTACAGCATACCACAATCAGCACAAGCAATACTTTAGGTGTGACACAATAATTATCTCTATGAAGGGGTGTCCTACGTGCACAATATAATTACCAGGGCCTGATTCATGGGTTAAAAATCTGTGTATCGCTACAGGTGGACAGGATAGCAAGGTTACTGTTAGGTAGGCAATTCAAAAGGGAACCCTAGGTCAAGTAAGGAACCCATAGTTCCAAACAAGTTAACCATTAGGTCGAGACGGGGCAAATAGGGTCAAAAGAAGATTGGGACTATTACGCTTGAAAGAGAACTGCTTGGTGTGGCAAAAAAGGCTGATAGGCAGAGATGAGAAAGGCTTTCAGGTCAAGCCAACATAGACGGTTTATTGTTATGGGTGGTGGGTGAGTGTAAATAAGTACAATGGTTAGTTTGCTATGCTAGAAGACCGTGCTAAACCTCCTAGTACTAGGATTTGTCCTGGTAATAATGCACACCTTCTAAAAATCACAGAAAATGTCTTGGCAGACTTTGGCTGCCAGAGAAGACTGAAGACGTGCTGTAATGATTGACAGAATCAATGTTTTCATCAGCTATTCTCTGAAATTTACAAACATGTTTCTTTTATTGCTGAAATGGCTGCTGGTAATTTTAATATAGCTCCAAACATTTTTATCAATATTTTCAATGCAACTTCTACATTGGGCCATATATATGTTTAAAGCAAGCATTTTTTTTTAGGTCTTGCCTGGGACAGGGCGCATTTGCTGTCGCCTGCGACGATGTATTGTTCTTTAAAAAAAAAAGCTCTCAAAAGGGGCTTTTAGCCCGCTTATTACTCACCATTGGTTGGCTTAATTATCACTCTCATTTCCTTGCTCCTCATTGGTCAGAGCATGCAGCGTAACTTCCTCATCATGTGTTTCTCCTTTTGATGGCGAACGGATCAAGCACTGATTAATGTGTTTATTCATGGATGTCATTTAGGGGTGCAGCTGCGACCACTGACTTGATCATTGTGACCCCTGGCATTGCCTTATGACCCCTGCCCTGGGAGATGGCAAAATCAGCACCAGGATTACAGGGTTGGCTCCCATTATCAGCGTCGACTGCAACATCCTTGCTTTCTGTTAATTTTTATAACAGTAGGAGTGAATAATAGTCTATTATTCACTATTAATATAATAAAAAGTAGAGCAGTAGGATCTGGAGCAGGACTTTTAGTTGCCATCAGTAAAATGAAATACTATAAAATGTATGTTGTGTGCATGCATGTAGGTGAGAGAGTTGGGATGAGAGAGCGTGGGTATGTGTGAGCATGTATTTTTGTATGTGGGATTGTGCATGTGTGTGAAAGTGAGTGAGAAAGTATAAGTGAGTCAGAGTAAAAGTGAGCAAGAGAGTGGGAATGAGTGAGTCAGGGTAAGAGATCAGTGAAAATTAATGATGGCGAATGAGTGAGCAATAGTGAGTGTGAGTGAATAAAGTGAATATGAAGAAGTGAATGCAAGTGAGCATGAGTGAGAATGTATTGCTATGCTTGCAAGTCTGCTGTTGGACCAGGCATGCTTCTTGGTTTATAGAGGCACCCTGGTCAAAATTCTGGCCCTGGCACACTGGAGGTACATCTTGGCAAGGGGCACCTATGAAAAAATGAAGACACTGGCATACTGGAGGAAATAAGTGGCATAGATGGCACCCATAGCAAAATGCTTGAGTGGCACATAGGCAGGATTTCTTCATAAGGAAGGCGAACCGTAGTATGTCAGGGGGGAATCCCTGTCAAAATGCTGTCCCCGACATAATAAACGGAACATTTGACGTAAGGGTCACCCATAGTACCTGGAAGGCAGTATTCTAGCACTAGAATATTGTATGTATTGTTTAGGCAAAAGGGGCGACCCACGATGAATCTGGCACTAACAATAGAGGTAATTCTTGAGATGTAGGGCACCCTTTAAAAAATGGGGTCAACTCATGGGGACTGTTAGATTTCAGTACATTATGATAGGTCTTGAATATTTAATGAATGCCTTTTAGCACATTCATGTGAAAATAGTTATTAAAAATGCACTATTAGTACAAATGTTTTCAAAATTTTCTCAGGAGGGAGAACATCCCTCAACCACTGGCCACCCTGTCTTCTCTAGAAGATGTCAGACAAACTAACTCACTTTGCTCAATTACTACAAATCAGGTGAATGCTTCTTCGACTTTTCATGTGGGGCACCTTAATATAGATGCTGTATCTAAAATAGACATTTGTGTGTGCTGTGTTGTTAATCATGTAGTTATTATGGAACTTCAGCGATGTTAATTATTGTGATGACATCAGGATTGTTATGTGCCATGACTTCCAGGGAAGATTAAGGTTCATTACCTCCGGCATTTATGGTGAATCGACACCCATGAGTTTATTGGTGTCCTTCAGTTGCTCGTGCTTACATTTAGATGCTTTTTTGTTCACCTCCCCCGTCTACGATGCTGTCCTCTTCATTAGCTTTCTCCGTTGTGCACCAGTCCTTGCTTGTTTTTCTTATTTCTCAAGGCAGGTATCTGCTTGGTTCTGTCGAGGTGCACCCTACGGATTTCCATGCCTCTTCTGTTAGTGCATCTGCACATTTTGTGCAAGGATGCTGCAACCTTCATCTCTGTCCCCCACAGTTTGCTAACACTGACTCTTAAGATTTTGTAAACACACAGCTGAGGAGCAGATGGAGCTGGGAAATTTCTATGCCACTGCCTATTCTTGGTGCTCATATTTCAGCGAGGGACTGTCCTGGACAGTGCTTAATTTGAGCCGATGGTATCTGGTGCTCAAAACCAGCACTTATGACAGTCTACCACATGGTGGTGCTGTTTGTCTGATTTAGAGATTAGCACAACAATAGTTATTTATTAATTCAATATGTATTATGAATTAATGATTCTTGCCGCCCAAGTCATTTTTATAGCTTTGTGGGACTAGGATAGTCTGAATTGTTACACTTGTAGGAGTGCGGTGGCATTAGTTGTGTTGGTACTGTCACAGGCAGCGCTAGCATGGGCAATAGGTTGTGCAAGCTGAAGTGGCCTCTTGACGAGATCCCTGGTTCTTATTTTTTATGATTTAAGTACTGGCCCTGGGGCAGTTGTTTCCATCTTGTGGCTGCGCCTTGTACTTGTTAAAGCAACAAATGCAAAGTTGGTAGCACGCACAAAACGTAAGGTTTGCCAGTCCCTGTTTAAACTACTAATTGAAGCCTCCCTAGTTTAGCTGTCAAAAATCTTTTCAGTTGTGCTGAGAGCAGGAAATGGGTTGATGTTTAATTCCTTACCCAGAATTATGTGTGCTACATGTCATGATAAGTGGGAGTGAGGGGCTTATATACAAGCCCTGTGCGCCACCGGAACATCACTTTTATTTTACGTTCCGGCTACTCAGAGTGCAGAGCCATATCTACGAGTCCATGAAAAGTCACCCTGCATGGCTTTTTATGACCTCGTAGATATGGTGTAAGGCAATGCAGTGCAAGTCACTGTGTTGCCTCACACTGCGTTAGGTAGGCGTGACATGGGCGTTGTGGTGGGTATTCCCACTCAACGCCCATGGTATATGACACAGTCCCAGATATACAACACTAAACAATAAATCTGGGAATGCATCAAAACCGTGCGCCTCCCCAGGGGAGGCATAATTATTTTTTTTGTGCAGGAAGGTGCTTCTTCCAGTACATAAACAATCGTGCCAACGACACAGACACCCTTGCACCTTGGTGCAAGGGTGCCTGCATTGGTGCAAGGCATTCATTTGTGCGGCAGCGCAGAGGAAGAGGACAGGAATCTGCCATAGATCATAGTTATGGTGCATTCCTGCCCTTTTCTTTTGATGCAGCAAAGTAACGTGCAGCTCTGCGTCAAGTTGTTGTAAATGAGGCCCTGAGTCTGTACACTACAGCACCTTTCTTGACCATGCATCCTCCCGTAAATTATCTTTGATGGCCATTAGTACAGTTTTCAGGAAAAAATAATGTTAATTTGTAGGTTTATTTTATTGACTAACTAGACATCATCCACTGGTCTTCTATAAGAGGTATTTCTTTTATTTTGTAAATTAGAATCGCTAACTGTTTTACAGTAGCTATGATATGTGCTGTTGTTGCACTATGGAATATGACTGTTTCTCTTCTGTTCATACAATACTAGAGTCCACTTTTGTCTCCACAAAACCAGCTGCCAGCGTAAAAGGTTGGTCACAGCATAAAATTACAATTAATGCTTCAAAAGATGCAGAAATAGTAGTTCCTGCCTGAATTTTCCCATGGAAAGTCAGTTGAATATCTATGAAACTTTCATTGTATATTTATTGTTTCCAGTGAAGATTGCTACTGAGCATGGGTGGTGGGGCAGGCGGATGGGGGAATACAAAAAAAAAAGAACTTACCTGGGTGCCGCCGCCTTTCCTCCGTTGTCTTCTGGCAGCAACAGGAAGCACACAGCTTCCCAGAATCCCCTGTCCAATCACAAAGCTGCCTTACAGCAGTGCTGCGATTGCACTGTGTGCCGTGGTTCGGCACTCAGACAGGGCCTTGGAGACTGGGTATGTTCCCCACCAGGCTGTGTCATGTAGCCTGGTGGGGAAGATGCAAAGTGTGCAGGATTGTTTGGCCGGCCCAAGAGGGCTGGCCAAGCACTCATGCGCACTTAGGGAGTGTGCTTAACACTCCTTCCCCTTCCCCCTGCACTGGCCAGCCCAGCCCCACCCACCCCACCTCTCACCCAAGCAGGAAGGAAAATGAAAATGATAATAACGTTAGTTATTATCATTATCGTTTTATTTTTTACACTGCTCGCATAACAGCGGGGCAACACTCCTCAGTCTTAGCGGAGGAGCTGCTGCTCATTGTTTCTAATGAAGTTCACTACAAGAAAGCACAGATCAGTAATTAACAATACATTCTAACCCAAAGCAAGCATGAAATAGATTTAAGTTAAACAGTTAAAGGAGCCTCCCAGTGTGCAGGACCGTGGCCTCCGCTGTTGCAACCTTATTATTTCTGTATTTTATAATTCATAAAGCAGCCAGGCAACCCATTTTCTTTCTTGCATTAGGGTCCAGGCCACACTGACTACGCTACTGCCCAAGTGCTAAAAAAAACACTTCGCTTAACTCAGTTTTGTATCCTAATAATTGTCAACAATAGGCATGCCAACATTTTTCTCTCTTCCATACTGACATCTTGCGGTCACTCACCAGATGTTAAAATGTTTTTGCAACAATGTCAGGAATATATCTCTTTACAACGCATTCCATTACAACGCGGTCATTACAACGACCGCGTTGTTACAACGCGAACCATTACATTGCAAGTCGTTACAACGACTTGCTGTAGGGGGCGCGCTGGACTTAGGAATAGTATAATTTACTATTCCTACTCCAGTTTGTGCAACAGCAGGGAAGGTGTTGGATTGTAAATCCAACACCTTCTGCCCCCTAGAGCAAGTCATTGTAACGACTTGCGATGTAATGGTTCACGTTGTAACAACGCGGTCGTTGTAACGACCGCGTTGTAATGGAATGCGTTGTAGTGCATTCGTTGTAAACAATGTCTCCCCTTCTGAGCAGACTAGGGCATAAAAGAATCTATATTCAGATCGAGCCCAAAGATTTCTTTCGCTTGCCCAAAAGACATAAAAAACGCGCTCCGTTCTTTCTGAAGGGAGAACATTTCAAACTTCAATGCTGCCCGCAATGTTCCCTCCTCTCCATATAAGAGTGAGTTTCCCCAACTCAGAATGCCAGCCAGAGAAAAGGAACAAGTGGATAATAAACCAAACTCCGGGTGCAGGGCATGAGGGGCTGCAAACGTATTCAAATTACACATTTGACAGGAAACTTGACCTTCAATCCCCTCAAAAGAGTGCCAATAACTCCTATCTAACACTTCCCACGCATCTGTACAGGGCGTTGGCCTGGGAGAGTGTTCTGCTTGAACAGAGTTTCATTTGATCAATATCCCACCCATTCTTAGAGGAGACCTTCCTAAGATAGGTATATGAGTCCACTATTTCTAATTTGTCAATACCCAAATACCAATAACAATTCCTGTTTAGTCTTGAACTATTCTTACGAAAGATCAAGACTTTGCTTTAGAAATATTAATCTTCAAGAAGTGGGCTTCTGCATACTTTGACAAGACTACAAGGCTACACTGCAAGCCGATAGGAGTTAGGTCCATAATAGCTACATCATTAGCATATAACAGGGAGCCAAAGGACATCGCACCGATTCTGGGAGGATCGACCCTCACTTGATTTAAGGAGCTTGGAAGATCATAAAGCTATAAAGAGAACGAAAGGGGAGCGAACAAGCAACCATACTTAAGACCGTTTGGGTTTTAACCTTATGGGATAAACCCTGCGTCCCTCCCATCAGAATTTGGCACCAAGTATCCGCATGTAGCCCCATGATGAAACACAAAAGGTGGTGCAGAACTCCCAAAAGAAGAAACTTTCTCCACTGTGTTTGGCGATCAACTCTGTCAAACACTGCAGAGAAATCAATAAACGCTGTGTACACTGGCATACCTCGAGAAAAGGCGTATTTTTCTACTACCATTTGAAGGACCGCAATATTATCAAGTGTACTATGATTCCACCTAAAACCAGCTTATTTAGGGGGAACAATATTCTGATCTTGAGTCCATTGCTGTAAATGACAGAGTACACTCCTTACAAAAGTTTGCTAAAATCATCCAGAAATGCTATCTGGCATTCTTTATAAACCCCACAATCTCATCAACAGAGGGAGCACCATACATGGAAAACGATATCTCATCCACACGGAGAGTCACAGGGTTATCTAACTCGGTGTTACTCACGTACAACTGGGAAACATACTCCACCCAAGCATTTTCGGGAATAGGGATTGCCAGCAACTTCACCCTAGAGTCACAATATTTGGCGATCAACCACCAGTACTTCCTAGAGTCTTTGGCACTTGTAGCCTCTCTTAGATTGATCCATTTTGAATCACGTTCCCTCTTACATTCCTGGAGTTTGCATCTGGTTCTTAACCATTTGAGGAAGTCAATTTCATGTTGTTGGATCATGGAAAAAAGCAAATTCTGTTTTCTTATCAGTAAATTTATTTCCTGATTTTTTGCCTTAAAAGGGGATTTGCACTTTTCAACAAGCGCGGGCCAAAGGGCCTAGTGCTCAATTTATGGTACTCTTCCATATGGGACTCGAAAAAAGAACAGGACCACCACAAGTGGGTCCCACAAAGTCAGCGCAGACTCCCTTGATCTTACCACTTATGGCAGCCGTATTCTTACATGTCCAAAAATAATGACCAATCGACTTGTTAAAACCAATCTTACCCAATCGAGGGTTTCCCAAAATCTAACCCCTGGATACTAAAGGCCACAAATGTACCAACTAAGCTATGGTCACTCATATCGTTAGAAAAATAGTGAGTTTCTCACATTCCTCAAACATTTGAATGGAGACTTCCCCATAATCAAGTAAACTCTGAGTGGAGGAAGTATGAAAGGTATACAAAGTGGCTTCACCCACAGGAGATCTCTCATTTAATATATTCAGGTCAAATTTTCTTTAAGAGTCTCAAATAGCAGAAACCCACATTTGTCCGTTCTAATTTTATCAGGAAACAAAATCCCCGGAATGGACCATTTATCTTCTTTGTCATCATTGGCAAAGGTTGAAGAGGTGGACCTAGACACATTTGCATTTAAATCACCCTTGAGCTACCGTTTTTAGGGAGACATTGTTTACAACGAATGTGCTACAATGCATTCCATTACAATGCGGTCGTTACAACGACTGCGTTGTTACAACGCGAACCATTACATCGCAAGTCTTTACAACGACTTGCTGTAGGGGGCAGAAGGTGTTGGATTTACAATCCAACACCTTCCCTGCTGTTGCACAAACTGGAGTAGGAATACTAAATCATACTATTCCTAAGTCCATCATGCCCCCTACAGCAAGTCGTTGTAACGACTTGCGATGTAATGGTTCGTTGTAACGACAGCGTTGTAATGGAATGCATTGTAGCGCATTCGTTGTAAAGAGATATATTCGCTCCGACGAGTTTACTAAAGGGCTCTGTGCTTAAAATAAGTTTGGCCAGAGCCCTAAGCCAGTTAAACTAGCATAATCAGGTCATTCAGGAGATCAATCTGGGAACAAACCTCAGCCCTAATTAATATGGAATCTGCCCCATGGGATCAGAAGGCTGATGCTATTGCTGAGAATGGATTTGCTCCCTTTACGTGTGATTACTGGCATTTGGGACAAAACCCCAATAAAGGTTAGAAGATGTGAGTTGTGCCAGCTACATATTCAAGGTCTCAACCACATATTATTTGTGTGTCTTGTGTTACAAAATGTTTGTTGCCATTTTTTAAGGCCTTTATTTCTCAAATACAACATACATTCCGCTTCGGAAGCTCGTAAATTTATGTTGTTTCCTATGAATGAGATGATATGTAACGAGATTTATCCAGTTTTTAGATCCTTTTTGAACATCTATTAGGGCCCTGGTGTATGACTGGTGGATGTTTTTAAAAGGATTTCTTTAAATCATTTTGAAACATCTACTTGGGCCTGGAGTATTACTGGTATTACTGGTGGATGTTTAAAGTTAATGCAGTGTTTCCCTTGAACTCTTGTTGTGACAGATTGCTTTCTGGAGGAAGGGAAGGGCAGACGAAAGGGCACTTCAAAAGGAAGGAAATCACCCATTCACAAACTTCAAAGACTTAGGGGCTCATTACGATGGCGGGCGGACTTTGTCCGCCCGCCACCGTAACGGAATGCGGGACCGTCCGCAAGGGGTGTGGCGGTCCCGCACCTGAAATTAGGATGCCACCGCGGCAACCCCTATTCCCAGCATTGTGGTGGGCAGTGCTCACAGCACCGCCCGCCACAATGCTGGGATTAGACGTCGTGCATTGGCATGCACAAGGTGACAGGCACCGTGCGGTGCCTGCCGCTTTGTCCATGCCAATGCAGGAGGGTACCATAGGTACCCCCATGTGCACCCTCAACTTTCTGGGGGCCCGCTACGGGCCCCAAAGGCAAGACCACATGCCTTTCCATGGCGGCAACGCCGCCATGGAAAGGCTGATCTCCGCAGTCATCATAATATGGATGGCGGTGTCTTGCAGACACCGCCACCATATTAACCAGTAGCTCCGCCGGTCGACGAGTCGATCACGGAAATGCGGCGGACGGTCTTTCCGTCCGCCGCGGACCCCCCAGCCATAATAATATGGCGGGGGGTCTTTGAAGTGTGGATGGCGGGCGGATCACCCCCGCCAGGCCAGCGGTGACTACCGCCGGCCCGGCGGGGGCGATCCGCCCACCATCATAATGACCCCCTAAGATCCTAAATCACTTGTTGGGTCTAGAAATGGACTATATGAAGGGGAGCTCCAGGTCCCCAAAATTGTCAACTGTCAAGCAGCCAGTCGGGCTGTGAAAGGAGAAGGTTTCCAAGACTTCTGCCTGTGACCAGAACTCAGGTTAAGGCCTGACCGACTCCCAGATGGGGAAGGGGACATTACCCAGGGAAAACCCAAGACCACCTTTCCCTGGAGCACCAATGCCTGCTTGCTTGCCAATACCAGTGTGCCCTGTGACAAAGAGAACATTTCTGGAGGAAGCAAGGCCCAGTGGGGGATCCTGGCAAGTGGATCCCTGTAGCGAATTGTGAGGAGGGTAGTGGGGAAGTCGCAACCCCGTATGCCAGAGAGGGCCTCCGGGAAGTCAACTGTGTCAATCGGGTCATCGCCTGTGTGCGGTATGAAAGTTGGCAGCCTCTCATGCCAGAGGGGGTTGCTGTGAAGTTAACAGTACTGATTGAGTTGCTGCCTGTGTGCTGTGTGTAAGTTGATTACCCCGTATGCCAGAGGGGGCCTCTGTGAAGTTAACTGTGCTGGTCGGGTCATCTCTCATGTGCAGTAAGTCCACAGTCCTGTATGCCAGAGAGGTCTGCCATGAAAATAACCAAACCGATCAGGCAGTTGCCCATGTGCAGTGTGTAAGTCGGCCACCCTGTATACAAGGGGGCAGCGTAAAGTTAGCAAACACAAAGAGATGATGGACGGAGTGCTGAAACTTTTCAGACACTCACCCCCAGTCACAGATCTGGGTTGAATCCATCATCGTTCTTTAGCCCACTTCGCCACCTCAGTTCAGACCCAGCTATATGCAAATCAGTCTTGACCCTGTGCCTCATGGGAACAGTCCAGCCTGAACTGCCAAGCCAGGTCTTCCCTGAACGGGAAACAAGCATCCTGGGACCAGTTTCGGGGTAACACCCCTCATCAGCCAGGCTAGCTTGAATCCAGTGGCAAAGTGAGCAAGGGATCCACGTCTGGGCATACCTTGCCAACTTAGGGCGAACAAAGCAAACACAAAGAGATGAGATCTCCTTGTGTTGGCAGCGTAAAGTTAGCCATGCTGATCAGGCCATTGGAGAGCTGGTAACCCTGTATGCCAGAGTGGGCCACCGTCAAGAGGACCTTGCTGCCATGCTCATCGGGCTGGTGTCCGAGTGCGGAGTAGAAGTAGTGACCCTTTATGCCAGAGAGGACCACTGGAAACGACAAGGATCGTACCATGGTTGACGCTGTCGTTGAGAGGAGAGTCTGCCATGGTGAACTGTGCGGGTCCAAGCTCTGACTGAGGATCAGAAACAGAAGCCGTTGAGTCCCCACCCCCAAACTATGGGAGGGATCAAAGGCAAAACACCATTGCATCGGAGAAGTGCCAAAGACACCCAGCCACTGCCCCTGCAGAGCCACAAGTATTACTCACAAAGGACAAGCTGCTGCATCCTCAGTTCCCATGAGTGAGACATACTCTGAGACTCCAGTTGTGTAATACCTTCTTGAGCGAGTAAGACCGATTGAAAGGCCAGAAGGCCCTGGAGGAATTTGTCTGCCACATAGCGCTTCGGCGTTGGAACACTTTTTGACTTTTCTAAGAGTCAGAGTGGGACTCCTGAGACTCGTACTACTAGTGGGGCCTAACCAGAATGTCACCTATAGTGAATGGGGGAAAAAACAATACTGTTAGTGAGCGGGAGGTGGGATTCTGGGGCCTGTCTATTAAATACTAGAGCCCTGAACTCAGGAGGTTGAGTGTATTGTTTGTGTATGCCATATTTCACTTTGTGTTAGTATATAAATACTAATTTTGCCATAAAGGTCAGTATTTGACTGGATAATCATTTATTGCTGCTATTAAATGTACATTGAGTTGTGAGCCTGTGTTCGCACCCCTGTATCTACCTCCCCTCTTCCCCACCCCCCACCCTCAAAGAAGCCTTGGGCTGCTCGACCCGAGCTACCACTGAGAGTTAAGTGCTGACGGGGTACTTGGCCTAGTTGTTCAGGATCCTTAGTAGGCCAGGCTACAGGACATCAGGAGTAAAAGCACTCAAACTCCATGGGTCGTCCCAGTAGCACCTGCTTGCCCCCAGCTCTCTAGAAGGGGTTCTGACAGATGGTCATCTCTGCTATCTGGTGGCTACCCCTGGTGTTCAACGCAAGATTGTGATACATGGACATTTGAGGCATATTTTTTTCCAAGTGGAGCATTAGTACTTGCGATTAATTACTGGAAATTATGGGCTGATCTAGGAGCACAGATCATGGAATTCCTAACAATTAAAGCTGGAATTTGGGACAAAAATAGTAATTTACAAACAAATATAAACTTTTTTTCGGGGAATTTATGTACCAATAATGAAATATGGCAAAACTAGTTTAGGTAACAGGAACAAAAGCTAGTATTTGAGGCACGGAGCATGTATTTGAGAACATGTTAAACTGATATTTAGGAGCAAACTTGCCACAGTGTATTTAATGTTGAGATGAATGATGATATAGAGCCACAGCGTCATAGCTCGATAGCACCATAGGGCAATGTTATTTTGGTGTTATTATAGGACTCACACTGCAGCATTTTATCATGTATTTGATGCCATTTTCATTCCTACTTGTGTCTGAAAAGCCTGAGCCAGTAGAATTGGTGTACAATAAGGGATACATGTGCTTTGTGTATCTGTAAGTCTCTGAGCCTGTCAGGTCTGTCAGATCTTTCTAAACTATGTGATTTTGATACTGTTTATGATCTGTGACGGGAGAAGTATGTAACCTTTAAATTACGCACCTCCCCAATCCAATTTTCTGTCACCTGTTATGAGAACTGGAAGGGACAGAGTGGACAAGTAAAAGTAAGTTGAAGGCAGAAGGGAAGAAAACTGCTGTTTATTATATATGTGTTCCTGTTATAGAGGGCATAGCATCTTTCTTCCCTTCTCTTCAGTTTATTTGAACTGCCTCGAAAGCCGATTGCTTATTAGCCGAATACTAGATTACTTGTGAAGTAAAATGCACGGTTTGCTATCCATCCAAAGTTTTCTTGTGGGTGACAAGCTTTGTACTCATTGAAGGTATTTACATTTTTCATGAGTTTATCTTCATGACCATGTGTAAGACCTGTTTATTTTAATACATTGATTTGAAAATTGGACGGTAAAGTGCCCAATTTGGAACCATTTTTCACCAACATTTTCTTGGGGAAAATCTATCCAACTCTGCCTAGGGAAATTCAGCTTGTTTCCTTTGTTTGCAGTTTGAGGCAACTATGTGCTCCCCATCACTTTCAACACTGATAATCATCCACTGACAAAATCCATGTCCCAGGTAGGTTCTTGCAGGGCCACTATTACTCCAATGATGAATGGACAACACTACACCTACAAGCCTGGAATACTGCACCACTGGCTTGATGGATTCCATACCTTTGTCATGATAATGCCATCCTCCAGCATAGTACTCTTCCAGGACTGCTGGTGGTCTCCAAGTCTGTAGGATGTCATCTACTTCGTGCTGTTTGCGCCAGGTCAGTGACTGGGACAACATTTCTCGTGCCTTCTCCAAGTTAAAGTCCCGTGCCCTCAGGAACCGGAGTATGTGCTCATCCTTGGGGACCTGCAGCAGATAAAAACACAGATTACATTTATTACAGATTTAACATTTTATGTCTCCTCACAAAAATGCTAGATAAATTAGAAATTGAATGCCAAATAGCGAGTCTCTTTATTCTTCAATTCCTAAATATATTATCTTCCATTTCTCCTGGACCAATGGCTTAAAGGCCATACATGCTGTTTGCTACGTCAAAATAATTCAAGGCAGTTGCTTAGGGCACAACTAGTAATGTGATAAACTCCTTTCCCTAATGGCATCAAATGTGTCACCTTTACCACATAAGGGAGTGACAAAATATCACTTTGCCAGTGTCTCAAAATTCATCCAGAAGCCCTTTGTTTGTATGTCTGAGGATCCTGGAGTACTTCTTACAGGAAATATATGGTCAAGTGCAAGCTGTAAAACTAGGACTAAAGATCTGAGTTAGTATTTTGGCTTCCCCCATTAAGAACATTTTGAGATCATTGGCAAACCACTGACAGCCTGATTTAGAGAATGGCAAATATGGGACATTTTGAAAAAAATTGCAGATGACTAGTCTTTTAGTTCCCATGCCTCATCGGAGGTCTGGGGAACACCATTTTTCCTAAGGTACAGCACCCTCTGGGTCTGCTGTTAGGACAACTCCTGGGGTGCACCCCATAAATGTGGGAATGGCAATGGAAGGGACGTCTTTTGTGGGTACCCCCTTTAACACCATTTTCATGGTATTTGTTCTGGATAGAAAAAGTCCCACACGAGAACGTGGGGGGCATTATTTAGGGCCTTATTATGAGTTTGGCGGTCCATCATGGTGGCGGTGCGGCTACCGCCGTACCGGTGGCCTAGCCGCCCTATTACAAGTTGGGCGGTTGGACTGCCATGGGACTGCTGCTGTCGCCAGGGATCTGCGATCCCTGGTGGACTTGCAGCGGTCTTGAGGCCGCAATATGCTTGGCTGGGCCGCTGCGGTTCCGTCAAGCATATTACAAGTTTCCTCCCTGCCTCATTTTTTTACAGCGGTGAGCCCGCCGTGAAAAGTTATGCGGTGAGAAAACAAAGGGGGCCCTACAGGGCCCCCTTGTGCCTCTGGGCCTAGGGATACATGCAGTGGGGCACATGGTGTGCCCACATGTGTGCATGCACCCTCAGTTCCTAAAGGGCATGGACTAGACAGTCCATGCCCTGCAGGAACTTGCCTTGGTTTTCCCATTGCGCTGCCTTTTTTATAGGCACCGCCGTGGGACCACCAAAGAACTGCCCCTCAGTGATGAAAAACATAAAAATCTGGCGGGCAGTGCCCACACGGGTTTGGTGGTGCGAGAGTGGGGCGGTCCCACTCCCACACCGCCAAACTCATTATAAGGCCCATAATAAGGACCTAAGTCTTTTTTTAGAATAAAGACACAAGTTTTGTTGCTATTGATAATGAGCTATCCCTGTCTATGTTAGCAGGTTTAGCCTTTGCCCTCCAACATATTACCGAAGCAGTCACAAGGGTAAAGTGGCACACATTTGTTGTGCTCTGAGGGTGGAGCCTGGAATGGGAACAGGTTTACCCAGGAACCTCTAGGTTTCCACCCATAGGTGGATAAAGCCACTAATATGGGAAGGGAACCCCCTTAAAGACTTCCTTCAAGTCCTGTCATCCCCGCCTTGAAAGATGAAATTTCCAACCATCTGTGCATATTTTAACAATGAGGTTTCTCCATTGTAAGTTCAACTTCCCCAATAGTGTGCATCCAGCTTAGACTAAGACTGCATCACTTTACACACGCCTGATATATAATCAGTGTTTGTGGGGATGGAAAAACTTGAATTAGGGGCAGACAGCTCTAGCAGGTGTCAAACATTTGTTTTTTTTAGTGAAAAAGATTTTTCTTTGTTTTTACCTCTTGTAACATCAATAAAAAACAAATACCTACGCTTCTTCAATGTGATGCATGGATAGGAGAGTGGATTATAAAGAAGTTGTGAAAAGGCTGTCACTCCATTGTGAAGTTGTTGGATGTCCTCCTCTCTATCACAAGGTACATGGCCAGCATGTGGCCCCACTCACTGCTCGAGGCAGATACCTAATTAGGGTCAGAATGGGACATAAAATAGACCCGGGCACCAAAATAAAAGTGACCCCCATTGGCGAACCAGATAGCTAAAAAAAGTGGCATATATTTGCAAATTGGGCCAGGTTTTAACTTGTAAGGACCAGCTGTATGGGTATTTTGCAAGGTATGGGAGGCTGCATGTATTTGCATTTGCTGCAGGCAAATGCTTGCGGTAATCAATGAAAAACTAAACAGAACCTGCGTGGTAAATGGATGAAGATAATATATCTAATCAAAAAGTTTGATGGGCAATACGTGGCTGTATAGCCCAAAAATGTGAGGACAAATCAATTCTCATTACTCAATATTTATAAGAAATTGAAAACATCAAATTTATTCATAATATCAGAGAATAATTATAGTACATTCATCTAAAAAGGTTATATACAAAAAGTGCAGATGTCCAGACCACAATAAACAATATTTGTAATAGTGTATATATACCATGGGGAATCCCCAGGTTCCATCAACCCTCGAGCAACCACCATCGGACTCACACACTCAAACAGACATACCAGGCCATTCTAACAATGCAATCACTCTAACATATATTACACAAATCAATAAAATCAACAAAAGTTACTTATGACCAAGCAGGAGCAACAAGAAATAGATAGTAGCGAATTCTTATTTTATACATACATCCACTTAATTCCCCCATTTTTGTTTTTAATATTGGTTAACCCTAGAATACTCCGTTCATAAAGGCTAGAATTAGTTTAGCATCCTGGTCTTTGAAATTCCAAATCCAAAGTAGGCACCGACGCCCGTTTCGGTGTAGACCTAACAGAGAGGTCAAACCTTCTTCAGGGCACAAAAGGAGAAAACAATAAAACCTGCGGAGGGGAAACCTGAAAAAGTCCCCAGTGTATCTCCACCTGAACAACTCAACCAGACAGGCACTAACCAGGGCAGCTCGGAGGGAGAGTGACCCGCCTGAATCTGATAATGGGTGATATATGGAATTCCGCAGAATAGAAGGTTCAACCAATGCGAAGAAATTTCAGTAGATCATAGTTCAAATATAGGAAGAAATATCCAAGTCCAGCAGGTTAGCAAAGATCAAGGCACAATTCTATTTAAGTCCTGAATGGAGTGGCCATAAGCACGCTATTCTGTCGGGAAGCTACCGCCGGTTCCAGTGTCCTCTCTCCCTGCTGGTCTATGTGTTTTAGAGGGGCCCTCTTCCTCTTGTTATAGAATGCTTGTGGTAATATCAGGGAAATCAGCAGTAACAATGGACCACCTGGCCATAAAACAGGCCCACAAACTGCTAAAAAACAGCCCACCCACTGTCTTGAAAGACCAGCCCATTGGGCACTACCTGATTGCCCTATAGGCCAGTCCGACCCTGCACAAATTCTGGTTCGACAGACACATAATGGGACTGTTTAGTCTTCCTTGCCTGCACTCTAACAGAACGAAATCATGGAAACCTGCCCTAAATGTGGAAAGATTTATGCTGGGAGCTTGCACTGCAGCTGGACAGTTCATTAGAGGCGAGCTGAGACTTTATATGTGAGGCAGGTCATAGGATGTCTATTCGAAATGTTGTTTTAGAAATTGTACAACACTAATAATATTTATAAAATATCATTAGACACAAATATTGTGTCAAAAATATCGTAATGACAAGAATATTATGGGACACAATATCACAGGCAAGAATATCATTTTATGAAGTATTTAATATTAAGTTAATATTGTTGTATATAATAAATATAACACATTTTAATTTTGTAATTGTTTATTAGTTTGCATGTTATCAGATATTACTATTTTATTGTTAATTATTTGCAATTATTTTTAAAAGAGTTTTGTTTGAATGGTTAGTATTTTTATTGTGATTTTTTAAATTATTATTTTGAATTGTTTGTAGGTTGTTGAGTTTCTATGGAAGCAGGATGTGACTTTTTTATGTATTTATATTTTTAGTGATTTTACTTGGTAAATAATTGCAATTGGTTATTTTATGTTTTCAGTAAGTTCAAATATTAAAATAATTATGTAAAATGTTATATATTTTTTTACAAAACAATGTTAAATATATGTTATTTGAAATGTTTAATTATATTATGTTTGGTATGTTTGTCACATTTTATTACGCTTTGGTTTGCAGGGAAGTATGGTTGTACCTTTTTAAATATATTTTTATTCATGGTTAATTTAATATTTGTTAATTGGCTATGTAGTTTATTAAGTTTGTATGTAATGTGATTCAATAATTTATATTTACTTTATATATTTTGGTTCACATGGCTGTCATTTGTAATTTACATATTTATATTTTTTAAATATGTAGTATTTTTAAATTTCATGTTTTTATTTGTTATTTTTGTAATTAGTTTTTAATTTGCTGTTAAATTATATTTATGTAATAGTAATTTCTAATGTGAATTTTCTTTTTTTGTTCAACTTGTACATCATTTTTAAATTGAACTATATTTTTCAAAGATGCTAGTTGAAACTATTTTTATATACTTTCTTTTTATATTTTAGAGAAAGTGCTGAGTCTTTTCAGCAGGGCTGTACTATTTCTAGTGGGAAAATACTATTACTTCTTTGGAGACAACATACTTATGCACCCCACCTCTAAACATGGGATGTCATAATTTTAATGCTTAACTACTGGCACGTTTCGATAGATCTACATTGCTTTTAAATGGTGCTGAATGGGAGTTTCATTTCAATATCATGTTACTGTTCTCTTAAAACACTAATTTATGTTTCTGCAATAAGGTCATTTGATAGTGTTGTTTACCTCTTGTCTCAAAACAATTACCTATTATTCAACCTTACACCATTAACTGGGTCCCAGAGATACCGGGCTCTTCAGTTAGATTCAACAAGAATGGAAATTGAGTGACTGGCTGAAAAGAGAGGAAGGAAGGGCAAATGTAGTGTGAGACAAAAGGAGAGGTGGTGCAAGAGAAAGAGGAGGAATGAAAGGCAATGTCAGCAAAAGACAGAATCAGAGTTAAAAGAAGAGAGGTTAGTAGTGCCTATAATATCTTTCTAGAGAATAGCAGTCCTGCAGAACAGTTCTTAAACTGTTCTTCTAAGGTACAGAAGTTCTCCTAATAAAAGTATAGCTATTTTTTTTAATTAAACTTATGACAGCCCTCCTGAGAAATGTTGGGACTACCTCATTCCAAATATTATTGCCCTATGGAAAAGTATCAGCATTGTCAAGCATATAGCTAAGGTGTATTGTCTAAATTTTAAATGTATAGCAACTGCTTTACTGAGAGGTTTTGTGCTGTCCAACGAAATTAGAGCTGCCCTTGTACTGTCCAATTAAAAATAACCTTGTTAAGAAGTACCATTGCTGTGTGGGTGAAGATACTGCAGTGTCAACTAGGCTTGACTGGGCATGAGGTTGTACTCAGAGCTTTTCAGCAGGCGCATTAACCTATCAAACATTCTCAAGAGTTTTGGAACTAGGGTTCCTAAGATCTTAGGGGATCATTACGATGGCGGGCGGATCGCCACTGCCGGGCCGGCGGTGGCGATCCGCCCGCCATCTACCTGAATATTCCCACCGCCAAATTAGGATGGCAGTGGGAATGGGAATGGTACCGCGGCGGACGGAAAGACCGTCCGCCGTGGTCCCGCAAGGCGGTCCTTTTCCGACTGCCTTGCGGGACACGGTACAATGGGGTATTGTGGGTGGTGCTGTGCAGGCATCGCCGTGGGCATTACGATGCTTGTCTTTTGCGGCGGTGATCCAGCCGCAAAAAGACAGGCGGAGAATGCCTGCGGGGGCCCGTTGCGGGCCCCCAGAGTGTTGGGGGGTGGGGGTGCACATGGGGGTACCTATGGTACCCCTGCATCTGCATGTACAAGGTGGCAGGCACCGCACGGTGCCTGCCACGTTGTACATGCAGATGCACAACATGTAGCTTTACATTGCGGTGGGTGCTGCTTGCAGCACCGCCCGCCGCAATGTAAAAACACGGGATGCGCCCGCCAGTATGGCGGGCGCATCCTAATGTGTATTGCGGGACCGCCGCACCTATGGCGGGCGGTCCCTTTTGACACTGCGATGGCGGGCGGACTTTGTCCGCCCGCCATCGTAATCGACCCCATAGTTGCCAACATTT
This sequence comes from Calotriton arnoldi, assembly GCA_963921515.1. Taxonomy (NCBI): domain Eukaryota; kingdom Metazoa; phylum Chordata; class Amphibia; order Caudata; family Salamandridae; genus Calotriton; species Calotriton arnoldi. The sequence continues at coordinate 293,318 of CAWUFW010002092.1, forward strand.
GAAAACATTTCCAGGGACACTTTGCAGCACAGCTATCAATTACTTACTTGAAAATGTACCACACCCACTGCCCCAAAGCTCCGCACACTCCGCCCAATCCTCATAATTAGTATAATTTAACTCCGCCTACTTAAAATACTGTCACGGATTGTCACTTGCATTATAAAATAAGAAATGTGCTACTAAAGTTCAAACATACATACAGTCAAGACCGATAACAACACCTTTTCAACTGGTCAAAACTATCAATCTCAAACAGCACAGTGACAGACATTACTTACTCACACTCTCAGGACCAGCAGATGGCGCCCAGTGCAACAATATTTTTTGGTGCCCATGACCTCGTTCTCCATGGCTTTCCTCACAAACACTGACCAACAGCGCCCCTTATCTCTCCATAGTCCCTCTGTCATAAATATTTAATTTGTTTTTATAGCGCTGCTCATACCAGTACAGGGTGTCAGAGCGGATCACTGACATAATATCGACCACAAAAATATCCCCATACACAAATATCGCCACACAAATATCGACACCCACAATATCGACATCCTATCTTTAAAATGTAAAATACAAAAATATCGAAAAAAATATAGATGTAAAAAATATCGATGTACAAAATATAGATTTTTTAAAATATATAAAAAATGTTTAGTAAATTAAATAATGAAATTAACTTTAAAAAAAATATTTAGATGTAATGTACATTTGAACAAATATAATAAATAAATGTAATTAACATTTTTTTAATATACAGATATAAAATGTAATATATAAATGTATATTTACTTTAAAACAATTAATAAACTAATAACTTTAATTTATTTTAAAATGTTATAAATATATATAAATTAACAAATAAATATATATAAATATACATATACCTATAACACAAAATCTAAAAAAAAACATTATATTATAAATTAAAATATAAATATAATTAAAAAAATGTAAACTTACATTGTGCACTCCATTGAGTGCAACAGTAGGGAAAGTGTTGGATAGCGTAGGGGTAAAAATTACTATTACCACTCCAGTGAGTGCAACAGTAGGGAATGTGTTGGATAGCAGAGGGTTAACATTAATATTCTCAATAAAGTCAATAAAAAAATAAACAAAAGATCAACTACAGTACAAAAATTGTTAAAAACACAAAAATAATAAATATATACAAATATTAAAAATAACAAAAAATAGAAACGTTATAATGTTAAAATAAATCTAAAAATTACCAACAAACATTATTTTATAAAAAATTAAAATTAAAATTACAAACAAATAACTATATTTATTATAAATTAATTATAATCAAAAACATTCATTGTTACATAAAATAAATATTCTTTATTTCCTACCCTATAACACCACACATTTCACAACACACATCTAAATTTCTAAGAAATTTGTACCTCCATAATTAACATAATTCATTATCAAATAAACAAATATTATTAATTAAAAATCAAATTAAAACATATAAAAATTAATTTACTGACCAAACATTACCCCTATAAAATCAAAATCCACACACAAAATAAAAGTAAACAATAACTATAAAATGTTATCAATTAAAGAATGAATAATAATGAGCAAATATTTATTAATTAATAAAACATACAATACTTTCCACTCTCTACCCCAATAAACACCACAAAACACACATAAAAGTAATTACACAATTTCCATAACTAATTTTAAATTTTTTAAATTTTTTCAATAAACAACAACTTAGGGGCCCATTACGATACCCGGCGTAAAAAAATCCGCCAGGCATGGAAGCGGCAAAAATCCGCTCGCACACACCGCCTGAACACCGACCACGCCATTACGATTACACAAACCGAAAACCGCCATCGGTGGAAAAATCACACAAAATACCGCCCGCCAACGTCCGAGTCGGAGTCAAACCGCCCGCCACGGACGGAAACACGCACGACAACACAAAACCGCCCGCCCTCACGGCCGACACACCGCACGTGAAATTACGATCGCACCGCCATGAGCGCGGAAAAACCACAAATATACCGCCCGCCAGCGCAAACAACGCCGATGAGAATCGACACGGCAGAAGCCATGGCGCCCACGTACCTGCACAGAAACCATCCGCACACAAAACCAATAGCACACAACATGGCCAACAAGTCCACACAGCAAGGCACGCACAAATACACAAGCACAGTACACATCCCGAAAACACCCCCCGGACAAACAAAAAATACAAAGGCCAGAACCCCAGACACAACACACCTGAAAACAACAGACCATGAGGACACACCCACATAGGTGAGTACAAAAGCAGCACTCCCACAGACCACAACCCCTTGCTACATTGCAAACCAGAGAGGAGAGGAGAGGACACAGTGACACAGCAAGGACAGCAGCACACCACAGAAACGCACACATCACTACCACCACCACCACCACCACCACCAAACACCGGCACCACAAACCCCCAGCACATTACACAACACACACCGCACCAGCACCACAAACACCATGGCACCACAAAGAATGCCCAAGTACACGCCCATTGAGCTGACGGTCATGGTCGACGAGATCATCAAGGTGTACCCACAAATCTATGGGAACATGGTCCAGCACACACCACTAGCCACCAGAAACAGAATGTGGAACCGGATCGTAGACCAGGTCAATGCAGTCGGGACCCTGCCCAGGAACAGAGGTGAAATAAACAAACGTTGGAATGACGTAAAGAGCCTGGTCAAGAAGAAGGAGGGCAAAAACAGAGAGCTGGCTGCCGTCACTGGCGGAGGGAATCCCGCGCTCTTTAAGACCTTCAAAGCGTGGGAGGAGAAGGTGCGAGTCGTAATACATCCGGAGATCCTCGCCGGATTAGCAGGGGAGTGGAGGCTGGTAAGTACAAACTAATGTATACCAGCACACCGCTATGTACTCACATGCACTACCACCATGCCACAGCTCCCAGGGACAAACACCCCCATGTCCAGCACACAATACACAACACATCACACACACATGCAACAGACACCACCACACACAGCCCAAACCGAACAACTGTAACATACGTGGGGACATGTGTACACTCAGCCAGCCACGTAACCACCAACAGGTCCCCAAATATGCCAGAAGCGCCACAACGAGCACCCACCACACCCATGTGTCCGCCACAGCTGCACTAACCGACAAGTAACAGGTAAGTGGCAGGAACACAAAGTGCAGTGGGTGGGAGGGTGGACAGCCCAAGTACAACACACACCAGGCCCCAGTCCCACAGCACAGCAAGGAGGAGCATCCCCCACACCCCACAGCCACGTGTCAGCCACCGCAGTGCACAACGACAGCCGAAAGGCAGACATCACGGTCCACAGCAATCGGTGTCAGTGGGTGTACAGCCACCCCCACGACCCACAACACCCCCCACACCCACAGACCTGCAACATGGAGCACCCCCGCTTAGAGCCATGTGGCATCCAGTACAGTGCACGCACGAACAACTTGCAGGTGGGAAACTGGACAGGGCTGGATTACTGGAGGCATGAGGACCATAACACGACCAACACATGGGACATGTCACGTAGCAGACGAACACGCAGCACCGCCCACCGTCACGAACAAGTGAACAATGTGCACACGGACATGAACAACAGACTCACACCCCACATGACCCATCACATACATAGCAACACCCAAGGAGCCACGTCTGCATGCACAAGCCACACTGAATATAGTACCACACGGCAGCCACTGTGCAACTCATCACACACAACCGAAACACCATTGAAGTCCTGTCCATGTAGCCCCTACTGCCTGTCAACCACACACCCCACAACTACGCCTATGTAAGCCAAACAACACTAGACGCAACAGAGCGGAACAACATAAATGCACACGAACACCACTGAACCCATCAAACACACAGACACACCATGCACATACAACATACCATCCATCCGTCAGCCCCAGTCTCATGAAAGGCATGTCATCCGCACAGCTGCCACACATACAGCAGTCACGCTAAGATACATGCCCATGACCAACCATGTGCCAGAAGTCAATGAAGCGCACGACACACTGTGAGCAACAACACACAACATGGGCCACACCCCCGAGCACTGCAGTGATGCACATGGCACAGGGCAGCACGCACACCAAGGAGATGGGACAACTGCAATACGTTGGCTGGCACACAACCATCACTCACTCATAACGATGCGTCCAATGCCATGTCCAGTAATCACAACAGACAGCAAATATGCAGGCCATGTCAAGCATGCACACACCTCAAACCATGCACTGTCATGCTGCCACAACACATGTCACGTTCGGCACCCATGGCTCACAGCATGTACCCCAAAAGCATATCCCCTCCCAAAAGCGAATCTGGGGCATGGCCCCCATGTTGCCATATGCGTTCCTAAGCGTTCCATTTGAACCCCAAAAGCATATCCCCTCCCAAATGCGAATCTGGGGCATAGCCCCCATGTTGCCATATGCGTTCCTAAGCGTTCCATTTGAACCCCAAAAGCATATCCCCTCCCAAATGCGAATCTGGGGCATGGCCCCCATGTTGCCATATGCGTTCCTAAGCGTTCCATTTGAACCCCAAAAGCATATCCCCTCCCAAATGCGAATCTGGGGCATAGCCCCCATGTTGCCATATGCGTTCCTAAGCGTTCCATTTGAACCCCAAAAGCATATCCCCTCCCAAAGCGAATCTGGGGCATGGCCCCCATGTTGCCATATGCGTTCCTAAGCGTTCCATTTGAACCCCAAAAGCATATCCCCTCCCAAAAGCGAATCTGGGGCATGGCCACCATGTTGCCACATGCGTTCCTAAGCATTCCATTTGAACCCCAAAAGCATATCCCCTCCCAAAAGCGAATCTGGGGCATGGCCCCCATGTTGCCATATGCGTTCCTAAGAGTTCCATTTGAACCCCAAAAGCATATCCCCTCCCAAAGCGAATCTGGGGCATGGCCCCCATGTTGCCATATGCGTTCCTAAGCGTTCCATTTGAACCCCAAAAGCATATCCCCTCCCAAATGCGAATCTGGGGCATGGCCCCCATGTTGCCATATGCGTTCCTAAGCGTCCCATCTGAACACCAAAAGCAAAGTACAAACCAGAGCCAGGATGGGCCAGGAGCCCGCATACACCAGAGTCACAATAAGTAGGGGCACAGCAACACACCCATCGGCATGGCCAATCCGTCCCATGCCACATGTGCACAGCACACAGTCCCATTGCCAAGCACACACAACTACAAATGCTACAGCCACACACACGCCTCCGGGAAACCCATGTACGAGATTGCACGAACTGTTAATGTCAGACGACAACTACATACTTCGCCAGGTGCAACACAATAACAAATCTCATTCTCTCCACAGGTGACGAACTGCTGGATGCTGGGGATGGAGCCAGCAGCCAGCACAGCCAGCCTACAAGCCCCCAACGAGGACACACGGATCTGGAGGATATGTCCTCCTCTTCGGACACGGACCACCAAGCAGGCCCATCTGGTGTGGCAGGGCCCAGCCGCTCCCCAGGACCCCTCCTACCCACCAACCCATCATCCAGGGCTGCTGAACATTCCCAGCCCCCTGCTGCCACTGTCGTTGCGGCCACACCCACGGTCATTGTGGCCACTACCACTGCCGCAACCGCCACCATCGCCGCACCGACCACCACCGCCGCCACCACCACCACGTCTTCGCTGGCACCAGCCCCAGCGCAGGTGGTGGCCCGGCCGACTGGATCCACCCTGGGAGCCACAGCGAGGACCGTGGTGAGCAATGTGGCTAGTGGGCAGGCCGGTGGCAGCAGGACTGGTAGGAGGAGCAGGGTCAGGGAAACGCCAGCCTCCCCTGGGAGCCATGCCCTGCCTCAAATGGCCAGAGTCCTTGGGGCCTATGAAGAGGCCCAAGGACAATGGGTCCGGTCTGCTTCAGACACGCGTGAGGTGCTGGGGGTGCTGAGGTCCATGGACGCCCGTATGGGCCAACTCGTGGACCTCATGGGCCAGCTGGTGGTGGCGGTGAGGTCACTGCCAGGGACAGCAGCTCCCCTCCGCCACCACCTGCCGGGGCGCAGGGTGGAGCAGCAGTGTCCAGTTCCCCTGCGTCCACAGCCAGTGAGCACACCTCAACCACCAGCATGTCGCAAGCAGGCACCCCCCCTCGCAAACGTGGAAGGGGCCGTCCGAAGTGGAAACAGATCTCCCGGGAGGACTTCGCACGCTCCAAACGCAAGTGAGGCAGCCAGCCAGCCTTCCGCCAGCCTTCCTTGACCAGCCACTGCATTGACTTGGACTACGATCCCACTCCACACAGCCATCTGGATGGCATGTGTGTGTTGGACTATGGACATAGAACCAATGGGTACACCCTGATCATCACGCAGCCATGACCGACAGCTCATTGTCACTGCACGCACCACTTTTGTCATCACCTTACACACAATCACATGTCACAGTTTGTAATAAATGCACCTTTTTCACTAACTGCTGTTTGTGCCCTGTGTTTTATTTGTACGGAATACAACGGCCACCTTGGGCGGAAAGGCACCTGATGCGTGGCATGGCAATTGAATCCGGAGGGCCTGTAGGGACCTAGGGGTGGGAGACAGAACAGGAGCACATTCAATGAGTGTGTCACACACCCATCACACAGTACATGTCAACAACTACAAGCAATGTACACACATCGCACAGAGCAATAGGGCACAATGCCACAGCCACCAACAGTGGCATACTACCCTGGCCATGGAGCGTTGACACACAGCACGCAGTGAACAAACGGCCACCCTGACACAGCACACACACACCTGCACAGATACAGCCACATCAGCCGTCGTACATGGACACTCACCGTCAAGTGAAGTAGCGGGCGATGAGCTGCTGCCGCACATTACCAGCTTCCTCCTCTCCGCTGTCCTCCTCACTCGAGCTGTCCTGGTCTGCGGGCTGGGGCCCTGGTTGATCTCCGTCATCCACGATGAGGGGGATCTGCTTCCGAATGGCCAGATTGTGCAGCATGCAGCACGCCACCACTATCCGGCACACCTTCTGTGGGGAGTACGCCAGCGCACCTCCGGTGCGGTCCAGGCACCTGAACCTGGACTTGAGGAGGCCAAAGGTACGCTCGACCACACGTCTGGTCCTCCCATGTGCCTCATTGTAGCGATCGTCTGCTGGGGTGCGAGGATTCCTCAATGGACTGAGCAGCCATGCCCCATTCGGGTACGCAGAGTCACCTGGGTGTGAGGGACACAGAGAACCGTTGCAATTCCAACTGGACAGGGGACAGCATCGCACAACCAGCATGCTACACCACTCCACATACTCACCGACAATACAGGCACGATCCTGTTGCATATTGGACATCAGTCGTGGCAAGATGCTGTTGCGCATTATGTGTGCGTCATGGGCCGAGCCTGGGAACTTTGCACACACGTGGGTGATCACCATGTCCGCAAGGCACACCACTTGCACATTCAGGGAGTGCGTGTGCTTCCTGTTGCGGTACAGGTGCTCAGTGGCCTGTGGTGGAACAAGGCCGACATGTGTGCAGTCAATGGCTCCAACGACGTGTGGGATTCTGCCAAGGGCATAGAATGCACCCTTCACTGCCGCCAATTCACGAGCCCTGGGGAAGCGGATGTACCTGTTTCGGTACAGCATCATGGCTGCCAGTACATCCCTCAGCACCTTGCTGAACATGGGCTGGGACATCCCTCCTCCAATGCCCACTGTGTGCTGGAATGACCCAGTGGCGAAGAAATGCATGGCGGCCATCACCTTAGCCGTGGGGGTGACAGCAGTCGGATACACCCTGCGGGGACGGAGATGGGGTTCTAACATGGCACACAGTCGATGCAGGGTTGGCCTGTCCAGCCGAAACTTCCTAATAACCTCTGTATCGTCCATGTCCGCCAGCAATTGGTATGGGCGGTCAATGTTCGGTCTCCGCCTAGGGACAATGGCAGAGGACACATGTCAAAGCAACACGACACATAGCAATTTCGCATACACATCACTGACATGACTGAGCAAGCACATGAGCCACAGCCCAGCTGTCAAGCTGGGACGGCACGGCCACAATACACTTACACAGGTCTCCCAACAATGGCAATGGCTAGTGATACAAACCACTGCCATGTGCATGCACATGGGGATCTAGGCCCCAATGACTTGCGGGGCGTGCTGATGGGGACTGACTGCATATCCGTCAAGCGGCAACGCCACGGCAACATGAATGTCTGCTGAGCATGGAACTGCTTCCGCGGCTGGATGAGTATGGCACACGACGACGACGATGTGGGCACAGGCTGAGCGGCCAAAACAAGTGGGACCTGTGGCACGAGGGGATATGAGACAGTAGTAGGTGTCAGCACTGCACCCTATGTACAGCACTGTACGGATCACACCTCCCGAAACATTGACAGGTGTCCACATTGACAGCCCCATGCCAAGACGGCTGTGTGCTTGCAGTCACACGTCACAGGTGAGAGGTTACATTGCACGTGCCAGGTGGCAGACGTACATAGTGGGAGCTGGCATGTGTGTGCATGTGTCTCCTGTTCAGGATCCACCAGATGGGCGCTGACTCTGTACTGACCATTGGACACAGCATGTTCCGTGGAAGGCTTGTGTGTGTGGGATGGTGGCACTGGATGTGCCTCCGTTGGGTGGGGGCCATGCACAGGGCGGGTACGTCGATGATTGCGCATTGTTGGTCACGGTGGGTGCACCAACTGAAGATGTGTTGCCCTGTGTTCAATTCCTATGTCCGCATGATGATGGACTGTAGATGTGGGCAGACTACACATTGGTCGATGTGCTGTCTATATGCATGTGCCTTCACACCAGGCACAGCTGCCCCTGCACATGTGACCCCTGCTGGACTCGCTGCTGGGTCTGTGGAGCTGATGCACCTTCTGCGCGTGGGGCGGACAGCTCTCCTCACTTCCCTCATTGCGCATGTCATGACTTTGCCGCAGGTGACATGGATCATGGAGGGCCCACATGTACGCGTGGGTAGGCTACACATGATTGTACACTGGTCGCCACCCCAGTCAGTGTTTCGAATGGGAAGGTTGTCGTGCTGGTGGTATGTTCGATGTGGCGGATGGGCGGGCCTAGGTGCGGGCTTACATTCCGGACATGGGGGGTAGTTGGATTGGCGACTAGTTGCAGTACACACGGGACACGTCTCTTCCTTTCCACATCTGGGTCATCCCTTGTACTAACTGACAGTGATACAGTCATCTTCGCCCCAGCCCTCATGTCCTCCCCTCGCTCCCCCAATATGCATGTTCACCTGCGAGGCTAGCGCTTGCACAGGCAGCCCCAAGCTCGCACCAGAGAGGGCAAGGAGTGTATGTGTGGGTCCAGTTGCACGAGTGGGCTGTCTCAGGGTATGATGTGTTGCGGGACGCCGTCCACCTGCGTGGTGCCCCAAATGGAGACCCGGCCTGCATGGACTATGCATCACAGTCTTCGCCTTCCGGATCCGCCACCTGCGACACCCAGTGGCTGTGGCTGCCCTTGCGGCCATGCCGCGTCCGTCTGTGACTGATGGCCCACACATTCACTCTTTGGCCTCTCTGGGGAGGGCTCGGGGGTGGTGGCGCACGCGCTTGCACTTAGTCGCAATGGCATGTGGCGTGGTTGGTATGATGGGCAATGGATGGGATGGTGCGAGCCACCTCCCGTGACGTCAGTGCTGCTCGTGCTGTGGTGCGTCCCCCTACACTTCCATTTGACATGTGCCATGCTAGACGTTGAGGTTCTATTGCCTGCGTGATATGACCAGGAGGAGCGCGAGGAGACCTCTCACACACCATGCTCCACTGCCATCCCGTGCCCTGTATCGCCTGTGCGGATTGACTATGTTGGGGTTACACCTGGTCGAGTGGGGCTGTGTGTGCCTTGTCAAGGGGCATGGCGGGCGCACAACAGGATCCAGCTTGTCCACAGAGGGTGGGCTGAGGTGCGCCTGGTACCGCTTTGTATGTGTGCCCGGCTGCTGTGCACACACGTGTTCACTCCCCCGACAGGTGTCCTCTCACAATGCCCAGGGAAGCGGTGGTGTACTGTTCATGACCCCTCCCAACACGGCGTGCTCCAACTTGGCATGTGCGCATCTACCCGTCGCACCCACCCACCTGAGCACTGCGTCCATACGACTTCACACGACACATGTGTGTCTTCCACAGTAGTGCTACTCATTTGCGTTGACATCCAATACCAGTGGACTACATGGTCATGTCACGACTGCCGTGTACTTCACATACTCTCATCCTCTCTCATTCGTACTTGTGAAATGAGTCAGCGGAGACAGTTTTGGTTTCAAACATTATATTGAGTCTTCTGTCCTCTGTGATGCAGTATAGTGGACACTACTGGCAGCGGAATACATGTTGAGGATATACTGAGCATGATTGCAAATGGGATAGGGTGTGGGGTTACATGTGATTGGCTGTAGCATGTGGGATGTGGGCTTCAGAGTGACATCTGCTTGGCCAAGGCTGTGCTAATGTACATTTACGTATTGCTGCGGAGCTGCGGACTTTGACACAGACGGTATACATGTAGCCTACCAGACCGCTTGGCATCATGGGCACAGTCCATCTCAGTTCCATGTGACAGGTTTGCTGCGGTTGTTCCTCATGCACGCGTGCATGTGAGATGACATCAGGGCATGTGCTTGCGTGCATGCAGCGGCGTGCCACTTGTTGTTGCACTGTGGTGGTTACTGGACATGTCACAGTCACTGGGGTCGTGTTGTTGTTGTATGCACTTGTCGTCCATGCAAAGGTCCTGGTATGGGATTCCCGGGGCGGGGGTGGGAGGGGTGCAGCACCCACAGACTCCAGGCGACCTATTCATGTCCACTGAGCGGTGTGTGTGTCCATGTGCGCTGGATCCATGTCGTGTCCTGGTTGTTCGTGCAGTTCCGTCCATGTGGGTGCGATACACAGAGCCCATGCCACTGCCTCCCACGATGCATGCGGTGTTCCTGGATGTGATGGGGAACAGTGTGCATGTCCCGGTCATATCCGATGTCATGGCGATGTCGTTGATGGTGTGGTTACAGTTGCCGGTCGTTTGGTATGGCTGTTGTGGTGGTGACTGGCCAGTCCGTGCGGAAGCTAAGCATGGGTGCGGGGTTGGACATCATAGGTCACTCGGGGAACCTGCGTTGTGGTCCGACGAATTTACAGGTTGTCAGGTATGCGATGCCGTCCAGCAGGGCTTCCATGTCATTGGTGGTGTACATGTTTGCCAGCCAATGTAGCGGATGGTGGCTGTCAAGGTGTTGTTCGTAAGTTGTCCCTTGGAGGACCATGATGGGGCATGCTGGGTGACATTCGATGTAGCTGTTCTCGATGATCCGTCGTGTGGAGGCACAGTGGTCCCATTTCAGTGCGGGTGCGATGTTGGCCACATACGCCATGCCCCCATAGGCAGAGCAGGCCCTGTCGTGTGCGTCCAGAGGGAGGAGTAGTGGTAGCAGGTCCGCCTTCAGACATGCCGGGTTGGAGAGGCATATCTCGACGGGATGCTGGTAGGGACACCTCCGACAGTAGAAGACGGGCATGACGCAGCTGAACAATGTGATGCGGTAAGTCAGTCGGTAACTTACGTTCAGCAGGGACAGGAGATCGCATCCCAATGTATGGAACAGGTTGGTTTTGTACAGCTTGAGCTGTTCGGCGTAGTTGGGTAGGTGTGTTGCGGTTGCCATTTCGCAGCGGTGCGTTGTGGTGGCGTGCTCCGGCTGTGTGTGCAGTCTGCAATGTGCACGCTCCGAGGTTGCTGTGAGCTCTGTGTAGTCGTAGGGAGACAGGACTTGTGTTCTGTTGGCTTGTTTGGAGGACACGGGCCCTCTTCCCACATGCTTCTCAGACAGTTCAAGGTCAGTGATGTGTGACTCCTTCCAATTAACTTGCATGTGGCCGACATGGGGAGTGTTTTCTTCTTTCTTCCCCGTCCGTTGTGTGCTTCTGTGATATGCGCTATCTGCCCTGTGGTCGGTCTCCTCGGCATGCCTGTGTTGGTCTATTCTTGGACAATGGCTGTATTCACCGGCTTCTGTCGTAGGGCTGTGGTTTCGGAGTTGGAATGGAAGGTCATTCAGTGCTGTCTGCTCTCCCTTGTGTGGGCGGCAGGCTGCCTTTCCGCTCTGCGTTGGGCCTTGTGTGTGAATGTTATTCTTGGGCCACCTGTTGTCGGTCCCCGGGCTCTTTGGTGTTCCGTTTTATATGTCTTGTTCATATGTGCAGGGTGGTATGGGTGTTTCAGTGTGGTACTGGCGTTCCTCTTCCCGAAGGGGCCCTGCTTCTCCTAGTTTGTGTTGCCGCCGCTGTGTGCTACGCCATGTTTGTTACACTGGGGTGTGTCCTGCTGTTGCGTGTCTTCACTGACATGTGTGCGTCGGTTGTGTGGCGTTGGGTGTTGTCCGTGAATTGGGCGTTGGGGACATGTCTGTGGCAGGCCTGTCATGTGCGTTCGGGGTGGGGCTGATGTGTGTGCTGCTTGGTTGTGTCCCTGTGTCTGTGTGCGACGCATGCATGGCGCTGCGGTTGGCCTCTGCGTTGTGCGCATGTGTGGCGGCGTCATCGGCGCTTTGGGGCCGTGACGGGGTGGTTGGTTCCTAGTCCCAGGTGGTGTGTACACATGTGTTACGCGATATTGCGATTTGGCCTGTGTGTCATATGTGGATGCAATGGTGGATGTGTAGTGTACACGCGCTGGTGGGGGGTTGTCCGCTTTTTCCGCCCTTGCACTGTGTGCGCTGTTTGCGTGCACTTGTTGTGTGTGTGCCTACCTGCGTCTCCGCGGTACGTTGCGTCCTTGGTGGTGCATCAGCAGGAGCATGGGGAGGGCCTGCAGTGTTGGATTCATGCTCGGGAGCCGCTTCTTCGTTGTCCGTGCTCGGCATCCGTGTTACCGCTTCGGTTTGTCGTACGGTATCTCTTGGCCGTGGGAGCCGTTTGTTTGCGGCATCGTAATTTATGCGCCGGGCGGGACGTGTTTCGTCGGACGGTGTGTGTCAGTTAGGCTGCGCCGCTACGTGTACGGGCGCACTTTGATGGCGGACGGTGTTGCTGGCTTGCCGGCGGTGTTTGGCCTACTTTTCGCATCGTAATTGGACGGGCGTGTGGACTGCTGCGTGCCGGCGGTAACTGGTGCTTTTTGCATCCGCCAGCACGGCGGTGGTGCTTCCGCCCGCCATCGTAATGGGCCCCTTATTAATTATTTCAAAATAATTTACTTTACACCTTTTACCACTATAAACCCCACAACTCACATCTCAAATTAATTAAACAATTGCCATAATTAATTTTCAATAAATTAATTACCATTAATTATCAATTAATTATAAATTAATTTTAAATAAATTACTCCACACACTATTCCCCCATAAACCCCACCACCCATTCCTAAAAAATGACACTATTAACATAATTAATTACAAAATATTTAATTAATTAATATTAATTAACAAACAATTGATAAATAATTATTAATAAATTAATTCCCACAATTAACACTATAAATTAAAAATTGAATAAATATTAATATATAAAGATTATTATTAAATTTATTAAAATGAAATTACTTCCCACCCTATTCCCCTATAAACCCAAAACCTGCTCCTAAAAACCCCACAATTAACATAATTATCAATTAATTAATTAATAAAAATTAACAACCAATTAATAATTAATTAATAAAAAATGAATTCTCACAGTTAACACTATAAAATCTAAATTAAAAAATACTAATAAATATAAAATATTAATTACTTTATTAAAATTAAATTACTTCCCACCCTATTCCCCTATAAACCCACAACCCGCTCCTAAAAAAAATCACAATTAACATAATTATCAATTAATTAATTAATAAAAATTTACAACCAATTAATAATTATTAAATAATTTATTCCCACAATGAACACTATAAAATCTAAATTAAAAAAATACTAATAAATTAAAGACATTAATTACTTTATTATAATTAAATTACTTCCCATCCTATTCCCCTATAAACCCACAACTGCACCTAAAAAAAACCACAATTAACATAATTATCAATTAATTAATCAATAAAAATTAACAACTAAGGGGGTCATTATGATAGCGGGCGGATCGCCCCCGCCGGGCCGGCGGTAGTCACCGCCGGCCCGGCGGGGGCGATCCGCCCGCCATCCACACTTCAAAGACCCCCGCCATATTAGAATGGCTGGGGGGTCCATGGCGGACGGAAAGACCGTCCGCCGCTTTTCCGCCAGTCGACTCGTCGACCGGCGGAAAACATGGTTAATATGGTGGCGGTGTCTGCAAGACACCTCCATCCATATTAGCATGCAGGCGGAGATGTGCCTTCCCATGGCAGCGTTGCCGCCATGGAAAGGCATGTGGTCTTTGCCTTTGGGGGCCCGTAGCGGGCCCCCAGAAAGTTGGGGGGGTGGGGGGTGCACATGGGGGTACCTATGGTACCCCCCTGCATTGGCATGGACAAAGTGGCAGGCACTGCGCGGTGCCTGTCACCTTGTGCATGCCAATGCACGTCATCTATTCCCAGCATTGTGGCGGGCGGTGCTGTGAGCACTGCCCACCACAATGCTGGGAATAGGGGTTGCCACCGCCACGGTGGCGGTGGCATCCTAATTTCAGGTGCGGGACCGCCGCACCCCTTGCGGACGGTCCCGCATTCCGTTACGGTGGCGGGCGGACTTTGTCCGCCCGCCATCGTAATGATGCCCTAATTAATAATTAATTAATAAAAAATTAATTCCCACAATTAACACTTTAAAATATAAATTAAATAAATACTAATAAATAAAAAATATTAATTACTCTATTATAATTAAATTACTTCCCACCTTATTCCCCTATAAACCCACAACCCACTACAGAACTAAAAAACGCAAAATGTAATTAACATAAAATTAATCACTACTAAAAATTTAACACAAAACATTACTCAATGGGCTTAAAGTATGGAAACATATCAGGAAAATGCTTGGGATAGGAAGATTCTCGTTTTATACTCCCTTAAAAAATAATCCTGATCTCCCAGCCATTTTTAATGATAACTATATGCTTAAATGGCATGAGGCAGGAATTACACAGGTAGGCTGTCTCTTCTCCTCTGTAGGGATCTATTCTTACGAAGAACTGAAAAATAAATTTGGGTTGGACTGGCGCGACTTTTTTAAATATCTCAAAATTAGAGATTTTTTGACACGTAAGACAGGTGGGAAGGGAGGGATTGGTAAAGTAAATTTAATAGACACATTATTATCTGGCATAAGGAATAGGATTGGGGGCATTTACTTAGTCATTAACGCTATGTTTCCTGATGATATGGAAAAAATATCGCAGAAATGGTTAGAGAAAGCAGGAATTTCAAATAATGAGTTTAACTATGCTTATGAATTGTCACAAACAATTGTAATGTCGACCAAGCTCCAGGCACAATTTTTAAAACATGCTTTTTTCTGTACTACACTCCTGATAGAATTGCAAAATGGGGGACCGGATTGAGTACATGCTGCCCCAGGTGCAAGCTATATTGTGCAGATTGTATACATATTTTTTCTACCTGTGAGGGACTAAAAGCTGTTAAACGAGAGATAGAGAAATTTCTATCCACAATTTTGAATACTACAATTGTATTATCTAATGGGGTTATTTTATTGGGGGCCGCAGACCCTGGAAGTTCTAATATAGGCCATGAACTTACCTTTATTGCAATGGCAGTCTTCAGGCTCTGCATTGCCTCCGCATGGCGTGATACTGATGCCCCCACGTTTCAACAATGGCTAGCCAGATTTCTCGCTTTGGCTAATATAGAAATTGCTATTTATAAACGCAAGGGCAGGAAACGACGGAAAAAGGGGTTAAAATCTGGTCCCCTCTGATTACTTGGCGTCAATCTTTAGGCTGCTCGGAGTGAGATCGACGATTGTAGTAGTAGCATAAGCATATAAGGGCATTACTAGCTAGATTAGTAGTATGTCCTTTTTTTTGTGATATTGTTACGAATTACTCACGTTTTTTTTCCATGTATCCCTTTATGGTAGATATGTACAGTTTGCACAGTGTGTATATTCTTTCTTTTGGTGCTAACCTGCACTAATTTTTCTTATTATGGCACACCTGTCTGTCCGGGAGGGAGGGGGGTGGGGGGCGTGGGTTAAAATACAGTTGTTGTAAAATCTTAATAATGCTATTTAAAAAAAAAAAAAATTTAACACATATTAAAAAACAAAATTAATACTTATACAATAAAGTTACATCACATACTTTTAAAATACATACTAAAATCATAACACTAATATAAAAATCGATATTTTAAACAATGATATTTTAACAAACGATATAACTAACTTCGATATTTTGAAAAACAATATTTCTTACCTTAATGTCGATATTCTGTACCACAATATTCTTGCTCTCGATATTCCTGTATGACGATATTTCAAACTCAATATTTTTGTATATTGATATTTGAAACTTGATATTCTCTCTGTGCACCGTCAGAGCACTTAACATCACAGACACATTACACAGAGACAATGAATCTGAGACAGCATAAAAATTTCATATAGAATTAAGCACTGCTAATGACAAATCTGCCTTGGGCTTCCAAAATAAAAATGCATATTTAGTTGTGCCATGCAGACATTTGATGCTAAAAACGAATAACATGAGGACTTTGATCAGACGCTTTCCCCTTAATAAATCACGTAAACCATGCACAATTAATTCATAGTTTGACATTAATGTGACTAGTATACATTTTGTCCTCACTAAAGAATTTGGTTTTAACTTACAAAAATGTTTAAACCTGTGCAGTGTATTGAATTAAGACAACTATTTAAAGTGTAAAAACACAGACAGCAGCTCATGATTTAGCTTGCTTTGAGAGCTCCAGCTTGACCTTCTAGATTACAGAGAAATGTTTCTTCTCGTGTGAAAGAAGGACGCCTCACATAATTTAGAGCATGTAACTTGCCTTTTCATATTTAATTGCTGGTAAAATGTTTAAAACAAAGCCTCATTTATTTATTTGCTTTAGACAGAATAGAAAATCCCATGCATTTTAAAATGCATTACCATATTATGTTTTAATAATTCCTGCCTAAATAATAAGTTCTTTTGCAGCTAATGTTATCTGTGTAGTTAAAATAAAAAATTTCTTTAACAGAAGGTTAGGAGATTAAGGGGTCTATTACGATGGTGGGCGGACTTTGTCTGCCTGCCACCGTAACGGTAAACGGGACCGACCGCCAGTGGTGCGGCGGTCCCGCTGTGCCCATTAGGATGCGACCGCCACCATGGCGGTCGCATCCCACATATTTAACATTGTGGCGGGCGGTGCTGTAAGCAGCACCCGCCACAATGTTAAATATGCATGTTGTGCATTGGCATGCACGACGTGACAGGCACCGCGCGGTGCCTGCCACCTTGTGCGTGACAATGAAGGGGGGTACCATAGGTATCCCCCAAGTGCAGCCACCCACCCCTCCACCCTCCCGGGGGCCCGCAACGGGCCCCCAAAGTGTTTACCGCATGCCTTTCCATGGCAGAGTCTCCACCATGGAAAGGCATACCCACCGCAGGCATACTAATATGGATGGCGGTGCCTGCAAGGCACCGCCACCATATTGTGTGCCTTTTCCGCCCGGCCGGCAATCCGAACGGCGGAAAAGCGGCGGACGGACTTTCCGTCCACCGCGGTACCCCCGCCATAGTAATATGGCGGGGGTAAATTGTGTTGTGATGGCGTGCGGATCGCCACTGCCTCGCCACCGCTGGCCAAGCGGTGGCGATCCGCACGACATTCTAATAGACCCCTAAGTCATTTTAAATAAGATTCATAATGTGCTGTGGGAAGGATTTCGCTTGCCTGATGTGTGACGTGTGCAGACAGCAGAGAGGTGGAGATGTCCTTCTGAAGAATGTTGTATTCCAATTGGATGAAGAACAAAGATCATGCCACATGCTTTGCAACATTTCTTTTCTGATTTATAAACGCGTTCCTAGTTTAGGAGATTCAGATTTGGACTTAGACTGAGAGACGGAGACCTGCAGAGGAGGAGAGGGCAGATGCAGAGCAGAACAGATTGAGACAAAGCTGAACAGGGGGAGGCAGAGTCAGCTGGGATGAGGGCAGATTAGATGTAGGCTATGTGCTCCATTCAATGTCCTTGGGGGCCAACTACCCCTCCTATTACCTCCAGTAAGTCCCACACAACAGCATTGGTAAGTTCTCATAGCAGGCCACGCCGCCTTTGCCCACCACTCTGCAAACGCACTCCCTGGTGCGCTCTTGGATGGGGATTAAAGTCCCCTTCGATACTGGGGGTCCTTAGGGGCCAACTAGCCTACCTGACACCTCCAGTAAGCCCCAGATAGTGGGATTGCTGAGAGGTGGACTCAGGCCACGCCCCCTTTCTGCACCACTCTGCAAACGCACCTCCTGGCGCGCTCTTGGTTGGGGGATGAAGTCCCCTTGCCCCCTGAGGGTCCCTGGGGGCCAACTAGCCCTCCTGTTATTGCTAGTAAGCCTCACACAGCTGGATTGCTGAGAGTGGTCCGAGGCCACGCCCCCTTTTTACACCACTCTGCAAACGCGCCTCCTGGCACACTGCTGCTCGGGGGATAAGGTTCACTTTAGTCCTGAGGTCCTCAGGACACAAGAGGACCTCATCGCCCCACCAGCAGTGCGCCAAGAGGCCCGTTTGCAGAGTGGTGTAAAAAGGGGCGTGGCCTCGGACCACCTCTCCGCAATCCCACTGTGCGGGGATTACTGGAGGTACCTGGTGGGCTAGTTGGCCCCTAAGGGCCCTTAAGGAGCTAGGGGACTTAATCCCCCAACCCAGAACATGCCAGGAGGTGCGTTTGCAGTGTAGTGCAGGGAGGGGGTGGGCCTCCGGCGAGATGTCTGCTTTTTTCCCATTTTTTTTCGCTAGAAGGGGGGCAGTGTGGCCCCCCTACTCTCAATATTTTATGGACCTGGGGACCCCATCCCCCAGGGCCTGTGACATTTTATTATTTATTTGTTTTTAAAAACGGGAAGGGGGTCGCGCGGCCCACCTCCCGAGGCCGATTTCAGCCCCAGGGACCCCATCCTCCGGGGCATTTATTTTAAAAATACATTTTAATGGAGTGGGGCCGCGCGGCCCCCCTCCTGAGGCAATTATTGGCCCCGGGAACCTCATCCCCTGGGGCATTGCCTCGTTTATTTATTTTTTAAATTATTTTCACGGGAGGGGGGCCGCGTGGCCCCACTTCCCTGGGCCAGTTTTGGCCCCGGGGACCCCATCCCCCGGGGCCGGCCTCAATGTTAGGGACCGCGGGGGGAGCCCCAATGCCCCCGCGGTCTCTGCCAGCTCCCCGCCTCCCGTGGGAGACGGCATTGCTTTTGGGCAAAGGGAACTGCTGACATGAAGCTCTCCTTGCCCAAAAACAATTCTGCTTTGCTTCGTGGAAGCAAGAGCAGGTTTCCTGCTGTCCCTTCCACGAAGCAAAGCAGTGTTTGCTATGACAGGACGGGAGCCGTGCTCCCGGCCTGCAATAGCAAACTGCAATGTCCCAGGGGTGGGCACCCCGGGACATTGCTGGAGCCGGCCCTGGGGGGTGGCGGTCCCCAGGTCCATAGAGGGCTCCAGGAGGAGGGCCGCGAGGCCCCCCTCCCATCATGAGTAAAGCCCTGGGGAGGTGGTGGCCCAGGGGCTGGGGGTCCGCTACAGACCTTGTATGTTATTTATTAAATGCCCCGGGAGGTGGTGGTCCCCGGGGCAGTGTGGGGGGGCAGGAGCCCCCCACTTAATTTTTTAATTATTGAAGCCCCGGGGAGATGGCGGTCCTCGGGGCTTGGGGGGCCCGCGAGGCGACCCCACATATAATAGCAATGCCCTGGGGAGGTGGGGGTCCCCGGGGCAGCGAAAAAAGCCCCGGGGAGGTGGCGGTCCCCTGGGCTGTGGGGGGCCGCGAGGCCCCCCGCATTTAATGATTAAAGCCCTGGGGAGGTGGCGGTCCCCAGGGCATAGGGAGCCCGCTCTGGCCCCCGCATGTTAATGTGGCATTGCCCCGGTACCTGGCCCACCCGGGGGCTTAAAAAACAAGCGCGGGAGACCGCACTTTGTTTTTTAAAAAAAAATTCTGTTGGATTCGCGCACCCAGCACGAATCCCGCCGATTGTTTTAAAAAAAAAAAAAAAGCTTTTTGGGCCCTGGGGGTCCCTGTGGGACCCCCTGAGCAGGCCTAGGGGGTCAGGGTATTTCTACCCTGCCCCCTTTTCTTGATTTTTATCCTTTTTTTAAAATTTTCTTGTGACTCGGTTGAACCAAGTCACAAGATGGCTGCCAACACTTTTTGGTTTGGAGTGTTGGCAGCCAATGAGAAGTCAGCTCGTGCTCGGGAGGGTTCGCGGATCCACCGCGGGGACCAGATATCGATATTTTTTATTTTTAGAATTTCTCAGGAACTACTGAACGGATTTACATCATTTAACAAAAAGAACGCTTTCTGAACTAAGAGCTACCTTTTTACCAAAGTTGGTGTAATTCTCTTCAGCAGTTCAGGCTGTAGCTTTGTCTAAAGTTTCCTATGGAAATTAACATGGAGAAAATGAGTTTTGTGACCCCCTTTGTTCTCAGCCTCCGCTTGACGAATCACCCAGAAACTTTCAGGACAGGAGCTGACCGGAGGGGGCCATTAGTTTTGAAAATTTCGCAAAGATTCGTCAAACGGCGCAAATCAAAAAACGTTTTTCCTATGGAAACTAGGTCCTAACTATAACTACCTACTGGTGACCGCCAGTAGGTAATATATATATATATATATATACATAAAATCATCCTGCCTCCCTTCACTGTCATTCTTCTGTCCCAGTGCAGGACGGGGTTTGCATCTTTCACTTTTGGCTTTGGAAATGCTTGTTGAATACTGTCACAAACACTGTCAAACCCAATAGTGTCATCTGGCCACCTAGAATGAAAAAAAGCCATTTGAGATGGCTGCTGTGAATGTGCGGCATGCACAGTGGCCGTCTGGTAATGGATTTTCATTTGTGGTTTGAAAAATTGTTAGAAGATGGCCACTGTGCATGCGTGCACATGCACAGCAGCCTTCTTGGAATGGGTTTTCAAAAAATAATTAGAAATCCATTGCAATAGGTGTCTCTGACCAGACACGTCTACACGTTTCAGGCATTTCTTAAACCCCACGTATTTTTAAGGGCGCCAGACAGATAGAAGTAGGTTAGTTTATAGTTTTTGGACTCTGCATAGCACAACTTAGCATTCTTTATTTGGAGTTTGACTATTTTTAATCATTGTTAAAGATTTCACGGCATGGAGATTGGCGCGCGGCACAAAACACGATGGCCGCCTAATTACGGAGCTCCGACCCGTGACGGGAGATGCCGCGGTGATTTTTGCGGCTCCAGCCCCTTTTTCTGCTTGAAACGTTGTTCTACAGGCATCGGAAGACCCACTGCCTGTCCTGTGGTATTATTATGGCATTTTGTTGCCTTTATCTGGAGATATTATGAGGATTCTTCTTTCCTCATATCCGGCCGCCATTTTGTATCTTTTTATAATGCTGCATTTCTCTTCAACTGCCTCATGCCTGTAGTGACTCTTTATATTTTTACACCAACCACTTTCTTTTATATTTATGGAGTGGCTTATTTTGCATTTCCTCTGAATTCCTGACCAGCTAAATACTTTGGAAGTTTAATTTGGCAGCTTACACGCAAGTCATATTTCCAGCGTTTACTCTCTGCCTCTTCATTCTTCAAGCGCACTATATCATCAGACCTTTTTGCTGAAAATTGCACGCCTATTTCCTACAGCTTTCTGGCTTTTTCTCTGGACGTTACCTATGGGGAGGAGTAAAAAACTGCTTTTTATTAATAAAAAGTCTAATATCAGTGCTTCTGACTTCTGTGCTTCTCACACTACTGCTTCAATACAGAGTACCTGCATGATGGCGCAATCTAGTTCCTCGAGATCAGTCGCCTCGCCAACTTCTTCAATTAAATCGCAAACTCCATCTTCTGCCACCAAACGTCTTAAGCAGGATCCTCCTTCTCCACCGAAGTCGACCTCTCCTGTTTCCTTGGACACTGTACTAGATGAAATACGTGCTCTTCGTCCATTTATTGAGGAAACAAATTCTCGTTTGCAAGTCTTGGATACTAAATGGACATCCATGGAGTATCGTATTTCTACGGTGGAACAACATGTTGCAGAGATTCATGACGTGTCTGGTCAAGGTCGCTACCCTAGAAAAGGAGGCCCTCCTGTTGAAGAAATCTGTTGAAGATTTGGAAAACCGAAATAGAGGCAATAACCTTCGTTTATATGGCTTTCCGGAGGGTTTGGAAGGTGATGACCCTGTTAATTTCTTCTCCACCTTTCTCCCAAAGCTTCTGGACCTCCCTCCATCTACAAATCTAAGCATTCAGCGTGCTCATAGGTTGGGCCCTCGGTTGGCATCTACGTCAGCTCCTATGAAACCAAGAGGTGTAATCTTCCTCTTTTTGAAATGTACTGACCTTCTACAAGTTTTGAACGCTGCCAAAGCCAAAAAACAACTTGCTTGGTCTGGTTCCAAATTATTCATCTCTCAGGATGTTTCTTCGACAACTGCCAAGCGTCGTAAGGATTTTCTCGATCTTCGTCCTGCTCTGCGCACAATGGGTGCAAGATACGGGTTATTTCACCCTTGCTTATTTATGGTGACTTTTCAAAACAAAACTTCCACCTTTGAAGATCCAACGGACTTGAGAAGATTCATTCATTCCCACTCTACATCGTCGATGGAAATTGCTGGTCCTTCTTCCTCTGCAACTCCGATAACTTGACTGATTTCTCTTATTGCAATATCGTTGCTTTACGTGTTTAACTCTGATACTTTTTCCCCACAGGTCGCTTATTGTTTGCTGACACTTGTTTGTTGTTATCTGTTCTATAGTATGACATTCTTTTTTTTTTGCTCCTCTGTTTTTCTCTTACCACAGATTTTGTCTTTGACATTTCCTTAAATATCCGTTTCCTGCTCGTTTTATACACCTCCCTGTTGTGGTTCATTCCTCATGTTTGGGTATGCCATCTTCCCTTGTGTCTCGCCGCTCCTTGTACTTTTTCTTCTAATCCCCTCCCTAAAAGGTACGTATTACAGTCGTCAATCTCCTTTGTCCTATTCTTATTGTTACTACATATGTCTTTTTCTTTAATGGTTGACTTACACTGTTTTTTCTTACTATCCCTTCTTTTTTCCCCTTTTCTTTCCTATTTCTTTCCTTCACCTTCTTCATTCCATACCTTTCTCTTGTTTCTTTTCTTCTTTTTTTCTTGCATTAATGTTGATCATGTGATTCTATTTTTTACTCATTCTATTTACGTTCAAAGTTATCTCATGGAATGTAAAAGGTTTTATTAATTCCATAAAGAGGCAGAGAATATTATCGCATTTAGCTACATATAACCCTGATCTAGTTCTACTGCAAGAGACCCATTTGACAGAGTCAGAAGCTTTGAAACTCAAAAGGCAATGGGTGGTTTTAGTCTTAGTTTCTCCTACATCTACGAAGAAAAATGGGGTAATCATTTTAGTACATAAACGTTTGAAATGTTCTGTTATTTCTAAGGAAACTTATTCAGATGGTAGATGGTTATTAGTCAAGTTGCTCATCAATAATATTTCTCTTACAGTTTTTAATATTTATGGTCCAACTTAACCAGACTCTTCCTTTTGGCCTAATATCACAAAAAAATATATTCAGCATAAAGATGAGTTTTTTATTTTGGGTGGTGACTGCAATCAGGTCATGGATCCTTTCATTGATCGACAATACCAAATTCGTTTCATACCTCACAAAACCCACAAACAATTTCAAAATACCATATCCCTGACCCATCTTATAGACGCATGGAGACTCTGTAACCCTGACATCTCTTAATTTTCCTTTTTCTCTCCCCCTCATGGCACTCTGTCACGATTAGACTATGGGGCCGATTCCGATCTCGGCCGGTAGTGCTCCGAATCGGATTCGGCTTAACCGGATCCGATTCGGAGCCCTATTTCCCGACCGAGCCGTACGCGCGTCCGGACGAGCGAGTACGATGCGAAATCGCCGACCGATTCGTCCGGGCGTCCCGACCGCTCCGACCGACTCGATCCCGGCTCTAACCGCACCGACCGACTCGCACGGACACGACTCGCACCGCGCAATGGAGACGTTCCCCGGCCGGGTAAGTACGATGCGCGTCGCGAGCAGTCCGACCGAGCCGCGCACTCCGGCTCGAAAGAGCTGTCGGAGCCGTACTTTGGGGGTCCGTGTCGGACCCCCCTGTACGCGTAGCCGCGTGAGTCGCACACAGGGGGACCCATGGGTCCCCCTACCTGTGCGTGTACGGCGCGAATCGCTCGCCGCGTACACGCTGTAGGGGCGCCCTTGTCCGCATCGCACCCATTGAGTCAATGGGAGCCCGCGTACGCGTTGTGCGACAGGCTCCCATTGACTTCAATGAGAGTTCGACCGACTCGAGTCCGATGGCATACGTGCGCATCGTACTCGTTCGGTCGGGCTACACGGGTCCGATTCGGTCGGATATCTCTCCGGGTCCGGCTCGGTCGGAGAGATTTCCGGCCCGAATCGGAATCGGCCCCTTTATCTTTCTTTCTTCTGCCCTAACACAGAACCTTATTTCTTCCTCAATTCAACCCATTGTTATTTCTGATCATGCCCCGGTTGTTGTTGATTTCGATTTGCTCCGATCGCATCCCAAATCTTCTAGATGGAGGTTTAATAATTCCCTTCTGCAGGATTCAGTTTTCTCCTCTTCTTTCACCTTATTTTCAGAGGAATTTTTTTATTTAAATTCTTCTCCTGACACCTCTCCTTCACTACTTTGGGATACTTTTAAGGCTACAGCTCGTGGCTTTATTATAGATTATGGGGTCAATTCGGATGTCGGCCGGAAGCGCACCTAACAGTATTCGTCCGGAAAAAATACGAGCCGAACGCGTGTTTTCCGACCGACTCGAACACTCTACCGAACGAACAAGTACGATGCGTATAACAGCCCAGATTCCGAGCGAGCCGTACTTACCCATTCCAGCTCCTGTTCCCCGCCCGAGCCGGATCCATAAACGCCGAATCGAGTCGCACAGAACCAAATACACAGCACCTTCCGGCCGGACTAGTACGATGCGTCTTCCGTACGCGCCGAACCCGTCGCTACGTCCGGCACGTTTGAGCATCCAGGAGAGCTGCACATAAGCTCCGATTCGCGTCACAAGACGATCCACGGCGACGAGACGAACAAGCCAGCGACGAGTACGAGTCGAAGACACGAGAAACCCGAACGAGACGAACCAACCATGAATCCCATCGCGCAGGTCCTACCAATACTCTACATCTATTACCGGGACCGGCACGGACTCGTACGGCGCAGACGGTAAGTCAAACACCCACATCACAAACAAACGACACGTACCTGAAATATGTCACACACACATAGGGATGCACAAATGACGTACACTAGCAACAGCAGAACCATAGGGGTGGGATGGCCAACACCAATGCCATACACACCCATAGGGGGATGGATGCCTACCACCAACACCACCCCACAACTACCCCTACTCATGGGTGGCTAGATGCCTGCCACCACCACCCCCCCCCCACTCATGGGGGCTGGATGGCTGCCACTACTACCATCCCCACTCATGGGGGGCTGGATGCCTGTCACTACTGCCATCCCCACCCATAGGGGGATGGATGCCTACCACTAACACCACCCCCACTCATGGGGGGCTGGATGGCTGCCACTACTACCATCCCCACTCATGGGGGCTGGATGCCTGTCACTACTGCCATCCCCACTCATGGGGGGCTGGATGCCTGCCACTACTGCCATCCCCACCCATAGGGGGATGGATGCCTACCACTAACACCACCCCCACTCATGGGGGCTGGATGCCTACCACTACTGCCATCCCCACTCATGGGGGATGGATGCCTGCCACTACTGCCATCCCCACCCATAGGGAGATGGATGCCTACCACTAACACCACCCCCACTCATGGGGGGCTAGATGGCTGCCACTACTACCATCCCCACTCATGGGGGCTGGATGCCTACCACTACTGCCATCCCCACCCATAGGGGGATGGATGCCTACCACTAACACCACCCCCACTCATGGGGGCTGGATGCCTACCACTACTGCCATCCCCACTCATGGGGGGATGGATGCCTGCCACTACTGCCATCCCCACCCATAGGAGGATGGATGCCTACCACCAACACCACCCTACAACTACCCCTACTCATGGGTGGCTAGATGCCTGCCACCACCACCACCCCCACTCATGGGGGGCTGGATGGCTGCCACTACTACCATCCCCACTCATGGGGGGCTGGATGCCTACCACTACTGCCATCCCCACCCATAGGGGGATGGATGCCTACCACTAACACCAACCCCACTCATGGGGGGATGGATGCCTGCCACTACTGCCATCCCCACCCATAGGGGGATGGATGCCTACCACTAACACCACCCCCACTCATGGGGGGCTGGATGGCTGCCACTACTACCATCCCCACTCATGGGGGGCTGGATGCCTGTCACTACTGCCATCCCCACTCATGGGGGGATGGATGCCTACCACTACCACCACCCCTACTCATAGGACGTGTAATGCATGACACAACTAGCATACTCCCACATAAGGACTGTCTGTAAATTACATCCCACCCCCAACACCATGACAAGCATGTGTGGTCTGTGTCAAATGCATACAACACTGAACATGACATTGAACATACAATGTGACCCCCTAACACATGTGTCACACATAATTGTGTGTGTGGCCTACACAATGCAAGCAGACCATGACCACTGTGGCAATGGGGCCCAAAGCCCCATCACCACAGTGACCAAAAGGGAAGTGTGTGCACCATAGCTGAAGCACATTTTGAACAGTGTGGCAATGGGGCCCTAAGCACCATCACCACAGTGCCCAAAAGGTAAGTGTGTGCACCATAGCTGAAGCACATTTTGAACAGTGTGGCAATGGGGCCCTAAGCACCATCACCACAGTGACCAAAAGGGAAGTGTGTGCACCATAGCTGAAGCACATTTTGAACAGTGTGGCAATGGGACCCTAAGCACCATCACCACAGTGACCAAAAGGTAAGTGTGTGCACCATAGCTGAAGCACATTTTGAACAGTGTAGCAATGGGGCCCTAAGCACCATCACCACAGTGACCAAAAGGGAAGTGTGTGCACCATAGCTGAAGCACATTTTGAACAGTGTGGCAATGGGGCCCTAAGCACCATCACCACAGTGCCCAAAAGGTAAGTGTGTGCACCATAGCTGAAGCACATTTTGAACAGTGTGGCAATGGGGCCCTAAGCACCATCACCACAGTGACCAAAAGGTAAGTGTGTGCACCATAGCTGAAGCACATTTTGAACAGTGTGGCAATGGGGCCCTAAGCACCATCACCACAGTGCCCAAAAGGTAAGTGTAGTCCTAGTAAAAGCTGCTAAACCAAAAATGCAGGGATAATTCCTGGCCACACAACACCAAACACTACAGTGGCATTGTAGTGCTTGTGTCCCATAGCAACATAGATTGTGTGAGGCAAGCAGTGCAGTGCCAATGACACATCGTTCTAGCCATGTGCACACAAACATCAGCCATGGGGGCCCACATTGTCTACATTCACAAATAACACAATGACAGAAGTGAGCATCATAATGCAGACCCACATATCTGCAGCAATGGACACACAAATGTAGACATCCTGTGGAGACTGTAGATGTCATGTGAACAAATACCATACCATGGCAGCAATGGGACATACTAACCATGATCAATGTGCTGACTGATGACCTAGCAGTCCCAGGGCCAGCAGGGGAAAGCCAACAAACAACATACAGCCAATGGCAAACTAAAGATATGCCAATGCAGTGGTGCAAATGCACAAACACAAACAGGCAGACTCACACTGCATATCATACACAACAGGTGAGGGGGTTGTGTGCCAGTGTCCCCAGGCAAACACACAACACATGAGGAGGCCAGATTCACTAATACACAGATGTCAACACAGTCACATACAAAACTAACTCAGGGATTGGATTCCCCTATGTGGGCAAACAGGCATTGTGAGATGAGAGGGAGCCCAAATTACACATGTCACACAAGCTTGTAGGAACAGCAACAAACACAGCAAGAGACAGAACCACCACAGCACTCCCCCAGGGACCCCACATTGTGGTGACACTAGCCTGCATGACAATCACACTGTGATGGCAAAGGTAGATGTCATCCACACTGTGAACCACAGCCATGTGTCCTGAGCAACAAACTACCATCACACCTATACAAGCACAAAGCACTCAGCATGGCCTGCCGGCCAAGGACAATATGGAGGTAGTGCCCCAGCCGTGCAACAACTCACATTTGCACACACTCAACGCCACACACCTTGAACTCCACCAATGTGCAGCAGTGAAGCTCACATGGACTGCTGACATTGCACATGCACCCATGAAAATCCCAGGGGTGGTGGGGGAAATAAGGTGCAGAAACCCATCACACATGGCCAGTCAACAATACTTGTGAATGTCTGACACACTGCACAGTATGCCATACATGGGCATGACGTGAAATCCACCCCAAACAATGGGATCCTGGCCATAGTCACACACCAATGAAGAAGCCAAGCTGACCCACAAAGGACACACATAGACAACTTCCAACATTGCAGCTCTGACCCTGAGGAGTGGCAGCAGTCACACACACAACGTGTCACAATCACTGAAAGCATACACAAACAGAAAATCACATTACTCGTGTAACCAACAAGTGCCAAGAGCAATCTTGACTGTGTCCCATCTGCGTTTGCCCACATCCCCAGCCCTGACAACCTCATTAACATTAATTTGCCATGCACCCACATCCCGGAGAAACCAGGTCCAAGATGCCGGATGAACACAGAACAACTCAGCAAGCATCACAAACAGGAACATCCCTAGGGACACAGCCTGTGTAGGAAAAGGAGAAGGGTACACGCACAGACATGCCTACACAAAACACAACACGGGCACAGCCTATATCATGGAATCACGCACTGCCATGAGGGCACTCCACTCCTGTGGATGGTCAGCTGTGCCAAACCTTGTCTGTGCACGACTCAAACATGTCAGCAGAACACTCGGTCAGTGAGTCAACAACTACAACACACTGAAGGCTCTGCTCATATCAGCCTGGGCACGGGAGTGTCACGTCAGTCATCTGCATGCACCCAAGACACGTGTCAAGCAACTTGCACTGTGTACACAGATGAGTCCTCCAAATTTGATGTGCTAAACTGCATGTCCATTGGAGACGGGCACACAGTCAGGGTACTAGGAACATTGGACAGTGGTAAGCCCACCAGATGTGCATCATTGTAGGACAAAGATGGTCATCTACAAAAGCTAAATGTACATCCCTGTGTCAAATGCTGAACATTACACCCTCAGACTGCAGCAAAGGATGCTATAGATCAAGACTAGATTAGGACACATATCCCATGGACCACATGGAGCCCATCACAGCAAAACTTCATTTACCTGATCTGAACACTATTACAACAGCAAATGCATGATTCTACACATCTACATCATGGACCTCCAAAGATTAACCACAAGTAAACAAAAAGAGGCTTTATTCAGCAAGTGTGCAACTCAAATCAAAAGTCCAAAATAAACTAAGGCCAATGGCCAGTCCAAATATACAGTCCCAACAGGGTGATGTGTGACAACTTGTCAACAATTGCTTGCCTGCACAGGTACGGACAGGGGACATCCCCCTTGGAGGGGCATACGAGGGGCAGGCCAGGCACCGCAGGGACAGGATCAGGGGATGCCAGAAGGAGGCAGTGAATGGGAGGTGGGTGCAGGAGTGTCACCGGCAACTGCAGTGGAGGTGTCTGACTCAGGGGGGGCTGGCACCACCGCAGGGCTCAAGTCTGATGGTGTTGGTGCTGCAACCACTGCAATGGGCTGGTCAGATGGAGTGGACTGGGTCCCCAATGCAGTGCCTGAGTCAGACGGGGTTGTTGTGGACTCCACCGCAGTGCAAGACTCCAAGGTAGTGGAAGGGGGGGCAGAAGAGCTGGGCAGGATAGAGGGGGGGACACGGTCTCCACACCAGTGGCACAAACAGGCAGAGCGTCTGGTTTGGGGTGGAAGAGCAAGTGGCAGGGGGGAAGGGCCTAAGCAGTCTGGGGATGCGGTATCGGTGTGTGGGGGAACCTGGGGCAGGGTGTGGCGGTGGAACCTGTGGAGTGGTGGCCTGGGGGATGGAGGTGAGAGACTGGGTGGTTGACTTGCAGGGCGGTGGCGGGGTCTTGCTCTTCCGGGACCGGGGGACTTGCGGGTGGGGGCTCACTCTGCCTGCGCCTGGGGAGGGTGTCCGGGGGCGAGGGGCACTCCCCTCTGTGTGGCTGGACTTCCTCTTCCCCTGGTATGCTGGATCAGCAGGATTGGAGGGGAAGAGACCGAGGTCACACAGGAAGATCTGCTGTGTAGGTGTGGTAGCAGGCGAGGCAAGGGAAGGGGTCTTGGAGGGAGAAGATTTGGAGGACTGCGGAGTTAATGTGGATGCCTGTGTGTGTGTGTGTTCCCCGTCCCCTGTGTCTGTGGTATCAGTCCCCTGAGGATGCTTGTGTGCACGTCTTGCCTTTCTCTTGGGTGTGTCTGTGCTGCTCGTGTCTGTGTGTTTGGGTGACTGTGCAGGTGTGCATGTGCTTTGGACAGGTAGGGGGGCAGGAAGTGTGGATGGGGCAGAGGTGGGAAGGGTGAGGGACTGTTGGAGGAGGGACACTGCTGCCGTCAGGGAGGATTCCATGGACTTATTGCTCCTCTGTAGGGCAGACATACCCGTTGAGATGCCCTCCATGAACGACACCAGCTGTGTCAACAGAGTGGTGTGTGCATGGAGGACACTCAGCATTGCTGTCTGCCCTACATGGAGCTGCCAAAGGAGGTACACAGACTCCTCACTCAGGGCAGCAGGGGACACAGGGGCAGGGGCTGCGGTGCCTGGCACGAAGGAGACACGCTCCAGAGTACGGGAGCCTCCACGGACCTCAGGAATGGGAGCCAATGGGAGGGCGGTGGTGGTGGTGGCGGGGCCAGACAGACTAGCTGGCCTTTGGTGGCTGCTGACACCCGCCTCCACAAGGAAGTCATCCTCCGAGCTGCTGTGTTCTCAGCTGAGGTGGATGGTGCTGAGGACTCCTCGGTGTGGCTCCCCTCGCCCTCCGTGCCACTGGGTCCCTCTGACCACTCGTCCGATGCTGACCCAGTCTGGCTCCGCTGCTCCTCCTGGTCTGTGGAGCTGTCCCCTCCTGTGGCCGTGGATGTATCTGCAAACAATTAGGGAAACAGACAAACATCAGTCACCTGCACTGACCGCACACACCACAGTAAGTACAGCACATTACAGAGCAAGCCCTGGCATCCTTAGTTGAACATTGCCTAAAGTCCTCACACAGATTTGGGGAAGCCAATTGTCAGTCTGATGGTCAACCATGGGACTCACACCCCTCCTGCCCTTGCACCCATCTGTCTGGTGCCTGTCTGATGGTAAGACCCCAGTGTGGACACATGCACCACCTACACAGTTGTTGGACATTGCAGGGAACACGGTGAAGTATGTGAACATGCACACATCACATCTCTTGCCACTGAGTCAGTGCAGGTGTCCGGATTAAGGGATGGCCAGAGTCTAAATAGAAATGCATGTGATGCATACCAGCACAAGACACCATGATGCACCCATGTCCGGATAGTCAATGCCACAATGGGGTGCATGTTGCACATGTCACTCCCCTGCAGGATCAGTCTCAGGAAGTTTAATGCCATGACACAGGAATGCGTGCAAAGTCATACATTACTGTCTCAAGTCACATGGCCATGGCAGCCAGCCAACAACAGTCTGCACTGTGTCACAATCCGAGGGCATGGGGAATGCAAGGTATGTGACTGACAAGTGCACATGTCCATCCCCCAAATACCACATCATCTGTACTACTATTTGTCCACATCATACCAACTGGACATATGGGGGACATGAAACACAACTCTCTGAACATGAGCACCTCACAGTGTGCTGTGAATGACAATACAGCTGCCTGAAAGTCACAGTCGCAAACACCTGTGTGCACAGTCAAGTGATCAGACACCTATAAGTCACAGAAGTATCGTCTATCATGGTCACCTCTCAGATGGCATGCTGAGCCATAACCGATAAACATACCAGTAGTCCTGACAACGAAGACACAGCACAATGAGACAGAGGCAGACACCTGAGGGTACATTACACTGATCACAACATGCCAGATGATACACGGGAGTGGGAGTACAGAGTGCATTGCATGACCTGGAGTAGGCATTACTGTCCAGCTCCACCTGTAAGAGGGATGAGTCCTGGACAGTAGGCAGGTGGCTAAGCATGTGTGACACACTGGATACACATACTCCTGAGGCCCAAACATTGTTCCCACCAGCAGCATGGGTGTGTGCCAAATTCCCCAGGGACATGTGGTGAGTCAGAGCAGCAAGCGGACCACATATCAAAGTTACACCCAGATTACATGTCAGAACTTAGGCATTGTGTAAGCAATTGACCCACCCATGAATCACACAACATAGTCACGGGAACAAATGCTGTCCCCCAGCTTGAGCAAAGCTAAATGCAATGACAAAGTCCCCAAATGACACAATTTCCTGACTATAAGAGCCACACATATGCGTATCAGAGGAGAAGTGGGCATGTCACAAATGAGGGACATGGGTCCTGGACCACATGACTGATGTACTGTGGAAGTTTAACCAGGCCAGAGGAGGGCACATAGCATGTCAGACAAAGTGCACAGTGCAGTCATGGACTCACCCCCTCCTTGCTGCTGTCTGTCCTTCAGCTGCCCATCCAGGTCAGGGAAGACCACCGCCAGGATCCGGAGCATGTGGGGGGTCAGGGTCCGGTGTCCGCCCTTCCTGCGAGGAGGCGACAGCTTCAGCTGGACCCTTGCGATCCTCCGGGTCCAGCCACGAAGGTCCTGCCACCTCTTCTGGCAGTTGCGGATCCTGCGCCTGTAGACCCCCACGGATCTTACTTTCCGGGCGATGGTCAGCCATATTTCCTGCTTCTGGTGGGCATCAACCTGTGAGGATGACAAAGTGAAAAGGCCATTACTACACATGCAACATATAAGTGCATCACACAGTTGGATATACATGTCTCAATCACAGGGGCATATGATGTACACAGGCAGTGCAACAATGGCTATGAACAGTTTGCCAGCAGTCACTACATGGTATCATTGCATGGGAAGTAAACCTAGTTGGAATGCACTGTTACTGCACTGTACCAGTTCAGTGCATGTAACTACACACTTTGGGGTGTGACAACTACTCAGTGGGCATGCTAGCCAGTGGTGTGCACACTGAAAGTCCTGCTAGTCAGACAACATGCACAATTAGTGAGGCAGTGGACAGCACACTCACCTGCTCCCCTGGTTTCCCATACAGCTTGCGGTACTGTGGAAGGAGGCTGTCCAGCAGGGCCTGGTTCTCCTCAAGGCTGAAGGCTGGGGCTCTCTCCACAGTACGTGCCATTGCAGGAGCCAGAGGATGCATAAACAGCAGCAGTGTTGGTGGCAGATGTCGTCCTGGAGCATGTAGTGCAGGCAAGTGAGCTCTCAGGGGAACAGCCAGCATTATATGTGTGCTGCAGAGGCAGATACTGCCAAATGTGTCCAAAGTGATAGGTCCAAGTCGTTTGCATCTTCTGAATCTGACCAATCCATGGAATAGCAGCACTAATACACGCCCACAGCATCCTTCAAATCTTCAACTTCATGACACCCATGATTTTGCAACATTGTTGTGGCTGGCCAACTGAATTCACTGCATCAGACTCGTTGGAGCTTCGAAAACGCGTCCGTTGCCATGCCAGGCCCCAGCCAATGTGTGCACACCGATCGGTCCATTGCTGCACAACGTGTACCCGGGATACAACGCGTACCCACTCACATTCAATGCAATGGGCCGGCCGGGCACACCGATCGGTCCATTGCTGTTCAACGCGTACCCGGGATACAACGCGTACCCGCTCACATGCAATGCAATGGGCCGGCCGGGCACACCGATCGGTCCATTGCTGTACAACGCGTACCCGGGATACAACGCGTACCCGCTCACATACAATGCAATGGGCCGGCCGGGCACACCGATCGGTCCATTGCTGTACAACGCGTACCCGGGATACAACGCGAACCCGCTCACATACAATGCAATGGGCCGGCCGGGCACACCGATCGGTCCATTGCTGTTCAACGCGTACCCGCTCACATACAATGCAATGGGCCGGCCGGGCACACCGATCGGTCCATTGCTGTACAACGCATACCCGGGATACAACGCGTACCCGCTCACATACAATGCAATGGGCCGGCCGGGCACACCGATCGGTCCATTGCTGTTCAACGCGTACCCGCTCACATACAATGCAATGGGCCGGCCGGGCACACCGATCGGTCCATTGCTGTACCAACGCGTACCCGGGATACAACGCGTACCCGCTCACATACAATGCAATGGGCCGGCCGGGCACACCGATCGGTCCATTGCTCTACAACGCGTCCCTGGACAGGTCACACGCATATGTCACCATGCTGGTCACTGGTGAACCTATGCCAGCCACATTTACTTTCCATGGACTCAGGGGCACACCTACAACACCACACCCAGTCCACACTGTATCTAAGGCATGTGTGGCAGCATTACCTTATCTGTGTATGGGGTGCACATGTGGTTTTTGGGGTGGCACTTGGGGACAGACACACCCAGGCTGTGCACGTGTTCATGGGGACAGGGTCTTTTGTGTGTTGTGCACCTGACCACTGTGGTGTGCAACTTTTCATTTCTGAGTATGTGTCATGGTCACATTTCCAGGTTGTGTATGTGTATGACATGTCACATACCCCCAGGCTCACATGTGGGAAGGCATGTACGTCACAGGGTGGCCCATTCCAACAATAGTGATGTCCCTCCACAGTCTGTGTGCATGTTGTGTATCACATGTCTCTGACTCCATGTGCACAATGGGAGACAGTCTCCACATCCACGTGGTTTGTGCATGAACTTTGATGTTGTGTGTGTGTGTGTCACAGACGTCCATGTCTGTCCTGCATAGGCTACAGGGGCCACTACCTGTGGGTGTCATGTTTGTTTTTCTGACGTGTACATGATACGCCATGTCATGCCAGTGTCCATGTGGCAAGACAGGGTCCCTGGGAATCTACCTGTCAATGAGCTGTGATGCCTGTGGAGCATCTGTCCAGACATGTCACTGTGATATGTGTGTGGAACGTGAGAGCAGTAAATGGGTACTGTGACACAGCCTAATGGTTTCCCATAGCACACCCTGGAACCTGTTGTCAACACTTGTTGAACAGAGATGTTAGATGATGTCCATGTAGGTGCCATATATGTCCAAACGGAACGACACACACATCAAGTACTTGTGTTTGTTAATGATGTATCATGTGAAATTGAGTATGGTGAACGGCACATAGGTGGTGTGACTGACAATCTTGCTTTCTTCACCTATGCACTGCAGGGCTCCTGCTGTCCATCGACCATTCCCAGACCTGGCAACGATGGTGGAACGTGACAGCATCCGACGGTACCGCTTCACCAGGCAGCTGATTGAGGATTTGGCAGTGCGGTTGGACCCACATTTGCAGCCTGGCCGGCCGTATCCTACAGCGCTGACCCCCAAGGTGAAGGTGATGGCAGCCCTACACTTCTTTGCCACCGGTACCTTTCAACACACTGTGGCAACTACTGGTGGGATGTCACAGACTATGTTCAGCCGTGTGCTACGCGATGTATTGGGGGCAATGTTGAGATACCTGAACCAGTACATCTATTTCCCAACACGTCAACGATTCACTGACGTCAAGAGTGACTTCTATGCCCTGGGGAGGATGCCACATGTAATTGGCTCCATTGATGGGACACATGTGGCTTTGATACCACCACAGGCACATGAGCAGGCATACCGGAACCGTAAACATTACCATTCAATCAATGCTCTGGTGGTATGTCTTGCAGATATGACCATCACACATGTGTGTGCCCGTTTCCCCGGTTCAGCACACGATGCCTACGTGATGAGGAGTAGTCGCATCCCGAGGATGATGTCACAGATGCCGAACCAGCGTGCCTGGCTTGTTGGTGTGTACTGACTTTGTACCATTGTGTGTGTTCTGCTATGTTGTTTTCCGCACACATTTTCAAATCGGCTAATGTGCAATTGTCTGTCTGTAGGTGACTTGGGATACCCCAACATGCCGTGGTTGCTGACACCCCTCAGGAACCCTGTGACACCAGCCCAGATGCGCTACAATGAGGCACATGGTCGGACGAGGAGGGTGATCGAGCGGACCTTTGGTCTCCTGAAGAGCCGCTTCCGCTGCCTGGACAAGACAAGAGGGGCCCTCCCATATGCCCCAGCAAAGGTGTGCAAGATTGTCATCGTCTGCTGCATGCTACACAACCTGGCAGTGCGGAAGGAGTTGCCTCTCATCCTGGATGACGATGACCAACGTCCCCCACCTGTGGAAGATCCTGGCCTGGGTCACGATGCCAGTGAAGATGATGATGATGTTGATGGTGATGTCCGCACATATCTCATCACCAACTTCTTCAGCTGAATGTGAGTCTCCAGAGGGTTGTAATGTCAATGATTTGAGTTTGCATATGTGTGTGTGGTGCTCTGGTGCTGTTTGAGTGTGGCCATGTGCTACTTGACTGCATGCGTGCAGCGATGTGTCCTTGCAGGTGGTCTGTACTGCCCAACAGTGTTGACATGCTAACTTGGTTTTGTGTAATTATCTCGTGACATGTATTAGACATGAGTATTGCCGTTCTGTGCTGTTCTTCAGTGGTTTTCACTGTGTGTCATGTCTGTCCTTCACAGGGTGCTGCCGGAGTTGTCTGATCAACTTGGATCCCCCGAATCCATGATTCAACTTCCAAGTGGAAGCAGTCGTTTCCCTACAGGTGATGTGCCACACACCCCTGGGCTTTCTACCTTCTGCACTTTTTTACTTTGTGGCCACAGCCAGGTTGGATTAGCTTGCATTTGTAGTGGAAACAACATGTTGCAAATGTGTAATAAACCTGTGCTTCACTTTGGGATGTGCGTTGTCTGTAGTCACACATCTGACTGACATTTGCTTACTGCACCTGTAGTCTAGTTGACAGTGACTGTGAATAGGTGGCGTGTCTGTGCATTCCACTGTATTTCGTTGCAACATCAGTATAGGTGATGAGTCTGATGGCCCTGGTGTGTATGTGTTGTGTGGCCCTAGTGGTGTGTCTCCCTCATATGTGTCACGTCGCCATGACTGACATGACGGTGTTGGACTTGCTGTAGCAGTTAGCATGCACAGTGTCATTTAGCAGATCACCATCTACATGACAAAAACCACGTTGGAATCACAACAGAGGCAGATATGGTGTATTGGTGAGTTTATTTACATACAGGTGTGAGGATGGTGCACAGGATGGTGGGTGCTGTACATAGAAATTGGAATCCAAAGTTCCCATGTGAATTGGAAGTCTTGGTAGCTGAAATGTCCAGAGTAAAGTCCACAGTCATCTGATACATTTGGTCAACTAGAGCTCCCCATGTCATGTGGGAGAGTTGGGTTGGCTTTGACAGGGCATGCAGTTTGCACACAGAGGAAAAGTTCCAGAACAGGTGTTGGCTTCCTGGGGGATGTAGATGGCCATCAGCCTCTCAGTTTGGCCTCCTCGGACGGCCCCTCTTCTTGGGGGGGGGACTCTCAGGTGCAGGCTGCGGCGGTGCAGGGGACTCTCTGCCAGAGTCCTCCTCCCTCCCTGTGGCATTTGCAGTTGTTTAAGCAGCAGATGTTGTGGGCACACAGGGAGGTGAGGCCATGTTGGTGCTGATCTGGCGGAGGCATGTCAGTATGTCCCTATGCACCGCTGTCAGTTGTTCCAATGTGTCCCACTTGGACTCCATGCCAGACATGTGTGTCTCGACACTTGACATGTGTGTCTCGACACGGGACATGTGGGAGTCCAAGCGGGCATGATGGGCAGCCTGCTGCTGTTGTATGTCCTTGAGGATCCCCACTACCTGGCTGACCTCTCCGGTGCTAGTCTGGTACGCATCCACGATGCGTACCAGTTGTGGGTCATCATGCAGTCCAGACCCCTCTGCAAGGAGTGACCTATGTCTACCACCCCTCCCACCACCCCTGGCAACACGTGCAGGACCTTCAGTGGCACGCACAGGTGACCGTGGGCCCACTTGGGTGTTGTTCCTGGGCTCGTTGTCACCAGCTCCAGTTTGGGCCTGGGTCCCTGCACTGTTGTCATCTGTGGTCCTTGGTGTGTCCGTGTTGGCAGGGGTGGCCTGTGTGTTGTCAGTTGTTGGAGGGGTGGGTGCAGGGGGTGCAGATGTTGGTCCTGCTGGTGCTGCATGATGACTCACACCGGAGGGTCCAGCTTGTTCTTCGCCATCCGAGGAGTGCAGAGGCTGATCCACACCAGTGAGCTCAGTGTTCCCCGGAGCCTGGGACAGAGACTCCTCCTGGTCTGCTGCTGTGTCCCCATCATCACCTGTTTTGGGGAGAGACACAGATTGTATGTTATGTTTCTACTGGCATCAATTGTTCAAACACCTGACAGTTGTGACTGTACCTCTGGATGTGGGCCAGGACATTGCATTCTCCTAAATTGTGACAGTCAGAGAGTGATATTGGTGTAGCACATTGTCCTGCCAACCTGTGGCATGTCAATGTGAATGTTGAGGTGTGTGCATGACCAGCATTGGTGGTATTTGGTTGCCATCCAGGCCTCCTTCTCCCCCCAGCCCAGTTATCCCACCATGAAGCGTGCTTCCATTGCAGGGAGTGCAAGTTGTCTTTCAGGATGTCAGTCAGTGGTGTCCTGCTGTTGGTTGTTGCACAGTTCCCAGCAGGGCCTTGTGCTCCCCCAGCAGTACCCAGTGTCAGCCATCTTGTGAGTCCTTTTCCACTCCCTGTGATGTGAGCATGGTTCAGAGTGGTGTTGATGGGCCAATTGTGAGGGTGACCAATATCTGTGCCTACAACTCCCATCATGCTATTGCCTCCACACCCCTTCCCAGCATGCCCATCCTTCCTTCCTTTTGACTCTGCTTCCCTGTGGGGTGGGGTGCCTGTGCTGACAGGATGGCTGGGAGTATTGTCCTGGCAGTTGTTTGGCTACAAGTCCCAAGAGTGTCCCTGTGCTTCACACAGCATAACCCAGGGTGGTGGTTCTTTGTGGGATCTTCAGTTAGGATGTGAGGCATTGCATTCTCCCAGGTGGGTTATGTGGAGTTAGTGTTGAGGGGGTGTGTGAGGGGCGGTGCTTGTAACTATGGTCAGTGCTGTGAGTCCTCCTTCCCACCCAGCCAGATATCCCACCATGGAACGTGCTTCCATTGCAGGGAGTGCAAGTTGTCTTTCAGGATGTCAGTCAGTGGTGTCCTGCTGTTGGTTGTTGCACAGTTCCCAGCAGGGCCTTGTGCTCCCCCCAGCAGTACCCAGTGTCAGCCATCTTGTGAGTCATTTTCCACTCCCTGTGATGTGAGCATGGTTCAGAGTGGTGTTGATGGGCCAATTGTGAGGCTGACCAATATCTGTGCCTACAACTCCCATCATGCTATTGCCTCCACCCCCCTTCCCAGCATGCCCATCCTTCCTTCCTTTTGAGTGGACTTCACTGTGTGTGAGTGTGACAGCAATGGGAAGATGGCTGACAGTGTGGTCCTGTTGTTTGTTGGTGCCCAGTTCCCAGCAGGGCCTGGTGCTCCCCACAGCTGTGGCCAGTGTCAGACATCTTTGAAGTGGCTTTTGACTCCCTGTGAGGTGTGTATGCTTCAGTGCTAACTTGCTGGGCCATGTGGGTGTGAGATGTTGATCTGTGACTACCACTCCCATCATGCTATTGCCTCCACCCCCCTTCCCAGCATGCCCATCCTTCCTTCCTTTTGAGTGGGCTTCAGTGTGTGTGAGTGTGACAGCAATGGCAAGATGGCTGACAGTGTGGTCCTGTTGTTTGTTGGTGCCCAGTTCCCAGCATGGCCTTGTGCTCCCCCCAGCAGTACCCAGTGTGAGCAATCTTGTGAGTCCTTTTCCACTCCCTGTGATGTGAGCATGGTTCAGGGTGGTGTTGATGGGCCATTTGTGAGGGTGACCAATATCTGTGCCTACAACTCCCATCATGCTATTGCCTCCACCCCCCTTCCCAGCATGCCCATCCTTCCTTCCTTATGACTCTGCTTTCCTGTGGGGTGGGGTGCCTGTGCTGACAGGATGGCTGGGAGTGTTGTCCTGGCAGTTGTTTGGCTACCAGTCCCAAGAGTGTCCCTGTGCTTCACACAGCATAACCCAGGGTGTGGTTCTTTGTGGGATCTTCAGTTAGGATGTGAGGCATTGCATTCTCCCAGGTGGGTTATGTGGAGTTAGTGTTGAGGGGGTGTGTGAGGGGAGGTGCTTGTAATTATGGTCAGTGCTGTGAGTCCTCCTTCCCACCCAGCCAGATATCCCACCATGGAACGTGCTTCCATTGCAGGGAGTGCAAGTTGTCTTTCAGGATGTCTGTCAGTGGTGTCCTGCTGTTGGTTTTTGCACAGTTCCCAGCAGGGCCTTGTGCTCCCCCCAGCAGTACCCAGTGTCAGCCATCTTGTCAGTCGTTTTCCACTCCCTGTAATGTGAGCATGGTTGAGAGTGGTGTTGATGGGCCAATTGTTGGTGTGACCAATATCTGTGCCTACAACTCCCATCCTGCTATTGCCTCCACCCCCCTTCCCAGCATGCCCATCCTTCCTTCCTTTTGAGTGGACTTCAGTGTGTGTGAGTGTGACAGCAATGGCAAGATGGCTGACAGTGTGGTCCTGTTGTTTGTTGGTGCCCAGTTCCCATCAGGGCCTTGTGCTCCCCACAACAGTAGCCAGTGTCAGCCATCTTGTCAGTTGTTTTCCACTCCCTGTGATGTGAGCATGGTTCAGAGTGGTGTTGATGGGCCAATTGTGGGTGTGACCAATATCTGTGACTACCACTCCCATCATGCTATTGGCTACACTGACTTGACCAGCATACACAGAATTCCTTCCGTTGAGTGAGCTTCCCTGTGAGATGGTGTTCTAGTGGTGGGTAAATATCTGGGAGTGTTTGTTGGTTCTATTTGTGCCACTGCCTTGCTGTATTTGTTGTTAGGTTTGTAGATGTCATGACACAGTTACATTTCACTATGAGATGGCAGGTATTGTGTTTGTCTGACTAGCATTCACATCTTGGGATGAATATCTTTTGGTTGCTGTGTATTTGCTAAGGGTGCATGGTTTGCCTATCCCCTTGACTGTGATGTGTGTGTGTTGTCACACCATATTGTGTATATTAGTTGTGTACTCACCAGGCTCTGGGATGTCTGTTAGTCTGTATACGCTCACTGGTGGTAGGATGGCCCGCACCTTCTCCTCCCAGGGTCTGAGGTATACTGGTTTTGCAGGAGGGCCACTGCCGGTGTGCTGGCTGAGGAGGTAGTCCTTTTTTAGTAGGTCCCGGACCCCCCTCGCACATCATACCACCTGTTCTGGATGTCTTCCTTTGTGCGCAAACATGGTGATTGTGCGTTGACCCTGTCGACAATCCTCGCCCACATCTTGGTTTTCTGCGACATGGGGGTCTGTTGTACCAATGTACCAAACAACTGTGGCTCTACCCTCAGGATCTCGTCTACCAGGACTTCCAATTCACAATCTAGGAACTTATGGTTCTTCTTTGGGGGCATGGTGATGGGTGGTGGTGGTGATTGATGTGTGTGTGTGTGTGCAAGTGGGGGGGGTGTGAGTGTAGGTTTAGCTGGGTGTGTGAGGGTGCTATTTGTAGGTGTGGTAATGGTGTATGGCTTGTGTGATGTATGAGCTGTGAGTGTGTCTGTGGTTGCTGTGTGATGGTGTTCTGTCTGGCAGGTCAGTGGAATTTGCAAAGGATCATGGTAGGGATTTGTGGCCTTTATGTAGGTAGAGTTGGAGGTGTGTCCTTGTTCCATTTTTTTTTTCCTCCCTGTATTTATTATCTTAGTGGTTGCTTGTTTGGCCCTTTTTTTTCTGATTTTTCCTTGGTGTTTTTGGTGCATGTAGGAGTCGTTCTTGTGTCCGAGTAGGACGCTGCAGTTGTCTGGTGCGATCTTGTCCGACTCGTTCCCGCTGTGTGTCAGCTAGGTTTCATATGCGGCATACGAGTCGGTCGCGTAGTATTGGGTTGCTTCGGCTGGGTTTTGTATGCGTGTCGGTCGTACGGCTTGTGCTCCGGGCGAGTCGGTCGTGTTTTGCATGCACAGCATCGTACTATGCAGGTCGGAGTTCGCGGGTACGTTTCGTTCGGGTTCAATCCGAGTGCGTGTCGGTCGGTTCGTTTCGCGTAATTTCCCGGCCGGATGGCTTGTTTCCGTCCGGCTCGG
This sequence comes from Calotriton arnoldi, assembly GCA_963921515.1. Classification (NCBI taxonomy): domain Eukaryota; kingdom Metazoa; phylum Chordata; class Amphibia; order Caudata; family Salamandridae; genus Calotriton; species Calotriton arnoldi. The sequence continues at coordinate 335,940 of CAWUFW010002092.1, forward strand.
TCGGTCGTTTTGTATTCCGTCCGAGTCGGTCGGATTTCACATGCATTTTATCGTACTACCCGGGTAGTACGGCGCCGGTCCGAGTCGGTCGGACTAAATTCCCGTACCGAGTCGGTCGGTATTTTTTCCGGCCCGAATCGGAATCGGCCCCTATGTCTCCAAGAAAAAGAATCGTTTACTTGGTCAGCAAAAAGTCCTGCTGGCTAATATTAAACGTTTAGAGCATCACTTCTATACATCTTCTTCTGATTCTTCCTTGCAGGAACTCGTTCGTGCCAAACTTGATTTCAATAAAACGTCTACCGATAACGCCTCTTCGATTCTTCTCTGCTCGAGCGCTCAGTACTATGGCGGCCTTAACAAAATTGGCAAACTTCTGGCTAATTATCTTAAATCTCGGAAAGAACGTGTATTAATTGATTCTATTCACTCTTCGGATGGGGAAATCCTTTTCAAGGATCAAGACATCTTAAATGAATTCATGGAATTTTACAAAACTTTAAATACCCCAGAGTCTTCTCCACTTCCCTCTTCTATTGACTCATATCTTAATCAAGTTTCACCCCCTTCTCATGCAGATCTTGATTTTGGGTCTCTAGAATCTGATCTCTCTATTCAAGAGATCTCTCATTCTTGAAATCTCCTTAAGAAAAACAAACACCTGGTCCCGATGGTTTCACGTGGAATTCTTTCTACATTTTTCACATCTTCTCTTTCCTAAACTTTTGCAACTTTTTCAATTCTTTCATACTAATGGTAAAGCGCAGGGTACTTTGTTAGATGCTACAATTTGTTTAATTCATAAAGATGGCCGGGATCCCAAACAATGTAAAAACTACCGTCCTATTTCTTTGGTTAATGTCAATTATAACATTTTTGCCAAAATACTCGCACTGCGTCTTGAGTCTCTTTTACCAAAATTAATTGGTTTAGAGCAATGTGGTTTCGTCAAAGGTAGACTAACATCTGACAACTCTTGTTTATTTTTTAATGTCTTGAATAAAGCCTCATCTCTCTCATACCCTTTCACCGCTGTTTCTATTGATGCAGAGAAGGCTTTTGACAGAGTTAATTGGTCTTTTTTATTTAAAGCCCTCCATTGGCATGGTTTTGGTCCTAAATTTATTTCTTTAATATCTTTATTATATTCAGCTCCTAAAGCTTCTGTTGTTGTTAATGGTCTGGTTTCTCAATCTTTTAACCTTCACCGTGGTGTACGTCAAGGTTGCCCTCTCTCGCCCCTTCTCTTTATTTTATCTCTTGAGCATTTCTTATCACATATACGTCATAACTCATCCATTTCTGGTTTTAAATACGGCGATCAACATTTGAAATTATCCGAATATGCGGATGATATGTTACTTTTTATATCTCATCCTGAAACTTCTATCCCTCCTCTTTTGCAAGAAATCTCAGATTTTTCTCTTGTTTCCGGTTATAAGATAAATTCTGATAAGACAGAAATTCTTCCTATTACAAAATTCTGTTTTAAACAACACTTCGACGCAACTGGTTTCTGTTGGAATAGATCTAAAATCAAGTATTTGGGAATTTGGTTTAATAACTCCATATTAGATTCAGTTAGAATCAATATGAAGGAGGTGCTAGATCGCATCTCTAAACTCATATCCTCTTGGAACCCTCTCTTTCTTTCTTGGTGGGGACGGCTTGACACTATTAAAATGATGATTACTCCTATTTAAATATATATTCTTTCTATGATTCCTATTCACATTCCTAATATCTATTTTTTTTAAATTGACTCCCTTCTCTCTAAGTTTTTATAGAACAATAAAAAATCTAGACTTTCTCTGGCATTCCTCCGTAAACCTAAATCTATGGGTGGAGTGAATTTTCCTGATTTTCGTCTGTATCAAAAAGCCTTTTGCCTTCGATCAGCTTCTAAATGGCTCCTTTCCGATGTCTCCCCTTATACGCCGCTATGGGTTTCCATTGAACGCTCCTTACTTGCACCTTTTTCTTTCAAGGAAGTTCTTACTTTTTCAACAAAAGCTAATATTACCTCTCTTCCGTTATTTAAACACACTTGTGACCGCAGTCATTGTCCCTCCTGTCTTTCAGAGTACCATTATAGCGTGGGGACGCACCGGCGGTGTAACCAGGCGCTTTATAAATGGCTAAACTAAACTAAACTAAACTTGTTCATTATTAAAACCTCATTATAGTTCGGGGATTATTTCTAGGACTACTTTTCTTCAATCTCCCCTTTGGTACAATCGTCTTATTATCCTTAATAATAGACCTCTTTTTGGAAATCCTGGAGAAGTAAGGGAATTATATGGGTCCAGGATTTATTTGACAGCCTTTCTCCTTGTTCTTTCCCTCAATTCCAAGACACTTTTAAATGCCCTTGCTCGTTCTGGCACAAATTCTCTACTCTCATGGCAATTATCTTAGATGTCTTTTACTCTCTACCTTCCTCTGAATTTACTGCTGCAGCGGATCCCATTCTCAAATTATTAACTACTTTCTCCAAAGCTTCCTTGATCTATAAACTCCTTCTTTCCCCTGATCCTGCCCGTCCTAAATCTAAAATAGAAGCTGCTTGGGAAGCGGATTTGGGCTGTGTTTGGAGCATAGATTTCTGGAGTAAGTCTTTGAAGACCTCTAGATCATCTTCAACTACTCAATCTCTATTCTTTCTGTATCATAGATTATACTATACACCCTCATCTACAGCCAAGTTTACGCACTCTGACGATAATGCTTGCTGGTCATGCCAATCTCCTCTGGCTGATTTGATGCACCTTCTTTTCTTTTGCCCAGCTGTTGTTTCCTTTTGGAAAGATGTTTGGAAACACCTCTCTATTATTTTCAATTTACACACTCCTCTGACAAACATTAATCTCTTTTTGGGTAGTTTGTCAGACTCTTTGGGATTGTCTTTACATGATAGGGGTTTATTTGATTTGATGTTAGCTTTAGCTTTCCAGCAGATCTCACTTAACTGGAAATGCTCATTTAATCTCTCAGTAAAGGCCTGGTGGAACAATGTCTGTCATTACCATAGATTAGATATTGCATTTGCTTCTTCTGTTAAACCATATGTAAATAGGGATTTATTTTGGCTACCCTTAATTAATTATTTAACTAGGATTTCATTTCACGTCTCGTAACCGTTCTGAGAATTTTCAGCCTCCATAGTTCTTTTGATCATTGTTTTTTCTCCCCTATATTATTTTTCTCCTCTTGTTCAGGTTTTTGCATTTCTTATGATGTTGTATTGCTACCTTCCTCTTAGATAAGTTTAATTCGTATATTATGTTTAATTTGTTGTTTAGTTTTAATAAGTCTATAATTTATTCTCATGATCTTCAATTAGAAGAATTGTTTCATTTTCCGTTGTCTTTCTCCTCTCCTCCCTCTCTCCCCTCTGTTTTTCCTGTATTATTACTAAAACGTAAACAGCTTTCTACTCTGATTTTTTACCTGTTAACTTATCCATTATATTTTGGATATTTTGTTTCTCATGTTCTATTCTTATGTAATTGTTACTTACTTAATAAAGCTTACTAAACATAAAAAAGATTTCACGGCATACAGATGTATAATAATCATGCAGCAAACTGACAAGTTTTAGGGGGATCCTGTGTAAGGGGGAGGGATACCACCTCCTCTGGAGAGGGGTTCTGCTTTTGGAGTTGGAAACTTCTTGATTAGTTGGTACACTGCCAAATTGGGAGTGCAGAGGCTACTGCTTGGTGAGGTCCACTGCTTCACTAGTGCCTATCCTAAGCTGCGGGGGAGCTGCAAACCGATGGGCCCAGTCCTAGTCTCTAGAGCTTCTGAGCTGTCCAGCACCCTGACTCACATACCCGCTGTAACGGTCATTTCTACTCTACTCAGCCTACTCCAATCCCTTGCCATTCCTCTACAGGCTGCACCGCGGCTCAAAACGTCTTCAAACCATGTTCCTCGACCAGCAAGGAATCATATGTCTGCTCTTCAAGCTCTGTGTCATGGCGCAGATCACTAGTCAGCTTTGCTGCTTCGGAAGAGAGGCTCCCAGCCATCCTGCACCCACCCCATTCAGAGCACAGGAGGCCTCTTACCTTGCCTTTGTATGTTTCCTGTAGCCACTGGCGGAGTTGTCTCAGGCAGCTCTCCTGCATGGGGGTGAGTTGGCCCACGTACCTCTCAATGTAGTCCGCCTCCAGTTTATCAGCTAAAGGAAAGAAAAGCAACTTTCAACACTGTGAGCAGTTCATCTCTATTACAGGGTCTCCTCTGAGACAGCAGTGGCAACTTGGGCAGTAGCATATGTGAACCGTGCGCAGTAGGATTGGAGAAGAGGGCAGGGAAAACAGTCACTTTGTTTCCCGTTTTTGTGGGACTACTCTTTAGGTTTTACCACAAATGTTTTTTGGGGAGTTCTCTTTCACTTTATCCATCTTAACAGATTGATCAATGTCTGCCAGTATGATTTCAACCGATCTGTACAACACGTCGTAAATTTGAAGAAAATAAAAGAGCAAAGGCAAATGTATATATATTTATTGCATGATTCATGCGCTAAGAAGCAAACTATGAACGTCATTAGCGCTAGATACAAGCCTGGAGTTGGCAGCTGCTGTGACTGTTCTCATAGCTTGCCTAGGGGTCGCCGTGTTGGGGTTCTATTAAAGGGTATTAGACCGGGATGGTCCCTTACAGGTGGATCAAAGTTGGTTTGGAGTTTTAAAGCCCTAACCGATGTGTCTGCATCCCTTCAGCTTATGTAAATGGAGGGGGAGGTGAGAGGCTGAGAGGTGGGAGGGTATCTGGGCATGTTTGTAATGCAGAGTGAGGTCTTGCCACACAAAGTCTGTGCTTGTTCTTAAATTTGACATGTAATTCAGGAAGGCTCAAAACACTGGGTTCAAGATTCCAGTGGCAACTTCTAGACTCTTGAGGAGAATGTCCTGGGAGACAGAGTATAAGGTGTTCAACAAGTCAAAGAGAATAGATATAGCAAGAATGCGGGCATCTAACTGGGTAAGTGGGTGTCTGAGCTGGATACCTGAGCAGGTCTGATTTAGTGCTTAGGGCAGGAACCCAATTGTCAGTGGTAAAGCACGAGGAGCAGTTTTATAAATTGCTGATAGCAGATCAGCCCTTGCTTATTTCAAGGCAGGCCATTGATGAGCTACTGATGCATAGGGTGGTTGGCTCCTGAAGGTTTTCCATAATAGAGATGGTAGCATGAAGTGTTTGAAATATTTGGCCTTTATGTTTGAAATGAGAAATACTCAGAAAAGTGTTCAGGATGACAGGCCTGAGGATGTCAGTGCATTCTATGGTACTTTTTGGCAAGATATGGGGCACCAACAACCACCTCCTCCCACTTTAGGGATGTCACAGAAAGTGAGGTTTCCATCCAAAATAAAGAGTGGTATTTATTGCATTAGATACCTCAATCGTACTATCCAAATGTATGCCCCCTGGTGTATATCCCTGGTGCAGCATTAATACTGCTACCATAGGGTACTCAAAGACATCCTAATGTAACCAGCAATGGAGAGTCCTGACTTCAAGTTATTCTAAACCTGTCAACTGCCTCGATCATTGTCAGTCATCAAACCCTTGAAACTATTTACATATGTATTTGCATCACAGACGCTGTCCTAGGTGTCTTTTCTCTTGTGCAAATATCACATATCAAAATTGAATCATCAATTTTAAGCCTCTTCTAGTGTGTCAAATGTCCGACAGGGCTTACTATTTGCATCTATGTTGTTCAAGCTATACAAGGTACATTTGGCACTCTTCTTGTCCAACATGGCATCTCCCATCATTAAGACGTTGATGGTATCCATGTTAACCTCATAGTGCAGTTGGCCAAGAACACCTTTAGCTTACAGGTCTGCAAAAGCTCCAATCAAATCTGGATGTCTGCCTTCTTTCTAGAACCCAATTTGACCAAGACCAAGTTCAGGCAGCACCATGCAGTGGAAGGTTCAGACTTTGCTATTGAACATCACTCTTGATGGGTGCTAGCTCCACATCCCCTGGTGCACCAAATTAATTGAATTCCATGTAGATTTTGACTTCTTCTCGAATGAATACACACTGAAGAAAATCCAGACTGCTTGGGAGCCAGCTGAGCCTCCCACTCTGTATGTAATTCTTCCAGCCTACACTCGACTTTCACTCCACCACCCAGACTCTCGCTCATGTCCACCTTCATGGTGGGAAAAGACCTCCAACAAACCATCGAGACACACTCCACTGGCTCCCCATGCCAGCCTACATCAAATTCAAATCATTCTTCGCAGGCTTATTACTTGGGACGCCTGTCACTGGGCTTGCAACCATGATTTAATTGGTCACAAAGCCAGTGGCACGAATGGAAATGTAAGTTATTGAGGGATAATGTATGGGACAGGATGGCAACTGTATAATGTCCTTTAGGTTCAAAGGGTGAGTGATGTTGCTTCAATTCCCTTTGCAGTATGATCAATGAACTTTGAGGGTGCAGTCCAGCTACCAAACAACATGCATCATCCATCTCCTTTCCCAGTCACTAACAAGCTTCACACCAACCACTCCTTTAAAAAAAGAAAACTGCTACTCAAGAAACACTTTTGGACTTTGAGGGTTTACGAACCTGGGCCTCAGACAATGCCTTCAAGTCAGATTGCCAAATTATAAACCATACCTGTTCATTAATTCATCCAAATGACATGTCAAGACCAGACAATGGAGGTATGACGCATAACTGTAAACTATATGCATCAATTGTTGTTACTCACAAAAGGAAATGTCCACAACTTTAAAATATCTTTATCAAAAATCAACAGGAATGGACAGAATGATAATATTAAATCGATATTTGTAAACTACAATAACCGGTTATACCAATGTACTACATGGCATCTGGAAATGCTATGTAATCTGTACATATTAGATCCCAACCATTGTAAATAGTTATCCAAGGAAATGTATACCTTCCCTTGTAAATACTCTCTATTAGCATAAAGCTCATGGACATTCTATGGCACAGTCCACAATATAAAAAACACACAGATAGGTAAATCATGTCTACGATCCTTTGTGTGATCTGTTACAATGTCAAATTTACAATGTGGACAAGCACTGGCTTCCGAACTGAAATGAGAACACCTGTGCATAGATTTAGTTTTAAATCATAAAAAACTGTGGGTTGCCACCAGTGGCGGCTCCTCCTCTATGGCAGAGGAGCGTCGCCCCACTGCTTTTAAGACGTGCCAAGTAGAAACATAAAATGATAATAACTTAGAGTTATTATCATTTTATGCTTCATGTCCTGTGCTTTGCGGGCGGGCGGGCGGGCTGCTCTGCTCTCGGAGCGGGGGAGGAGTGGTTTGCCCATTCCTAAGTGCGCAATGACTGGTTAGTCGGCCCTCTCGGGCCTGCCAAATCAGTCATGGGCACTTCCCCGTTCTACATGCAGGCTGCATTACAGCCTGCATGGTGAACATGCCCACCCCTCCAGCCCCTGGCTGAGCACCAATCACAACGCTGCATTGCAGTGTTGTGATTGGCTTGGGGGACGGAGCCTGGCTGCCTGCTTCCTGTTCTTGGAGTCGGAGGCAGGTGAGCAGGAGCAGAGACGCGGGACCCGGCCTTAAGGTAAGTTTATTTTTTTTATTCCCCCCGCGCGACACCCCCCACCCCCTTGACCCCTTGCGCGGGCCCCACCACTCAAGAGCCATACCGGCCGCCACTGGCTGCCACATTTTAAGATGTGACTTTTCTCAAAACTAGGCAGAGTCGACATATGCCACTTCCTGTCCACGTCCTTGCACTACTTCCTATTCGAGGTGAGCAAGTGGGCAGTATGTCCCGCGCACTTTAGCCTCAGTTGCAAAACACACCAAAATCAGGAGTAATGGAGCGAGCAGTAGAGTTACACTGGGAAACCAATTGCATTCCTTTAAATTAAAGCACAATTATGTATCAGTGTACCCGATGGATGGTTAGGACGCGAAATACCCTAATTTAAGGAGATGAGAGTACTGAGAGCAAATCCTCCTGATGCTAACACCTCGCTAGCGATTTTCCAAAAAACGATGGTTAAAAAGAAATACAATTTTGCCGTCCACCCAGTATGGTAAGGGTTAGGCCCTTAAGTATATACTTTGGAGAAGGCAGTTTTACAAGTCTTGGAAACAGAGGAATATAAACAAATGCACTCATACAACAAACTATGAAAATTCGAGCGACAAGCATTGCCACATATTAAGATAATCCAGACTTTATAACTAAACCTATACGACATGGTGTTATCTCTCAATAGATTTCTTTGTGCCCTTTTCGGTATGTATTTTCTTGTTTGTACAAAAACCTAATGAAATTTCTTTGAAAAGAAAAAAACCTACTGACAAAGTAGATGCAATAGTATCCAGCCTAAGACAGACTACTTTAATGAATGTCTAGGCCTCCACCACAATGAAACTAACTACAAACCGTTCTGGTCATACAAGTATCACTGATTAATCCAGAAATGACATAACATCTTGACAACAAAGGGCTCTGTATAGGCTGGCTATGAAAACAGGAAGCAGATTTTTTTGACAATAGAAAAACCAAATATTCCCTGCTTTTACACCCACAAGGGTGTCATGTCTTGAGTGCCAGGGAGAACGACTGTCTCACAGATCGGGTCAATTTTTGAGGCCCTGTCACAGTTTTGTGACTTTTTCTTACAACCTCAGGTACAAAACGTGCCTGCCTATCTAAAAGACAACAAGGACGCCCTAACTTTGATCAAAGACATACCTTACGATTCCAACCATGATATGCATGTGGAAGCTTAATACTCCAATATTCCTCAGGGAGTAAAGCTCAGGGTGGAGGAGGGGATATTTAGAACTACAGATGGGTCCATCAAACCCCATTCTGCCTTGTTATGGCCCTTGAAGAAATAGCTCTGTCAAAAAACAATTTCCTGTTGGAAGATGATATATACTATTGGAAAGGTGGAAAGTGTATGCTGCAGCCTGGCCTGCCTTTTCATCCCTCATTTTGAGATGAGGTACATCTATGACATCAGAGATCCCTTCAAAAACTATGTTTTTAATTGGAAACACTATATAGATGATGCCCTGATGCTTTGAAGGGGTAACACAGACACTTTGACCCAAATCTATTGAGTGGATTGATAATTTAGCTTCTAATCTTCATTTAACTCACTAAGAATACATACTAGATCACTTCAGGGCGGGACTGGCCGTAGCGGGCACCGGGCATTTTCCTGGTGGGCCGGAAGGGTCGGGGCTGGTTTTTGACCCGTGGGGCGGGTTTGTTACTGGGGGCCGGTTTTGCAGCAGTGCTGCAAAATCACCCCCCTGTAACAAAACTGGCAGCGGTGCTTCTCAGTAACATCACCCCGCCCACAGGGCTGGTTTCTGTTGCCAGTCTGGCCGCGGATCACTGTCCTTGACCTCTTAATCATATCAAGAGATAACAAATTAGTGTGGTCTGTACTACATCAAAGGACAAAAACTGCCTACTCCTTTTTGATAGTCATCACCCAAGAGCCTTAGGAGAAAACCTCATCGGTCAGTTTCTCCGAATTGGGAGAAACTGTATGGGCCTTGAGAGATTTGATGTACAGTCAAACATCCTTATAGATAAGGCTTGGTGTGAAAGTCACCACAAAGCAAAACCAGAGGGACATACCTGTGTAACATAGGAGAAGCCTTAGGGACCACCTGCTCCTCACCAGACCTAAATAGAAGCAGATGTGATGAATGCCCAGGGGTTTATTTATGAAAGGCTTTTCCAGCCGTAGCATCACTTTATTTGACGTTCTGGTGGTGCAAACCTCTCAACATATCTATGAGGACATGCATAGCCACTTTGCATGGCTTTGGATGATGTCAAAGATACGGAGTAAGACAAAGCAGAGCAAGTCGCAACATTGCGACAGTGTCAGGGAACGTTCCATGGCCGTTGCAGTGGGTTTTCCCACGCAACACCAATGGATTTTGACGCTGCCCCCGATTTGCTTAATCACGTAAACCTGGGGCAGCGCCAAAACTTTACGTCTTCCCAGAGCAGGCGTCACAAGAAGAAATATTTGTATATCTCCTCGTTTTTCGTCTTTTCATGTGTTGTATTCTGCAGCACACATAGAATGAGGAAAAAGCCTCTCGGGATTTTTTGCGTAGGAAGGTGGCCCTTCCTGCACAATAACCAGTGCTTAATTTGAGCCAGTGGTTTCCAGTGCTCAGCTCCGGCATTTAATTGTCAACACCTGCGCTTGTGACAGTCTGCCACACGGTGGCGGTGTCTGAGATGACTACAGCAACAGTCAATTATGAAATCAATATACATTAAAAATTACTATTACCTGCCACCCAAGCCATTCTTATAGCTTTGGGGACCTGGAATAGTCTGAAGTGTCACACTTGTGGGAGTGTGATATTATTAGTTGTGTTTGTACTGTCATTGGCAGCACTGTCAGGGGCAATGTATGGTGCAAGCTGCAGTGTCCTCCTGAAGAGAGCCCTGGCACCTATTATTTTACAAATTAAGTACTGACAAAAACAATCCTGCATGCAACGCAGACACCCGTGCACCATCGTGCAAGGATGCCTGAGTTGACGCTAGGCAGCAAATTGTGTGCCAGTGCAGGGGGAAAGGACAGTAATGATAAATATAGTACATTCCTGCCCTTTCACATTGGCATAGGGCAGCGCAGAAAGAAGACTTGCAGCGCTGCCCATGTCAATTCCCCATTAATGAGGCCCCCAGACTACACTCTGATCACTACCAAGGGTCGTGGGACATCGACCCTGCTGCAATATCGGGATATGCAAATTTACATACATCACCGAAAAATGAAAAATTTCCTAGCTTTCCCAACTGAAAGTTTCAATTCTATTAAGGACTTTGAGGCGAGGATTATGCATACTCTCTTCGCTTTAATATTAACAGCAGCCATTTTCAGAGAACATATAAAAAACTACTATTCCCATGAGCCTTTGGGAATAGGGTAAAGATCACACCAGTTCAAGCCAACAGGCAAACAGTCCAAAAACAACATCCAGTCAGGACTTCATGTGTTGCCATGTAGTCCATCATCAGAGTTCCACAGTCCTCTTTCGTCACGTGAGCCAAGCCAACTATCCGGAATCAAGCATCCTGTCTGGTAGAATCCGAGCCTGATCAAAAACAGGAGTAGTTACCCAAAATTCGCAAACTCAGACAGAATAGCATAATAAACTCTCGTCAAAGTAAAACAGAATGAATACCACAAGTAATAACAAGTTTTAAGTATAACCTCAGTAAGCATTTCTTTTTTTTTAGATTCAATGAGAAACTTTCGCTTTTATAAACTTGAGTTCTCGCACAGAGTCCATCAGACCATGATCCATTTCCTTTCGAGAGTTTTCTAAATCAGAGATCCGAGACTCAGCCTGTGTGAGCCTGGAGTTCAGACGATCAGCGCACTCCTGAATCTTATCCAGGCGTGTACTTAGTGACTCAATTTTGCCATCTGTGGACCACAAGCCCTCTCTGAGTTCCCTAAACATCGTAGTCACATTGGCTCAGCTGGAGTGTGAGAGTACACCAGTGAAGGTTTTATGTGCTCCTTACACTGGCACTTGTCAGACTGAAGTTTGGATTGTTTCTGTTCTGCTTCGCCCATCGTGAGGAGTACAAGACCTGGGTGACCAGGAACAGCGTGGCAACCAGAACTGCCACAGTAGGTAAGTATAAGAGCTGAAATGAGGAATACCTGGCGGTGTGATAGGGTCGTGAAGAAGCTCAAATGCAATATGGTAGGGCGGGCAATGCCGACCGGCAGTAGTAGCTCACTTCAAACATCAAATCAAATTGTGCATATGAGATGATCATTACAAAGATCCACCAGGGAAACTGCATGGCCCGTAAAAGTAAAGACAGCAGTGGTAAGGATTTTCCAGTCATATATAGCAGGAGAAGGTCCAAATTTCCCTGCTGAGGCAAAGCCTCACATCATTTACGGGGAGGTCATAAGGTGAAGCTACTCTGCCACATGAAGGGCATAGCCCTGCAACCTGGACCACCCATGTATCAAGGAGCTGTATGGGTCCAGGTCCCACCACTGGGCACACTGTAAATATCTCTCCCAGGTAACCTCGGCACAGCTAGTGCAGCAAAGAAGGAGCTGAATATTCCTAAGTAGTTACCCCACGGTCCGCAGCAGAATAAGAAAGGCCAGCTGCATGGCCATGGTATTAGGCCCTGACAGGTCCCGGCCGAGAAAGAAAACGCAGCAAGTTGGGCTCCCGGCACTCCAGCAGTTCAGGAGAATGATGGGGGGCACTTACGGTTGTGAAAGCTGGCTGCAGGACAGCGGGCCGTGGCCCCGGCCGGGCATGCCCAGAGGAGCCAAGCAGTGTGGGAAGCGGCGAACGTTGTAAGGCCGCAGCTAAGGCACCCTACAAACACCAGCCAGCTACCCCAGCAACAAGGCAACCGTCACACGACTGCAGTAATCGGCCCTGACAGGCAATGGTCCATGGCCTCATGGGGTGAGCAGAGCGGATGGCGAACACTGTCCCAGAAGGCACCCGCCAATAGCGGGGTGATGCAGTACGCAAGGATAGCCCCCGGAGGGCCGGAAGAATGCAGGCAAGTCTGGCGCGTCTCCCAACTGTAGTAGGCCACAACACGTGGCGACCCCGCGGTGTCAAAAACCTCGGAAGGTGATGCTGCAGTACACTCAGAGCAGATCCAAGCGCACCCAGTTGGAAGAGTAAGCATCTGCAGTAGACTGAATCCCCCAGATTGGGACTGAAAAAGGCAAGAGGAAGGTAAAAATGCTCAGGATCGCCAGAGCTCTATTAGCAGGTGGCCATCTTCTTCGCCGGCCCTCTAGCGCCCCCGACAATGCTCAAACCTAACTAATTCCTTAATAATGACTGACTGAAGAGACATCCCCTTAACTGGTCATAAACACAGTACCTCGTGGACTAACATAATGACTCCCTTGGTAGGATTTCCAATTTTAATTAGTATTTTTCTTAACACTCCTATGAGCCAACCACTTTGGTTCTGGTTATCATGATAGACCTTCATCCTTCAAGGGGTTTTGGTCAAATACGTATTTAGACAACATGCCTCTGCCCCAGTGGTCAGGGCTCTGTTTGATTATCATGGTGTACATCCATCCTTCGTGGGTTTTGAAAACATGCACATCTAGACCACATACCCCCGATTCCAGGGTCCAGAACACTACAGCAGGATGGCATGTAGCACCATGACGATACAAGGGCATGCAACACAACACTCGCATACAGTAGTAGTGAGGCACAGACTGAAAAGATGGACCTTAAACACCTTAATTTGCTTTCCACAGAGCAACTTAGGGAGCGGGGTTAGCTGCACATGACAAGAGGGTAAAGAAATATATTCTAGGGCTCAAATATGACTGGCTTTGACTAAGATGACAAATGATATGACATTACTACTCTAACACTCCACTAGAAGAGTTATGGTCCTCTTAGTCAGCAAATCATCATTCTATGCCTGGTAAGACCTGAGAAGTTTTCCTGACATGATGTGCAGTGGCTCTAGGTGTAGGATGTGCAGAGATGGGATACTCTTGTTGTGTGTGGGAGGCAAAATAGACCACATCCAGCAGTGAACTAAGTTCATGTTATTGATTCCGTATGAATCAGTACATTTTGATGGACCACATGTGAAGGCATAGGGAATATATGAGATGAGATTAATGTGGGAACCATGTGAATTAATTTGCAATTCTGTTTCTTAACATGTCATGGTACCGGCTTTCACGCTGGTAAGTCTGGGTACTATTGCTTCACTTTTCACCCACTCCCCTTCTCACCTCCTCCCAGTTGCTTGTATCTCATGACTAGGGACAAAGATCAGTCCTGACAAATAACTCCGACCATTTAGTGGCTTAAACAATGGCAGAAATATGTTGACTACACTAACAACCTGCTGTGATAAAGTGTTTTACCCATTCTGGGCCAATGGGGAAATGTGTGATGCATAAGGATCTAAATGCTTAATTTAACACCCTTATAGGATTTCTGCTTTGACTCATGCAAGGAAGCGATCTACAATAAAGATTCCGTTTGGAGACCACCTTCTATGTATTTTTAGCCACCATGGTCCCCCCTACAGAAGGAACCACAAGAGGAACCCATATTATTCATGGATTTCATTGTTATGTATGTGTGTGGATACACTCTGCAAGTCTGTACTACATGCATCTTAGCAAGGAGGTACCGGATGATGAAGCATGTGACTGGAAGTGGGTGAAAGTAACCATTCTTTTTTGGAAAATCTCCAGCAAGGAGTCAGCATTCGGAGCATTTGCTTTTAGTTCTTTCATTTCCCTAAAGTGGGTTATTTCATACATGAAACATCCGTAGGGCACCCTGATCATTTATTTTGTTTACACTAAGGGAGGATGTATCAGGCTCTCCTATATTATAAGCACTTCTCCCCCCTTTTTGTTGTTACCACTTTAAAGGATCGATCTAGTGTAATTGCAAAAAACATTTGTCTTTACCAAATCCAGCACATCTAACAATAATCATTCCAGAATGTTCCTTTGATTGATGTCTCCTTGGGTATTGAGACCTACTGTGATATAATTTACTGGATGGCCACTTTAAAGCATTCCATCCATTCCCCAAATAACAGGGACATCCATTTTCCTCCATCTTTCTCACAGCCTAAAATGCCTTGGAAATTCATGTTTGTGAACAATTTCATCAGGAGTCATCCCTTGTTAAGTATCCAGGTCTGATACTGCTCTGTGATTATGCATAACAACATGAGAGTAATATGTGTGGGCTACGTCAATGCAGATCACCTCAAACATGCTTCCATGGAGGAAGTCACACCTTGTGCAGGCAAGGTAACGAAAGCTCTCTCTTAAAATTTACAATGGCTTAAAATATACATAATTTCAGCAGAAAGGAATCTTTTCCAAGGAACTGTCAGATCCTGATTGGGCCAGCCACAGGTCAGACAGGGGCTACTGGGTCCCACCGTGGTGGTAGGGGTCATTCGCTCCTCATGTCCTGCGGTCCAAACTACTATGGCTCTGCGAACTTGGCCAAGAAAAATCATTTCCACACTTGACTCTCTGCTTTGCAAGAATGAATAGTCACAGGCCTTTCTGGGAGGTAGTGTGGAGGACAAGAGCTCAAAACCCAACAATGAACCAGTAGATGCAATAACTTCAATGCCCGGTGTCTTTCCTTTTAGAGAAGCACATTTTAATCCTACTGCATTACCGGCCTATCTCTCAATTACTTCTACTAGCGAAAGTCATAGAAAAGGCTATGAATCAGCAACTGGCACTGTTTTTACAGGACAATCAACTGCTAGATACCACACAATGTGGGTTTAGAAGTGGTCATAGTACCGAAGCAGCTTTGCTTAAGACAACAGAAGAGGTTAGAACGTAGTGCATGGAGGTGGCAGTGCAGTGCTTGTACTTCTCGATTTATCGTCAGACTTTGATACGGTCGATCATAAGATCCTGGTCGACCGTCTCCAGGCTGTCGATATCGAGGGGTCAGACCTGGCTTTTTAAAAATCTTTTCTGTCTGAAAGAAAGCAAGTGGTGGCATTGGATCAATTTCTGTCGAGCCTTTTTCTCTGCCATGTGGGGTTCCGCAGGGATTCTCACTCAGTCTTACTTTGTTTAATGTTTACGTTAAACCTCTGACAGCCTTGAAAAGATCCTTTGCATTTGATCTCACGTCCTATGCTGATGTTACCAAAATTGTGGTAGCCATGACCTCCTCTGATAATAGGACAGGTGCGAATTCCCATGACTGTATGGGAGCAATTGGAAACTGGATGAACCTAAACCGCTTGATTTTAACTCTGGAAAAACAGAGGTTATCCTTTTTGGTAACAATCCCACTCTTTGGTCCCCTTCATGGTGGCCGGAGAAAATGGAGACCCTGCCCTCCCCTGTAAGAAAGCTTAGAAATCTGGGATTGATAATGTATAACAAACAGACTTTCGGCTAGCAGGTCAATGCAGTCACGTCCTCTGCCTTTTACACGCTGAGGATGCTTAAAAAGATCTTCCCCTTCATTCCCTTAAATACTCAAAAAATGATGCTAACTGCACTGGTTTTTATCAACGATAGACTATTGTATTGGCATGTACTTGAACAGGCAACATCAACACCTCAACAGGGTACACATCTTGCAGAATACTGCCACTAGATTGCTGGCAGCCATTCTCAAACATGAATCCGTTTCCCAAGCTATCAGCAAGTTACATTGGCTCCCTGTTAAGCAGCGAATTAGGTTCAAGGCCCTCTGTCTTGCCTTCAAAGCGCTTCATTGCGTAGGCCTAGACTGTTTGAAACAATTTTTAAATGGTCCAGTCCAGGAAGAAACCTTTGTTCCACTGGTGCTTTGAAGCTTGTGGTTTCCTGGTTTAAAAGGACCAATTGAGGAGGAAGAAGTTTTCTGACCTTGACCGCAAAAAATGGAACCAACTTCCTATTTACATTAGAACTAAACCTAACCTACTAGCCTTTAGGAAGGAATTAAAATATTGGTTCTTCTCTAGCTAGGGATGATTCTATGTCCACTCATTTAGAGCTAGCACCTTGACACCTTCGAGAATTTGCTGCGCTTTAGAAGTTACTATAACATAATAGTACTAAATACTACACAAATCAATCCAGTATACAGGGCAGTGATTTTGGTCATGTTTCTCCCGGTGATACTTGATTAGCCTATCCCCCCAGAAATTACTTAAAAATCATGGGTCAGTCACATTTTCAAATTCTGGTACCCCCCAAATCAGGCGCATAATCGGTTCATGTGCATCACGTTTTCTTATCCTTGGTGGTGTAGTGGGTAGGAAGTTAGTTTCCGAGTCTTTCATGCTCGACTAGCGTGGATCTGGCAGGTTAGTCTTTCCTCTGCAGGCGGAGATACACAGTAGTTTGAGGCAGTGTTCAGAAGTTGCAGGCTGAGCATGGCCCACATCTCTTTTCACATAGATGCCCAGGTTCATTCCCGCATCCATTGACGGCCTTGGTGTTTCGAAGGAGGTGTGGGCCTGGCTGCTGTGGCCCAGTCCAGCCAGGGAGATGGCTGCACCTTCTTGGGCTGTTGGCCATAGTAGATATGGGCCGCGACTGGTCTGATGCGATCACCAGGGCAGTTTCAAACCCCAAATGGGAATGCAGGGTCACCAGGACATCTGCAGATTTGACCAGACTGACATGTTCATCATGGCAGTTGTAGCCTCAGCAGAACTGACACAATCATGAAGGCAGTTGCAGCCCGATCAGGCTGACACATTCACCCCAAGGTCGTACAGCCCTTTTATTCCATCGGGCATTTCCCCTGTGGTCTGGAGCCAGTGGAGCCAGCTTTGAAAGCCGAGGGCCTCTCATGCCTCTGCCACTTTCTGCAGATCCCCAAGATTAATTGCAGCAGGCAGGGGGAGGCTTCAAGAGAGAGAGATAGAGAAAGAGAGAGAGAGAGAGAGAGAGAGAGAGAGAGAAAGAGAGGGAGGAGGACTACATATAGAAAGTGATCAGACAGAGAGAAGAGTGAGAAGGAGAGAGAGAAAATGGATGGGAAGAGAAAGATTGCGCCAAGAGACAAAGGGAGCAGGTTGATTTGAGCATTTTTACCAGGGCTCATTTTAATTTTCTAGTCTGGCCCTGGCTCTCCCAGGAAGTTGCAGCCCCAGCCGGGCCATTGCATTCATGAAGAGTTTTACTTGTGTCTGCCAGGAACCTTCTGGTAGATGCTATGCAACATGAGTTGATTCTGGCTTTGCTCTCAGCAAGTCAGCTTTCTCTGTGGGACCCTTCCTCCAGGGAAACACTGGGTTTCATATCCTGAACAGTCTCTCCTCCCACATAGCTAAGCAGAATCCTTTTCAGCTGGCAGAGAGCCCTTAAGGCATTAGGCAGTCTCTCAGCCCCCCTCTAGCAAAAAGGGGAAGATTTCAGGTGATGTCTCCTCACCTCTGGGAGACTGGCTATCAGGCAGATACCAGCCATGGTCGCACAATAGTCCCTTGGGTACTCAGTGGAGCACTCCCTTCCTTGAACATGACCGACTTGGAACTGGAAAATAGTGGGAAGGTTTGGATGGTTCTCTTAGGTTGTTGTGTAAAGTGATGCTTATCACAGCTTGTAGCATTGGGTCATTCTCCAAACAGAAGCAACCCCAACATGGGCTAAATGAAACAGTAATCAGGGACAGACAAAGGGCAGGCTTCATCTAGAAAGATCCTCACCTTGCATAACAGAAATTGCAGTCCCACACCTTACCCCTACCATCAACCAAATTGCAGTGTTCAGAAAGAACTAATCAGAAGCCCTTTGCTAACAAAAGTCTTCATGGAATTTCTAAAGGTAGACCTGTCCCCATCCTTCTCACTTCAGTATATGACTCTCCACCCTCCAGCAACATAAAACCAGACAATACATTTCTGCTGTTTGTGGAAGCTGTCTTCATCCTCGACTTGTACCAAGACAAACCAAGGGCATCCAAAATGGATCCTACAAACTTAAGTACTCCGGGCCTCATTTATGAGGTTTTGCTGTAGGGCAGCACCGCAGGCCTTCCTGCTGCGCTGCCCTATGGCAAAAGAAAAGGGCAGAAATGCGATGTATCTATCAGATACAGCTCATTCCTGTCCTTTTCCTCTGCGCGGGTGCACAATGGGCTGCCATGCGCCAAACGCAGGTACCTTTGCACCATGGTGCGTAGGTACCTGCGTTGCGGGGATGATTATTTTTGTGCAGGTAGGGTAACATTCCTGCACAAAAACAATCACAAGAGGCTTTTTCCTCTTTCTAAGTGTGCTGCATAATGCAGCACACATAGAAAATGGAAAAACGAGGAGAAATAAAGATATTTCTCCTCAATGTGCCTCCCTTACGCCTCCCTTGGGGAGGCATACGTTTTTGGTGCTGCCGCAGATTTACGATTTCTCGTAAATCTGGGGCAGTATCAAAAAGCCATGGATGTTGCTGGGAACGCCCCCAGCAACACACATTGCACGCTCCTTTTTTTAAATTTTTCTTTTTTTTAATTGTTTTTATTTGCATATTTCAAAAACAACAGCAAAAAAGCACATTTGCCATAAGAGAGGATGAGGTATAACATGTCCATTCTCCCAGAAAGCATGTGACATATCGATGGCAAATACACAGTCAGTCACTAATAAAGCAAACAAAAAAAAACCAAACAACATCAATGCAGGATTGTATAAGCATAGGATCCCGATGTGTGTGGGTTACCATATGTACCAGCTGGTGCATCTCTGGAGAAGAACGCTAAAAAAAAACATTTCAGTCTGTGAGTTCAGGGTGTGATAACAGATAGGCACGGAGTGGTTGCCAGATGTTTTTGGGTCAGGAGGCGAGGGGTATCAGTGTCGCATAGACATCACTTGTGGTGTTTCAATACATTAGGTCTCTCAACCATTCCTTCACAGTCGGGGGTGTAGGGCCCCCCCAGTGCAGGGACACTTGTCTCTTGGCCAGAAATAAGGCGATAGCAGTAAAGTGGCGTATTCCAGCCCTCAGCGAGTGGACATATCCCAACAGTGCCAACAGTGGGGAGGGTGATAGCTCGGAGCCCATCATCAGTGCCAGCTGCTCAAAAATTGCTTACCAGAACGTCAGGACCGGGGGACAGTTCCACGCCAGATGGATAAAATCAGCCTGCGGTGCCGCGCACCTCCTGCAGTTGTCCGGCCAAGTGGGATCCATTTTAGCCAGAAGCTTGGGGGTGACATAGACCCTATGTATGTATTTAAAATGGAACAATTTCTGCCTGTAGTTGTTGGAGATGTAGCGAGTTTGCTCGCAGCAGTAAGTCCACATTTTGTCTCTCAGCGGCTGCCCCAGATCAGCCTCCCAAGCCGCCCGCGCTCCCCGCCCACCCCTGGGCGAAGAGTCTGGGCAAGATGGTACAGTCTGGAGACCAATTGTGTGCTATCAGGGGATGTAACTATTGTGGATAATGGAGGGAAATCCTGCGGTTCCAGCCCCGAAGGGCACAGTGCAGCAACTAGGGAGGCCCTTGTCCTATGTATTAGGAATTTGTCCAGAGTGGATATGTCGCGGTTCTCGACCATGTCTGCAACCGAGCCCACCTGACCCTCTTTGAACGCATCCCCAATTACCCGAATTTGGCCGCGTGCAAGTGCATGCTGCACTAGGCTTTCAGTGGTCGGGGGTATCCACAGATTATTTGATAATGGTAGGTGCGGGGACTACAGGCGGTCAGCCTTCAAATATTGACGGAGTCTCTCCCAGGCCCAACAAGTGGTTTGTAATGTGTGGATTTCTGTTGGCGTCCTTGTGAGGCCCTTCGGCAAAATAGCAGAGAGGGGGCAGGGGTGAGCCTGAAAGTGCTCAGGTTTTAAATACAAAAACAACAATTGATGGACAGAATGCAGAACAATGTCATACATTCACCCCAGTACAGAGATCTGGGCCTAATTCCATCGTTTTTTGCTCACCATGCCATTCCAGTTTGAACCCAGCCATATGCAAATCAGTCTTGACCCTGTGCCCCATGGGAACAGTCCAGCCCGAACTGCCAAGCCAGGTCCTCCCTGGACTGGAAACAAGCATCCTAGGACCGGTTTCGGGCTTTCCAGCCCTCATCAGCCAGGATAGCTTGATTCCAGTGGCATGGAGAGCACGGGACTCACGTCTGAGCATACCCGTCCCACTCGGGGTGACAAATGCAAAAACAACAATTGATGGACAGAATGCAGAACAATGTCATACATTCACCCCAGTACAGAGATCTGGGCCTAAATCCATCGTTTTTTACTCACCATGCCATTCCAGTTTGAACCCAGCCATATGCAAATCAGTCTTGACCCTGTGCCCCATGGGAACAGTCCAGCCCGAACTGCCAAGCCAGGTCCTCCCTGGACTGGAAACAAGCATCCTAGGACCGGTTTCGGGCTTTCAGCCCTCATCAGCCAGGATAGCTTGATTCCAGTGGCATGGAGAGCACGGGACTCACGTCTGAGCATACCCGTCCCACTCGGGTGACAAATGCAAAAACAACAATTGATGGACAGAATGCAGAACAATGTCATACATTCACCCCAGTACAGAGATCTGGGCCTAAATCCATCGTTTTTTGCTCACCATGCCATTCCAGTTTGAACCCAGCCATATGCAAATCAGTCTTGACCCTGTGCCCCATGGGAACAGTCCAGCCCGAACTGCCAAGCCAGGTCCTCCCTGGACTGGAAACAAGCATCCTAGGACCGGTTTCGGGCTTTCAGCCCTCATCAGCCAGGATAGCTTGATTCCAGTGGCATGGAGAGCACGGGACTCACGTCTGAGCATACCCGTCCCACTCGGGGTGACAAATGCAAAAACAACAATTGATGGACAGAATGCAGAACAATGTCATACATTCACCCCAGTACAGAGATCTGGGCCTAAATCCATCGTTTTTGCTCACCATGCCATTCCAGTTTGAACCCAGCCATATGCAAATCAGTCTTGACCCTGTGCCCCATGGGAACAGTCCAGCCCGAACTGCCAAGCCAGGTCCTCCCTGGACTGGAAACAAGCATCCTAGGACCGGTTTCGGGCTTTTAGCCCTCATCAGCCAGGATAGCTTGATTCCAGTGGCATGGAGAGCACGGGACTCACGTCTGAGCATACCCGTCCCACTCGGGTGACAAATGCAAAAACAACAATTGATGGACAGAATGCAGAACAATGTCATACATTCACCCCAGTACAGAGATCTGGGCCTAAATCCATCGTTTTTTGCTCACCATGCCATTCCAGTTTGAACCCAGCCATATGCAAATCAGTCTTGACCCTGTGCCCCATGGGAACAGTCCAGCCCGAACTGCCAAGCCAGGTCCTCCCTGGACTGGAAACAAGCATCCTAGGACCGGTTTCGGGCTTTCAGCCCTCATCAGCCAGGATAGCTTGATTCCAGTGGCATGGAGAGCACGGGACTCACGTCTGAGCATACCCGTCCCACTCGGGGTGACAAATGCAAAAACAACAATTGATGGACAGAATGCAGAACAATGTCATACATTCACCCCAGTACAGAGATCTGGGCCTAAATCCATAGTTTTTTTGCTCACCATGCCATTCCAGTTTGAACCCAGCCATATGCAAATCAGTCTTGACCCTGTGCCCCATGGGAACAGTCCAGCCCGAACTGCCAAGCCAGGTCCTCCTTGGACTGGAAACAAGCATCCTAGGACCGGTTTCGGGCTTTCAGCCCTCATCAGCCAGGATAGCTTGATTCCAGTGGCATGGAGAGCACGGGACTCACATCTGAGCATACCCGTCCCACTCGGGGTGACAAATGCAAAAACAACAATTGATGGACAGAATGCAGAACAATGTCATACATTCACCCCAGTACAGAGATCTGGGCCTAAATCCATCGTTTTTGCTCACCATGCCATTCCAGTTTGAACCCAGCCATATGCAAATCAGTCTTGACCCTGTGCCCCATGGGAACAGTCCAGCCCGAACTGCCAAGCCAGATCCTCCCTGGACTGGAAACAAGCATCCTAGGACCGGTTTCGGGCTTTCAGCCCTCATCAGCCAGGATAGCTTGATTCCAGTGGCATGGAGAGCACGGGACCCACGTCTGAGCATACCCGTCCCACTCGGGGTGACAAATGCAAAAACAACAATTGATGGACAGAATGCAGAACAATGTCATACATTCACCCCAGTACAGAGATCTGGGCCTAAATCCATCGTTTTTTTGCTCACCATGCCATTCCAGTTTGAACCCAGCCATATGCAAATAAGTCTTGACCCTGTGCCCCATGGGAACAGTCCAGCCCGAACTGCCAAGCCAGGTCCTCCCTGGACTGGAAACAAGCATCCTAGGACCGGTTTCGGGCTTTCTGCCCTCATCAGCCAGGATAGCTTGATTCCAGTGGCATGGAGAGCACGGGACTCACGTCTGAGCATACCCGTCCCACTAGGGGTGACAAATGCAAAAACAACAATTGATGGACAGAATGCAGAACAATGTCATACATTCACCCCAGTACAGAGATCTGGGCCTAAATCCATCGTTTTTGCTCACCATGCCATTCCAGTTTGAACCCAGCCATATGCAAATCAGTCTTGACCCTGTGCCCCATGGGAACAGTCCAGCCCGAACTGCCAAGCCAGGTCCTCCCTGGACTGGAAACAAGCATCCTAGGACCGGTTTCGGGCTTTCAGCCCTCATCAGCCAGGATAGCTTGATTCCAGTGGCATGGAGAGCACGGGACTCACGTCTGAGCATACCCGTCCCACTCGGGGTGACAAATGCAAAAACAACAATTGATGGACAGAATGCAGAACAATGTCATACATTCACCCCAGTACAGAGATCTGGGCCTAAATCCATCGTTTTTTGCTCACCATGCCATTCCAGTTTGAACCCAGCCATATGCAAATCAGTCTTGACCCTGTGCCCCATGGGAACAGTCCAGCCCGAACTGCCAAGCCAGGTCCTCCCTGGACTGGAAACAAGCATCCTAGGACCGGTTTCGGGCTTTCAGCCCTCATCAGCCAGGATAGCTTGATTCCAGTGGCATGGAGAGCACGGGACTCACGTCTGAGCATACCCTTCCCACTCGGGGTGACAAATGCAAAAACAACAATTGATGGACAGAATGCAGAACAATGTCATACATTCACCCCAGTACAGAGATCTGGGCCTAAATCCATCGTTTTTTGCTCACCATGCCATTCCAGTTTGAACCCAGCCATATGCAAATCAGTCTTGACCCTGTGCCCCATGGGAACAGTCCAGCCCGAACTGCCAAGCCCTCCCTGGACTGGAAACAAGCATCCTAGGACCGGTTTCGGGCTTTCAGCCCTCATCAGCCAGGATAGCTTGATTCCAGTGGCATGGAGAGCACGGGACTCACGTCTGAGCATACCCGTCCCACTCGGGGTGACAAATGCAAAAACAACAATTGATGGACAGAATGCAGAACAATGTCATACATTCACCCCAGTACAGAGATCTGGGCCTAAATCCATCGTTTTTTGCTCACCATGCCATTCCAGTTTGAACCCAGCCATATGCAAATCAGTCTTGACCCTGTGCCCCATGGGAACAGTCCAGCCCGAACTGCCAAGCCAGGTCCTCCCTGGACTGGAAACAAGCATCCTAGGACCGGTTTCGGGCTTTCAGCCCTCATCAGCCAGGATAGCTTGATTCCAGTGGCATGAGAGAGCACGGGACTCACGTCTGAGCATACCCGTCCCACTCGGGGTGACAAATGCAAAAACAACAATTGATGGACAGAATGCAGAACAATGTCATACATTCACCCCAGTACAGAGATCTGGGCCTAAATCCATAGTTTTTGCTCACCATGCCATTCCAGTTTGAACCCAGCCATATGCAAATCAGTCTTGACCCTGTGCCCCATGGGAACAGTCCAGCCCGAACTGCCAAGCCAGGTCCTCCCTGGACTGGAAACAAGCATCCTAGGACCGGTTTCGGGCTTTCAGCCCTCATCAGCCAGGATAGCTTGATTCCAGTGGCATGGAGAGCACGGGACTCACGTCTGGACTGTTCCCATGGGGCACAGGGTCAAGACTGATTTGCATATGGCTGGGTCCAAACTGGGGTGGCGTAGTGGGCAAAAGAACGATGGATTTAACCCAGATCTTTTGACTGGGGGAGAATGTTTGCATTGTCAGCATTCCGTCCATCATTTGTTTGCCGTAACACTTTTCGCCCTAAGTGGGATGGGTATGCCCAGACGTGGGTCCCTTGCTCACTGTGCCACTAGATTCAAGCTAGCCTGGCTGAAGAAGGGTGACATACCCTGAAACCGGTCCCAGGATGCTTGTTTCCAGTCCAGGGAGGACCTGGCCTGGCAGTTCGGTCTGGACTGTTCCCATGGGGCACAGGGTCAAGACTGATTTGCATATGGCTGGGTCCAAACTGGGGTGGCGTAGTGGGCAAAGAACGATGGATTTAACCCAGATCTTTTGACTGGGGAGAATGTTTGCATTGTCAGCATTCCGTCCATCATTTGTTTGCTGTAACACTTTTCGCCCTAAGTGGGATGGGTATGCCCAGATGTGGGTCCCTTGCTCACTGTGCCACTGGATTCAAGCTAGCCTGGCTGAAGAAGGGTGACATACCCTGAAACCGGTCCCAGGATGCTTGTTTCCCGGTCCAGGGAGGACCTGGCCTGGCAGTTCGGTCTGGACTGTTCCCATGGGGCACAGGGTCAAGACTGATTTGCATATGGCTGGGTCCAAACTGGGGTGGCGTAGTGGGCAAAAGAACGATGGATTTAACCCAGATCTTTTGACTGGGGAGAATGTTTGCATTGTCAGCATTCCGTCCATCATTTGTTTGCTGTAACACTTTTCGCCTCTAAGTGGGATGGGTATGCCCAGACGTGGGTCCCTTGCTCACTGTGCCACTGGATTCAAGCTAGCCTGGCTGAAGAAGGGTGACATACCCTGAAACCGGTCCCAGGATGCTTGTTTCCGGTCCAGGGAGGACCTGGCCTGGCAGTTCGGTCTGGACTGTTCCCATGGGGCACAGGGTCAAGACTGATTTGCATATGGCTGGGTCCAAACTGGGGTGGCGTAGTGGGCAAAAGAACGATGGTTTTAACCCAGATCTTTTGACTGGGGGAGAATGTTTGCATTGTCAGCATTCCGTCCATCATTTGTTTGCCGTAACACTTTTCGCCCTAAGTGGGATGGGTATGCCCAGACGTGGGTCCCTTGCTCACTGTGCCACTGGATTCAAGCTAGCCTGGCTGAAGAAGGGTGACATACCCTGAAACCGGTCCCAGGATGCTTGTTTCCGGTCCAGGGAGGACCTGGCCTGGCAGTTCGGTCTGGACTGTTCCCATGGGGCACAGGGTCAAGACTGATTTGCATATGGCTGGGTCCAAACTGGGGTGGCGTAGTGGGCAAAAGAACGATGGATTTAACCCAGATCTTTTGACTGGGGAGAATGTTTGCATTGTCAGCATTCCGTCCATCATTTGTTTGCTGTAACACTTTTCGCCCTAAGTGGGATGGGTATGCCCAGACGTGGGTCCCTTGCTCACTGTGCCACTGGATTCAAGCTAGCCTGGCTGAAGAAGGGTGACATACCCTGAAACCGGTCCCAGGATGCTTGTTTCCGGTCCAGGGAGGACCTGGCCTGGCAGTTCGGTCTGGACTGTTCCCATGGGGCACAGGGTCAAGACTGATTTGCATATGGCTGGGTCCAAACTGGGATGGCGTAGTGGGCAAAAGAACGATGGATTTAACCCAGATCTTTTGACTGGGGAGAATGTTTGCATTGTCAGCATTCCGTCCATCATTTGTTTGCTGTAACACTTTTCGCCCTAAGTGGGATGGGTATGCCCAGACGTGGGTCCCTTGCTCACTGTGCCACTGGATTCAAGCTAGCCTGGCTGAAGAAGGGTGACATACCCTGAAACCGGTCCCAGGATGCTTGTTTCCGGTCCAGGGAGGACCTGGCCTGGCAGTTCGGTCTGGACTGTTCCCATGGGGCACAGGGTCAAGACTGATTTGCATATGGCTGGGTCCAAACTGGGGTGGCGTAGTGGGCAAAAGAACGATGGATTTAACCCAGATCTTTTGACTGGGGAGAATGTTTGCATTGTCAGCATTCCGTCCATCATTTGTTTGCTGTAACACTTTTCGCCCCTAAGTGGGATGGGTATGCCCAGACGTGGGTCCCTTGCTCACTGTGCCACTGGATTCAAGCTAGCCTGGCTGAAGAAGGGTGACATACCCTGAAACCGGTCCCAGGATGCTTGTTTCCGGTCCAGGGAGGACCTGGCCTGGCAGTTCGGTCTGGACTGTTCCCATGGGGCACAGGGTCAAGACTGATTTGCATATGGCTGGGTCCAAACTGGGGTGGCGTAGTGGGCAAAAGAACGATGGATTTAACCCAGATCTTTTGACTGGGGGAGAATGTTTGCATTGTCAGCATTCCGTCCATCATTTGTTTGCTGTAACACTTTTCGCCCTAAGTGGGATGGGTATGCCCAGACGTGGGTCCCTTGCTCACTGTGCCACTGGATTCAAGCTAGCCTGGCTGAAGAAGGGTGACATACCCTGAAACCGGTCCCAGGATGCTTGTTTCCGGTCCAGGGAGGACCTGGCCTGGCAGTTCGGTCTGGACTGTTCCCATGGGGCACAGGGTCAAGACTGATTTGCATATGGCTGGGTCCAAACTGGGGTGGCGTAGTGGGCAAAAGAACGATGGATTTAACCCAGATCTTTTGACTGGGGGAGAATGTTTGCATTGTCAGCATTCCGTCCATCATTTGTTTGCTGTAACACTTTTCGCCCTAAGTGGGATGGGTATGCCCAGACGTGGGTCCCTTGCTCACTGTGCCACTGGATTCAAGCTAGCCTGGCTGAAGAAGGGTGACATACCCTGAAACCGGTCCCAGGATGCTTGTTTCCGGTCCAGGGAGGACCTGGCCTGGCAGTTCGGTCTGGACTGTTCCAATGGGGCACAGGGTCAAGACTGATTTGCATATGGCTGGGTCCAAACTGGGGTGGCGTAGTGGGCAAAAGAACGATGGATTTAACCCAGATCTTTTGACTGTGGGAGAATGTTTGCATTGTCAGCATTCCGTCCATCATTTGTTTGCTGTAACACTTTTCGCCCTAAGTGGGATGGGTATGCCCAGACGTGGGTCCCTTGCTCACTGTGCCACTGGATTCAAGCTAGCCTGGCTGAAGAAGGGTGACATACCCTGAAACCGGTCCCAGGATGCTTGTTTCCGGTCCAGGGAGGACCTGGCCTGGCAGTTCGGTCTGGACTGTTCCCATGGAGCACAGGGTCAAGACTGATTTGCATATGGCTGGGTCCAAACTGGGGGTGGCGTAGTGGGCAAAAGAACGATGGATTTAACCCAGATCTTTTGACTGGGGGAGAATGTTTGCATTGTCAGCATTCCGTCCATCATTTGTTTGCTGTAACACTTTTCGCCCTAAGTGGGATGGGTATGCCCAGACGTGGGTCCCTTGCTCACTGTGCCACTGGATTCAAGCTAGCCTGGCTGAAGAAGGGTGACATACCCTGAAACCGGTCCCAGGATGCTTGTTTCCGGTCCAGGGAGGACCTGGCCTGGCAGTTCGGTCTGGACTGTTCCCATGGGGCACAGAGTCAAGACTGATTTGCATATGGCTGGGTCCAAACTGGGGTGGCGTAGTGGGCAAAAGAACGATGGATTTCACCCAGATCTTTTGACTGGGGGAGAATGTTTGCATTCCGTCCATCATTTGTTTACTGTAACACTTTTCGCCCTAAGTGGGATGGGTATGCCCAGACGTGGGTCCCTTGCTCACTGTGCCACTGGATTCAAGCTAGCCTGGCTGAAGAAGGGTGACATACCCTGAAACCGGTCCCAGGATGCTTGTTTCCGGTCCAGGGAGGACCTGGCCTGGCAGTTCGGTCTGGACTGTTCCCATGGGGCACAGGGTCAAGACTGATTTGCATATGGCTGGGTCCAAACTGGGGTGGCGTAGTGGGCAAAAGAACGATGGATTTAACCCAGATCTTTTGACTGGGGGAGAATGTTTGCATTGTCAGCATTCCGTCCATCATTTGTTTGCTGTAACACTTTTCGCCCTAAGTGGGATGGGTATGCCCAGACGTGGGTCCCTTGCTCACTGTGCCACTGGATTCAAGCTAGCCTGGCTGAAGAAGGGTGACATACCCTGAAACCGGTCCCAGGTTGCTTGTTTCCGGTCCAGGGAGGACCTGGCCTGGCAGTTCGGTCTGGACTGTTCCCATGGGGCACAGGGTCAAGACTGATTTGCATATGGCTGGGTCCAAACTGGGGTGGCGTAGTGGGCAAAAGAACGATGGATTTAACCCAGATCTTTTGACTGGGGGAGAATGTTTGCATTGTCAGCATTCCGTCCATCATTTGTTTGCTGTAACACTTTTCGCCCTAAGTGGGATGGGTATGCCCAGACGTGGGTCCCTTGCTCACTGTGCCACTGGATTCAAGCTAGCCTGGCTGAAGAAGGGTGACATACCCTGAAACCGGTCCCAGGATGCTTGTTTCCGGTCCAGGGAGGACCTGGCCTGGCAGTTCGGTCTGGACTGTTCCCATGGGGCACAGGGTCAAGACTGATTTGCATATGGCTGGGTCCAAACTGGGGTGGCGTAGTGGGCAAAAGAACGATGGATTTAACCCAGATCTTTTGACTGGGGGAGAATGTTTGCATTGTCAGCATTCCGTCAATCATTTGTTTGCTGTAACACTTTTCACCCTAAGTGGGATGGGTATGCCCAGACGTGGGTCCCTTGCTCACTGTGCCACTGGATTCCAGCTAGCCTGGCTGAAGAAGGGTGACATACCCTGAAACCGGTCCCAGGATGCTTGTTTCCGGTCCAGGGAGGACCTGGCCTGGCAGTTCGGTCTGGACATTTCCCATGGGGCACAGGGTCAAGACTGATTTGCATATGGCTGGGTCCAAACTGGGGTGGCGAAGTGGGCAAAAGAACGATGGATTTAACCCAGATCTTTTGACTGGGGTAGAATGTTTGCATTGTCAGCATTCCGTCCATCATTTGTTTGCTGTAACACTTTTCGCCCTAAGTGGGATGGGTATGCCCAGACGGGGGTCCCTTGCTCACTGTGCCACTGGATTCAAGCTAGCCTGGCTGAAGAAGGGTGACATACCCTGAAACCGGTCCCAGGATGCTTGTTTCCGGTCCAGGGAGGACCTGGCCTGGCAGTTCGGTCTGGACTGTTCCCATGGGGCACAGGGTCAAGACTGATTTGAATATGGCTGGGTCCAAACTGGGGTGGCGTAGTGGGCAAAGAACGATGGATTTAACCCAGATCTTTTGACTGGGGGAGAATGTTTGCATTGTCAGCATTCCGTCCATCATTTGTTTGCTGTAACACTTTTCGCCCTAAGTGGGATGGGTATGCCCAGACGTGGGTCCCTTGCTCACTGTGCCACTGGATTCAAGCTAGCCTGGCTGAAGAAGGGTGACATACCCTGAAACCGGTCCCAGGATGCTTGTTTCCGGTCCAGGGAGGACCTGGCCTGGCAGTTCGGTCTGGACTGTTCCCATGGGGCACAGGGTCAAGACTGATTTGCATATGGCTGGGTCCAAACTGGGGTGGCGTAGTGGGCAAAAGAACGATGGATTTAACCCAGATCTTTTGACTGGGGGAGAATGTTTGCATTGTCAGCATTCCGTCCATCATTTGTTTGCTGTAACACTTTTCGCCCTAAGTGGGATGGGTATGCCCAGACGTGGGTCCCTTGCTCACTGTGCCACTGGATTCAAGCTAGCCTGGCTGAAGAAGGGTGACATACCCTGAAACCGGTCCCAGGATGCTTGTTTCCGGTCCAGGGAGGACCTGGCCTGGCAGTTCGGTCTGGACTGTTCCCATGGGGCACAGGGTCAAGACTGATTTGCATATGGCTGGGTCCAAACTGGGGTGGCGTAGTGGGCAAAAGAACGATGGATTTAACCCAGATCTTTTGACTGGGGGAGAATGTTTGCATTGTCAGCATTCCGTCCATCATTTGTTTGCTGTAACACTTTTCGCCCTAAGTGGGATGGGTATGCCCAGACGTGGGTCCCTTGCTCACTGTGCCACTGGATTCAAGCTAGCCTGGCTGAAGAAGGGTGACATACCCTGAAACCGGTCCCAGGATGCTTGTTTCCGGTCCAGGGAGGACCTGGCCTGGCAGTTCGGTCTGGACTGTTCCCATGGGGCACAGGGTCAAGACTGATTTGCATATGGCTGGGTCCAAACTGGGGTGGCGTAGTGGGCAAAAGAACGATGGATTTCACCCAGATCTTTTGACTGGGGAGAATGTTTGCATTGTCAGCATTCCGTCCATCATTTGTTTGCTGTAACACTTTTCGCCCTAAGTGGGATGGGTATGCCCAGACGTGGGTCCCTTGCTCACTGTGCCACTGGATTCAAGCTAGCCTGGCTGAAGAAGGGTGACATACCCTGAAACCGGTCCCAGGATCCTTGTTTCCAGTCCAGGGAGGACCTGGCAGTTCGGTCTGGACTGTTCCCATGGGGCACAGGGTCAAGACTGATTTGCATATGGCTGGGTCCAAACTGGGGTGGCGTAGTGGGCAAAAGAACAATGGATTTAACCCAGAT
Organism: Calotriton arnoldi; assembly: GCA_963921515.1. Classification (NCBI taxonomy): domain Eukaryota; kingdom Metazoa; phylum Chordata; class Amphibia; order Caudata; family Salamandridae; genus Calotriton; species Calotriton arnoldi. Next base: position 367,074 of record CAWUFW010002092.1, read on the forward strand.
CTTTTGACTGGGGAGAATGTTTGCATTGTCAGCATTCCGTCCATCATTTGTTTGCTGTAACACTTTTCGCCCCTAAGTGGGATGGGTATGCCCAGACGTGGGTCCCTTGCTCACTGTGCCACTGGATTCAAGCTAGCCTGGCTGAAGAAGGGTGACATACCCTGAAACCGGTCCCAGGATGCTTGTTTCCGGTCCAGGGAGGACCTGGCCTGGCAGTTCGGTCTGGACTGTTCCCATGGGGCACAGGGTCAAGACTGATTTGCATATGGCTGGGTCCAAACTGGGGTGGCGTAGTGGGCAAAGAACGATGGATTTAACCCAGATCTTTTGACTGGGGGAGAATGTTTGCATTGTCAGCATTCCGTCCATCATTTGTTTGCTGTAACACTTTTCGCCCTAAGTGGGATGGGTATGCCCAGACGTGGGTCCCTTGCTCACTGTGCCACTGGATTCAAGCTAGCCTGGCTGAAGAAGGGTGACATACCCTGAAACCGGTCCCAGGATGCTTGTTTCCGGTCCAGAGAGGACCTGGCCTGGCAGTTCGGTCTGGACTGTTCCCATGGGGCACAGGGTCAAGACTGATTTGCATATGGCTGGGTCCAAACTGGGGTGGCGTAGTGGGCAAAAGAACGATGGATTTAACCCAGATCTTTTGACTGGGGGAGAATGTTTGCATTGTCAGCATTCCGTCCATCATTTGTTTGCTGTAACACTTTTCGCCCTAAGTGGGATGGGTATGCCCAGACGTGGGTCCCTTGCTCACTGTGCCACTGGATTCAAGCTAGCCTGGCTGAAGAAGGGTGACATACCCTGAAACCGGTCCCAGGATGCTTGTTTCCGGTCCAGGGAGGACCTGGCCTGGCAGTTCGGTCTGGACTGTTCCCATGGGGCACAGGGTCAAGACTGATTTGCATATGGCTGGGTCCAAACTGGGGTGGCGTAGTGGGCAAAGAACGATGGATTTAACCCAGATCTTTTGACTGGGGAGAATGTTTGCATTGTCAGCATTCCGTCCATCATTTGTTTGCTGTAACACTTTTCGCCCTAAGTGGGATGGGTATGCCCAGACGTGGGTCCCTTGCTCACTGTGCCACTGGATTCAAGCTAGCCTGGCTGAAGAAGGGTGACATACCCTGAAACCGGTCCCAGGATGCTTGTTTCCGGTCCAGGGAGGACCTGGACTGTTCCCATGGGGCACAGGGTCAAGACTGGTTTGCATATGGCTGGGTCCAAACTGGGGTGGCGTAGTGGGCAAAAGAACGATGGATTTAACCCAGATCTTTTGACTGGGGGAGAATGTTTGCATTGTCAGCATTCCGTCCATCATTTGTTTGCTGTAACACTTTTCGCCCCTAAGTGGGATGGGTATGCCCAGACGTGGGTCCCTTGCTCACTGTGCCACTGGATTCAAGCTAGCCTGGCTGAAGAAGGGTGACATACCCTGAAACCGGTCCCAGGATGCTTGTTTCCGGTCCAGGGAGGACCTGGCCTGGCAGTTCGGTCTGGACTGTTCCCATGGGGCACAGGGTCAAGACTGATTTGCATATGGCTGGGTCCAAACTGGGGTGGCGTAGTGGGCAAAAGAACGATGGATTTAACCCAGATCTTTTGACTGGGGGAGAATGTTTGCATTGTCAGCATTCCGTCCATCATTTGTTTGCTGTAACACTTTTCGCCCTAAGTGGGATGGGTATGCCCAGACGTGGGTCCCTTGCTCACTGTGCCACTGGATTCAAGCTAGCCTGGCTGAAGATGGGTGACATACCCTGAAACCGGTCCCAGGATGCTTGTTTCCGGTCCAGGGAGGACCTGGCCTGGCAGTTCGGTCTGGACTGTTCCCATGGGGCACAGGGTCAAGACTGATTTGGCATATGGCTGGGTCCAAACTGGGGTGGCGTAGTGGGCAAAAGAACGATGGATTTCACCCAGATCTTTTGACTGGGGGAGAATGTTTGCATTGTCAGCATTCCGTCCATCATTTGTTTGCTGTATCACTTTTCGCCCTAAGTGGGATGGGTATGCCCAGACGTGGGTCCCCTGCTCACTGTGCCACTGGATTCAAGCTAGCCTGGCTGAAGAAGGGTGACATACCCTGAAACCGGTCCCAGGATGCTTGTTTCCGGTCCAGGGAGGACCTGGCCTGGCAGTTCGGTCTGGACTGTTCCCATGGGGCACAGGGTCAAGACTGATTTGCATATGGCTGGGTACAAACTGGGGTGGCGTAGTGGGCAAAAGAACAATGGATTTAACCCAGATCTTTTGACTGGGGGAGAATGTTTGCATTGTCAGCATTCCGTCCATCATTTGTTTGCTGTAACACTTTTCGCCCTAAGTGGGATGGGTATGTCCAGACGTGGGTCCCTTGCTCACTGTGCCACTGGATTCAAGCTAGCCTGGCTGAAGAAGGGTGACATACCCTGAAACCGGTCCCAGGATGCTTGTTTCCGGTCCAGGGAGGACCTGGCCTGGCAGTTCGGTCTGGACTGTTCCCATGGGGCACAGGGTCAAGACTGATTTGCATATGGCTGGGTCCAAACTGGGGTGGCGTAGTGGGCAAAAGAACGATGGATTTAACCCAGATCTTTTGACTGGGGGAGAATGTTTGCATTGTCAGCATTCCGTCCATCATTTGTTTGCTGTAACACTTTTCGCCCTAAGTGGGATGGGTATGCCCAGACGTGGGTCCCTTGCTCACTGTGCCACTGGATTCAAGCTAGCCTGGCTGAAGAAGGGTGACATACCCTGAAACCGGTCCCAGGATGCTTGTTTCCGGTCCAGGAGGACCTGGCCTGGCAGTTCGGTCTGGACTGTTCCCATGGGGCACAGGGTCAAGACTGATTTGCATATGGCTGGGTCCAAACTGGGGTGGCGTAGTGGGCAAAAGAACGATGGATTTAACCCAGATCTTTTGACTGGGGGAGAATGTTTGCATTGTCAGCATTCCGTCCATCATTTGTTTGCTGTAACACTTTTCGCCCTAAGTGGGATGGGTATGCCCAGACGTGGGTCCCTTGCTCACTGTGCCACTGGATTCAAGCTAGCCTGGCTGAAGAAGGGTGACATACCCTGAAAGCCGGTCCCAGGATGCTTGTTTCCGGTCCAGGGAGGACCTGGCCTGGCAGTTCGGTCTGGACTGTTCCCATGGGGCACAGGGTCAAGACTGATTTGCATATGGCTGGGTCCAAACTGGGGTGGCGTAGTGGGCAAAAGAACGATGGATTTAACCCAGATCTTTTGACTGGGGGAGAATGTTTGCATTGTCAGCATTCCGTCCATCATTTGTTTGCTGTAACACTTTTCGCCCTAAGTGGGATGGGTATGCCCAGACGTGGGTCCCTTGCTCACTGTGCCACTGGATTCAAGCTAGCCTGGCTGAAGAAGGGTGACATACCCTGAAACCGGTCCCAGGATGCTTATTTCCGGTCCAGGGAGGACCTGGCCTGGCAGTTCGGTCTGGACTGTTCCCATGGGGCACAGGGTCAAGACTGATTTGCATATGGCTGGGTCCAAACTGGGGTGGCGTAGTGGGCAAAAGAACGATGGATTTAACCCAGATCTTTTCACTGGGGAGAATGTTTGCATTGTCAGCATTCCGTCCATCATTTGTTTGCTGTAACACTTTTCGCCCTAAGTGGGATGGGTATGCCCAGACGTGGGTCCCTTGCTCACTGTGCCACTGGATTCAAGCTAGCCTGGCTGAAGAAGGGTGACATACCCTGAAACCGGTCCCAGGATGCTTGTTTCCGGTCCAGGGAGGACCTGGCCTGGCAGTTCGGTCTGGACTGTTCCCATGGGGCACAGGGTCAAGACTGATTTGCATATGGCTGGGTCCAAACTGGGGTGGCGTAGTGGGCAACAGAACGATGGATTTAACCTAGATCTTTTGACTGGGGGAGAATGTTTGCATTGTCAGCATTCCGTCCATCATTTGTTTGCTGTAACACTTTTCGCCCTAAGTGGGATGGGTATGCCCAGACGTGGGTCCCTTGCTCACTGTGCCACTGGATTCAAGCTAGCCTGGCTGAAGAAGGGTGACATACCCTGAAACCGGTCCCAGGATGCTTGTTTCCGGTCCAGGGAGGACCCTGGCCTGGCAGTTCGGTCTGGACTGTTCCCATGGGGCACAGGGTCAAGACTGATTTGCATATGGCTGGGTCCAAACTGGGGTGGCGTAGTGGGCAAAAGAACGATGGATTTCACCCAGATCTTTTGACTGGGGGAGAATGTTTGCATTCCGTCCATCATTTGTTTGCTGTAACACTTTTCGCCCTAAGTGGGATGGGTATGCCCAGACGTGGGTCCCTTGCTCACTGTGCCACTGGATTCAAGCTAGCCTGGCTGAAGAAGGGTGACATACCCTGAAACCGGTCCCAGGATGCTTGTTTCCGGTCCAGGGAGGACCTGGCCTGGCAGTTCGGTCTGGACTGTTCCCATGGGGCACAGGGTCAAGACTGATTTGCATATGGCTGGGTCCAAACTGGGGTGGCGTAGTGGGCAAAAGAACGATGGATTTAACCCAGATCTTTTGACTGGGGAGAATGTTTGCATTGTCAGCATTCCGTCCATCATTTGTTTGCTGTAACACTTTTCGCCCTAAGTGGGATGGGTATGCCCAGACGTGGGTCCCTTGCTCACTGTGCCACTGGATTCAAGCTAGCCTGGCTGAAGAAGGGTGACATACCCTGAAACCGGTCCCAGGATGCTTGTTTCCGGTCCAGGGAGGACCTGGCCTGGCAGTTCGGTCTGGACTGTTCCCATGGGGCACAGGGTCAAGACTGATTTGCATATGGCTGGGTCCAAACTGGGGTGGCGTAGTGGGCAAAAGAACGATGGATTTAACCCAGATCTTTTGACTGGGGAGAATGTTTGCATTGTCAGCATTCCGTCCATCATTTGTTTGCTGTAACACTTTTCGCCCTAAGTGGGATGGGTATGCCCAGACGTGGGTCCCTTGCTCACTGTGCCACTGGATTCAAGCTAGCCTGGCTGAAGAAGGGTGACATACCCTGAAACCGGTCCCAGGATGCTTGTTTCCGGTCCAGGGAGGACCTGGCCTGGCAGTTCGGTCTGGACTGTTCCCATGGGGCACAGGGTCAAGACTGATTTGCATATGGCTGGGTCCAAACTGGGGTGGCGTAGTGGGCAAAAGAACGATGGATTTAACCCAGATCTTTTGACTGGGGGAGAATGTTTGCATTGTCAGCATTCCGTCCATCATTTGTTTGCTGTAACACTTTTCGCCCTAAGTGGGATGGGTATGCCCAGACGTGGGTCCCTTGCTCACTGTGCCACTGGATTCAAGCTAGCCTGGCTGAAGAAGGGTGACATACCCTGAAACCGGTCCCAGGATGCTTGTTTCCGGTCCAGAGAGGACCTGGCCTGGCAGTTCGGTCTGGACTGTTCCCATGGGGCACAGGGTCAAGACTGATTTGCATATGGCTGGGTCCAAACTGGGGTGGCGTAGTGGGCAAAAGAACGATGGATTTAACCCAGATCTTTTGACTGGGGGAGAATGTTTGCATTGTCAGCATTCCGTCCATCATTTGTTTGCTGTAACACTTTTCGCCCTAAGTGGGATGGGTATGCCCAGACGTGGGTCCCTTGCTCACTGTGCCACTGGATTCAAGCTAGCCTGGCTGAAGAAGGGTGACATACCCTGAAACCGGTCCCAGGATGCTTGTTTCCGGTCCAGGGAGGACCTGGCCTGGCAGTTCGGTCTGGACTGTTCCCATGGGGCACAGGGTCAAGACTGATTTGCATATGGCTGTGTCCAAACTGGGGTGGCGTAGTGGGCAAAAGAACGATGGATTTAACCCAGATCTTTTGACTGGGGGAGAATGTTTGCATTGTCAGCATTCCGTCCATCATTTGTTTGCTGTAACACTTTTCGCCCTAAGTGGGATGGGTATGCCCAGACGTGGGTCCCTTGCTCACTGTGCCACTGGATTCAAGCTAGCCTGGCTGAAGAAGGGTGACATACCCTGAAACCGGTCCCAGGATGCTTGTTTCCGGTCCAGGGAGGACCTGGCCTGGCAGTTCGGTCTGGACTGTTCCCATGGGGCACAGGGTCAAGACTGATTTGCATATGGCTGGGTCCAAACTGGGGTGGCGTAGTGGGCAAAAGAACGATGGATTTAACCCAGATCTTTTGACTGGGGGAGAATGTTTGCATTGTCAGCATTCCGTCCATCATTTGTTTGCTGTAACACTTTTCGCCCTAAGTGGGATGGGTATGCCCAGACGTGGGTCCCTTGCTCACTGTGCCACTGGATTCAAGCTAGCCTGGCTGAAGAAGGGTGACATACCCTGAAACCGGTCCCAGGATGCTTGTTTCCGGTCCAGGGAGGACCTGGCCTGGCAGTTCGGTCTGGACTGTTCCCATGGGGCACAGGGTCAAGACTGATTTGCATATGGCTGGGTCCAAACTGGGGTGGCGTAGTGGGCAAAAGAACGATGGATTTAACCCAGATCTTTTGACTGGGGAGAATGTTTGCATTGTCAGCATTCCGTCCATCATTTGTTTGCTGTAACACTTTTCGCCCTAAGTGGGATGGGTATGCCCAGACGTGGGTCCCTTGCTCACTGTGCCACTGGATTCAAGCTAGCCTGGCTGAAGATGGGTGACATACCCTGAAACCGGTCCCAGGATGCTTGTTTCCGGTCCAGGGAGGACCTGGCCTGGCAGTTCGGTCTGGACTGTTCCCATGGGGCACAGGGTCAAGACTGATTTGCATATGGCTGGGTCCAAACTGGGGTGGCGTAGTGGGCAAAAGAACGATGGATTTCACCCAGATCTTTTGACTGGGGGAGAATGTTTGCATTGTCAGCATTCCGTCCATCATTTGTTTGCTGTAACACTTTTCGCCCTAAGTGGGATGGGTATGCCCAGACGTGGGTCCCTTGCTCACTGTGCCACTGGATTCAAGCTAGCCTGGCTGAAGAAGGGTGACATACCCTGAAACCGGTCCCAGGATGCTTGTTTCCGGTCCAGGGAGGACCTGGCCTGGCAGTTCGGTCTGGACTGTTCCCATGGGGCACAGGGTCAAGACTGATTTGCATATGGCTGGGTACAAACTGGGGTGGCGTAGTGGGCAAAAGAACGATGGATTTAACCCAGATCTTTTGACTGGGGGAGAATGTTTGCATTGCCAGCATTCCGTCCATCATTTGTTTGCTGTAACACTTTTCGCCCTAAGTGGGATGGGTATGCCCAGACGTGGGTCCCTTGCTCACTGTGCCACTGGATTCAAGCTAGCCTGGCTGAAGAAGGGTGACATACCCTGAAACCGGTCCCAGGATGCTTGTTTCCGGTCCAGGGAGGACCTGGCCTGGCAGTTCGGTCTGGACTGTTCCCATGGGGCACAGGGTCAAGACTGATTTGCATATGGCTGGGTCCAAACTGGGGTGGCGTAGTGGGCAAAAGAACGATGGATTTAACCCAGATCTTTTGACTGGGGGAGAATGTTTGCATTGTCAGCATTCCGTCCATCATTTGTTTGCTGTAACACTTTTCGCCCTAAGTGGGATGGGTATGCCCAGACGTGGGTCCCTTGCTCACTGTGCCACTGGATTCAAGCTAGCCTGGCTGAAGAAGGGTGACATACCCTGAAACCGGTCCCAGGATGCTTGTTTCCGGTCCAGGGAGGACCTGGCCTGGCAGTTCGGTCTGGACTGTTCCCATGGGGCACAGGGTCAAGACTGATTTGCATATGGCTGGGTCCAAACTGGGGGTGGCGTAGTGGGCAAAAGAACGATGGATTTAACCCAGATCTTTTGACTGGGGGAGAATGTTTGCATTGTCAGCATTCCGTCCATCATTTGTTTGCTGTAACACTTTTCGCCCTAAGTGGGATGGGTATGCCCAGACGTGGGTCCCTTGCTCACTGTGCCACTGGATTCAAGCTAGCCTGGCTGAAGAAGGGTGACATACCCTGAAACCGGTCCCAGGATGCTTGTTTCCGGTCCAGGGAGGACCTGGCCTGGCAGTTCGGTCTGGACTGTTCCCATGGGGCACAGGGTCAAGACTGATTTGCATATGGCTGGGTCCAAACTGGGGTGGCGTAGTGGGCAAAAGAACGATGGATTTAACCCAGATCTTTTGACTGGGGAGAATGTTTCCATTGTCAGCATTCCGTCCATCATTTGTTTGCTGTAACACTTTTCGCCCTAAGTGGGATGGGTATGCCCAGACGTGGGTCCCTTGCTCACTGTGCCACTGGATTCAAGCTAGCCTGGCTGAAGAAGGGTGACATACCCTGAAACCGGTCCCAGGATGCTTGTTTCCGGTCCAGGGAGGACCTGGCCTGGCAGTTCGGTCTGGACTGTTCCCATGGGGCACAGGGTCAAGACTGATTTGCATATGGCTGGGTCCAAACTGGGGTGGCGTAGTGGGCAAAAGAACGATGGATTTAACCCAGATCTTTTGACTGGGGGAGAATGTTTGCATTGTCAGCATTCCGTCCATCATTTGTTTGCTGTAACACTTTTCGCCCTAAGTGGGATGGGTATGCCCAGACGTGGGTCCCTTGCTCACTGTGCCACTGGATTCAAGCTAGCCTGGCTGAAGAAGGGTGACATACCCTGAAACCGGTCCCAGGATGCTTGTTTCCAGTCCAGGGAGGACCTGGCCTGGCAGTTCGGTCTGGACTGTTCCCATGGGGCACAGGGTCAAGACTGATTTGCATATGGCTGGGTCCAAACTGGGGTGGCGTAGTGGGCAAAAGAACGATGGATTTAACCCAGATCTTTGACTGGGGGAGAATGTTTGCATTGTCAGCATTCCGTCCATCATTTGTTTGCTGTAACACTTTTCGCCCTAAGTGGGATGGGTATGCCCAGACGTGGGTCCCTTGCTCACTGTGCCACTGGATTCAAGCTAGCATGGCTGAAGAAGGGTGACATACCCTGAAACCGGTCCCAGGATGCTTGTTTCCGGTCCAGGGAGGACCTGGCCTGGCAGTTCGGTCTGGACTGTTCCCATGGGGCACAGGGTCAAGACTGATTTGCATATGGCTGGGTCCAAACTGGGGTGGCGTAGTGGGCAAAAGAACGATGGATTTAACCCAGATCTTTTGACTGGGGAGAATGTTTGCATTGTCAGCATTCCGTCCATCATTTGTTTGCTGTAACACTTTTCGCCCTAAGTGGGATGGGTATGCCCAGACGTGGGTCCCTTGCTCACTGTGCCACTGGATTCAAGCTAGCCTGGCTGAAGATGGGTGACATACCCTGAAACCGGTCCCAGGATGCTTGTTTCCGGTCCAGGGAGGACCTGGCCTGGCAGTTCGGTCTGGACTGTTCCCATGGGGCACAGGGTCAAGACTGATTTGCATATGGCTGGGTCCAAACTGGGGTGGCGTAGTGGGCAAAAGAACGATGGATTTCACCCAGATCTTTTGACTGGGGGAGAATGTTTGCATTGTCAGCATTCCGTCCATCATTTGTTTGCTGTAACACTTTTCGCCCTAAGTGGGATGGGTATGCCCAGACGTGGGTCCCTTGCTCACTGTGCCACTGGATTCAAGCTAGCCTGGCTGAAGAAGGGTGACATACCCTGAAACCGGTCCCAGGATGCTTGTTTCCGGTCCAGGGAGGACCTGGCCTGGCAGTTCGGTCTGGACTGTTCCCATGGGGCACAGGGTCAAGACTGATTTGCATATGGCTGGGTACAAACTGGGGTGGCGTAGTGGGCAAAAGAACGATGGATTTAACCCAGATCTTTTGACTGGGGGAGAATGTTTGCATTGCCAGCATTCCGTCCATCATTTGTTTGCTGTAACACTTTTCGCCCTAAGTGGGATGGGTATGCCCAGACGTGGGTCCCTTGCTCACTGTGCCACTGGATTCAAGCTAGCCTGGCTGAAGAAGGGTGACATACCCTGAAACCGGTCCCAGGATGCTTGTTTCCGGTCCAGGGAGGACCTGGCCTGGCAGTTCGGTCTGGACTGTTCCCATGGGGCACAGGGTCAAGACTGATTTGCATATGGCTGGGTCCAAACTGGGGTGGCGTAGTGGGCAAAAGAACGATGGATTTAACCCAGATCTTTTGACTGGGGGAGAATGTTTGCATTGTCAGCATTCCGTCCATCATTTGTTTGCTGTAACACTTTTCGCCCTAAGTGGGATGGGTATGCCCAGACGTGGGTCCCTTGCTCACTGTGCCACTGGATTCAAGCTAGCCTGGCTGAAGAAGGGTGACATACCCTGAAACCGGTCCCAGGATGCTTGTTTCCGGTCCAGGGAGGACCTGGCCTGGCAGTTCGGTCTGGACTGTTCCCATGGGGCACAGGGTCAAGACTGATTTGCATATGGCTGGGTCCAAACTGGGGTGGCGTAGTGGGCAAAAGAACGATGGATTTAACCCAGATCTTTTGACTGGGGGAGAATGTTTGCATTGTCAGCATTCCGTCCATCATTTGTTTGCTGTAACACTTTTCGCCCTAAGTGGGATGGGTATGCCCAGACGTGGGTCCCTTGCTCACTGTGCCACTGGATTCAAGCTAGCCTGGCTGAAGAAGGGTGACATACCCTGAAACCGGTCCCAGGATGCTTGTTTCCGGTCCAGGGAGGACCTGGCCTGGCAGTTCGGTCTGGACTGTTCCCATGGGGCACAGGGTCAAGACTGATTTGCATATGGCTGGGTCCAAACTGGGGTGGCGTAGTGGGCAAAAGAACGATGGATTTAACCCAGATCTTTTGACTGGGGGAGAATGTTTGCATTGTCAGCATTCCGTCCATCATTTGTTTGCTGTAACACTTTTCGCCCTAAGTGGGATGGGTATGCCCAGACGTGGGTCCCTTGCTCACTGTGCCACTGGATTCAAGCTAGCCTGGCTGAAGAAGGGTGACATACCCTGAAACCGGTCCCAGGATGCTTGTTTCCGGTCCAGGGAGGACCTGGCCTGGCAGTTCGGTCTGGACTGTTCCCATGGGGCACAGGGTCAAGACTGATTTGCATATGGCTGGGTCCAAACTGGGGTGGCGTAGTGGGCAAAAGAACGATGGATTTAACCCAGATCTTTTGACTGGGGGAGAATGTTTGCATTCCGTCCATCATTTGTTTGCTGTAACACTTTTCGCCCTAAGTGGGATGGGTATGCCCAGACGTGGGTCCCTTGCTCACTGTGCCACTGGATTCAAGCTAGCCTGGCTGAAGAAGGGTGACATACCCTGAAACCGGTCCCAGGATGCTTGTTTCCGGTCCAGGGAGAACCTGGCCTGGCAGTTCGGTCTCGACTGTTCCCATGGGGCACAGGGTCAAGACTGATTTGCATATGGCTGGGTCCAAACTGGGGTGGCGTAGTGGGCAAAAGAACGATGGATTTAACCCAGATCTTTTGACTGGGGGAGAATGTTTGCATTGTCAGCATTCCGTCCATCATTTGTTTGCTGTAACACTTTTCGCCCCTAAGTGGGATGGGTATGCACAGACGTGGGTCCCTTGCTCACTGTGCCACTGGATTCAAGCTAGCCTGGCTGAAGAAGGGTGACATACCCTGAAACCGGTCCCAGGATGCTTGTTTCCGGTCCAGGGAGGACCTGGCCTGGCAGTTCGGTCTGGACTGTTCCCATGGGGCACAGGGTCAAGACTGATTTGCATATGGCTGGGTCCAAACTGGGGTGGCGTAGTGGGCAAAAGAACGATGGATTTAACCCAGATCTTTTGACTGGGGGAGAATGTTTGCATTGTCAGCATTCCGTCCATCATTTGTTTGCTGTAACACTTTTCGCCCTAAGTGGGATGGGTATGCCCAGACGTGGGTCCCTTGCTCACTGTGCCACTGGATTCAAGCTAGCCTGGCTGAAGAAGGGTGACATACCCTGAAACCGGTCCCAGGATGCTTGTTTCCGGTCCAGGGAGGACCTGGCCTGGCAGTTCGGTCTGGACTGTTCCCATGGGGCACAGGGTCAAGACTGATTTGCATATGGCTGGGTCCAAACTGAGGTGGCGTAGTGGGCAAAAGAACGATGGATTTAACCCAGATCTTTTGACTGGGGGAGAATGTTTGCATTGTCAGCATTCCGTCCATCATTTGTTTGCTGTAACACTTTTCGCCCTAAGTGGGATGGGTATGCCCAGACGTGGGTCCCTTGCTCACTGTGCCACTGGATTCAAGCTAGCCTGGCTGAAGAAGGGTGACATAACCTGAAACCGGTCCCAGGATGCTTGTTTCCGGTCCAGGGAGGACCTGGCCTGGCAGTTCGGTCTGGACTGTTCCCATGGGGCACAGGGTCAAGACTGATTTGCATATGGCTGGGTCCAAACTGGGGTGGCGTAGTGGGCAAAAGAACGATGGATTTAACCCAGATCTTTTGACTGGGGAGAATGTTTGCATTGTCAGCATTCCGTCCATCATTTGTTTGCTGTAACACTTTTCGCCCTAAGTGGGATGGGTATGCCCAGACGTGGGTCCCTTGCTCACTGTGCCACTGGATTCAAGCTAGCCTGGCTGAAGAAGGGTGACATACCCTGAAACCGGTCCCAGGATGCTTGTTTCCGGTCCAGGGAGGACCTGGCCTGGCAGTTCGGTCTGGACTGTTCCCATGGGGCACAGGGTCAAGACTGATTTGCATATGGCTGGGTCCAAACTGGGGTGGCGTAGTGGGCAAAAGAACGATGGATTTAACCCAGATCTTTTGACTGGGGGAGAATGTTTGCATTGTCAGCATTCCGTCCATCATTTGTTTGCTGTAACACTTTTCGCCCTAAGTGGGATGGGTATGCCCAGACGTGGGTCCCTTGCTCACTGTGCCACTGGATTCAAGCTAGCCTGGCTGAAGAAGGGTGACATACCCCTGAAACCGGTCCCAGGATGCTTGTTTCTGGTCCAGGGAGGACCTGGCCTGGCAGTTCGGTCTGGACTGTTCCCATGGGGCACAGGGTCAAGACTGATTTGCATATGGCTGGGTCCAAACTGGGGGTGGCGTAGTGGGCAAAAGAACGATGGATTTAACCCAGATCTTTTGACTGGGGGAGAATGTTTGCATTGTCAGCATTCCGTCCATCATTTGTTTGCTGTAACACTTTTCGCCCTAAGTGGGATGGGTATGCCCAGACGTGGGTCCCTTGCTCACTGTGCCACTGGATTCAAGCTAGCCTGGCTGAAGAAGGGTGACATACCCTGAAACCGGTCCCAGGATGCTTGTTTCCGGTCCAGAGAGGACCTGGCCTGGCAGTTCGGTCTGGACTGTTCCCATGGGGCACAGGGTCAAGACTGATTTGCATATGGCTGGGTCCAAACTGGGGTGGCGTAGTGGGCAAAAGAACGATGGATTTAACCCAGATCTTTTGACTGGGGAGAATGTTTGCATTGTCAGCATTCCGTCCATCATTTGTTTGCTGTAACACTTTTCGCCCTAAGTGGGATGGGTATGCCCAGACGTGGGTCCCTTGCTCACTGTGCCACTGGATTCAAGCTAGCCTGGCTGAAGAAGGGTGACATACCCTGAAACCGGTCCCAGGATGCTTGTTTCCGGTCCAGAGAGGACCTGGCCTGGCAGTTCGGTCTGGACTGTTCCCATGGGGCACAGGGTCAAGACTGATTTGCATATGGCTGGGTCCAAACTGGGGTGGCGTAGTGGGCAAAAGAACGATGGATTTAACCCAGATCTTTTGACTGGGGAGAATGTTTGCATTGTCAGCATTCCGTCCATCATTTGTTTGCTGTAACACTTTTCGCCCTAAGTGGGATGGGTATGCCCAGACGTGGGTCCCTTGCTCACTGTGCCACTGGATTCAAGCTAGCCTGGCTGAAGAAGGGTGACATACCCTGAAACCGGTCCCAGGATGCTTGTTTCCGGTCCAGGGAGGACCTGGCCTGGCAGTTCGGTCTGGACTGTTCCCATGGGGCACAGGGTCAAGACTGATTTGCATATGGCTGGGTCCAAACTGGGGTGGCGTAGTGGGCAAAAGAACGATGGATTTAACCCAGATCTTTTGACTGGGGGAGAATGTTTGCATTGTCAGCATTCCGTCCATCATTTGTTTGCTGTAACACTTTTCGCCCTAAGTGGGATGGGTATGCCCAGACGTGGGTCCCTTGCTCACTGTGCCACTGGATTCAAGCTAGCCTGGCTGAAGATGGGTGACATACCCTGAAACCGGTCCCAGGATGCTTGTTTCCGGTCCAGGGAGGACCTGGCCTGGCAGTTCGGTCTGGACTGTTCCCATGGGGCACAGGGTCAAGACTGATTTGGCATATGGCTGGGTCCAAACTGGGGTGGCGTAGTGGGCAAAAGAACGATGGATTTCACCCAGATCTTTTGACTGGGGAGAATGTTTGCATTGTCAGCATTCCGTCCATCATTTGTTTGCTGTAACACTTTTTGCCCTAAGTGGGATGGGTATGCCCAGACGTGGGTCCCTTGCTCACTGTGGCAATGGATTCAAGCTAGCCTGGCTGAAGAAGGGTGACATACCCTGAAACCGGTCCCAGGATGCTTGTTTCCGTCCAGGGAGGATCTGGCCTGGCAGTTCGGTCTGGACTGTTCCCATGGGGCACAGGGTCAAGACTGATTTGCATATGGCTGGGTACAAACTGGGGTGGCGTAGTGGGCAAAAGAACGATGGATTTAACCCAGATCTTTTGACTGGGGGAGAATGTTTGCATTGTCAGCATTCCGTCCATCATTTGTTTGCTGTAACACTTTTCGCCCTAAGTGGGATGGGTATGCCCAGACGTGGGTCCCTTGCTCACTGTGCCACTGGATTCAAGCTAGCCTGGCTGAAGAAGGGTGACATACCCTGAAACCGGTCCCAGGATGCTTGTTTCCGGTCCAGGGAGGACCTGGCCTGGCAGTTCGGGTCTGGACTGTTCCCATGGGGCACAGGGTCAAGACTGATTTGCATATGGCTGGGTCCAAACTGGGGTGGCGTAGTGGGCAAAAGAACGATGGATTTAACCCAGATCTTTTGACTGGGGGAGAATGTTTGCATTGTCAGCATTCCGTCCATCATTTGTTTGCTGTAACACTTTTCGCCCTAAGTGGGATGTGTATGCCCAGACGTGGGTCCCTTGCTCACTGTGCCACTGGATTCAAGCTAGCCTGGCTGAAGAAGGGTGACATACCCTGAAACCGGTCCCAGGATGCTTGTTTCTGGTCCAGGGAGGACCTTGCCTGGCAGTTCGGTCTGGACTGTTCCTATGGGGCACAGGGTCAAGACTGATTTGCATATGGCTGGGTCCAAACCGGGGTGGCGTAGTGGGCAAAAGAACGATGGATTTAACCCAGATCTTTTGACTGGGGGAGAATGTTTGCATTGTCAGCATTCCGTCCATCATTTGTTTGCTGTAACACTTTTCGCCCCTAAGTGGGATGGGTATGCCCAGACGTGGGTCCCTTGCTCACTGTGCCACTGGATTCAAGCTAGCCTGGCTGAAGAAGGGTGACATACCCTGAAACCGGTCCCAGGATGCTTGTTTCCGGTCCAGGGAGGACCTGGCCTGGCAGTTCGGTCTGGACTGATCCCATGGGGCACAGGGTCAAGACTGATTTGCATATGGCTGGGTCCAAACTGGGGTGGCGTAGTGGGCAAAAGAACGATGGATTTAACCCAGATCTTTTGACTGGGGGAGAATGTTTGCATTGTCAGCATTCCGTCCATCATTTGTTTGCTGTAACACTTTTCGCCCTAAGTGGGATGGGTATGCCCAGACGTGGGTCCCTTGCTCACTGTGCCACTGGATTCAAGCTAGCCTGGCTGAAGAAGGGTGACATACCCTGAAACCGGTCCCAGGATGCTTGTTTCCGGTCCAGGAGGACCTGGCCTGGCAGTTCGGTCTGGACTGTTCCCATGGGGCACAGGGTCAAGACTGATTTGCATATGGCTGGGTCCAAACTGGGGTGGCGTAGTGGGCAAAAGAACGATGGATTTAACCCAGATCTTTTGACTGGGGGAGAATGTTTGCATTGTCAGCATTCCGTCCATCATTTGTTTGCTGTAACACTTTTCGCCCCTAAGTGGGATGGGTATGCCCAGACGTGGGTCCCTTGCTCACTGTGCCACTGGATTCAAGCTAGCCTGGCTGAAGAAGGGTGACATACCCTGAAACCGGTCCCAGGATGCTTGTTTCCGGTCCAGGGAGGACCTGGCCTGGCAGTTCGGTCTGGACTGTTCCCATGGGGCACAGGGTCAAGACTGATTTGCATATGGCTGGGTCCAAACTGGGGTGGCGTAGTGGGCAAAAGAACGATGGATTTAACTCAGATCTTTTGACTGGGGGAGAATGTTTGCATTGTCAGCATTCCGTCCATCATTTGTTTGCTGTAACACTTTTACGCCCTAAGTGGGATGGGTATGCCCAGACGTGGGTCCCTTGCTCACTGTGCCACTGGATTCAAGCTAGCCTGGCTGAAGAAGGGTGACATACCCTGAAACCGGTCCCAGGATGCTTGTTTCCGGTCCAGGGAGGACCTGGCCTGGCAGTTCGGTCTGGACTGTTCCCATGGGGCACAGGGTCAAGACTGATTTGCATATGGCTGGGTCCAAACTGGGGTGGCGTAGTGGGCAAAAGAACGATGGATTTAACCCAGATCTTTTGACTGGGGAGAATGTTTGCATTGTCAGCATTCCGTCCATCATTTGTTTGCTGTAACACTTTTCGCCCTAAGTGGGATGGGTATGCCCAGACGTGGGTCCCTTGCTCACTGTGCCACTGGATTCAAGCTAGCCTGGCTGAAGAAGGGTGACATACCCTGAAACCGGTCCCAGGATGCTTGTTTCCGGTCCAGGGAGGACCTGGCCTGGCAGTTCGGTCTGGACTGTTCCCATGGAGCACAGGGTCAAGACTGATTTGCATATGGCTGGGTCCAAACTGGGGTGGCGTAGTGGGCAAAAGAACGATGGATTTAACCCAGATCTTTTGACTGGGGGAGAATGTTTGCATTGTCAGCATTCCGTCCATCATTTGTTTGCTGTAAAACTTTTCGCCCTAAGTGGGATGGGTATGCCCAGACGTGGGTCCCTTGCTCACTGTGCCACTGGATTCAAGCTAGCCTGGCTGAAGAAGGGTGACATACCCTGAAACCGGTCCCAGGATGCTTGTTTCCTGGTCCAGGAGGACCTGGCCTGGCAGTTCGGTCTGGACTGTTCCCATGGGGCACAGGGTCAAGACTGATTTGCATATGGCTGGGTCCAAACTGGGGTGGCGTAGTGGGCAAAAGAACGATGGATTTCACCCAGATCTTTTGACTGGGGGAGAATGTTTGCATTCCGTCCATCATTTGTTTGCTGTAACACTTTTCGCCCTAAGTGGGATGGGTATGCCCAGACGTGGGTCCCTTGCTCACTGTGCCACTGGATTCAAGCTAGCCTGGCTGAAGAAGGGTGACATACCCTGAAACCGGTCCCAGGATGCTTGTTTCCGGTCCAGGGAGAACCTGGCCTGGCAGTTCGGTCTGGACTGTTCCCATGGGGCACAGGGTCAAGACTGATTTGCATATGGCTGGGTCCAAACTGGGGTGGCGTAGTGGGCAAAAGAACGATGGATTTAACCCAGATCTTTTGACTGGGGAGAATGTTTGCATTGTCAGCATTCCATCCATCATTTGTTTGCTGTAACACTTTTCGCCCTAAGTGGGATGGGTATGCCCAGACGTGGGTCCCTTGCTCACTGTGCCACTGGATTCAAGCTAGCCTGGCTGAAGAAGGGTGACATACCCTGAAACCGGTCCCAGGATGCTTGTTTCCGGTCCAGGGAGGACCTGGCCTGGCAGTTCGGTCTGGACTGTTCCCATGGGGCACAGTGTCAAGACTGATTTGCATATGGCTGGGTCCAAACTGGGGTGGCGTAGTGGGCAAAAGAACGATGGATTTAACCCAGATCTATTGACTGGGGGAGAATGTTTGCATTGTCAGCATTCAGTCCATCATTTGTTTGCTGTAACACTTTTCGCCCTAAGTGGGATGGGTATGCCCAGACGTGGGTCCCTTGCTCACTGTGCCACTGGATTCAAGCTAGCCTGGCTGAAGAAGGGTGACATACCCTGAAACCGGTCCCAGGATGCTTGTTTCCGGTCCAGGGAGGACCTGGCCTGGCAGTTCGGTCTGGACTGTTCCCATGGGGCACAGGGTCAAGACTGATTTGCATATGGCTGGGTCCAAACTGGGGTGGCGTAGTGGGCAAAAGAACGATGGATTTAACCCAGATCTTTTGACTGGGGGAGAATGTTTGCATTGTCAGCATTCCGTCCATCATTTGTTTGCTGTAACACTTTTCGCCCTAAGTGGGATGGGTATGCCCAGACGTGGGTCCCTTGCTCACTGTGCCACTGGATTCAAGCTAGCCTGGCTGAAGAAGGGTGACATACCCTGAAACCGGTCCCAGGATGCTTGTTTCCGGTCCAGGGAGGACCTGGCCTGGCAGTTCGGTCTGGACTGTTCCCATGGGGCACAGGGTCAAGACTGATTTGCATATGGCTGGGTCCAAACTGGGGTGGCGTAGTGGGCAAAAGAACGATGGATTTAACCCAGATCTTTTGACTGGGGGAGAATGTTTGCATTGTCAGCATTCCGTCCATCATTTGTTTGCTGTAACACTTTTCGCCCCTAAGTGGGATGGGTATGCCCAGACGTGGGTCCCTTGCTCACTGTGCCACTGGATTCAAGCTAGCCTGGCTGAAGAAGGGTGACATACCCTGAAACCGGTCCCAGGATGCTTTTCCTGTCCAGGGAGGACCTGGCCTGGCAGTTCGGTCTGGACTGTTCCCATGGGGCACAGGGTCAAGACTGATTTGCATATGGCTAGGTCCAAACTGGGGTGGCGTAGTGGGCAAAAGAACGATGGATTTAACCCAGATCTTTTGACTGGGGGAGAATGTTTGCATTGTCAGCATTCCGTCCATCATTTGTTTGCTGTAACACTTTTCGCCCTAAGTGGGATGTGTATGCCCAGACGTGGGTCCCTTGCTCACTGTGCCACTGGATTCAAGCTAGCCTGGCTGAAGAAGGGTGACATACCCTGAAACCGGTCCCAGGATGCTTGTTTCCGGTCCAGGGAGGACCTGGCCTGCCAGTTCGGTCTGGACTGTTCCCATGGGGCACAGGGTCAAGACTGATTTGCATATGGCTGGGTCCAAACTGGGGTGGCGTAGTGGGCAAAAGAACGATGGATTTAACCCAGATCTTTTGACTGGGGGAGAATGTTTGCATTGTCAGCATTCCGTCCATCATTTGTTTGCTGTAACACTTTTCGCCCTAAGTGGGATGGGTATGCCCAGACGTGGGTCCCTTGCTCACTGTGCCACTGGATTCAAGCTAGCCTGGCTGAAGAAGGGTGACATACCCTGAAACCGGTCCCAGGATGCTTGTTTCCGGTCCAGGGAGGACCTGGCCTGGCAGTTCGGTCTGGACTGTTCCCATGGGGCACAGGGTCAAGACTGATTTGCATATGGCTGGGTCCAAACTGGGGTGGCGTAGTGGGCAAAAGAACGATGGATTTAACCCAGATCTATTGACTGGGGGAGAATGTTTGCATTGTCAGCATTCCGTCCATCATTTGTTTGCTGTAACACTTTTCGCCCTAAGTGGGATGGGTATGCCCAGACGTGGGTCCCTTGCTCACTGTGCCACTGGATTCAAGCTAGCCTGGCTGAAGAAGGGTGACATACCCTGAAACCGGTCCCAGGATGCTTGTTTCCGGTCCAGGGAGGACCTGGCCTGGCAGTTCGGTCTGGACTGTTCCCATGGGGCACAGGGTCAAGACTGATTTGCATATGGCTGGGTCCAAACTGGGGTGGCGTAGTGGGCAAAAGAACGATGGATTTAACCCAGATCTTTTGACTGGGGGAGAATGTTTGCATTGTCAGCATTCCGTCCATCATTTGTTTGCTGTAACACTTTTCGCCCTAAGTGGGATGGGTATGCCCAGACGTGGGTCCCTTGCTCACTGTGCCACTGGATTCAAGCTAGCCTGGCTGAAGAAGGGTGACATACCCTGAAACCGGTCCCAGGATGCTTGTTTCCGGTCCAGGGAGGACCTGGCCTGGCAGTTCGGTCTGGACTGTTCCCATGGGGCACAGGGTCAAGACTGATTTGCATATGGCTGGGTCCAAACTGGGGTGGCGTAGTGGGCAAAAGAACGATGGATTTAACCCAGATCTTTTGACTGGGGGAGAATGTTTGCATTGTCAGCATTCCGTCCATCATTTGTTTGCTGTAACACTTTTCGCCCTGAAGTGGGATGGGTATGCCCAGACGTGGGTCCCTTGCTCACTGTGCCACTGGATTCAAGCTAGCCTGGCTGAAGAAGGGTGACATACCCTGAAACCGGTCCCAGGATGCTTTTTTCCGGTCCAGGGAGGACCTGGCCTGGCAGTTCGGTCTGGACTGTTCCCATGGGGCACAGGGTCAAGACTGATTTGCATATGGCTGGGTCCAAACTGGGGTGGCGTAGTGGGCAAAAGAACGATGGATTTAACCCAGATCTTTTGACTGGGGGAGAATGTTTGCATTGTCAGCATTCCGTCCATCATTTGTTTGCTGTAACACTTTTCGCCCTAAGTGGGATGGGTATGCCCAGACGTGGGTCCCTTGCTCACTGTGCCACTGGATTCAAGCTAGCCTGGCTGAAGAAGGGTGACATACCCTGAAACCGGTCCCAGGATGCTTGTTTCCGGTCCAGGGAGGACCTGGCCTGGCAGTTCGGTCTGGACTGTTCCCATGGGGCACAGGGTCAAGACTGATTTGCATATGGCTGGGTCCAAACTGGGGTGGCGTAGTGGGCAAAAGAACGATGGATTTAACCCAGATCTTTTGACTGGGGGAGAATGTTTGCATTGTCAGCATTCCGTCCATCATTTGTTTGCTGTAACACTTTTCGCCCTAAGTGGGATGGGTATGCCCAGACGTGGGTCCCTTGCTCACTGTGCCACTGGATTCAAGCTAGCCTGGCTGAAGAAGGGTGACATACCCTGAAACCGGTCCCAGGATGCTTGTTTCCGGTCCAGGGAGGACCTGGCCTGGCAGTTCGGTCTGGACTGTTCCCATGGGGCACAGGGTCAAGACTGATTTGCATATGGCTGGGTCCAAACTGGGGTGGCGTAGTGGGCAAAAGAACGATGGATTTAACCCAGATCTTTTGACTGGGGGAGAATGTTTGCATTGTCAGCATTCCGTCCATCATTTGTTTGCTGTAACACTTTTACGCCCTAAGTGGGATGGGTATGCCCAGACGTGGGTCCCTTGCTCACTGTGCCACTGGATTCAAGCTAGCCTGGCTGAAGAAGGGTGACATACCCTGAAACCAGTCCCAGGATGCTTGTTTCGATCCAGGGAGGACCTGGCCTGGCAGTTCGGTCTGGACTGTTCCCATGGGGCACAGGGTCAAGACTGATTTGCATATGGCTGGGTCCAAACTGGGGTGGCGTAGTGGGCAAAAGAACGATGGATTTAACCCAGATCTTTTGACTGGGGGAGAATGTTTGCATTGTCAGCATTCCGTCCATCATTTGTTTGCTGTAACACTTTTCGCCCTAAGTGGGATGGGTATGCCCAGACGTGGGTCCCTTGCTCACTGTGCCACTGGATTCAAGCTAGCCTGGCTGAAGAAGGGTGACATACCCTGAAACCGGTCCCAGGATGCTTGTTTCCGGTCCAGGGAGGACCTGGCCTGGCAGTTCGGTCTGGACTGTTCCCATGGGGCACAGGGTCAAGACTGATTTGCATATGGCTGGGTCCAAACTGGGGTGGCGTAGTGGGCAAAAGAACGATGGATTTAACCCAGATCTTTTGACTGGGGGAGAATGTTTGCATTGTCAGCATTCCGTCCATCATTTGTTTGCTGTAACACTTTTCGCCCTAAGTGGGATGGGTATGCCCAGACGTGGGTCCCTTGCTCACTGTGCCACTGGATTCAAGCTAGCCTGGCTGAAGAAGGGTGACATACCCTGAAACCGGTCCCAGGATGCTTGTTTCCGGTCCAGGGAGGACCTGGCCTGGCAGTTCGGTCTGGACTGTTCCCATGGGGCACAGGGTCAAGACTGATTTGCATATGGCTGGGTCCAAACTGGGGTGGCGTAGTGGGCAAAAGAACGATGGATTTAACCCAGATCTTTTGACTGGGGTAGAATGTTTGCATTGTCAGCATTCCGTCCATCATTTGTTTGCTGTAACACTTTTCGCCCTAAGTGGGATGGGTATGCCCAGACGTGGGTCCCTTGCTCACTGTGCCACTGGATTCAAGCTAGCCTGGCTGAAGAAGGGTGACATACCCTGAAACCGGTCCCAGGATGCTTGTTTCCGGTCCAGGGAGGACCTGGCCTGGCAGTTCGGTCTGGACTGTTCCCATGGGGCACAGGGTCAAGACTGATTTGCATATGGCTGGGTCCAAACTGGGGTGGCGTAGTGGGCAAAAGAACGATGGATTTAACCCAGATCTTTTGACTGGGGGAGAATGTTTGCATTGTCAGCATTCCGTCCATCATTTGTTTGCTGTAACACTTTTCGCCCTAAGTGGGATGGGTATGCCCAGACGTGGGTCCCTTGCTCACTGTGCCACTGGATTCAAGCTAGCCTGGCTGAAGAAGGGTGACATACCCTGAAACCGGTCCCAGGATGCTTGTTTCCGGTCCAGGGAGGACCTGGCCTGGCAGTTCGGTCTGGACTGTTCCCATGGGGCACAGGGTCAAGACTGATTTGCATATGGCTGGGTCCAAACTGGGGTGGCGTAGTGGGCAAAAGAACGATGGATTTAATCCAGATCTTTTGACTGGGGGAGAATGTTTGCATTGTCAGCATTCCGTCCATCATTTGTTTGCTGTAACACTTTTCGCCCTAAGTGGGATGGGTATGCCCAGACGTGGGTCCCTTGCTCACTGTGCCACTGGATTCAAGCTAGCCTGGCTGAAGAAGGGTGACATACCCTGAAACCGGTCCCAGGATGCTTGTTTCCGGTCCAGGGAGGACCTGGCCTGGCAGTTCGGTCTGGACTGTTCCCATGGGGCACAGGGTCAAGACTGATTTGCATATGGCTGGGTCCAAACTGGGGTGGCGTAGCGGGCAAAAGAACGATGGATTTAACCCAGATCTTTTGACTGGGGGAGAATGTTTGCATTGTCAGCATTCCGTCCATCGTTTGTTTGCTGTAACACTTTTCGCCCTAAGTGGGATGGGTATGCCCAGACGTGGGTCCCTTGCTCACTGTGCCACTGGATTCAAGCTAGCCTGGCTGAAGAAGGGTGACATACCCTGAAACCGGTCCCAGGATGCTTGTTTCCGGTCCAGGGAGGACCTGGCCTGGCAGTTCGGTCTGGACTGTTCCCATGGGGCACAGGGTCAAGACTGAGTTGCATATGGCTGGGTACAAACTGGGGTGGCGTAGTGGGCAAAAGAACGATGGATTTAACCCAGATCTTTTGACTGGGGGAGAATGTTTGCATTGTCAGCATTCCGTCCATCATTTGTTTGCTGTAACACTTTTCGCCCTAAGTGTGATGGGTATGCCCAGACGTGGGTCCCTTGCTCACTGTGCCACTGGATTCAAGCTAGCCTGGCTGAAGAAGGGTGACATACCCTGAAACCGGTCCCAGGATGCTTGTTTCCGGTCCAGGGAGGACCTGGCCTGGCAGTTCGGTCTGGACTGTTCCCATGGGGCACAGGGTCAAGACTGATTTGAATATGGCTGGGTACAAACTGGGGTGGCGTAGTGGGCAAAAGAACGATGGATTTAACCCAGACCTTTTACTGGGGGAGAATGTTTGCATTGTCAGCATTCCGTCCATCATTTGTTTGCTGTAACACTTTTCGCCCCTAAGTGGGATGGGTATGCCCAGACGTGGGTCCCTTGCTCACTGTGCCACTGGATTCAAGCTAGCCTGGCTGAAGAAGGGTGACATACCCTGAAACCGGTCCCAGGATGCTTGTTTCCGGTCCAGGGAGGACCTGGCCTGGCAGTTCGGTCTGGACTGTTCCCATGGGGCACAGGGTCAAGACTGATTTGCATATGGCTGGGTCCAAACTGGGGTGGCGTAGTGGGCAAAAGAACGATGGATTTAACCCAGATCTTTTGACTGGGGGAGAATGTTTGCATTGTCAGCATTCCGTCCATCATTTGTTTGCTGTAACACTTTTCGCCCTAAGTGGGATGGGTATGCCCAGACGTGGGTCCCTTGCTCACTGTGCCACTGGATTCAAGCTAGCCTGGCTGAAGAAGGGTGACATACCCTGAAACCGGTCCCAGGATGCTTGTTTCCGGTCCAGGGAGGACCTGGCCTGGCAGTTCGGTCTGGACTGTTCCCATGGGGCTACAGGGTCAAGACTGATTTGCATATGGCTGGGTCCAAACTGGGGTGGCGTAGTGGGCAAAAGAACGATGGATTTAACCCAGATCTTTTGACTGGGGGAGAATGTTTGCATTGTCAGCATTCCGTCCATCATTTGTTTGCTGTAACACTTTTCGCCCTAAGTGGGATGGGTATGCCCAGACGTGGGTCCCTTGCTCACTGTGCCACTGGATTCAAGCTAGCCTGGCTGAAGAAGGGTGACATACGCTGAAACCGGTCCCAGGATGCTTGTTTCCGGTCCAGGGAGGACCTGGCCTGGCAGTTCGGTCTGGACTGTTCCCATGGGGCACAGGGTCAAGACTGATTTGCATATGGCTGGGTCCAAACTGGGGTGGCGTAGTGGGCAAAAGAACGATGGATTTAACCCAGATCTTTTGACTGGGGTAGAATGTTTGCATTGTCAGCATTCCGTCCATCATTTGTTTGCTGTAACACTTTTCGCCCTAAGTGGGATGGGTATGCCCAGACGTGGGTCCCTTGCTCACTGTGCCACTGGATTCAAGCTAGCCTGGCTGAAGAAGGGTGACATACCCTGAAACCGGTCCCAGGATGCTTGTTTCCGGTCCAGGGAGGACCTGGCCTGGCAGTTCGGTCTGGACTGTTCTCATGGGGCACAGGGTCAAGACTGATTTGCATATGGCTGGGTCCAAACTGGGGTGGCGTAGTGGGCAAAAGAACGATGGATTTAACCCAGATCTTTTGACTGGGGAGAATGTTTGCATTGTCAGCATTCCGTCCATCATTTGTTTGCTGTAACACTTTTCGCCCTAAGTGGGATGGGTATGCCCAGACGTGGGTCCCTTGCTCACTGTGCCACTGGATTCAAGCTAGCCTGGCTGAAGAAGGGTGACATACCCTGAAACCAGTCCCAGGATGCTTGTTTCCGGTCCAGGGAGGACCTGGCCTGGCAGTTCGGTCTGGACTGTTCCCATGGGGCACAGGGTCAAGACTGATTTGCATATGGCTGGGTACAAACTGGGGTGGCGTAGTGGGCAAAAGAACGATGGATTTAACCCAGATCTTTTGACTGGGGGAGAATGTTTGCATTGTCAGCATTCCGTCCATCATTTGTTTGCTGTAACACTTTTCGCCCTAAGTGGGATGGGTATGCCCAGACGTGGGTCCCTTGCTCACTGTGCCACTGGATTCAAGCTAGCCTGGCTGAAGAAGGGTGACATACCCTGAAACCGGTCCCAGGATGCTTGTTTCCGGTCCAGGGAGGACCTGGCCTGGCAGTTCGGTCTGGACTGTTCCCATGGGGCACAGGGTCAAGACTGATTTGCATATGGCTGGGTCCAAACTGGGAGTGGCGTAGTGGGCAAAAGAACGATGGATTTAACCCAGATCTTTTGACTGGGGGAGAATGTTTGCATTGTCAGCATTCCGTCCATCATTTGTTTGCTGTAACACTTTTCGCCCTAAGTGGGATGGGTATGCCCAGACGTGGGTCCCTTGCTCACTGTGCCACTGGATTCAAGCTAGCCTGGCTGAAGAAGGGTGACATACCCTGAAACCGGTCCCAGGATGCTTGTTTCGGTCCAGGGAGGACCTGGCCTGGCAGTTCGGTCTGGACTGTTCCCATGGGGCACAGGTTCAAGACTGATTTGCCTATGGCTGGGTCCAAACTGGGGTGGTGTAGTGGGCAAAAGAACGATGGATTTAACCCAGACCTTTTGACTGGGGTAGAATGTTTGCATTGTCAGCATTCCGTCCATCATTTGTTTGCTGTAACACTTTTCGCCCTAAGTGGGATGGGTATGCCCAGACGTGGGTCCCTTGCTCACTGTGCCACTGGATTCAAGCTAGCCTGGCTGAAGAAGGGTGACATACCCTGAAACCGGTCCCAGGATGCTTGTTTTTTGGTCCAGGGAGGACCTGGCCTGGCAGTTCGGTCTGGACTGTTCCCATGGGGCACAGGGTCAAGACTGATTTGCATATGGCTGGGTCCAAACTGGGGTGGCGTAGTGGGCAAAAGAACGATGGATTTAACCCAGATCTTTTGACTGGGGGAGAATGTTTGCATTGTCAGCATTCCGTCCATCATTTGTTTGCTGTAACACTTTTCGCCCTAAGTGGGATGGGTATGCCCAGACGTGGGTTCCTTGCTCACTGTGCCACTGGATTCAAGCTAGCCTGGCTGAAGAAGGGTGACGTACCCTGAAACCAGTCCCAGGATGCTTGTTTCCGGTCCAGGGAGGACCTGGCCTGGCAGTTCGGTCTGGACTGTTCCCATGGGGCACAGGGTCAAGACTGATTTGCATATGGCTGGGTCCAAACTGGGGTGGCGTAGTGGGCAAAAGAACGATGGATTTAACCCAGATCTTTTGACTGGGGGAGAATGTTTGCATTGTCAGCATTCCGTCCATCATTTGTTTGCTGTAACAGGTTTTAAATACAGCAGGCGCGCATCGGGTGGTACCAGAAATAGGCATAGTGTGCCTGCGCTACGAGATTATACAGGCAAAAATCCGGTACTCCAAAACCGCCCTGCGAAAAAGGCATCATGAGTGTCTGCCACCCCACACGGGCCCGTCCTCCAGCCCAAACCAGACGAGTCAACAAGCCTCTAAGTGTCATAAAAAACGTAGTGGTAAGTGGAATGGGAATCTTCAAGAATAGATCAAGCAGGCGTGGCAAGACAACCATCTTAATAATGGTTATTCTGCCAGCAACTGACAACGGAAGCGTAATCCAACGATCGATTTGTGTGGATAGGCGGTCTAAGGATCACCTCAGAAGCCATGCGATGCAGCAGAACACCAAGATATCTGGAGGGCTCGTCGCACCAACGCAGCGGGAAATCAAGCGCAAAGGGCCGGGTAGTATCGGTCAACGGGAAGAGCTCCAATTTGGCCCAGTTAATGACGGGTCGGAGTAGGCCCCAAAACGGATCACCTCATGTATTATTGGAGAAAGGTTGACAACCGGATGACGCACGAAAAGCAGAATGTCATCTGCATATAACGAGGCCGGGAGGGGGCCCTGATGAAATCTAATTCCCCGCTGAAGATTGCGTTCCTGCAGGTGCCTCACTAGAGGATCGTATGGCAATTATAAATAAAAGTGGCGAGAGAGGGCATCCCTGCCTGGTGCCACGCAACAGAGGAATCTGTTCTGTGAGTTCTCCATTGAGACGAAGGTGCGCCACCGGGTGGGTATACAGTAGTCGGACTAAGGCACTAATATTACCAGGAAAACCCAGTTTATTGAGTCCTGCATACAAAAAGGCCACTCCAGGGAATCAAAAGCCTTTTCGGCATCTAGCAAGATCGCCGCAGCTGGGAGCTCTGGGTTAATCTGGTTGATAACAGCGAATAACGTGCGCAAATTAACTGCAGTCGATCTGTTGGTGACAAATCCCATCTGGAACGGGGAGATTATACGATTGATTAGGAGTGATATATGTGTCGCAAGCACTTTTGCCAGGATTTTATAATCTTGGTTTAACAGGGATAGGGGCCTAAAGGAGGTGCACCTATCAGGCGGTTTGCCTGGCTTGAGCAGCAATGACACAATAGTCTCATGCATAGTGGGGGGGAGCACACCCACCTCAAGAGCCTCGGCATAAACCTCCAGCAGTTGAGGAACTAGCAAGGTTTTGTAAGTCTTATAGAAGACGCCCGTGAGCCCGTCTGTACCAGGGACACGTGATCCATCAAGGTCATCTATGGCTTGGGATATCTCATCCGTGCCAATGGGAGAGGCTAGAAATTGCCTATCACCGCCCTCTATCCACACCATAGCGATTTCCTCCAAATAGTCAGAAAGGGATTGGTTAACTGACGGGGCTCTCATCGCATAGAGTCGGGTATAGTAGGAGAGGAAAGCAGTGCGTATATCCTCACCCTGAGTGACCTGGGTGCCATCGTCCAGTTGCAGTTGTGTGATGTATGCGGCCTGCTGCCGGGGCCTGAGCAGGCTAGCTAGGGTCCGCACTGGTCTCTCCCCTCCCCATACACCCGGGCACACGTGTATTTCCCCATATAAGCTGTCTCACGAGTGGCGAGTTCCCGGAACTTCTCCAGAAGCTTTGCGCGCTGGTGCAGCAGAGGTGGCGAACTCCCCGAGGCCGTCCGAGCATCAAGCTCCTTCAGCGCCCCCTCCGCTGCATCCAGGTCTCGGCGTATAACGCGCAGAACACCCGCCTGTTTAGTAATACAGATACCTCGAATATATACTTTAAATGCTTCCCATAACATAGCATGTTGGGACACTGAGCCTGTGTTGATCCTGAAGTATTCTACAATCGACTCTCGCACTTCGCTCTCAAATACCGCGTTGAGCAGTGCATCCGCCGGCAAGTGCCATAATCTATGTGGACGCGCAATACTAGGCAGAGTCATTGTCAGCATTACCGGTGAGTGGTCGGACAGCATGTGGGGCAAATAGTCTGTTGCCTGCGAATTTATCAAGAGAGCAGGAGTTAAATACCAGTGATCTATATGAGACCACGTACCGTGCGGCGCAGAGTAAAAAGAGTACTCTGTATCGGTCGGGTGTTGGTGCCACCAAGTATCGGTCAGTAAGTACTGTTGCAACAGGTGTCGAAGTTCGTCTGCAGAATGCAGTTTAGTAATACGGCCTGCACCAGTGGAGTCGGAGACAGGGTGCAAGGTCACATTGAAGTCCCCCCCAATATGATAGAATCGATAGGAATGCCAGACATGTGAGAAGATAAGCCAGCAAAAAAAACGGGGTTATCAACATTAGGCACATAGGGGCACATGCATCAAAGGTTTTTGCGATCGCAAACGGTGCGATTCGCAAAAATCGGCCGTTTGCGACCGCAAATTGGCCTTTGGAGATGCATGAAAGTGTTTCCTATGCGTAATTTAAGAATTCGCAATTATTTGCGAATTCCTAAATTGCGATTGCATTTAAGGAATCGCAATTTGCGATTCCTTAAATGCAATGCTAGAAGCACTTTCAAATAGCGATTTCAGCTATTTGGGACCGCAAATTACAGACAAATCAAACTTGTCTGTAATTTGCAAAAACTTTGAAAAATGCACTAAAATGCATTTTTTAAAGTTTTAGATTACACACACACATGCCCATGGGGCATGTGTGTGCACAACATGGGTGCACATCACAATTTCAGGGGTGTAACAGGGTGTCCTTTTGACACCCCTGCACCCTGAAATTGCATGCGCAATTTGCGAGTACCTATTGGTATTCGCAAATAGCGCTCACACTTCCCATTCATTCCTATGGGCCTGTAGGCCCATAGGAATGAATGGGAAGCCATTCCTTATTTGCGACTCGCAATTTGCGAGTCGCAAATAAGGAATGTGAAGGAATCGCTATTATTATAGCGATTCCTACATGCATAGGCTTTTGCGATTCCTTAATTGCGATTCCTTAATAATCGCAATTAAGGAATCGCAAAGCCTACCTTGATGCATGTGCCCCTAAGACATTGATTATGAGTATCTGCTTCACACCAAGGCTACCCGCCACCAACAAGTATCTTCCCTCGGGGTCTTTAACGACTGTGTGAACCTGGAAGGGTAGTGTCTTATGAATCAAAATGCACACCCCACGGGAGTAGGTACTGTAACTTGCAAAGAACCTGTTGACACCCCAGCCAGCCGCAAAATGATTATCAGAAAGTGGCGCGTAGTGTGTCTCCTGCAACAGCGCTATATGTGCCTTGTGTCGAGTTAGGTAGGCCAAGACCTGCATCCCCTTTCGAGGATTTGATAAGTCCAGTACATTCCATGTCATGCAGCGCAATTCCATTCCCCCCACCCCTCCCCTCAACCCTGACTCAGGAATTGTGGCAGCGAATTTGTAATAAAGTCAGTACATGAAGCATAGCACAGCCAGTAACAGCGTAACAGGGTTCCTGCATTTTCAAGGCAAACTTAAAATCACAACAAAACATTGCCCCCCCTCCAACCCCACCCACATCGGATAACCCCCCAACATGTATCCGGTGAATCCCCATAATTAACCATGTAGGAGATCTCCTAGGGGGAAGGCAACGCCCGGAGCGGGCCACTACACATAATATGAATCTTGCGATAATTGTACGAAACTGCAATTTGAGAAAAATAGAGAGCAACATGACATCAACCAAGGATATTACATCTTGTCAACTCGTCCCAAGCTAGTCCGTGACAAGTACAGACGGGGAGGCACAAAGCTGAGTAATTTCCCGGGGGGGAAGCGTAGTTTTCAATTTGCATTGTTTCCAGAAATTAGTAGCATCCACAAAAGTGTAAAATATGTGTGTCTTCCATCAATCTGGACACGAAGACCTGCCGGATACAGCATGGCATAGCAAACGTTCACTCCCTTCAACATCCGCTTAATGTTTTGGAACTTGCACCTAGCCTCTTGCACCACCGGTGTAAAATCAGGATATAATGACAACGACATCCCTTGATATTGTAGATCCGCAATTTCTCTGGCTTTACGAAGGGCCACATCTCAGTCGCGGTAATTAAGGAGCTGTGCAATAATTATACACGGGGGCTCCGGGAGCTGAACTAGGAGCAAGCGATCGATGCGCCCGCTCAACTGCGAATGTTCCAGAGAAAGCGTTCCTTCCAAAGAGGTCTGTGAGCAGTCGTTCCACGTAGGACTCGTGTTGGTGGACTCGGCCATCCCGGAAATGCGCAGGTTGTTGCGGTGCGACCTTGCCTCCAGGTCCTCCGCCTTGGACCCTGTCGCTTTGAGGAGGCGTTCCATACGTTCCAGATGCTTGTTCATGGTTGTCTGTGCATCTTCCTCATCGGGAATGCGCTTTTCAGCGGTCTCCAGGCGGGCCTCATGTTGTTCCAGGTGGCCGTGCATGGTATCAAGGCGTGCCGCCAGGGTGTCGAAGCGCGCGCCGATGGCAGAAAAACCAGCACGTAGCTCCGCCATTATGGATGCCGGTCCCTCCATATGTGACTGTTCCCCATCTGGGAGATCTGTGCTTTCCTGGGGGTCTCCACGTCCAGCGTCATCGCCGCCCTCCCGCCTGGGAGTCTTAGCATGCTCAATTGGCAGTTGTTGCTTCCTGGGGTCCCCCCGACCCATGATGAGGCAGGATATGGTTGGCCGCAGTCTGGAGTGTCAACAGCCGGGCAGACTAGGGTGGGATGGGCGCTGGGTGGATTAGCCGTGAAGCCGCAGTATAGGTCACAATGGATCTGCTATGTGATGCCCAGCCATTCCCAGCCCGCACCAATGGAGTTAATAATGTGGAATGCAGTGGTGGGCACCCATCCGCCGACAAGCACCGTGGAAGGACAAGGAAATAGGGGACGGTTGCGCTCTTAATGCCGCCAGCTCAATCACCAGGGAAATAGTGTCCTGACATGGGTCCAGTTGGGCCTCTGCTGCATGATTATGCCTCTCGGTGCTCAGAGTCCGCCACGCAGCCCTTAGAGGGGCCAACCTCAGCGGGGCGCAGTGTCACGCAGGAGTCGGGATTCTGAACCGGCATACCAGCCAGGCGCATCGCTAGATCAGCAGCAGCCGTGGGGAGAAAACCAGCGCGCTACTCACCGCCCAGCCCCTGTCCAGGGGGCTTGGTGGAAATGGACCGGCATCTGCTCCATGCAGGCCTGAAATCCCCGGCCTCAGTTGTACAGGGAGGTCGCACTGCGCAGCCGCAGCCCCACCTCCAGGCTCACCCGCAGCCCCTTACGCCACAGGACCTCCGGAGGCCGCGTCAGGCCGCCGCCGTCACAGGGCCCCCTGCCGCGCACAATGCTGCTCCCGACGCTGCCACCGGCCTCCGCACACGCCGCCCACTGTTAGCGACTCCCGGATGCCATCAGCAGCGAGGACTGCACCCCCGGGGCAGAGCAAAGCAGTTATGTCTGTGTGGCCGCTCGGGAGCTCCTCGATCAAGCCGCCATCTTGGTGCTTGGCAGGCCACGCCCCCATTGCACGCCCCTTTAATGCAAAAAACTGCATTAAAGGGAACGATATTTACGAGGCAGCATTAAGCCCAAAAAAGTGGCTTAGTGCTGCCTCGTAAATATGAAGCAGGCTCCTGCGCCACGGAACGTCGCAAGAAGTGACATTCCGGCGATGCAAGGGGCCTCATAAATGAGGCTCTCAGACTCTAGCAAGTCCTGCTATTGCACATGTACTACATGCATACTACACATGCACCCGCACTTGACGTATACACTAAATGTGAGCGCAAGGTTCTAGGCATTCAAATAACAGTGGAATTTTACACAAGACGGGCCTGTAGGGTGAACATTTAGTGACACAGATAAAAAGTTCTGGTCAAAATATTAATTTTGAAACATGGTATACTGCCACCACTGCTTAATGTACTACTCTACAGGACAGGGTAGTCTGCTGTCCATTATAAGGGCACTCTTGGTGCGCCCCTCCAGATCACAGGACAGGTCCTCAACCTTGCATAGTCTGTGGCAGGCCTAGGTCCCTGTGCTCAAACATAAATTACTGTTATGCTAGAGCCAAAATAGAAGTCAGGATACCAGATACACAGGTAATCGGGTATTCAGGGCAAGGGAGCACACTCGTACCAAGAAGGGGACATTCCCCACCCAACAAGAACCATTTAAGGTAAGAGTTTCTATCCTGAGGAATAATTTTTAAAAATTACCAAAAATCCTATATTTTGCACCTGGTATGCTCTAAGGCTCATTTCATAGATTCCAAAATATTTCTGGAGGTTGTTGAGTGAAGTTTAAATCTAAATCTGTACATAGAGTTGGAAGGTCCTATGTGGAAATCAACAAATGTAGACTTCCATGGACCAGGGAATATAATTGAACCTGACTTAACAATGATCAGAACAATTCAAGCATAACAGTCAAACTCTGCTAGGATTAAGAAATCACA
This sequence comes from Calotriton arnoldi, assembly GCA_963921515.1. Taxonomy (NCBI): domain Eukaryota; kingdom Metazoa; phylum Chordata; class Amphibia; order Caudata; family Salamandridae; genus Calotriton; species Calotriton arnoldi. The sequence continues at coordinate 400,173 of CAWUFW010002092.1, forward strand.
CCAGAAGCAACCAGCCCATGTTGGGTTCAAGAAAGGCTGGCAGAGGAACAAGACTCTACCAGACTTGTAAAACTCCACCACCGTCACCCAGGATCTACCAGGCCTAAAAGAACCTTACTATGATCAATAAACCTTGTCTCAGCTCCGTTCCATAAATCATACCGGAAGACACCGAACTTTACCAGATTAATGGAATCCCATGTCAGCAGCAAGCTGCTACAAGGCTCAATGAAACCCACTTTCAGCAACATGCTTCAGACAGCTTTAATAAGTCAAACCAGTGACCCCAGGTTTGCAGGATTAATAAACCACCCTTCCAACAACTGCCCTGTGTAAGTGTCATGAAATACTAGCAGCACCCAGCTTCTTCGAGATTCAATGTACCTAGCCGGTACAAACCAACACCTGCCAGGCTCAAGAAAAATTGTGGTAGCAAGCAGCCTCAAGAAAATGTTTGCCCGCAATTAGCCTTTTGCCATGCTCAAGAAACGCATCTGACAGCAAACAGTCTCTAATCTAACACCACAGCTAGACACTGACAAGATTGAAAACTATAGAGCAAAACCAGGCGCAGCAATTATCCCTGCCAAGGTAGATATCAAATTTCTCTGACAGGTATGGACAAATAGGTCACAATTAGGCAATGGTAGAGTCTCAAATAAGCCCAACACAGCAACCAGCATTTTCCGTACTGAAACAAACCATATCAAGCCCATACATGAAGCAGCGTTTATCATAACCGAGCCAACAATCAGCCTCTGCGAGGCCGAAGACCCCTAGCATCTCCCTTTCAAAAGCTCCCAACTCACATTCGCTCACAAGAAAGTTACCTGGTATCAAGGAATAAACTAGAAAGGCCCCTTTCAAAGTAGCATCAAGAGGTGATTTAGTTTGTATGTACTGGACTATGCATTTGCATGAAACTTACCATCGTGGGCTGGTGCCCCAAATTCTGACAGTGAGACCCCTCTCCTTGTCGTGACTAAGCCATCCATCCAAATTTTGGGGGAGCCTGGTGCCCATCGGGGGATGTATGTGATGCCTTGAGTGATGAGCTCGGTCAAGTAATGCTCAATCACTTCCTTACCCTGCAACAAGAACACAATCCACTGATAACTCAATACGAAGGACAGAATGATGGGACAGAGGGAAGGGGTACAGCATGAACGCACCTAGAGATGGGGCACAGAAAAAGGGCCTCTTGGAGATGGGGTACAGCAGGGCACAAAAAATGGGGAAGGAGCAAGAAGGGGCACAAGCCAATGGACACAATAAAATGGACAAAAATTGAAGGGACCTGGAAAGAAAAGAGGGGAATATAGATAACATTCCCATAATATGCGCATATATATGTTCTTCTCAATCAATCCCAGGTGTGTGGATTATTGGATTCCTGTGTGGAGACCATCTCATACTATCTAAGTGGAGGAGGTGCCACACTAAACGTAGATAGAATGATGAACTAGGGTTCATAGGCCCAAGTTAAGAGGAACACAGACACTCACTAAAACAGCACCAGAGCAGGTGATCAGGGGTCCTCATTAAGCCATACAAACAGATTCAGGACCGTAGTCCAATTTTATTCAGTTGATAAGTGAGGTTAAATGAGTAGGCACTTGCACATTGGACACTATAATTCGTTATGCATATGGAGCCGAGTGACTAAAGGGAACACCTTCACAGACCTTATAGCCACATGAGATGGCAAACGTCCTTCTGTCTCAATTTTCCTTCTACTAAGCCCTATCGCCTTCATTTAAGAAATGAGAATATTTCAATGAGAGAAAAGTAAATTGTTTGGGCAATGCTGTGGAAGCAGCACCCATCCTGCTCCCAGGGCCCAGAGATGCTGATATGGCAAGGAGGGAGTAAAGGGGAGGATGATTCTTTTTATTTTCAAAGCCTTCCTCAACCACTGCCATGACTCCATTACTTACCCTTTTGATGTTGGCCGTGTACTGCTTCATGGCAATTTTTTCCACTGTGCTTTCAATGCCAAAGAAAGACTTGATGTCAAGTGATGCTGACTGCTCGAAGCACGTCCATTCCTCATTCTCAGGGTGAACCTATAGCAAGCAAAAGAGGACAAAGAAAACGTAAAACAATGCTCAACATTTTGGAGGGCTAGGTAAATCAAATGACTAAAAGGATGTTTGTATAAGATTAATCCAGCATGTCATTCGGGAGTAGGAACAGAAAAGCACATTTTCATTCAACAAGAGACAGCCCTGCCCCTCTGACTATGGATAGTCCATCTTAAGGGAATCTGCCACTTTGGCCATATTAGGGCCTTATTTATGACAAGTGTTGTATCGCAGCGTGAAAACAGCGATGCAACACTTTTCATAGCGCCATCCTTGCGACACCATGGATGTACGGTACTTACTGTACGGCACTCCATGTTGCAAGGATTATAGAAACGTCAGTATTCTTGATGTATTTGTAGGCGCAAAAATGGTGCATTGCTGGAGTGTGTCTGACAACAGATGCAACTCCAGCAATGTGTCTATTCACATGGGGCAAGCCCCATGTGAAAAGCCCTGCGTCACCCCTTACGCCTGCTTCAAGTAGGCGCAAGGATTTGACGCAGTGAGGCCATAGAAGTGTTGCAGTGAAATCTCATAGATTTCACTGCGTCACTTCTACATGGCTTTCCTGCGTCGTAACGTCCACCCTGCATACATTATACCTGTCACAGGTATAATGTAGAGCAGGGGTTTACAAAGTGATGCATCTGCCTAGATGCGGCACTTCGTAAATATGGCGCAGCTTGGCAATTGCACATTTTTTACATCGCTGCAACGTCACAAAAAGTGACCCAACGGCGGCGTAAGGGCCTCATAAAAGAGGCCCCAAGCTGGTTCTTGTCTATGGGAGTATCCCCTGCCAATCCCAGATGGATTCTGTTGCAAAAAGTCTTTGTTGCATGGCCACAAATGCTGAACACTACTTACAAGAAATTGAGTAATTAGTTGTGAAGGATGTGAGCCCTTCACTTGGAAAGAGTCTGCAATTGTCTTGTTACTGGGAACACAGTATCTCAGTGTAGCACTTGACGCCCTGAGGGTAACTAAATGGAGCAGTACAAGGCCTACTCATAGGGAGATGGAGTGGTTTAGTAACCCCAGCTTGCTCGTACACAATAACACTCAATAAGTCATTGTCTAGTCAGTGTTTTGTCTCTTAAAAAGGAAAAGTACCTTCATTACACATATATTACTGATACTACATATTAAATTACAAATCTATACAACCAATTTGGTAGCTGGCAATACCTTTGGTGACAACTTCATAACATGTTAGACCCCTATTGGGTCCTGAACCCTATAATCACTGGACCCCAACATCACAATTTAAGGGGGTCACTATCAATAAGGCAGTCCAATTGGCTTTGTCAGGGTGTCACCACATCAATAAAAGCAAACCTATGTTGTAATTCACCAATGTAACACCACCGAAGTCAGTGGAGACAGTAGAAATGCACAATACATGTCATGATCCTCCATTTAAATCAATGGGGAGAGTATCAACAATCAATAGCATTCATTGCACTGTTAAACCTTGCATTGTTATCTGTTAGCCCGGTGAGTAAAGCAGTGCATTCAACGTGTGTCTCAGAATCTTTCTTTTACTTTAATTAGACTGCTACTGCAGTCATAGAGCCAAACAATAGAAGTCCCTGCACTTCACTTCCTCTGTACAAAAGGAAAGGCTCCAGAAGTGCTTGAAATGAAGGCAAACCTCTCCCGGGGTCAGGGATTTAATCTCCTGGAGGAGTAGAGTTTGGGGGTGTTGCTGCACATCCTGCAGCCCTCTCAAAACGGTTTAAAAGTTGGTGGTAAAGGGCAGTCCTTGGGGCACCACAAAGTGGGGATATTCAAATGTGCATACCCTTGTTGGGGATTATGGAGCGCTCCATGCTCGGCCCATGAATAATTAAACTGTGGTTTTCTGCCACGGGCAGAGAGGCGTACTGTAAGTATATGGCCTTGCACCATCATTTTTTATATGTAGGTGCCTCTGTCTTACCTGAGGCACCCTCCGCTCTTGCTTCTGTTGGAGGGTGCAGGGGTAGCCCAAGGCGCCCATGGCTCCTGCCGGCTCCCCACGCAGCACTCTTTGGTTGCACCATGCGGGAGCTGGCTGCAGCTGCTGTGGCTTCCCTCGCGTCCACTTGATGCTCAGGTGGGGTGCTGCAGCTGCGGACCCTCTCCTCCCCCAGATATGGGCACCGGAAATGGAGGAGCTTCTCCTCACCACTCCCAGGGCTCAGGCCTCCCCGGAAACAGCACTTGTAAGACAGCGTGTGTGCTCCAGGTCGTGCCTTTCTGTCCCAAGGGAGTGGTGGTCCCCAGGACAGTATTCTTGCATCAGGCCTCGGGTGCAGCGATCCACAGGGGCAAAAGCAATCTAGGGGAGGGGGCTCAATGCGTGCACCTTTCTTAGGGACAGTAATTAATTAAAGCAGCACTGACCCCTGTTCCCTATCCCACCACAGGGGTAATTTGAAGATGTTACAGGGGACCAGCAGTATCTAGGACCTTGTAGGGACTGTTTGCTCAATTGTGGGCTCATTTTTCTTCAGGTGGTCAGCCCTAACCACCAGGAGTCTTTTCTTCAGGGTTGCTGATTTCTAAAGAGTGTTTTGCACAGGGAGCTTGATTTTCTGCTTCCTATGCCAGACCTGTCCTCTGCCTGCAGTCCTGAAACTCTCTTCAGTTTGGAGCATTTTATCCTCCCCACCCCCCCCTACCAGCACAGAGAACACCCTCCCTGCTTCACTCATCAGGCCACAAGACCTCCTGGCTCAACTGCAGGGCACTTGTGTGTTCGCAGCAGAGTCATGGGCCAGTCCACAAAAGGTTCAGGGCAACCATCCAGGGTCACCCAGCAGGTCCATTTCCTCATCTGTTCCTCGGGGCATAAGGGTTCCAGCACCATCCTAAACTTGGGGGTCAGCTGGAGACAAAGTCCCAAAGTCTATCCTTGCAGAGTGCAGTAGTGGGGTAAAAGACCAGGAATCTTATTATGAGCTAAGCCAAGGAAATATGACAATTCTTAAAATGTCATAAGGTTTGCTGATATGATGTTAGGGACTGTAAATCTACATCCGGGATGCATGTTTGTCCCTATATTGGTACATTGCCAGACCTTATAGGCCTAAGGGGATCAAAACTATATTTGGGTGCAGATTTTACCAATAATTTATTTGCAAAGTTTTATATAGCGCTGGCTAGACCCGGAGGTATCAGAGCGCTTTACATGAGGAGCAGCGAGTTACATGTTTCATAGTTACATCAATTACAGTAGCCAAGTATAGAAATAAGAGAAAAACATGCGATTACACAATAAATGAGTTATAAGCGCGTGGCATAGCCCAGACACACGTCTTATGGGGAATGGAAGGTAGAGGGGGAATGGAAAACAGGGGTAAGGAATGCAGATGGAGTCAGGCAGACGGGGAGGGAGGGAAACACCACAGGGAGACGAGGAAAACAATGTCAGATGTCCGGCTGGGTAGGTGACGGCTGAGGGGGTGAACCAGAGCCAAACTCCTCTATAGCTGCATAGGACAGCTCCACCGGGCATCGGCCAAGGTTGCTCGGGCTCCGCGGTAAGTACAAACAGTTATGGTATCCGCCCAGGAGGCATCGTCATAGTTCCATCGCAAGCACCGGTCCCGGTGTTACTGGGAAGCGTTGTTCGCCTCATCCTCCAGCTCGCCCCCAGGTCAAGAGTGGTGAGAGGAGAGGTGGAAAGGACAGTTCCAAAGACTGCACAGGTTCCCTGACTCTGAACGTCGGGGTTGCCCAGCCCAGGATTCCTGGGTTACTATAGGTCTAAACAGCATCTTCTGGAGTAGCACGCCGTTTGCATCATGACCCTTTGAGAACTATCACTAGGGCAGTTCACCACTGTCTCTCTTTAGTGCTCCCTTACAGTCTCCTATGAGCAAGTATGAAGTGGCGGCAGCGGCCGCCATCTTAGGGTCAGGCATCCAGTGAACTCCCTGTTAATCCAACCAATCAGAGGGGTTTCAGGGGGCAAACCACCATGAGACTAGGGGAATCTCCATGGCCAGATGGATTCTCTCGCTCCCACAAACAAGTCCTACCTTGTGCGAGAGAGAGGGCGATGTGTGCGCGGGTCACGATCGGCAAGCCTGACGTCCCTCCTTGTCTTTCAGGATGCCCTCCGATCTCCCGCCTCATGCAAGAGTCAGCCGCTGACTCAGGGGCCCCAGCCGCATTCAGCCCCGCTCTCCGACTCCAAGCATACGGCCCCGCTTGAAGGTGATCCAGGGCCGCGCGAAATCTTCAAACTAGTGCCGCCATCTTAGGAGCGGGCCGCTCCTCCTCCTCGCGATCGTCGCGGCCTCTCACAACTCCGAGTAGGAGCGGGGGGGGGGAGCTCAACCGCTCACCTCCGCTTTCAAGCTGAAGTATTCCTGAGCTCCTGACCAGGACCGTCAGCTCCGCAGGGCCGAGGCTCGTATTATGCATGCAGCGACCGGTCCCCACTAGCGGAAGGAGGCTCCCGTACTCCTGGCTCGCGTTAGCTGCAGCTACGGCGCTCTCGCCAGGTGCTCTCACTGTTCCAGCACCGACAGCTCCCGGTACCAGCAGGGGGGGGGTCGCGGCCCGCACTTGCCCCCCGCCAGGGACTGCCCGTGCCCTCACAGGTCCTTGGCAGCTCTGGCCCCACACCTTGATTACTATAATGTGTAGTGCATATCTTCAGTAAGCTCAACAGACCTACAGTATGAATATCCACTCACATTATAAGGTCTACTACAGGTCAGTAGTAAACCTGGATGAGTCCCTTCTACAACTGACTACATGTGCGCAGATATCGAGCTGATCATGTGTTCACTTGTAATCAGCCCAGAGTCTCTTAACCTAGCTGCACAGTAGCAGACTTATCCTCCTTGGCAGCAAACACTCTCAGTTCATTTACTGGTGAATTTACCACGAGTGCGACTCAGGTAGTGAGACTCACTCACAGTAAAATTCTCAAAAACGAGTAGTTTTATACAAATGGTTCAGGGGGACTTAATGGGTGGAACCTATTTGCTACACTACTCCTTTAACCATGCCATACCCAAAACTTAATTTGAACTGTCAGTGAGCATCACCAGCACTTATTTTAGGGTAGTGGGCCCTTTATATTTGTCCAGATTTGTCTTCAGCAATCCTGAATATCAAAGATCACACGTAAACAGCACTGGTAAATGTGGTTCTTTTATTCCATTGGTTGCATTGAATCAGCGACACAGGAACTTTGCGCCATCTTGTGGCAAATTTACAAACTGCACCTACCTACACACAAAGCATTTACCATTCATAGAAACCTACAACTATTGTGACCAAAATATTTCATTGTTTGTGGATGATTGTATTAAGTGCATTGAGGTAAATTACAACAAAACTATGGCTTAAAACACAGTGTATGATTCCCAGGCATTAACAGCCAGTGGTGAAAGTGGGCTGCACCAGCAGAGGACATTTGCTGTGGCATCCCCCCCCCCAAATGTAGGCAGTTGCATTTCGTTTTTTGTACAAATTAATAACTGCCCCTACCCACTGGAGTTGTATTCTGCCCCATGAACTATGGCCTGCTCATCATACTATTCCTGTCCAAAGATCTAAACCCTGCCCAAACACATGGTACTTGATTCATGTTTTAATCCTTTGGCATTTGTTTGATAGTGTTTTCAGGTAGGCTAATCCTTTTAATTAGTGACCGATGACCATGTCTAGATTTATTGTATGACCGTATCGTATTTACTGTTGCTAATTCTTCCTTTAAAGGTGAACTTCAATTTTGAGAATACTATAATCTTGGTTTTGGCATAATTTACCTGAAGATGATTTTACTTATTACTGCCCCCTAGTTTAGTTAGTGTTCCCTGAAAACTGATAGGTGCAGTGCATAGGAGGACTCGGTCGTCTGCATAGGTTAGGCTTGAAACAGGTTGTAAGACTAGCTTAAGTCGAGATGTAGGATTTTACTTAAGAATCCAGGTAAGTAAGATAAATAAAGACAGAACAGCAGTGGTGCCAGAATGCGTTGTTAAGATGGTTGGTGACGGTCTGCTATCGGGTGATAACCTCACGCGCACCCACTTATCAGTGTGAAGCCCCAGTTCTGTAGTCTGGTCCACAGCCACACTATTCCTGCCTGATCGAATGCTGCGTTGTAATACCTGAAGCAGGCAAAGAATTCATCTTTAGGGTTGTAGAGGTCTTTGTTGGCTAATGAAAGTTGAGTGAATATATTGTTACGTTTGGAACAGTAGTTTGAAAGTCTGTTTGAGTATTTCCATCTCTCTGCACCAGGCTACGAGCTTGGCAAATAGTAGTTTGGCAAAGATCTTGTGTTGGCAGTCTGGAGGGACAATTAACCTTTAAATTTGTGGGTCTTGCTTCCATTTTATGACCGAGCCCTTCCAGGAAGAGGTAAACTACCATAAAGAACTATATTACTATATAAGCGCAGTAGTGCTGCTGTCAGCTCTGCTGAGTTCATCTTTAGGATCTCTACTGGTGTCCCGTATGGGGCTGCTGTTTTTGAGGCTTTATTTGAGGATATTAAGATTGAGATACCTTTCATCCATGGCCTATCCTTCACGAGTTCCCAAGACGGGCTATGTTTTTTTTTGCCATCCTAGGCCATGTAGAGTTTGGTTATATCGATTTCTCCCGATAGATAGTAATCTGTTGGTTTTACCTTTTGCAATGACATCGTTTACTAAGAACTATGATGTCCTGATGTCACGTTTTTCATGCATTGTGCTGCTCCATCCATCTTTCATCCAGAGTTTATCGTTTAATAGTTCAGCTTTCAAAGTTCGGTCTAATATGTACATTTCCTGGTATCTGGAGCTCGACTAAAGTTGCTTCATTTGTTAACGCAAGTCTGGCCTTCAGTTTCTTTTTATGCCCCTAACTTTCAGTATAAAGGTCCACTGTAATTTATTTGTTTCTGCATTTTAACCTTGATTGTGGGGTAGGTTGCACTTAGAAGTACCTATCTGCTTTAAGAATGTTTTCCAGAGAGGGGTGTTAAAATCGTTGTAATATGCGTTTTTGATCATGTGATCCAACCAGACCTATTGTCCTAGAGTGCTATTAACTTGTGCAGTAGATTTGCCTGCCATCTTATTTTTGATGAATCCATTCATGACAACATTCTAATGCTGGAAAAAGGGGGATTTTGGTTTTTTAAAATCGGGGAACTGAATTTTCCCCACTGACTTAAGTTGGAGTATAGGAAATTTTAGGAATGAAACGGATAAAATAAAGCTATTTGAGGTTTAAAAAATTGTGGGGTTCCGGCTAAATCGGGTCTGTTGGCATGTATATGAATCGTTAACGTTGTAGGTGTCGCCTGTAATATTCTCCTTCGTGGGGTTTGCCTCATACAGGAAGTGGAATGCTGCCAACTGCGGGTGGTGGTCTCTCTCCCTTCTTGGAGTTACTGTAAAGGCCTTGCAGTAATGGAAGTCAGGCAGATAGACTAAAATCCATTAAAGTCCTACTACATGCTGGAATGTGGGTCATCTTCCCAGACTCTGCCATGTAATGCCTTTAGTCCCATGTTATTTAGAAACTAAAAGAAGTTCTTGTCTTGCGCAGTGAGACATCTGGTGTTTTAGACACCTGCACTTATTATTATCATCATCCTTATTATTTGTAGTATTATTATTTACAAATTATTCAGGGCTGGATGCTTACCCATAATCCAGTTCCGGGTCTTCTGCTGCCCAAGGTACGGGCAATGTTTCGAGAAGCCACAATGTCACCACAAACTGAAAACAATGTGGTAGGAAAGTGCCCTCGAGAAGCTGACACTTTCTCAGGAGGAAAAAAAGAAAGGCATTACAAACCCTCCTTGCTGACGAAGTCTTCATAGGGTTGGCGAATACCAGAAGGATGGAACTCAAGAGTCAGGATCAGCAAGTGGAGGGGGTGAGGAAACAAGCTAAGGAACACAGTTTTACTGCATGCATCCTCCAACCAGACTGAGGCCTTTAAATAGTAGAAGAACAGGAAAAGGAAATGGCATCAAACACCCCATGAAAGGACACACAATGGATTGGGAAAGTGAGGAAGAAACCAATGGAGGAACAACAATAAAGGTAAGAAAAGAGAATGAATACCTGAAGTGGACTGGCTGCGTAGTCAGCATAAAAGTAGGGTGGGCGTCACTCTTGTAATTTGCTGTTGTGTAATTAGGTGAAGTTACAGCAAAATTACGCAAGATTACATGGTATGGTATTATGCAAGAACAGTAACTCAGCATTTAGCTCTATTTTCTTTTCCTATTTCCAGATGATGCATTGTGCACTAGAAAATATTGCTAAAAGCAACAGAACCCAAACGGCTGCAGCCAACAGGTGCTCACACTCACGATGTTTGTTGTTCCTGTGCTCCTGTGGTAGGATTTTTTGTGCTAAATTACTGCTAATTATGCGCATGGGCGTAATAACATAATTTTCTGTAATTAAATCAAAACAGCAACGCGAAATTACCAAAATGACTTTGATTACTTCAGTGTAACTAAACTTTTTCCCAGGCCTGCTTAAAAAGGCAGCTGCAAGCCCTCAGGCAGGTGATCAGTACTTTGGCGTTGAAGAGAGATGGAGCTGCTGCAGCCAGGAGCCCAGGAGCACAAGAGGCAACAGTCCCAGGTGAGATCCTCTCCCTGCCCACAGCTGCAGGCGTCTCACGGCATCTTCTAATCCTCAGGAAGAGCAGGACCCTGCAAAGCACAACGGTCCTCAGGTGCTCAGGCAGCTAAGAAGTAGCGGAAGCAACACAAATTAAGCGCTGGTCCTACCCATTGCAGCTGTATCTTGGTCCTTCCACAATGCACTGGTGTCAAATTGCTGATTGTTCCGGTCAAAAGACCCATACCCTGCCCAAACCCCTGGATCCTGCCCCTTGGATCATGCACAGCCAACCAAAAAGTATCCTGTCTATTGAACCTGTCTGGTAAAGTGCACTAATTGCGATGGTGACTTTCACATGGCGATCTAGATGCTCTAGCACTATCCTTTTATTCTTAGTTGTTGAGCATGGACACTTCAGCTCTGAGTGCAATAGAACGTGTTTTCTATTGGACTACCCGGCTGGCTTCATTCTATGTTCTCTTTTTCTTCACTGTGATCTCAGGCATGTGCCATGATTTTTAGTCCTCTGTTCACACTCACTTGGTGATTTTAAACCTATATATATATATATATATGAATTTTTTTCTAGCCCTGAGGAAGTGAATGACTTAAAATTGACAACACGAAACACATGTTGTCGAGAATCTTTATAATGGGTAGCACTGGAGAAGTGTGCCAATACAGACGATTTACACATACAGCACTGTGGAATTAAGATTATGTGCAATTAATGGCCCCTGTGTAAATACACAAATACATCTCTGCCAATCCTATAAGAGAATCTACAGACCAAATAAAGAAAAGAGCAAGCCCACTCTCCAAGACATGCACAGTTCCTATTAAGCAAAAACCTGCAAACATTCCATCACATTACACTGTCACAGCTCTCAAGAATAGCAAGAAGAAGTTGCAAGAAATCTGGATTATTAATTCGCCCACTTCTATCATAAATAATTAGGGAACTACTAACACTACCCAGCTAAGTCTAACTCTCTATTGTACTGAACCCACACTAAGCACCCAATGCTAAAGCTAAAAGATCCTAAAAACAAAAGAAAGATGTCAAATGTTCCATCCCTGTCTAAGTTAACTGCACACTTGGACCCCCCCCCCCCCGTCCATGTAAATGCATCACTACTCTGGACTGCTCAGCGGCTTTAGACTCTGCCCATCACACCCGATTGATCAAATATCTAGAACAAAATGGGAATCATAATTGCAATCCTGGAGTCCTGGCCTGAACGCAACAGATCTTTCCCGAAAGATCCCAAATAGTCTCTCTGCACACTTTTCATTCTCAGCCATATTCCATCAAATTGTTGAGATCTTTCTGTAACATCGCACTTATCATAGCACTTAAAAGGTGACCGTGGGCCCACTCCTAACTCCCCGCTTGGGGGCATCCTACAGGATACCTACTTGTACCCTACTCTTGTCTAAATTTAACATCCATAGCATGTGACACATTACAGTCCTTTGCTGAACTGACCCAGATGTGCATTCAATTCTCATAAGATAAAATCTTGATTCCAGCAATGCAGAAAGTCTTGATAGATGTTGAATTCTGGATGACAAAGCGTCTATTCAATTTAACAATGCTAAAAGCAAGCGTATCATTTATGGCAGCCAAGAAAGCCCATATTGAATTCTCTTCCTCTTCCAGAAGACTTTTTTCAAATTACAGCATCACCGAAAGTAAATTATAGTAGTCTAGCTAGACTCAAGCCGAGTGTGTGATGCACAAATTAGGCCGATAGCTAGAAGCTGCTTCTGGCCACACTTTGCTGATCCCAGACATAAACTCATGGATGGATTACGGAAGTACTCTTTATGTAGGCCTCACAGCTTTTCAGGTTATTCGCTTGCAAACGGCTGAGAATGTCTGACTGTCTGTTTCTGGTGTTAGGAAAAAGAGAGCATATTACTGAGAGCAAAAGACCTGTACACTGACTTCCAGGGGAGGATAGAATTCTGTTTAAATTGGCTTCACCTTCCAATGCATGAATAACATCGTTCTGGAGCATGGGTACTCACTCGCAAACATTTGCCCAGGGGCCACAAAGTACGATCTGTGGTGTGCCCGAGGGCCGCACTGATGCCAGCAGGCTGGTGGTAGGGGGTCTGGGTGTGTCAGGGGTTGTGTAAGGGGGTCTAAAAAGTTTTTAAATAAACGGGCAAGCAGTTATTTGCAGTTTAATAAATGCTTTCCAATTTTTTTAACATTGTTTTCTGAATATTAGTGCTCAGCAACTAAACAGCAGCTTGTGCTGCTGTTCACTAAGGTGGCCGCATGTGAAGGTCAACAGGGCCACAAGCGGCCCCCGGGAGTACTTTGAGTATCACTGTTCTAGAGTAATTAGCTTGATAGAGTTACTTTGACTTAAAGTCGGTTTCTAAAGCCATAGGGCCTTTTCATTTTAAGGGCTGCCCTCCTTACCGCTAGAACCCCTGATACTACCTTTACAATAGCTTAAAAGACATGTTTTTTCAAAAGCGTTCTAAGACATTCGCCGAGAGACCCACTTACCTGTGGTGTCTGACTGGGAGCCATCTTCTCTATTCAATATTTACATCAGCACCTTGGCATTGATGGAGCAAGGACTCGAACATGAGACTTGCTCGGAAAACAATCCTCTCGATTTAACTCACTAGCGAATTAATAACAACGTGTTTGTAATTAATAATACACATTTCCGTTACACACGGGAGAAAAATGAAGCTTGCCTATGTGTTTACTAACTGCAATAACATGAACGTAGGACTAAATTGCATTCTAACACGGGATCTTTTACTGCGCATGCGTCTACTGCATCTAAGTAGTGTGACGTGCTGACGCTTGGAGGGAAATTCTGGCGCTTGTGCAAAGAACTATAAAATGGCTGCTTAAAAGCTCACATGCATGGCACCTGCTTGCAGAAATTAGAAAATAAGTTTTATACTAACGCAAATGCAGAAAGAGAAATAATAAATGGTATGGGCTACAGTAGAGGTTGGTGGTATACAGTGAAATCATTTATTTTTGAGAATAACATTCTTCCTTTTGACTTTATTATTAGTGCGTATTTGGGCCTGTCAAAATTTGTCTGAGTCGAGCAGACTGACGTTGCGCGACGCATGCGCCCTGGTGTGGAAATTCGAAAAGATGACTAAGGACTTGTCACGCGTCCAAGGTCGGCGGAGATGTGCCCTGGGAACATGAGGGTGAAGAGTTCATATGAAGGAACTGTATTCAAAAAGTTGATACATTTATATTAATAAAGTTTAAAGATGTATGGGAAAGGAAGGGCGGAATAAAAGTTTGAGGGGAGGAGTTTGGAAAACAATGGTTTAAAGAAATAAATGAAGTATAAGCATGGTGTGATGATCATCCCCCCCTCGCCTGTCCAATCAGAAGTTAGTATTTTGTAAAATTGAAACATTAATGGGTGGTACATGCTTATGGAAGGGTATAATTGAAGTAGTCTAGTTAACTGAAGGGGAATCATTGATTACGGATTTGGGGTGATGCTGATGCTCTGAAATGCTGATAAAGAAATCGAATGCAGAACCATCTACTTAATCTGGGTGGGTTAGAAAGAAGATCGCGGAAGAACCACGAGGAGGAAGAGAGTGTCAGAGAGGGGTGCGACGTAGTCGTCGGTATCTAGAGAGGTGAAGTATCCTGTCCTGATTCCTGTCCTGAAGCCTTTGTCTCCTGATCTGTCCTGGGGTCCCTTACCAGCCATTTGTCCAGGGGTTGGTCTTCACACCATACTTTGGTAATTATAAATTCATCGTCTTAATAAATGCTCTTCTCTCTCTATCCTCTTCTTTCTGAGCATAGTTGTTGTGTGGATCTAAATTACTGTTATTTCTAATGAATTTTGATTAAATTTGACACTCTTGCGAATGAGGATGTTTGTACTGAAACGCTTTAAGAACCAATTAATTTAGATAAAGATTATAAAAATTTACAGAGTCTGTGATTATTTTTATCAAGAAAATGTTTAATTAAATTATGTTAATTATCACCATCAACTAGTTCCACCTAAATGGTCCATTGACCAGAGGAAAGAACTATTTGATCAAAGAAAGGTTTAGTTAGAGAAGAAATAACTAGATCGTGAGGTATGAAAATTATACAACTATAAAGTTCCAGCGGTCTACTTGGTGATTAGTGCTAGAGAGTTATATGGGCCCAGGTGAGTATATGGTAGTGGAGTATCTGTTACTAGTACGCCGCTGGATCAGTTTTCTGGTAGCAGAGCTATGGTTTTTAGTGACTAGTTTGGTGATAAGTATAGATTATTGATTTTGATTTATGTTTTAAGAAAAGAGTTAGCGTCCTGTTTTTATGTCGTCTGGAAAATTCACGGGGAATGAATAGCGGGTGGCGATAGAAACCACGCTGCAGTGAGGTTACTCATCTGTTGGAATAACACTGGGGGGCTAGTGAAAGCTAGCAGTGTTAAAGTAGGGACTATTTTTTCTGTGTAGAAGTGAGAGCGATTGATAGCAAAGAGTTCGCTAGTTAAACTTTAGGCGTTATGTCACCTAGTAAGGGTAACCCTAAAGGAGTAGTAGGTTCTTCTAAGCTAGATTGATAGCGAAAGGAGTTCGCTGGTGAAACATCGGTCTCAAAATTCCCTAACGGGTGACACCGGAGGAGTAGCAGGTTCTCTGGAGCTTAGGTGAAGAGTAAGCGGAAGGTTTTACTCGCAGTGAAAAGAAATAAACTATCCTTTGATTTAGTGGAACAGACAGAGTAGCGAATGTTTTTACGTCGTTATTAACAAAGAAATTTAAAGAGAATATCGAAGTTTCGTATTACCTTGTAAAGGGAGGGTCAGTTGCCGGAGTGGTACTGATGTCACAGAGAACCGCGCTGGGATTGGTAGATACAGCGGGCGTGTGACAGGAGGAGTTTTGTAAAGGAGGGGTGAGAAATCGCAGGAGTTGGACTGACGTCACAGAGAGCCGCGCTGGGATTGGTAGACACAGCGGGCGGGTGACAAGAGCAGCATTGTAAAGGAGGGGTCAGTAGTGAGGAGCAGAACTGACGTCAGGAAAAGGCCGCGCTGACATTAGTTAGAGTACGGGTGTGAGCCTGATTTGATTGGATAACCAGTTAAAAGCCGCGATAGGATTGGTGAAGAGAAGATTGTATGCAGGATTTTGATTTGACAGTAAGTGCAAGACGTACAGGAAGAAAATTTCAAGGGTTTGCGGAATACAATTTCCTACACCGATCCTCAAGAATGTATGGAGAAAAGAGAAAGATGTCATTTTTTAAGAAAATAAAGTATTTCTTTGTAAAGGATAAGCCTGTGTTGACTAGAGAGGGAATTCCTATTCTGCCACCAAAGACACCAGCATCTTTTATGATGATGGAAAGAGGATATCATACTTGCGTGTGGCTGGAAAACTGGACAGAGTACACGAAGGATGATGGTGTGTTAGCGTTTCCTAAAGATGGTACGTTTAATGGGAGGATTCTTCAGAATTTGAGATTGAAAATGAATGATTTAGAACCTAGACCTAGATTAACTCAATATGAGGCTTTGGAAGAATGGGAGACTGAGTCATATGAACGAGAGAAATGCAGAGGTGGAAGATATAGAGGATTTTTTCCGAGACACTTGCATGAGTCACGAGAAGGGCAGATGAAACAGTGGAGGAGAGCTATGGTATCAGAAGGGTTATATCCAGTGTTGATGGCTGAGGAACAATCTGGAGGAAAGTGTAAGGAGAAAACAAAACATTTGAACACAGCAGGATATGGTGAATCAGATGATGACCACCGTATCAAGAAGCAGCTAGTAAGGTTGTCCCAAGTGCGCCAGTATTGGGAATACCATTAACTCCACAGATTTTACATGCAACATCATACAATAGAGTGTTCCAAGATAATGAAAGAGAAGCTTTGAATAAAACTAGGGAAGAACTAGTTCAAAGGATAAGTCAATTGAATTTAAATACTGAGGCTTTAACAGTACCAGTAACCATTGGTCCAGTAATCCCATTATATGGGGATAATAAGATTACCTAAAAGCCACAACTTGTGACAGTTCCATTAAATAGTCCTAGAAAAGAGATAGTAATCACAGATGATCAGGTTAGTGAAAGTGAGTCAGTTATTTCATTAATGGATCTCCCTATTGTGGAACCTCATGCGTAATCTCCAAAGAGAGAGTAACACCTATGAATTTGAGAGAAAGAAGACCTTTAGTTCTGGCTGGAACTGCAGGCGCATCAGTAGTCACCTCTGAAGAAATAGAAAGGTGGGCTCAGGAAAGAGATAATCAGAACCCCAAACCAAAGCTTTTAGATATCAGCAGATTAAAAGTGGAATTGGAAGAAATGATGACCGGATGTGTAGGTACAGAAAGATTAAATGTTTACAATGATGAGGAATTATTGTTCCTATGTAAGAGTATAACAAGGAGAGCAAGAATATTTCATGAGAGACTAACTGAAATAGCTTCAGAGATTGGAATAGACATAGGGAAATCAAAGTTGTTTCAAAAGCCCTATCGAGTGGATTTTACTGATAAAGATTTAGAAAGTGTAAATGCTTTGGGAAAAAGGCTACAGATAAAAGAATTGATGAACATTTTGCGAAAGTGGGGAGACATTGATAAATGGAGAATTAGATGGATAAGAAAGAAAGAAGAGGTGCAAGCGAGAGAAGCAGCAGCTGCATTTCCAGTAAGAGAATCAGGAAAGGTGGAAAAATTGTGCCCGATGAGAGAGCTTCCAGGAGGTGGATATGTCCATGTTCCATGGAGTAGACAAGATATTTTATCATTTACAAATGATTTCCCAAAATTGAGAGAAAGGGAAACAACCTTTACTACGCATGCATTACATCGCATGCCATTAGATCGCGGTCTTTACAACGCAAGTCGTTACAACGACTTGCGCTGGAGGGCGCTATAGGACAAGGAATAGTTTAATTTACTATCCAACACCTTCCCGACTGTACGTAGACTGGAGTTGGAATAGTAAATTTAACTACTCCTACGTCCAGCGCCCTCCAACGAAAGTCGTTGTAACGACTTGTGTGGTAAAAACCGCGATCTAATAGCATGCGATGTGAATGCATGCATTGTATAATCATACATTCGAGAGAAAAACCAGTTGAGTGGTACAAACAGGTAGAGAGGTTTGTGAAGGTTTCAAAGGTGTTATTGAAAGACTTGGATGGTCTATTTGATATAGTGGTACCTGCTGATTTATGGACAGTATGTAAGATTACAATTAATTGGCCCAATGAGGAGTATCCTAGAGATGCAAAAACAGGAGCACCTTCGGAAGAGGTGATGAAAGGGAAAATCCCTCCTAAAGAAACAGATTGGGTAAAAATAGATAGAACAACTCAGGAACCAAATGAGTCTGTACATGCGTACTATGAACGGCTATTACAGGTGTTTAAGCAGTATAGTGGTTTTGAGAATATTGGTGACAAAGATATGGGACATTTTGTGTATCGGTTTGTATATGGATTGAAACCAGAAATTAGTCAGATGATACAGCAGCACATGTTGTGTTGGCAAAGCAAGACAGTGGATGAGATTCTAAAGTACGCGAAATATTGCGGAGATGACATTGAGGCCAGGCGTAGGAAGCTAAAGGAGAAAATGATGTGGGCACAAGTAAAATTGGCAGAGCAGCAAGAAGAGAAAGCAAATGACCAAACTAATAATCAAGTGAAAGAACTGAGTCAGAATAATCAAGGAGCGAATGGTAATAAATTTAAGGGGCGAATGGGCAGAGAAGAAGCGAGAAAGAAGTTTCCTTGTCATGCGTGCGGAAAGCTTGGACATTGGAAGAACGAGTGTAAGAGTACTCAGAATAATAATAATAATAATGGGCCAAATCAAAATTTAATCCCACAGATGCAGAATGAAGTACTTAGGAATCAGCATCAACAGGTAGTTACTCCACAATATCAGGTGCCACCAGCTCCTATGCCAAATTTTGTGAACCATCAAAGTTTCAGTGCGAACACCAGATTTCAAGGAGAAAGTGGTAAGAATAACAGAACAATTGCACAATATTTTTTACAGAATGATGAAGAACATTCAGATACCGCACAATGACGGTGCCTGAGGGGGGAGGAAGAGGAGTGCGTGCTTGGCGCATCATTGCCGGTAGATCAGTCAGGTCCATTCGTTGATGGGAGAGTAGAAGGTAAAGACATTACTTTCCTACTGGATACTGGTGCTACCAGGTCTACTGTGAGAACAGCAGACATCCCAAACCTACCCCTCTCGGGAGAGACAATCCAAGTTGTAGGCGTATCCAACCAACAGATTAGAACCCCTATCACAAAGCCAATGGAGGTGTACATTGGGAACTTCAAAGAAATGCATCGATTTGTAGTTTGTGATTCCAGTCCAGTAAATCTGTTGGGAAGAGATCTTTTGTGCAAGATGAATTGCACGATCTATTGTACACCGGATGGTGTTGCTTTCCAAACCCCGATGAGGATGTTGTCTATAAAATGATGCTGGCCAAACAGGGAACCGAAGTAGATGAAATGTTTTCGTTAATAACTGAGAATGAATTGCCAGAAGAATTAAGAACGACAGTTAATCCAGAAGTGTGGGATTTTACAGGAAAAGACATTGGGCTAATGAAGAATATAGACCCAGTTAAGGTGACAGTGAAGGAAGGTGCAGTGTATCCAAATACCCGACAGTACAAAATGAGTCCAGACGTAAAGTCAGGAATTATTCCAGAAATTGAACGAATGGTTAAACAAGGTATTTTAAAAGAAGTGATGGGTAGTCCCTGTAATTCGCCAATAATGGGACTGAAAAAGCCTAGCGGAAAGTACAGAATAGTGCAAGACCTATGGAAAATAAATAAAATTGTAATTCCCTGTTGTCCAATTGTGCCAAATCCAGCAGTGATCCTTTATCAGATACGGTGGAATGCAGGATGGTTTACAGTAATTGATTTATGCCAAGCATTCTTTTCTATTCCTTTGCACCCAGACAGCCAGTATCTTTTTACGTTTAAGTTTGAAGATCGTATTTATGCATGGTGTCGTGTTCCTCAAGGGTACACAGAGAGTCCTTCAATTTTCAATCAGATTTTGGAAAAGTGGTTGGAATCGTTGATCATGCCTGGAAATTCTGTTCTGGTTCAGTACATTGATGACCTATTGGTGGCATCAAAAACACGAGGAGATTGTGTCACAGATACAATTGCATTACTGAACCATTTGGCTGAAGGAGGACACAAGGTGTCTCCAGAAAAATTACAATTCTGTCGACAAGAAGTAAGATATTTAGGTCATAAAATAGAAAGAGGAGTTAGAAAAGTGACACCGGAAAGAATAAAAATAATCAAAGAAATGCAATTGCCACAGACTCAGAGAGAAATGAGAATGTTTCTGGGAGTGGTTGGATATTGTAGGCAATGGATTAATGGTTTTTCTATGTTAGCAAAGCCATTAATGCAGATGATCCGGAAACGAGCAAAAGATCCAATTGATTGGAATGATGACTGCTTAGAGGCATTTGTGAGATTAAGAAATTGTTTGTGTGAGGCTCCTGCTTTGGGCATTCCTGATTATTCAAAAGATTTTTCTTTGTTCTGTTGTGAAAGAGAAAATTGTGCACTTTCAGTTTTAACACAGAGACATGGATTGAGTCGACGTCCAGTGGCATATTTTTCAGCCACATTGGACCCAGTAGCTTCAGCTTTGCCTGGCTGCTTAAAAGCAGTAGCTGCTACTTGTATGAGTCTGGAGCAAAGTGAGTCGATAGTGATGGGACATCCGGTGAAAGTCTTTGTTCCACACTCAGTCGAAATTCTATTGACAAGAACAAGAACACAGCACCTCACCCCTAGTCGTTTGACAAAGTACGAAAGAGTGATTTTGGGAGCTGAGAATGTGACTGTAATAAGATGTACGATTCTGAACCCAGCCACTCTATTGCCAGACCCCTTGTGATGAAGAAGTGAAAGATGAAAGTGATCATGATTGTTTGGACGTGACTGAGTTATGCACGAAGCCCCGCCCAGATATAAGAGAGACACCTTTGAAAGAGGCTGATCATGAGTTATTTATAGACGGCTCCTGCCTTAGGACACAAGAAGGAGGTCTAAGTGGTGCATATGCTGTTTGTAAAATTTCTGGGGTAATTGAAGCATCCTGTTTACCTGGGGTCAAGTCTGCACAAGTAGCTGAACTGATTGCCTTAACCATGGCATGTAAAAAGGGGAAAAATTGGAGAGTAACCATATTTACGGATAGCCAATATGGTTTCAGGATTGTGCATGACTTTGGCCAGCTTTGGATGCAAAGGGGATTTCTGACTTCCTCAGGATCTCCTATCAGAAACAGCAAAAATGTAAAGGATTTATTGGAAGCAATACAATTGCCAAAAGAGATAGCAGTTGTAAAATGCGCTGCACATCAGTCAGGAAATGACTATGTGACTGCTGGCAATAATTATGCTGACCAAGTGGCAAAATACTGTGCTAAAAATGCAGTAGCCATTAACAGAAAAATTGAAACGGGTGAAACCAGATGCCAACTTATGTACTTCTCAGTACCAGAAACATGGGATGAGATTAGACAATTGCAGGAAGCAGTTGAGGAAAAGGAAAAAGAAATCTGGATAAAGGCAGCCTGTACCAAAAGACCACATGATGAGGTATGGGTGTATCCTTTGGCAACATATAACACCGCCTCTAACTACAAGCAGATCATCATCAAAATCAAATCTCCTTTGGCTGCTACTGTATAACAGGGTGTCTAATAGAAGTAGATCTCCTTTTGTATCAAAATAACCTCAAGCTACACCTCGACAAGAATTAGGTAATACAATCAGGCAGATTTGCTAACATTTGATGCAGCGCAACGCAGCAAGATAAATTGCTGCACTGCCTCAAATGGAGAGGGCAGGAACACTCCATATCTACTAAGATAGGGCACATTCCTGCTCTCTCTCTGCGCTGGTGCACTAGTGGCTGCCTAGCAACAATGCAGGCACCCTTGTACCATGGTGCAAGGCTGTCTGCATTGCAGGCAGGATTGGTATTGTGCAAGGGACACCTTCCTGCACAAAAACAATCCTCCTAGGCTTTTTCCTCTTTCTATATGTGCTGCAGAATGCAGCACACATAGAAAGAGGGAAGATGAGGAGAAATTAACATATTTCTCCTCGTTACACCTCCCCTTGGAAGGCTTACCATTTTGATGCGTTCCCAGGTTTACTAGTGTTAGTAAATCTGGGAATGCGCCAAAAACCACGGGTGGATTCATGGTAACACCCACACTCGCTCCATGGAACTCCTTTCCAGGGCAGAGTAACGCAAGGCAGCAACTTGCTCTGCCTTGCGTAGCTCCAGATTTACTATGCCACGCAAGCCCTTAGTAAATCTGGACCTATGCGTCAATCCATCCTTCATCCTCTTCCCTTTCTTTGGACCACTGCTTTACCGAAGATCGTAAATAATCTTGCCATATACATGGATACTGATTCCTTCTAAACTAATCGAAATGTGTATAAGAAAAATATTTTTTTTATTGTGCAGTTAGTTAAAAACATTACAATACTGTTAGAAATGGGATCTCTGGTTGGCTAAGGCTCGCGCCAAAGCCAAGCAGAGACCACCACTCTAGTCAGGGCAAGGAAGTTACACGCCGAAGATAACCCCTGCTCACCCCCTTGGTAGCATGGCACGAGCAGTCAGGCTTATCCCGGAGGCAATGTGTAAAGCGTTTGCGCAACACACACCCAGCAACAACATACTATGCACACCACAAAAAGGAACTCCACACAAGGGTATATCAAAAATAGCCTTTGTATTCTCATAATACATTAGAATAGTATTCACATAATACACATGGTGCCAACTGGCACTGGGCAATATCTACAAGGGATTATTTACACATGACAGGGCCACGTGGGCCACTGTCAGAACCATCACTTAGTGAACCTAACATAAATGTAGGACATATCATAAAGGTACAGCCAGTACTCACTGGTAACCACTATACTCAGCATCAGCCTGTAACATAAACCACATTATGCACAGTATCACATTAGGCGCAAAATACATTATACGCCAACCTCACCAGCATAAATACATTATGCAATCATCTCATAAGTCTAAACCTATTAGACACTAACATCCTAAGCATAAATTACTTTAGGCATAACCCACAGTAGAGAATAACTCACAACCTAAACGCATTAGGAAATAATAACCTCACAAGCATAAACACATTATGCAAAACCTCATAATCCTAGAAATACATTTAGAGGTATGGTAAACCATAGTAAATGCATCACACTTCCTAGCACCACATATTAGGACACAAATCACATTAGCACATAACCTCACAGTAGAAACCATAGCAGAGGCATAAATCACATTAGCCTATAAATCCTAGGAAAGAAGCTCACTAACACACAAATCACATTAGGGCCTGGCGCCCTATAAACCTAACTGTCCCCCTGGCCATCTCTAAAGGGGCTCAAATGCCCTATGTCCAAAGAGTCAGGGCGCGCTGCCAAGGCAGCGAAAGTCAAGGGTGCGCAATCTGCGCAGGCCTAAACGTAGCAGCTGCCCACTACTTGCTGGGCAGCTGTGAAAAGTCAGGGGCCAAGGAGTGCATCTCACTCCCAAATTTAAAACATGTGTCCAAATAAAGAATAACCTAAACGGTGCAGCTGGCACTAATTGCTGCGCAGCTGTAAATGAAGGAAAGGCCTGGGCACTGAATGTGCCCTTGGAACAAATGTGCAAAACGTTGCAGCTGCCTCCTAGCAAAACGGGGCAGCTGTGTAAAGAAATGTGGCCACGGAGGGCGGAGAGCCTGGGCCCCTCCCGTAGGAGCCATATGGGCTCTAAAACTAAATGTGCCACAACGTTGGAGCCACCTAGGCTCTGAAACAATTATGCCCAAGGTTGCAGCTGCCCGCTCACTCTTGGGGCAGCTGGGGAAGGAACAGTGGCAAATGCGGGGCAAAGCCCGGGACCCCCCCGGGCTCTCAACCGATGGATATGCCCCTCGTGGGAGCCACACGGGCTCTAAACAAAACATGCCCGCCTCGTAGGAGCGGCCCTCTGCCATGCGGGGCCGCTCAGACTTTGTGCCTTGCACAGGCACCGACACCAAGGACCACCACGGAGCCCCACTCACCGACTGGGGGCAGGACTCCTCCGGTCTTCTCCATGTGGGGCTTCCCTCAGCTTACGGGAGCCCCGCCCGACCACAGGCTTCTTCCCGCTTCACCCGGGCCCCCTCCTGGGACCCGGGACTTCGATGTGAAGCCTGCGAGGCTCCGCCGGCACTTCCTCTTCCTGGCCGCACTCCTCCCTTCACCCGGGCCCCCTCCTGGGACCCGGGGCTTTTAGATCGAGCCTGCGAGGCTCCACGCGGATCTCTGGCGGCGAGCGGGACTTCCTTTCCTCAAGCGGAAGTCCCGCCCCGCTCTAGGCATCGGCTGCCTGACTTACTGGTCGCCGCGAGATCGCGGCGGCCGTTTCTCCTTCTCTGGGCGGCAGTGAGGGGTAGGCTCCCTCGGAATTTAAGATATAAAGCGGGGTGGGCACCCGCTGTGTTACCAAAGAAAATACATAACGCGAGGTAGGCTCCCGCGCAGAGCAGGCAAAATGCGGGGTGGGCACCCGCTCTTCCCACGCACTGTGAGGGAATCCCCACGTCGGGATTCCCTCGGAAATGATCGCAGCTTAGCGCTGCAAAGCCCACGCACTCCTCTCTCCTGGTGAAATAAAAATAAAGCGCACACAGGGCGCTAAAGATGCAACAAAGGTCCTGGGGGATGCCAAGAACAGCAGAAGGGACCCAAAGAGAGTCCTTAAGGCATCAAGGGGGCAATGCAGGGCCCAGGGAGGCAAGCCCTCCTGGCAGCCCCCTGGGCCCCCAGCAGCAGCACGCCCGGCAGGAACAGCACCCAAAACTGAACAACTTCATGGGGTCACAGCCCCTTCTTTTATACACCATTTTCCTTTGTCTACAAGGTGCAGGGCATGGGGGAACCAGATACAACTGGTTATGGGAGGATTTGGAGCACTTTGTTTTGCTCAGCTCCTCTCTCCTTTCAGAGTGTAGGCTAGGGACATCAGACGCACCACAGGAGGTGGAGCCAGCATTGTAGAGGGCAGGCACAGCCCTATTCAGGTCCCAGGTGCAACTCCTCCCACCCATCTACATGGAGATCTCTCCATTCAGCCCTGCGCTGACTCACCCTGCCCCACCTGGAGCCACACACACCTCCTAGCCCCTGTCACTCACAAGCCAGACATGCAATTCACATCAGGCAGGCAGACACAGAGCACACAGAAATGCCAACTTCTAGAAGTGGCATTTCTCTACCAGTCACCATAAATCTGCGCACACCATTGCGCAGCATTTATTCTCACGAATTCAGACATACTAGACTTGACCATGCTGCACCTCTCATAACAGGAATTACCACTGGACACACTCATCCTCAATGCATTCCTATGGGAGGGCAGGCCAATCTCACCACACACGCACACAGCGCGCACCCACTTTACACTGGACCAGAGTGCTAAAGTGCCCAGAGACTTAAAACTACTAACACCAAGTTCCATATAAGGCAAAAAGTTCAGGGGTGAACCTGCCAAAAAGGGCCATTTCCAACAAATACCAATAACGTAAAAACAGTTAAAAACAATAAGAAAAAAATCTCATCTGGAACCACTGTAACCACTAAAATTAATGTTCCTAGTAAATACATAACAAATCAATTAATTCACATTATTTGGTTTCCTAAGCGTAGGTCGAACGTTGACAAGTCAATGTACCCAATTAGTTCTGCGCAAATTCTAGGATTTTTTTTTTTACAAGTCATAGGCCAGTTGCATATGGACAGGAGTGAAACATTGTTTTACTGCTTCGGCAAACTAATGGCAAGATCTCCTTTCACCACGGAGACTATGAAAAGAACAAAGAACATGAGCCAAACTTTTCTTCCTCTGTTGACAGAATCTTCAGACATCTGATGGTCTTTGGCTTTTCCAGTGTGGATGTATCTCCCCAATGTCAAATGGACCAAAACGGAGTATAGCGTGATATTGTTTAAGTCTCATGAGGATACTCCCTATCAGATAAAGCTTCAATACATCTCCAGTATAGGGGGCTAATAGCACTCCATAGCGACTCTGGGATTGGCAAGTTTTCAAATCAGTTTCTAAAGGAAGAGTATGTATTTGTTTCTTTGAAATCCCTTTAAAAAGCTGATAGGAGTTTTGGGTTTCCCAAGCCGCTTGCTTATCTTGATTTTTTAACCTTAGCTGAAGCTTGGAGAGGTACTTATTCATTTTTCCTTTTTAAGGTGGGCCCACAAAAGCGTTTTACGTGAACTATGATTCGCAATTTTGCATCCATACCAACAACTCATGATGAGCGATTGCTGCAGGACTAGCTGCTTATAAAGCAGAATTCCAAGCATATCTGAGCCTGTGATGTAGAAGTTGGTAGAGCAAAAATGCATCTGAATAAGTTGCATTGAGTTACATTAAGCCAGATTGTTTGGGGTGGTTGGAACATGTAGCAACGATGGTTTAAACAGGCATACATTTTATGTTGATTGTATCCAACAGCTGCTTAATCGATGGGCCAGACAATTTATTAGGCAACTTTATCATGGCAAACATTAATGACTATGCACAAGGCTCACAGTGTCTTGAGGACCAATGGCCAGATACTGATATAGCTGACCCCTATTGATCAACTCTCTGTTTAGATTCCAACATATTTCTGATAATTTCCCTTTCCCCAAAACTAGTACACTTGATTTGTTATAATTTATACTCAAGCTGTTATCTCCGCAATAGTTCATAAAACGATCTAAGGTGTGTTGAAGGCCCATAATAGTTCTCTCCAAGATAGTAGTAACATCCGCATACAACAGCATGGGAATCAACACACTTCATAAAATGGGAGGACAGGTTGGAGTGTTAAATAAAAATATCTAAAAATATAGGTTGTATAAAATTGGGGCAAAGACACAACCTTGTTTTAGACCTGTGTATGTATAATTTCGTAGTTAATAACTTATTGTCACCCAATATTACTTGTATCCAGGTGTCAGTATATAGAGCCTGAATTGCTTTTAGCAATTGTGGATCAATTCCCTAAGAGTTCAATTTACACCATATCCTGTTCCATCAATGCAGTCATATGGTGTTTTTAAATCAATAAAACAAGCATAAAGTTTCATAGCTTTAGTTTTTGTATGTTAGTGTTCCAATATTAATAAATCCATGATGTTATACAATCAGATGCATTTCCTGGATACTGATTGACACCGGGGATCAACTTGTTTACATTGGACCATTCATTTAGTTAATTTACAGGCAACAATGGTTTGGAATGCTATCCAGATCGCTTGCCAGTGATGTGTAGACTATCTGCAAGCATTCCTCCCATCACCTTGTGGCCAAGTGTATGGTCTGAGATGGGTCCCTTGCTCGCTGTACCATTGATGGAGCAAGGACTCGAACACGAGACTTGCTCGGAAGCAATCCTCTCGTTTAAACTCATTAACGAATTACTAACAACGTGTTTTGAATTACTAACAATGTATTTTGTGATTAATAATACGCATTTACTTCATAATCGCGGAAAGAATGAAGCTTGCCTATGTGTCTACTAACTGCAATAACATGGACATAGGACTAGAATGCAATTTAATACGGGATCTTTACTGCGCATGCATCTACTGCATCTACGTAGTATGACGAAGTAACGCTTGGAGGGAAATTCTGGTGCCTGCGCAAAGAACTATAAAATGGCCGCTTGAAAGCTCACATGCATGGCACCTGCTTGCTGTAATTAGAAAATAAGTTTTTTATACTAATGCAAATGCAGAAAGGGAAATAATAAATGGTATGGGTTAGAGTAGAGGTTGGTGGCATACAGTGAAATCATTTATTTTTGAGAATAACATTTCTCCTTTTGACCTCATTATTAGTGCGTATTTGGGCCTGTCAAACTTGTCTGAGTCGAGCAGACTGACATGGTGCAACGCATGCGCCCTGGTGTGGAAGTTTGAAAGGATGACTAAGGACTTGTCACGCGTCCAAGGTCGGCGGAGATGAGCCCTGGGAACAAGAGGGTGAAGAGTTCATATGAAGGAACTTATTCGAGAAAATTGTTACATTTGTATTAATAAAGTTTAAAGATGTATGGGAAAGGAAGGGCGGAATAAAAGTTTGAAGGAAGGAGTTTGGAAACAATGGTTTAAAGAAATAAATGAAGTATAAGCATGCAGTGATGATCATTCCCCCTCGCCTGTCCAATCAGAAGGTAGTACTCTGTAAAAATGAAACATTAATGGGTGGTACATGCCTATGGAAGGGTATAATTGAAGTAGTATAGTTAGCTAGAGGAGAACGGGGTGTGCCGAGACGATGCAAAGCTCATGATGCTGTTGGTGCTGGGGTGGTGCTGGTGCTTTGAAATGCTGATGAAGAAATCGAATGCAGAACCATCTACTTAATTTGGGTGGGTTAGAAAGAAGATCGCGGAAGAACCACGAGGAGGCAGAGAGTGTCAGAGAGGGGTGCGACGTAGTCGTCGGTATCTAGAGAGGTGAAGTATCCTGTCCTGATTCCCGTCCTGAAGTCTTTGTCTCCTGATCTGTCCTGGGGACCCTTTCCAGCCCTTTGGCCAGGGGGTTGGTCTTCACACCATAGTTGGTAATTATAACTCATCGTCTTGATAAATGTTCTTCTCTCTCTATCCTCTTCTTTCTGAGCATAGTTATTGTGCGGATCTGAATTTGTTAATGTCTATTGAACTAGATTGAATTTGGCACTCTTGCGAATGAGGGTGTTTGTACTGCAACGCTTTTTGAGACGGTTCACAACATTTTAATTTAGATAAAGATTTTAAAGCTTAATTGAGTCTGTCATTATTTTATTTTTTATCAAGAAATGTATAATAAGATATGTTAATTGTCACCATCAACTAGTTCTACCTAACTGGTCCATTGACCAGAGGAAAGAACTGTTTGATCAGTGAAAGGTTTAGTTATGGAAGAAAATAACTAGATCTTGAGGTATGAAATTTATAAAACTATAAAAAGTTCCAGCGGTCTACTTGGTGATTAGTGAGAGAGAGTTATATGGGCCCAGGTGAGTATATGGTAGTGGAGTACCTGTTACTAGTACGCCGCTGGATCAGTTACCATAACACCAAAGTTACATCATACCTACGACACCTGACAAGACTGAAACTGGTCAGGGGAACTTGTGTTCTCTTCTAGAGGGGCCTCTTCTGGCAGTTCGGGATGGACAGTTCCCACGAGGAGCTGAGCCAATACTGATTTGCATACCGTGGGTCTCTCTTAGAGTGGCACAGTGGGTGAAAAACTATGGGTTGGAATGCTACCTAGTGGTACTGCCAGTGATTTAAACTATTTGTAAACATTCTTCTCATCACCTTTTTGTGTATGATGAAGAGACCACGATAAAACAACTTAAGCCACATCCATGTTTTGAGAACTACAGCAGACATTACCCATTTCAAGTTAAAAACGACAAGGAATCAAACCAGTCTGAAATACACAATGGTGTTGTAGTAGTGGAACATGTAGTAAACATGCAGAGTGTGTTTAAGTTGTTACTTTTCAGGAAGCAGCAAGGCACTTGGCCTGGGATTGCCCAGATGAAACAACCAAGATGATTTGTGAAACATATTCCTATGAGATTGTCTCGGACTGGTCTATGGCGGTTGAGGTGCTGTGACTACTAGGCTGGGAAAAGTTATGCTGTGGGACTTCAAGTCACTTTAGGCAGGAGTAATATTTTAACCAAGAACTGGCAATAGGAAGGTGCCTGGCAACTTTCTGTGTTGCATTGGCTCACATTTGTTACTTTGTTCCTTTTTGGTTTCATTGTTAGCCGGACTACTGGCCTGTATTAAACCCTGATGTTCCATCCTATTTCGACTCTGGCACTTTCTCTGTGCCTTGTCACTTTTACCTTCATATTCCATAAGTATCTTGATCTGGCGTGTATGATACCCATTACACTGTCTTCTCCCGTGGCTTAGGTTTACAGCAGTTCGCCATTCTGAAGGCTGTAAGGAAGAATGCTTGTACTCACATAATTTCTGCAGACTCATTGAAGATTATTAATAGTGCTAAATATATTTAAGATTTGTTTACTTTTAGTGTGTTCCTAATCTATCACAGAACACCAACTGTAACCTTGGTTTCCTACAAGACCTAAACCCAGAGAGAGTTGTACCTAAGAAGAATGTGACATCCTTATATTTCTTGCCTTTTTCACTTCCTTCCAGTATTTAGCTGTATTGACTTACGTTCAGGCATAGCCACATTATGGGGAGGGGGGCGGACTGTCATCAGAGCCAGACAGCCATCATGCGCTAATCCTGACAGTTTGCCAGGCCCACTCTACCAGTACAAATTCTAATCCCAATCTGTGGCAGGTTATGCCCAGGCCATCACTGATATTCAAGAAGATTTAAAAGACTGCTGGTGGTGAGCAGGCCCACCTGTTGAACCACCTAAATAAAATCTCTCTCATTTCCAGACCCTAATAATCTCTCATCTAGTTTAGCCCTTACCCAAAAGGTGCGCAATTCCACCCCAGCATCTCAACCATCAAGTTGTTCTAATTTGCCCACTGGCATGGTACCTATGGAAACGTTTAGTGGAGATGCTGAATATTTCCAATTCTCAGCACAATGCAGTCTGCATTTTTTTGTCTCCATCCTGCGGAGACTGTTTTTATTCTCTCATGTCTGATTAAGGATGCTCTAGTCTGGGTGACATTTAATTTTGAACAAGAGCCCAGGGCTACAACAGTATAAGGTATCTCAGGCAGTCTCAGGTCAAAGACAAAGTACACAAGCAGCATATGCAGGTCTTTTATCGCTAACACAGTTGTTACGTATATAAGTATTTTTAGTCAATTGGCAAATCTTCAGCTGCTGCATGTTACCATGGTTTGAGGGAAGACCTGAAGGATGCTGTGTCATTAGTGGCCACTTGTCCCACTACCACTGATGAATTATTAGATTTAGGCATCTCCAATAATTATATAGTCCTCTTCTAGGATGACAAGATGATCAGCTCCCAACTTGTGGAGAACAATATTTGTAAGAGGAAGAAAAAGGGACCCAATGAGAGAGTGGGTAAACATTTAAGATGCTACTCAGGGCTGCGGCCAGACTACTACAGCTTTGCAGCTGTGCACTGGTGAGTTCCTGCCAATGAAAGTCCCAAACTAAACAAGCATTGCCAAAACCAATTGATCTGGTGTTGGCTGCAAGTCTTTTGCCTTTAGAAATGCTTGTTTACTTTTTTTTTTTTTTTAATTGTTTAATTAATTTTGTTAAGCCACTACAAGGAAAAGTGAGAAAAAACAGTGAAACATTAAATATTGGGAGCAAGCGGCACGGAAGTTGACATACACAACCAAAAGACAGACCAATAAAGAAAAGAAAAGGAGGTCTAAAAGGGAAGGATGTAAACATGGCTCAGAGGGGAAAGTAAATATATGGCTAAAAAACACAATTTCATTGACTGTTATGCATGAGAAAAAAACAAGGATAAACAACTAAAAGTTCATAGCGGAAATCGCAATTACTAAAGATTCAATCGTTCAGCCATCTTCCCCCAGACTTTTTCCCCTAACTGCTGTTTCCTATAGCCTTTACAGAGGAAAAGACCAGATTCCAAATGATAGATTGCCAAAAATCTAGCCCTCCACATTTCAAAAGACGGGGGCTCTATATTCACCCAATTACAAGCAATGCATAGTCGGGCCACAGCAGCTGCTACAAATAGCACATACCGGCCTTCCCTTAACAGACGATTAGGATGGGTCTCATCTATTATACCAAGCAGCATCATTGAGGGTGTATAGGTAACAGATGTGCCAATATATATCGGTTAAGAAGTGTTCTAACCCCTCGATTAACTGTCCGAGTTTGGGGCACATAAAAAAACATTGAGAATCTCTGCCTGTATGTACATCACCACAGCGCTTGCATTTACCATCTGCTTGCCTTCCCCATTTTGCTATCTTTGCTGGGGTGTAGTACAGGTTAAAAATAGTTTTATAATGCTGTGCCCGAAGATTCGATGAAAGTAAGATCTTATCTGCCATGTCAATCGAATCCTGCAGTGATACTCACTCCCGGCTAAGTCTTGCATTCCATTATGATTCTGGATCTCCAAGTCATCTATTTGAGCCTCTAGAAGCCAGCCACCCCAATTCTGTTCGCCTACTAATTGCCTCAATCAGAGGATTCTTTATCATCATACCCAGTGAATTCTTCTTTCCAATCAAAAAATCCCGGACTTGTAACAAATTAAAGAAATCAGACCGTAATAGCCTAAACTTATTTTGTAATTCTGAAAAAGAGCTAATTTGAGAGTCAGTAAAGAAATCGCCTAGTCTACTTATCCCTTTTGACCTCCATCTTCCCATCACTGAATCCCGGAAAATGGAGGGCAATAATAGTGAAGCTGACATTGGCGTATAGTAGCAGATTAACCCAAGCTGAAGAGATCGTCTGACTTGCTTCCAAACTTTATTGGCAGCTACCAGGACCTTAAATCTGTTTTTTTTAATAGTAACTAGGTTCCACGTTCTTCAATAGGCATCCCTTTACTTCTAAACCCAGTAACATTTGGTAAATGGATGGGACCTTAGCTTTGTCTATAGTATCCTCCCGGGTGATCAAAATGCCCATGTTTTGTAAAAGAGAAGCCCAATAGTAGAATGTAAAATTGGGGATTGCCCAACTTCCCCAATTTTTGGGGAGGGTCATGTATTTCATAGCTCTTCGCGGTTTCTTCTGACTCCAGGTAAAGCTGGAGCACATCGCTTGTAATCTTTGAAGATCACTCTTATTAAGTTCTAAAGAGACCGCTCGAAAAAAGTATAGCACTTTTGGCAAAATACTCATTTTTAAAACATTGCATCTTCCCACAAGTGATAGATGCAGGCATTCAACTCTGTCAAGTTCACTTTTGATTTTCCCGAGAAGAGGAAGCCAATTTACCTCTACCAATTGATTGAGACAAGATCTTATTTTGATCCCTAGGTATACTGCCTCGTCAACCACCCTTCGATCCTCTGTAGGGGCTTGTTCAGTACAGACAATCTGAGTTTTAGTTACGTTTAGCTTATATCCAGAAACCATCCCAAACTGTTTGGCCACCCTCTCAATTTCAACTAGTGCCATTGTTGGTTCTGGAGTAACGATGGCTATGTCATTTGCGTAGGCAAACACCCAAAACTCCTCATGTCTATGAAAAATAAATTTGATAATTTATTTATTTATTTATATAGCGCAACATTCATCCCAGAGGGATATCACGGCGCTGAGGTAGTGGCCTAGTGGTGCCAGGAGCCGGATGCTGATTTCAAATATGGTGTCAGTCTTTAGGAAATAGGTGTGTTTTAAGTTTCTTTCTAAAGGTGGTGTAGTCTTTAATCAGCCTAAGTTCTACTGGAAGTCCGTTCCAGTGCAGTGCCGCAAGATACGAAAAGGTGCATCCCCTGCTCTGGTCTTTTTATTCTTTTAGTTTCAGCTAGCGCATGCTGATGTGACCTTAGGCATCTGTGAGGAACATAGAATCGGATTTTGTTCTGGAGAATCTTAGGGCCGGTGTGATGAAGTGCTTTGTGGGTATGCCCTAAGAGTTTGAATCGTGCTCTTTGACGCATGGGCAACCAATGAAGTTGTCTCAAGCAGTCTGTGGCTGAGCTGTATTTGCCCTTGTTGCACACCAGTTTGGCTGCAGCGTTTTGTACTACTTGCAAACGTTTAAAAAGGTAAACTGGCATGCCCACGAAAAGGGCATTCCCATAGTCCAGCCTGCTGACAAGCATAGCCTGTGTGACTGCCCTCCTACTTTCCAGGGGGATCCATGGGAAAAGCCTTTTTAGAAGCTTCAGTGTAGCAAAGCTCTTTCCACATAGTGTCCGTACATGGTCCTGCATAGATAGTTTGTTGTCAATATGACCCCTAAATTTTTTGCACACTGCTTGGGTGCTGGGGCGTCTCCAAGTGAGTGGGGCCACCATGATGCATCCCAGATATGGTTGGCTCCACCGAGGAGCAGGATTTCGGATTTGTCTGCATTGAGCTTTAAACAGTGATCCGACATCCAGTTAGCCATTTCGGTAAGACAGTTATTGAGTTTGGTCCTGGTGTCCTCTTGCCCGTCTCCTATGGCTATTGTTAGTTGCGTGTCATCCGCATATGAGCAAACGCCGAAGCCCCACTTCGTTCCAATTTTAGCCAGAGATGAGACATAGGCATTAAATAGAGTGGGGCTCAGGGATGCTCCCTGCGGGACGCCACAGCTCAAAAGTTTTGGACTTGATGAGAAGGCACCCAGTTGCACGGTTTGAGTTCTGCTGCTCAAGAACGAACTGTGCCATTGTAGGGCTTTAGCGTGTATCCCTTTTCCGTGCAGATTTTCTAGCAGCAACTGGTGGGAGACCGTGTCGAACGCCGTCGACAGGTCCAATAGGATCAGGGCCACTGCCTTACCCTGGTCTAGTAATGCTATTACGTTGTCCAAGACGGCCAGGAGAGTTGCTTCTGTACTATCGGTAGCCCTGAAGCCCGTTTGGGAGGGGTCCAGCAGGTCATTGTCTTCTAGATAATTAGACAACTGTCTATTGACCAATTTCTCCATTACCTTGGAGAGATATGGGAGTTGGGAGATTGGCCTATAGTTGTCTGGTTTGGTCACATCTGAACCTGCCTTCTTCAGTAAGGGGGTCACTATGGCCTGTTTCCAAATCTCCGGGAAAACTGCTGTTTCTAGAGATTTGTTAAATAGCAGCGTGATGAACGGGCTGAGGGTGGGTGCGATCTGCCTGAAGATAAAATGTGGACAAGGGTCAAGGGGGGATCCCGATTTAACTTACCCAACGCCTTGATGACTTCCTCTTCAGTAAACGGGGCGAAGCTTTTCAGCTGTGCATGGGCGTCGGGATAAGGGTCTGTGCTTTCCCAGTTGTTGGGGTCAGTTGAGGCATTGGTGTTGAATGACGAGTATATTATGCCTATTTTGTCCATGAAGAAGTTGCTGATCATTTCACAGCATTCAGCTGATGGATGAAGGGTTTGGGACATGCAGGTTGGTTTGCATAATTCTCGTACGATTTTATATAGCTCCTTTAATGAGTTGCTATTTTCGTTTATTCTTTGCGCAAAATATGTTTTTTGGCTTTCCTAATAGCATGATTATAGTTCCTGAGGTCTGTATTGTAGGATAACTTGTCAGCGTCTAATCTGGACATTCTCCAATTATGTTCCAATACCTTGCATTTCTTTTTTAGTGCCTTGAGTTCAGATGTATACCACTTTTCCGATATAATTCTTTTCGTGGATTTAGATTTAAGTTTGGGAGCACATAGATCCAGTGTGTTGGAGATCTCTGTTTCGAGATTTACTGCACCTCTGTCGGTTGGAAGGGTTTCTAAGGCCTTGAGATTATTGGTGGAGAAATGTAGCTGGAATGAGTCAGAGGTGACTAGTTTCCAGGCTCTGTATGCTCCATACGTAAGTATGGGAGCTTTAGTTGGTATTGCACGTAAGATGAATGAGAAAGTGATCAGTGAGTGATCAGTCCATGTGACAGGTTTGATCTCCTCGACTGTAGTGGACTCAATATTGGAAAATAGTAGGTCCAATGTGTGACCTGCATTGTGTGTGGGTCCTTTGATCCATTGTTTGAGTTGGAGGATCAGCATATCGTTATCCAGATGTGTGGCAACCGTATTGTTGGATTTTTCAAAATGCACATTAAAATCTCCGATCACCATAAAATTTCTATATTTCAGGCAGGCAGGGAATAGCTGAGTGAGTAGCTTAGCGCTAAAGTCTGCTTGGTAACCAGGGGGATTATAAATCACGGCTCTACCCAGTAGAATATGGCTTCCTTTAGAAACTTGAAATGGGAGTAGTTCATGCTCTCCTAGCTGGGTTACTGTGATAAGGAGACAGTTAAGGTCGTCTTTAAAAAAGATGGCAAGCCCCCCTCCCTTCCGCCCTTGCCTGTCTTGCCTTAGTATTTTGTATTCAGGGGGTAGGGCGTTTGCAATATCGGGGCAGTTATTTCCATCCAACCACGTTTCTGTGATGAAAACTAGGTCAGGATTTATCTCCTTGATAGTGTCCCAGATCTCAAATGAGTGCTTGGGTACCGATCTGGCATTAAAATATATGCATTTGAGTTTCGTCTGGTCAACAATATCTTTGTGCGGTTGCTCAACTCGTGCTAAACTGCACCATTGGCAGGTGATACAGGAGAATGGCCCTTCCATATGTTCTGGGGACGCTTTTATACATGCTGTATGCGTGACAGGTCTGGTTAATGCCATGAGTGCATCTCTTGAGTATATTAGAGGGCTCTTGGGGTCTTTGTTAGGGGGGGCAGGGATCCTGGCCCCTGGCCCCAGCCGGTCGCGGACGGGCGCAGACGGGCTTGCCTTAGGTGCGCCTTTGGCGCGCCAGCGGCGCGCCCGTTGCGCGCGTCAGCTGCGCGCACGCAGGCACATCGGTTTAAGTAGGAGGGCAGCCGGAAGGACTACTCCACCCCCTCCTCGATCGGAAGTGCCCTGCGAGTGGATTGGAAGCTGGTTACCACGCCCTCCACTCAAACAGCGATCAGCTGCGGGGACCGAGGCGGGAATCAGAAACCAAACGCTGTTTAAACTGTGCAAAAAGTGCCGGTAAGCAATGTGTGACGTTAAAACTCTAAAACTCTAAAAGCTAGTTTTAAAAGAAAAGAAAAATGCACGCTGATTTACAACAGAATACTTTCAGTTAAAATATCGCCATAGCAAGGAAGCAGTGGTTTGTAAAGTCAGGCAGCAGCACACTCACCACAACCTCAGTCGCGCACGCAGGCACATCGGTTTAAGTAGGAGGGCAGCCGGAAGGACTACTCCACCCCCTCCTCGATCGGAAGTGCCCTGCGAGTGGATTGGAAGCTGGTTACCACGCCCTCCACTCAAACAGCGATCAGCTGCGGGGACCGAGGCGGGAATCAGAAACCAAACGCTGTTTAAACTGTGCAAAAAGTGCCGGTAAGCAATGTGTGACGTTAAAACTCTAAAACTCTAAAAGTTAGTTTTAAAAGAAAAGAAAAATGCGCGCTGATTTACAACAGAATACTTTCAGTTAAAATATCGCCATAGCAAGGAAGCAGTGGTTTGTAAAGTCAGGCAGCAGCACACTCACCACAACCTCAGTCGCGCACGCAGGCACATCGGTTTAAGTAGGAGGGCAGCCGGAAGGACTACTCCACCCCCTCCTCGATCGGAAGTGCCCTGCGAGTGGATTGGAAGCTGGTTACCACGCCCTCCACTCAAACAGCGATCAGCTGCGGGGACCGAGGCGGGAATCAGAAGCCAAACGCTGTTTAAACTGTGCAAAAAGTGCCGGTAAGCAATGTGTGACG
Organism: Calotriton arnoldi; assembly: GCA_963921515.1. Classification (NCBI taxonomy): domain Eukaryota; kingdom Metazoa; phylum Chordata; class Amphibia; order Caudata; family Salamandridae; genus Calotriton; species Calotriton arnoldi. The sequence goes on from CAWUFW010002092.1 coordinate 437,313, forward strand.
TTAAAACTCTAAAACTCTAAAAGCTAGTTTTAAAAGAAAAGAAAAATGCGCGCTGATTTACAACAGAATACTTTCAGTTAAAATATCGCCATAGCAAGGAAGCAGTGGTTTGTAAAGTCAGGCAGCAGCACACTCACCAATAAAGTTAAAAAAAGGTCGATATATAAAGCAAAAAGAAGAGGGGAGCAGGGACAGCCCTGTCGTGTACCTCTAAAAATAGATAGTGAGTCTGATTAAAAACCCATTGCGCAAATGTTGGCCGGGGGCTTTCTATACATAGCCCTCAGAGCCACTATAAACCCATCTCCAAACCCTTGCCAGCGCATCAATACCCAAAGAAAATCCCAGGAGACATGGTCAAACACCTTCTCAACATCCAATAAGATCAGGCACATTGGAGCTTGCTGTACGTTAGCCAGATCAAATAATGTAACCACACGTCTTATGTGATTGACCGTTCCTCGTCACAGGATAAAACCATGTTGTCTGCATGAAATTAAGGGAGTGATAACCTTGGCTAGACTACTAGCCAAGATCTTTGCATAGATCTTACCAACGCATTTCAGCAAGGATATAGGTCTGTACGAGCCTGGCAGAGTGGGCAGTTTATCCCTCTTTCTAAAAATAACGATATTTGCAAAATCTCGGGGGGGGGGGCAGATCCTGCTGAGCAGCTAAAAAGGTACTCAACATATCACTACTTAGTTCCGAGAAGAAGGTTTTATAAAACTTGAGAGGAAGCTTATCAGGGCCAGCTGCCTTGCCCTGCGCCAGTGAACAGATCGCTTCCCAAATCTCCTTCACAGAAATAGGGGCATCAAGGAGAGCTTGGTCTTCCCCAGTAAGCTTACTTCTGTCCAAGTCATGAAGTAATTCCTCGTAACCCTCTTTAGAGCTTGCCGGTCCCTCTGTATAAAGTTCTTTGTAAAAATCCTTAAAAACTGACAAAATCTCCAATGGTGTTTCTACTAATCTGCTGGATGAGTCCTTAATGGCGGCTATGCTCCTCCCCACCTCTTTTTGCCTAATCCGTCTAGCCAGAAATTTGCCGGTAGTCTCACCATATTCAAAACATTCTCTTTTTTACAATGAATATTTGCTAGCAACCTCCAGACTACAGTGCTGGCTAATTTTAGCCTTACAGACCACAACCAGCTTCTGCGCCTTAAGGATATCCTGATTGTTTTGAAGTCCCTTAGTAAGCCTAAATTCAGCCTGTTCAAGATCCTCAACTAGTCCCTGAATAGCTCTCTTTTTCTGCTTCTGTAAAAACTAAGGACCTCTTCCCTGATTTCAGCTTTTAAAGCATCCCAAACAATCGGGCTAGCAGCTGTGTTACGATTCAATTGCAGGAATTGTGTTAACCACGCTTTAAAGTGGCTGACAAAGGTTACATTAAATAGCAGCTTTCTGTCAAAACTCAAAGAGCCTTGAGGTCTGGTAAATCCGGCCAACGAGATGTTGAGTATCAAAGGATTGTAATCTGAAAAAATTCTTGGAAAGGAATTTATCTTAGTCCCAACCACATAGGTAGAGGACATAAAAAAATAATCCAGTCTAAAATATTTATTATACGGAAAAGAATAGAAAGTAAATCTGGGATCGGGTACCTATATTTCGTCCAAACATTTATTAATCGATGGTCTAGAACTAGTCACTGCGGTGCCCTATAAACCTTGGGTTTCCTACCACTATAACTTTCACTTATCATTTGAGTGTCTAGTAAGAATGGCCACCCCTTGAGTCGAGATGCTTTGGGATGTGCAAGCTAACAGAGTGTATCCTAACTCAGTTAATACCCTGCGCTTCCCCCATGAAATGTGAGTTTCTTCAATACAAATGATATCCGACTGAATTAATCCTAATTCCAACGCTACTCTGTGTATTTTGGCTCTGTCATTGAGCCCACATATATTAATAGAGCAGATACGGATTCTATCCACAGCCGTCACTTAAACATCAAGGGCCAGATGTATGACCATTTGATTTTGCGCCTCGCAATTTGCGACACATTGCGAGTTGCAAATTGCGAGGCGCAAAATCAAATGTACAACAGTGTGTTTAACACTGTTTGCGATTCCCAATGGGGTCGCAAATTGCGAGACTCATTAATATTAATGAGCCTCTCGCAATTTGCGAGCCCATTGGAAATGACAGGGCCTCCCAGGGATGGTGGCCTGCTGGGCTCAGCAGACCACCATGTCTGGGACTGCTTTTAAATAAAGCAGTTTTTTTTACATGCAGCCTGTTTTCCTTAAAGGAAAACGGGATGCATTTAAAAAAAAGAAAACGTGAAACGTTTTCGTTTCATTTTTTAAGGGCAGGCAGTGGTCCCAGGGACCACTGCCTGCCCTTAAAAAATATTTTCACATGCATTTGCAAAGGGAAGATGGTACCCTGGGGACCCCTTCCCATTTGCGAATGCATTACCACCTACTTGAAGTAGGTGCTAATTGCAGTTTTGCGACCGCAATTGCGGTCGCAAAACATTAGTACATGGGTTTGAGACTCGCTATTTGGAAGGGAATGCCCCTTCCAAATAGCGAGTCTCTAAACACTTTTTTGCGAGTCGCAATTCATTTGCGACTTGCAAAATTGTGTTGGTACATGGCCATGACAATTTTAGCATGCGCAAATGTGTCGCTAACCTGTTTGTGCATGCTAAAATTGTTCGTACATCTGGCCCCAAATGCCAGAGGCCCATTCCTCCCCTCCTTACAATAAAGCAAGCGCCAACAAGAATACAATAATACGGTAAATGTTTCGAAATTGCACATCAGCATATCATTCTCCTGCTCCTTATGACAAAATGGCTAATTTTAACCCCAACCAAATCCCTCCAATCCAACCCTCTGCCTCCCTCCCCACCCCACAGCACCCCCTCCACCCAGCCAGCCCAACCAAGGGCTCCATCCCTCTTCCTCCCACTCTGTGGAGCCACCCACCCTACACCCATCCTCAGAGGCTTCCGTACCACTGAGGTCCATTGGGATGGAGATCGCTCCTCCCCACAGCCAGCCACACAGTGTCAATAGCTATACCCTAAACTCAAACTAGAAAAGAAAAAAAGAGAAAAAGTAAGGTAAATGTATGCATTATCCTGTTCCCTGTTTAGGATACTCCAACCATAAGTAAATGCCTAGGACTCTAAAGTCTTTAAAAACTCTTTGGCTTTAGTTTCAGAGAGAAAAAAACATTGATTTTATCCTTGAAAATGACCTTGAGCTTAGCAGGATTAATTCAATTCAATTCAATAATCTTTATTCGGATATAAAGTGTCCATAAAAGCACAAACAAATCTCACAGAGTTAATCACTTAGACATTTACATAAAAACATCATCTGAATTTAAAACATACATCGAAGCTTTAACTATATAAAAATGTAATTCAATAAATCGTCAGTAAAATTGTCACAGATATATCAAGTTATATATATGGCAGCATCATATAATAAAGTGCCAAAGTGCAAAGTGCGGATGGTTTTGGGAGAAGTAACAGCAAGGGGAAATAAGATATTGAATTCCAAGCAGAAAAACTCCACACATTTGAATATCGGTCCGGATCCAAAGAGCATATTTCTTTAACAGCTTAAAACCAAGAAGTGCATATAATACAATCGGGTCCACTTATCAGGGGTTCATAGAAGCACGTGAACGAATAGCCATTTTCAAAAAGTACAAATACGAAGTATTAAGTCTTCCCCATTAAGCTGAAGAATAGTCCCATATGCAACCTTGAAGTCCGTTATTCCACTGGCCCTAAAAAACAGAATCAAAGTTGCTTGCTGTACTTTTGATAGAAATTACAAAAGAACAGAAAATGCAGCATGGATTGCTTACCTAAATTGCCACAGGGGCAAGGCATTTCCTCAATGTTAGGCTGAAAGCCTAAGGGGAAACACAACAAATATTTTAATGTGCCAGATCTAAGGCGAAAAAGCAAACTTCGTTCCCAACGAGTAATATCTCTTAAAAGGTAACTAGCTGGTAAATAAGAGGGAGGGCCTCCGTCGTCTACCATTAATATATAACGTGCGACGGATACTTTAGAAAGCTCTTGTGCATATCTTATGTCCCCATAATATTTATATATAGCTTCACGAATAATCTTTTTATTAATTCCTTGTAACTGGTCTGGTTAATGAAAAATGTGTCCAAGATTTACCCTAGTTAAACTTGCCCTCACTTCTGCAAGCCACGGTATATCTCCGCCCTTATCACATTTTAAACAGTCAACTATAATTTTCCTGGTTAGCGAGGCTGCCGGATTTTGCCAAACCTTCAACCAAAACAGGGCAGAGCGGGACCTAATATAATCTTCTAGATAAAATAATTTTAGCTCATTATGGCAGACAAAGGATGAAGAAGAGATAGGTATCCCCAAAATTCTCCTACAAAATCTATTTTCTTCAACCTGGACGCTTTGGAATTTATAAAGCCCCAGATTTCAGCCCCATATGTTACAGTGGGTACACACTGTGTTCTGTAGATTTTGAGTAGGGACAACACTACCTCAATTCTTTCCGGTTAGGGGAGATTTAAAATTGAATTAACTGCCTTTAAAAATTTACTCCGACCATAAGCCAGATGGGATACCCAAGATCCATTATCTGAAAATTGTAGACCCAAATATGGAAAAGTGCGTGTGCGTAGCAAGGTTTCAGAACCAGAATTAATAGCATTAATAAGAAACTTTTTAGGACCACAACACATTAAAAAAGATTTCTTAAAATTCGTACAAAGGTTCAGGCCATTCATAAAATCAACAAAACCCCTAACTAACATTCGCAATGCATTGGGTGTACGCCCCATTAAAACAGCGTCGTCCGCATATAAAAGGGCGGGCAGTTTATTACCATTAATCATTGGGACATCTGTAGTCAGTTCAGACAGCACATTGTGTAGCTCATTAATATATAAAATAAACAAGAGTGGGGCTAAGACACACCCTTGTCTTACGCCTCTTCCGACCACTATGTCCCCTGAAACTGCCCCATCCGTGCTTATTCTCACCCTTGCCCTTAGATCCCTGTGTAAATATGCTAAAAAGTGCACTATATCCTCATCCAAACCGTAGTTTAAAAGGCATTTCCAAAGCCGTGATCTATTAACAAAATCAAAGGCCGAGGTGAGGTCCATAAATGCTAGGTAGATGGGGCCGTGTCGAGCTATGGTGTATTTACCTATGATCAAATTAAGGTTAAGACACCGTTCCACCGTTCCAAGATTGCTTCTGAAACCTAGCGGACATCTGTTTAAAATGTTTTCCTCCTCGGCCCAGATTCTGATTTTGTTAAATAGTACCCTCCCCAATATCTTAAGGGTATTATCAATTAAAGAAATTGGTCTATAACAACTTGGGTTGGATCTGTCTCCCTTTTTAAAAATTGGAACGATAACAGATGTAGACCATGTATTGGGGATTTTGGTTATTGTCAAATTATTAAAAACATTAAGTAAAAGAGGGGCCCAGAACTCTGACCTAAATTTTATAAGGTCAATGGGGAGCCCATCTGGGCCAGGGGCCTTGTTACCCAGACTTTGATCAATAGCATCCTCTACCTTCAATACTGATATTTGAATTCGGGTGGCAATGAAATTATCGTCGGTATCTTTACACTGGGGCGTAGCAGCATATATGTTGGAAAAGTGGGCTACCCAAGCTTCACTCGTTATGTTACAACTTAACGGAGTGAGTGTATTGCCCAGTGATCTCAGTGACTTGGCCGCTGTCCAAAAACCATTTGAGTTATTAAATCTTGCAGCACAAGCCAAGTTGTTCCATTGTTCTTTTAGGATCTCGTCTTTCCTCTGCTTAGTCACTCTTTTGTAAACAAGCCTCAATGATCTAATGAGGTTAGGGTCCCTAGGGGAAGCTGAGAGAGCCGCTCTAAGCTCTCTGTTTGCCCGAGAGCAAATGCTGTTAAACCACCTAGGGTTAGAATTGGATGCAAGTGCTGGCCTTGAAATCAATTTTTTAATACCTACGCATAATTGCACAAAAGCAGAAACTACCTCTGGATTAGAATCAACGGGTGAAAGACAAGTCTCACAGAGTGATCGATAAGTTTTTAACATTTTAACATTTTATCATTTTATGGAACATACTACTGTTATCAATACCTTTCCATTTGACCCTTAGATTGTCTGTAGAGGATACTAGGTTACCGTCCCTATCTCTTTTCTAGGATCAGGTCTGGGAGCAACCCTAAATAAAACTGAAATTGGATTATGATCCCCAAAAGTGGATGGTTTAACCTCTGCTTTAACTAAGTAATCTTCTAGTGTGGCCGTTATAAAACGTAATCTATTGTTGAGGCGCAGCCATGACCTCTGTAAGTGGGTATTGGACTATCCCCATTATTTGTAGCTGCGATATCCATTACACTTGATAGACTACTATTTAATAAATGGTCCAATAACTCAAGCCCCCTTAGCAGGATTAAGTAAGAACATCTGGGCTCACTTATTCTGAAATGTTGGAATTAGCTGTCTGAGTTGCCACCTCTTCTCTACAGTAGTCTGCCAATTGTCATGCCGAACAAAAAATTCATGCCCTTTCCTGGACCTTTTCCTGTCTGTCCTTGCTAGATCCTACAAAAATTGATTTTATCCTTGAAAATGACCTTGAGTTTAGCAGGATTAAGTAAGAACATCTGGGCCCACTTATTTTGAAATGTTAGAATTAGCTGTCTGGGTTGCCACCTCTCATCTACAGTAGTCTGCCAATTGTCAGGCCGAACAAAAAATTCATGCCCCTTCCTGGACCTTTTCCTGTGTGGCCTTGCTAGATCATACAGGGCCTGAAGCGCAAAAAAATTATTCAAAGAGATTAGCAGTGCCCTAGGTTTTGCACCCTCTTGGCCTGGTCGAACATAAATTTTAAATGGAAAGCGATGAGCCCACTGTACTTCATGATCCCAGACCCATTGAGTTAACTCCGGAAAGGCCTTCGAGAAAAGTTCAACAACAATTTTATGAGCATCTGACCCTTCGCCACCTTCCGGGATTCCAAGCATCCTGATATTGTTACGTCGCTGGTGGTTCTCCAACTCAGCAAGCTTCCATTGAGTGTCCTCCTTTTGGGATCTGAGCAACTCAGTCACTGTTCTTTGTGCCACCAGCTCATCTTCGAGTGTGGAAATGCGGTTCTCCGCCTCCGCGATCTGTTCAGCAAATTCTGAACATGATGATTTAGCGACCTGGCGAATGGCGTTCTGCATTTTGCAGCAGGAAGCTTGGGTTCTTCCAGATCTTGTCTCTTCCTGGTACTCCCTTATACTTTGATATATAACGTTGAGCCAGACTTTCTCAGCTCTTGCTTGAGCAGCTGAACTGGCCTGAATCGTATTCGGGAGGCGCTCTACAGATACATTGAGCACTGGAGAACATGAGTAATCCCAGGATAGAGCACCTGCACCTTCGTACAGCTCCCTCATATCTGGTTGAGGTTTCTTACGGATCGTGCGAGAAGCAAGACCCACCACCGAGGTCTGTTCTTCCTCCAAGTGCAGGCTACTCGAATCACTCCATCCGCTTGCAGGCTAATCGCCCCCTGAGCTCCGCTTGCGTATGTGCAGTTTCTCGTTGCCAGACGAATTGGAGGGGTCAGACAAAGAAAATAATTTATCGCCGGAATCTACCCCAGTCCCCCCAGAAATACCAGCCAATTCAGCCTGAATCTGCTGATTCTGCCCATAATGAATCTGTGGTGCCTTAGTTCCTTCCTTAGGAGATGAGGTCTCCTTGCAATGGAGGTCAGCCGTGCCCCTTTCAATGCTTGCTACTTTCACAACCGGAGAGGGTTTCAAGAGGGGAGATGACCTTCCTTCTTTTGATGTTATAGAAACGCCTCCCTCAGCCCCTAGGAGCCCACTGCCCTGGTCTGCATTGTCCCCTTGCCATCTGCTCTCCTCTGTATGTGTCTCTGAACGTGTACCAGCCACTGCTTTCACAGGCAGAAGGGGCTGCATCGATGCGGGGTCAGTCTCTGATTAAGTTGTCTTTTACTAGTGCCTTTCATCCTAAAAATGGCTGCTCGATCAATTTGTTAGCACCCCCGGCATGGAGCTTCTCAGGAGAGCTCAGAGTGGATTTTGCAGTGTGTACCGCCAGGCGCTGTGAGCTGCTCTCTACTCTCTGCGCGGCTGCAGAGTTCACCGGGTTCGTGGAGCCACATGTCTTGGTTCCTCTTGCAGTCTTTGGTGGCATCGCGGCTAGTTCCCGTAGCGAGATACATCGTCCTGCTGAGGCCAGTACAGCAAAATGAGAGAGGCGCCAGGTGAGTCGACCCCACCAAAATAAATGTAGCGACTGCCAAATGCACCGAGTGACTGAATTACCATAAACAGCCCAGATCATCTCACTCTGACCATAAATCCAAAATCCGTAGAAACAGCCTCAAAACGTCCCAAACAGGCGAAGGTTTAACCGGCCGAGGGGAGAGGCTGTTCAGTTGACTACTCAGCTGCCATCTTGCCTCCGCTTGTTTACTTTTGTAATGATATTAAAACAACACATTATGAAAATGTTATCAACTGATTCACAGAGCAGTACAGTGCAAAGCACTGATCTCCAAATCAGGACGATGCTGGGGAATGGTGTCCTACTTGTGATGACATACTGCTTCAAGGAGATGAAAACCTCTTGCTTTAAAAAATGACCCCCCCAGCCCAAAAGCAACAGCATATCCACGTAGAGAACAACTTACTGAGAGCCTCTGATGTAGACAACAAAGAAATCATACAAAACACAACGCCAAACACCTGACTTATATGGTAAATTAGACATGTTTGCAGCACATGTAAAAATCCACCTTAGGTAATGCCGATGGACGGATGGTGATGTATAGTCCAATATGGTCACGTTTCCCCTCCTCATATCTTATGATATAGCTGCTGCTACCAACAGGCACTAACTTAGTGCTGTATTTGCACTGGCGCTACATGTTTTGGGCATAAGCACTTATTTTTTGGGGGGTGGGGCAATTAGTGTTTCTCCCATAACAGAGAAATACTGGAAAACAGTGACAGAGGGAGAAGCTGAAATGAAAAAGAATGCAAAAGAGTGAGGTAAACAGGCAGGAAGCATAGGGAGGTGGAAGAAAGAGACAAATCAGAATCAAGATTTGTCAGCCTTGGTATTTCACAATTGTAGCATTCAGCAGCGCCATCAGCAGTCTTCTAAACATAACTTTGGGTCCCTGCACTTTTTCCATACTAAGCGAATGCATCTGGGGTATAGGATGATAAAGGGACATTCCCAGGATCATACAGTGTTGTAGGAGTGGATAAGATTAGTACTCTGGTCATATATTCACATCAGAATCTGTAACTACTAGTCCACAACAGCACTAGAACACGATGTGGAATGGCCAAGGTATTGTCACGAAAGCATCAACTGGAAAGTATACTAACAGTCGCATCGGGGGCTACTTCACCCAGGTTGCAAAAAAGTCAAACGTGCGCCTCACAAATGCCCGCCACTGTATCATTTTCCAGAGTGGAATCAAATCTTATTGAGGTGCATATGTTGGGTGTTCTTATTTTTCCCAGAGTGTGCCGTCTATGAGGCTGCAACAGGAACATCTGTTAAACTTACATCTACCTCACCAGAGTAACAAACGATAGAAAACACGTAAAAGAACGTAATTAAAGAATTTTGCGTAGTTCCCGGAGTCGGACTGTTTCCATGAACGAGATCAGCTGGGAGACACAGCCTTGGGTGACACATGTCTGCCTGATCATTCAACGAAATAATGGGCCATATTCTCAAGGAAGTGGCGGAGAGAGGCGTTAGCCATCTTGGCTTAACGCCTCTCTCCGCCACTTCGAAACGCGCGGCTGCACCCTATTCTCAAGGATATGGTGCAGCCTCGCGTTTCCCTGCGATGGCGCTAAGTTTCACAACTTAGCGCCAACGCAGGCACCCTGCACCATAGTGCAAGGGTGTCTGCAAGCAGGGAGGTTTGTTTATGTACAGGAAGGTGTCCCTTCCTGCACATAAACAAACCTTAAATGCCAGTTTGTAACTTACATGTGTGCTACTTCATGCAGCACACATGTAAGTTACAAAACGGCATTTGAAAAAGGTTTGTTCATGTACAGGAAGGGACACCTTCCTGTACATGAGCAAACCATGGCATTTGCTTTTTCCCTGTGTGCTGCACAAGGCAGCACACATGGAAAAAGCAGAAACGAGGAGAAATAAAGCATTTCTCCTCGTTCCGCCACGTTAAGACCAGATTTTTCCTAGTCTTAAGTTTGGCGCTACCTCCTATTTACGCTGCCCTTGTGAATAGGAGGTAGCGTCAAACTCAATGGGTGTTGCGGTGGAACGCCCACTGCAACACCCACTGCACGCCCCCTTCACACTAAAAACAGCGTGTAGGGGGCCCTATTCACAAGGCAGCGTTAAGCCACTTAACGAAGCCTAACGCTGCCTTGTGAACAGGGCGAAGCCCCTATCGCCACAACAACGTCACTGGCTCGTCGCACCAACAAATCCATCTCCTCCATGCCAAAGCATAGCGTTTGTGGGTGCCAGGTGCCGATGATTGCTTAAGGTAGAAAGAAGCCCGTTGTGAAAGACCCGGCATTTGCCAGCATCTCCCGAAACCCTCCAAGCCATCAGGACCAGATGGCCCAACAAGATCAGAGGTTGCGGACGACTTGATGGGTCTGAAAGAAGGTTCCGGAACATTGAAATCCGAATCGGGTTTTGACATGTAGTTTCCAGTAACAAAGGGAACCAGCGATTAGATTTCATATGGTCGTCATCAGAACCAGTTCTGCCCTCTGTTGTCTCATCTGAGATATGACTCTCGGGATCATGATAAAGGGATAAAAGGAATAGTGCAACTTTCCCTGCCAGTTCTGAAGGAAAGCATCCGAACTTGCAGCCAGAGGATCGGGTCTCCAACTGAAGAAAAACAGAATCTATGCGTTCAGCTGGGAAACAAACAGATCTGTCACACAAGTGCCCCATATTAGATTGAGGCAGTGAACGCTTCTGGATGAAGCTTTGAATCGCTGGAGTCCCTCAGGAATCAAGAGTTTCAACCTGCAACTACATTCAATTTGCCTGGGATGTATTCTGCAATCACTGAGATCCTGTTCTGACAACAAGAATGCCAAAAATCCTTTGCAATCTCCACTAGAGGGTGAGATCTCAATCCCCCTAACTTGTTGATGTACCTTACAGCGGAGATATTCTCCATCCGCACGATAATACAATATTGTGCTTTGTGAGGGGATAACTTCTTGATAGCAAATGAGCCTGCTAGCAGTTCCAGACAATTGATATGTAACTGAAGTTCAGACAGGGACAAATGGCTGCCAAAACGGAGCATTCAATTTCTTTTTTACAGGCGTGACAAACGCCTTGCATTATAGTAATAATAATGGATAACAGACGGTCTGTGTGAATAGCTGACACATGGTCGCCCTATACTCCTAAACGTTGATGCGCTTTGTCCTGACAGATATGGTAAACACCCATATAGGCCTAATTAGAGGCACGATTATTCCCAGCAGCAAACATTAAGCGGGTGTGCACATGTGGAAGGGCAAAACATCGTCACTTAGAGTGACACTGAGTGAAGTTATCTAATGGCAGAAGTTGACTAAACCCTTGGTAAGAGAGAAGCAGAGTTGTTCTGTTTCATCTTCTGTCCTGAACAAAATAGTTTATTGCTGCCACCGTCTTCTGTAAACCAGAACAGTAGGTAGAAAAATGAAAGCATTAGTTACACTGTCGCACCTCTCTCCCTGAGGCATAAAAAAGTTATTTTGTCAGGACATGACATGCTCACTGACGAATAACTGACACACACAAATGAAAACGGACACAACTTTAAGCTCTTCTAGTGCTGTATCTGTAAAAGCATCAACGTAACATTGGTTTTGACTGTAGGCTATTTTTCTTGTTTAAAGTGCTTCCTGCATATAGTCTTGCAGCAGTGCACCACAAATGTACTTTTGTGCCTTGACAAACAGCAACCTGCAATGAGTCTAGACTAGAATAGGCGGTATTCCCTGTTCCAGCTGTACTGGGTGTCCACATTCAAATTAGTCAAAAACCCATAGATATGCAAAAACAACATGAACGCCTCCAGAGAAACCAAAAAGTATACTATTTTGCGCACCCCTGAAGCTTTCCATGCTATAATAAATGCTAGAAGACATGAATGAAAATAGCACTGCACTACGTGTAGATTATTTCATTAACTTTAATGTTCAGCAGGGGTCTGAGAGTGCAAGGGTCACAGTTGCGCTGGCTAGGTATGCACACTAAGGGGTACATTTATGAGAGGCTTGCATCACGTTTGCACCACGCAAAGTGGTGCATGCATGATGCAAGCCTCTAAGTCAGATTTCTGAAGCCACGCAAATTCATTTTGCGTGGCTTTGAATGGTGCGTGGCTTTGAATGGCTTCAAAAATATGGAGTAAGGCAATGCAGGGCAAATATCTGCGTTGCCTTATTCTGCGCAAGGGAGGTGTTCCATGGGTGGTGCGGTGGGTGTTCCCACGCAACTCCCATGGTTTTTGATGCAGTCCCAGATTTACAAGGACTTGTTACCTGGGAATGGGCCAAAATCTTATGCCTCTCCAGGTGAGCCATAACAAGAAGATATATATTTTTATTTCTCCTCGCTTTTTCCTCTTTCTAAGTGTGCTGCATCCTGCAGCACACATAGAAAGAGGAAAACACCTCTCAGGATAATTTTTGTGCAGGAAGGGACCACTTCCTGCACAAAAACAATCTTGCATGCAATGGAGGCACCCTTGCACCATGATGCAAGGGTGCCTGCGTTGGCACTAGGCTGCCAAAATGGCTCCAGCGCAAGGGGAAAGGACAGGAATGCACCGTATTGGATAAATAGGGTGCATCCCTGCCCTTTCCCAGTGACCAGGGCAGCACAGCATGTCCCAGGGCAGCGCGGCAAGGTGATTTGCTGCACTGCCCTGCGCCACTAATTTCATAAATATGCCCCATAGCTTCTGTGAAGAGTGCATGCTTAGCTTTCAAGTGAAAAAAGAATGTGTTTTTATGCACACCACTATTATTGTTACAGGTGGACTTCTGACTCTCCTAATCATTTTAGACGGAGGGCCCTGGGCAATTGCCCAGTATGCCCATGCCTTAAAACTGCTCTGAACGTAGGCCCTTCTTACGAGTGCGGTGTTAATCCTGATAGCGCTAGTAACTGCTGTTATTGGCCATATCATGTGAACAAGTTCATTGGGAACATTGCGGTTCAGGAGTGTTTTTACAATAGCACTTCACTTCTAGATATTTATCTCATAATGGCCAGTATTGGTAAATTGGCATTATTACGTGTTCTTTGAGGGACCACTTGTAAGTGAGTTACTGTCTGAGAAAAACACACATCACTAAATTGCAAACATTAGCAAGTCGGAATTGAGGAAAAACTGACACAACTTGAGCAGCAACACAACATTTCGGAACAGAGACTGTATTAGGCAAGGGGCACTCTATCGCTGTTTGCAGCACAGTGCACCTTTAAACAGGTGCGCAGGGCGCAAATAGGGACAGTGTGCCCTATTACAATAAATGGGCTGCCCCCAGGGGGCAAACACCCATCACAACGCATGCGTTACATCGCATGCGTTTACGTCGCAAGCGTTACAACGCAAGCGACGTTACGACGCGGACCATTACCACGCGTCCCATTACATCGCATGCGCTTTTAAAACGCATGCGCTTTTGAATCGCATGTGGTGTAATGGACGAGAGTCGGACGCGGACAGAGGCGAGCACCGGGACGGACGACGCGAGGAGAGAGAGGTAAGGGGGATTATGCGTAGAGTGTAGTGTTTAGGGTTTAGGGCAGTGTCTGGTGGTCGTACTGTAGGGCAGTGTTTTAGGCTTTAGGCAGTGTCTGGTGGTCGTAGTGTAGGGCAGTGTTTTAGGGGGGGTTGTGCGTACAGTGTAGTGTTTAGGGTTTAGGGCAGTGTCTGGTGGTCGTAGTGTAGGGCAGTGTTTTAGGCTTTAGGCAGTGTCTGGTGGTCGTAGTGTAGGGCAGTGTTTTAGGCTTTAGGCGTAAGGGGGACTGTGCTTAGAGTGTAGTGTTTAGGGTTTAGGGCAGTGTCTGGTCGTCGTAGTGTAGGACAGTGTTTTAGGCTTTAGGGTTTAGGCTTTAGGGTAGTGTCAGGGGTCTTACTGTAGGGTATTGTATTAAGCATTAGGGTTTAGAGTTTAGGGTCGGGTCAGGGGTCGTAGTGTAAGGTAGTAATTAAGGATTTAGGAGTTCGGGTTTAGTGTAGTGTATTAGCTTGGAGTGTTATTTCGGGAAAAAAATCGCGATGTTAAAGCATGCAGGGTGTTTGTGTGCGTTGTGATTGTGTTTTGTATGCATTTCAATGGGGAAGCGAACTAATGGTTTGCGTTGTGAAAGTGTGCGTTGTGAATGTGTATGCGATGTCAAGACGGCGATGTGAATGTTTGCGATGTAAACGTTTGCGATGTAGCATCATACATCCCCCCCAGGGTAGCTCTGAACTTGCAGTGCCTTGGGGGCAGTGCATTCAGTGAAATACAGAGTGGCTGCTTCAGAGCCACTTTGTGTTTCACAGTGCAGGCGGCATGCCGCCTCCCATTTAAAGAAGGGAGAGAAATCCCCTTCAAGCGGGTGCAGTGAGTGAGTGCAACCACCTACAGAGCTATGTCTGTGGGGCCTTGGGACACGCTTACTCCCTCCAGAGGGCTGCTTAATGGAGGTGCACTGAGGGCTGCTTTAAGGCGGTGCACTGACAGTATGTCACCTTTTTGTGGCGCATTGTGAGTGGGCCTCCTAAGGGCCTATTTGCATCTGTATTATGAGTGCAGAGGCAAAGAGATCATCTCATTTGCATGGAATGAGGAAAGACCCTCACACTATAGTGCTGGTGCTGCATATGCGCCAGCACCATCAGTATCACAGAAGGGGACGCACAAGCATCAGCAGCACCTCGAGTAATTCCATTGTGTCCTGGGGAGCACAAAGTGGGTGCACACACCCCTTTGCGCCCCAGGGCACAATGTATAATGTTATAGAAATTAAATAGGCCTTGGTAGAGGCAATCTGAGAACCACAGCAGCAAGTCGAGCAGTCTCACTAGGCCTCTTTCTGGCGAAGTGTCCCTCCCTGACAACTTTTTGCCCAAGACTTCATCTTGTGGCAGGCAGAACCTTTTCTCTTTACTGGGCAAGGCCAAAAGGTAACTAGAGACCATCTTTTGTTTGAAAATGGCAATCAATACCAATCAGAAACAGAGCTGCAGTTGCATTATTAATTGCACTTCTGTGTGTGTGCCAGGGCAGTGAAACAGCACACGGCTGCTCTTGTCATCTGAAGAGGCGTAACACATTGTACCCATGCACCACTATGCAGGACCTGGGCCCCACTGTCAGAGAATGCAGGTGAATTTAGAGAGAGAAAGACCGAAAATGGGTACCACGGAGAGGGTGTGGATCAGTGCTCAATTTATGCCAGTGTTTCTGGTGCTTGGCACCGGCACCAATTTCTAAACTCCTGCACTGATTCATCAGAGCACACCACATGGTGGCGCTGTCTACTCTACTTTTGAGCAGAACACATTAGCAGCACATTAACCATAGTAGTATACTTTTAAAATATATAATAGAACTAGCACATCCAGGCCATCCATACTGATAGAGCTGACCTGGAACAGCCCAAAATGTCACAGTTTAAGAGGGTGGTGCTCAGAAAGCTCATGGCTGCACTGGCAATCTGCCACAGTGGCAGTAGCTGTGGGAGGTTCCAGCTGCAGTGCACTCCTTCAACATTCCTTGGGCTCTGTCACCTATATGTTTCCAAAATAAAGCACTGGTGTGGATGGAAGGGACCAAAGTGTGCTCTTCAGGGGCCATATCATGAACATGAGCATGCAAGTACGCACAGATGGCACTGAGTGTCTCTATGCGCTCATGCACTAACTCTACATGTTAGTTCGTGAGCTGCATACAGTACAGCTTGAAAACACAGAGCGATGGTTGTCACTCCTGGCCTCATTATGAATCCTAGGGCTAGAAACAAGAAGTACCACTTACTGCCTGAATGCGATTACGAGATCTGCACTAACCCTCCAGATCTCTTGTTTCTCGCCCAGACACTTTAGCTGCTGAAACCAGTAAAATCTCTCTGTGCGACTCTGGAGAAAAAATAATTGGTGTGGTATTCATGATCCCCCCAATATTCTTCATTTCTAAAGTACCTTGAGGCTACACCTCGTAATCCCTGGTAATCGCCCCCCAGAATTACTGATGCCCCTGTATTAGTTACTCTGCGTGAGGGGAATACCGAGCCCAAAACCAAGGTACTTGTACAGAGGTCTCTGTGTTTCAGGGACTCTTTTAATGAAGGTCAGAGAGGGACTATAATTGTGTTAAATGTGCGGTAAAAAGGCTTCTCCGCATACAACATGATTTTGAAAAATTACGTGTTGCATATTTGAACCACAAATGTTATATAAATAACACGTCACGACACAGGAAATCCAAGCCTGTTAGAACCAGCGAAAATCTGCACTACCATTGGACCTTTAAATGTAAAAAAACATGTAAAAATAATATTTAAACATGTTATGCCCAACTAAATGCTACATTCCTTGTACTATCACGATTACCAGAGGAGGTTAGGCAATTACTGTATTGGATTATCACTACAACATGTCCTGCTAACTCTACATGGCCCCCACTGCGATCTATATGCAATGATCCCACTCATTCGAGTAGATCCACAAGGGGCAAGCTGTCATAAAATACAATATTGATATCCTCGGTCCTGTCAGGCCCTGGTTGCATTCACATATTTTTCTGATTATATTGAGAAGGTCTGTACTAGTTACACTTTAGGAGGTGAGGGGTCTGCCCCAGATTACCCTTTGAGGGTGAGGTTTTCTGCCACAGACTACCTGGCAGGGATGAGGGGTCTGTCACTTATTACACTTGGGAGGGATCTGCCTCTGGTACAGCACATACATTTACCATGCATGTACTGCACAGCGCTATGTCCTTCATGTATTCTACCACTCACAGTAACAACCAACCAGCATATGCATTTACCAGGCACACACTGGACAGCACTACATCCTTCATGTATTGTACTACTTACAGGCACACATACACCCAGCACATGCATCTACCGTGCACACAGTACTGCATTATCCCTGCATTGTACCCTTTCCAGGCACACATACACCACTCCTGCAATGTGCAGCGCTTCACAATAATCCAATGTAGGCCAAGGGATGAGTTAAGAATACAGCAGCAGAACTTTATATGAGTCAGCGTGTAGGCCTCACTCCAGTGAGATAGGTTAACAAGGATCTTTTCATTATTACTGATCACTACACAGCATGCAGCCACCATGACACTCATACTGCTTCACTCCTGGTGAAGGCAGTAGCCTATCACCATTATGAGAGTAGCGCGTTGAGCACCCTTCTCATTCCAACAAGACAGCAATCTGTAAGATGGGCCTGTGTCATGGCACACACGCATGATCCATGCTTGCCTATGTCAACAAAATCAGCATTAGGGATCCAGACATCAGTACAGCTAGATAACTCAGGGCAGGGGTGCACGTCCACCACCATGAGGAGGACTTTTCAGTCCCATCACTGTTGCTTTGGAAATTTTATTTCATGATGCCAAAAAGGTATTATTGAACCTGGAAGCTGACTAGCAGTAGCATCTGGATGGTGTATTCTCTGTGTGTGATTTAGGTACAAGATGACCCAGGCCAAAAGTGCTATGAAAGCCAACATTAAATTGAAAGGGAGGTTGTAGGAGAGTAGGATATGCCTCTTATGTTGCCCCCACTTTTTTTCTGATGTTTACACTGGTTTCTGGCTATAGTTTGGCTGGGACCCTGCTAATCAGGGCCCCAGCCTCTCTGTTCTCTCTAAACGATTTGGAGTGCACTCTAGGTGCACTAGTGATTGGATACTGTGGTACCTTATGAGTCCCTAGTATATGGTACCTTAGGTACCAAGGGCATAGGTACTTCACAGGCCTACCAGGGGCTGCAGCATGTATTATGCCACCCCTGGGAAGCAGACTAAATCTGACACCACAGGCCTGCTACTGCAGCCTGGGTGAGGAAGTGCTAGCACCCCTCACTGAGATATAGGTCCCCTATATCTTTCCTGCACACACATTGAGACTTATCAGTCACCCCTAAAGCAGGCCCTATCAATCCTGAGGGCAGGGTGCTTAGTTTCCCTGTGAGGGGGTGCCTCTGCCTGAGCAGGGCCCCTCTGCGCTCTCAGAGTCCATTCTCTGGGGCTGTTTGTGGATGCGGTTAAACCATATACTTTTAAGTGCATTATATCCTCGCGGTAGAATGCTAACTTTGGAATGGCTGCATCGAAACATGTCGTGTTTGGTGTCAAACATCTTGGAATACTACCCACCCGCCAGTCCTGGCGGCGGGGGTAGCATTCCACCCTTCTAGAGGGATAGACATGTACCTACTGTGGAAACGCGGTAGAATCCTGCAGAGCCCTGGCATCACAAAATGGATGCCACCAGTCACAGACACTGGGCTGCGCTCCTGCTGATGACCAACACTCGCAGTGGAGGAAGCCCAACAATAGATATCCTGTCCCAAGGGGTGTGACCACCTTCCAGACAGGGTTTAGTGTATTGGGGCTGGGTGGGTGCACTCTTAGAGTGCTTTGAAGTCCTGCACTGGGGGAGCAGAAGGCTCCTCTGTGCATATGCCAGTTCAAACCGGCTCAGGGGCTACCTGCCCCTGCTCTGGCGCGAAACTGGACAAAGGGAAGTGGGTGTAGCCACCCACTCCCTGACCCTCCCATAGGTAGGGTCATAGAGCTTGTCCCTCCCTTTCTTTTAGTATAAGAGGGGAACCTGTG
Organism: Calotriton arnoldi; assembly: GCA_963921515.1. Classification (NCBI taxonomy): domain Eukaryota; kingdom Metazoa; phylum Chordata; class Amphibia; order Caudata; family Salamandridae; genus Calotriton; species Calotriton arnoldi. Next base: position 456,217 of record CAWUFW010002092.1, read on the forward strand.
CATTGCACCCTAGATTTCCCTGGACGACGCTCTGAAGAAGAATCCTGGACCTTCGACGTTCCACTACCTTTGGAAGACTGAAGAATCTCCCTTGGAGTCAAGGAGTGACTCCCCTGCTTGGCAGGCACCAAAAACTACAAACAATGGTCGCAAACTACGCCGCTCCCGCTGGAGTCCGAAGTCCCTGCAGCCCAAGAAGTGGATTTCCTGACTTCTCAAAGGCCATCGTGAGTCCCCAGCGAAGCTGAGGCCAGTGGACCCCAAGAGTGACGAGGAACCGCGACCCCTGGGTACCGTGCACTATTGTCAAGTGCAACCCCTTCACAACGTTCCACGAACTTGTGCTTTGGACCACGTGTGGTCCTAGCCTCCAGCAGGAATCCCTTTGAAGATCAGAGGCCTACCACATCCCGAGTGACCGTGGACCCCTGTGAGCGAATCCTCCCGAGGCGTCTTCGCGTTCCCTTGCCAGCCGGCTTGTGGGTCCCCAGAAGACTTTCTACAGACACCAAAGGGCTCCCCTGGTTGCTCCAGGCCTGCCCTGACTTACCTTTGCTGGGTGAGTCCCCCAGACCTTGCTGGTCTGCGCCATTGCCTCTTCACACTTTCCCCGAGACTTGCTGTTACCAAGGATTGTTGGCTCCAATCGAGTCGCCGACACCGCAGTAAGCTGCAGACATCGTGGGACACACCGAATCCAGCTCCTGGTCGTCGTCGACGCCTCCTGGACCTCGTGGCTGAAGAGTCTAGGCACCCGCGAACGACCTGAATCTTGCGACGACGGTGGGCATCCATCTTCCTTGCCCCGAGTCACTGCCAAGTGACTTTGAACACTGTCCCCTCTGCTTTCAGGTCTTCCATCTTCTGCATCCAGGCTTGGATTCCTCCGGACACTTCTCCTGTCGCCGCAAGCAGCAAGTCTTCACTGGCTCCCATTGAAAACGACGCCGCGACCCGACACCAAAGAACACCTATGCACCCGGCTCCCCTGGGTGAGGTAACTTCAGCACTACGGTGCTCCTGTGGGTGTGGGCCCTAGAACTACTTACCCTGTAAGTGACTTGCTTGTAGCTTCCCTAGAAGTGTCCTAAAACTCTCCTTTTCTAAGTGCGACAATTGCGCTGACTCGTACAGGGTTCGTGTCTGTGTTAGACACACCGCGTCCATCTCCTTTGTAACACCATCCAGAACTGTGTCCTTCGACTCGTACTGAGTCCGATCGGTGTTCGCCTCGAACACAAGGGGCCTGTAACCTTGAGATCTCCATTGCACTGACTCGCACAAGGTTCGCGTCTGTATGAGACACAGCGCGTCCATCTCCCTTGCAACTCTATTTGTAACCGCGTCCTTCGACTCGTACAAGGACCGATCGGTGTGTTCGCCTCGAACACGCAAGGGACCTTTAACATTGAAATCTCAATCGCGTCTGAGCGCATAGACTCGCACAGGACTCGCACCGGTGCCAGGTCACCGCGTCCGTCCCCTGTGGGTCTCCTACAACTACCTGGGGTGGTTCTTGGGGGTCCCTCGATTCTAGATGCCCTAGACCTAGGTCTAGTCAAACTAAGATTGTGATATTCGATGGTGCTAAACTTATTTTGATAACATTTGACTTGTACATATGTTCCTGACTTCTAATCTCATAAAGAGATTAGTAGAGAGTGTTTATTAATAAATACATATATATTTGATATATATACCTGTGTGGTGTCTTTTCATTTGGTGATTCAAGAGATTGTGTGGTAAAACAAGCTGCTTTACATTCCTTCAAGACTTAGCCTGAAGGCTGCTCTCCACAGCTACCACTAGGATAGCTTTCTATAAAGGTTGTCTTAAACCTATCTACCATAAGAGTCGAATTGTTCTGGTGCAATGTGTCCACTTTAATTAGTGAACAGCATATACCAGGCCAACTTCTCACATTGGTGGGCAGCGTGTGGGATTCCAGCTTGCTATTGTTTTACCAGAAAATCTCAATTTGAATTACTAACTGAAAATCACTATAGGTACTTAAGGTACATATAAAGTCAAGCTTAGTATCAATAAGTTCTACTGAACTTAGAGCTGTGTGCCAAGGGATAGCACACCCTTTCTACAGCTCAAGCTAGTATCAGTAGGCCACAAACTAGTGTAGGTAGTACAACACTGCACAACACTAGAATGTCCTTAAAGGGTGGAACCAGTGGATCCACTCAGCCTCAGTATAAGGACATGGCTTTCTCTGACTTGAGAGCCATGTGTGTTAAAAGACACCTGAGGCTAGGACAGAGTCCCTCCACCCTACACCTGATAGATCTGCTGACAGCAGATGATCTTAGATTGGCTCTAGGAGCTAATGGGTCTGAATCAGTGAGTGGGTCAATTACAGTATCTGGGTCAGATGATGAAAATCAGAATGACCAAGACTCTGTGATTGAAGGGCCAGGCCTCAAGGGGCCTGAAAAGGACAGAGGAATTCTCCCTAAGAGAGCTGACAGAGTGGAGGAGAGGCATAGGTCCCCTTCCAGGGAATCTGACCACTCTTATCACTCTGGCAGAGAATTTGTCCAGCAGAGGAACTCATACTTTCCCATAAGAGAGACCTCCTCTGAAAGAATGTGCAAACTGCTGCAGTATGAGGAAGCAAGAGTTGCCCTCAGAACCAAGCAGTTGGCACTGGATAGAGAAGCCCTGGAGATCCAGAGAGCTTCTAGAAGAGAGGGGTTAGAACCCCTTGGTGGCAGCAACAGTGTCCCTAGAGGCAGAGAATCTATTCCAGACCATAGGAACCTGAGCAAAGTTGTTCCTCCCTACCAGAGTGGGGATGATATCCACAAGTGGATAACTGCTATGGAGAGGGCCTGTAGAGTACAGCAGGTCCCCCAAAAGCAGTGGGCAGCAATCTTGTGGCTCTCCTTTTCAGACAAAGGGAGAGACAAGCTCCTCACTGTTAGAGAAGAGGATGCTGATGATTATGAAGTCCTGAAGAGTGCACTGATAGATGGGTTTGGCTTAACCACTGAGCAGTACAGGTTGAAGTTCAGAGACACCCAGAAGGCACAGACTCAGGACTGGACTGACTTTGTAGATTGTGCAACCAAGGCTCTGGAGGGTTGGCTGGTTGGCAGTAGGGTTACTGATTTCAAGGGATTGTATAATCTGATGATGAGAGAACAGATCCTTAATAATTGCCAGAACCAGTTGTTGCATCAATACCTGGTGGACTCAGATCTGACCTCTCCCCAAGAATTGGGAAAGAAGGCAGACAAATGGGTCAGAACCAGGGTAAGGCAGAAACCCCAGAACCAAGGGGTGACACCAAGAAGCAAGATCCTAAGGGCTCTGAGAAAGGTGGGGATAAGTCAAAAGACCAGAAGTCTTCACAAGGGCCCCAAAAATCTGCATCTGGTGGGGAGTCACAATCCAACAAGGGAAAAGGCCAAAAGAAGCCCTGGTGCAAATTCTGTAAACAGAAAGGGCACTGGACCTCTGATTGTAACAAGTCCAAAGACCAAACCACCACCACTCCTGCCCCTAAGGCAACTGTTCCCCCTAGCTCAGCTACAGGTGGAGGTGGTACTCAGAATAAGGGTGTAGTAGGGTTGACCCTGGGTTCTGAAGTGGACTCTGACCTAGTCAGAGTACCCACTCAGGCAATGCTGATTTGTGAGGGAGACCTTAATATGTCCTTCCTAGTAAGCCCCAGTAATCTGGGCAAATACAAACAGCAGCCTGTAATAAATGGCAAACAGGCTTTGGCATTTAGGGACACAGGTGCTAGTGTCACCATGGTATAGAAAAACAATGGTCCTAGACTTATGTTAAATCTTAGTTGTCTGAAGCAATCATAGACAGCATAGGGTACATATACAGTTTAATTCAATAATGTACCGTTAACTTATTTAAAACACATTCAAATATATCCTCAAAATCCAAAAAGAAATCCAAAAGGCACACACAATTGTTTTTATGTGACTCGTATTTTATTCGGTCACTTTTCATACCATTTTATCATATTCAATGTTCAAAACAGAGGAGTGGTTGCTCCAAGGGAAAAAGTGAAGAAAGAAAGTGCTCGTGGAGTAAGATAGAATATATAAGAGGGAGATCCAATCAAGAAAAACAATGATTCATCATTATTTATATTACAATCTTATTAGTAAAACTGGTCGTGATTCATGATTGCACCAGTTCTACATTGAGGCCTGTCCATTAGTTAGTTCATGGTTAATCATTTTGTTATTTCTCAAAAATGCGCAAACAACGTTTGTCTGTAAGCAAGTAGGGCTGGGATAATAACAGGTACAGGCCCGAGTAGGGGAGAGTGTCGACGTTTCGACCCTAGTGCAATGAGGGCAGTTTATATCCTCTGCAAGCGGGTCTTCCTCAAGACAGAAAGGAGGGATGGGGGGATGCGGGGAGCAACTGATCATGGGTGATGCACAGTTAAAGTGCCGCCCCTGGGTATAGATATAAAAGTCCGCAATAGAATTGCGGCTTGGTAACAGCAGTTTACATCATCTTAGCATGGCCCGGGGGAATCCAGCTGGTCTGCTGGATTTCCCCGGGCCATGCTAAGATGATGTATTAAGACGCTGTGGGCGATTTTCTCACCCATTAATTGAAGGTAAACTGCTGTTACCAAGCCGCAATTCTATTGCGGACTTTTATATCTATACCCAGGGGCGGCACTTTAACTGTGCATCACCCATGATCAGTTGCTCCCCGCATCCCCCCATCCCTCCTTTCTGTCTTGAGGAAGACCCGCTTGCAGAGGATATAAACTGCCCTCATTGCACTAGGGTCGAAACGTCGACACTCTCCCCTACTCGGGGCCTGTACCTGTTATTATCCCAGCCCTACTTGCTTACAGACAAACGTTGTTTGCGCATTTTTGAGAAATAACAAAATGATTAACCATGAACTAACTAATGGACAGGCCTCAATGTAGAACTGGTGCAATCATGAATCACGACCAGTTTTACTAATAAGATTGTAATATAAATAATGATGAATCATTGTTTTTCTTGATTGGATCTCCCTCTTATATATTCTATCTTACTCCACGAGCACTTTCTTTCTTCACTTTTCCCTTGGAGCAACCACTCCTCTGTTTTGAACATTGAATATGATAAAATGGTATGAAAAGTGACCGAATAAAATACGAGTCACATAAAAACAATTGTGTGTGCCTTTTTTGGATTTCTTTTTGGATTTTGAGGATATATTTGAATGTGTTTTAAATAAGTTAACGGTACATTATTGAATTAAACTGTATATGTACCCTATGCTGTCTATGATTGCTTCAGACAACTAAGATTTAACATAAGTCTAGGACCATTGTTTTTCTATATCAATTAGTACCCAGGTCCATTGACTTTTGTGGGTTACCCCATTATATCTTAAGTGTCACCATGGTGGCAGAGGATCTTGTGGACCCTGGACAGATCATCCTGGGCGAAATGTACCAGGTGACCAATGCAAGCAATGTCAAGACCAACCATAGTCTGGCAGTTGTGAACTTCTCCTGGGGAGGGGTAACTGGCCTCAAGAAGGTTGTAGTCAGTGCAGACCTCCCTGTAGAATGTCTATTGGGCAATGATCTAGAGACTTCAGCCTGGTCTGAAGTAGAGTTATGGACTCATGCTGAGATGTTGGGCATCCCTGCAGAGGTATTTGCTGTGACAAGGTCACAAGCAAGAATGCATAACACTGAACCAGCTCTGGATCCTGGAACAATGGACCAGATGCCTCCCAAGAGGAGGAGCAGTAGGGTAAAGGCAGTGCCTTCCCCTCTGTCTCAGATCACAGATTCACCCCCAGAGGGAGGTGAAGCAGATCCTGAAAAAGGAACTGCCCCAGAGGGACTTGAGCCTGATCAGGTTGAGTTCTTGGGGGCAGGGGGCCCTTCTAGGGAAGATCTGAGTAAGGAGCAACAGTGCTGCCCCTCTCCTGAACCCCTCAGACAGCAGGCTGCTGCTGAGGCTGCTGGGAGTGCTAGTGGGTCCCATAAAGTTTATTGGGATGAGGGACTCCTATATTCTGAGGGTAGAGATCCAGCCCCTGGAGCCACCAGGAGGATGGTAATACCTCAGAAGTTTAGGGGTTCCTCTTGACCCTAGCACATGACATCCCTTTAGCAGGACACTTGGGCCAAAACAAGACCTGGGACAGGCTTGTTCCACATTTTCATTGGCCACATATGTCAGAGGACACAAAGGAGTTTTGTCGCTCCTGTGTCACATGCCAAGCCAGTGGTAAGGCAGGTGGCACCACAAAGGCCCCCTGATACCACTACCTGTGGTGGGGGTACCCTTTGAAAGGGTAGGGATTGACATTGTTGGTCCCTTGACCCTCAAACTGCATCTGGGCACAGGTTTATCCTGGTGGTAGTGGATCATGCCACCAGGTACCCAGAAAGCAATTCCCTGAGGACCACCACAGCCCCTGTGGTGGCAAGAGCCCTCATTGGAGTCTTCTCCAGAGTGGGTTTCCCAAAGGAGGTCATTTCTGACAGAGGTACCAACTTCATGTCAGGATATCTAAAAGCAATGTGGAAGGAGTGTGGTGTAACTTACAAGTTCACCACCCCCTATCACCCACAATGCAATGGTTTAGTTGAACGCTTCAACAAAACCTTGAAAGGAATGATTAAAGGTCTCCTAGAGAAGCTTAGGCGGAAATGGGACCTACTTCTTCCTTGCCTGTTGTTTGCATACAGAGAGGTTCCACAGAAGGGGGTTGGTTACAGCCCATTTGAGCTTCTGTTTGGGCATCCTGTGAGAGGTCCACTGTGTTTGGTAAAGAGGGCTGGGAGTTACCTCTCAAGCCCCCAAACAAGATGTGATGGACTATGTACTTGGTCTCCGCTCCCGGATGGCAGAGTACATGAAAAAGGCAACCAAAAACCTGGAGGCCAGCCAAGAATTACAAAAAGCTTGGCATGACCAAAAGGCTGTACTGACTTTATACCAGCCAGGACAGAAAGTGTGGGTGTTGGAGCCTGTGGACCCAGCAGCCCTCCAGGACAAGTGGAGTGGCCCCCATACAATAGTTGAACAAAAGGGAGAAGTCACCTACCTGGTGAACCTTGGAACTCCCAGGAGCCCCCTGAGGGTGCTCCACGTCAACAGATTAAAGCCATATGTTGACAGGGCTGACATGGGCTTGCTCATGGCAACTGATGAGGACCAGGAGGAGGAGAGTGACCCTCTCCCTGACCTGCTCTCTCAGAACCCTAATGATGGGTCAGTAGATGGTGTTGCTTTGGCAAGCAGCCTCACTGACCATCAGCAAACTGAGTGCAGACAAGTTCTGCAACAGTATAGACATATGTTTAGCCTGACCCCTAGTCAGACTTCCTGGTGCACCCATGAGGTGGACACTGGAGACAGTCTGCCTGTCAAGAATAAAATCTACAGGCAACCTGACCATGTCAGGGACTGTATCAGGACTGAAGTCCAGAAAATGTTGGAGCTAGGTGTAATTGAGCCTTCAGATAGCCCTTGGGCTAGCCCGGTAGTCCTGGTACCCAAGCCTCATACCCAGGGTGGTAAGAAAGAAATGAGGTTTTGTGTAGACTACAGAGACCTCAATGCAGTCACTAGGACTGATGCCTATCCCATACCAAGGGCAGATGAGCTGATTGATACTTTGGCCTCAGCCAAGTATCTGAGCACGTTTGACCTGACAGCTGGCTACTGGCAGATCAGGTTAGCTGATGATGCAAAAGCCAAAACAGCATTTTCGACCCCTGGTGGGTACTACCACTTCGTGGTGATGCCCTTTGGATTGAAAAATGCACCTGCCACTTTTCAGAGGTTGGTGAATAAAGTTCTGACAGGGATGGAAACTTATTGCTCAGCTTATCTAGATGATATTGCTGTCTTTAGTTCCTCCTGGCAGGATCACCTGGTCCACCTCAGGAATGTTTTGGAGGCCCTGCAGAAAGCAGGCCTCACTATCAAGGCCACTAAGTGCCAGATAGGGCAGAGTCAGGTTGTATACCTGGGCCACCTTGTAGGTGGAGGCCAGGTTCAGCCTTTACAGAGCAAAATCCAAACCATAATGAAATGGGTTGCTCCAACCACCCAGACACAGGTGAGAGCCTTCTTAGGCCTGACTGGGTACTATAGGAGGTTTGTGAAGGGATATGGATCTATAGTGACCCCCTTGAATGATCTAACCTCAAAGAAAATGCCAAAAAAGGTTCAGTGGACAGCTAGCTGTCAAAAGGCATTTGAAGACCTAAAGTAGGCCATGTGCACTGCCCCCATCTTACAGAGTCCAGACAACACCAAAAAGTTCATTGTCCAAACAGATGCTTCTGAGCTGGGTGTGGGAGCTGTACTGTCTCAACTGAATGATGAAGGTCAAGACCAGCCAGTAGCTTTTATTAGCAGAAGGCTGACCCCTAGAGAGAAACGTTGGTCAGCTATAGAGAGGGAGGCCTTTGCTGTGGTGTGGGCCCTGAAGAAGCTGAGGCCATACTTGTTTGGCACTCACTTCATAGTTCAGACTGACCACAAGCCCCTCCTATGGCTTAAACAGATGAAAGGTGAAAACCCAAAACTTTTGAGGTGGTCCATTTCCCTACAGGGGATGGACTATACAGTGGAACATAGACCTGGGACCCAACATGCCAATGCAGATGGACTCTCAAGGTATTTCCACTTTGAACACGAAGACTCAACTGGTGAAGGTTAGTTTAGTTTCCCTGCGTTTGGGGGGGTTGTGTAGGAGAGTAGGATCTGCCTCTTATGTTGCCCCCACTTTTTTTCTGATGTTTACACTGGTTTCTGGCTATAGTCTGGCTGGGACCCTGCTAATCAGGGCCCCAGCCTCTCTGTTCTCTCTAAACGATTTGGAGTGCACTCTAGGTGCACTAGTGATTGGATACTGTGGTACCTTATGAGTCCATAGTATATGGTACCTTAGGTACCAAGGGCATAGGTACTTCACAGGCCTACCAGGGGCTGCAGCATGTATTATGCCACCCCTGGGAAGCAGACTGAATCTGACACCACAGGCCTGCTACTGCAGCCTGGGTGAGGAAGTGCTAGCACCCCTCACTGAGATATAGGCCCCCTATATCTCTCCTGCACACACATTGAGACTTATCAGTCACCCCTAAAGCAGGCCCTATCAATCCTGAGGGCAGGGTGCTTAGTTTCCCTGTGAGGGGGTGCCTCTGCCTGAGCAGGGCCCCTCTGCAGCTCTCAGAGTCCATTCTCTGGGGCTGTTTGTGGATGCGGTTAAACCATATACTTTTAAGTGCATTATATCCTCGCGGTAGAATGCTAACTTTGGAATGGCTGCATCGAAACATGTCGTGTTTGGTGTCAAACATCTTGGAATACTACCCCCCCGCCAGTCCTGGGGGCGGGGGTAGCATTCCACCCTTCTAGAGGGATAGACATGTACCTACTGTGGAAACGCGGTAGAATCCTGCAGAGCCCTGGCATCACAAAATGGATGCCACCAGTCACAGACACTGGGCTGCCGTCCTGCTGATGACCAACACTCGCAGTGGAGGAAGCCCAACAATAGATATCCTGTCCCAAGGGGTGTGACCACCTTCCAGACAGGGTTTAGTGTATTGGGGCTGGGTGGGTGCACTCTTAGAGTGCTTTGAAGTCCTGCACTGGGGGAGCAGAAGGCTCCTCTGTGCATATTCCAGTTCAAACCGGCTCAGGGGCTACCTGCCCCTGCTCTGGCACGAAACTGGACAAAGGGAAGTGGGTGTAGCCACCCACTCCCCTGACCCTCCCATAGGTAGGGTCATAGAGCTAGTCCCTCCCTTTCTTTTAGTATAAGAGGGGGAACCTGTGCATTGCACCCTAGATTTCCCTGGACGACGCTCTGAAGAAGAATCCTGGACCTTCGACGTTGCACTACCTTTGGAAGACTGAAGAATCTCCCTTGGAGTCAAGGAGTGACTCCCCTGCTTGGCAGGCACCAAAAACTACAAACGACGGTTGCAAACTACGCCGCTCCTGCCGGAGTCCGAAGTCCCTGTAGCCCAAGAAGTGGATTTCCTGACTTCTCAAAGGCCATCGTGAGTCCCCAGCGAAGCTGAGGCCAGTGAACCCCAAGAGTGACGAGGAACCGTGACCCCCGGGTACCGTGCACTATTGTCGAGTGCAACCCCTTCACAACGTTCCACGAACTTGTGCTTTGGACCACGTGTGGTCCTAGCCTCCAGCAGGAATCCCTCCGAAGATCAGAGGCCTACCATGTCCCGAGTGACCGTGGGCCCCTGTGAGCGAATCCTCCCCAGGTGACTTCGCGATCCCTTGCCAGCCGGCTTGTGGGTCCCCAGAAGACTTTCCACAGACACCAAAGGGCTCCCCTGGTTGCTCCAGGCCTGCCCTGACTTACCCTCGCTGGGTGAGTCCCCCAGACCTTGCTGGTCTGCGCCATTGCCTCTTCACACTTTTCCCAAGACTTGCTGTTACCAAGGCTTGTTGGCTCCAATCGAGTCGCTGACACCGCAGTAAGCTGCAGACATTGTGGGACACGCCGAATCCAGCTCCTGGTTGTCATCGACGCCTCCTGGACCTCGTGGCTGAAGAGTCAAGGCACCCACGAACGACCTGAATCTTGCGACGACGGTGGGCATCCATCTTCCTTGCCCCGAGTCACTGCCAAGTGACTTTGAACACTGTCCCCTCTGCTTTCAGGTCTTCCATCTTCTGCATCCAGGCTTGGATTCCTCCGGACACTTCTCCTGTCGCCGCAAGCAGCAAGTCTTCACTGGCTCCCATTGAAAACGACGCCGCGACCCGACACCAAAGAACACCTATGCACCCGGCTCCCCTGGGTGAGGTAACTTCAGCACTACGGTGCTCCTGTGGGTGTGGGCCCTAGAACTACTTACCCTGTAAGTGACTTGCTTGTAGCTTCCCTAGAAGTGTCCTAAAACTCTCCTTTTCTAAGTGCGACAATTGCGCTGACTCGTACAGGGTTCGCGTCTGTGTTAGACACACCGCGTCCATCTCCTTTGTAACACTATCCAGAACTGTGTCCTTCGACTCGTACTGAGTCCGATCGGTGTTCGCCTCGAACACAAGGGGCCGTAACCTTGAAATCTCCATTGCACTGACTCGCACAAGGTTCGCGTCTGTGTTAGACACAGCGCGTCCATCTCCCTTGCAACTCTATCTGTAACCGCGTCCTTCGACTCGTACAAGGAACGATCGGTGTGTTCGCCTCGAACACGCAAGGGACCTTTAACATTGAAATCTCAATCGCGTCTGAGCGCATAGACTCGCACAGGACTCGCACCGGTGCCAGGTCACCGCGTCCGTCCCCTGTGGGTCTCCTACAACTACCTGGGGTGGTTCTTGGGGGTCCCTCGATTCTAGATGCCCTAGACCTAGGTCTAGTCAAACTAAGATTGTGATATTCGATGGTGCTAAACTTATTTTGATAACATTTGACTTGTACATATGTTCCTGACTTCTAATCTCATAAAGAGATTAGTAGAGAGTGTTTATTAATAAATACATATATATTTGATATATATACCTGTGTGGTGTCTTTTCATTTGGTGATTCAAGAGATTGTGTGGTAAAACAAGCTGCTTTACATTCCTTCAAGACTTAGCCTGAAGGCTGCTCTCCACAGCTACCACTAGGATAGCTTTCTATAAAGGTTGTCTTAAACCTATCTACCATAAGAGTCGAATTGTTCTGGTGCAAGGTGTCCACTTTAATTAGTGAACAGCATATACCAGGCCAACTTCTCACAGAGGTAGTTACTGAATGCAGTTTTTCTGAAATTAGGTATATAGTTACATTTCCCTATTGAAATCCCCAAACTTGGCTCGTTTTTCTCTTTTAGCAGTTAGACCCTACTGAAAGTCCATTCCTTGTTAGGTTTCAGTTTTGAAAATACCATCAGCCAGAACTTGTGCTGAGATACAAGAGGTGTGATTTGTTTGGAGATGCTGGTATTTTTCAAAAGTGGTGTTTCAGAGTGACTAGTTATTCTGAATAATCTTAGGTTTTGTGAATCACAGTTTCAATTAAATGAAATGCTTTCAGCCTCAGGAGAGAACATAAAAACCTATCCCCTCTTGGGCTCTTTCTTGTTTGACGCTGGAGACATTTTGTTTAAAAATTAAGGGAGTAGAGGGTGCGTGGCCAACTGCCGATCGTAATGGCCGCAGCCTAGGAAAGCTCCGACCGGCCACCACAAAATACCCCCGTAAATCTGCTAAATTATCCGACAAAACTGCCAGAGCTGGTTCCTGATGTGTGTGGGAGGCTAGCGGTACCCGAAAGGGCGGCGATCTGCCTACAAGGAGTCCCTGGGAGTGCGTAAGCATTGGTGGGCCAGCAGAAACATCCGCGCAGTGTGAGGACGTGACGGGGCGGAGCTGGCCGAGGGACGAGGCGAAGTCGGCTGAGGTCTCGCTGCGAGACCGCTGCTTGGCGGGCCTCGCGTACGGGCTTCGGAACAATAAAGATTTGCATCTGCAACCCCAGAGGGTGATACCGGACTTCAGCGCAGCGGGGGCCCCAGAGAGGTGAGGAGTTTGCCAAGGCCCGAGATAAGAGCGGGGGCCTGAGGACAGCCTAGAGAACTGGCGCAGGGGGAATGGGGAGCCCTGAAAATAGTGACACAAGCCATGGGAGTGACGAGAGGGGGTGAGAACGAGGCCACACCGAACACACCTGTTCACCCCCCAAGCCATCCCCTGAATAACTGGGAGACACGAGAGGGCCCCCCCCACGCCCTCTCCGGACACCCGATAAAATATCAGAATGAGTGGGCACTTTTGGGCCAAGACTGCCGAGTTGGCTGTGCATTGTTGAAAGTGCTGCCAGCTGAATGACCAGACGGCACAAGAAGCAGTACCTGAAGCTGGTACGTGGTGCTGGGAAGACTGTACTCCGCACAGCAGCGGCTTTCGGGTGAGAGGTGGTGTGAGCAATAGGGGGGTGCGAGGTCCCAACGTATCGTGGGTGAATGCCTGATCTCCAGTGGACATTGGACTGCCCGGCCACCCTCCCTCCCCGTGGTCTCATAAAAAGAGCCACAAGAGCTGGCGACACGAGGTGTGGCAATTACAATTACCACTGCAGCTGAACAATTCATAGACCACCGGGGAGAGGGTACTCTGCACCACAGCAGGGTGAGGCATGGTGAGTGTTGGGGGGTCCCGACAGGCTGCAGGTGGCTGCCCACCCACCGGCCTTCCCCCTCCTTCCAACGAATGGCGAAGGTACTCCAGAATGACTACCAAGGGACACCGGACGGCCCTCCAAACAAAAATGGACAAGTACGCCCAACCAAGAGTAGAGGCCCACACGGGGGACGGAGAAACCAGCACTCCCCCCAGTAAAACGCAAAGCACGAAAAAGGCTGACTCTCCAACCCTGCACAATATCATGGCTGCTGTACAAAAGGTGCAAACCACCCTGGAAAACAAGATCGACACGGTCTCAATGGAGGTGACCTTGATACAAGCGGATCTGCGAAATATGGGGGCAAGGGTCAAAGAAAACGAAAATTCTATCGCTGTACTCAAAAACTGAGACTAAAGCTCTCCGAATTCAAGTAGGGGAAGTGAAAGAACTGACACGTGTTGGAAAACAGAATGGAAGACGCCGAGGGCCACTCTAGGCGAAACAATGTCCGCATTCTTGGTGTCCCAGAAAGAGCGGAGGGCCCGGCAGTCGATCTGTTTGTGGAAGACTTGATCCTTCAACATCTCCAACCCAAAAGTTTGTCGAAATATTTCTCGGTGGAGCGTGCCCATCGGGTCCCAGGAGCAGCGCCACAACCAGGAAACCCCCCACATCCAATCATAGCCCAAATCTTCAATTTCAGGGATAGGGATGTGATACTACAGGCGGCTCGCACTGCACCCCCGGTGAAATGGGAAAATAACACAATCACGTTCCTTCCGGACTTTACCCTTCGAGTTCAAAGACTGAGGCACTTGTTCCTAGAGGTGAAAAAAGCTCTAAGGGAAAAAGAACTGAAATATGCAATGCTATTCCTGGCCAGACTGAGGGTTGTGGCCGATAACAAAACTTGTTTTTTTGAAACTCCAGAGGAAGCCTGGTCCTGGCTGGAGGGATGGCGAACAGTCGGCCGTGGAGGAGTTGCGGGAAGAGAAAGGACGGGGAAGATGGTGCCAAACCGAGGAGGACCAACAAAAGATGTCTCCGTGTGACTAACGGGGAGGCAAGAATGTTTAGGGACAGATCGCCTAAAATGAAAGATGCCATGGCTTCTCCAAGGACGAGAAACTTAGACAAGGGAATAGTATAATATGCAAGCTGGGGGAGGCATTCCTGGGGCATATTTGGTTTGGAATTTCCAGAAGAAACTTCCCATGGTTATAGAAGCCATAAGAACTATACAGTGAGCAGATATTAGGCTAGACTGGGACGCAGATTGGCAGTGAATATACAAGATTAAGCTGGGGGGGTGGCGAATGGCCGGGGCTGCAGCTTACGCTCTCCAAGTGTTTAAAATGTGTTTTGGGGTTGGAAGCACTCTGCATAGTTGGGGTGGTGGGCATGTTAAACCTGTAGTGCAGGGAGGCAGAGAGGGGGGGAAAGTTGGGGAATGGGATTGTTTTATTTGTACAAGCTATTGCCATCCACGACAACTGTATCAACAAAAGACGGGACTGATGACTTACTGACTGGTTTGCGGCCCCACACATCAGGCTGTCCATATATCCTTGGGTTCACCTAGACCGACTGTATGCCTATGAACGTTTTCAGAAATGCCCAGAATGATCCCATGCAATCAGTTGGCCCCCAGGGACTAGACGCTTTGGCTCCTCTGGGTAAAAATAGAGGGTTCAAAGTACTTTCCTGGAATGTTAATGGGCTGGGGGACAGAATAAAAAGAGGGATAGTCCTCCAATACTTAAAAGACACGCACCGGACGTGGGTCTCCTAAAGGAGACGCATATTCAGGGAACACAATATGGTGCACTCAACCGATGGGGCTATAAATTATTTGCGCACTCCGGATACACTAGGGGCTCCAGAGGAGTCGGTATATTAATGCGCACTTCCTTTCCCTTTACGAACCCAAGGGTTACAAATGACCCACAGGGAAAACTAGTGGCGGTTACTGGTGGTTGGGAGGGCCACACCTTCAATATAATATCACTGTACATTCCCCACAGACAGCAATCCCTGGTCTCGCCGGAATTTGGGGCTCTTCTCCTGAATCTCCCGGCAGGGGAAGGGGCGATTGGGGGTGACTGCAATGCAGCCCTGTCCCCGACGTTTGACCGTTACCCGCCGCAGCCACAAGACCAGGCGGGTACAGCATTAAGTGACTTCGGGTCTGCCATGGGTTTACAAGACATTTGGAGGGGTCTCAACCCCAATTCACGAGAATATACATATCTCTCAGGGGCTCATGGCAGTATGTCACGCATTGATTATTTTTTTACACTGGCCCAACAGGCACCTCATTTCCGAGAAGCTTATAATTTGGCCCGTGGGATATCAGACCATTCTCCAATTTGTGTTCACTACGAAATGGCAGAACCTAGACAGATACGACTGGGCAGGATCAATCCCTGGTACTTCCAAATCCCCGCAATCAGATCTAAAATCCAAGAAGCAATGGATCAATATATTGCCGAAAACACTGGCACAGTAGACTCGGCCTACGTCCTCTGGGAGGCATATAAAGCAGGGATCAGGGTCAGGGCATCTCTTTAATAGTGGGTGAAAAAAAGGACAAAGTACACAATTATATGAGATAGAACGAGACTTCCAAGCTCTAGAGGCTCTCTTGATCACTAATAATGAGGCAGGGGTGAAATACCAGTTGGCGCTAAAAAAAGCTGAGTTTAAGGCGATAGCCGAAGAAGCGGCAAAAGTCAGATATCGGGCGATGCACCAAAACCTCTACGAGGTGGGAGATAGAGCAGGCAAACTGCTAGCATGGTTAGATAAAAAATCAGAGGCCTCTAGATGGGTACAAGAAGTGAAGAAAGGAGATGGAACCACCGTCCGGGGAGGGAGTCAAATTGCTGAAGCGCTTGCTGACTATTATGAGCATCTCTATGCCTCAGACTCTGATACCACAGTCACTGAATCGCGAGAGTTGCTGGCTACGCTCCGGTTGCCGCGTCTTGAGTCAGAGGAAAGGGACCTCTTGGAGCAGGACCTGGCAGAGTCTGAGATAGCCAAGTCGATCAGAGATCTCAGATCAGGTAAAGCCGGCGGTCCCAATGGTCTGCCAATTGAATTATACAAAATAACATCTACCAAAGTGCTACCCCTGTTACATAATATATTTAATGAAAGCTATAATAATGGGATACTCCCTAGGGATCAGCAATTAGCCAGTATTGCGGTGATTCCAAAGCTGGGTAAGCCTCCTAATGAGTGTGGCTCGTACAGGCCAATCCCTCTTTTGAATGCTGAGCCTAAAATCCTGGCTAAGCTTTTGGCAAATTGCCTGCTCCCGGTCATACACTCTCTGGTTCACTCTGACCAATCGGGCTTCATGCCAAGACGCAACACAGCTCTTAATCTTAGACGATTACACGGGTGATTGGTAGAGCCGTGACCATTGAGGAGGATGCGTTAGTGGTATTGCTAGACGCATGCATGGCATTCGACATGGAGGAATGGCAATTTTTATGTGCAGTATTGTAGAGACTGGGCTTTGGGCCGAAATCTTTCAATTGGATTAAACTCTTGTATGCGGAGCCCTTGGCACAGATCTCGATAAATGGGAATGTATCTAGAGTGTTTGAGTTCCGGAGAGGAACAAGGCAGGGATGCCCGCTGTCTCCCCTGCTGTTCACACTGGTTCTGGAGTCCCTAGCGACCTGGATTCTGGAAGATCCTAAGATCCGCGGACTACGATGGATGCCAGAGTGGGAGGATAACATTTCTTTATACGCGGACAATATCCTTATGTATGTAGCGAACCCAAGGGTCACGATTCACAGGATGCTAAATATATTTGAGCTGTTCCGTAAGTATTCGGGGTACACAATAAACTGGGGCAAATCAGAGATATATGTCCTAGCAGGAAGTCAGCCTGCACTCCCCAGTGGATGTCAACTCCGAATAGATACAAAGGGGTTTCGATATTTGGGTATATACATCACTAAGGACCCCACAAGCTTTTATGAGCAAAACTTGCCCCCCCCCCCCCTCTGCTGAACTGCCTGAAAAGTGATATCCAACACTGGCGCTCGTTGCCACTGTCCCATTTAGGTAGGGTGGCACTTTTTAAAATGATGGCTCTGCCCAGATTCCTCTACGTGCTTCACAATACGCCTTACCCTGTGCCCCGCCGTATTTTCAGCAAATAGACGCAGCTGTACCATAGCTGATGTGGGATGGGGGGGTGCCTCGAATCATTAACAAAACTGACCAGGGGATGGTATGATGGAGGTGTGGCACTCCCTCCACTCCGACACTACTACTTGGCAGCCCAACTCACAGTCATCAACCACTGGGTACATAAACCCCAGAATGAGCCCCCATACCGGATGGACCGTCATAACATGCTACCAGGCGGATATCGTAGGGCATCATACGGGGGAGGTGCGGCTGATTCCTTCCACCCCCCGACTTCAACTACACTCCGGGTCTGGCAGGAGGGAACCAGGGCACTGAGCTGGCATGGCAGAGTCACCTTGATGACTCCCATGTGGGACTCAAAGAGGTTGGGCCTGTTGAGACTCTGAGCGGGATTCAGTGGGTGGTACACGATTGGGATTTCGAGGGTGGGTGACCTTTGGGAGGGAGGGGACATCAAGACCTTCCTGGCTCTACAGAAGGAATATCAGATGCCACAATCTGAAACTTTTAGATACCTCAAATTTACCCACGCACAAAGGGCGACAATATCCAAGGGGATAGTATTGCCAGAGGCCTCCCCACTTGAGGACAGGCTGCTGGATGATTACCTGGCTACAAAAGTGACATCACTGGTATACCATAAGCTTATAAACAATCTCCCAGACCCCTTGACGACGCTTCTGAACAGGTGGGAGGGAGACCTGGGTGCTCTGGACGACAAGGCATGGGTCGAGGCCATGGGATCACCCAGAGAGATGGCCATAACCTGCATTCCTGACTAATACAGCTCAAGATTCTTCACAGGGCCTACTATGCATGTACCACCCAGGTGAAAATGGGGACACTCACCTCGCCATTATGCCCAAGAAGGTGTGGACAGGAAGGTACCTTCTTCCACCTGCTGTGGGAGTGCCCACCACTCCAACAATACTAATGACCATGAGAGACGTTTATAATATGGAGGAGGATAAATCACTGAGATGGTGTCTGTTAAACATTTGGGTAGACACAGACCTTACAAACACTGAGCGCTTATGGGTAACATTGGGATTCATGATTGCAAAATGTAATATTGCAAGGAAATGGAGGGCAATAGACGCCCCAACATTGATGGATTGGAAAACGGATTTAAAGTGGTGTATGCAGGCAGAAAGGGTGATCTATGAGAGCAGGGGATGCCCACAAAAATGGACAAAGGTTTGGGGGAAGTGGAACAGATACCGGGGAATGCTATGTAGCCCAATTACCAGACAGGATCAGGAGCAAGAGAGAATATAACTGAAGATGAACAGGGGCTTGGGTGGGGGAAACCTGGAGGTTGTCAACTATTATAAGAAGATTGTTATTGATTTATCAGTCTGTTTGAGAATTGTCAGACTATTATGATGTGTATCCTCTAAAGAGATGGCATGTTGTTGTTTTAATAAAAAAAAAGTTTAAAAAAACTAAATTAAGGGAGTAGAAGTCACAACGGCCTAACCTCCTAATTGGTCTCTCCCTTCACTCACAAGGCCACGTGAGCTAATCTATAAATGAAAAGCAGAGAGATACCTAATATATTCTGAGAGGTACAGAGCAATTGGCAGTGACTTGAAAAACATAAATGAAAATATCTATAAACATCATATATCCTTATAAGGATCCAAAAGTTAAGGGTGTTAATTTATGTGTGATCTTTTATTATATACCTTGTAGAACGTCCTGACATGTTTAGATCTTAAAATATCAACTTCCCCATTGTGTGGGTGTTAAGCATCAGAAATTGATTAGATTATCAAAATTAAAATGATAGGTATTGTAAAACGTAGACATTTTTCAAGAACACTGATTAGCGCTCAAGGTGAAATATGACAAGTGGTAGGGCTCTGTAGCAGTCACATTGAGCATGTCAAACTCCATTTTGGTAGGCACAGTATTGGAGGCAGAATTTGGTTCCCATGGCATACTGCCTGGGGTCAAGGACAAACCCCTGCAGCACAAACCCTTTGGCTGCCAGTTTACAGTATCACATTATGGAGCAGCGAAGGGAATTGTCTGCTGTTGAGGTAAAATGTGTGGCCATCCGTTAATTCTGTTTGAACTTGTATTTATGGTTCATTAATGCCAAGCCTTTATTAATAGGGTGTGTGTTCTAAATAAATGTTGTAAGCTTAGACTGCACTACTGACAGTGTTTCCAGTAAAAACAATGTGTTAAAGTTTCCAAAGTTTAACATTATGAGGCTACATATTATGCTCCCCTAATGCTCTTTGATTAGATGCAAATATTTGCAGAACCTTGAAAGCAAGACTGATGATTCTTTGCTTTCAAAATAAAATGTTCACAAAAAAATGCAAATAGGAAAAAAGTTTTGCCAATTTACTGTAGAATTTTAGGTACGATTTCTTAAAAGCATCATTTAGTAAAATGTGATGATGCATGTTAGTATTTCCAAAATGTTCATAATGTAAAATAAATGTAAGCAGTTTAAACAAGATGAGAAACATGAAAATAAACAAGCATAGCAAAGCCAATAGGTCTGACATTGGTGGTCAGTTTTTTGGTTTTGTCAAAGCGTGTCTTGTTTTGACATGGCTTTTGTAAAACATTATGGCTGTGGGAGCTGTCGGTCCATCGTCATTGTAAGAAACATTGGCAAAAAGCCAAAATATTTTTGGGTCTCAAAAACACACATTGACACAGTAGTTCCTGGCACTGAATAGAACTACTTTGTGTGCTCATATGCTCCTCGTGAAGGAGCAGAATGCTGTCACTCACAAGGAACCCAGCTGATAGATAGCTAGATAGATAGATAGATAGATAGATAGATAGACAGAATTTAAATAAACACAAAAGGTCTTGCCCAAAACCACACCTAATTAGGGGCCCAATTCTGAAAGAAACTCACAAAAGTGTACCCAAGTAATATGTCTTAGCATTAGTGCAGATTTATGTATTTCATGAATTCACAAGAGTTTACAGAAGTAGACCAGGAAATCCTACTCCTAGAAAATATTTGTGAACTTTATTTTAGGAGTAGCAAATATGCATATGTAGATTTGCTCAGCGAAAATCTATTGAGCGTCTACAAGTCCACTTTCGCTCCAACCTCTTTTTTCCCAACCCTGGAAGAAGTTTTACTTCTGCCCTTGTCAGGAGCAAATTTTCAACCTTTCTCAGTATGAGAAAAGATTAGAGAAGAGCTGTTGAAAACCCTTAAAACATGCAAGTTAGTATGTTTGCACAGACTCGAAAAGGCCTTCCACCTCTGGAACTCTTGCTTACTGCTTTCTCCAGCCCCAGTATGTAAATCTGCAGAAATGAGGCAAAATAAGGAAATTGCTAGCATTAAAACCCTACTATAGTATCAGTCCTGGCATAATCAGAGAGGCTATTATCAGAGCTCTGATATAATGAGATTGCTGCCATAATTTGCCGCCACACTACATGGCACCAAAGGGACAAGTAGATTTTGTTTTATAGGACAAGTACATTTATGAAGAAACTTGTCTGATGGACAAGTAGATATTTTATTGAATTCCACACCGCTGTAACCATATATAGTGATAGTCCATTTAATTCTAAATGGCATGCTATGAAGTAAAAACCAATGGTAAATAACTTAAATAGGGGGACAAAGAGAGAAAGGGGAACTCAGGCACCCAATAGAACCTTTTCCTACCGGAACCCGGAACAGGCTGAAGGAAGTAACATCAGAATTCC
Source organism: Calotriton arnoldi (assembly GCA_963921515.1). Taxonomy (NCBI): domain Eukaryota; kingdom Metazoa; phylum Chordata; class Amphibia; order Caudata; family Salamandridae; genus Calotriton; species Calotriton arnoldi. The sequence goes on from CAWUFW010002092.1 coordinate 477,210, forward strand.
CTCTGAAGAACTGATAGTTCCAGGGTGGAAGGCCGCTGATTGAATATTGCCTTTTGAAGGCAAAGCTGAGTGGAAGGAAATAGCAGCTGCACTTCACACTGCAGAAAACTCCAACCTGCGCACAACTATTTTTCTGTGCACTCTTTCCACACTGATATTTTCATTGGAAAGCCTTATTTTTTTTGATAATATTAACTCCTGGATCTGCAAGTGTTATGCCTTGGAACTGGCTTGCCACAGCAAGCAGCTGAAAATGTATGTGACTGTTTTGATGGATCACACAAAAGGGGGAGAGATAGGTGAGGTTTACTGTGGACTTGACCTCCTTTCTTACATAAACAACCAAACAGAGTCCACTCGTACTCAAAAATAGCTATCTTTCCAATAAAATAACCCTCACCCACCAAAATGTCCCTTGGTGGCATGCTTCATTATCGGGTTCTTCCCGCCCCGGTGTGGTACAGGGCGTGCTGCGAAAGAAGGAGACGCTGGAGCATTTTGTAGGGTGTGGACTCTAAAGTGATTAGTGATAAAAGTGGTAGGGTCAGACTTGTGAGTTTAAAAAATACCTGGCTATGTGGAAACTTAGTTTTATTAAATCCTGTAGCTGGTATTATTAAAAAAGGGGAAATGGAGTGACACACTGTGATGGGTGTGTGTCTCCTGGTCTACATGTTACAAGTCTATCCCTAAGGCTTTTCATCAGGACCAGTCTGAATGATCCCAAGTTCCACTCCTAGAACAATACCTTAATGGTCTTCTTAATTACTATTAAGGTGAGAAATTTTCATGCACATACAATACCTAGTCGATATATTTCTTGCGTATGATCTGGAAAGATAAGACATTGTGTTATTGTTAACTAGTCAATAAAATGATATGATTTAAAACACATCACCAACTGTGGAAAAAGAGTGATATATTTTTCTAGTGCACGACTAATCCTTGCATTGACCTTGGTAGTGTCATTCTGCCCTTAGAAAAACAGACAAGACAATACAATACATATAACATAAATCACATACTCTATGAGGTAGTTTACTGCCTGCTACAGGAGAAACCCCATCCATTATGTGCATCGATACTCTGGACGGATGACTGGTAGTGAGCAGATAATTGAAATAAATAAAAAAACTGAGTGCTCGTGAAAAAAGCATTGATGAAAGCATGTATGTTTTTTGCCTAATTCAGACCTCATGAGCTCAACACGGGAGGGGAGGGGCGCTTGTAGTCACACACTAGTAGAGCGATTTTTTTAAAGTGATCAGGAAGCTGATCAAATTTCAAAATAAATGTATCTTGGAATTTCCAAAGAGAAATGCTCGTTGTCAAAGGGGGGTCGGCTGTGCCGTACTCACATCATCAAAGCTGCATCCTCGTCCTGCCTACTTGGCCTGCCCGTGGCTCCGATGCTGAATATGAGAGTGGAGACCGTCCTGTTAAATGTCAGGCGATCATGTGCTCAGCGTCCTCGTGTTCGCGGAAGCTACACCGCTAACCTGAACAAAATGGCCACCCATTGGTGGCACACTTCCTGTATTCACTCTACGGGGCACATGCATCAAGCTAATTACCGGTCGCAAACGGGCCGATTCACAGAATCGGCCCCTTTGCGACCGGTAATTAGCCATTTGGGATGCATCAAGCCCAAACCCAATCGCAAAATAGGTAATCGCAAAATTTGCGATTACTTATTTTGCAAATGCATTTAGGGAGTCACAATTTGCGATTCCTTAAATGAAAAGCAAGAAGCAATCTGAGATTTCGACTTAGCATTGAGGAATCGCAAATTACCACTAACTTCAAGTTGGTGGTAATCTGCAATTCCTTAAAGAAATGCCAGAAATTGCATTTTTCTAAGTGCCATGTGGCGCACACACATGCCCATAGGGCATGTGTGTGCGCCACATGTGCACACATGCCAGTTTTGGGGGTGAATCAGGGTGGCCTTTTGGCCCCCTATCACCCTTGAAATTGCATGCGCAATTTGCTATTACCTGTTTGGTAATCGCAAATTGCGAGTGGTTTCCCATTCATTCCTATAGGGCTCTAGGCCCATAGGAATGAATGGGAAGGCATTCCCTATTAGCGAATCGCAATTTGTGATTCGCTAATAGGGAATGTGTAGGAATCGCAATTTATTTATCGATTCCTACATGCATAGGGAATTGCGATTTCTTAATAGCGATTCCTTTAAAATTGCTATTAAGGAATCGCAATTGCTTACATTGATGCATGTGCCCCTACATTCTTTAGCCGGTTTGCGGCTGCTATCCGACAGCAAGATTACTAAATGTTGGAAGAATAATTAAAAATGAAAAACGGACAACATTTTTAATGTGCAGATTCATTATTCTTGAACCAATAGGTGTACCAGATACCGGGCCAGTAGTGTAAGGAAAATTTGGCAAAAATAGGCAGGTTTTTTTTCTGATGCTTTCTTAAAACCTATAATCCAAAAAACGGACACCTACCTGAAGGACACCAAAGATGTTCTCAGTCTTCTACAAAATAGATCATTTGACCCAGAGACCGTATTCCTGATGGGGTTGGATGTTGAGAGCCTGTACACCAGCCTCCCACATGATGAAACATTGCACATCATTAAGGATGTACTGTTTGAAGTTGAATGGGAGTATCAAACCCCACGAAACATTGTGATGGAATGCTGCAAGTGGGCACTGACCAGGAATTTCTTTCAGTTTGCTGACACCCTTTACCTCCAAAAACATGGGACCAGCATGGGGAGCATTTTTGCTCCTAGCATAGTGGGACTGTATGTACACCGCCTAGAGAAATACAAAATCCTCAGTCCAGGCAACCCTTTCCTGCCCCACATGGGGTTGTGGAAACGATACATTGATGACGTCCTGATCATATGGAAGGGTAATGAAGAAACACAACGTCAGTTACTAAGATGGCTGAACTGCCACAATGTGTTCCTGAAGTTCACCCACACCATATCAAACAAAGAACTAGTATTCTTGGACCTCAGCATCATTTCAGAAAGGGGAGAACTAAATACAACAACACACATAAAACTAACCGCAAAGAATTGCCTCCTGGTTTACGACAGTTTCCATCCCAGACATCTAAGAGACAATCTCCCTTTCGGCCAATTCCTGAGACTGAGGAGGAACCACTCAGACCTCAATGATTTCAGACAACAAGCTGAGGATTTGCGTCACAAACTTGTGAAAAGAAATTACCCTGCCCGAGACATTAACAGGGCTATGAAGCGAGCTAGAAATAAAAACAGGGAGGCCCTACAGGAGGAAAGACCACTGAAGCCAAGGGAGGAGAAACCTATCTGCATAACCACTTACAATACAGCTTCAAACCAGGTTAGCAAGGTAATTAACAAACAGTGGCGTATCCTGAACAGTGGAACCCTAGAATTTCCAAAACCTATATTCTCGCACAAAAGAGGTAGGAGTTTAAGGGACATGATAATACACACCAGACCACGCAAGAACAAGGATAGAGAAACATCACAAGGATTCCTCTCCCCCTCACGGCCACCACACGTGCTGAAACTGCAGTGTTTGCCATTTGACCTCCCGGAGTAAGAAAATATCATTCAACAATAACACCGACTGGGAACAGAGAAGGTTCACAAACTGCAACTCGAAATGTGTCATTTACATGATCACCTGTCCATGTCGGCTCCATTATATCGGAATGATGAAATGTATGATCAAGACACGCATTTGTGAACATCGCAGTAATCTGAAATGTGACCGAGCAACAGCGAAAATGTCCACACATTACATTGAGAAAAGACACACGGCACAGGACCTATGGTGGGCCATCATAGAACAGGTCTCCAATGACTCCTAGCTATTTGAAAAAGAACAGCGCTGGGTTTTCCGTCTGAAGACTCACACCTACGGGCTGAACGATGGCATACCGTGGAACCAATTTGCCTGATCCAACAACTATGCCATAGTGATCCAAACCCACAGAAGGCCAGGGGCAGCATTCATACGGGACTTGGGACATGGTTCCCTTCATGATAATGTTCTCAAGTGATTACCAACCACTTCATAATGTGGCCTCTAAAAACAAGTAGGACGCTACAAAACAAGTTCCCCCACTTTAATGAATAACCTTTTTTTCCCAGGCATCTCAGAGCAAGTTTGACACCACTTTAAAGAGTAACCATTTTTTCCTCAGTGAGGCTCTATAGTGTTTCCTTTTAACAATCCTTCGAGACAGAAATCCAAATCAATGACTTTTCTCCACCATTTTGTGGACAATGGAGTACATATCCAGCGATACCTCCCACTGTCTATTTGGCTGATTGAGGCTCCAGTCCATTTCTCATGCTCTTTTCCACTCATGCGTTCATAATGTACACTTCATTCCCTTTCTTTGGTTTAATAAACTCCAATTTTGCCTCGTTGGTGTAGAAATAACGCAAATTCCATTGACCCAGGCACGAATGGCCCGGTCACGACAGAAAAAACTGCCTCTTTTTGCCAAATTTTCCTTACACTACTGGCTCAGTATCTAGTACACCTATTGGTTCAAGAATAATGAATCCACACATTTAAAATGGTGTCCGTTTTTAATTTTTAATAATTTTTCCAACACTTCGTAATCTCGCTATCGGATAGCAGCCGCGAACCGGCTAAGGAATGTAGAGTGAATACAGGAAGTGTGCCACCAACGGGCGGCCATTTTGTTCAGGTTAGCAGTCTAGCTTCCGCAAACACGAGGACGCTGAGCACGAGATCACCTGACATTTAACAGGACGGTCTCCACTCTCATATTCAGCATCGGAGCCATGGACGGTCAAAGTATGCAGGGCGAGGGTGCAGCTTTGATGATGTGAGTAAGGCATAGCCGACCCCCCTTCGACAACGAGCATTTTTCTTTGGAAATTCCAAGATACATTTATTTTGAAATTTGATCATCTTTCCGATCACTTTAAAAAAAATTATCTTCTAGTGTGTGACTACAAGCGCCCCTCCCCTTCCGTGTTGAGCTCATGAGGTCTGAATTAGGCCAAAAAGATTTATGCTTTTTTCACGAGCACTGTTTTTTTTATTTATTTCAATTATCTGCTCACTACCAGTCATCCATCCAGGGTATCGATGCACATAATGGATGGAGTTTCTCCTGTAGCAGGCAGTAAACTACCTCATAGAGTGTGTGAGTATGTATTGTATTGTCTTGTCTGTTTTTCTAAGGGCAGCACGACACTACCAAGGTCAATACAAGGATTAGCCGTGCACTAGAAAAATATATCACTCTTTTTCCACAGTTGGTGATGTGTTTTAATTAAATAACTTTACTGACTAGTTAACAATAACACAATGTCCTATCTTTCCAGATCATATGCAAAAAATATCCGACTAGGTATTGTATGTGTATGGAAATTTCTCATCTTAATAGTAATTTAGAAGACCAATAAGGTATTGTTCTAGGAGTGGAACTTGGAATCATTCAGACTGGTCCTGATGAAAAGCCTTAGGGAAATAGGCTTGAAACATGTAGACCAGGAGACACGCACCCATCACAGTGTGTTACTCCGTTTTCCCTTTTTAATAATACCAGCTACAGGATTTAATAAAACTTAGTTTCCACGTAGCCAGGTATTTTTTAAACTCATAGGCAGACCCTCCCACTCTTATCACTTATCACTTTATAGTCCACACCCTACAAAGTGCTCCCACATCTCCGTTGACCGCAGCACAACCCGTCCCGCAGCGGAAGCATGCCACCAAGGGACATTTTGGTGGGTGAGGGTTATTTTAAGAAAACATATTGTTTTCCTTGAAAACTATGAAGTTCACTGGAAAGATAGCTATTTTTGAGTACGGTTGGACTCTGTTTGGTTGTTTATGTGACTGTTTTGAACCATCCAATGGGAGATCATTCATCCTTGGAGAGAATACCGCTTACAGTGATAGGTAGGAAAGCCTTATTAATGCAGGTTCATAATATTAACTAATTCAACTGGTTTCCCCATGCCATTTTTTATCAAAGTTTTGACTTTTATTCATACAGCTAAATTAGTCTAAAAAATACCCCACTTCTAATCTATGTGCAAAATGTCCCCATATGTAATTGTAAGTGTTGGGGAGACAAAATTTGAGATTGCATTATGTTTGTTGCATTTGTTTTTCAATCAACAGAAAAATGAATTCGACAAAATTCCTCACACCTATTACCAAAATGAGTTCTTAATTTTATAACTGTATTCTCATCAGTACATTTTCATTTGTAAATGCTACATTTACTCCTATTCCCATCAAAACATAGTAAAGCATTAATGTCATTTTGCATGTTTTAAACCCTGTTATCTATTTTCTGCATTCAGAAAAGCATTTTGTTTGTATTTGTTATGCCATGTTATGATTATGATTTGAGTAACCATAATCTCAAAAGTAGAGATGAAACTGCACAAGCGTGTGAACAGTTTTCGCAATATACATTTTGTGACATTTTATACTGTTGAGTTATTAATACTGTCAAATAAAGGAAATCACGTCATTGTAACCATATTTTAGGGTTTAGGCGCATACAAAGCGCTTTTGCAACTTCAGAGAAATAGGAGGCATCGAGCTCCATGAAGGCAGTATTAACATCTGTTTTAACTATACTTAATGCTAAAGCAGCCTCAATGGACCTTCATGGTGCACATTTGACGTCTGGAAGCTAAAAAAACTTTAGAAGGCAATTCTGCTGGCTAAGCTTATGAAGGTGACAAGATGTCAAACACTACCCACAACGACAGAGTGTTTATGTATAAATGGAATTAATTAACTGACATAATTGTGCAATGTCCTTTGTACACACTGAAGAGAGAAAACACGTTTGTTACTAGGGATTGGTCCACCTCTACTACAGGAAACTTGTCATTGAACTATGAACAGTAACGAAACCAGCTGGTGTTTTGAACTAAATTCTAATAACATTTATTATGAGTAAACATGTTGTCCCTTATCGCATTTCTGCGCACAGTAAATTCAGTCCCCTTATTCTCGCACAATACAATTTTAGGAGCAGGAACACAGGGCCTCATGAAATCGGCCTGGGTGTTATTGCTCCCGGTGATAATGCTCCGGTAGGCTCGTAATCGGCCCCATTGACAATATGGTGGCCTGGCAGAACAGTGCTTTTAATGTGGAGGAGTGAGCCATGTTGCCACCTGTGCTATATTTTAAGTAACCTCATATGTGATGTAAGCAATGGAAAGCGGAAAAAAATATAATAGATTGTGATGTGATTTTGTATTATAGCTGAATGAATTTTATTGAAAAAAAGCTTTTAATTTGGATTTTTTTGTATGAGAATGAAATTATCACACAAATAACTGAAATTAATTACAATAGGAGAATCAAGGGTCTTTCCATAATTACAACTGTGGAAGCAGGGATCCTGCCACTAATCACACGACAGGAGTGCTGATTCTGACCACGATTACACTATAGGAGTGTAGAGTGTGGCCTGATTACACTGTGGGAGTGTGGAGCCAGTTCCTGAGTACACTCTGGGAGTGAGGAGTCTGCCACTGATTAGACTCTGGGAGAGAGGAGTCTGCCACTGATTACACTGTGGGAGGGTGGAGCAGGTTCCTGAGTACACTCTGGGAGAGAGGAGTCTGCCACTGATTGGACTCTGGGAGTGTGGAGCCAGTTTCTGTGTACACTCTGGGAGTGAGGAGTCTGCCACTGATTAAAATCTGGGAGTGAGGAGTCTGCCACTGATTACACTGTGGGAGGGTGGAGAGGTTCCTGATTATATTCTGGGAGTGAGGAGGCTGCCACTGATTACACTCTGGGAGTGTGGAGCCAGTTCCTGAGTATACTCAGGGAGTGAGAAGTCTGCCACTGATTACACTGTGGGAGTGTGGAGCCAGTTCCTGAGTACACTCTGGAGTGAGGAGTCTGCCACTATTTAGACTCTGGGAATGTGGAGCCAGATACGGAGTACAGTCTGGGAGTGAGGAGTCTGTCACTGATTAGACTCTGGGAGTGTGGAGCCGGTTCCTGAGTACACTCTGGGAGCGAGGAGTCAGCCCCTGATTAGACTCTTCCACTGATTACACTCTAGGAGTGAGGAGTCTGCCACTGATTAGACTCTGGGCGAGTGGACCTGGTTCCTGAGTACACTCTGGGAGTGAGGAGTCTGCCACTGATTACACTGTGGGAGTGTGGAGCCGGTTCCTGAGTACACTCTGGGAGTGAGGAGTCTGCCACTGATTAACTCTCTGAGACTGAGGAGTCTGCCACTGATTACACTCTGGGAGTGTGGAGCCGGTTCCTGAGTACACTCAGGGAGTGAAGAGTCTATCACTGATTACACTCTGGAAGTGTGGAGCCAGTTCCTGAGTACACTCTGGGAGTGAGGAGTCTGTCCTGATTAGACTCTGGGAGTGTGCAGCCGGTTCCTGAGGACACTCTGGGAGCGAGGAGCCTGCTACTGATTAGACTCTGGGAGTGAGGAGTCTGCCACTGATTAGAATCTGGGAGTGTGGAGCCGGTTCCTGAGTACACTGTGGGAGTGAGGATTCTGCCACTGACTACACTATGGGAGTGTGGAGCCGGATCTTGAGTACACTCTGGGAGTGAGGAGTCTGCCATTGATTAGACTCTGGGAGTGAGGATTCTGCCACTGATTAGACTCTGGGAGTGTGGAGCCGGTTCCTGAGTAAACTCTGGGAGTGAGGAGTCTGCCACTGATTAGACTCTGGAAGTGAGGAGTCTGCCACTGATTACACTGTGGGAGGGTGGAGCCGGTTCCTGATTACGCTCTGCGAGTGAGGAGTCTGCCACTGATTACACTGTGGGGCTGTGGAGCCGGTTCCTGAGTACACTCTAGGAGTAAGGAGTCTGCCACTGATTACCCTGTGGGGGTGTGAAGCCGGTTCCTGAGTACACTCTAGGAGTGAGGAGTCTGCAACTGATTAGACTCTGGGAGTGTGGAGCCAGCTCCTGAGTACAGTCTGGGATTGATGAGTCTGACACTGATTAGACTCTGGGAGTGAGGAGTCTGCCACTGACTAGACTCTGGGAATGAGGAGTCTGCCACTGATTACATTCTGGGAGTGAGGAGTCTGCCACTTATTAAACTCTGAGAGTGTGGAGCCGGGTCCTGTTTGCACTCTGGGAGTTAGGAGTCTGCTCTGATTACATCCTGGGAGTGTGCAGCTGGTCCTGAGTACACTCTGGGAGTGAGGAGTCTACCACTGACTAGACTCTAGGAGTGAGGAGTCTGCCACTGATTACACTGTGGGAGTGTGGAGCCAGTTCCTGAGTACACTCTGGGAGTGAGGGGTCTGCCACTGACTAGACTCTGGGAGTGTGAAGCCAGTTCCTGAGTACACTCTGGGAGTGAGGAGTCTGCCACTGATTAGACTCTGGGAGTGAGGAGTCTGCCACTGATTACACTGTGGGAGTGTGGAGCCGGTTGCTGAGTACACTCTGGAAGTGAGGAGTCTGCCACTGATTACACTGTGGGAGTGTGGAGCCGGTTCCTGAGTGCACTCTGGGAGTGAGGAGTCTGCCACTGATTAGACTGCGGGAGTGTGGAGCAGATTCCTGAGTACAGACTGGGAGTGAGGAGTCTGCCACTGATTAGACTCTGGGAGTGAGGAGTCTGCCACTGTTTACACTATGGGAGTGAGGAGTATGCCACTGATTAGGCTCTGGAAATGTGGAGCTGGTTCCTGAGTACACTCTGGGAGTGAAGAGTCTGCCCCTGACTAGACTCTGGGAGTGTGGAGCCTGTGCCTGAGTACACTCTGGGAGTGAGGAGACTGCCACTGATTAGATTCTGGGAGTGAGGAGTCTGCCACTGAATACACTGTGGGAGTGTGGAGCCAGTTCCTGATTACACTCTGGGAGTAAGGAGTCTGCCACTGACTACACTCTGGGAGTGTGGAGCCGGTTCCTGAGTACACTCTGGGAGTGAGGAATCTGCCACTGATTAGACTCTGGGAGTGTGGAGCTGGTTCCTGAGTACACTCTGGGAGTGAGGAGTCTGCCACTGATTAGACTCTGCAAGTGAGGAGTCTACCACTGATTACACTGTGAGAGGGTGGAGCGGTTCCTGATTATACTCTGGGAGTGAGGAGTCTGCCACTGATTACACTCTGGGAGTGTGGAACCGGTTCCTGAGTACACTCTGGGAGTGAAGAGTCTATCACTGATTACACTCTGGAAGTGTGGAGCCAGTTCCTGAGTACACTCTGGGAGTAAGGAGTCTGTCACTGATTAGACTCTGGGAGTGTGGAGCCGGTTCCTGAGGACACTCTGGGAGCGAGGAGCCTGCTACTGATTAGACTCTGGGAGTGAGGAGTCTGCTACTGATTACACTCTGGGAGTGAGGAGTCTGCCACTGATTAGAATCTGGGAGTGTGGAGCCGGATCCTGAGTACACTCTGGGAGTGAGGAGTCTGCCATTGATTAGACTCTGGGAGTGAGGATTCTGCCACTTTTTAGACTCTGGGAGTGTGCAGCTGGTTCCTGAGTACACTCTGGGAGTGAGGAGTCTGCCACTGATTAGACTCTGGAAGTGAGGAGTCTGCCACTGATTACACTGTGGGAGGGTGGAGCCAGTTGCTGATTACGCTCTGGGAGTGAGGAGTCTGCCACTGATTACACTCAGGGAGTGTGAAGCCGGTTTCTGAGTACACTCTGGGAGTGAGGAGTCTGCAACTGATTAGACTCTGGGAGTGTGGAGACGGTTCCTGAGTACAGTCTGGGAGTGATGAGTCTGCCACTGATTAGACTCTGGGAGTGTTAGGTTTGAAAATCCCATTTCTGCTATGCACTCGTATCATGCTACATTAGGTTAGCAATGTGTGGCTAAATAGATGCCATTTGTATTCACGTTATGCAACCCACTGAGTTATCCCTGCAACATGCAAGCTTTAGTTAGCAAGTGTGACTCCATTTTGTATTTCGTAATCCCTATTAGGCTCTGTCTGAACAAGGCCTCATTATGCGTATTGCCTGCCTCAGCAGAACACTGTATTTAGTTATTATTTTTCTTTCCTGTTCAAGGCTGCTTCCCAACTTACTAATGAATAGGCCATTCTGCCCTCGCATGCCTATCCGAGTGTGTAGTTCTGCTCCCACGTTAAGAGATGCTGAGACTCAGCGTGGTAACCTTGAGTTGCCGATAGCATGTATACATCTGGCAGGAGTTAGCCCATCTTTCTGTGCCTTCTTTGTTCATGTTCGGCCCAGGCCGGTAACTTTCCACTGTGGGCGTGGTTGGGGGGTTCTTGGAGGAATGATCATGCATTGCAGGCCATTGGGGAGCCAGTCCCTCGGCAGACATCTTAGGGTGCAGGTCAGATTGGACTCCTCTGCAGAGTATTGCTAATAAATGCTTGTTTGTATTCTCTACTGTCTGACCGACTCTTCATTTCTTGGGAAGGCATAGCAGGTGGTTGTAAGTAACCTGAGTGGCCCCTAAGGGCCACTTCCTTCAGTTGGCGCCCGAACAGGGACCCCGCAAGGTGATCCAGCTCGCCCGTAATCGGGTTGCAGGGTCGGAGTTGCGTCTGGTTGGTCGGGCGGATTGGGGTACCCCAGACGATCGAGCTTGGTTCTCGCAGCTGTCCCGCCCATCTGATCGGGTGACTCCTCGTCTAGTGGTCACTGGCTGTTGTCCTGAGAAGGCGAAACCTTGGAGTTGACCATTTGGTCCGAAGAGTCGGCAGTGGAGAATAACTTGACTCGACCTGTGTGCACCAGGTGAGTGATTTGATTCTTGAAAAAATGGCGCCATTCTTGAACGGCACGAGCTTACGGTCTGTGTCCTGGTACGGTCTCCGGACTGTCTTGCTCGAACGACATTAGCCGACGGGCTGTGTCCTGGTACGGTCTCCGGACTGTCTTGCTTGAACAACATTAGCCGATGGGCTGTGTCTTGGTACAGTCTCCGGACTGTCTTGGTGCAGTTTTCGGACTGCCTTGCTTGAACCGCACAAGCCTACGGGCTGTGTCTTGGTATGGTCTTCGGGCTGTCTTTGTTTGAACTTGGTGGGTTTGCGGACCCCTTAAAAGACACAGAGTGTTTGTGAACAGTCGGCCTGGCCAAATGGAAATTTGGCCTATTCTCGAAAAGGCCTGGGACTGTTTGCGAACAATCTGCCAGGCCAACTGGAAATTTGGTCTACTCTTGAAAAGGTCTGGGGCTAGAGCCTGTCTTCTTGAACTTGGTACAGTCTCCGGACTATAGGGAGCAATCCTCGGACCGTTTTGGTTTGGGTTTTGAACAATATTTGTATTCTTTATTTTTTTATCCTTTTGTTATTTATGTTTGTTGGTGTTATATTTGTCCGTTGGGGACAGCGCATGTGTCTTATATTAAGATGCCTTGTCTAAGTAAACTGGGGTGTTTTGGATGTCGGTGTTGTTCTACTGAGGCTCGATTGGAAGAAAGCCAGCCTGCGCCTCCGGAGGGTACCCCAAATTTTGATGTATACGTCAAGCAAGGTATTGGCCCTATTATGTTTAGCACATTGTGTAATAAATATACGAGGGACAATGCTGAGTTACAATGGCCACTTACTGGCTCGTTTGATGAGCAAAAATTGAATTTCTTGCAGGACAAATTGTTCTCCAAAAAGAGCAGGCAGTCGATGTTTGATTCTCTAAGAGTATGCCAGAAGGAAGCAAAGCAGCGGCGTATGAGAGCAGAGAAAGAGGCCCGGAAGAGACAGACGCAAACTATACTGCAGAAAGCAGTCGCCTATGAAAGGGAAAAGATAGACAAAGGCATAGAATGTGCAGATAGAAAGTTTCGATTGCAGACAGATAAATGCTATGTTACTAGAGAGGAAGCTAATGTTTTAGTTGAAGAGCTATTGGATTCTCGCCCTCCTCCACCTTATGCTCCTGAGCGGATATACCCAAGGGTTCCCACATCTCAGTCCCCGGCCTCTGGTGCCGCTCTTCCTAGTATTTCGGCCTCTAGTCAAACTGCTTCGGCCCCAGCTCCACCTGCTCCCTCCCTGCTCACGCTAGGAACAGGGGTGGGAGCCGTTAGCTCTCCTGTTCCGTCTACTGACTCTGTATCTACTGCTACACCCATTTTCACTCCTACAACACTGTCTCCTTTTATAATGATACCTGTCTCCTCATCTGCTCTTTCTTCCTCAAGTATGACACCCCAAGCACTGCCGAATGGCGAGACCCCTGTACGTGGGATACATGAAGGGAACTGGGCAGTAGCATGAGACCGTATGGACAAAGTGTTGGTGCGTTCTGCTGTGGGTGATGAGGAGAAGCAAATGGTGGCGAATCAGGCGACTCAGTGGGCTCGGAGCCCGATCTATAGTGTGGAAGATGTGTGGAGTGTGATGAAAGATTATGAGCCCTTCATACAGCAGCATGCCCTTAAGTACATGTCGGCCACACTAATAAGAGTGTGGGAGCAGTGTTTTCAGGGTGTTGCACCCCAGATCATCTATGACATACGGGACAGGGTATATGCTGCAGGTATGGCTCCTAATGAGGTTTTTAGCAATGTAACGACATTGGTGGGTTATCGGGGCAGATTACTCCAAAAGGTTCCGACGATGGTGACCCAGTGCCCCATGAGGGAGGTCCATCCCATTTATCATCCTGAAATACCAGAACTGCGCGACTCCACGAATGCTGTAATGAGGCCACGAGTCGATGCTCGGTTCCAGGAACCGTGGATCTATACTCCTTGGAAGAGGAGTGAGGTAATATCCCTTAAAAGTCAGTTGCCAGACCCTCGGAAAAACCAGACTGCGTATTACAGAGAGTTGACAGAGGCGGACTCCTCCACGGTGATGACGTTAGCAGATATTGAGTTGTTCTTTGGTTTGTTGGTACCAGTGGATATATGGAGGCAAGTGCATACACAGGATCATGTGGTGGAATTGGGAGGAACATGGGATCAGATCAGGGCGTGGGATAAGGACCGCAAGCCCGGTGACAAGCCGAAGGCGAAGATATTGGCTTTACCGGGTCGCATTATCACCTATATGCATTCCCTTATCCCGCCGAGACGGGTGGATTGGGACAAGTTGACTGCATGTCGTCAGAAGAAGGACGAGAGTGTGTCTGATTTCTTTACTAGGTTTGAAGGGGTGTTTCTTGACTTTAGGGGCCAGGATCTGTCATTGGAAGGTGGTGTCCGGTTGTTTGTCAGCAGGTTCGTTAACAATTTGCTTCCTGAGATTGCGACTAGGTTGCAGGCTTCAGAAAGCACTTGGAGCACCTCTTCCCCGTCGGTAATATTGAGTATGGTACAGTACTACGAGCATAGAGAGAATGAAGAGAAGGAGAAAGTGGAGAAAAAGTCGAAAGACTTGAAGACGAGGGTGTTGATGCAGCAGGTTGCGAGGGGAAACAGAAGAGGTAGAGGTTCGGGTTCGGCCCAGCGGCTACCCCGGTCTAACAGGGGCGGTACCTCGAGTGCACCAATTGGGCTCAACCAATGTGCTTATTGCAAGCAGGAGGGACATTGGCAGAATGAGTGTCCGGAGTTAGTCCAGAAAGACAAGGCCCTGAGAGGTCGGGGTTTTAGAGGACGTGGAAGAGGAGGAGGAGGCCGGGGGGAGATGCGATCAGAGAATACATCGTCTAATAGACAGAGCGGGAACTATTTTGACGACCCCCGAGGGAGGCAGTACTATCATGATGACTATGACATGGACGAAGTGACGGGGATGTCTCACAGCTAGGATAGCCAGGGACAGGGCAAGGGACCAGTTCCGGTGCCTGTAGATCAACGCGGACCCTATGTCACTGCAGATTTACACGGTAAGACCGAGAAATTCTTAGTTGATACAGGGGCTATGAATAGCTCTGTTTCCCGTTCACTGGTCCCGGGGGCGGGTTTGTCGGCCAAAACAACATTTCGGTGGGTTTCTCAGGCATGCCGGTTGTCAGCCCCATTTCCAAACCTCTTGCTTTGACTATTGGCCCCTTCACGGTTGATTCACCATTTCCATTAACGTCAAATTGTGGGGAGAATTTGTTAGGGTTGGATTTGTTAAAAAGGTTGCATGGAACAAGTTTTTGTTCCCCAGACGGTGTTTACATGACTATTGGACCACAGGTGGCCCGTGCCACATAATGTCTTGCAAAAGATGCCCCCCTCCCCGCTGAGTTTAAAGATGTGCCTCGCACACTGTAGGCTACAGGAGACACGGATGTGGGGTTAATCCAGATCCCACCGGTCTCTATACAGATTAAGGACAACGCAGTATGGCCACGTATTCCCCAGTACAAGATATCCCAGGCAGGAGAAAAGGCCTTATTGCAAATAATACAGGATTTGATTAAGTCTGGTGTGGTTGAGGAGACAGCGGCTAATGTGTGTAACAGCCCTATTCTTCCTATTCTTAAAAAGGCACCCTTGGATTCTTCTGATGCTCACCCTGACGTTTACCGCTTCGTAATTGACCTTAGAGAGGTGAATAAAATAGTGGTTCCCCAGTATCCTGTAGTCCCAGACATTACCACGATCTTGACAATGATTCCCCCATCTGCAAAATTCTTCTCTGTGATAGATTTGAAGAATGCTTTCTTCAGCATTCCAATCCATACAGATAGCAGATATCTGTTTGGATTTGCAATAGCCGGAAGGAGCTTTAGGTTCTGTCGTGCTCCACAAGGCTATACGGAGAGTCCTAGTATCTATAGCCAAGCTTTGAAAGCTCAATTGGATTCCTTGGAACTTCCCCCTGGTAATGTGCTGTTGCAGTACGTTGACGACCTCCTTGTGGCTTCAGACATTGAAGATGGTTGTAAAGAGGCCACAGTTAAATTGCTGTTACATTTGGCACACCATGGCCACAAGGTGTCACTTTCGAAATTTCAATATTGTCGACAGGAGGCCACCTATTTAGGTCACCTAATGTCGAAGGAGGGTCGTAGACTAACACCTGAACGCATAGCTGCTATTACTAATATGCCTGTTCCTAGGACCCAACGCGAGGTACGCGCTTTCATTGGTATAACTTGGTATTGTCGTCACTGAATCCCTAACTATTCCTTACCAACGAAACCCCTCCTTTACCTGACCACAAAAGAAGTGCATGAACCCCTGCCTTGGACATCTGCATGCCAGCAAGCTTTTGAGCAATTAAAGGTCGCGCTTTGCTCTGCTCCTGTGCTTGGTACTCCTGATTATCAGAAGCCTTTTGTGCTCTATGTACATGAGGCGGACGGTTGCGCGCTTTCTGTTGTAACACAGGGTTTCGGTGGTAAGCAGAGACCCTGCGCGTATTTCTCTGCTATTCTTGATAACGTCGCCAGAGCTCTCCCGAGCTGCCTGAGGGCTGCCGCAGCGGTGGCAGTTTCTATCAGACAATCGGCAGGGCTCGTCCTTGATACAGATCTCACAGTCATGGTACCTCATGCTGTGGACACACTGTTGAATAAGACAAAGACACAGCACCTTACTAGTGCGCGTCTGACTGGATATGAATGAACTTTGTTTGCTCCGCACATTACCATCAAACGCTGTGCTACTCAACCCAGCCACGTTACTACCCCTCCCTTCGGAAGAAAAGGACAATGATGTCCATGATTGTTTATTTCGGACTGAGGAAGAACCGAAGGGACGGGTAGACCTGACTGATGTTCCCTTATCTGATCCCCAGGGGGAACTATATGTCGATGGCTCTTGTTTCAAATTACCAGATGGCACTACCACTGCAGCTTATGCAATCACAACGTTACACACTGTAGTTGAGACATCCCGTATCCCATACCAATCGGCCCAGGCTGCAGAGTTGGGTGCCCTCCTTAGGGCTTGCGAGTTGAGTGAGGGACTGACTGTCATTGTCTACACCGACAGCCAGTATGCCTTTGGGGTGGCCCATAATTTCGGGCGCCTCTGGGCGGAGAGAGGGTTCTTGACCTCGCATGGGTTGCGAATACAGCATGGTCCATTGATACATAGACTGTTGTCAGCACTGACACTTCCTGATAAGTTGGCAATAATAAAATGTAGTGCTCACAAAGCAGTAACAGACGATGTTGGAAGGGGAAATGCTTTTGCAGATCAGACAGCTAAGGAGACAGCTAGATTGAAGATGAAAAAGATGTTTGTGGCAGGATCCGCTAGGTGGGTTCCAGACAATGGAATGTTCGAGGACACATTAGATAATGTCAGGGAAATACAGAGTGAGGCGACAGTAGATGAACTGGCAGTATGGGAGGAGAGGACAGGGCTTTTGGACGAGGATGGGTGTTGGACTGACTTGTCTGGGAAACAGAGATGGTTGCTGCCTAATGCCTATGTGCTCCCTGTTGTTACTATGGCACACGGCCCAACACACATTAGTGCCAAAGGAATATGTAAGCTACTGAACCCAGCATGGCGAAACGATAATATCCCTAAGGTAGCCACACACCTAGTGAAACACTGCATCATTTGTCTGAAACATAATCCTGGGAAAGGTACTCCTACACCTGCAGGTACTTTTGCACCACCTTCCTTCCCTTTCGAGGTTCTCCAGATGGATTTCATCGTAATGGAATGAGTTAACAATCTGAAGTATTTGCTGGTAGTGATTTGCGCATTCAGTAAATGGATTGAGGCTTACCCCACTAAGGAGAATACGGCTATGACAACGGCAAAGGCTCTCTTAAAAGAGTTCTTCCCGCGCTATGGATTACCACGTGTGATCTGGAGTGACAACGGAAGTCACTTCAATTCAAAGGTCATTGAATTGGTGTGTAAAGGCTTGCATATTAGACAGAAGTTTCATGCAGCGAACCACCCCCAGTCAGCAGGCTTGGTTGAGAAGTACAATGGCACTCTCAAATTGAAGTTAGCGAAGATTCAAGAAAGCACAGGATTGCGATCGCCCGATGCTCTACCTTTGGCTTTATTATCTACCAGAGCAACAGCGCATTCTAGAACAGGGTTGTCCCCGTACGAGGTGGTCTTTGGGCGCCCCGCCAACGTCTGGGGCGTCCCAAGACCCAAGCGCTTTTCCTAGATAGAGTACCCCCTACTTGTGGACTATCTGTATGAGTTAACTAAAGATCTTCGTTCTGTCCACCAACAGATTCACGCCACGCTGCAACCAGTACCAGAGGGGCCCGGGCATCAGCTACAGCCCAGGGATTTCGTGTTTGTGAAGAATTTTCAGTGAAAGAACTGCCTGGAGCCTCGGTGGAAAGGGCCACTCTTGGTCCTGCTCGCCACCCGCACTGCGGTGAAGCTTGAAGGCCAGAAGCACTGGGTACACGGATCGCATGTCAAGATGATCCCTCTCCCACTTCCGTATGACCAGTGGGTCCTCGACGGCATTGCTGACTAGGAAGGGGAGCGAGGGCCTCATTTCGTTCCCTTCTCTGACGCCCCAGAGATAAGGGCCGCCCCGGATGCTCCAGCTTCTGGTGCACAGACAACTGAGTCTCAATGCCCTGCTGAGCCTGAATTTCTTTCCCTTTTTGTTGATGAAGAAGTGCCTGGGGTTGCCAGGTACAACCTACGGCCCCGACTGAAGGACAGTGCGCCAGTAGGGCAGTCCAGGAGTTTGGGAAGGACTCGAGCTTAGGACGTAGGTGCTATGCCTAAGGTGCCTGCTTTAGATTAGAGTGAGCTACGCTGGTGCACTGCCCTGGACACTGGACAGGATTAGCTGAGGGTGTCTTCCAAGGAGGGAGGGTGCCCTATACTGAATGAAGAGGATTTGTTTTCCAGCAAGGGCTGCGATCACGCAGCTCCCCCGTGGGAATGCTTCATAGCACCATCGTTGATGAACAATAGGAGTCTACCAGTGAGGCTCTGAAGGACACTGGGTGATTTGTACCCCTCTGGTCGGTTGTATTTTTGTGGCTCCAATTCCTAAAGTTTCTTTCTATGTACCCATTTGGCCGTGCAATTATGAAGGAGGAACAACCTCTGGTGGCCCCACCATCACAGCAGAATGGTCCTGTGTGGTCTAGTTGGTCTATTGGGAGTAGGGTGGTAGTGGTAGTGGTCCTTCTCATCGTAACGATAACACTATTCGGGGTGGTGTGGTATTTAGAAGAACAGCATCCTGTGCACACATTGATAGGGACTACCCCGGCTCCACCTGAGCATCCGTTTTTTACACTGGCCCCGCATAAAGGAAGACATAGATAGACCAATGTCGAGAATGCGTTTCTGCAGATGCTTCATCAGGTACACAGTACAACTAATGCCACGAATTGTTGGGTGTGTGGGTTACTTCCCTCAGTTATGCACAGGAATGATCTACTGGTGTCATTGCCCCTGTCATACTTGGGTAGCTGTGAGGCATGGTTCCAATTGCTTTCTATGGTGTACATGCACTATCATGCTGACGCGATGAATATGGTACAGTCTGATTACGAAGCAGTGTTGGAGTATATAGTGGTACACCAAGGATATACACCTGGGGCAGATGGAAAGGAGGGCACCCTACATCCAGAAGCTTGTATGAATATTTTTGAGGATAATAAGACTGTCACTTGGTTACAAAACGAAATGCTGGATTTTAAAGGATTTAATATTACTGAATATTTTAAATGTTTCCAGGAACGAAATATAACTGAAGACAAAGCCATGCCCGTCCCTGTGATCAATACAACAGCTAGTTTCTGTGTTGAAGGTACAGGGAACATTCCAGTAGGTCAGAGCATTTGTAACTATACATACCGATTGAACACTCCTAGTAGCCCACCTTTGCTCACACCTCCCAATGTATACTTTGTTTGTGGGAAACAGGCTTATACATGGCTTCCCAGGGGATGGTCTGGCCAGTGTTATGTCTCTTTTCTTTTGCCCTCTGTTTATATTGCACCATCTAATTATCACAAGGATCATAGGCGACAGCGTAGGGATCTACATTTGCATCGAGCCAAGAGAGTTGTCAATCCAGAAGATATAGATCAAACAGATACTTCCCTACAGCAATTTACTGACATCATGAAGGGCATTCTGCCGTTCTGGGGCCCCATGTTCAATAGCCGTAATATCCGTCGCCTTGCTAGAGTAGTTGAGGGGGTCATTAACACTACTGCAGGTATACTGACTAATATTACAGTTGAGCTTCAGGCTACGAGACTTGTTGCTCTTCAAAACCGGATGGTTTTAGACGTCATCCTTGCTGATAGGGGCAGAGCCTGTCACGTCATCGGCAGCAGTTGCTGTGTTTACATTCCTGATAACGCCCCTAATGTATACTCCGCCATACAGAAATTACACAGGCTTGCTTCAGATATCCATCAGGATAATGGATCATGGTCCCTGACAGGGTGGTTCTGGGGTCTGCTGACATCATGGGGTTGGAAGATACTACTTGCCCTCATAGTTATCGCAGGTGTCATCTTCACATGTTGCCTATGTATTAATTACCTTCCAGCATGTTGCACCTATTGTGTGAGCAAGCTCACCCCTACCCCTAAATTGCCAGGGCACGATACTAAGGTCTCTACTATGATGATGCAGGATATCCAGGATATGATGCTTATTGACGAAGGTATTTTTTAATACTAAGTAGATTTTGACACTAGTGTGCTGCTTTATTCTCCTTTGTAATTTGACTGACTATGCATTTTCTTCCTTCCCACTTAGAATTGTAAAGACCCTACCGGATAGCCTCAATAAAGCATTTAGCCACCCATGCTAAAAGGAGGGTCTGTTAGGTTTGAAAATCCCATTTCTGCTATGCACTCGTATCATGCTACATTAGGTTAGCAATGTGTGGCTAAATAGATGCCATTTGTATTCACGTTATGCAACCCACTGCAGTTATCCCTGCAACGTGCAAGCTTTAGTTAGCAAGTGTGACTCCATTTTGTATTTCGTAATCCCTATTAGGCTGTATCTGAACTAGGCCTCATTATTCGTATTGCCTGTCTCAGCAGAACACTGTATTTAGTTATTATTTTTCTTTCCTGTTTAAGGCTGCTTCCCGACTTACTAATGAATAGGCCAATCTGCCCTCGCATGCCTATCCGAGTGTGTAGTTCTGCTCCCACGTTAGGAGATGCTGAGACTCAGCGCGGTAACCTTGAGTTGCCGATAGCATGTACCCATCCGGCAGGTGGTAGCCCATCCTTCTGTGCCTTCTTTGTTCATGTTCGGCCCAGGCCGGTAACTTTCCACTGTGGGCGTGGTTGGGGGGTTCTTGGAGGAATGATCATGCATTGCAGGCCGTTGGGGAGCCAGTCCCTCGGCAGACATCTTAGGGTACAGGTCAGATTGGACTCCTCTGCAGAGTATTGCTAATAAATGCTTGTTTGTATTCTCTACTGTCTGACCGACTCTTCATTTCTTGGAAAGGCATAGCAGGTGGTTGTAAGTAACCTGAGTGGCCCCTAAGGGCCACTTCCTTCAGGAGGGAGGAGTCTGCCATTGATTAGACTCTGGGAATGAGGAGTCTGCCACTGATTACATTCTGGGAGTGAGGAGTCTGCCACTTATTAAACTCTCGGAGTGTGGAGCCGGGTCCTGTTTACACTCTGGGAGTGAGGAGTCTGCACTGATTACACTGTGAGAGTGTGCAGCTGGTCCTGAGTACACTCTGGGAGTGAGGAGTCTGTCACTGATTAGACTCTGGGAGTGAGGAGTCTGCCACTGATTACACTGTGGGAGTGTGGAGCCGGTTCCTGAGTACACTCTGGGAGTGAGGAGTCTGCCACTGACTAGACTCTGGGAGTGTGGAGCCAGTTCTTGAGTACACTCTGGGAGTGAGGAGTCTGCCACTGATTACACTGTGGGAGTGTGGAGCTGGTTCCTGAGTACACTCTAGAAGTGAGGAGTCTGCCACTGATTACACTGTGGGAGTGTGGAGCCGGTTCCTGAGTACACTCTAGGAGTGAGGAGTCTGCCACTGATTAGACTGCGGGAGTGTGGAGCAGATTCCTGATTACAGACTGGGAGTGAGGAGTCTGCCACTGATTAGACTCTGGGAGTGAGGAATCTGCCACTGATTACACTCTGGGAGTGAGGAGTATGCCACTGATTAGGCTCTGGAAATGTGGAACTGGTTCCTGAGTACACTCTGGGAGTGAGGAGTCTGCCCCTGACTAGACTCTGGGAGAGTGGAGCCTGTTCCTGAGTACACTCTGGGAGTGAGGAGACTGCCACTGATTAGACTCTGGGAGTGAGGAGTCTGCCACTGATTACACTGTGGGAATGTGGCACCAGTTCCTGATTACACTCTGGGAGTGAGGAGTCTGCCACTAACTACACTCTGCGAGTGTGGAGCTGGTTCCTGAGTACACTCTGGGAGTGAGGAATCTGCCACTGATTAGACTCTGGGAGTGAGGAGTCTGCCACATATTACACTCTGGGAGTGAGGAGCCGGTTCCTGATTACACTCTGGGAGTAAGGAGTCTGCCACTGGCTATACTCTGGGAGTGTGGAGCTGGTTCCTGAGTACACTCTGGGATGAGGAGTCTGCCACTGACTAGAATCTGGGAGTGTGGAGCCGGTTCTTGAGTACACTCTGGGAGTGAGGAGTCTGCCACTGATTACACTGTGGGAGTGTGGAGCCGGTTCCTGAGTACACTCTGGGAGTGGGGAGTCCGCCACTGATTACACTGTGGGAGTGTGGAGCTGGTTCCTATGTACACTCTGGGAGGGAGGAGTCTGCCACTGATTAGACTCTGGGAGTGTAGAGTCGGTTCCTGAGTACACTCTTGGAGTGAGGAGTCTGCCACTGATTATACTATGGGAGTGTGCAGCCGGTTCCTGAGTACACTCTGGGAGTGAGGAGTCTACCACTGATTAGACTCTGGGAGTGATAGCCGGTTCCTGAGTACACTCTAAGAGCGAGGAGTGTTCCACTGATTAGACTCTGGGAGTGTGGAGCCCCTCCCACCCCTGCTGGAGTGACCAGTGGGGAGCCTAACTCAAAATTAAGTTTCTTTTGTTGCTTTCACTGGGGAATGAGGTTACTTGTCCTGGTTACAGCGTGAAAGTGATGATCTTCTCCCTGTCTACAGGATGAATGCTGAGGGATGTGCCTCGATAAGTGTTGGAGATTCTTTGCTGCAGTGTAGGAAATGGGCCATGTGGGCCTGTTTAGCTTGGCTGGAGATTGAAAAGCATTCAGTAGGCATGTCAGGTTCTGTGTGTTTCCGTTCAGTTTGCTTGAACTCAGGCTGTGTTTACTACCAACCTTCAGGCTGTGTTCACTTCCAACCTTCAGGCTGTGTTTACTACCAACCTTGATTACTGGGAGGCTTGACTGGCGCTGCTGAGACAGTCCTTCTGACGTTAGGTGATTTCTAGGACTACAATATGTGTGTCCCAATAATGATGGTCAGGGTGGTATCAGGAGTTACTGCCCCCATCAGAGTTATACACTTTATGGGAAAATCGCAGCTCTGTGGTAATTCACCCGGAGATTTCACCTGCTGGAAGAAGGTGAAAAAGCCAGGTGAAATCCTGCAGGAATCAGATTCTTGGAAGTTAGTCTTCAAAATCTAGTAATCCATGTTATTTCTACCCTCCCTGATTTACTAGAAGCACCAGTATATTTCATTGTGTGTGTGTGTGTGTGGGGGGGGGGGGTAACTGGGATGAATGTGTGTCACTCATAATGAGGGCCCAGGAGGAGGAGCCTCAGGTAATAGATGCTATACCTCGGCACGCTAGCTCCAGAATGAAGGGAGATAAAAGCTGCATTTCACTGAGTACTTAACAGGAATCTCATGCCAATGTCCATGTGCCTAACCCTGTGTATGTGTGTGTGTTGTTGTTGGATGTGTATACGTTTGTGTGCTTGCTTGCATGCCAGTGGTGTATATGCTTGATGTACCATGATCGTTTTTAGGATATCTCTTGAATGAAAGGAGATAGTGCAAATAAATCTATCTTTGTGCTGTGTTCCTGTCAGGTCACCAGATACAGGAGCAGAGAAAATCCCCAAAGTCATCAAACTTGGAGAAGGTGGGGAACAGACCAATGTAAAATACAGACACATAGAAAAGACACATATTTCCAGAGTGTAAGAAAACAGGGCTTTTTGCAGATGTCCCCAACTTTTTGCCCTCGTTGGGACTACTAGATGCTGGTTTTCGACTCTGACTGTGCCCTGAAGCCTGCTAACCAGGCTTCAGTGCCAGTGCTCTCTCTCTAAAACTGTTATGTGTAAATTGGCAACCCCAATTGACAATGACTTTACCACCCCTTATAAGGGGTATCTAGGGCATGAGTGGCAAAGGGATCCCAAGGGTCTGCAGGACTGTTTGTGCTATCCTGAGTGACCCAAGTAAACAACTGACAGCAGGCCTGCCATTGCAGACAGCAGGAGCAGTATAAACTGCTCGACCTCGACCCTGACCTCAACATGTGTGGCAGGGCAGATGCACTGCCTTTAATATATATCAGCTACCACTAAGGAAGGCCTCCTAATGCCCTGGAGTCAGGGTGCAGTATATTAGAAATGTGGACACATAAGTGCAAGCTTATATGTCCCTATAGTGCCCTTTGCCATTAAATGACACTATAAGTGATCGGCGGTCCATAGGATAATATGGGCTGGCACCCAGGCAAACCTGAAGTTGGCAGCTCCATTGTTGTGCCGCCTAATTATGTGATGTTTGGTATGAAACAACATGCCTTCTCAACCCTGACACAAATCTTGTGTCGAGGGTGATGTGGCATGCACCCAGGTGGCTACCTCACAGGTTGCCCACCTGGTTGCCCCAGCTTCTCTGTGCTCTGGCTAGCAGCCCACGCTTGCTGCAACCAAGACAGGATTCTGACCTACTGCCTGGCAGTGTGATCACTCTGAGGAGTCAGGAAGAAAGGCTTGGACAGGAAGGAGGTCACACCTCCTCCCTCCCAGGAAGGCTAGTGAAGTGGCACATCAAGGCAGTGAGCTTCAAGGACTACACCGCCTCTGATATGCATCCAGGCTGACTCCCAGAGGAGTCGCACCTATACTAACCAAGATTGTAAACTCATTATTAAAACAAGGCAGTATCCTAGAGTGCCTGAAGACTGGGCAAGTGACGTCCCTCTTGAAAAAAGTAGGTGCTGACTCTACAATTCTGAGCAACTTTCGTCCTGTGTCGAATATCCCCTTTCTAGGAAAATTGCAAGAAAAATGTGTGCACAACCAACTGAGCCAGCACATTCACCAATTCAACCTACTCAACAAATTTCAATCAGGATTTACACCATGGCACATCACAAAATCAGCCATTGTTCACATAATGGATGACACCCTTAAAATGCTAGACAACAACGACTCTTGCCTACTCATCCTCCTAGACCTCTCATCGGCATTTGACACTGTCATTCACAACATTCCACTAAAAGTACTAGAAAACAGAATGGGGTTGTCTGGGAAAGTGCTCTCATGGTTTGCATCCTTCTTGCAGAATCGCTCACAACGCATCAAACTAGGCAACTCATTCTCTGACCTCGCACCAGTGAGGTGCGGAGTCCCTCAAGGGTTGACCATTTCCCCCACACTCTTTAACCTATATATGGAACCACTAATGGAAATCCTCAAACAATCGAACATTGCATACCACATGTATGCAGACAATGCACAACTATACTTGAAGATATCCTCCCTAGATGACGTCATTCAACTAAATAACACTCTAATCAAAACTCAGTCCTGGCTCTCTCAAAACAACTTCAAGCTGAACTCTCTGAAAACAGAATTCCTCCTTTTCTCCCCTCAAAACAGCTCCACACTCATCCAAGATTGGCTCAAACACCTAGGCACCCTCAACTGCAAACCTACCATTATTGATTCCACGAAATCCCTTGGAATAACACTAGGCAAGAATCTAAACATGATAGCTCACATCAGTACTACTACGAGCAGTGCGCCATTCCATCTCAGATTATTGAAGAATTTGAAACCATTTCTGCCACCTCCAGACTTCAAACAAGCAATACAATCATTAGTGGTCTCCAGACTAGAAAACGGATCGGCGACCCTGGTAGGTCTGCCCAAAGCAAGAACAACTCCACTCAAAACGACCCTTAACCCTTTCGGTGCTCATGATGGAATGGTTCCGTCATGAGCACCGGTGCTCCTGTGCTCATGACGGAACCATTCCGTCATGAGGACAGGGGCAGGAAATCCCTCTGCTGTAAACAGCAGAGGGATTTCCATTTTTTTTTGTGCCTCGGGAGGTGGGGAAGAGCTTCCCCAACCTCTCGAGGCAAATCCCTGGTTTTCAAAGTAATGACGATCGCGCGCATGGTGCGCTGTCGTCATTACATTGAAAATGAAACTGAAACTGAGTTTCAGTTTCAGTGCTCGTGGGGCTATCTCAGCCCCCGAGCACTGAAACACTTGGGAGAGGTATCGTTTGAAAGGGGAGAATCTCCCCTTTCCAATGGTACCCTTCCCTAGTGGATCCCTGCTTGGGGATCACCCCAGGAGGGCGATCCCCAAGCAGGGATCCACCCACTAGTGCCAGGGAGGGGGGAGCGGCCCCTTGGGCAAGGGCCTTTGCTCCCCCCATTGTGTTTTGGGCATACCAGTCGGGCAGAAAGTCCACTAGCGCCAAGGATTTTTTTCTCAAAAATGTACTTAGGGTGGGGGCTGCCCAAAATGGGCATGCCAATGCCCCCATCCCCCCTCACCAAAATTACAGCTTTTCTGCCCCCCCTGGGGGGCAGATGGGGGCAGTAGCCCCCAATCTGCCCCGCCGGGGGGGCAAAAAGCCCACTAGATGCCAGGGATATTTTTGGGCAATTTAAATTAGGCTGGGGGCTGCCCAGAATGGGCATGTCAATGCCCCCACCCCCCAAAAACATTACAGTCTTTCTGCCCCCCCCGGGGGGGGGCAGAAAGTCCACTAGATGCCAGGTTTTTTTTAAGGCAATTTTACTTAGGGTGGGGGCTGCCCAAAACGGGCATTTCAATGCCCCCACCCCCCCCAAAAAAAATGTACAGTCTTTCTGCCCCCCCCCTGAGGGGCAGATGGGGCAGTAGCCCCCAATCTGCCCCCCCTGGGGGCAGAAAGCCCACTAGAAACCAGGGATTTTTTTTGCATTCATGTAGGGGTGGGGGCTGCCCAAAATGGGCATGACAATACCCCCACCCCCAGAGAAATTCCAGTCTTTCTGCCCCCTGTGGGGGCAGATGGGAGCAGTGGCCCCTGATATGCCCCGGGAGCAGAAGCCCACTAGGCCCCAGCGATTACGCTGGCTTTTTTTATGCGTGGGGGTGGGGGCTGCCCAGAATGGGCATACCAATGCCCCCATCCCCCCAAAAAATAGCCACAGTCTTTCTTCCCCCCTTGGGGCCATATCGGGGCAAACTCCCCCCGCCCCCGATTCCCCCCCGGGTGGCAGAAAGCCCACAAGGCACAGACTTATTTTTAGCAATGTGCCTACCTGTGGAGTTTGGGCCCTAGCGCAGCTTGCACATAGGGAAACCTAGCAAACCTGTACATTTTTGAAAACTAGACACCCAGGGGAATACAGAATGGGGTGACTTGTCTGGCTCTAACCAGGTTCTGTTACCCAGAATCCCTTGCAAACCTTAAACTTTGTTAAAAAACCCACATTTTCCTCAAATTTTTGTGGTGGAAAGTTTTGGAATCTGCGTGGATCCACAATATTCCACCCACCCCGCGTTCCCCAAAGTCTTCCGAGAAAAATGGTACCTCACTTGTGTGGGTTGGCCTCGTGCCCGCGACAGGAAATCGAATTCGAACCCTAGCTCTGCCGGCACCTAGGGAAACCTAGCAAACCTATACATTTTTGAAAACTAGACACCCAGGGGAATCCAGGATGGGGTGACTTATCTGGCTCTCACCAGGTTCTGTTACCCAGAATCCCTTGCAAACCTCAAAATTTGTCCAAAAAAAACACATTTTCCTCACATTTCTGTGGTGGGAAGTTCTGAAATCTGTGTGGATCAACAAAATTCCACCAAGCCAGCATTCCCCAAGAAAACGTTGGGGGATCCACGCAAGCCATACCTCCCTGGAATCCCCCGGGTGTCTAGTTTTCAGAAATGTGTGGGTTTGGTAGGTTTCCCTAACTGGCCGCCGAGCACAAGGCCAAAAACCCAGGTGACCCCCCTTGCAAAACGAGGTCGTTTTGTGATAGGCAATTTTGATGTCGCCTCAATACGTTTTGGGCCCTTGCCTGTCGCGGGTACTTGGACCTCCCACACGAGTGAGGCACCATTTTTGTCGGGAGACCTGGGGGCACACTGGGTGGTAGGAAATTTGTGTCAGCCCGATGATGCCAAAACTTTCCCACACAAAAATGTGTGGAAAAAGTGATTTTTCAGCTAAATTTGAGGTTTGCAGGGGATTCTGGGTAAGAAAACGTTGGGGGCTCCACGCAAGCCATACCTCCCTAGAATCCTCCGCGTGTCTAGTTTTCAGAAATGTGTGGGTTTGGTAGGTTTCCCTAGCTGACCGCCGAGCACGGGACCAAAAACCCAGGTGACCCCCCCTTGCAAAACCAGGTCGTTTTGTGATAGGCAATTTTGATGTCGCCTCAATACGTTTTGGGCCCTTGCC
Source organism: Calotriton arnoldi (assembly GCA_963921515.1). NCBI lineage: Eukaryota > Metazoa > Chordata > Amphibia > Caudata > Salamandridae > Calotriton > Calotriton arnoldi. The sequence goes on from CAWUFW010002092.1 coordinate 505,646, forward strand.
TGTCGCGGGTACTTGGGCCTCCCACACGAGTGAGGCACCATTTTTATCGGGAGACCTGGGGGAACAGTGGGTGGTAGGAAATTTGTGTCAGCCCGGTGATGCCACAACTTTCCCACACAAAAATGTGTGGAAAAAGTGATTCTTTCAGCTAAATTTGAGGTTTGCAGGGGATTCTGGGTAAGAAAACGTTGGGGGATCCACGCAAGCCATACCTCCCTGGAATCCTCTGGGTGTCTAGTTTTCAGAAATGTGTGGGTTTGGTAGGTTTCCCTAGCTGGCCGCTGAGCACAGGGCCAAAAACCCAGGTGACCCCCCTTGCAAAACCAGGTCGTTTTGTGATAGGCAATTTTGATGTCGCCTCAATACGTTTTGGGCCCTTGCCTGTCGCGGGTACTTGGGCCTCCCATACGAGTGAGGCACCATTTTTATAAGGAGACCTGGGGGAACACTGGGTGGTAGGAAATTTGTGTCAGCCCGGTGATGCCACAACTTTCCCACACAAAAATGTGTGGAAAAAGTGATTCTTTCAGCTAAATTTGAGGTTTGCAGGGGATTCTGGGTAAGAAAACGTTGGGGGATCCACGCAAGCCATACCTCCCTAGCATCCCCCAGGTGTCTAGTTTTCAAAAATGTATAGGTTTGCTAGGTTTCCCTTGCTGCCGGCAGAGCTAGGGTACAAAAACTACAGCTAGGCACTTTGCAAAAAAAAGGGTCATTTTTCACTGTGAAAATGTGGTGTATCCACCTTGCGTTTTGGGCCGTTTCCTGTCGCGAGCACTAGGCCTACCCACAGAAGTGAGGTACCATTTTTCTCGGAAGACTTTGGGGAACGCGGGGTGGGTGGAATTTTGTGGATCCACACAGATTCCAGAACTTTCCACCACAGAAATGTGAGGAAAATGTGTTTTTTTGGACAATTGTTTTGGTTTGCAAGGGATTCTGGGTAACAGAACCTAGTGAGAGCCAGTCAAGTCACCCCATCCTGGATTCCTCTGGGTGTCTAGTTTTTAAAAATGTATAGGTTTGCTAGGTTTCCCTAGGTGCAGGCAGAGCTAGGGTTCAAAAACTACAGCTAGGCATTTTGCAAAAAAAGGGTCATTTTTCATTGTGAAAATGTGGTGTGTCCACGTTGCGTTTTGAGCCGTTTCTTGTCGTGGGCACAAGGCCTACCCACACAAATGAGGTACCATTTGTATTGGGAGACTTAGGGTAACACAGAATTGTAGAGCAATTGTTATTACCTATTGACTTTCGATGCATTTCTGCCTTCCAAATGAAAGACAATGTGTAAAAAAGAAGTCATTTTGAAAAATGACCTATAATTCTCATGCTAGTATGGGTACTCCCAATTTCGGAAATGTGCAAATATCTACTGTTTCTAAACTCTACATTTTGTTCCCATTTCAGAAATACATAGGTGTCTTTCATACCTATTTTTCCATTATACATTTTCCCAAAATAATTGCTATATACCCGGTACATAATAAAAAACCATTGCAAGACGCTGCTCAGTTATTGGCTCTGGGTTCGTCAGGTTCTTGGTGAACCTACAAGTCCTATATATCCCCACAACCAGAAAGGTCCAGCAAATGTAACGGTATATTGCTTTCAAACAGCTGTCATAATTAGCAGAAGTTACAGGTGAAAACGTTGACACAAATGGCTGTTTTTTTCAACTAATTTTCAATTTTTCCTATATTTAACTGTTAGTTTCTATGAAGAAACCTTGAAGGATCTACACAAATGACCCCTTGCTGAATTCAGAATTTTGTCTACGTTTTTAAAATGTATAGCTTTCCAGGATCCATTATTGCTTTCATACCCATTTCTACCATTAACTGGAAGGAGGTTGAAAGCACAAAACTAGCAGAAATAGGCTATGTCCCAGAAAAATGCCAAAACTGTGTAAAAAATGTTGGTTTTCTGACAAAGTCTGCTTGTCCCTGAAAGCTGGGAAGATGGTGATTTCAGCACCACAACCCTTTTGATACCATTTTCAGGGAAAAAACCAGATGCTTTCATCTGGAGCCCTTTTTTCCCATTTTTCCCCCCAAAAACAACTTTTAGCTGTATTTTGGCTAATTTCTGGGTCCCCTCCAGGGGAATCCACAAACCCTGGATACCTTTAGAATCCACATGATGTTGGAAAAAAAGGACGCAAATTTGGCGTGGATACCTTATGTGGTCAAAAAGTTACAGGGGCCTAAGTGCGAACTACCCCAAATAGACAAAAAAAGGCTTAGCACAGGGGGGGAAAAGGCCTAGCAGCGAAGGGGTTAATGCAGCAGTGAGATTGGTAACAGGCACTAGACGCTTTGACCCCATCACCCCATCACTTAGCTATCTAGAGTGGCTTCCTTTCGAGGCAAGAACCCAACTGAATATTGCTTGCCTCACACACAAAGCATTACATTTTAACGAACCACGTTACTTGGCAGAAAAGATTTGAATCTCAGGTGGCAGCCGCTACCTAAGAAGTGCAAACTCTCTCAGGCTTGAACATCGTAGATTCAGAAAACAAAAAACCTATACATGATCCTTCTCCGGATCGGCACCAAAGATCTGGAACTCCTTACCAACCAAGGTGCATTCAAACCCATCGACCCACTTTTTCAAAAAAGAAGTGATAAAGTTCCTAATGAATAGATTCCTAGCATAGACTTTCGGGGAGCCTCTCCCAAGGGCACAACAAACGTCACAATGTCAGCAATATCTAAATTGGTCAGAAGCACTTCCTTCACAGGAGAACCCCACTCAAACATTTCTCCCCTGGATACTGGATCTGATTAGTTTCAGAGCAGCAGCAGAATACCTCCCATGACGATTGTAGATCAATGCCTAGTAATGGAAATAATGGAACGACAGACATTTATTTTGATATCTGTTTCAACAGTCCATTGAGTCTTTTAGGTGTGGTGTACTTATCTATGTCTATTTTTTGTTCAGTCAATCCTATGTACAGCGCTCTGATACTCTTGGGTCATGTTCGCGCTTAATAAAACATTCTAAATAAATAAATAAACAGTCCCCTCCCTGCCCCAGGCACATTTGCACCCGGGTAGGAGGGAAAATTAGGTAGTCAGGAGGGGTGCACTCCCAAAAAGCTAGCTACACCTCTAGGTTGTACTGCCTAGTCTGTACACCTAAAGAAGACTTCTGCCATTTTTAAAAGTGGTAGAAATAATGGGTTCTGGGTAGAAAAGGTAACCTACATCCCCAGATATGGTGACCTCAGAGGCGGATTAGCCGCTGGGGCAAGCATCCCATTGGCTACTTGCACCCACACCCCAAATGCCCCTAAATATAGGAGTTAAGGGCTACCCCTAAAATCAGAACCTCAGTTCTGAACAACCTTCCGTGTCTGCGACAATCGGACTTACACAAAGCAAAAGAGGGATACTCTGCACCTGTGGCAATGCTCCTATAACTGCCTGATCGAGACTTGTCCTTAGATCCCTTTCCCTTTCTTATTCTTTTTCCCTTCCTGCTAGGGCCTAAGCCTCCTACATTTAGGGACAGGATCCCCAGGATCTTTGGGTTGGGCGGTGTCATGGGCAGCCTCCCCTTCTGGGATCAGACCAACCTCTGGGAGGTCATTGCCTAGGATACAATGTAGGGGTAGGTCAGGTCTGACCGCCACCCTCCGACAGTTAAGGGTACCCTCCCTTTCTAGGAGCACTAAGGCTACAGGTCTGACTGTGACCTTTCCTGAGACAACCCTTTTTCTTCTTGTTTCCCCTGGCACATACTGATCTGGGGACACTAACCTTTCAACCACTATGGTATGGCTGGCTCCTATGTCTCTCAGGCCAGTGGTAGATGGTCTAGTGCATTGTAGGAACTGTAGTCCTGCCTTCCACAATGATCCAGGCAGCTAACGTGTTCTCCGGGACCACCGGATGTCGAAGTACCTTTTTCCAAGGATTACCGCTGCCAAGGCTTGCTGGTCGCCAATGTGGCATCCGGCCCCTTCACTTGACGCTGCACCTAGAGGGAACTCCATCTGACCTTCGACCGACGTCAGCAACCACCCTGTTGTTGTGTTTTTGCATCTTGTTCCCCCACAGCACTGTGTAAGCGGTAAAAGCAGCTCTCCCACGGCTCCCGTTCAGCATCAGGGAAGCCAGGACAACACTGCACCCAGGCTCCACAGGTCAGATAAAATTGAACTGGCTGTTGTGGCCTGGTCCTGGACCAGTATCACCTTTACCCTGCAATGGTATCATGCAACTCGATCTGCAAGTGACCAATTGTCACTAGTGGTTTTTCCAATTGACCTCAATGTTAAATTTTCACTGTATTATTTTGCACTGATGATTTTTTATTGCCTCTAAAATCTATAACTCCATCTATATGTATGCTATTATGTTAGTTTTGGTGTCTAAATTAAGATAAAAATACACTCTTTTTTATAAATTGGTGTCAGAATTCTCTTGACGGGGCGCAACAGGAGGCCATGACCAAGTGATGGATTAGGGGAGATAATATTTGTAGCACCGTTGGCGGAATAAGGTGGGTTAGGGCTAGAATGGGGATACAGGAGAGAGTGTCAAACAGCTGGGACAGGGAATCAATAAAGTGCTTGTTGGGTGCCTGGAACTCTTAGATAGATTTCTTGTCAGAAAGCATGTCCTCAGGGAAAGAGTAGCATCAGTTTGCTGCCCAGACTGGGAGTGGGAAGCCAGGGGTTTGTATTGAGATTAGCTGGGGCCTCACAGTGTATGAATGTCTTTTTTACTGAATCCAAGAAGTGATTTTCTCTGGAGATAAAGAAGAAATTATGACTTTTCTATGGGCTGCACTGAAGAATTCCTGCCTGGCTGCCATAGTACTGGAGAGAGTTGGAACAGTTCTGCTTTGAACGTCCGCATTCAGACCTCAGCTTCAATATTGGTACTACCAATTTCCTGCCTGGGGATCGCAGGAACATTTCGACGCGTCTCCTGAGAAGAACCTGTCTGCTGAAGCAATTTGCTGAAAGATACCTAGGTGCTAAGCAGTTAAGAAGAGCCTGCCAGATGTGTGCCGCTGTCCTGTCTAGTGGCAGCATGTACTGGGAAGCCAAGGGAGATGAGAAGAGCCTGTGCCTGGCTGAAGTTGCAGATAGAGACTAACACAAGAGACAGAAATGGGTGGACATAGCCCTCAGGAAACCAACACCTGTACTTAGAATTTTTTTTATCGTTTCCTGTTTTGAATCCTCAGCTTGCCTTGCTAATGATTTCGGTGGTCAAATCAGTGCCCAAGGTGGCTCCTGTCTGTTGAGTTGACATCAAGCTGCACCTACAAGAGGCACCTGTACCCAAGCGGATACTCCCCATATTATTGTCTTAAGCCCCAAGGATTTGTACCTCCCGCATGAGAGATCAATCCTCCTTCAACGTGCAGAACCTTTGCGTGCAAACCAAATTTTACTTCGCCTCAAAAGAGCCTCAACTCATCCGAGTCACTTTAATAAAGGACTCAACATCTGCGCATCATCCTTATATTCGTTTCCTGTCAAGCCACTCAACTAAGCAGCCTTTTGACTTCAGCTTGAATTAGCCGGTGACAAAGCAGCTTTAGTCATGTAGGGTAGGAAGGCAGCTTCGGCCCCAAAAGAAAGGAAAATGGCCCTGGAGGAAAGATGAGGAGAGAGTAAGGAGGATGGAGATCACATCTTTGTAGCCCTTAGCACCAAGCATTCCTTGTGGCAGTGAAAAGGGGGAGTTGATCATTGCAACTGGGCATTGCATCTGTGCGCATCTTTCTGCCAACTGAAATGACACATATGAAGTGACCATTTGACTTTTTCAGGCTGGAGCTACAACGCCACATCCTGCAACTTTGAGCCAGTTCACCATGAAAGCAGCACCGCTTCAAAGGGTAGACAATATATTTAACTTACCGATTTGAATTCAAACTCTACATTGAACCGAACTCAAACTCTAGATTAACTTGGACATTTTTTGGGCCATTTCCAATTAGGATCCTTTTTTATATTTTCACATTACTCCTTAGACCTCATTTTTACTTATTTTGTCTAGTTTGGGACTGTATCTGCTGTATTAAACGTATATATTTTTATCCAAATTCGCTTGGAAGTTCATATCTTAACTGCAGCTTTGCAGCTTAGCAGTTTTACCAGTTGTGGTGCACTTACTACATACACTGTCTTTGAGGAAGGCCTTCCTGCTAAAGCAAACTACCCACGTCGAGCCACGATTCCTTACAGAACTAACATTAAGGCTGCAAGTCAGATGGCCAGGGCCTTCTGGGAGCTCAGTCACAACTCACACCAAGACTGTTGCCTCTCAAACAGAACCAAACATTTGGTAGCATCCCAGGCAGTACTAAGTATATGTTTCTCCTCCCTTCGCGAAGTATATCACTGAATGGCCCATTTAGCAGCACCAAGGGCCTGATGTCCAAAAGGATTGACAAAATCACAGACTTTGCGGCCACAAAAGAGTGCTTTGAATTGTCCCAAAGTTACTCTGCAAGTCACAAACAGGCGTTTCTGGAGTGGAACTCCTAAAGTATTCTAAAACTTCAAATTCTGACACAGTACCCAGGAGTGTGTTTTCTCAATCCACAGCTGCACATCAAATATGTGCCAATCAGTAAAAAACAAGTGTTCACAGCTGAAATACTAACTGGGGCACTGAGCTTTTCACCTGAATGAAGTGCACTATTCAAACTAATTTCCAAGCAATCTCCTCTTTTTACACGCATTGTAAGTGAAGAAGAGTCGCTTGTAAACAGAGCACTTTCTGAAATTGTTGCCCCTCCTTCTCAGAATGACGTAAGACTCATATATCTCTCACAAATTCATAAGTATTAGGCTGTATGAGGCCCCAGAAGGGTGTGGGTCCCTTGCACTGCAGTGGTCTGCATTGTACCCCTTACCTTGTGACCGGCTAAGATGGGAAGTTTGGCAAACTTCACAAATTGGCACATTAGGAAGTTTGTCAAGTTAGCTCAAATTCGAGGAAATGGTTTAATATTCACCCACCCCCGAGTCTATTTGCCTGGCTAATAAAAAGTGAAACTTCAGTCGACTGGGTTCATCAGTCCAAATAAGGTCACTATAGTCAAAAGCCAATTGGGTGTCAACTCTACTTTCTCCGGGCAGTCCCGTGGACAGCGGCCTGCTGCCTGTCCAACTCTCTCCAGTACTATGGACAGCGGCCGGCACTGCAGATTTATGGTGAACAGGCACAGACTAAGCCATAGCAACACAAGGTTAGTGCAGATTTCTACCTGGTGTTGGGCACTGAGTATCTCAGGGACCGAGACACTCACGGGGTAGACTTCGCACTTGACTGGCAGGGAAGCTCAGTGAAATGGATGACAGCCCTGTCACGGGTGCAAAGAAGCAGTCGGCTGGGCCCTGCTGGGCAACACTGCACAATGAAAGAACCGGGCGCCAGCTCTAAGGGTCTGGGCCCAGTTGAATTCAGACACGGGACACAGCTGTGACAGTACACAGACCTGCACCCTGCCTCCACTGCTTGTTGCCCGGTTCTAGATGTCTGAACGTTTGATCAGAATCAGTAGTATACCCTCCACTCCAAGGCCTAGGTTAGGACAATGGTGCCACTATTTTGGACTGGGACGATCACATGGCCTGCCTGCAGGCAAGGTCCTCAATTCCACAGCAGCAGCGCATGGCTGAAGGTTGTGCTCAGCTGGGGATGACTCATGCTAGAGGCCTGGGTGGCGTACCGGCTGCAAGCTTGATCCTCCACCCAACCCCCTCTTCGGAGCCAAGGCTGACTGCAGTGGGTAGGACACAGGGACTGGCTACAGGGCGCATGGCCTGCTGATTCCAGAGGGTTGGGCAGTGGGTCTGGCTGCCCAACCGGCCAAAATATGTGTGCAGTGGATTTGGTTGGTTGAAGGCAGGGTGTAGGGCGCAGAGCATGGCAGCAAGCTAGGCCCCTGTGGCAACTCTCCCTGTGCACAGCCAAAGCCATGCACAGCAGGTTTGGCTGATGCCAGTGGGTGAGACATATGCACCAATAATACACTGTGGGGCATATTCACAAGGACTTATCGCCGAGTTATCGCCACCTTAAAGCATCAAAAGTGGAAATAGATTTAACGCCCCATTCACAAGTGTGTGCAAACTGCAGACATCGCCAGTATTCCCGCGATAACTGCCGCAAATTTTATCCTCACGGGTGACACCACCAACTAACCCTAATGAGATGCAGAGTAGGCGTTCCCGTGCAAAAACACACGAAAACACCACTACACCACTTTCACAACGAACTGCCAGATCCGCGATGCGAGTCAAAACCACGCGATAAGCCGCGGTAGCAGCAGGGATTTAACACCTGCCTCTTGCTGGTGTTAAGCAGGACGACTACCTGCAGTAGGCAACGGAGCCCCGCACACAGCCACACCCGAAGAACAACCGACGCCATGGAGCTACTCATCATGCAGCTTGGAGCCCCAACAGGGCCACAACACCCACCGCCACCACCCCCAGGACCGCCGCCACCCCCAGGACCCGGACCGGCACTCCCCCCCGGACCACCACAGAGTCAGCGCAGAGTAAAACAGCGGACCTACTGAAAACGCACCAGTCTCACAGACCTAACGCCCGAGGAAGTCATTGCCCACTACAGGCTCAAAAGGACAACCATCCTACGCATCATGACCCACATCGGCCACAGGCTGACGGTCCCAACACAGCGGACAACCAACATCCCTCCGCAGACAAAGCTGCTGGCTGTGCTGCACACGTTGGCCTCTGGTACCTTCCAACCAACAACGGCCAGAGTCGGAGGTGTCTCACAGCCAGCCCTATCCAAGTTCCTGACACCTGTCCTGGATGCCATCATCAGCTTCATACCCCAGTACCTTCACTTCCCCCACACTGCGCAGGAACAGCTGGAGACCAAGCAAGGCTTCTACGCCATTGCTAGATTCCCACACGTGTTGGGGGCCATTGACTGCACACATGTCCCACTTGTGCCCCCTGCGGACACTGCACACATCTACCGCAACAGAAAGCACACGCATTCCATCAATGTGCAGGCAATAGTGGACCACCGGGAAATGTTCACCAATGTCGTCGCAAACTACCCAGGCAGTGTGCACGATTCCTACATCTTCCGACAGTCCATCATCAACCAGTGCTTCCAGGATGGCACCTATGGAACTGGACTGCTCGTTGGTAAGTACCAAATCAACACACCACACACCTCAAAGCCACGATCACACAACGCACAACTATGGGAATGCACAGGTGACCAAACCACATACAACATGTCAATCAACATGCCCACCTACCAGACACGACAACACAACTCCATTGGGATCCTGGGCTTCCCATGTACACAAGCCAGCTATATCATGGCACCACAGCCACACAACAGCTGAACGTGTGGAGAGGCGGAAAGCAGGCATGTGCGAAGGATGCAAGTGACCCATGAATGGGAATGTACACAACGACAAGTGTGGCGTGAATGTGCTGGACAGACCTGGCTATGCAAACCACAGATATGTCCATGCAGACATTAACTGCTGGTGTCTGGAGAGCAGTGAACAGTGGACGCAACCATGTCACCCCAGGCTGTGGGTTAGATCGCGGAAATGTCACTCGCTGCGTCCCCCCCCTGTGTGCGTGAGCGTAGTGGGTTGGCCCGGCTTACGCCAGGCCTGCGCAGGGGTGTGGATAAAAACACCGTGGCGCTGAGCGTGGTGCTCTCCCGGAATGGCCAACATCACTGCCAGGGCGGCGCCTCTCAGCCCGCCACGAGGCCGACGCCGTGAGCAGCGGGGCCTGCGAGCCTGTGCGCCTGCTGTACCCCAGGCCGCTGATACCCAGACCCGGCTTGCCTGCCCCAGCACTCCAAGACCGCACTGCTCACCTGCCGACACCGTCGTGTGTCAAAGAGGGCCCACCACGTGCCGGTGCTAGCTCCAAGACCCATGCCCGCGACCTTGGCAGCCTCCTCAGACCATAGCTGTCCTCTGTGACACAGGCCCCCAGGAGTCCTCATTTGTTGACATACTCCACCGCTGCAGCCGGCCTACACTGCAGTCCAGTATGTCCCACATCTAGAACTGAGTCTTCATTAATCAATGGCAGAGTTCATGTCAGTGAGAGGAGTGAGAGAAAGATGCGTTTCAGTCCGGTGGAAACACGGATCACCGTTACGGAGGAGGTCAACCAGTAGCAAGGACTGACCTGGTGCCACTAACCCTGTGCGCCGTGAGTCACCGTCAGCCTCCGGCAGAACATTGTTGGTGTCTGAGCCTGGGGGTTGTCATCAGCAATGGGCTGGTACGGACTTGGTGTTTGGCATGAGTCTGTGGCATTGATATCCGCCATGTTGCTGGACACAGCTGGTATGTGCCCTCTGCATCATGCCCTGGGGGTACACCTCCCACTCTCCCCCGAGACACTCTGCGAAAACCCCCTTTGATACATTCGAGACCCTGCTCTGCCCTCATGACCCTACCCCAGTCTCCCGCAAGTCAGCGTCCCGTGGCGGTAGGCCAGCGTCGGCCGCTGTGCATCCGGGGCCACTAACTCTGTGCAACTCAAGTCATGCTCCCTTGCTGTTCGAACATTGCATTCCTGAGTGCCTGATGATTTTTGGAGTTGTTGCCAGCACCAGCTACTCCCTGAGGGCTGGCTTACACTCACCCCACACACAGCCAGCACAGGCGTCACTGGACTAGTGGGCCTGCCAACACATCATGCCGAACCAAGTATTGACTCTTTTCTCTCTGCACTGTCACGGGTGATCAAGGTTATGCACTCTGCCCTTGGATGATGACACCCCTCCGAGACCCGAACACACCCGCCCAGAGGCAGTACAATGCGGCCCACATACGCACCAGGGGCATCGTGGAACGCACATTTGGCGTGTTGAAGTCACGTTTCAGGTGCCTGGACGTCACAGGTGGAAGGCTCCTGTACAGCCCAGACATCGTGTGCAAGAGGATCGTTGCATGTTGTGTGTTGCACAACATCTGTGTACGCACCAATGCCCCATGGATCCAAGTTCCAGAAGTACCGGACGATGATGAGGATGATGGGGCAGGTGGCCCACATCCCACTGCAGCTGCGGCAGGAATGGCCCATAGGAACACCCTCATTGCCAATTTCTTCTCATGAGCACGTCACATTGTGGCCGTCCCTGGCAATCATGGGACACTACAAAATGACCACAAGCACAGCATGTGTGAATAAAAAATATTTGCAGGTTACAGGATGTACTTGTACATTGTCGTCACAGTTTCCTGCTGTGCCAGATGTGATTGGCCATGTTGTGCACATATGCGGCACCAGTTGTGTCCTGTGTTCTGTTGTGGAGGTGATTCTGTTTGTACCAGGATGTTGTCAATGTCGGGGTGCACTTATTCTTATGTGCGTATGCTGCACGGTGGGTTAGTCGCTCCTGCGGCTCTGATTTGGCTGCCACTTATCCCTTTCATGCGGTGTGCCTTTCAGTTCTGTGCTTCCACAGTGCTGAGATGTTGCAGACTTGGGTAACTTGTGCTCTTTGTCGAGTTGTGACTCTTGGGCATGGTTTGTCCGCAGATGTGTCGTTGACGTCAGGGGTTGTTTGTGCAGGTGGTTGTGTCCGAGTGTGACCTGCTCCTTTCCGGTTGTGGTCCACACTCAGCCACCTCAGTGGCGTGCCGTGTACATAGTCATGATGATTGGACTGCAGCCATGCTACTCGTCATGTGGTGTCTCTTGCATTGTCAGTGTGGCTGACGTATATGCATGTTTGCTGTGTTTCGCACGTGTGCATGTGTTGGTTGTGTGATTGTTGATGTGTTGGGTGGGTGCCCCTTTGGGCACATGGTGTATGTGGGACTACTTGGTGTTTGTGTGTGTGCTGCAGTGTACCCGTGGGATCAGGGACATGATCCTGAGTCATTGTGGGTGTGCAGTGTGCTCTGCTTAATTGTGCATGTGTGCCATTGAGCCCATCTCCCCCGTCCCCCACTCCCTGGTCGGTACGCACCCTGTTGATGTAGTGTCGGGTCATGTTGGGCAGTGTCCGGATCCCCAACTCCTGTCACCGTCTCCCGACTGGTGACTGTGACCACCATCTTCTCCATGTCATTCAGCTCCTGGTGTTCTTCTGGCCCCCCTCCTCCGAAGTGCGTTGCTGCTTTCGTGTTGGCAGCGAGTTTCTGCTTGGTTTTGCCATTCACATAAATCCAGCGCCTCTTGTCCTCTTCCATTGTCCTCCTCGGCGCTGCGACGGCATTCACATGGTCCGAGATGGTGTGCCATCTTTGCCTCTTTGTTGCCAATGACACGTTGGAGGTGACGTACAGTTGTTGGTGGTGTTCTATCTCATCCGTGACGATAATCGTGTTTTCCTGCAATCTGTACCCCGTCTTCCTCTTCCTCTTCTCATTGCCCTTCCACGAGCCCTGGATTCCTGGGTGTTCCTCCGTGGGGATTGTGGGGTTCATGTTGTCCTCTGCAGTGGGTCAGGGTGCATCCGTGGTACTCCGCAGTTGATTTCCTTTTTAGTGGCATTTTCCGTATGCTGTTCTTGTGCTTTTTCCCGCATTACGCGTGGGTATTGCTGGCCTCTCGCTGGTTATCACTGTTTTCTTATCGCGTTTGGGCCCATCGCGTCTTTTTACGCATTGGGGTTTGTGTTTGTATCGCCGTCGCAGTGGTTGTATCGCGGACATTGGCCGCGGTTTCGGGAGGCTATCGCATGGTACCGCCGCGTTGTGAATTCCACGTTAACACGGGGTTATTTTCCCGCGATAGACTGCGTTGTGTGAAGTTGCGTTAAAATTTTTTTGAGATGTTTAGCGCACGTTCTTGTGAATATCCCCATGTGTGGGGCTGGCTGTTCATGGCAGGTTGGATGCTTCGTTTGGCTGTGCGCAGTGGGGATTGGAAATTCAGTCCTTCATAAAAATAAACAATGAAACTTACTGAAGAAATCATAGATAGAAACTAAGTTAATTGTTCTGGCTCAAAAGTGATCACTGACTTTCACCAGTTGTGGTTACCAACGAGCACCACAAACCCCAATACTTGTGCCGACTGCCATGCTCAAAACATCAATTTTCAAACAGTCCTGAAACAAAGGAAAAAACTGAAACTTGGTGGGTGGTGAAAGTTATGGTGTGTGTTGGTAACCAATATTGGCGAATTTCAGCTGTTTGTAGCATTTGAGTCAGAACCATAACTCAGTTTTAAATGTGTGTTTTTCAGTGAGCATACATACATATTACACATTGATGGTCACCACTCTATAGTTACAGTTAGGTCAAGCTTTCCATAGGAAGAGCGTTTTTTTCTTTTGCTAATAACTTTGGCACCATTTTGACAAATCTCCATAAAACTGTTGATTAAGTTGATCCACTTCAGCTCCTTCCTGGAAAGGTTTGAGGGGATTCGTCTAGTGAAGGCTAAGAAAAAGGGGAGAGGGGTTCCAAAACATTAATTTCCCATGTTAATTCCCATAGGAATCTCTCCTCTCTGATACAGAAAAAATGGCTGAACACAATTAATTTACACCAAATTTGCCAAAAAGGTTTACTCAGAAAATGTGTTTCCAGTGATTTGGTGTACATCCTTTTAGCCGTTTTTTGAGAAATTTGCATTTAAAGAGGATAAAAAGTTAGGTATACCTGGGGGCATTGCCATTGCAGCAATGTGGTAGAACTCATCTCTTCAGAGCTCCAGCCCATAAGCTCCTCTGGACTGATATGGTGCACTCACTCGTGGCTAACACTGATGCCGACATGCGTGGGAGAGCCCTGAGGTCACTGCGGTGCTGTTGAGAGAGACACCTAATGAGAGTAGGAAACACTTCAAGGACAGAGGGCAGAGCGAGCAGTGTGGCCAAGATGGCGCCCGGGGCATAGTGCCAGGAGAAGAATCTCCACATGGCTTAGGAAGAGAAGCCTGGATCAGGACTTGAAACAGTGAGGTCTGAGTGGTTGGCGCGAAAATACAGCAGATAACGACGGAGAAGAGCAGATATGGCACACCCGTAGTGGGGAAGACAGACTGGCGTAGGAAGCCTGCAGCACCACAAGTTAGGAATAAGTGGCCTTCTGCTTCTCCATCATGTTAGATAAAGTTGTGAGATACCCGTAGGAAGCGTATCTGAGATCCACAATGTGAAGCCATATTGAACTATACAATAGGAAGCCCTTGGAACCCCAGGGCTCTCGATGTAACGGCCCTGGGTAAAAGCTGACATGTGTCATTGTCCAGCCGTAGGCTCTAGGGTACTACTCGCTGTGAATGCTAGTACTGGCCAACTACTGATCAAGAGGGGGCTATGAGCAACCTACAATCACATAGACAGTGAGGGGACACAGAAAATTGGCGGAGGCTGAGTAGATGACTAATTTTGAGCTTAGACGCCGAGAGACGGCAGTGATCAGTAGGGTATAGACTGAGTTTTTGAACGATGATAAACTGAGTGAGGCTTTATTGCTGACTAGTGACATACCCAGCACCCTTGTAAGCCACCAAAAAAGAGGAAAGGCATGCAAAAGAATCTGCTTACATACTGGTTCGACGTAATGGTTTGCTCAAAGTTGATTCCACTTAGGCACACCCTCTCACAATCGAAAGTGAAGCAAGAACTATGGCACTCAACAATGCAGACAATGACCTAGAATTATTGAAAGTGTTCAAGCAGGAACTTCCTAATGAACTTACAGACAATATAATGAAAAAGCTGCAAGAACTATGGGACGACCTTGGAGGCAAGATAAGAGAACTGCCTCAATGTCAGAACTGTCAAAACGGAAACCAGACTTGAAGCTCTGGAAAGACAAACTCGGGAATTGAATAGGCTGGTCTGACATTTGGAAAACAAGTTAGAGATGACCCTTCTGTAAACAGAGGATGTCGAAAACAGGGCACAAGAATGGAATCTACTCTTCAGAGGCCTGAAGGAAGATAGTGAGGTGACTGACCTAATAGCATTTATACAAGGGTTATGTGCTTCATTATTGAACAATTTACATCCATGTGTGATTGATAGGGTTCATAGTGTGGGACCATGATGTAAGCTAGCAGACCAGAGACCACAGAACGTAGTTGTCCAATTTCACTACTGCTCAGAATGCGAAGAGGTATATCAGGCTTCATGAAGATGTAAAGAAATCCGTTTTCAAGATACCACATGCAAAATTGTCAAGGACACAGCAGAGGCCACACTTCAAAGAAGAGGTGACTTTAAACAAATCACCAATCAACTTAGAAAAAACCAAATATGATATAGGTGGCTGTACCCCTTTGGACTAGCCTTTGAATATGAAGGCAAAAAATGTACCAATTAAGATCTAAAGAACAATCAGGGACAATTCTGAGAATGGAGACTGAACAAGGGCATTCTATGACCACTGGACTACGTCAAGACACCAGATGGCAATGGACACCTTCAAACAACTGGAAAACTTTAAAACCACAGCGAAAAAGATGAACACTATTAGGCTCAGGGATTGGATCGAGGAGACGCGAAGGCTATGTATAGTCAGTTTAAAATGTGATCAGAAATTGAGAAGATGGCCCTGGATCTATTTGGGCAAACTGCTTTTAGAAGCCAAATATTGGACACTGACTGAATTTGGCCATATCTCATCAGTGCAACAAATTGGGTTAAGGCACATGCGATGGAGAAGTATCCTTTTAAGAGGAACCAGGTGAAGTGGGTAGAGGGGTCCTTATCCCCGGAATCAACCTTATCAGTTATCCAATAGGATATACCCTATGCACTATACTGGGTGGGGAGAGGGAGGAGGGATAGCCACCAGATAGATGTACATGTTTCAAGGGAATAAGTTGAAAGTTAAAGTTCAGTTTTCATGTTCGAGAGAGCGGGGAGTGGACGTTTTGAGTGTAAGATCTCGGAAGCAGCAGAGAAAAGGGGGTATGGAGGAAGAATATATGCACTGTCGACAGGGGCAAGGAAATGTAAACTATCCCAAATTATACAATGAAAATCACACCTCTTAATGTGAAGTGGTAAATGCACTGTCCAAGCAAAACGCAATCTGGTTGTACTTGCAAGCAGCACAGTCTGATGTGATAAGGTTGCAAGAAACCCATTTGACACAGCTGACCAACATAGAACAAGGTACAGGGCGTTTCAAATGGCGTACCATGAATCAGGTAACACAAAACATAATTTGGTGGCCCTTTTCATAAAATCTGGCACCCTATTCATATATGAAGATAAAAAGGTTGATAATGAGCGAAGGTACATTACTCTCCAAGGGTCTTTGGTGGCAGATACATTACAATTGTGACTATATATGCACTCAGCGTAGCCAAGGACACCTTTCTCAGTAAATTTCTGGAGCCATGATGAACTATGGAAAGGGAGTGATTATCCTCATGGGGGATATAATGCAGTATGGGATCCCCAACTGGATAGCACACAAAGATCATCGGGGGGTGCAATTTCAGCACACAATACGAAAATGAGGGGGTTTGGGGTTACAAGATTTATGTTGAGATCTGCATATAATGAATTCAACATACACGTTTCATTCACATGTTCATCAAACACAATTCCATATCTATTACTTTTGGGTAAGTAATACCTTAGCAGCAGAGTCAATTACAACAGAGTCACAATCTCCATGTCTACTCATGCACCGGTTCACATAGAACTCCCAAAACAGGGATTAATTTCAAGAGTGATCTGGGTTACATACCTTCCTGTTGAGGGATATATTATTCAGGGAATACCTCACCTAACAAATCGAGGACTATTGTAATGAGAATTAATTAGATGATATTCTGTATGCCACAGTCTGGGATGCTGTTAAGGTAGCAATCAGGGGATGATGTATCTCTTATGCAGCACATGTAAAGAAATGGTGGGAAAAATAGGCTGTGGAGTTAGAATTAGAATTGAGAACACTGAGATAGCGTTCAGTCTGTGTCCCACACTGACACTTAAACACAAGCTGTTGGGGATTAGAGGTCAACTATGCATGGCCTATACCAACCACGCACAGCTTGCAGGATCGTATTGATGGAGCAGGGTTTTGAGAAAATAAAACCCGCTCGGATTGAACCCTCAGTAACATTCATTAACAGTGTGCTGTGAAAAATATTATTAAAGAATGCTAAAATAAGGAGAAATGCTTTTGCGCATGCGTGTACTAATGCATGGAACTAGGCTGCAAGTGCTTTGATAAAAAGACTAATGCTGCTTTTGTGCACGTTAATAATATTTTGCTAGGAAAATAATACGGATTGTGCATGGGTTAGTGCAATGCTGGGATGGTGTGCAATGAAATTACATTTCATGAAAATAATAAATGTTTGTGTTTGTTTTCTGTAGAAAAGCAAGCATGGGCCTACTTTCCTGCATGCCAGTTTGGGGTTAATATTTGGTTGAAAAATTAAAATGTCCAAAAGAAGGATTCGAATGAGAAGAGAGAACGCAAAAGCTAAATGTGACCTTCGTGGTGCATTGTATGACTGCCAAGCTTCGGAAAAGAAATTACGATATCAGTGGAAGCGAGCAACTTCCTCCACGAGATGGCAGAGGCAAACAATGGAAGCGCAGAGATTTGCAACATGTAGTTAACTGCAGGAAATATTTACTATGATTGTGTTCAAAGTTGTTTCCTGGGAAGAATCTGTCGTAATGCTGAATGTTTAAGACAAAGAGACATTGAATAAAATGGTCATGATGAGAGTAGTGTGACAGAACACCCCCTTCCTTAGCCAATGGGAGACGGAGTTTGTTCTCATATTGAAACATATGTGGGTTGGACATTTAGGTTTTAGGGTATAATTGAAAGTCCCCGGTGGGTGTGGTTATGGTCGGCTGGTGTTTAGGTAGCGGGAGATCGTCGCTGTCGTCGGTTTTGCTGTTTCCAGATAGAGGCCTACCTGTTTCCTGATTCCTGACTTAATCTTTGCCACTCGACTCTTCTTAAGCGACCCTACTGCCCTTTGGCCAGAGGGTAGATTTCCCTGATTCTTGGGTTAGTATAGATAATATTCTGAATTTGCATATTCATTTGCAAATGCATTTTGTCTATGAAACTGTTCTCTCTTCGCCTATCCACTCCTTCAATGCATGGTCAATTTGACATGAGTTTGATTATATACATTGCTAATATTTTTCCTCTCCGTGATAATCTGTGTTTTTGCATTGTGTGACTGTGCTTGATGAGCATTTATTTCACATTATTTACGATAAACATTTATAAATTATACACCAAGTCTGTTATTATTTAGTAGTATAGATAAGTACATAATTATTGTTATCAACTTCTCAACTTCTAGGTCTGTCGCCACAAATATATATATATTATAAGGAGAAATGCAAGTTCTGTTGTGTGCTTCGGTAAATCAAGCATAAACTTACATAACACTGAACCCCAGCGTGAAGGGATTAGTTGGGTAGTGTAAATGGGCCTTTGTTTATGAAAAATTATTGTTCCCTGATCACTGGATCAGTTTTGGTAGCAGAGGATGGTTAATTATTGATTAGTTTGGCAATAAATATTGATTATTGATTTATTGGTTATTAACATGAAAAGTTAGTGTCTTTGTTCTATGTTGTCTGGAAATACGGGTACGGAGTTACCTAAGATCCCGGGATGATGATGTTATTTTAGCCTAAGTGGCAGAGGAATAGTGTGGAAAGGTATCACACTGCAGAAGTACTTTGTCTGTTGTTGTAATATCGAACAGTGAAAGACTGTCGATGTTATTTTAGGGACTTATTCGATTGAAAGAAGATTGCATGAAATAGTGAAAGGTCCGCTTCCGAAACTTTGGCCTTACATCCCCAAAGGAGTACCAAGACCTCTTTCTGTAAGGAAAGTCCTCTTCCGAAACTTTGGCTAGTATCCCCAGAGGAGTACCAAGTCTTCCTTTAACTTGATTGAGAGTAGAGTAGCGCTGGTCGTTATTTTTACTAGAAACTAAAGAATCTCTTTTTGAATAAGAAACTATCTCTTTTATTAGTGGAGCAGACAAAGTAGCATTGTTTTGTGTTGTTTCTAACAATAATTTAGTTGAGAAAACCTAGAAATACATTGCCGTATTATTTTGTAAAGGGAGGGTCTGTAGCAGGAGTAATACTGACGTCATAAAAAGCCGCGCTGGCATTGGTTAGGCAGCGGGCGCATAGAGAGCCATGATTGGTTGGTTGCTGTGAGCTGTGCTGGTATTGGTCAGAATAGCGGATACATAGTGAGCCGTGATTGGTTGGTTAGTGTGAGTCGCGCTGGTATTGGACGAGCGCTGGCAAATAGAATAAGTAGAATTACGGAAGGATTTTGTCTTTGTTTTTTGGGATATTTAGCGTAAAAGAGTTGAAAATGAAGATGGTAAAAAGAATAAAAGATTTTTTCAAAAAGGATAAGCCGATAGTTACTAGAGAGGGACTTCCTGTACCTCCTCCAAGATCGCCTGCTTCGTTTATGATGTTGGAACGTGGGTATCATACGTGTACATGGTTAGAGAATTGGATGAGTTATACAGAAGATGATGGAGTTTTAGCTTTTCCAGAACATGATACATTTAACGTAAGGATTTTGGAGAACTTGAGGGGATGAATTAATTCATTAAAACCAAATCCTAGACCTATGCAGTATGAAGTGCTTGAGGAATGGGAACATGAGGCAGATAAACGAGAGAGAGACAGGAACGGAATAAAATACAGGAATATAATATCAAGGTATTCTGAGGCTAGATGGGATGATCAAATGAAAAGATGGAGGAGAGATTAAATGCAGATGGATTATATCCAGTAATAGTTGCTGAAGATCAGGCTGGAGGCAAATGTAAAGAGAAAAAGAATAACCTAGAGACTTCAGAATTAAAAATCGACCGGAATGAAATTGATGATGAATTAATGGATGAAATACTATTAAAGAGACCTCCACCATATCAGGAAAGTTCAGGGGAAACAATTCCAAATGCGCCACTAATTGAAATAAAAGTTCCTCAGGTTCCACAAACTCCGCAAGCTCCACAAGTTTCACAGGTTACACAAGTTCCGGTAGCCTCACAAGTTTCATCAGGTACTCGAGTGTTGCAGGAGAATGAGATTGACATGTTGAATAAGGCGAGCGAGGAGTTAACTCAGAGAATTAGTCAGATGAGTTTGAATGCAGAAGCATTATCAGTGCCAGTAACAATTGGTCCTATAGTTCCATTGTATGGTGAGAGTCAGAATATATTGAGAGTACATGCATTGACAATTCCCGTGAATAATGCCAGGAATGTTAGTGGATCGGAACGAGTTGAGATGAGTACTTCATTAATTGATCTTCCAGTTAGTGAAAACGCGGCTGAAACACCCAAGAGAAGTGTACAGATGGATCCTAGAAAAATAGTGCAGAATGTCAGAGGAACAACTCCAGTGTCAGGGAGTTCAGTGGGTCCTTCGCCAGAGGAGTTAGATGACTGGATAAGAGGAATGGAAAATAATAAGTCTCAATCAAGTATATATGTAGGTAGACTGAGAGTGGATCTGGAAGAAATGATTATTGGTACAATAAGCCCAGAAAGATTGAGGAAGTACACAGATGAAGAGTTGTTATTTTTGTGTAAGAATATTACGTGGAAAGCAAAGAACCTACATGAGAGGAGACCGCTCTGCAACGTTTACCGACCAGCACCCTGCACTTTTCCTACGGACCCTGACTCCTGCCGGGCCGGGCACACAGCACTTTACCCCCGCTCCCTGGGAGACCGCTCTGCAACGTTTACCGACCAGCACCCTGCACTTTTCCTACGGACCCTGACTCCTGCCGGGCCGGGCACGCAGCACTTTACCCCCGCTCCCTGGAGGACAACATAAGACCTCAGAGCCGGTCCCGCAGCGCTGGAGACCGCTCTGCAACGTTTACCGACCAGCACCCTTCACTTTTCCTATGGACCCTGACTCCTGCCGGGCCGGGCACGCAGCACTTTACCCCCGCTCCCTGGAGGACAACATAAGACCTCAGAGCCGGTCCCGCAGCGCGGGAGACCGCTCTGCAACGTTTACCTTCCAGCACCCTGCACTTTTCCTACGGACCCTGACTCCTGCCGGGCCGGGCACGCAGCACTTTACCCCTGCTCCCTGGAGGACAACATAAGACCCCAGAGCCGGTCCCGCAACGCGGGACACGCGCGGGCTCAGCACGGGTGAAGACCGGGCCAAGACGGGCCCGTCTTAGCCCGTCAGAGGCCGGAGTAGGCCGGGCTGGGCCACCCCCCTTGGCTCTGAAGTTCTGTTGGCGTGGTGAGTACCTAACGAGGCCATTCTAATACGGCCATCGTACTAACCTAGCACTAACTTTGTCTGTTGGCCATCTTGAAGGAATTGTTTGATATTTCCCAAGTACCAAAGTCGCCTTATAAATTAAATAGTCTTTATAAATTTATAACTGTGGCATACAGCAGGATATCACTACGGGGAGAACTCTGATGAACTTGTTTACAGATTTAACCAACCGCCATCATGGGGAAAAGAAAGGCAGAACCCAGCAAAGGACTGTGTAGAAAGACGGATTCTAAGAAGGCCACGAACACTCGCTCTTCTTTATTGAACTATCTGACGGGCGCTATGGGGGCAATAGAGAAACAAATATGTACTGTGGAAGAGACATTGAATGCTGAAGCCAGAGGTGGAAATCTAATAGAGAGTACCCAGGCTACAATAGGGACAGAAACTATTCCCACTCCTATTATTCCTATTATAAATGGTTGTGTACAAAATACTTCTGATCAAGTGTGGATTAGTGAGGAGGAAGACGGAGAATACCAACCCCCTCCAAAGCATGTGAGAAACCCGGAGGGTGGAAAGGGGAACACACAGGGCGATTCTCTTGGACAAAAAATCCCGAGTTCTAAACAGTAAAGAAAGGTGATGAAGAGAAAAAAGGCACTAAACTCAATCCAGTTAGGACAGAATATAAAACAATTAACATTAAATGAGCCTCATAGTGAAAAGAACGACTTAATAGATGTCTCCATTTTGATAAAAGAGCTAGACTCCACCTTAAAAGAATCATTGGGAAAGATGGACTAAAGATTAAAAAACAAAGAGGTAGCCCTAGGAAAACTTCAGGAGAAGAACATGGCACACAGTGATCAAGTGATTAGAGAGGGTGGGGCCTCTACAAGGTTTAGACTGCCTAATACAACAAGTGTGAGACCATTGGAAGTGCCAAACATACCAGCAAATAGGGAAAGAGAAGACCTAAATCAGTTAAGACAGGACATCCAGTTGGGAACAAAGGGCTCAAAAACTCTGCCAGGCATAGATCATCCCTCGCAAAATCGAAATGGTCAGGGGGAAGAACGGGGAAATCAACAGGGGAGGAAAATAAATGATACCCCCAAGTATAATACCCATTTAAGTGCTCATTTCACATATCTCCCACAGGCTAAAATCGAACACATTGTCCGAGCTTTAGATCTCCCACCTGAAGCAACCCTGTATACCGTAATTTTAACAAATGTCCCGCAGCTTTCAATACGAGAAAACGTATCCTGGGAGACTTTGAGAAATAAATCCCTACACTGGTTGAGCAATAGGACAGGACTACACAGGGTACTGTTTTCCGAATTCAAAATGGTCAGAAGAACGGCCTGGGTGGGGAAAACACAAAAAGCGCTAACAGGGGATTGTGTGGTATTAACTTTTGGCTCCACGTACCTGGTGAAAACAATTTTGGAGCGACTGGGGAGCACTTTCATTAACCCCCAAAACATAAATATCGTGCCATTGGGGTATTTCTAAAAAAAAACCAATGGCTGGGAAGACATAAATAAAAATAGGGCTCGCCCAGTGGAAAGTCATTTGAGGTATAATGTCCAAACAGCCAACAGGTTCGAAAGCCTGTATAATCTAGAAGAGCAAGATTGACTGGTAAAGACACCCATATTACAAACAGCAAATAAAAATGGGGTAGCCTATGGAAAGATTAGTCAAAAAAGCTATTAATAGTCACCTTAAGTACCACACGGAGTCAAAATGTACCCTGGACTTTCCGCCAAAATTGGAAGATTGTCAAGTAGTCCCAGAGATGGCTAAGTCAGCACAAAAGCAAGCACTAAAGGTAGAGTCTAATGCCTTAACAGTAGGAATACGTCAGATACCGCTATTATCGACTCTCCCTATCCCACCCGTGCCAGATGCAAACACTGCAATAGGAACATACAGCGATAATGATCATTTTATTAAATTGGTCTACTGGAACATAGCGGGATTACAATCTAAGATAGGCAATCCAGTGTGGTCTGACTTTATAATGGGGTTTCATATTATATGCCTCCAAGAGACGTGGCTAAAGGAGGCCATACACATGAATGGATATCGAACGTATCACACTGCTGCTGTTCCAGGAAACCATGGGAGGGCAAAGGGGGGATTAGCTATTTATATATCTAATATGATAAATGTCAGGAAAATCGTATTGAAATATGAGGAGGTACATTATCAAGTCATGGAGTTGTATAATGGGAGAAAGCAAAGAGTGGTATTGGTTAATTTTTATAATAATGCACAGACGGACCAGATCGGGGAATTTTAGAAAACCTCTTAAAGGCTCTGAAAACAGTACAAAGTGAAGGTGATGGGGATGTGTTCATTGTTTGGGGGGGATTTTAATATTACATTGTGCCCTAAAAACGGCATTGACGTATGTGGTATTATAAATGAAGAAGGGAAAAGTGAAACCCATTTCTCACATTCACAATACGGGAACATCCTAAATGAAATGGTATATGGTCTTGATCTGGGATTTGCAAATGAGATAAGCCCTAACCCGGTGCCTTTTAAAAGAACTTTTAACGGAAGAGGATGTTTCTCAATAATAGATTATATCCTACTCTCTGCTAATTTAGCACCAAGGATGAGGCAATCTGAAACCCATGCTATCATCTTGGGTGATCATTTTCCACTGAGCATCTCCCTGAAACTACTAATATCTCAAACTAAGCACGATCATAAAATTATCCATGTCCCCCAACATATGGAACTAAATAGAAAAAAATGGTTACAGCTTTGAAATGGCTGATGGTCGACCCACTAGAAACCACACAGAAGATCGTGGCAAAAAGTAATTCGGCAGTGGGAGCCATTTTAAACGAAAATGCAACACATGAAACAGTTCTGACTGCCTTCAAACATATTACAAGATCGGTTAACGAAGCCCTATGGGTACCAAAATCTAACCCCACAAGAAAGCCCAAAGGATGGTTTGATTCAAAGTGTACAAAGGCTTACTCCACTTTGAAAAGAATGGCCCATAGCATCCCTAGAAATCTGATAGCATTAAGAGAGGCGAGGAAGGTATATAATAACGCTATCAAAGAACGCAAAGAGGTGTTAAAAGAAGAGCTCTGGCGGACCCTCCATGATGCCACTGAGTCCAAAGACGGGGCGGGCTTCTGGAGGGCTGTAAGGGCTTCCTTCCTGGAGCCGGGGGATGCCCCTACTATTGAAATAGCGATCACGGAAGAGCAGTGGGTGGAGCATTTTACGAAAATATTTGGCAACCACAACTCTACAAATGTTGCAGAAACCCTAAACGAGGGAAGTGACGAAAGTAAATTATTACGTCCGATAACCGCTAATGACCTTCAAATTACTTTGGACGAGGTAAACAGAGCAATTATGGCAAGTAAGGGAGGAAAGGTGCCCGGCCCGGATGGGATCCCCGTAGACTTATATAAGAGTAACTTAGAGCTATGGGGCCCAATACTTATGCAAGTAATAATGGCCAGTTGTTCTTTTAAACATATAGAGACTTGGTCGGAATCTATTATAGTTCCCATCTTTAAAAAGGGAAACAGACAAGATCCAACATGTTATCGACCTATATCTTTGTTAGACTCCTCGTCAAAAATAGCGGGGCGTATAGTTTTAGAGATATTGCAAGACTGGGCCGAGGAAAACAAAATACTCTCAGATCTACAATTCGGATTCCGTAAGAGTTTGGGAACCGTCAAACAAAGTCTCAATTTGAGCATTTTTATTGGTAAATATACAAGTTTAAAAAAAGGAAGGCTATTCTTGGCGTTCGTTGACTTGACCGCAGCCTTTGACTGCGTAATACACGAGAGGCTGAGGGGAGTCCTTCGGGACTTGGGGATGAACAACACTATCATACACTTTTTGAAACAACTTTACCAGAACGCCAAGGGAAGAGTTTGTTACGGTCTTAATGGAGAATGTACAGTACCCTTCCCAATTAAGAAGGGGGTCAGGCAAGGGTGCGTGCTGGCCCCCTTCCTTTTTAATCTTTATACCAATGGTTTAGAACAAGCACTGATGATAGCGGGACAAGACTTTCCCATGATAAAAGGGCGAGCTATACCGGCATTAATGTACACGGACGATGCTGTCCTGATGTGTCGCACCCAAGTGGGTTTACAAAAATTATTGGATGGCTTTGTAGCATTTATGCGTGACTTAGGTCTAAGGGTGAACACATCAAAAACGTTCATTATGAGGTGTGAACCAGGTAGTAATAAATGCAGAGACATGTTCATTGATAAACAGAGAATAAATTTTATCAATAGTTTTAGCTATTTAGGAATATTATTTGACCATAAAGCTACATGGGTTCAAGCTGTGCAGATGAGAAAACTCGCTTTTATGAAAACTACTGCAGCCCTAGTCAATTTCTCAAAAAAATTAGGAAGGAGGCCACAACAAACCCTATTACAAATATACAGGGCTAAATGTGTATCGACAGCCTTGTATGGCGCGGGAGTGTGGGGACATTGTAACATCCAACCCTTACAAACGGTCGAAAATCAGTTCCTAAGATATATTCTGGCTCTCCCGAGTAGCGCATCTTCGCACGTCTGTCACACGGAATTGGGGGTCCCATTTTTAACAGATCTAATTAGAACAGAACCAATCATGCTCCGGTATAGGATATGGATCTGTGAGGAAACCCATCTGAATCGGGAGATTTTAACTGATGTTTTGGGAATGACTGGTGTTTTAAAAATGAAATGGTTAAAATATGTTCGGGACTTTTTGTGTGATATTGGGTACCCTGAGTTTTACTACGAGCCAAGCACAATGAGTGCGATGTCAAGAAAGGAGCTGAAAGCTAAATGTTTATCAATACTTGAATCATGTCGACTATCAGAAAGAAATTGCTAAGCCCACAGTAATGCACCATCAGATGATAGTAATAACTTACAGTATCCAACCTTACCTCATTTTAGTGCGTGGCTCCTATGATAGGTTGCTGTTAACAAGACTTAGATTAAACATATTCCATTGTATTACTAGCTTCCCTAATATGAACGAATGGGCAAAGGTGATGCAATTATGCCCCTGTGACAACAGCTCAGAGCAAACAACAATTCATGTAGTCTTTTTTTGTAATTTTTATAACCTGCAAAGGAAAAAATGGTTAGTGCCGATTTTAAAGAAACTTGTTTTTAGACGATGCCGACCGGCGTTTTTAGCTTTACAACTTTTAGAAAATGAATTTATGATATGGATTTTAACAAACTTTTTGAAAAGCGTGATAAAATGTAGGAAGTCGATAATATTGTGATGGACTATCTGCATTACTATTCTATTTTTATGGGAAAGGAGTTGGGGTTTGTTGAAACTTGAATAATCATGTATTTTTATGATGTGCTTTTATGATTTTTCAAATCGAAATCGAATAAAGCCTGTTTACTTACTACATGAGAGGTTGGCAGAAGCTGCACAAGAATATGGA
This sequence comes from Calotriton arnoldi, assembly GCA_963921515.1. Classification (NCBI taxonomy): domain Eukaryota; kingdom Metazoa; phylum Chordata; class Amphibia; order Caudata; family Salamandridae; genus Calotriton; species Calotriton arnoldi. The sequence goes on from CAWUFW010002092.1 coordinate 532,322, forward strand.
GTAGATATAGAGATGTCTAAAGTTTTGTAGAAAACATATAGACTGGATTTTACTGATAAGGATTTGGAGAGTTTGAATACGTCTGGCAAACGATTGCAAATAAAAGAATTAATGAATACTTTGAAGAAATGGGGTGATTTAGAACAGTGGAAACGTAGATGGGCGAAAAAGAAGGAAGAAATGCTTGCAAGTAAAAATGCGTCTTTATTTCCATTAAGAGAAACAGGACAGGCTGAAATGGTATATCCGATGAGAGAAGTTCCAGGTGGTGGATATGTTCACGTTCCTTGGTCAAGACAGGATGTATTATCCTTTACGAATGATTTTCCCAGGTTGAGGGAGAAACCTGTTTAGTGGTACAAACAAGTAGAGAGGTTTGTAAAAGTTTCAAAGGTGTTGTTGAAAGATTTAGATGGTTTGTTTGAGATTGTAGTTCCAGCTGATTTATGGACTGAGTGTAAAATTACTGTTGATTGGCCTAAAGAAGAATATCCTAGAGATGTGAATACAGCAGCACCTTCAGAAGAAGTGATGAAAAAATATAATCAAGTAATCACTTTTCTGAAAAGTAAAATTTCTCCAAAAGAAACAGATTGGGTTAAAATTGACAGGACAACACAGGAACCCAACGAATCGGTACATGCTTATTATGAAAGGTTGTTACAGGTGTTTAAACAATATAGTGGTTTTGAGAGTATAGGTGACAAAGATATGGGACATTTTGTATATAAGTTTGTTTTTGGATTAAAACCCGAAATTAGTAACATGATTCAGCAACATTTAATTTGTTGGCAGAGTAAAACAGTCGATGAGATTCTGAGATATGCCAAATATTGTAGTGATGATATTGAGTCAAGGCATAAAAAGTTGAAAGAGAAAATGATGTGGGCACAAGTGAAAGTGGCAGAACAGAAAGATGGAAACAATGGTTCTCAAACAGATTTTCAAATGAAAGGACAAAATCAAAATGGTCAGGCACTAAATGGAGGTAGAGGTAGAAGTAAAATGAATAGGGAAGAATTGAAAAAGAAATATCCTTGTCATGCGTGCGGAAAGTTTGGATATTGGAGGAATGAGTGTAGATCTTTACTGAAAAATAATGGAATGAATCAAAATTTCAATCCGCAGATGCAGATTGATGTGGTTGTGAATCAACAACAGCAACAACAGCAACAGGTAGTTACACCAAAGACACAACAAGTACAGGTGCCTCAAGCTCCTATGCCAAATAATGTGAATGCTCAAGTACAGAGATACAGTGCGAATACTGGATTTCACGCAGGTGAACAAGTTGGTAAGAATCAAAATGTACAAGTGATTTCGCAATATTTGTTGCAATGTTCAGAGAGTGACTCAGACTCATCTCAATGACGGTGCCTGAGGGGGAAGGAAGAGTGCGTGCTTGGCAAACCTCTAGAGGTAGATCAGTCAGGTCCTTTTGTTGATGGGAAAGTGGAAGGTAATGATATTACGGGGCATATTATCAAGGCGGCGTTAATGAATTATCGCCGCTTTAGCGTCCGTTTCGGACGAAAAGCGGCGATAATTTTATCGGCAATTAACAAGGACACGCTAGCGCGTGATTCCTGACTTAAGCGTCCGTTTTCTGCACGCCTCCCATCGCATCGCTAATGAGATGCAAAGGGGCGTGCCTGTGAAAACAACAGGGGGAAATATCGCTAACCCAGGTATCGCCATATTAGCAACGTGGGTTAGCGATATTTTAAATTGCGTTAAGTATGCCTTAACGCAGGAATTTAACGTCTGCTAAATTCCTAACTAAGGCATACCTAACATGGGGGTGGATTGTGTGGCTAAGACCACAGGCCCTATCACCAAGTATATCGCCGTTTTCCATGGGACATCGCTGGAAAACCAGCGATGTTCCATGGAAAACATCGCTATCACTGGAAAATTATCGCCTTTGCGCTAAGCGTTGTTAATACAGCGCTAGCATGGCGATAATTTCCAGCGATAACCTGGCGATAAGATTCCTCACGCTAAGCACGGCCAGCGATAATTATCGCTGGCCGTTGTTAATATGCCCCTACATTCCTTGTGGACACTGGTGCTACCCGTTCCACTGTGAGAGCAGCAGAAATTCCAAACCTACCCCTCTCGGGAGAAACTATCCAAGTTGTGGGAGTCTCAAATAAATATATTAAGACTCCAATAACAAGACCAATAGAAGTTCATATTGGAAAATTCAGAGACATGCATCGGTTTGTTGTATGTGATACAAGTCCGGTGAACTTTTTAGAGAGGGACTTGCTATGCAAAATGAATTGCACCATCTATTGTACGCCAGATGGTATTGCTTTTCAAACACCAGATGAGGATGTTGCTTTTAAAATGATGTTAGCAAAGCAAGGGACAGAAGTGAATGATTTGTATTCATTGCTTACAGAAGAGGATTTACCTGCAGAGTTGAGAAATGCAGTAAGACCTGATGTATGGGATTTTACAGGAAAGGACATTGGTTTGATGAAGGGTGTGGATCCTGTTAAAGTTACAGCTAGGGGTTCGCTAGGTGGCGCGCGACCAAGATGGCCGCACACCTGTGAGGCTCCAGCCCTGCCGAGCGGGGAAATATCCTTCAAACCCATCCTGAACAACACAATCACGCATCTGACCTCACCAGAACAGACCCGCTTCACTGCTGAAGCCAGCGATACCTTTGAGGCACAGCGGACCCGGATTGCGGCGGGCGCGGCGACCGCCGAAACTGAGCGCGGGCTGCTGAGATCCGGACCGGAGGCGGGCGAGCGGCCGCGGCAGCTGGGAAAAGCCGGGGCTGAGTAGGCCCAGATGGTGGAGAATCTGATGGCGGCCTGCCGCGGTTCGCCGCCGCTGAAATACGTGAGCTGCTGGGCGAGGTGAGAGTCGGCTAATGGGGGCGCAACTACACTAACGCTACTACAGCGTGAATAATACCACATGCAGGGAATGCTGTAATGACACCGTGATATCAGGATCAGCCGGGTACCGGAGGGAGCAACCACCGGCTGCATACAGACGCTGGAGGCTGAGGGGGGCCGGAGGAAATAAGTGCAGTTGTAATTGTCGTTGCCCATGGGAGCCCCTGCCTGACACAGTCAACGTGTACTCCGCGGACCGGACTGGGGTGCTGGAGCCGTTATTCGGCCATTATCGCAGCGAGAGGTCGCCGCCATTTTGGACTATCAGAGGGCACATTGCCCGTAGATTATAAATTTCAGGAGAGACTGCTTGGCCGCTCCTCGTGCTGCAGAACCTGAGCACACAACACGCAATTGCCGCACCCGGCCGGCACCGCGTTGCAGGTGTCTGTCGGGCGGCGGCCTCGGGGCGCTTAGGCTGGGACGCTTGTCGGTGGTGCTCGCTGTGAGTGGGGACTGGCGCCGTCGATCCCCCTATAGACAACGTACACCTGGCGGGTCACCGCCTGCTATCTGGAAGCCTCACTGGCTGATTGCTGTGTTCCTGGTGCTCCCTGTGACACCGGTGGTACAGGGGATTTGTCTAACAGCTGCGCGGTGCCAAAAGCAGGCCCAAGTGGGGACGTTGTGCCGATACAGTGTGTGGCGTCCTCGGAGTGGGCCGGGATGAGGTGCTGAACGCAGCCTGAACTGGTTGAGATCCAAGAGCATCATTTCCGCGCACCGTGCTGCTAGCATTCTTGGCCGGAATCTATACGCAGAGGACACTCCTGGAAGCTACTTTGAGGGTGCCATCGAAGCTAGGCCGTGGAGGGTGCCTTGTGGGTTCCTGCACTGCGCTCCTGCTTTGCTCGACCTCCTACATCATGGGCCGCACCGACGCCAAACAAACCAAAATCCCTTTTGCAACGCGCAAAACACCTACGCCCAACTCGGCGGAGCATACAGAATCGGATGCCACAGACTCGCCAGAGGAAGACTGGAGAGCGCTCCTCCTTGGCATGAAGCAAAGCCTCACATCCATAGACGCTAAAATTGACACGATGAACGTGCGGATAGACTCGGTGGTTACGAAACTGGACCAACACGAGCACCGCCTTAAGGAAGCAGAAACCAGGGTGTCTGAATTAGAGGACGGCGCCACCGCAAGTAGGAACCAAATATTCGCAAATGGATAGGCTGCTTAAAATCATTGCTGACAAGAACGAAGATTTGGAGGCCCGTTCTCGAAGGAACAACTTGCGCATCCTTGGCCTGGCAGAATCAACCAATACGGGACGTATGGAAGATTTTATTGAGAAGTTGATCGTGGAGTTGTTCGGCAGGGGCTCCTTCTCAGCACACCTCACGGTGGAGAGAGCACATAGGTCCCTGGCGGCTCGTCCGCCCCGGGGGCGCCACCACGGCCTGTGATAGTCCGGTTTTTAAATTATCGGGACAGAGATGCGGTCCTACGTCTGGCGCGAGAAAAAAAACAAGTTCATCATGAAAATACCATACTGTCTTTTTCCCCGGACTTTACTCAAACAGTGCAAGACGCCAGGCGAAAGTTTGCGGCTGTGAAGAAAAAGCTCCAGACACAGGAGATCCCTTACGCCATGATGTATCCGGCGAAATTGAAGATAACACACCGTGGGAGACAACACTACTTCCAGAACCCACAACAGGCTGAAGATTACCTCAAACAAAACCGCCGTGCAGCATCCACGGAAGAGGGGGCTCGGGCGCGCTCCAGGTCCCAATCACCACTGTCGAAACCAGACTGAAGCACATAACATGCAGTGGTATGTTCGGGACTATCCCTAATGAACTGACTCTGAAGAACTAATCTGCATTGGTGAAGTATGGACATAACTAATATTTTGTGTGATATCCTGCTCGGCCACTTACCTCCGTCCCACCTCGAATAGGTGGGTGCAAGTAAGGAGAGAAGAGGGCGGGTCGTGGGCCCCTAGTGATGTTCCACGAGGGCGAACCCCAGAGTTTCCACTTAAGAGGGAAAAGAATGGTTGGGTAATGGGTGTTTTCGGGGTGGGGGGGGTACAAATGCCCGGCAAGTTGGGGAAGCCGGTGTGGGTGGAGGGAGGAAGTTATACTGTTGCAGGGATGCAGCATGTCCGGTTGAACATAGATTACAACATGTGGTTAAGTACAGAGTATTACAGACGTAGGAATGTTAGATAACACAAGGGATCTTAATAACTTTAAGGTGACATCATGGAATGTACGGGGTCTGAATAACCCTAGGAAAAAAGGCAGATTCTAGGTTATCTAGATAGGCATCACATCACAGTCGCTTTATTACAGGAAACACACCTGCACCCTGGCACTACACCCCAGTTTGCTTCGAGGTGGGCCTCACACCGCTGTTTTGCGTCATATTCGGGATACTCCCGGGGTGTGGCCATTCTAATTAAGAGAGGGACGGCGTTCGCGATCAGTGGGTCGGAAACAGATGCTGGTGGAAGGTACTGCCTAGTATGGGGAAGACTTCACTCCTATGATGTGACATTCGCCAACTACTATGGCCCTAATACGGACGATCCTCATGCTCTTCTCCTGCTGTGGGGTAAAATTCAGGAGATTGGTACTACCTACGTCATATGGGGGGGAGATTTCAACACAACAATTCAGCCCCGAATGGACAGGTCCCGAGTAACCCCAATGCACTTTACGAACACGCAAAGAACACTGACAGACATCATAGACACCAACTACCTACTCGACTCTTGGTGGTACAAACACCCAACGAAGCGGGAGGGCACACATTACTCAGCGGTTCATGCAACCTGGGCTAAGCTAGATTACCTGATTGTGTCGATAGGAATGTCCCACTGGTTGGGACCCGTAACTCATCTGGCCCAGTACGTATTCAGACCATTCCCCTGTAATGGCGGAACTGCATGCCCCCTTAATCACTCTCCGTACAATAGCTGGCGCCTCAACCCATTGCACCTTCAGGACACTGTGTTCAAGGCTGAAATTGAACAAGACATTCAGGATTTTTTTGAGCGCAATGTGAAGTCCGTTTCTAGCATCACGACAGTATGGGAGGCATTCAAAGTCACGGCTCGGGGTTGGTGTATATCTAAGGGAGGGGGTATCCTTAAACGCTACGTAATGACCTGCATAAATTAGAAGGGGAACTCAAGCAATTGGAAGGTGATCTCGATACCAGTCCCGAAGACAATGCAATTAGGGCCAATATACGAGACAAGCTCACTGACTATGAGACAATTGCAGAGAGGGAAAGTAAATTTAGGGGCAAACCACACATGGCACGGGTTTATGGCGAGGGAGACCGCCCAGGGAAGGCTCTGGCAAATGCGACCAGACCCCCTGGGTTCTCCAACTACATAACGGAGATACAAGATGCACAAGGTAATACACATCGGAACCTTCCAGATCAACTGAATACGTTTAGAGAGTTCTATAGTACCCTCTATTCTTCCCAAAGAGGCACCCCATTAGATTTGCCGACTTATTTTGAAGACACTGCACTGGCCTGGCTGGGAGATACCCAGCGGGAATTCTTGAATTTAGAATTAGAACTGGACGAAATTACTGAAGCCATAATGCAGATGAGATCGGGACGGGCCCCGGGTTCTGACGGGTTGCCGATAGAATTCTATAAAACATATGCTTCACTTTTAGCTCCCATCCTGAAGGAGGTGTTCTATGTTGCATTAGAGGAAGGGTGTTTACCCAGAACTATGCGCGAGGCCCTGATAACATCATTGCTAAAGCCTGGTAAATCTCCACTTTTCTGCGACTCGTACCGGCCCCTCTCACTATTAAATAGCGATACTAAAATATTAGCAAAGGTTCTGGGGACCCGACTTAATTTGCTGATGGAACGACTTGTACTACCTGATCAAGCGGGATTCATCTCCAACAGAGCTACATCGCATAACCTTAGAACCCTGGCTGCTGTGCTACAAGACATAGACCCGAACTGCTCGGCTGTGGCGGTGTTCCTTGACGCAACCAAGGCGTTCGATTCTTTAGAGTGGGACTACTTGCTGGGCACTTTGAGGCATATGGGGATGCCCCCTACTTTTCTCTGCTGGATACAACTGCTCTATAGCCAACCGATAGCGTCAGTACTCCTGAATGGCGCCAAGTCCCCCACCTTTACTATTTGCAGAGGAACACGACAGGGCTGCCCATTATCCCCTATCTTGTTTGCCTTGGCTATAGAGCCCTTAGCTGTGAAACTACGACAACATCACAAAGACAAGGCACTGATATATCCGACTAGACAACTGCTTATCTCTCTATATGCAGACGATATGACATTATACATCAAAAAGCCCCATGACAATCTCAATCCGGTATTAAGGGAGATCACTAAATTTGGGGCCATATCAGGAATACAAATAAATTGGTCTAAGTCTGCAATATTCCCCCTAACGGATAATACCCCGCCACATCGATTAGATTACCCACTAGTCTGGGAGACTGACGAGCTGACATACCTGGGCATACGTCTCACAAGGAATAGGGACAGCCTGATGAGGCTTAACTATGGCACAGCCATGGATAAGATAACTGACACCATCACCAAGTGGTTGCGGCTTCCCCTCTCCATGGCGGGCAGGATCTCTCTTACCAAAATGGTTCTGCTGCCCAAATTATTATACCTCTTTATTAATATACCATATCACCCGGGGAGATTTTTCTTTAATACATTAAGAACTCAAATAACGAGGCTTGTATGGGGCGGGAAACAGCCACGGCTCAACCTGAACACGTTGATGCTACCATATCATCAGGGAGGGTATGATGTCCCCAATTTTGAATTCTATTATTACTGCGCACAGGCCCACTTTGCAATGTATTGGTTCCATCCGCCACCCTTTATGCCTCACTTGGCGGTGGAAGATGGATATATGACTCCGACGCCCCCAGCAAGCTATCTCTTTACAACAGTGAAGGAGCGGGGGCGCGACCCGTCCACAGTAGACTGTACCATTGTAGCGTGGCGACAGATCGCTCGCAAGCTAGAGAGCCCCATGCTGTACTCACCTAGGATGCCCCTGGTACGTAATCCCTTACTACAAGTTACGAGTGAGGGGATATGCCGGAAGCTGTTGACAAGTCTAGGGTACCACACCTGGGGGGACCTTTATGCAGGGGGACAATTCCGCTCCAAGGATTTATTCTTTGGAACACGCATACCCACGGCGCTGGACACATTTATATATACTCGGCTCCGGCAAAGTGTGAAGGCAGCAACCCCTACTTTTCCCGATGAACCAGATATACTTGCACCTCTGCATGCCATGCTACAGGGAACGGCCCCTCGTCATGTCATATCCCTTTTGTACAAACATATACAAAATGCACCACCCACCAATACTCTTCGGGCCAGACAGGAATGGGATAAAGACCTAAGTACCCCGCTGACTGACGAACAATGGGAAAGCAGTTGCACGCAGACAGCAGCAATTACAGGGAATAGCAGGCTCCGCCTCATTCATTTTAAGTTCTTGCATCGTTTATATCATAACCCGGCTAAACTACATAGATTCCACCTCAGGGACAATGATCGATGTGCGCGATGCGGGAGGGAAGGTGCGGATTTCCTACACTTAGCGTGGAGCTGCCCCCAGGTAGCTACTTACTGGACACAGACCATTGAGGGACTGTCGGCCATGGTGGGGGTCGGGCTGGATCCCTGCCCCATGGTGGCCCTGTTGGGTTTATCTCAGGGGATAATTACAGCACATAGAAGTTCTTGGCGATGGGCTTACTGTTAGCGAAACGACAGGTAGCGTGCAAATGGGGAAGGGGTCGGGCTCCTAAGTTTAAAGACTGGATACACACTATGACTACATGGCAGGATCACATGCATCATTATGCAGAATTATTGCCGATTAACTCCCGCCCTAAAAATATCTGGGGCCCGCTCACCTCCTTTCTTCTTGAGCAGGAAGGGAACCAAGAGAGGGACCAGGAAAGGACAGGCCAAACAACGGAGAATGAAGCCAGACACATGCCTAGATCCCAGACCTCACCAGGGGAGTTGAATGAACACTAGTACTGCACTGAGAAAGAAACTCGGAGGGGAAAGAATCGAATTACCAGCTGCAAAACGACTTCACTCTTACAACCAGGGTGGGGGGGGGGGTGATATCACCACTGTTCTAGGCCTTAGCGATATCTGTGCTGACACTGTGATACATATCGTTACCAACTACTATATATCGGAAAGTGTGTTGAACTGTACAATATGCTACTATTCTACTTTGCTAGCAACCGGACTGCAAATTAATGTTTTATGACTGACGTTAAAGTTATTTGGGAGGGGGAGACTATTCATAATGTGCATATAATGTTGCGGGAAAGTGTTACCGAAATGTATGACAATGAGACATTTGATTTGCGTTTACATACACAGATGTACCGTAAAAATCTTACAATAAAGGTTTTTGAAAAATTAAAAAAAAAAAAAAAGTTACAGCTAAACCAGGTGCAATATATCCAAACACACCTCAGTACAGGATGAGTCCTGAGATCACAGCAGGAGTGATTCCTGTAATTTATCAAATGATCGAGCAAGTAATTCTAAAAAAATACTAAGTAGTCCTTGTAATTCACCTATTATGGGGATTAAGAAACCAAGTGGAAAATACAGAATAGTACAAGATTTGAGAAAGATTAATAAGATTGTAGTACCTTGCTGTCCAATAGTGCCAAATCCAGCAGTGATTCTTTATCAAATTCCTTGTGACGCAGAATGGTACACAGTAATTAATCTGTGTAAAGCATTTTTCTCGATACCCTTACATCCGGATAGCCAATATCTTTTTGCTTTCCGGTTCGGAGACCGTGTTTTGGCATGGTGCCGAGTTCCTCAAGGGTATACAGAGAGCCCTTCGATTTTTAATCAGTTTTTTAAAAAGTGTTTGGAGTCATTAATTATGCCAGAAAATTCAGTGTTAGTGCAATACATTGATGATCTCCTAGTGGCATCAAAAACACGAGAGGCCTGTGTGACAGATACAATTGCCTTACTGAATCATTTGGCAGAAGGTGGGCATAAAGTGTCACCAGCAAAATAACAGTTTTGTCAAAAAGAGGTTCAATATTTGGGACACAAAATTGAGAAAGGAGTTAGAAAAGTAACACAAGACCGAATCAATGTGATTTTCAAGATGGGTCCTCCTAAGACTCAAAAAGAAGTCTGAATGTTTTTGGGAATGGTTGGATACTGTAGACAGTGGATCAGTGGATTTTCACTGATTGCAAAACCTTTACAGAGGTTGACTCATAAAGATGTGGTTGATCCGATTGAATTGGATGAAGAGTGTATGAAAGCTTTTATTGAATTGCGAGATAGTCTTTGTCGAGCACCTACATTGGGAATGCCAGATTACACAAAAGATTTTGCATTGTTCTGTTGTGAGAGAGATGGGTGTGCACTTTCAGTCTTAACACAAAAACATGGAATGGCACGTCGTCCAGTGGCATATTTTTCTGCTACTTTGGATTCAGTGGCTGCAGCATTACCAGGCTGTTTAAAAGCAGTGGCTACTACTTGTGTGAGTCTTGAGCAGAGCAAAGCAATTGTTATGGGACATCCAATGAAAGTATATGTGCCACACTCTGTTGAGATCCTGTTAACAAGAACTCAGACTCAGCATATGATGTATAGTAGGCTGACTAGATATGAAAGAGTGATATTGGGTGCTGAAAATGTGACAGTAACAAGATGTACAACATTGAACCCACCAACTTTATTGCCGAGTTCAAATTGTGAAGAAGTGAAGGATGAAGCAGATCATGATTGTTTGGATGTGACAGAATGTGCACAAAACCAAGCCCTGACATAAAAGATACACCACTAGAAGAGTCAGATAGTATAATGTTTGTGGATGGATCTTGTCTGAGAGATGAAAAAGGTGTATTGAGTGCTGCTTATGCAGTGTATACAGTGTCTATGGTTCTTGAAGCATCATGTTTGAAGGGGATAAATTCTGCTCGATTTTCTGAACTAATTGCTTTGACGAGGGCATGTATAATTGGCAAAAATCTGAGAGTAACCATATTCACTGATAGTCAATATGGTTTTGGGGTGGTGCATGATTTTGGTCAGTTGTGGATGCAACAAGGATTCTTGACTTCTTCAGGATCCCCAATCCGGAACAGTAAAAATGTGAAGGATTTATTGAATGCATTACAAATGCCCATAAAGATTGCTGTGGCAAAATGTTCAGCACACAAGTCAGGAAATGACTATGTGACAAATGGAAACAGATACGCAGATCAAGTGGCTCGTTTCTGTGCACAAAATTCAATTTCAATCAACAGAGGGATGGAGAAAAAAGATACAAATTGCCATTTGATGTTTTCTTCTTTGGAAACATGGGAAGAAATTAGACAGTTGCAGGAGGAAGCAAATGAGGAAGAAAAAGAAATTTGGATAAAATCAGGTTGTAAAAAGAGAGCAGAAGATGAAGTGTGGGTATATGTTGATGGGAGACCAGTAATGCCGGATAGTTTACTCTCTCAAATGGCAAGGATGTACCATGGAATTGCATATGTTGGAAGAGATGCTATGATCAGACTCTTCAAGCAGTCATGGTACAATCCAAAATTTAGGGTCATTGCAGAGAGTCTATGCCAGAGATGTATAGTCTGCCAGCAGCAAAATCCAGGTAGAAAGACAGATGTTAGTTGGGGTCGAATTGGAAAAGCAGCAGGACCTTTTACCAGGCTACAGTTAGAATTTATTGAACTTCCCCCTTGTAATGGACTAAAATATGTGTTGGTCGTTGTTTGTTTGTTTTCTCGTTGGGTAGAAGCATATCCAACAAGAAGGAATGACAGTCTGACTGTTGCTAAATTACTTTTAAGAGAGATAATTCCTAGGTTTGGATTTCCAGTCTCTTTAGAAACAGATAGAGGAACTAATTTTAATAATGAAATAATTCGGATGATTTGTGCAGCATTACAAATTGAGCAAAAGCTGCATTGTGCCTATCGACCAGAAGTATCAGGAGTGGTCGAACAAATTAATGGCACTATTAAGTCCAGACTGTCGAAAGTGTGTGCGTCTACAACACTGAAATGGCCAGACGCTTTACCCCTGGTATTGATGAGTCTTAGAAGCATTCTTCATAAAAAGACTGAATTAAGTCCCCACGAAATTTTGATGGGAAGAGCAATGAGACAAGCAATTGTACCAGCAAACAAACTGATGAATATTACTGATGATCTAGTGCTTGATTATTGCAAAGGATTGGCTGATCTGGTGCGTTCTCTGTCTCATCAGGTTGGAGAAATTGCAACCACAACACAGCTGGATCAAGCACATGATTTGAGTCCAGGAGAGTGGGTTCTGGTGAAGAAACACGTGAGGAAGTCGAGTTTAGAACCCAGATGGAATGGACCGTACCAATTATACTGGTAACGATGACAGCAGTAAAGTGTGGTGGCTTGCCTAATTGGATTCATGCAAGCCATACAAGAAGAGTCCCAAGTCCACTTGAAAGACAAGAAGAAGAGCAGCAACTTGTAAAGAAAAGAAAATAACCAGAAGCTGAAGAACATGAAGCTATAGAATCTAGTATTACAGATTCTGAAAAAGTTGAACAAGAAGAAGAACCAAGTACAAGTCGAATAAAGTGGGCACCAGCTACTGGGTCTCAAGAGACTGCTGTTGGGAAGGGAAAAGAGAAAGTGACTGATGAAAATCAAGAGCAAGTACAACATAGAAGAGAACTAAATAAAAAGAACTTGTGAACTTGACAACGAAGGTGAAGAAGCAGTTCTAGTTAAGAAAGCAAGAAAAGGTGATGTGTGGCCAAAAAGAGTGAAAAGACTGAAATACACTCTAGAAAAGAAAAGGCCAGATCAAATAAATGAAATATCAAGTCAAACTGAACAAAGTGATTCAGAAGGAGAATTGATACGAAAAACAAAAAGAATAAGAATTCCAAGTAAGAAATACACAGCTCCAGAATGGGCATATGTGGTGTTGGAAGAGATTGAGAACATAATTCAAAAAGAAGCAGAAGCTGGTACTGATCGAAGTGATGAAAGCAAATTAAAACCGCCTTTAAAAGAACTGTGAAAAGTAAGGTGCAATAATTTGAATGAAGAATACTTTGAGAGTTCCAGAAGATTTGAAGAAGAAGAAGATCTAAAGATATTTTTTTTAAAAAGAAAGAAAAAGAGGGGGTAAAGAAGAGAGGCATAAAGTGTAAGGATACACTACTCTAGATGGTTTTTGGATAAGGTTTTCAAGTTTTTAGAATTTTAGGGTTTTTTCTTGGATTTTTAATTTTTTTATATAGTGTCTAAAATGGCAAAGGTAACAGAGACTGGATATCAAAATCATAGTTTTAAACGTAGATGTATTAATGCTTGCTTATGTAGTGTTTTATTACTAATGTTGGTGTGGTTAACACTGATTGTTATGCCTGTTCTAATGGTGACTAATCCCAAAAATAATACTAATGATGTGGGAAGTGAGAGAATGGATTCTATTACTAAAGAAAATTCAAACACTAATATAGAAAAGATAAAAGATGATAGTATTTATCATCATGATAAATCAATTAATGACTTTTCGTTAAATGTTTTTACTAAATTGTATGAATATGTTAACACAATGAACGCGAGAGATTGTTATGTGTGTATGCAATTACCATCGTCTGTCTCAGAGGGGTGACATATCATCACCTACCTTTAACTTACGGTGTGTCTTGTAGTGTTTTAACCAGTCTGTTCTATGAGAGGGAAGGATTAGAGTATTATTACTCTAATTTTGATTTAATATTTTCTGAAATTCCTGTTAGGAGAGATTTAAAAATTGTTTATGGTCCTGTTTAAGCAGCATACATGTGAGATTTTTTCATTAGTAACAAACCAATAGATACAATAGATGCACATAAAAATAACTTAACCTGTAAATTACGACATGAAGAAATAGAATTTATGAATATGGTAGAAGATAGAAGACGAGATTTCAAAAAGAAAGCTGCTGAGCAAAAGTCTCATGTACCTCCATGGGCTTTCAGAGAGGGTGATTACAAAAAGGGTGAGACTTACGCTGCCATGACTCTAGATTTTCAACATAGAGGAAAGCTTTGTGTGCTTAGAGAAAAGACTGAACTTAATAGTTATTTCATTGGCTCTAGTGAATGTGAGCATACTTTCTTGATAAAATGAAGTTCGGGACTGAAAGGAGGAACTGATCCTGTTTTCCCGGGAATTTATTATGTGTGAGGTAAGAATACCTATTATAGGTTACCTACAGGTTGGTATGGATGTTGCTATTTAGGCATAGTATTTCCAAAAGTGTACCATGTAGATAAGAATAATAGAGTTAATGAAATAAAACAGGGACTAACACGTAATAAGAGAGGAGCGAGTTATTCCGAAATAATAGGGGATATTTTTGGAGCACTGATACCTTCAGTTGGAGTCATTCTGAATTCACATAATATTAGAAAACTGTCCACAGTGGTTGATCATTTATCAACAGATACTGCTGGTGGGTTTTTGATGATTGATACTGAAATGGTTGCAATCAGATCAATGGTTTTGCAAAATCGACTTGCCCTTGATATATTATTGGCAAAAGAGGGTGGAGTCTGTAGCATGTTGAAAATACAACAATGCTGTACTTATATCCCTGATAAGAGTAAAAATCTTGAGGGGTATATTAGAAATATTACAGAACTTCATGAAGATTTGACTGAATTGAAGGTTGATGGTGCATGGGAGAAACTTGGTAAGAGTTTTTCTCAGTGGGAAATTGGTTTTCTACTTTAGGGAGTAGCTTGTTAGGGAAAATATTAATACCTGTTACTTCAATAGTTGTAGTGATATTAATGATTATTCTGATTTATAAATGCTGCAAATGCAAATGTAAAAAGAAAGAGATATCAGATCTTAATCGAGAGCTAGAAAGAGAAAGAGAGAAGAGATAGAATTAGAGGACAGGAGAGGAAATTACTATGAGTTCATGAAAGATTTAGATGGAAGAATGATAAAACGAGAAAGAAGTACAGTATTTTAGATAAGTGGCAAATTGTATTTGTTTGGTATTTTATGATGGCTCAAAAACGCCATCAAAGGGGGATTGATGGAGCAGGGTTTTGAGAAAATAAAACCTGCTCGGATTGAATCCTCAGTAACAATCATTAACAGTGTGCTGTGAAAAATATTATTAAAGAATGCTAAAAAAAGTTGAAATGCTTTTGCGCATGTGTGTACTAATGCATGGAACTAGGCCGCAAGTGTTTTGATAAAAAGACTAATGCTGCTTTTGTGCACGTTAATAATATTTTGCTAGGAAAAATAATACGGGTTGTGCATGGGTTAGTGCAATGCTGGGATGGTGTGCAATGAAATTACATTTCATGAAAATAATAAATGTTTGTGTTTGTTTTCTGTAGAAAAGCAAGCATGGGACTACTTTCCTGCATGCCAGTTTGGGGTTAATATTTGGTTGAAAAATTAAAATGTCCAAAAGAAGGATTCGAATGAGAAGAGAGAACGCAAAAGCTAAATGTGACCTTCGTGGTGCATTGTATGACTGCCAAGCTTCGGAAAAGAAATTACGATATCAGTGGAAGCGAGCAACTTCCTCCACGAGATGGCAGAGGCAAACAATGGAAGCGCAGAGATTTGCAACATGTAGTGAACTGCAGGAAATATATATATTTTTTTTAACTTTATTTACCATTTTGCAGCATACAATATCAAGAAACATGGGTGCTCACTGTCGCAGTTATGACAACATGAAGGTAGTCCGAACGGAAATAGAATATGATCAAAAACATTGACCTGCAGGTACAGTCATCACAGATATATACTGAAATCCACCCCAGAAGGTGCTCGCAGCTGTCCCAACACCTCCCTGTTAGACCTGCCATATCTGGGCGTGATTACCCATGGCTTTTTGCCTCTATCTCCTTTGTTTTTAGATGCTTTGGGTACTTTGCCACTGCTGATCAGGGTCAAAGTAAAAGGGTTCCCTATGTAAAGTACAATGGTAATTGGTTGGCCATGATTGGTATGTTTGCCTTACTAGTAAAAGTCCCTAGTGATGTGCACAGTGTGTGCAAGGGCTAGTAATGCAAGGGCGCGCAGAGAAGGGAACTCAGGCCTTCAATGTAGGGCCTGCGCGCAGTTTGCTAAGTTAGCATGTTGTCCTGACAAGTGCAACCACTTGTCAGGCCTTACTTTCCCTTTTGCGTATACTGTGGGCACCCCTGTGGTAGGTCCCGGGTAACCCCTGGGCAGGGTCCAGTGTAGGTAAAAGGCAGGACATATACCGAGGTGTGTGCTATGTCCTGACAGTGAAAAAACACTCCATTTCGTTTTCACTGGTGAAAGGCCATTCTGCCCATAGGACAGAATGGGGGAGGCTGGGTATGGTGTTTTGTTAGCCTAATTTCCTATAAGTTTATAATGGAGAGGTGAAGTTTAGTATGTATGAACTCACAGTGTCATAACACATCTTTCTATGAAAAAGGTTTTGTCACTGTGTGTTCAGAAACCACTCTTTTAGAAAGTGGCTGAGATTTGTGCTTTAAGCATTTCTGTGTGTCTCTGCTGAATGTGGATTGACTGTCTGGATCTGAGATGGGAGGGGGTGAGCTGGCACCTGGCTGACCTGCATTTGGAGAGTATGTGAGGAGAAAACCCGGGAGGTGAAGAGGCCTGGGTTGCAGCTATAAAACAATTGACCCATTTCCTGCTGAGTGATTAGGGGTCCAGACCCCCAGTATCAAAGAGAGAAAGGTGACACTGGGAGGGAGACACCCAGAACTGATTTAGGCAGGGGTCGGGGACCCCTGAGCACAACGAACTTCAAAGACATGAAGGGGTATAACTAAGAGAACTGAAACCCCTGGAATTTGGTGTAATTTTGAATGGCGAAATGGACAGGTCGAGTCTGCAAAGGCTTTGACCTCTTTTGTGGTCAAGAAGAACCTCTGCCAAGGAAGAAGTTGCTGAAGAGACTGCTGGATAGGACTGACCCTTGCTTCGTGATCTGGGGCTGGCCTGCAGTTTGTACCTTTTACTAAGGAAGAGACTGAAGGGACATTGCAGTGGGTGGTGTTCCCCCTTCTTGAACAGGACTGTGCTGTGTGCTGTGTCCTGAACCCCAAGGGCCCGAGGTGAGCTGGCTCCCTATTTGGAAACACAGGAACATAAAAGTTTCCGGAGAAGTCCCAAGCAACGCGGTGTGCGCGTGCTTTTGCAGCTCAGACCCTCAGAAGTTCTGCCTTGTGATCGTGGGCACGCAGGAGTAAACTGAGTCTCGGACACGCAGAGTGCGTGTCGAGGTGCAAGCCGAGGTGTTGGTGAGGAGCGCCTGGTCGTTGTGTGCACCGGGAGACGAGGTGAGACTCGGACGCGCAGGGTGCGTGTCGTGGTACAAGCCGAGGCGTTGGTGAGGAGCGCCTGGTCATTGTGTGCACCGGGAAAAGAAGTGAGTCTCGGACGCGCAGGGTGCGTGTTGTGGTGCAAGCCAAGGCATTGGTGAAGAGCGCCTGGTCGTTGTGTGCACCGAGAGAAGAGGTGAGATTCGGACGCGCAGGGTGCGTGTCGAGGTGCAAGCCGAGGAGTGGTGACGATCGCCTGGTCATCGTGTGCACCAGAGAAGAGGCGAGTCTCGGACGCGCAGAGTGCGTGTCGCGGTGCAACCAGAGGAGCTGGTGAGGAGTGCCTGGGTAGCGTGTGCACCGAAATCGAAGTAAGTCTCCACAAGTGCTGAGGGCGGGTCTCGGTGTCCACTGAGACCGCCGGAAGGAGGGCCAGGTCATTGGGCCCTCGGAGTGCAACAGTAGCGGCCCAGACCGGCAGTCCCGGAGGAGTGGAGTCGCCGGCCCAAGCTAGCCGTGCCCATTGACGGAGTTCTGGATCAAGGCCCAAGTCGCTGAAGGAGGGGAGGAGAGTGGGGTTGCGCCCCCCCAGGTAACGTGGATCATCACCTGGGGTGAAGTGCGGGCTCGAAGGGACACTCTCTCGGCCTCTCGCTCCTGGCACCTGCGTGAGCCTGTTGCTTCGGCTCGGATCGAGGCCCGTGCTGGCCCAAGGAGGAGCAGTACTGGGGCCGGAGTGAGAAGCGGTACTTTTGTGTCATCATTGATCCATGTCGGGGGCAACTGTTAATGGAGCACCTAGACTGTCGTATTACACTTTGCATTATTGCTGCTAACAAACTATCGAACTGTCATATGACGCCTGACTCTATTTGTGTCTGACGAACTACATGCTGGATGCGCTACGCACTGCGTTATTTTCCCTTGCAGAGTACATGATTGTAAGCGTGGCGCATTGCATTATTTCTTCATCGCACAGTACCTGATTATAACGTGGCGCATTGCATTATTTCTTCAGTGCACAGTACATGATTGTAGAATGACGCATTGCTTTGTTTCTTCCTTGCACAGGGCATGCTGGTGGTGATACGCATTGCATTATTCCTTCTATTGCAAAGTACATGACTGTGGCGCTACGTATGGCAGTGTTTCTCTATTGCACAGTTCAGGAGTATTTCGTTACGCATTGCAGTATTTCGTTTCTTTTGCAACGTGTGTGATTCTAGCAATACGACCTACCTAACCTTTTGGAAACGGTTAGAAGTCAGCTTAACTGTTGGTTAGAAGCGGTGGTTGGGATTAGAACCTACCAATCCACTGGAAGAAATACTACCCATTATTATATTTTGGTTTTGTATCCTGTGGTCATATCGTATATCTTCTTGTATAAAGATTATACTCGTTTTATAAAAACTCATGTGGAGTCTATTTGTGGTGACATCATTGGGTTGCTGTGAGTGTGGTTGCACATACTGTACACTCATGCCTTGGAGATAAGCCTGGCTGCTCGTGCCAAGCTACTAAGGCGGTGAGCAGGGCTATCTCAGACGGTGTCCTTACTTAGCCTAACGTTGAAACGAGGGGTCCGGATCTCGCACCCGGCAACGGCAGTGTGGGACAGGGACTCCCGCCTCCAGCATTTGGTGGCGGCGGTGAGGGATAAGGACCCCCACTTCCAACACTCCCCAATCCCCACACCGATGTACAACATAAGCAGAATGTCTCAGGTACGCAGAGCGGCAGACCCACCGCCAGATGTCCTAACAAAGGTATCCTGGCTAGTCCAGCAGCATCATTAACCCACCCCGGTAGGGACTCTACCCTGCTCAATCGGTGTGGAGGGGGGCAAGCGTTCCGTGGCCACATAGCTCAGGAGTGGGCCCCAGATGTCTTTTGGCCAAGAGGAGCGTGGCAAAGTGCTGGCATATCAATCACTATTGGTGTTGCAGGGTGTTAGGCTGTTCAGCCAATTTTTAAATGTAGGAGCAGCTTTACGTCCCCAATTAATGGCAATTTCTCTCTTCGCCAGCAGTAGACTAATGGCGACAAATTTCTGAATGTTTTTAGGAGCATTGGCCACAGAACGCAATAAGGCCACCTCCGGCGTGGGAACCACATCTAGATCCACCATATCCCCGATTGTCTTGTGGGCGGCCTCCCAGTAAGCTTGTATCTTAATGCAAGTTCAAGTGAGGTGTGCAAAGTCTGCCTGCGGGGCCCCGCACTTTAAGCAGTTATGTGGTCTGGTCGGATCAAGCCTGTGTGATTTCGCTGGAGTCACATACAGTCTACGTAAGACTTTGAAATGAATTAGTTTATGGCGGCTGTTAAGGGAAACAGTTTTCGTCAGGGAACAACATTTAACCCACTGTCAAGAATGGGATGTCCCAGGTCCTCCTCCCAGGCCCTACGAATTTTATCATCTTCAACAGGGATTATGGTTAAGCATGCGTGATATAGTTTAGAAATAAGGTGCACCCCCTTTGCACTCTCTATCATCATCGTGAGTGGGGCAAACGAATCTGGTTCCAGGGGGAAACTAGGCAAAGTCGCCTTTAAGGCCGAGCGTACCGGGCCCATGACGAACCTATCCATAAAAGTGGGGGAGTGGAAACGCTCCTCATCCGTCAACATGAATATATGCCCTCCCGGAAACAGGTCCCCAAACGTGGTGATGTCAAATTTGGCCAATGTGCGCTGTACTAATTTCTCCCCCATGATCGGTATCCAGCGATTGTTGGGGATCGGAAGAGCCAATGAATATAATAAGGGAGAGCCTGCGATGCGCCGCAGCTCGTCCCAGGCCCAACTAGTGGTGGAAACTGTTTGAATGTCTTTGGGATCTCTGGCCAGGCCTCTGGGCAACACCGTTTGTAAGGCGTCAGGTAAAACCAAGTCTGCTTCAGGCTGCAGGTATGTAATCCTAGCGTCGGGATGGAACCAGGCGTACGCATAACTGCACTGGGCCACCAAGTAATAGAGCTGAAGGTCTGGGACGCTGAACCCTCCCCTGTCGTATGGAAGGGTCAACACCTGCCACCGCACTCAAGGTCGTTTACCTCCCCATGTCAGTCTGATCAGGTGAGAGCGTAACGTTAAAAAGAAACTATTAGGTAGTGGGATTGGAATGTTATTAAAGAGGTACAGAAATTTCGGAAGTACAATCATTTTAATCAGAGCTACCCGTCCCGCGAGAGAGAGGGGAAGGCGTATCCATTTTTCGATCTGCGCCTCTAAGTTGTGGACAGCTTGGCCATAGTTGAGCCTAAGCAATTGAGCGGTGTCCAGATGGATATGAATGCCCAAATATTTGGTCGAGTCTGTACACCAGTCTAGTGGGAACTCACATTCCCATTGTACTGTGCTGGATGTTAAGGGAAATATTACCGATTTACGCCAGTTTATTCCCAGGCCAGAGAATTGTCCGAATCGGATGATTTCTCGTATCATGGGGTCCAAATTCTCCTGAGGTTTGCGGACGTAAAGAATAATATCGTCCGCGTATAAAGAAACTAGCAATGGTCCAGTGTTAAACTGCAGCCCCCTTTGTAGATGTTTCTCCTGGAAGTGTCGGACTAGCGGGTCCATTGCAAGTAGAAATAAAAGCAGCGATAGGGGGCAACCCTGCCTGGTGCCTCGCGATAAGGAGAAGGGGCGAGACAGCGAGCCATTCAGTCGCAGTCTCGCAGTGGGGCCGCTGTACAGCATCGCCGTGTTTGTCACAAATCCCTTGGGCATACCCATCCTTAGGATTACAGATATAAAAAAAAGGCCACTCCAAGGAGTCAAATGCCTTCTCGGTGTCTAACAGAATTGCTGCCGCAGGGACCTCGGGGCTTATTCTATGAAGGACCGCAAACAGGGTTCGAGATTAAGCGAGGTAGACCTCTGAGGAACAAACCCTGATTGTGCCGGGGCAATAATTTTGTCCATCAAAAGGGCCAGGTGGAGGGCAATCATTTTAGCGAGGATCTTATAGTCCAAATTGAGTAGGGATAGCGGTCTGTATGAGGCACAAAGTAAGGGATCCTTGCCCGGCTTGGGGAGAAGGATAATGACAGCTTCTCTGAGCGTAGGGGGTAACATGTTCCTCTCAAGTGATTCAGCATACACCTCTAGCAGCTTAGGAGCCAGCAAATCCTTATAGGACTTATAAAAATCGCCGGTGAAGCCATCCAGGCCCGGCGCAGTGGAGCCATTCAGGGCCTCAATAGCGCTAATGATCTCCTCTTTTGAGAAGGGTTCAGCCAAGAAGTCCTGCATATACTTTTCCAGATACACCAGCGCTATCTCAGACAGATAATCCTCTTGTGCGGTAGAGTCGCGCGCAGCCTTGGAGGTGTATAGGGCAGTATAATAGTCCAGGAATTCATCTCGGATCTCGGCGGTGCTGGTGAGGAGCTGCCCCGAAGCAGACCTAAGGTCCGTAATGTAGGCTTTGCTATATGGGGGCCGCAGCATGTGCGCCAGCGTACGCCCCGGTCGTTCGCCTTCCCCATAGCGACGGGCAGTCATATATTTGCTTAGGAAGTGGGACTCCCAATCCGCCGATTCCCTAAAGTCAGTAAGTAATGTAATCCGCTGTTTGGTCTTTTCTGGGCTGGGATGAGATAGGCATTCCCTATCCAGCGCTACCAGTTGCTGCTCTATACTGGACAACGTAACCCTCAAATCCTTTAAGACCCTGGCGTGCTTTGCGATACAGCCCCCCTGATGTAGGCTTTAAAGGCCTCCCATAACACCGCCAGGTATCCACCGAGCCGGTGTTGATGGTGAAATAGTCTTCTATTGCCTTCCCCACCTCAGAGAGAAAGATGTCGTCGTTCAGGGCTCGGCTTGGGAACCGCCATTGGCGCTCATAGCCGTCAGGTCTGGGAACCCGGAGGTGAAGCACCACTGGGGAGTGATCCGAGTAAGTCCTGGGGAGCGTGGTTATGGACTTATACCACTGGCACATACCTGGTGTGAGTAACCAATAGTCTATTCTAGTCCACGTGCCGTATTGTGCTGCATAGTGCGTGTAGTCAGTAGTGGATGGATTACGGTGCCGCCATATATCAATTAAAGTCAGGGAGTCACAGATTTCTAGGAGCGCCCGGCGCATGCGTGGTTTAGTGGTGGTGGATGTGTTCGAACAATCTAATGTGGGATTGAGAAGCAAATTCAGATCCCACCTATTATCAAGTTTCCTGCGTCCAGCCGGACAATCTGTGAGTGCAGCTCATGAAAGAAGTCAGGGCAGTCCGTGTTAGGTGGGTAGACGCAGATTAACGTGAGGTTGTGTCCCATTAATTTCCCGGTAGCTATTGTGTAGCGGCCTTCTCTGTCACATAGGATGGTGTACAAGTGAAAGGGTACCCGATTATGTATTAGTATTGCCGTACCCCTGGCATAGGTACTAAAGTTGGAGAAGTAGCAGTGCTGTCCCCAGCCAGCGGCAAATCGTGTAACATCCGATTTGGGCAAGTCTGTTTCTTGTAAAAATGCGATGTCTATGTTGTACCGCTGTAAATAGTGTAGAACGTGTTTCCGCTTCCTATTGTCATTGAGCCCCCTGACATTCCATGACATTAGGGCCACGTCCGAGGGACCAGTAACATTGCCTATCCTAGCCATCTAGGTGGTTCGGTTTTCAAAATACCATTTGTGATCTGAAAAAAGGAGTTTAACTGGACAGTGAGCATAGCAGTAACTAAGCAAGAACAATTATGACCAGAGCATAGCCCCCCCACCCCACACCCAGCCTCGCGTACCCTGTCGCAAGGATCAAAACCCATCAAACAACGATACCAAACATCCCAGAAACATCCGAATTGGTACAGTAAGTGGATGCAATGGTTCACTAGGTACAAAATTGACATTCCAGTGGTCTACACCTAGGGGTGAGGCAACGCTCCGACGGTTGCCCAGCATGATGAAACTATTCATGACATATGTGTGATACTATCCCAATAAACATACACCCCAGAAACTGGGCATTGTAATTTGTATTCTGCCAGTGTCTGGTCATTCAGTGGAGAAGAGCTCCATGCTAGCGTTTGAGCCACTTCGTGGAGGGGAGGGCCCAGCACCGTCTACTTTCTGCTGGTCACCCTTGTGTTTATAAGCATGACAAAATTCCTGTGCTTCGTTGGGTAAGTCAAAGATGCGGGGTCTGCCATTAATGTCCACTCGCAGCGTGCTGGGTATAACATGCCATATTTGAGACCTAAGTTCCAGAGGGTGGCTTTAACACTGTTGTATTTACGTCTAGCCTCCTGCACCATAACTGTGAAGTCCGGGCACAGGGCTAGCTTGGACCCCTGCCATGTCGTGTCTCCCCGCTCTCTAGCAAGCCGCAGAGCAGTGTCTCTGTCCCAATAGTTCATAATTCGGGCAATGATGGGCCTGGGTGGGCAGCCTGGGTTAGGACGCGGGCCCAGGCTGCAATGCGCCCGTTCCACCACGAAGCCAGGCGTGAAGGCCTCTCTGCCAAACAGGTCTACAAGTATAGTTTCAATGAAGGTGTCAATGCGGCCAGTATTCGTGGATTCCGGCACCCCTAAAATGCGTATATTGTTGCACCGGCTGCGCGCCTCCAAGTCCTCATTTTTAATAGCAACCTCCTTGAGGATGCGCTCCACTCGTTCTAGGCGCTTGAGGGACTGCACCGAGCTGTCTTCAATGTCCGAGATTCTAGCTTCCGCCACATCAAGCCGCTTGTCATGCACCTCTATTTTGGCACCCAGACCCTCAAGACGTTTGTCGAGAGCATCAAATCTGCCATCTAATGCTCTGAAGCCGGCCCTCATTTCTTGCAACAGGGAGTCGGAAATGGCTGACGTCTCTCCTCCAGGGTCCTCATCCTGCCCACCCTCCGCCATGTCTGGGCCTGCGTCTTGCGCTTTGTCCGTGACTTTTTCAAATGGCAGGACCCTTTGCTTAGGGTCTTTATGGCCCATGCCGCAACGTGAAGTAGTATGAGTAGCAGTGCCAATGGCTCCTTTTGTGAGGCAGTGTCACAGGTGCGATGCTTACGGGGGCCTATGTGGGCAATAGAGCGAGAGGGCCACGGAGGAGGCCTTGATTTTGCGGCCCAATGGGCGGCTGCTCAGGGGGGCAAGGGCAGCGACAATGCGGGCACAGTTGCCCAGTGGGACACAGTAGTATGGCAGGAGTGGTGTTGTGTGCCAACCGGTGCGCTGCGGCCCAGATCAATTTATGGGGAGCGGTGTCCTGTTCGTGGATCGCCAGACGGAGTCTGCAAAATGGCGGCCGCTCACTGGGTCCGGTGTGGAAATAGCCGTCGGGTGACGGGCCAGCGGGGACCAGTATATGTGTGCCTGTGCGGCGGTCGGCTCAGCAATCATTGCGCAGGGTAGCTGGGCACAGCGCTCAACAAGGTCAGCCGCTCACCTCCCCACAAACGCTAGTGCGAGCAGCCGGGTGGCTGCCTCCCAGGCTCACCCGCGGGCCCTGTCCCCGCGGCGCCTCCGGGAGAAGCAGGAGTGCATGGGGCAGCGTAGGCCTAAAGAGGTCGATGGAGGTAGCGAGAGGAGGGGAGGGAGGGAGACCCAAGCGGCTCGCACCCGGCACACTCACCGCGATCTTTGCCCAGAACGGGCCTCGGAGGTGCAGGACCAGGATCCAGGAGGCTCGGGCCCATGTCGGTCGTGCGTCCGTCTGCCGGCCTGCGACGGCTCCTTCCCCTCCGCAGCCTCCGATGTATTTTCGCCTCGCTCGGCCCCTATGTCCGTACTTTCGGAGCCTTCCCCGTACTCTCCATCGGTGCGGTAAGAGGCAGATGCCGCGTAGAAGAGACCAGCGGCGTGCAATAAGGGGATAGAGAGACTGTGCTGGGCGCACTCGGCGGAGCTTCAGTGCCGCGCGGCCATGTTGGTCGGCGGCCTGGCCACGCCCCCAACTGCAGGAAATATTTACTATGATTGTGTTCAAAGTTGTTTCCTGGGAAGAATCTGTCGTAATGCTGAATGTTTAAGACAAAGAGACATTGAATAAAATGGTCATGATGAGAGTGGTGTGACAGAACACCCCCATCCTTAGCCAATGGGAGACGGAGTTTGTTCTCATATTGAAACATATGTGGGTTGGACATTTAGGTTTTAGTGTATAATTGAAAGTCCCCGGTGGGTGTGGTTATGGTCGGCTGGTGTTTAGGTAGCGGGAGATCGTCGCTGTCGTCGGTTTTGCTGTTTCCAGATAGAGGCCTACCTGTTTCCTGATTCCTGACTTAATCTTTGCCACTCGACTCTTCTTGAGCGGCCCTACTGCCCTTTGGCCAGAGGGTAGATTTCCCTGATTCTTGGGTTAGTATAGATAATATTCTGAATTTGCATATTCATTTGCAAATGTATTTTGTCTATGAAACTTTTCTCTCTTCGCCTATCCACTCCTTCAATGCATTGTCTATTTGACATGAGTTTGATTATATACATTCCTAATATTTTTCCTCTCCATGACAATCTGTGTTTTTGCATTGTGTGACTGTCCTTGATGAGCATTTATTTCACATTATTTACGATAAACATTTATAAATTATACACTGAGTCTGTTATTATTTAGTAGTATAGATAGGTACATAATTATTGCTATCAACTTCTCAACTTCTAGGTCTGTCGCCACAAATATATATATATTATAAGGAGAAATGCAGGTTCTGTTGTGTGCTTCGGTAAATCAAGCATAAACTTGCATCACACTGAACCCCAGCGTGAAGGGATTAGTTGGGTAGTGTAAATGGGCCTTTGTTTATGAAAAATTATTGATCCCTGATCACTGGATCAGTATTTTAAGAGACGACTACATGTGATGGGGATAAGGTGGACAGCTCTGGCACCTCTATTGAGGGGTCACAGAGAGAGGGAGTATATACAAGAAAAAAATCAGGAAGAGGTGACACACAAAGAAAACAGATAAGCTGGTGGAGTTTCGAGACATACAAAACACTCGATCCAAATACACCCTTACCCAGACACAACAAAAGGCACATGTGGACCTGGCAAAATTGCCGCAGCTATTAACTCGATCGACTATCAACTCGGCGAGATCAACTGGAGATGCCATTAGTGAAGAGAAGTTTTAAATGGTGATAAAATAACTTAAACACTATAATGCCCCAGGGCCAGATGGATTTTTAAGTAATTACTATTAAATATACTGTGATAAACCTGCGGCCAAGTTGAGCACATTATTTAATTGTTGTGCAGAAAAGGGACAAATTTATCCCCAAGCCGGGCAAATACAGAAAATACTGCACATCATACTGTGCAATTACTCTGCTTAATTTGGATGCTAAATTATATTCGAAAGTGACTAGAAAAAGGTCTGTCAGAACTGATTGTTGCTGATCAGAGAGAATCTGTGTTTGGCAGACAGCCACACAATAACTTTTGCAGGGCAATCCACATGGTCAAAAAGATAGAAAAAAGAAGGTATCAGCAGCTATCCTATCAATAAAAGAGCAGCTACCAGAGATAAAACACATCTAAAGCACTAAAGGTGAAGTTCAGTGGGCACAGTGGGGCAGAAGAGAGGGCGATCTATAAATGCAAATAACATCTAAGCAGTGGAAGATTCATAGGAGAGTTATCCATAAAAGCTAACTGAGCACCAAAAATCGAGAAATACACTACAAGGTAATGTACAAATGGTATTATACACCAATGAGATTAAAACGGATCTACCCGCATACAAGAGGGAAATGTTGAAGAGGATGTGGCAGGGCAGGTATGGCACGCACATCTGAGGGAAATGCCTGAGGGGAATACCTTTTTGAAAAAGCGTCAGGAGGCACACTCACAAAGATTCTAGGTTTACAGTAGCGGTCCGTGGTAGGAGTGCCGGCCGGGCGGTGACGTGGGGTGGGGGAGGGGCAGGGTGGGGGGTAGTAAACAATGGATTATGGCCGAATACAGGCAAGTAAACATTTAAATAAATAAAACGAATTTCGTTGCGCGCATTGCATCTCATTTGGCGATGCAGCGCTCACAACGAAATTCGTTTTGTTTATTTAAATGTTTACTTACCTTTATTCAGCCGTAATCCGTGGTTTACCACCCTGCCCCTCCCCCACCCCACGTCACCGCCCGGCCGGCACTCCTACCACGGACCGCTACTGGTAATTTATAGATTTTGAAAGTAAATGGGGGACTTTGTTTGAGCTTCTGGAGAGATAAGCTTAGCACAGAGTATGTGCCCACCATGGGAAAGCAGTGGGACTTTGGGATACAACCATAGGATAAAAAGGAAAATACCTACATGGAATAATGCTGTTTTCTTTTATAAAAAACCGTAAAGAGATGTTGTAACACTCGTATAGGGAAGGAAAGAACGGTTTATCGTTAATGTGTTTTTCGTATGTATTCAGCTTAATATTGACGATATGAAAAATCAGTAAACTATTGTTTAAAAAAAGTTAGGTATGTCTGGACAGTTGGAGTCCAGCTATTGGAGCCCAGTGGGAGTATAGCGGTACCGAAATTTAAAAAAGAATAGGGCACCCTGTTTGGAGGAGGGAGCTTATTCTCCTCTCAGCCATTTCAGTACTGCAGGACCAATACCAGTCCCACAATACCAACCAAGCTGATTGGCTGTCTGCAGCCTAGTGAAAAATGTTGATACCACCATTCCTGAAATTTTAAAAACAAGCATATATGGACAAGGTTATGGACACCATGACCTCTGGCACTTGTGGGGAGAACCCAGTGGGATCCCTGCAGGGGCCAAAATGAAAACAACAAACTGCGAGTACCACAGTACTCCAGCAGTGCCCTAAGTGGCCTGCCGATGACTTCCCACAGTACTCCTGTGGGAGTCGCCACTCAAGCTTCACCCCTATGGTACCGCGGAAGCTTCACAGAGGAAGGAGTTTCGAAAATATATCCCCAAAAAAATGAAATGTAGTTTGGGTGTCCATGGGGGCAGAAGGGTCTGCAGGAGGTGGGCCTACTGTGGTGGTTGGTCGCACGGCCTGGCCAGATGCCACACACAGCAGGGGGTTGGCCGCTCGCTGGGAATTGGGTGCAGGGCCTGGCCTCTGGTCAACCCCGTACTGCACACCAGTTGGCTGAATATGATTAAAAAAACTCATTGACAAAAAACAAAGGTTAAAAGGACGTTATAGTTAGGTGTGGTAATAAGATGTTAACTTACATGAAAAAACAACATAAATTCAGTGGGGGAAAAAACCCAAAGGGGGCGTGGCCTGGAGCAGCATGGGTCTTTGTAGTAGAGCTCCAAGAGAAGTTGTCCCGCGCCAGGGGGCCTGCCGAGGAACTCCAATTTCCCCTGAAAGGGGCCTGACAAGGGGGAGTGGCAAGAGTGAGGGCTGCATCTCTGCCGGAGAAAATGGCAGAAATGGTGGCGCAGAGCGCCAAAAACAAGAAAGCGCCCGCTGCTGCCGTGGGCGGACTCTCCGTGGCTGCCACAGGGGCAGGCGAATAGCATTGTGGTGGTATCTGAGGGCAGCTCAGAGGGCCCAGAGTTGGCCAACAGCAACTACCCCAAAATGCGCACGCAGGGCCGATTCAAGGTGCGCCCAGGCCTGGTGGCCTTTGCCCCTAATCTCGGGCTGAAGTGCCTGGGGCCCATTGAGTGCCGCTCCCCAAAACTTGGAAGTGAAGAAATGTTTGCCGGGGGGGTGCGAGTGATGGCTGGAGTCCTGCCATGACTGCGGGGGGCCAGACAACAACACCTAAAGTGGCTAGGTCCCGGAGGCATGGATAGCAGCAGCGCGTATTCGCTTGTAGCGCCAGCACTAGGTGACAGCTTGCTCTTTTTAACCCCCTGATATTCGAATCGCTTTTTAACTTGCCTTTTAAACTGTTTTTAACGTTGGGTGTTACCTTAGTTGCCGTAACTTGTTCAAGCCGGTCCCCGGTCCGCCGCAGCTTGTGCTGATTGTTGCGGAGGGACGTGGCTCCTCCCCCACCTCCTTCACTTCCGGGGGCAGAATACTTTTAAACAGAAGCGAGATGGACGCGCAGCAGTAGCAGCAGCGCATATTCGCTTGTAGCGCCAGCACTAGGTGACAGCTTGCTCTTTTTAACCCCCTGATATTCGAATCGCTTTTTAACTTGCCTTTTAAACTGTTTTTAACGTTGGGTGTTACCTTAGTTGCCATAACTTGTTCAAGCCGGTCCCCGGTCCGCCGCAGCTTGTGCTGATTGTTGCGGAGGCACGTGGCTCCTCCCCCCACCTCCTTCACTTCCGGGGGCAGAATACTTTTAAACAGAATGCCGGATCAGACGCGCGCAGCGGGCGCGCCAAAGGCAAGCCCGTCTGCGCCCGTCTGCGGCCGGCCGGGGCCAGGGGCCACAACCCCTGGGTCTTGCCCTCCACAATGGATGCACTATGAGGCAAGGAACTATTTAGCCTAGTAGGCCCAATAATGAACAAATGTAAACACTCTATTTTACCAGATACTCCACCAAATAATGATCAATTCAAATGTCCCCACTGTTTCCAACTGTCTACTGGTATACACACTAACCCTACCAAATCATATAAAATGTTCCTTCTAAACTGCAGGTCACTGCCCAAACATACGGCAGAAATTTCGCTCCTGCTGGAAGAAGAAGGGCCAGAGGTCCTGTTCCTGACGGAAACATGGCTTAACCCTAGCTCTGACCCTGACCTTGTCCAGGCACTCCCCCCTGGGTACTCCATACAGAGGCTGGATCGGCCCACAGGGAAAGGGGGCGGGATCGCCATTATCTATAAAAACCATCTAACCTTGCCGCATGATAGGCAGCTTAGTACCAGACTGTGAGAACGCCGTTTTCTCCATAGGTTTTTCGCCAACACTCACCTTCTCGGGTATCTTAATTTACCGGCCCCCTGGTCCCTCTACGGAATTTTGCAACTCCTTGGCGGACTTGGCAGGTAATTCTGTTAGTACATCGGCTAACTTCACATTACTGGGATCCCTAAATCTCCACTTTGATGACCCTTCACAGGCAGCCGCAACCGAAATGATAAAGGATCTGGCGGCATATCAGCTCCAACAAAAAGTTAGCGGGTCAACCCACATAAAAGGGCATCTTCTAGACCCCATTTTCTCAAATTTGGAGGACTTAGTCGGAGAGAAACCTATCCCAGTACCGTGGTCAGACCACTTTCTAATTCCATTTACCTGGTCCCCGCCACCCATACTGTCACATATGAAACCTAGTTACACAAGCTCTCGTCCCTGGTCCAAATTATCAATGGAAAAATGGACCACAGTACTAGAAGCAACTAGACCAGTGCCAACCTCGGATGTGGTCACTGCTAATGAAAATTTTAATAACTGGATTCAGGAATCCCTTGATTTGCTTCTCCCTGTAAAATGGACCCAAACTAAATTAAGAAGCAATCGAAAGGCATGGTTCTCAACAAAACTCCGGGGCCTAAAACAGAATTGTAAGAAGCTTGAGAGAGACTGGAGGAAAAACTTCTCAAGTGATAAGAAACTGAAATATAGAGAGGCAACCAAACTATAGGCAGATGAAATTAAACTTGCCAGGCAGCCTTTTACGAAGAGAAAATCTTAACAGCGGCCAATTCCGCCCGTGAGATCTTTCAGATTGCCAAAACACTTTCCAGACCTCCATCTCCTCCGGTTATCCCCAACACCGCAGGCACTCGCTGTAACGAACTAGCTGAGTTCTTCGTCAAGAAAATCGAAACTATCTTTGCCTCATTCCCCCCCTTTAGGGACCTCACACCTCACGTCAATACTCACAGTAACCAACCCCTCCTGGAAACTAGACCATTGATGGATAAGCCAGCACTGGAAAGCATCCTGTCCAAGATGAAAAGTGGGTCACCCAAAGACCCAGCACCTATAATGAAATTGAGGCAGGTGGCGGAAGTTGTGTCTCCTGTCATCTTAGAGCTGATCAACGCCTCATTCTCTTCCGGAGTGGTTCCTCCCCTATGGAAGGAAGCAATGGTCAAGGCACTTTTTAAAAAAAACAGCCTTGATCCTTCAGTCTTGGGAAATTACCGCCCTATATCACTTCATCCCGGGATCAGCAAAATCGCTGAAAAACACTTTAACTCAGTACTCTCCACCTTCTTAGAGACACATAATCTCCTTCATCCGTCCCAGACAGGTTTCCGACCCCTCCAGGGAACCGAAACGGCCCTACTATCGGTAGTGGAAGAGGCAAGGAAAATTGTGGACTCCGGAGGCACCGCTGTGGTCATTCTGTTGGACCTCAGCGCTGCCTTCGACACAGTAAACCATCGTATTCTGGTCCACAGACTCAGAAAAATGGGAGTCACCAGAACTGCTTTGGCTTGGCCGCAGACCTTTATGAGCAACAGATCCTTTCAGGTCTTTGATAATGAGGTGACCTCTACTCAGATGCCCCTCAGTTGCGGAGTCCCGCAGGGGTCATCCCTGAGCCCCACCTTATTCAACGTATACATGTGCTCCTTAGCAGAGGTGGTGTCACCGTATGGCGTACATGTAATTACCTATGCAGACGACACGCAACTCGTGATAGAACTTAATCAAGCTGAAAGCTCCCCCTCCATTCTTCATCCTTGCCTAGAAGAAATTGCCAATTGGATGAATGATTCCTTCCTTAAACTGAATGGGAACAAAAGCGAGATAATGATCCTGGGGAATCATTCCCCCATTGATCTAAAAACTAAATGGCCGACCACCCTCGGCTCCCCCCCTACCCCAAAGCCTCAACTAAAAAGTCTGGGGGTCTGGATGGACCAAGATCTTACCTTCAAGACTCAAGCAAGGAAGACGGCAGCTGCGTGCCACGGCATCCTGAAAATGTTTCGAAAGGTCCTTCCCCTTCTCCCCTTCCAAGCAAGAAAAACCCTGGTCCAGGCTCTCATTTTGTCACGGTTGGACTACGGGAACGCTCTTTATTTGGGCGCTCCTATTACAACCCTCTCTAGACTTCAGATTACACAGAATTGGGCGGCAAGACTTCTCCTGGGCACTCCCAAACATCACTCCGCTAAACCCACCTTGAAATCCCTCCACTGGCTCCCTGTTAAGGAGAGAGTCAGTTTCAAGGCCTTATGTATCGTCCACAAGTCATTAGCGGGAAAGGGTCCCCCCATTTTTCAAAACATCTTTCAGCCCTACCGGCCTAACAGACGTCTTCGTTCAGAGGCCTTGAATTTTGACGTCGTTCCCAGGATCAGGAAGGCCAGAAGTGGGGGTCGGCTATTCTCATATAATGCAGCAAAGCTATGGAATGCCCTTCCCTTCCACTTACGAAAGGAAACTATTCATCTGGCCTTCCGCAAATTGTTAAAGACCTGGTTGTTCCCCTAAGTTGGCCGAACTCTATTCACCTGCTGCTACCAGCGCTGGGATGCCTCCGGGTAGCCATGCGCTATACAAATGTATTTTTCATTTCATATGGAGTGGTAGTCGGTGCCACTGATTGGAAGCAATGGGTCCCATCCTGGTGGAAGGAGTCCTGGACCTAGATGCACCAGCTCGAGCCAAGGAGAAGCGGTGAGCAGAGGGGCTGACACCCAGCGGCGGTGGCAAGAGGGGGTCCCCGAGAGTGATTTGGAGATAACTGCTGGAGGGCAAAATTCCTAGCAGTGATTGGCGGTGAGGAGGGTGTGCTGGGGTGCTTGTGCTTAGCAGTGGTGGCTGTGGTGCCTTGAATGGTGGCTGGTGTGTGCCCCCCTTTTGTTGCAACCACGGAGAATGTGGCTGGGGTGCTTGCTGCTGCCCACGGGTGGCTGGTTCGCGGGGAGGGCTTTGGCACTCTGTCTGCAGGGCGGTCCTGGTCTGCCCTGCGCCGTCCATTAAGAGGCAAGCTGGTGGCGGCTTCATGGGAGACTGGCAATTGGTGTCTGGCTGGCATAGTGGTGCCTGGACCCCCTGAAAAGTGGTACTCTCCTTTGGATACAGGTGCCTGGAGTGAGGTGCAGAACGTTCCCATTATGGGCCGGGCAAAGGGGGCACAGCAGGAACGTCAGGAAGACCAGGGGCACCCATTACTTGACACAGGAGACTGTCCGCTAGCAGAGACTGAGCGGAGTGTGGGGGCTCACACGGCAGCCATCTTAGCGGCAATCAAGTTAGCAAAGTCCACCCTAGAGCTCAAGATCGATACAGTTGCCCTAGAGATACGGTTCCTCCGGGGTGATCACCAGAAATTGTCAGAAAGAGTAGGTGCGACGGAGAGTACTCTCATACAGATTACTTCAACACTGGGGTCGGCTTAAACTCGACTGGACAAGCTAGAGGCCGACAATGCTATCATGGCGGTGAATTTGGATGACTTGGAGGACGATTGTGGTGCAACTCCTGAACATTCGAAACCGGGACATATACTGCAGGTGGCTAGAGCTCATAGGTCTTGTCAGCTGGATGCCGGATCGGTCAATATTTATCCGGATGATACCACCAAGGTCTAGCGGCAGAGGGAGTCTTATTTTGAGGATTAGAAACAGCTGAGCTTCATGGGTCTTAAATTTGCTTTGTTGTTCCCTGCTAAACTTCGTGTCATGGGTTCGGCAGCAGAAGCCTGGGACAGGCTACAGACCAAAGGTTGCCACATGGAAGATCGCCCAGGGCCCGAAGGCAGGGAAACCTTGACGACACAGAGGCCAAGACGGGATAAGCACTTTAGGCCGGAGACCACCCCCAGCAAGCTCCAAGCAGAGAAGGGCAGGGCAAGGGTGGTGATGAAATATAGGGTGGTCAGTCATGCTTGGTCATTGGGTAACTGGTGGTCATCTTTGGTTGTGGTCAAGGATACTGTGAAGGACATTACCAATGGAGAATTGTCGCCCACAGTGGGAGACCTTGATGAGGGAGGGCTTCCTGTGGGGACCCCCATGATGGCTGACTTGATTGTGTGATTCAGGGTTTCATGTTGCGGACCATGGCTTGCTGCCACCCCTAGATCTCAGATTTGCATTCACTTGGCAGGACTGTTCAGTAACAAAGGGGGGGTGTGCAACAGGCACCTCCAGCATTGTGGGGGTGGGTAGTTTTGAGCAAACCGTGAGAGGATGTTGGAAGGAGGAGGGTTGTTGGTGGGCAGAAGGGTTATTAAACAGTTTGACAGCGGCAATGTAGCAAAGATCCATTCCAAAAGGTGTAAATGCCTAAGAAAATGATGCAAGAACATGTAGGGTATCATTCCCTGCAGAAGAGAGGGAGGCAGGCCTGGGAGTCCTTTCTTGGAATGTCAATGGTCTGGGGAGCAGTATCAATAGGGGAGTAGTAACGAAATTCCTATTTAGGCATGCCCTAGATATAGTATTACTGCAGGAAACCTACCTAGTTGGGAACAAATGCGGGTTCTTCTATAGAGGGCCCTTTCACCTTGTAGCGCATGCAGAATTCATGAGGGGCTCAAGGCGTTTAGGGATACTGGTCCATAGGTCAGTCCCATTTCATGTGGTAAAGACATGGGCTCACCAGGATGGGTGCAGGGCAGTGTATACTGGAACGTGGAATGGGACCCCCCATACAGTGGTCTTCAGGTATCTACCGCCCGGCCTGCAGTTCGATGGCTTGAAAGGTAGGGGGGACTGGTTGAAGAATGCACCGGACACTCACAATCCTTGGGGGGACCTAAATTTGACTGTGAGAGGGGTTATGGACAGGGTGACGCAGTCCCGGATACCATGAGGGTGGATACAGGCCTAGTAACGTTTATAGGGTCTATGGGTATGGTGGACAGGTGGCGCGAGCAACACCCAGACCACAGACAATGTTCCTATGCGGCCAATTCTCAGAAATCCCTTTCTAGACTAGACTGCATGTTAGTCCCTGGTTGGTGGGAGGAACTGTGATATCTGCGCAGGGGATCTCCGATCACTCCCCGTAGCTGGTGACATGCCGGGGATCAGGTGGGATACAGCGAGGAGGATGGAGATTAGATCCTTGGGAGCCTATGGACTGGGACACCAGGAAACAGTTGCCATGGAAACCACAAGGTATTTTGAGGTAAATAAGGGCAAATTGTCCTCAGGCATGGTACTATGGGAGCCTACAAGATGGTGATAAGAGGTCACTTGATTTCCCATACTGCTGGCAAGAAGAGGGCGAGGGAGAAATTCTGTGTGACTCTAGAGAATAAGTTAGTCGAATTAGAGGCGGCATTCATTGCTGACCCAGCACCAGAACTGACCGCAGATGTTCAGAAACTCATAGACCCTATAAACATTACTAGGCGTGTTTTGGCACACCAAGAAGCCAGAACCTGTTTCCCAGGTAAACATGGGTGAATATATGAGTTCATCGATAAGGCCGGAAAGTTGTTGGCCTGGCTCGTAAAGTGGGATGAAGGGCAGCGATGGTTAAGGGGTCTAGAAAATGAGGACAGTACTCTAGTGGAGACACCGAAGGCCATTGCTGGTGTGCTGGTATCCTACATGATGGAAGTTTAAAGCTCCCATATCCCGAGGGATGTGAAAAGTCTGTCGGCCTTTGTCCAGGACCTTCTGACTCCCATGCTCGCAGAGGAGGATCGTGAAGCCCTAAATGCAGAGATTTCAGATTCCAAGATTGCAGAGGCCCTCATCCACATGAAAAAGGGGCAGGCCCGAACGACTTCCCCATAGAGTTCTTTAAGTGCCTTCAGACACAGGTGGTGCCCCAGCTGGGGGAACTCTTTAGAAGTGCCAGACGGGAGGGGGTGTTGCCAGAGGATCTTTTTTTAAATTTATTTATTGATTTTCATTTATGAACTTAGCAAACACAAGTGCTGCAACTTTTCAGACACTCACCCAGACACAGATCTGGGTTGAATCCATCATCGTTCTTCTGCTCGCTAAGCCACCCCAGTTTGGACCCAGCCATATGCAAATCAGTCTTGACCCTGCTCCTCATGGGAACAATCCAGCCCCAACTAGCAGGCCATGTTCTCCCTGGACCGAAAACAAGCATCCTGGAACCGGTTTCAGGGTATCACCCCTCATCAGCCAGGCTAGCTTGAATCCAGTGGCAGAGTAAGCAAGGGACCCGTGTGTGGGCATAACCTGGCCACTCAGGGCGAACATAGCAAGCACAATAAGATGATGGATGGAGTGCTAAATCATTTCAGACACTCACCCCCAGACCCAGATCTGGGTTGAATCCATCATCGTTCTTCAGCTCACTAAGCCTCCCTAGTTCGGACCCAGCCATATGCAAATCAGTCTTGAACCTGCTCCTCATGGGAACAGTCCAGCCCGAACTGCCAGGCCAGGTCCTCCCTGGACTGGAACCAAGCATCCTGGAACCGATTTTGAGGTATGACCCCTCATCAGCCAGGCTAGCTTGAATCCAGTGGCAAAGTGAGCAAGGGACCCACGTCTGGGCCTACCCTGGCCACTTAGGGTAAACATACCAAACACAATAAAATGATGGGCGGAGTGCTGAAACTTTTCAGACACTCACCCCCAGTCACAGGTCTGAGTTGAATCCATCATCGGTCTTCTGCTCACTAAACCACCCCAGTTTGGACCAAGCCATATGCAAATCAGTCTTGACCCTGCTGCTCATGGGAACAGTCCAGCCCAATGCCAGGCCAGGTCCTTCCTGGACCAGAAACAAACATCCTTGGACCGGTTTCAGGGTATCACCCCTCATCCACCAGGCTTGCTTGATCCAATGGCAAAGTGAACAAGGGACCCACGTCTGGCCATACCCTGGCCACTTAGGGCTTCTCTAATGGTAGACAGGGGAGTGATGGAGACTGTGGGAATGCCTGCTTATACAGAAATATTGGAAGAGTGTAGAGTCACATCTGACAGAGCTGGTAGAGATATATATTCAGCTTATGCCCCAGTTGGTGGCACTGGGTATATAGGGAGAGCAGACTTTTGAGAGGTATGCCCTGTTTTTCTGCAATGTGGCCCTGGTGGTGGTGAGGAGGGACATAGGCAGGCGCTGGAGAATCCTGCTCCAACCAACGCTGCAGGAGTAGGAATTGAATCTCAGTTGGTGCATGAGATCCCAGGAGCAGGTTTATAGATCCAGGGGCTGTCCCCGCAAGTTTGAACAGATCTGGAGTCCCTGGCGGAATATGGAGGAGTGTAGTTGAGGGGCGATGATCTCCAGAAGGAGGTCCTTAGGGGTTCCCATGATCTTGATGGTTTGGATGGGGTTGCTGGGCTGCTGGTCAGAGTCATCATGGGAATCTGAATCTCCATGTGGGGTAAATGGGCACAATTTATCTGAGAGGTTGCAATGGTTGGAAGTGAAATGACTAGGAACACTAAGGGGGATATTCTCAAGAACGTGTGTTAACTATCGCCAAATTCGCTTAACGCAACTTCTCACATCGCAGTCTATTGCGGGAAAATAACACTGTGTTAACGCAGTATTCTCAACCCGGCGGCACCATGCGATAGTCTCACGATAACGCGACAAATGCCCACGTTAAAATTAACGCGACGCCGAAAAAATGCGAAACACGAACGCTAAAAAAGTTGCGATGTCTCAAATCGCGAAACAAAAATCAGCAATAACCAGCGACAGGCCTGCGATTCCCACGCGACATGCGGGAAAATGCATCATAAAAGCAGAGAAAGAAATGTCACTGCGTAGCACCATGGACGCACCCGGACCGAGTGCAGAGGACAACGCGAACCCCACCAGCCCCACAGATGACCAGCCAGGAACCCCGGGGCCGGGGAAGGGCAAGGAGAAGAGGAAGAGGAAGACGGGGTTCAGTCCGCAGGAAAACCGGATCATCGTCACGGAGGCGACAGAACACTACCAACAACTGTTCGTCACTTCCACTGTGTCATCGGCAACACAAACGGAAATATGGCAGCACATCGTGAACAACGTGAATGCAGTCGGAGTGTCAAGGAGGACAATGGAAGAGGTCAAGAGGCGCTGGAATGATGTGAAGGGCAAAACCAAGAAGAAACTCGATGCCAACATGAAAGCAGCAACGCAGATTGGAGGTGGGGGACCAGCGGCACACCAGGAGCTGGATGACATTGAGAAAATGGTGGCCACAGTCATCAGTCGGGATATGGTGCCAGGAGTTGGGGATCGGGACACTGCTCAACATGACCTGACACAACATC
Source organism: Calotriton arnoldi (assembly GCA_963921515.1). Taxonomy (NCBI): domain Eukaryota; kingdom Metazoa; phylum Chordata; class Amphibia; order Caudata; family Salamandridae; genus Calotriton; species Calotriton arnoldi. The sequence continues at coordinate 570,603 of CAWUFW010002092.1, forward strand.
AACAGGGTGAGTACCGACCAGGGACTGGGGGGACGGGGGGAGATGGGCACAATGGCACACATGCACAATTAAGTAGAGCACACTGCACACCCACAATGACTCTGGATGATGTCCCTGATCCCCGTGCCACACTGCAGCACACATACAGAAACTCAGGGAATGTGTGTTGAAATGAATTTATTTGCACATGCTGTGCCTGTGGTCATTTTGTACTGTCTCATGATTGCTAAGGACTGTCACAATGTGACGTCCTCATGTGAAGAAATTGTCAATGATGTTGTTCCTACGGGCTATTCCTGCTGCAGCTGCAGTGGGGTGTGGTCCACCTGCCTCATCTTCCTCATCATCGTCCAGTGCATCTGGCACTTGGAGCCATGGGGCATTGCTGCGTACACATATGTTGTGCAACACACAACATGCAACGATCATCTTGCACACGATGTCTGGGCTGTACAGGAGCCTCCCACCTGTGATGTCCAGGCACCTGAAACGTGACTTCAACATGCCAAATGTGCGTTCCACGATGCCCCTGGTGCGTTTGTGGGCCCAATTGTACTGCCTCTGGGCCTGTGTGTTCGGGGCTCGGAGGGGTGTCATCATCCAAGGGCAGAGTGCATATTCTTGATCACCTGTGACAGTGCAGAGAGACATGAGTCAATAGTTGGTTCTGCATGATGTGTTGGCAGGCTCACTAGTTGATTGGCGTGTGATATGTGTGTCATAGTGATTCCTGTTTGACATGTACTGCTTGTAGCAAATGAGCGCCATCAATGTGTATTACGTAGCCTCACTGCTGCTCCTCCCTCCCCCTGAGCCTATTTACTTGTGTGCGCTGCGCTGTTGCATCACTTGCACTCCTACGGCACACCATTGTCATGCCTGTCTGCGCATGTCCACAAGCCTGACAACGACACTGTGATGTTTTGCCTTGAAGGGGGGGCGGCCACGTGTGTGTAGGCCTATGGTAAGGATAGGGCAGACACAGATGTAGAGTTCATGGCTGGCTGAACTCGCAATGCGGTTGAGGCAAGACCTTTGGCTTATGCTGCGGTAATAGCGATACACACACAACAGTTGGCATGTATGATCCCGGACACCGAGCGGACTTGTGCTCATTCATTTATCCCTTCGGCCGAGCCCGCACTCCGGGGGCATGTTACATTGCAACTTTGTCCATTGCGGGACGGGTGGCGCCGACACTACAACAGAGACACACGCATTAGGTACTTCATTGGCAAGCCCAACACTTAACCACGCCCAGAGCCCCGGGGTGATTATCCACACCCCTACGCTTGACTGTTGTATGCCAGCCCACTCCGGCAACGCCTACAGGGGGGTACGACACAGCTACATGTCCCAGGTCTCCCCCACTGCCTGAGGTGACATGGTTGCGTCCGCTGTACACAACACAATGCAATGTGGCAGGGCCCGGGGCCCTCATGCATACACAATGACCACACGGACTCACTTAGCTAGTTTGTGGAACTGGCTTCGGGCACGTGCGCCCAGCCCCCTTTATTGCCAAGGTTACATGTCCAGTGACGCCTGTGCTGGATGGGTGTGGGGTGAGTGTGAGCCAGCCCTCAAGGAGTGGTTGGTGCTGGCAACAACTACAACAGTGATCAGACAATCAGAAGTTCACAGTTCAAACAGCAAGGGTCCATGACTTGAGCTGCACAGAGTTAGTGGCCCTGGATGCACAGCGGCCGGCACATGGAGCACCGCCACGGGACGGTGACTACTGGTGCACTGAGGAGGGCCACGAGAGCTGAGCGGGTCCTCGTCGATGTCCAAGGTGAATGTTGCGGAAGGTTTTGGGGGACAGTGGAAGGTGTTCTTCCAGGGCATGATACAGAGGGCAGTACCAAGCAGACACAGGCAATATGGAGGAGATGAATGCTACAGACTGATTTTTGACACCAAGTCAGTATCAGCTGCATGATGATGAAGACAACCCCCAGGCCATAGACTCAGACACCACCAAAGCTCAACCAGAGAGTGTCCATCAATTTCGGGGCACGGAGTCAGTGGCACCAGAGCTGAAAGGGGATGCAGTCTGCGATGAGGCCTGTACAATGGTATAAACTCTGCCATAAATAAATCAAGACTCAGTTCCAAATGTGTGACCTACTTGACCATAGTGTAGGCCGGAGGCAGCGGTCAGCAGGGGCCCCCAGCCACGTGTCCTTGGCTTGCGATGCACAGAGTTAGTGGCACCAGAGCAGTTGTTGGTAGTGTTCGGTCACCTCCGTAACGAGGATCCTTTTTTTCATCCGGACTGAACCGCGTCTTCCTCTTACTCCTCTCCTTGCGTACAATGATATGGACTCTGCCATTGAAAAATCAAGACTCAGCTCCAAATGTGTGACCTACTGGACTGCAGTGTAGGACGGAGGCAGCGGTGGAGTACGTCAACGAGAAAGGAGTACTGGGGGCCTGTGTCGCGGAGGCCGTGATGGTCTGAGGAGGCTGCCAAGGTCGCGGGCCTCGGGCTTGGAGCTTGCACCGGCACGTGGTGGGCCCTCTTTGACACATGCCGGTGTCAGCAGGTGAGCAGTGCGGCCTGGGTGCGCTGTGGCGGGCAAGACGGGTCTTGGGACCAGCGGCCTGGGGTGCAGCAGGCGCACAGGATCACCGGCACCGCCGCTCACGGCGTCGGCCTCCTGGCGGGGTGAGGCGCCGCCCTGGCAGACACGTTGGCCATTCCGGAAGAGAACCACGCCCAGAGTAACGGGCTTTTTATTCACACCCCTACCCTGGCCTGGCATATGCCGGGCCAGCCCACTCCGCTCACGCTTACAGGGGGGATGTAACAAGCTACATTTCTGCGATCTTCCCCACTGGCTGCAGCAACATGGTTGCGTCCACTGTCCAGTACACTCCAGACACCAGCAGTGTATGTCGACATGGAAATGTCTGTGGTCTGCATACTCAAGTCTGTCCAGCACATCCACGCCACACTTGGCATTGTGTATATTCACATTCATGGGTCACTTGCATCCTTCGCACATGCCTGGTTCCAACCTCTCCCCACATTCTGCTATTGTGTGGCTGAGGTGCCATGCCGTTGATGGCTTGTGTACATGGCTAGCCCAGGTTGCCACAGTAAGTTGTGTTGTCGTGTCTGGAATGTGGGGATGTTGGTTGTCATGTTGTATGTGATTTTGTGACGTGTGCATTCCCAGGATTGTGAGTTGTATGTTGGTAGAGTTGAGGTGTGTGGTGTGTTCAGTTGTTACTTACCAACGAGCAGTGCATTTCCATAGGTGCCATCCTGAAAGCGCTGGTTGATGATGGACTGTCGGAAGATGAAGGAATCATGCACACTGCCTGGGTATTTGGCGACGACATTGGTGAAGAGTCCCCGGTGGTCCACTATTGCCTGCACATTGATGGAATGCGTGTGTTTCCTGTTGCGGTAATTGTGTGCAGTGGCGGCAGGGGGCACGAGGAGTACATGTGTGCAGTTGATTGCCCCCAACACGTGCGGGAAGCCAGCTATGGCGTAGAAGCCTTGCTTGATCTCCAGCTGTTCCTGCGCAGTGTGTGGGAAGTAAAGTTGCTGGGGTACCAAGCTGATGATGGCATCCAAGACAGGTGTGAGGAACTTTGACGGGGCTGGCTGTGAGACTCCTCTGACTCTGGCAGTTGTTGGTTGGAAGGTCCCAGAGGCCAACAGGTGCAGCACGGCCAGCAGCGTTGTCTGCGGAGGGATGTTGGTTCTCCGCTGTGTTGGTACCGTCAGCCTGTGGGCAATGAGGGTCAGGATGCGGAGGCTGGTTGTCCTTTTGAGCCTGTAGTGGGCAATGACTTCCTCTGGCGCTAAGTCTCTGAGGCTGGTGCGTTTTCGGAAGGTCCGGTGTCTTTGTCTGCGCTGCCTCTGTGGTAGTCCGGGGGGGTCCTGGGGGGTGGGGGTCCTGGCGGTGATGGAGGTGGGTGTTGTGGCCCTCTTGGGGCTCCAAGCTGCATGATCAGTAGCTCCATGGCATCTGCTGTTCTTCTGGTGTGGCTGTGGGCTGGGCTCCCTTTTATGGTGCAGGTTGTCGTCCGACTTAACACCAGGTAGGAGCAGGTGTTAAATCCATGCTGCTAACGCGCCTTATCGCATGTTTTTGGATCTTATCGCCGATCTGGCTGGTCGTTGAGAATGTTGCGAAGTGGTGTTTCCGCGGCTTTTTGCACCGGAACGCCTACTCTGCATATCATTAGCGTTAGTTGCCGGTGTCATCCGTGGCGATGTTTTTTGCGGCTGCTATCGCAGGAAAACTGGTGATATCAGCTGTTAGCACCAGCTTGTGAATGGTGCGATGAATTTATCACCACTTTGGCTGCGATAAAGTGCCGCTAACACGGCGATAAGTCCTTGAGAATATGCCCCTAAGTGCGATATGTTTCACTCTGTAATTCTGCCATCTGTCGGGGTAAGAGGGAGGGGTGGGACAGTTGGAGAGGGAGGAGTTAATGGTATGTTTCTTTGTGGTGCCAAATGACCATAGGCTGGTCAAATGTCCTTTCATAACTCTTGATGTAGGGTTTGTTTCGTGTTGATAAATGCCAATAACACAAATTAAAAAAAAAAGAAAGGTCAAAGAGACATTTTATTTAAGTATGGTGTTAGGATCTTAGCAAGCCTCATCAGGTACACGCACCCTCTATCTTGTTTAACATGAAGTAATATTTGCACCCCAAACTTCAGTGATTTGTAAAAAGTGCATCATATTACTTTCAGTGTGCACAACTAAACTTGCCCTCAAGGCATATGCTATTTCCTTGCTGTGGACCCACACAACTATAGTGTTATCAGTGAGGTCATCTGTTATGTCATCAATGATGTAATTTGAGATGTTATCAGTGAAGTCATCAATGATATCATTTAAAATGTCATGGGTGATATAGCATGTGAGGTCAGAAGCAGTGCATAGTTCGCACAGTAAACTATAATTGGTGTATTTCAGTAGCCTTTTGTTTTTTAAACATTAAGGTGCATATTCACAAGAACGTGTGATAACTACCGCAAGTGTAGCTCAACGCAACCCTTCACATCGCAGTCCATCGCGGGAAAACAACTCCGTGTTAACGTGGTATTCACAACACGGTGGCACCATGCGATAGACACAAGATAACGCGTCAAATGAACGTGTTAAAACTAACGCGACGCAGAAAAAACACGAAACACGAACGCAAAAATAGTAGCGATGAGGCCAATCGCGATACAAAAATCAGCGATAACCAGTGAGAGGCCTGCAATACCCACGCGTCCTGCGTGTAAATGCACAATAAAAGCAGAGTAAAAAAACGGTGAGATGACAATGTATGAGCACAACCCCACATCCGTGACGTAGAACAAATTAGCATCGTCCCGCATCAAATAGGCATCTCCCCACAGTCACAATGTACATTGACATGCAGCCTGCATGTAAACTGCGCAAATGCTGAAACATGCATGTAACACACAGTGAAATCGCATCTCCCCCTCACATTGCAGAGGGACAAGCAACCCCTCCTGCACACAGACGTGTCATGACCATGACCAACAAATCACGAGAGTGTGGACGAATGTAGGGGCAGTGACACCCGCTTACGTACATGTTGCCCATGTTGTGGGACCAGAGTCACAGGGGGCATCCCTGCATCATGGTGGTACATATCTGAGCCCAAAAGGAGCCCTGTTGTCACCTGCAAGACACAAATGGCAGCCAAAATGGAATGAATCTGGACACATGTGAAACGCCGAAGAGTGGGATTCCCTACTAACTGCGACACACAGAACTGGCAGTTCGAACACGTGACACCCTAAACAGCCTCTCTGCACAGAGGTGACACACCCACCACACATGAACAAATCACAAAAATGTCAGCAACACATGTCGCACTCACCCTTGTCTGAGTGACGTGCCTGTACAGATGAGAGACATGCACTCAGGGATAGTGTCTTCGAATGCATTTATTTGCACATGCTTTGCCTGTTGTCATTATGTACTGTCCCAATACTGCCAAGGACTGCCACAATGTGACGCGCTCATGTGAAGAAATTGTCAATGATGGCTATTCCTGCTGCGGCTGCAGTGGGCTGTGGTCCACCTGCCTCATCCCCATCATCATCGTCCGGTGCATCTGGCACATGTATCCATGGTGCCCTGCTGCGTACACATATGTTGTGCAACACACAACATGCAACGATCATCTTGCACACGATGTCTGGGCTGTACAGGAGCCTTCCACCTGTGACGTCCAGGCACCTGAAACGTGACTTCAACACGCCAAATGTGCGTTCCACGATGCCCCTGGTGCGTTTGTGGGCCGCATTGTACTGCCTCTGGGCCTGTGTGTTCGGGGCTCGGAGGGGTGTCATCATCCAAGCGCAGAGTGCATATCCTTGGTCACCTGTGACAGTGCAGAGAGACATGAGTCAATAGTTGGTTCGGCATGATGTGTTGGCAGGCTCATTGGTTCCTTGGTGTATGATATGTGTGACTCTGTGATTCCTGCATGACATGTACTGCTTATTGCAAATGAGCGGCATCAATGTGGATTACGTAGCCTCAATGCCGCTTCTCCCTCCCCCCGAGCATATTCACCAGAGTGCGCAGCGCGGTTGCATCACTTGCACCCCTACGGCACACTACTGTCATGCCTGTCTGCGCATGTCCACAAGCCTGACGACAACACAGTGATGTCCTGCGCTGAAGGTGGACGGACACGTGTGTGTAGGGCAATGGTAAAGACAGGGCAGACACAGAAGTAGAGTTCATGCCTGGCTGAACTCGCCATGCGGCTGAGGGTAGACCTTTGGCTTATGCTGCGGAAAGAGCGGCACACACAACAGTTGGCATGTCTGATCCCTGACCCCCAGCGGGCCTGCGCACCCTCATCTACCCCTCGGCCGAGCCTGTACTCCGGGCGCATGCTACATGGCAACATTGAATGTTGCGTGACGTGTGGCGCCGACACTACACCTGAGACACACGCATTAGTTACTTCCCTGGCAAGGCCTAAACTTAACCATGCCCAGAGCCACCTGTGGAATGACCACACCCCTACGCCATACTGCCGTACGTAGGTCCACTCCTTCACGCTCACAGGGGGGTCTGACACAGCCACATGTCCCAGGTCTACCCCACTGCCTGAGGTGACTAGGTTGTGACCGCTGTACATGGCACAACGTAATGTGGTATGGCCCGGGGCCCACATGCATACATAATGACCACACGGACACACTGAGATTATCCGTGGAACTGGCTACGGGCACGTGCGCCCGGCACCTTTTATTGCCAGGGCCACACGTCCAGTGACGCCTGTGCTGGATGGGAGTTGGGTAGTGTACGCCACCCCTCAGGGGTTAGTTGGTGCTGGCAACAACTACAACAGTGATCAGACAATCAGAAGTTCAAAGTACAAACAGCAAGGTTCCAGGACTTAAGCTGCACAGAGTTGGTGGCCCCGGATGCACAGCGGCTGGCACAGGCACACCGCCACGGGACGGTGACTTGCGATGCACTGAGGTAGGGCCAGGGGAGCTGAGCGGGCGCACATTGATGTCCAAGGAGAGTGTCGCAGAGTGTTACGGGGGACAGTGGAAGGTGTCCATCCAGGGCATGATGCAGAGGGCAGAAGCAAGCAGGAACAGGCAATGTGGAGGAGTTGAATGCTACAGTCTCCTTTTCCCCACGATGTCAGTATCAGCTACATGATGATGGAGACAACCCCCAGGCCATAGACTCTGACACCACCAGAGTTCCACCAGAGAGTGTCCATGACTCCCGTGGCACAGAGTCAGTGGCACCAGAGCCGGAAGGGGATGCAGTCTGCGATGAGGCATGTACAATGACATGAAGTCTGCAATTGACAAATCCAGACCCAGTTTCAATTGTGTGTCCTACTCGACCGCAGTGTAGGCCGGAGGCAGCGCTCAGCAAGGGCCCACAGACATGTGTGGTCGGAATGCTATGCACAGAGTTGGTGGCACCACCGCAAAGGGAGTATTCTGATTTAGACTCTGCATTAACATGTGTACTCTGCCATTGTGTAATCAAGACTCAGTTCCAAATGTGTGGCCTACTTGTCCGCTGTGTGGGCCAGTGGAGTACGTCAACGACAGAGGAGTACTACGAGCCTTTCCCGCGGAGGCCGGGGTGGTCTGAGGAGGCTGCCAAGCTTGAGGGCCTCTGGCTTGGTGCGAGCGCAGGCACGTGGTGGGCCCTCTTGGGGACACGCCGGTGTCGGCAGGTGAGCAGTGAGGCCTGGATGTGCACGCCCGGGCGGGACTGGTTCGGGGTCCAGCGGCCCGGGTTGCGGCGGATACACAGGATCGCAGCCACACCGCTCTCGGCGACGGCGTCGGCCTCGTGGCGGGGTGGGAGGCGCCGCCCTGGCAGACACGTTGGGCATTCCGGAAGAGAACCACGCCCAGAGCTACGTGCTGTTTTATTCACACCCCTACGCTGGCCTGGCGTACGCCGGGCCAGCCCACTCCGCACACGCTTGTAGGGGGGCACGTCACAGGCTACATTTCCGAGTCCTTCCACACTGGCTGGGGTGACATGGTTGCGTCCACTGTCCACAACACTACCACCACCAGCAGTATATGTCGACATGGATATGTCTGTGGTCTGCATACTGCAGTCTGTCCAGCACTTCCACGCCACACTTGGCATTGTGTGCATTCTCATTCATGGGTCACTTTCCTCCTTCGCACATGCCTGCTTCCCACCTCTCCCCGCATACTGCTATTGTGTGGCTGAGGTGCCATGCCGGTGATGGCCCATATACATGGCTAGCCCAGGTTTCCGCAGTACGTTGTGCAATCGTGTCTGGTGGGTGGGCATGTTGTATGTGTGTTTGTGACGTGTGCATTCCCAGGGTTGTGAGTTGCATGATTGTGGATTTGAGGTGTGTGGTGTGTTCATTTGGTACTTACCAACGAGCACTGCATTTCCGTAGGTGCCATCCTGGGAGCGCCGGCTGATGATGGACTGTCGGAAGATGTATGAATCATGCACACTGCCTGGGTAGTTTGCGACGACATTGGTGAAGAGTCCCCGGTGGTCGACTATTGCCTGCACAATGATGGAATGCGTGTGCTTTCTGTTGCGGTAATTCTGTGCAGTGTCGGCAGGGGGCACAAGTAGGACATGTGTGCAGTCAATTGCCCCCAGCACTTGCGGGAAGCCTGCTATGGCATAGAAGCATTGCTTGGTCTCCAGTTGTTCCTGCGCAGTGTGGGGGAAGTATAGGTACTAGGGTACCAAGCTGATGATGGCATCCAGGACAGGTGTGAGGAACTTGGATAGGGCTGGCTGTGAGACTCCTCCGACTCTGGCAGTTGTTGGTTGGAATGTCCCAGAGGCCAACAGGTGCAGCACGGCCAGCAGCTTTGTCTGAGGTGGGATGTTGGTTGTCCGCTGTGTTGGTACCGTCAGCCTGTGGGCAATAATGGTCAGGAGGAGGAGGATGGTTGACCTTTTGAGTCTGTAGTGGGCAATGACATTCTCTGGTGTCAAGTCTGTGAGGCTGGTGCGTTTCCTGAAGGTCCGCTGTCTTTGTCTGCGCTGCCGCCATGGTGGTCCGGGGGGTGCGGGGAGGGGTCCGGGGGGGTGACGGACCTGGGTGTGGTGGCGGTGGGTGTTGTGGCCCTGTTGGGGCTACAAGCTGCATGATAAGTAGCTCCATGGCATCTGTTGTTCTTCAGGTGTGGCTGTGGGCTGGGCTCCCTTTTCTGGTGCAGGTTGTCGTCCGACTTTGCACCAGGTCAGAGCAGGTGTTAATTTCCTGCTGCTAACGTGCCTTATCGCATGTTTTGTGATCTTATCGCCGATCTGGCTGGTCGTTGAGAATGTTGCGTGTTGGTATTGTAGCGGATTTTTGCACGGGAAAGCCTACTCTGCATATCATTAGCGTAAGTTGCCGGGGTCATCTGTGGCGATGTTTTTTGCGGCTGCTATCGCAGGTTAACTTGTGATATCGGCTGTTTGCACCAGCTTGTGAATGGGGCAATGAATTTATCACAACTTTGGCTGAGATAAAGTGCTGTTAACTCAGCGATAGTTCCTTGAGAAAATGCCCCTATGTTTTATCATATTTCAACACCTAAATATAACATCACCTTAACATTTGTTTTTTTCAGTGAAGTTCTAAGGTTTTTTTTTTAACATAATCTAGGCTTTTATTACCATACCTAACCAGAATGCCATTTTTCCCTTTGCTTTTTTCAGTAAAAAACAACATATATATATATATATATATATATATATATATATATATTCACTGAAAAAACCATGGGTTTCAGGCCTGTTATAGTTAGGGTTTAGCATTTAAAAACCTTTGAAATTCACCGAAAAAACCATAGGTTTTAGGGAAAGTTATAGTTAGTTGGACATTGCACTCGTACAAAACCCGTGAAATTCCCCCGTTATAGTTAGTTCAGCTAACCATAACTCGCGCCCCCACAATGCACTGCTGATGACGTCACATATTACATCACTCATGACATGGTCAGTGACATCACTCATGACATCAGCTGAAACCCTGTTCTTGTGAAATAAAAGACTGTGTCTACCAGCTGGAGGAGTGCGTCTCTGTTGCAGGGCAATCTTGGGTGAATACAGTACACGGCAGGTCCAGCCGTGAGAGTTCGCACCGCCCTTGAACAACATAAGGGATCGTTTGCCTGAATTCTTCAGGTTAAGTGCGGCGCAGCTGGTTTCGAAAATATTAGAGCAGGATGGCAGCTCTGGGGCCCACTGGAGGGCTGGTTATTTTGTCCATGTATTGGATTTCAAATGCACACAACCACTGGAGGTTTGAAAATGGGCATGACATTGTACTACATGTTCCGGCGTGCATTGCAACCGAATCTATTAAGAATGGCACACCGGAGGCCTTTTAAATTGATTGAAGCTCGCAGGGAACTGTGGGAGCCTGGAAATGGTGCTATTGAAACTGCCTCTGATGAAAGAGCGTGAACGCTCTGAAACGCGTAAGGCTATGGACTTTCAAAGCGGAGCTGAAACCCTGTTCTTGTGAAATAAAAGACTGTGTCTACCAGCTGGAGGAGTGCGTCTCTGTTGCAGGGCAATCTTGGGTGAATACAGTACACGGCAGGTCCAGCCGTGAGAGTTCGCACCGCCCTTGAACAACATAAGGGATCGTTTGCCTGAATTCTTCAGGTTAAGTGCGGCGCAGCTGGTTTCGAAAATATTAGAGCAGGATGGCAGCTCTGGGGCCCACTGGAGGGCTGGTTATTTTGTCCATGTATTGGATTTCAAATGCACACAACCAATGGAGGTTTGAAAATGGGCATGACATTGTACTACATGTTCCGGCGTGCATTGCAACCGAATCTATTAAGAATGGCACACCGGAGGCCTTTTAAATTGATTGAAGCTCGCAGGGAACTGTGGGAGCCTGGAAATGGTGCTATTGAAACTGCCTCTGATGAAAGAGCGTGAACGCTCTGAAACGCGTAAGGCTATGGACTTTCAAAGCGGAGCTGAAACCCTGTTCTTGTGAAATAAAAGACTGTGTCTACCAGCTGGAGGAGTGCGTCTCTGTTGCAGGGCAATGTTGGGTGAATACAGTACACGGCAGGTCCAGCCGTGAGAGTTCGCACCGCCCTTGAACAACATAAGGGATCGTTTGCCTGAATTCTTCAGGTTGAGTGCGGCGCAGCTGGTTTCGAAAATATTAGAGCAGGATGGCAGCTCTGGGGCCCACTGGAGGGCTGGTTATTTTGTCCATGTATTGGATTTCAAATGCACACAACCACTGGAGGTTTGAAAATGGGCATGACATTGTACTACATGTTCCGGCGTGCATTGCAACCGAATCTATTAAGAATGGCACACCGGAGGCCTTTTAAATTGATTGAAGCTCGCAGGGAACTGTGGGAGCCTGGAAATGGTGCTATTGAAACTGCCTCTGATGAAAGAGCGTGAACGCTCTGAAACGCGTAAGGCTATGGACTTTCAAAGCGGAGCTGAAACCCTGTTCTTGTGAAATAAAAGACTGTGTCTACCAGCTGGAGGAGTGCGTCTCTGTTGCAGGGCAATGTTGGGTGAATACAGTACACGGCAGGTCCAGCCGTGAGAGTTCGCACCGCCCTTGAACAACATAAGGGATCGTTTGCCTGAATTCTTCAGGTTAAGTGCGGCGCAGCTGGTTTCGAAAATATTAGAGCAGGATGGCAGCTCTGGGGCCCACTGGAGGGCTGGTTATTTTGTCCATGTATTGGATTTCAAATGCACACAACCACTGGAGGTTTGAAAATGGGCATGACATTGTACTACATGTTCCGGCGTGCATTGCAACCGAATCTATTAAGAATGGCACACCGGAGGCCTTTTAAATTGATTGAAGCTCGCAGGGAACTGTGGGAGTCTGGAAATGGTGCTATTGAAACTGCCTCTGATGAAAGAGCGTGAACGCTCTGAAACGCGTAAGGCTATGGACTTTCAAAGCGGAGCTGAAACCCTGTTCTTGTGAAATAAAAGACTGTGTCTACCAGCTGGAGGAGTGCGTCTCTGTTGCAGGGCAATCTTGGGTGAATACAGTACACGGCAGGTCCAGCCGTGAGAGTTCGCACCGCCCTTGAACAACATAAGGGATCGTTTGCCTGAATTCTTCAGGTTAAGTGCGGCGCAGCTGGTTTCGAAAATATTAGAGCAGGATGGCAGCTCTGGGGCCCACTGGAGGGCTGGTTATTTTGTCCATGTATTGGATTTCAAATGCACACAACCACTGGAGGTTTGAAAATGGGCATGACATTGTACTACATGTTCCGGCGTGCATTGCAACCGAATCTATTAAGAATGGCACACCGGAGGCCTTTTAAATTGATTGAAGCTCGCAGGGAACTGTGGGAGCCTGGAAATGGTGCTATTGAAACTGCCTCTGATGAAAGAGCGTGAACGCTCTGAAACGCGTAAGGCTATGGACTTTCAAAGCGGAGCTGAAACCCTGTTCTTGTGAAATAAAAGACTGTGTCTACCAGCTGGAGGAGTGCGTCTCTGTTGCAGGGCAATCTTGGGTGAATACAGTACACGGCAGGTCCAGCCGTGAGAGTTCGCACCGCCCTTGAACAACATAAGGGATCGTTTGCCTGAATTCTTCAGGTTAAGTGCGGCGCAGCTGGTTTCGAAAATATTAGAGCAGGATGGCAGCTCTGGGGCCCACTGGAGGGCTGGTTATTTTGTCCATGTATTGGATTTCAAATGCACACAACCACTGGAGGTTTGAAAATGGGCATGACATTGTACTACATGTTCCGGCGTGCATTGCAACCGAATCTATTAAGAATGGCACACCGGAGGCCTTTTAAATTGATTGAAGCTCGCAGGGAACTGTGGGAGCCTGGAAATGGTGCTATTGAAACTGCCTCTGATGAAAGAGCGTGAACGCTCTGAAACGCGTAAGGCTATGGACTTTCAAAGCGGAGCTGAAACCCTGTTCTTGTGAAATAAAAGACTGTGTCTACCAGCTGGAGGAGTGCGTCTCTGTTGCAGGGCAATCTTGGGTGAATACAGTACACGGCAGGTCCAGCCGTGAGAGTTCGCACCGCCCTTGAACAACATAAGGGATCGTTTGCCTGAATTCTTCAGGTTGAGTGCGGCGCAGCTGGTTTCGAAAATATTAGAGCAGGATGGCAGCTCTGGGGCCCACTGGAGGGCTGGTTATTTTGTCCATGTATTGGATTTCAAATGCACACAACCACTGGAGGTTTGAAAATGGACATGACATTGTACTACATGTTCCGGCGTGCATTGCAACCGAATCTATTAAGAATGGCACACCGGAGGCCTTTTAAATTGATTGAAGCTCGCAGGGAACTGTGGGAGCCTGGAAATGGTGCTATTGAAACTGCCTCTGATGAAAGAGCGTGAACGCTCTGAAACGCGTAAGGCTATGGACTTTCAAAGCGGAGCTGAAACCCTGTTCTTGTGAAATAAAAGACTGTGTCTACCAGCTGGAGGAGTGCGTCTCTGTTGCAGGGCAATCTTGGGTGAATACAGTACACGGCAGGTCCAGCCGTGAGAGTTCGCACCGCCCTTGAACAACATAAGGGATCGTTTGCCTGAATTCTTCAGGTTAAGTGCGGCGCAGCTGGTTTCGAAAATATTAGAGCAGGATGGCAGCTCTGGGGCCCACTGGAGGGCTGGTTATTTTGTCCATGTATTGGATTTCAAATGCACACAACCACTGGAGGTTTGAAAATGGGCATGACATTGTACTACATGTTCCGGCGTGCATTGCAACCGAATCTATTAAGAATGGCACACCGGAGGCCTTTAAATTGATTGAAGCTCGCAGGGAACTGTGGGAGCCTGGAAATGGTGCTATTGAAACTGCCTCTGATGAAAGAGCGTGAACGCTCTGAAACGCGTAAGGCTATGGACTTTCAAAGCGGAGCTGAAACCCTGTTCTTGTGAAATAAAAGACTGTGTCTACCAGCTGGAGGAGTGCGTCTCTGTTGCAGGGCAATCTTGGGTGAATACAGTACACGGCAGGTCCAGCCGTGAGAGTTCGCACCGCCCTTGAACAACATAAGGGATCGTTTGCCTGAATTCTTCAGGTTAAGTGCGGCGCAGCTGGTTTCGAAAATATTAGAGCAGGATGGCAGCTCTGGGGCCCACTGGAGGGCTGGTTATTTTGTCCATGTATTGGATTTCAAATGCACACAACCACTGGAGGTTTGAAAATGGGCATGACATTGTACTACATGTTCCGGCGTGCATTGCAACCGAATCTATTAAGAATGGCACACCGGAGGCCTTTTAAATTGATTGAAGCTCGCAGGGAACTGTGGGAGCCTGGAAATGGTGCTATTGAAACTGCCTCTGATGAAAGAGCGTGAACGCTCTGAAACGCGTAAGGCTATGGACTTTCAAAGCGGAGCTGAAACCCTGTTCTTGTGAAATAAAAGACTGTGTCTACCAGCTGGAGGAGTGCGTCTCTGTTGCAGGGCAATCTTGGGTGAATACAGTACATGGCAGGTCCAGCCGTGAGAGTTCGCACCGCCCTTGAACAACATAAGGGATCGTTTGCCTGAATTCTTCAGGTTAAGTGCGGCGCAGCTGGTTTCGAAAATATTAGAGCAGGATGGCAGCTCTGGGGCCCACTGGAGGGCTGGTTATTTTGTCCATGTATTGGATTTCAAATGCACACAACCACTGGAGGTTTGAAAATGGGCATGACATTGTACTACATGTTCCGGCGTGCATTGCAACCGAATCTATTAAGAATGGCACACCGGAGGCCTTTTAAATTGATTGAAGCTCGCAGGGAACTGTGGGAGCCTGGAAATGGTGCTATTGAAACTGCCTCTGATGAAAGAGCGTGAACGCTCTGAAACGCGTAAGGCTATGGACTTTCAAAGCGGAGCTGAAACCCTGTTCTTGTGAAATAAAAGACTGTGTCTACCAGCTGGAGGAGTGCGTCTCTGTTGCAGGGCAATCTTAGGTGAATATATATATGGAGGATGTTTTGGATATATATGTATATATATATATATATATATATTACCTACTGGCGGTTGCCAGTAGGTAGTTATAGTTAGGACCTTGTTTCTATTCAAAAAGCGTTTTTTCTTTTGCCAATATCTTTGGCGCCGTTTGACGAATCTTCGCGAAATGTTCAAAACTAATGGTTCGCTCAGGTCAGCTCCTGTCTTGAAGGTTTCGGGGTGATTCGTCAGGCCGAGAAAAAAGGCGGGTCCCAAAACGCGTTTTCCCCATGTTAATTTCCATAGGAACTTTAGAGACGGCTACAGCCCGAACTGCTGACCGGAATTACACCAAATTTGGCAAAAAGGTAGCCCCTGGTTCAGAAAGCGACCTTTTATTTTAAATGGTGTAATCTGTTCAGTAGTTGCTGAGAAATTAAAAAAATTAAAATATCGATGTCTGAGCACCAAGGAGGATTCGCAAACCCTCCCAAGCACGAGCTTCATTCTGATTGGCTGCCAACACTCCAAACCAGAATGTGTTGGCAGCCATCTTGTGACTTGGTAACGGAGTCACAAGAAAACAGTAGAAAAAACATTAGAAAACAAGAAAAGGGGACAGGGTAGAAATTCGTGCTGGATGCGCAAATCCGGCCGAAAAGAAAAAAAATGAAGCGCGGGCTGCCGCGCTTCATTTTCTATAAGCCCCCCGTGGGCCAGGTCCCGGGGCAATGCCCAATTAATTAGCAGGGGCCTGCAGGGGCCCCCGCAGCCCTGGGGACCGCCACCTCCCCGGGGCTTAGAAAATGATATGTGGGGGGCACGCGGCCCCCCCGCAGCCCTGGGGACCGCCACCTCCCTGGGGCATTTTATTTAAAATGCATGGGGGGCTCCTGCCCCCCCAAGCCCCCGGGGACCGCCACCTCCCCGGGCTGCAATTAAAAACTCTGTGTGGGGGCTCGAGCCCCCCCACACTGCCCCGGGGACCACCACCTGCCTGGGGCACTTATTAATTAAATACTGGGGTCCGTTGCGGACCCCGGACCCCAGGGACCACCACCTCCCCGGGGCCGGGGACCACCACCTCCCCGGGGCTGTGCAAATGTAGGGAGGGGGGCCGCGCGGCCCCCCTCCTGGAGCCCTAGATGGTCCTGGGGACTGCATATTAGCAGCTCCCCTTGGCCAAAAGCAATGCCGGCTCCCGCAAGAGGTGGGGAGCCGGCTGGGACCATTGGGGTATTGGGGCTCCCCTCACGGTCCCCAACTTGAGGGCCGGCCCCGGGGAAGGGGTCCCTGGGGCCAGAAGTGGCCCGGGATGGGGCCATTCGGCCCCCCTCCCCTTTATTTTATTTATTTATTTATTTTTAAAAAGGAAGCCGCCCTGGGGGATGGGGTCCCCGGGGCCATAATTGGCCTGAGGAGGGGGCCACGCAGCCCCCCACCCCCCAAAAAATCCAGGCTGGCCATTCCCCAGGGCATGGGGTCCTCAGGGCCATTACTGGCCTCAGGTGGGGGGCCACGCGGCCTCCCTCCAAAATAAAAAATAAAAAATGCTGGCCAGGCCCCGGGGGATGGAGTCCCTGGGGCCAATAGTGGCCCAGGGAAGGAAGGCCACGCGGCCCCCTTCCATTTTTTTATTTTTTCAAAAAAAATGCTCAGGCCCTGGGGGATGGGATCCCCAGGGCCCAAAAAATACTAAAAGAAGGGGGGCCACACAGCCCCCCATCTAAAAAGAAAAGCTGGCATCTCGCCGGAGGCCCCGCCCCTCCCTGCCCCACTCTGCAAACGCGCCCCCTGGCGCGTTCTAAGTTGGGGGATTAAGTCCCCTTCATCCTGAGGGTCCCTGGGGCCAACTAGCCCACCAGGTACCTTCCAGTAAGCCCCACACAGTGGGATTGCTGAGAGGTGGTCCGAGGCCACGCCCCTTTTTACACCACTCTGCAAACGCGCCTCTTGGCGCACTGCTGGTGGGGCGATGAGGTCCTCTTGTTTGCTGAGGACCTCAGGACACAAGTGGACTTCATGCCCGAGCAGCAGTGCACCAGGAGGCGCGTTTGCAGAGTGGTGTAAAAAGGGGGTGTGGCCTCGGACCACTCTCAGCAAACCAGCTGTATGGGGCTAACTGGAGGTAACAGGAGGACTAGTTGGCCCCCAGGGACCCTCAGGAGGAAAGGGGACTTCATCCCCCAACCAAGAGCACCCCAGGAGGTGCGTTTGCAGAGTGGTGAACAAAGGGGGCGTGGCCTGTGTCCACCTATCAGCAATCCCACTATCTGGGGCATACTGGAGGTATCAGGTAGGCTAGTTGGCCCCTAACGACCCCCAGCAGCGAAGGGGACTTTAATCCCCATCCAAGAGCGCGCCAGGGAGTGCGTTTGCAGAGTGGTGGGGAAAGGGGGCGTGGCCTGCTATGACAATTTAGCAATCCTGCTGTGTGAGACTTACTGGAGGTAATACGAGGGGTAGTTGGCCCCCAAGGTTGTCCTTGGGGGCCAACTACCTCTCCTATTACCTCCACTAAGTCCCACACAGTGGGATTGCTAAGAGGTCTTAGGAGGCCACGCCCCCCCTTTCTCCACCACTCTGCAAACGTGCCTCCAGGCACAGTATTGGTTGGGGGATGAAGTTCACTTTACTCCTGAGGGACTTTGGGGGCCAAGAAGCCCTCCTCGTACCTCCTGTAAGTCCTACGCAGCGGAATTCCTGAGCGCTGGTCGGAGGCCCAGCCCCATTTCTGCACCACTCTGCAAATGCTACTACCAGTTAAAGAAGCATTTGTAATGTAATAGGTCTCACATTTGCGAGAGTTAGAGCTATTGGTGTTGTAAATGTAAAAGATTTTTACTAATGTTTTTTGGTGTAGAGTGGATGTACATTGTGTGTAGTGGAATTATGTGGTATGTTGTGCAGTGAAATTATGAGAATAGAACGTATGTGGTATTTAGTGTATAGGAATTATGTGGAGTGGGATTATGTGTTTTGGAGAGTAATTATGTGGTATTGTAGTCTGTGTTGTGGAGTGGTAACCTCAGGTTTAGTCTTCCTCGTTTCCATAGAAGCTAAACTATAAACTCAATGAGACACAAAAAAAGAAGGAACCACTGAGGAGCACTTCTGGACCTAGTCGGAGGTATGAGCAGGGCCTCTGGAATTATGTGACTGTTCGGCTGCACCAATTTTCACATAATTAAACATTTTCGACATTTGCCAAATATTCCATCATCTGCTACCTAATCTGCAGATTTGAACAAAAAAAGCCTTGTTTCTAGCTCAAATGGCTCAAATGTTCCCAAAAATGCAGCGTCATGTGTTACAGCGTGGTGGAAGGCCCTTTGCAAAGCTGGAATGGCCACGTGTTACTTATTGCAAAATGTGGGTGTTAAACTGGTACTAATGGTGCACAAACCTCTCTTTTTTCTGTGCCTCTCTTGCCTCTTTCTGCATTTCTCTTGCTTCTTTCTGCACCTTTCTTCCTCTTTCTGCACCTCACTGTCTTCTTTCTGCACTTCACTTGCCTCTTTCTGCGCTTCTCTTGCCCCTTTCTGCACCTCACTTGCCTGTTTCAGCACCTCTGTTACTTTTTCTGCAGATCTCTTGTCTCTTTCTGCACCTCTCTTGCCTCTTTTTGCACCTCTCTTGCCTCTTTCTGCTCCTCTCTTGCCTCTTTGTGCATTTCTCTTGCCTGTTTCTGCAGTTTCCTTGTTTCTTTCTGTACCTCTCTTGCCTCTTTCTGCACCTTGCTTGCCTCTTTCTGCACCTCACTCTCTTCCTTCTGCACCTCTCTTGCCTTTCTGCACTTCTCTTGCCTCTTTCTGCACTTCTCGAGCCTCTTTCTGTACCTCTTTTGCCTCTTTCTGCACCTCAAGTGCCTCTTTCTGCATTTCTCTTGCCTCTTTCTACACGTATCTTGCCTCTTTCTATACCTCTCTTGCCTCTTTCTGCACCTCACTTGCCACTTTCTGCTCTTCTCTTGCCTCTTTCTGAACCTCACTCTCTTCTTTCTGCACCTCTCTTGCCTCTTTCTGCTCCTCACTTGCTTATTCCTGCATCTCTCTAGCCTCTTTCTGCACCTCTATTGCCTCTTTCTGCAACTCTGTTGCTTCTTTCTGCACTTCTTTTGCCTTTTTCTGCACCCTCCTTGTCTCTTTCAGCACCTCTGTTGCTTCTTTCTGCACTTCTCTTCCTTTTTTCTGCACCCCTCTTGCCTCTTTCTGTACCCTTCTTGCCTCTTTGTGCACCTCTCCTACCTCTTTCTGCACCCCTCTTGCCTCTTTCTGCACATCTGTTGGTTCTTTCTGTACTGCTCTTGCTTGTATCTGCACCTCTTCAGCAAATATCTGTATCCCTCTTGTCTCTTTCTGCACCCCTGTTCCCTCTTTCTGCACCTTTCCTGCCTGTTTCTGCATCTCTCTTGCCTCTTTCAGCACCTCTGTTGCTTCTTTCTGCACTTCTCTTGCTTCTTTCTGCACCCCACGTGCCTCTTTCTGTACCCCTCTTGCCTCTTTGTGCACCTCTCCTTCCTCTTTATGCACCTCTCTAGCCTTTTTATGCTGTTCTCTTGCCTCTTTCTGTACCTCTTTTGCTTCTTTCCGTACTTCTCTTGCCTCTTTCAGTACCACTCTTGCCTCTTTCTGTACCTCTGTTGGTTCATTCTGCACTGCTCTTGCTTCTTTCTGCACCTCTGTTGCAAATTTATGCACCCCTCTTCCGTCTTTTTGCTCCTCTCTTGCCTCTGTCTGCACACCTGTTCCCTCTTTCTGCATCCCTTTTGCCTGTTTCTGCAACTCTCTTGCCTCTTTCTGCAGTTCTTTTGTCTCCTTCTGCACCTCTGTTGCTTCTTTCTGCACTTGTCTTGCCTCTTTCTGCACCCCTCTATCCTCTTTCTGCACCCCTGTTGCTTCTTTCTGCACTTCTCTTGCTTCTTTCTGCACCTCTCTTGCTTCTTTCTGCACCTCTCTTGCTTCTTTCTGTACCCATCTTGCCTCTTTTTGCACCCCTCCTCCCTCTTTCTGCACCTCTCTTGCCTCTTTCCGTACCTCTGCTGCTTCTTTCTGCACTTCTTTTGCCTCTTTCTGTACCTCTCTTGCTTCTTTCTGCACCCCTGTTGTCTCTTTCTGCACTCGTCTTCCCTCTGCCTGTACCTCCCTTGCTTCTTTCTGCACTTCTCTTGCTTCTTTCTGTACCTCTCTTGCTTCTTTATGCACCCTTCTTCCCTTTTTTGCATCCCTCTTGCCTCTTTCTGCACTTCTCTTGCCATTTTCTGCACCTCTCTTGCCTCTTTCTGCACCTCACTTGCCTCTTTCTGCACTTCTCTTGCTTCTTTCTACACCTCTGTTGCTTCTTTCAGCAATTCCCTTGCCTCTTTCTGCACTTCTCTTGCTTGTTTCTGCACCTCTCTTGCGTCTTTCTGCACCTCTGTTGCCTCTTTCTGCACCTCACTTGCTTCTTTCTGCACCCCTCTTGCCTCTTTCTGCACCCCTCTCCCATCTTTCTGCACCTCTCTTGCCTCTTTCTGCACCCCTGTTCCTTCTTTCTGCACCTTTCCTGCCTGTTTCTGCACCTCTCTTGCCTCTTTCAGCACCTCTGTTGCTACATCCTGCACTTCTCTTCCTTCTTTCGGCACCCCTCCTGCCTCTTTCTGTACCTCTCTTGCCTCTTTGTGCACCTCTCCTACCTTTTTCTGCACCCCTCTTGCCTCTTTTTGCACCTCTGTTGGTTCTTTCTGCACTGCTCTTGTTCTTTCTGCACCTCACTTGCCTCTTTCTGTACTTCTATTGCTTCTTTCTACACCTCTGTTGCTTCTTTCAGCAATTCTCTTGCCTCTTTCTTCACTTCTCTACCTTCTTTCTGCACCCCTCCTGCCTCTTTCTGTACCTCTCTTGCCTCTTTGTGCACCTCTCCTCCCTCTTTCTGCACCCCTCTTGCCTCTTTTTGTACCTCTGTTGGTTCTTTCTGCACTTCTCTTGCTTGTTTCTGCACCTCACTTGCTTCTTTCTTCACCCCTTGTGCCTCTTTCTGCACCCCTGTTCCCTCTTTCTGCACCTTTCCTGTCTGTTTCTGCACCTCTCTTACCTCATTCTGTACCTCTGTTGCTTCCCTCTGCACTTCTCTTGCCTCTTTTTGCAGCCTTCACGCCTCTTTTAGCACCTCTGTTGCTTCTTTCTGCACTTCTCTTCCTTCTTTCGGCACCCCTCCTGCCTCTTTCTGTACCCTTCTTGCCTCTTTGTGCACCTCTCCTACCTCTTTCTGCACCCCTCTTGCCTCTTTTTGCACCTCTGTTGGTTCATTCTGCACTGCTCTTGCTTCTTTCAGCAATTCTTTTGCCTCTTTCTGCTCTTCTCTTGATTGTTTCTGCACCTCTCTTGCGTCTTTCTGCACCTCTGTTGCGTCTTTCTACACTTCTTTTGCTTCTTTCTGCACCTCTCTTGCTTCTTTATGCACCCTTGTTGTCTCTTTCTGCACTCGTCTTCCCTCTTTCTGCACCTCTCTTGCTTCTTTCTGCACTTCTCTTGCTTCTTTCTGCACCTCTCTTGCTTCTTTATGCACCCTTCTTCCCTTTATTGCATCCCTCTTGCCTCTTTCTGCAGTTCTCTTGCCATTTTCTGCACCTCTCTTGCCTCTTTCTGCACTTCTCTTGCTTCTTTCTATACCTCTGTTGCTTCTTTCAGTACCTCTGTTGCCTCATTCTGCACTTCTCTTGCTTTTTTCTGCACCTCTCTTGCGTCTTTCTGCACCTCTGTTGCCTCTTTCTGTACCTCACTTGCTTCTTTCTGCACCCCTCTTGCCTCTTTCTATACCCCTCTCCCCTCTTTCTGTACCTCTCTTGCCTCTTTCTGCACCCTTGTTCCCTCTTTCTGCACCTTTCCTGCCTGTTTCTGCACCTCTCTTGCCTCTTACAGCACCTCTGTTGCTTCATTCTGCACTTCTATTCCTTCTTTCTGCACCCCTCCGCTCCTGACTCTTTCTGTACCTCTCTTGCCTCTTTGTGCACCTCTCCTACCTTTTTCTGCACCCCTCTTGCCTCTTTTTGCACCTCTGTTGGTTCATTCTGCACTGCTCTTGCTTCTTTCTGTACCTCACTTGCCTCTTTCTGCACTTCTCTTGCTTCTTTCTACACCTCTGTTGCTTCTTTCAGCAATTCTCTTGCCTCTTTCTGCACTTCTCTTGCTTGTTTCTGCACCTCTCTTGCATCATTCTGCACCTCTGTTGCATCTTTCTGCACTTCACTTGCTTCTTTCTGTACCTCTCTTGCCTCTTTCAGCACCTCTGTTGCTTGTTTCTGCACTTCTCTTGCCTCTTTCTGCACCTCTGACTTAGAGGTAGTTGTAATCCCCCTGCCCTATTATGTACTAGGGCCTTACAGGGGAGGTCATGCCAATCACAGGGGTACCCCAACCCATAGTGTACCCTAGTGTATGCAGGTGTTTTCACTGTATTCTAAGTGTCTTTCAGCATAGCATTGGCTCCGGGCCTTGTTAGTCAGAGTCAGTTACCACCAGTACCAGTCAGCAAAAAGTTGGGGGCACAGGATAACTTTGCAACAAGGCCTCTTTCTGCCCCTCTGTTGGTTCTTTCTGCATATCTCTTGCTTCTTTCTGCACCTTTCTTCATCTTTCTGGACTTCTGTTGCCTCTTTCTGCATTGCTCTTGCTTCTTTCTGTGCCTTTCTTCCTCTTTCTGCACATGTCCTACCCATGCAGGCATAGTTAGAAATTAGCATTTACAAAACCTTTGAAATTCACTGAAAACCAGAGGTTTCAGGGACGTTATAGTTAGGAATTAGCATTTAAAAATCCTTAGAAATTCACTGAAAAAAAACATAGGTTTCAGGGATGTTATAGTTAGAAATTAGCATTTAAAAAACCTTTGAAATTCACTGAAATAACCATAGGTTTCAGGGACGTTAAAGTTAGAAATTAGCATTTAAAAAACCTTTGAAACTCACTGAAAAAACCATTGAGATGTCATCAGTGAAAACCATTTGAGATGTCATCAGTGATGTCACTGACCATGTCATGAATGATGTAATATGTGACGTCTTCAGCAGTGCATTGCGGGGGCGCGAGTTATAGTTAGCTCAACTAACTATAACGGCCGAATTTCTCTGGTTTTGTGAGAGTGAAATGTCCAACTAACTATAACGTCCCTGAAACCTGTGGTTTTTTCAGTGAATTTGTAAGGTTTTTTAAATGCTAATTTCTAACTATAACGTCCCTGAAACCTATGGTATTTTCAGTGAATATATATATGTATATATTCACTGAAAAAACCATAGGTTTCAGGCACGTTATAGTTAGATATTAGCATTTAAAAAACCTTACAAATTGACTGAAAAAACCATAGGTTTTAGGGACAGTTATAGTTAGTTGGACATTGCACTCGTACAAAACCCGTGAAATTCCCCCGTTATAGTTAGTTCAGCTAACTATAACTCGCGCCCCCGCAATGCACTTCTGATGACGTCACATATTACATCACTCATGACATGGTCAGTGACATCACTGATGACATCACTGATGACATCTCAAATGACATCAGCCAGTGACTGTGTGTTTCTGTAAAGTTTAAATATGTTTAATATATATAGGGAAAGGCGTATTGAAGAATGAGTGGGTGTATAAGTGTCTGCATGGATGATTTAGTAGGTGCGTGACTAACTCTATAAGTGAGTGATTAAACGTATCTTACTGAATGCATGGGTTAGTGACTAAACTGGGTGAATGTCTGTATCCGTCTGTCTATTGCTGTGTAAGTGGCTGCATGGGTTTGTGAATAGCTACATGAGTGTCTATATGAGTTATTGATTAGTTGTCTGAGTATCTGTATGGGTGCCTGAGTGTTTGTGTGGGTGGGGTGTGTGCGACTCTGTGCATAGATGTGTGAGTGGGTGATTCACTGGGTGGATGGTTTCAAGAGTGCATCTGTGATAGACTGTATGGGTGGGTAAGTGTGTGTAAGAGTGTGTTAGTGAGTGAATGTATGTCCCAGTGGTACATGTGTGAGTAACTACATATGTGAAAGGCAGTATATATGTGTGTTGGAGTATATAAATAGCTATAAGCGAGAGTGTGTGATTGTGAGAGTGACTGTATGGATGAGTGTGTGCTTGTATCAGTGATTGTATAAGAGCGTAAGAATGTGCTAGTATTTGTATGAGTAAGTGAGCTGGTGTGTGTATAACTGTATAGGTGAGTAAATGGCAGTGTGTTTAATTATTTGCATGACTGACTAGGTGTGTGAGTACCTCTATGGATGAGTGGCGGTGTTTGAGTGTCTATATAGGAGTATGAGTGCATATGATAGTCCTGTACTGAGTGACCGTAAGTATGAGTGACTGTACGGGTGAGTGAGTGGATGTGTGTGTAGACCTAAGAATCAGTGAGTGGGTATGTAGTTATTGGTGTTGTAGTGTCTATGGTTTTGCGAATGGCAGTCTGTAATTTAGAGTGGGTGTATCAAAGGTTATATTAGCGTGTGAGGAGGTGCATCAGATTATCACGTGGATGATGTCATCAGTGATGTCATTTGAGATGTCATCAGTGATGTCATCAGTGATGTCACTGACCATGTCATGAGTGATGTAATATGTGACGTCATCAGCAGTGCATTGCGGGGCGCGAGTTATAGTTAGCTGAACTAACTATAACGGGGGAATTTCACGGGTTTTGTACGAGTGCAATGTCCAACTAACTATAACTGTCCCTAAAACCTATGGTTTTTTCAGTGAATTTGTAAGGTTTTTTAAATGCTAATTTCTAACTGTAACATGCCTGAAACCTATGGTTTTTTCAGTGAATTTCAAAGGTTTTTTAAATGCTAATTCCTAACTATAACATGTCTGAAACCTATGGTTTTTTTCAGTGAATTTCAAAGGTTTTGTAAATGACAATTTTTAAATGTATTAATTGTTATATTTATTTTTTTGATACTGATTTACTACATTTTTTAAACTATTTATTTTTACATATTTTATTTTTTAAATTACATTGTAATTACATTATACATTACATTACAAAATATACTTTCTCAGAATGAATTACTTTAGTTTAAATACTTTGCAAATGGGCAATAGACTTTTAAGTACAGAAGTTACAGTTGTTGCAATGGGCAACACAATTTCAAACACAATGCAACATTGAGCTCAATGTGAATTTCTAGTTAAATGCAATTAGTTACTTTATGGATTACTTTTCTAACCACAGGACTGGATCCTAGATTCAGTCCTGGGACATCTCCTGTAAACAGTTGAGTAAAAGCGTTTTGGTTACAGTAGTGATTTTTAAGGAATATTATTGTATTTTAAAAGTTGACACTTAGAAACTTTTTCACATAGAATCACCAATGTTATCCTATGGGAGGAAATTCACTTAGCAGGTAAGTAGTGTTATCGTTACTTTTCTTACTCAGTGGTGGATCCTGGATCCAGCACTGGTGCATCTCCTGTAAACAGTTGAAAGAATGCGTTTAAGTCATACAGGCGATTTTTAACGAATATTTGTAGTTTGTGAAAATCGACACTTTGAAACTTTTCTGCTGAAAACCAGACAATGGATTCCAATGGAAGGAAATACAAGTTACTGGTAAGTACGGTTAGAATTACTTTTCAGGATTAGTACTGGGCTCAAAGATGCAGCACTGTGGTCTCTCCTGATAACAGGTGAGTAAATCGGAATTCGTAGTTCGGTTGATTTTAGAGGAATATTATAAAGTTCCAAAACTCCACACTTAGAAGAATTTCCAAGTGAAACCAGTCAATGTTAGCCTATGGAAGGAAATTCAAGTTACGGGTAAGTACGGTTAAAATTACTTTTCAGGATCAGTACTGGGCTCAAAGATGCAGCACTGAGGTCTCTCCTGATAACCGGTGAGTAAATTGGAATTCGTAGTTCGGCTGATTTTAGAGGAAGATTTGTAAGTTTCAAAAATTGACACTTAGAAACTTTTTCAGCAAAAAGCAGGCAATGATATCCTATGGAAGGAAATTCAAGTTACTGGTAAGTACGGTTAAAATTACTTTTCAGGATTAGTACTGGGCTCAAAGATGCAGCACTGTGGTCTCTCCTGATAACAGGTGAGTAAATCGGAATTCGTAGTTCGGTTGATTTTAGAGGAATATTATAAAGTTCCAAAACTCCACACTTAGAAGAATTTCCAAGTGAAACAAGTCAATGTTAGCCTATGGAAGGAAATTCAAGTTACTGGTAAGTATGGTTAAAATTACTTTTCAGGATCAGTACTGGGCTCAAAGATGCAACACTGAGGTCTCTCCTGATAACAGGTGAGTAAATCGGAATTCGTAGTTCGGTTGATTTTAGAGGAATATTTGCACAATGGTGAAGGAAGGGGGTGGGGCCTGAGGTGACATGTCTGCAAACACGCCCTGTGGCGCGTTTTAAGTTGGAGAATTAATTCCTCCTCAATCCTGAGGGTCCCTAGGGGCCAACTAGCCCACCAGGAACCTCCAGTATGTGCCAGGGGCTGCGTTGCAGAGAGGTGTATAGAGGCCACGCCCCTTTTACAACACTCTGCAACGCAGCTCCGTGGCGCTTACTGGAGGTACCTGGTGGGCTAGTTGGCCCCAGGGACCCTCAGGATTGAAGAGGATTTAATTCCCCATCTTAAAATGTGCCACGGGGCCTGTTTGCACACATGTCACCTGAAGCCCCGCCCTCTCCCTTCACCACTGTGCAAACGCGCCCCGTGGCGCATTTTAAGTTGGGGGATTAAGTCCCCTTGAATCCTGAGGGTCCCTGGAGTCCAACTAGCCCACCATGTACCTCCAAAAGCGCCACAGAGCTGCGTTGCAGAGAGGTGTAAAAGGGCGTGGCCTCTGTACACCTCTCTGCAACGCAGCCCCTGGCGCATACTGGAGGTTCCTGGTGGGCTAGTTGGCCCCAGGGACCCCAGTATTCAAGCGGAATTCGTTCCCCATCTGCAAACGCGCCAGGGGACGCGTTTGCAGACTGCTGCAGGGTGGGGGCGGGGCCTCCGGCACGATGCCGGTCTTTTTTTGTATGGGAGGGGGGCTGCGTGGCCCCGCTTCCCTTGGCCTCTTTTGGCCCCGGCGCCCCATCCCCCGGGGCATGAGGATTTTCATTTTTTTTAAAAATTAAAATAAAACGGGAAGGGGGCCGCGTGGCCCCCCTTCCCTGGGCCTATATTGGCCCCAGGGACCCCATCCCCCGGGGGCATGCCCTCTTTTTTTTAAATGTTAAATATTTGGAGGGGGGCTGCGTGGCCCCCCTCCTCAGGCCATTTAAGGCCCCGGGGATCCCATCCCCCGGGGCCGGCCTTTCCTTTTTTTTTTTTTTTCAATTTTTTTTTCTTTTTTTGGGGAAGGGGGCCTTGTGGCCCCCCTCCCGGGCCACTACTTGCCCCGGGGACCCCATCCCCCGGGGCTGGCCCTCTCCGTTGCGGACTGTGGGGGTCCCCATTCCCCCCCAGTCCCGCCGGCTCCCCGCGTCCCTTGGGAGCCGGCATTGCTTTTCCACATGGGGAGCTGCTAAGATGCAGCTCCCCGTGTGGAAAAGCAATTTGCTTTGGATATTGGAAGCGAGAGCAGGTTTCCCTGCTCTCTCTTCCAATATCCAAAGCAGTTTGCTATGACAGGACGGGAGCCGCGAGGCTCCCGTCCTGTCATACCAAACTACAGTGTCCCGGGGGTAGGCACCCCGGGACACTGCAGGAGCCGGCCCTGGGGGTGGCGGTCCCCAGGGCCATCAAGGGCTCCAGGAGGGGGGCCGCGCGGCCCCCTCCCTTGAATTGCACAGCCCCGGGAGGTGGTGGTCCCGGGGTGTGTGGGGGCTGGAGCCCCCACACGTTATTAATTTTTTTTAAAAGAAGCCCCGGGGGTGGCGGTCCCCGGGGCTTCGGGAGGGCAGGAGAGCCCTCCCGCACCATTTTTTTAAAAAGCCCCGGGGGGTGGCGGTCCCCGGGGCTTGGGGGGCCTTAGAGGCCCCCCATATAAAACATAAACCCACCCCGGCATGCCCCCGGGACTTGGGCCACCCGGGGGCAAATTTGCATCGAAGCGCGGGAGACCGCGCATCGATTTATTTTTTTTCGGCAAGATCCGCGCACCCTGAGCGAATCCTGCCAATTTTTTTTTTTTTAAATGCTTTTTTCTGCCCAGGGGGTCCTTGTGGGACCCCCTGAGCAGACCTAGTGGGTCAGGGTGTTTCTACCCTGCCCCCTTTGTGTGTTTGCACACTTGCAATTTTTTTTTTTTATCAGCAGGATCCGCGCATCTAGCGTGTTTTCTGCCGATTTAAAAAAAAAAAAAAGATTTGGGGCCCTGGGGGTCCTTGTAGGACCCCCTGAGCAGGGCTAGGGGGTCAGGGTGTTTCTACCCTGCCCCCTTTTTGCGTTTTGCGCCCTTGTTTTTGTCTTTTCTTGTCCCTTGGTTCTACCGAGGAACAAGATGGCTGCCAACACTTCCTGGTTTGGAGTGTTGACAGCAAATTAGCATGCAGCTCGTGGTCAGGAGGGTGCGCGGATCCTCTGTGCCTCTAAATATCGAAACTTTTATTTTGGATTTTCTCAGCAACTACTGAACGGATTTACACCATTTTTAAAAAGGGTGCTTTCTGAACCAAGCACTACCTTTATGCCAAATTTGGTGTAATTCCGTTCAGCAGTTTTTGCTGTAGCCTTGCATAAAGTTTCCTATGGGAAATTGATTTTTTCACTCTTATTTTTTGAATTTCTCCGCAACTACTGAACGGATTTACACCATTTAAAAAAAGGTCCCTTTCTGAACCAAGCGCTACCTTTTTGCAAAATTTGGTGTAATTCCGTTCAGCAGTTCGGGCTGTAGCCGTGGCTAAAATTTCCTATGGGAATTAACATGGAGAAAACGGAGAAAACGCGTTTTGGGACCCCCCTTTTTTCTCGGCCCCCGCTTGACGAATCAACCCGAGACTTTCAGGGTAGGAGCGGAGCGGAGCGCTCCAACAAGTTGGAAGCTTTCGCGAAGATTCGTCAACCGACGCAAGAGTTATTTCAAATAGAATGTTGCGGATTTCCTATGGATAAAGGTCCTAACTATAACTATCTACTGGCGACCGCCAGTAGATAATATATATCTGTGTGGTGTCTTTTCATTTGGTGATTCAAGAGATTGTGTGGTAAAACAAGCTGCTTTACATTCCTTCAAGACTTAGCCTGAAGGCTGCTCTCCACAGCTACCACTAGGATAGCTTTCTTTAAAGGTTGTCTTAAACCTATCTACCATAAGAGTCGAATTGTACTGGTGCAAGGTGTCCACTTTAATTAGTGAACAGCATATACCAGGCCAACTTCTCACATTGGTGGCAGCGTGTGGGATTCCAGCTTGCTATTGTTTTACCAGAAAATCTCTATTTGAATTACTAACTGAAAACCACTATAGGTACTTGAGGTACATATAAAGTCAAGCTTAGTATCAATAAGTTCTACTGAACTTAGAGCTGTGTGCCAAGGGATAGCACACCCTTTCTACAGCTCAAGCTAGTATCAGTAGGCCACAAACTAGTGTAGGTAGTACAACACTGCACAACACTAGAATGCCTTAAAGGGTGGAACCAGTGGATCCACTCAGCCTCAGTATAAGGACATGGCTTTCTCTGACTTGAGAGCCATGTGTGTTGAAAGACACCTGAAGCTAGGACAGAGTCCCTCCACACTACACCTGATAGATCTGCTGACAGCAGATGATCTTAGATTGGCTCTAGGAGCTAATGGGTCTGAATCAGTGGGTGGGTCAATTACAGTGTCTGGGTCAGATGATGAAAATCAGAATGACCAAGACTCTGAGATTGAAGGGCCAGGCTCCAAGGGGCCTGAAAAGGACAGAGGAATTCTCCCTAAGAGAACTGACAGAGTGGATGAGAGGCATAGGTCCCCTTCCAGGGAATCTGACCACTCTTATCACTCTGGCAGAGAATTTGTCCAGCAGAGGAACTCATACTTTCCCATAAGAGAGACCTCCTCTGAAAGGATGTGCAAACTGCTACAGTATGAGGAAGCAAGAGTTGCCCTCAGAGCCAAGCAGTTGGCACTGGATAGAGAAGCCCTGGAGATCCAGAGAGCTTCTAGAAGAGAGGGGTTAGAACCCCTTGGTGGCAGCAACAGTGTCCCTAGAGGCAGAGAATATATTCCAGACCATAGGAACCTGAGCAAGGTTGTTCCTCCCTATCAGAGTGGGGATGATATCCACAAGTGGATAACTGCTATGGAGAGGGCCTGTAGAGTACAGCAGGTCCCCCAAAAGCAGTGGGCAGCAATCTTGTGGCTCTCCTTTTCAGATAAAGGTAGAGACAAGCTCCTCACTGTTAGAGAAGAGGATGCTGATGATTATGAAGTCCTGAAGAGTGCACTGATAGATGGGTTTGGCTTAACCACTGAGCAGTACAGGTTGAAGTTCAGAGACACCCAGAAGGCACAGACTCAGGACTGGACTGACTTTGTAGATTGTGCAACCAAGGCTCTGTAGGGTTGGCTGGTTGGCAGTAGGGTTACTGATTTCAAGGGATTGTATAATCTGATGATGAGAGAACAGATCCTTAATAATTGCCAGAACCAGTTGTTGCATCAATACCTGGTGGACTCAGATCTGACCTCTCCCCAAGAATTGGGAAAGAAGGCAGACAAGTGGGTCAGAACCAGGGTGAGGCAGAAAACCCAGAACCAAGGGGGTGACACCAAGAAGCAGGATCCTAAGGGCTCTGAGAAAGGTGGGGATAAGTCAAAAGACCAGAAGTCTTCACAAGGGCCCCAAAAATCTGCATCTGGTGGGGAGTCACAATCCAACAAGGGAAAAGGCCAAAAGAAGCCCTGGTGCAAATTCTGTAAACAGAAAGGGCACTGGACTTCTGATTGTAACAAGTCCAAAGACCAAACCTCCACCACTCCTGCCCCTAAGGCAACTGTTCCCCCTAGCTCAGCTACTGGTGGAGGTAGTACTCAGAGTAAGGGTGTAGTAGGGTTGACCCTGGGTTCTGAAGTGGACTCTGACCTAGTCAGAGTGCCCACTCAGGCAATGCTGATTTGTGATGGAGACCTTGATATGTCCTTCCTAGTAAGCCCCAGTAATCTGGGCAAATACAAACAGCATTCTGTAATAAATGGCAAACAGGCTTTGGCATTTAGGGACACAGGTGCTAGTGTCACCATGGTGGCAGAGGATCTTGTGGACCCTGGACAGATCATCCTGGGTGAAATGTACCAGGTGACCAATGCAAGCAATGTCCAGACCAACCATAGTCTGGCAGTTGTGAATTTCTCCTGGGGAGGGGTAACTGGCCTCAAGAAGGTTGTAGTCAGTGCAGACCTCCCTGTAGAATGTCTATTGGGCAATGATCTAGAGACTTCAGCCTGGTCTGAAGTAGAGTTATGGACTCATGCTGAGATGTTGGGCATCCCTGCAGAGGTATTTGCTGTGACCAGGTCACAAGCCAGAATGCATAACACTGAACCAGCTCTGGATCCTGGAACAATGGACCAGATGCTTCCCAAGAGGAGGAGCAGTAGGGTAAAGGCAGTGCCTTCACCTCTGTCTCAGATCACAGATTCACCTCCAGAGGGAGGTGAAGCAGATCCTGAAGAAGGAACTGCCCCAGAGGGACTTGAGCCTGATCAGGTTGAGTTCTTGGGGGCAGGGGGCCCTTCTAGGGAAGATCTGAGTAAGGAGCAACAGTGCTGCCCCTCTCTTGAACCCCTTAGACAGCAGGCTGCTGCTGCGGCTGCTGGAAGTGCTAGTGGGTCCCATAAAGTTTATTGGGATGAGGGACTCCTATATTCTGAGGGTAGAGACCCAGCCATTGGAGCCACCAGGAGGTTGGTAATACCTCAGAAGTTTAGGGGGTTCCTCTTGACCCTAGCACATGACATCCCTTTAGCAGGACACTTGGGCCAAAACAAGACCTGGGACAGGCTTATTCCACATTTTCATTGGCCACATATGTCAGAGGACACAAAGGAGTTTTGTCGCTCCTGTGTCACATGCCAAGCCAGTGGTAAGGCAGGTGGCACAACACAGGCCCCCTGATACCACTACCTGTGGTGGGGGTACCCTTTGAAAGGGTAGGGATTGACATTGTTGGTCCCCTTGACCCTCAAACTGCATCTGGGCACAGGTTTATCCTGGTGGTAGTGGATCATGCCACCAGGTACCCAGAAGCAATTCCCCTGAGGACCACCACAGCCCCTGTGGTGGCAAGAGCCCTCATTGGAGTTTTCTCCAGAGTGGGTTTCCCAAAGGAGGTCATATCTGACAGAGGTACAAACTTCATGTCAGGATATCTGAAAGCAATGTGGAAGGAGTGTGGTGTAACTTATAAGTTCACCACCCCCTATCACCCACAATGCAATGGGTTGGTTGAACGTTTCAACAAAACCCTGAAGGAAATGATTAAAGGACTCCCAGAGAAGCTTAGGCGGAAATGGGACCTTCTTCTTCCTTGCCTGTTGTTTGCATACAGAGAAGTTCCACAGAAGGGGGTTGGCTACAGCCCATTTGAGCTTCTGTTTGGGCATCCTGTAAGAGGTCCATTGTGTTTGGTTAAAGAGGGCTGGGAGTTACCTCTCAAACCCCCAAACAGGATGTGATGGACTATGTACTTGGTCTCCGCTCCCGGATGGCCGAATACATGAAAAAGGCAACCAAAAACCTGGAGGCCAGCCAAGAATTGCAAAAAGCTTGGCATGACCAAAGGCTGTGCTGACTGTGTACCAGCCAGGACAGAAAGTGTGGGTGTTGGAGCCTGTGGCCCCAGCAGCCCTCCAGGACAAATGGAGTGGCTCCCATACAATAGTTGAACAGAAGGGAGAAGTCACCTATCTGGTGAATCTTGGAACTCCCAGGAGCCCCCTGAGGGTGCTCCATGTCAACAGATTAAAGCCATATGTTGACAGGGCTGACATGGGCTTGCTCATGGCAACTGATGAGGACCAGGAGGAGGAGAGTGACCCTCTCCCTGACCTGCTCTCACAGAACCCTGATGATGGGTCAGTAGATGGTGTTGCTTTGGCAAGCAGCCTCACTGACCATCAGCAAACTGAGTGCAGACAAGTTCTGCAACAGTATAGACATATGTTTAGCCTGACCACTAGTCAGACTACCTGGTGCACCCATGAGGTGGACACTGGAGACAGTCTGCCTGTCAAGAGTAAAATCTACAGGCAACCTGACCATGTCAGGGACTGTATCAGGACTGAAGTCCAGAAAATGTTGGAGCTAGGTGTAATTGAGCCTTCAGATAGCCCTTGGGCTAGCCCAGTGGTCCTGGTACCCAAGCCTCATACCCAGGGTGGTAAGAAAGAAATGAGGTTTTGTGTAGACTACAGAGGCCTCAATGCAGTCACTAGGACTGATGCCTATCCCATACCAAGGGCAGATGAGCTGATTGATACTTTGGCCTCAGCCAAGTATCTGAGTACATTTGACCTAACAGCTGGCTACTGGCAGATCAGATTAGCTGATGATGCAAAAGTCAAAACAGCATTTTCGACCCCTAGTGGGCACTACCACTTTGTGGTGATGCCCTTTGGATTGAAAAATGCACCTGCCACTTTTCAGAGGTTGGTGAATAAAGTTCTGGCAGGGATGGAAACTTATTGCTCAGCTTATCTAGATGATATTGCTGTCTTTAGTTCCTCCTGGCAGGATCACCTGGTCCACCTCAGAAATGTTTTAGAGGCTCTGCAGAAAGCAGGCCTCACTATCAAGGCCACTAAGTGCCAGATAGGGCAGAGTCAGGTTGTGTACCTGGGCCACCTTGTAGGTGGAGGCCAGGTTCAGCCTTTACAGAGCAAAATCCAAACCATAATGGAATGGGTTGCTCCAACCACCCAGACACAGGTGAGAGCCTTCTTAGGCCTGACTGGGTACTATAGGAGGTTTGTCAAGGGATATGGATCTATAGTGACCCCCTTGAATGATCTGACCTCAAAGAAAATGCCAAAAAGGTTCAGTGGACAGCTAGCTGTCAGAAGGCATTTGAAGACCTAAAGCAGGCCATGTGCACTGCCCCCTCTTACAGAGTCCAGACTACACCAAAAAGTTCATTGTCCAAACAGATGCTTCTGAGCTGGGTGTGGGAGCTGTACTGTCTCAACTGAATGATGAAGGTCAAGACCAGCCAGTAGCTTTTATTAGCAGAAGGCTGACCCCTAGAGAGAAACGTTGGTCAGCTATAGAGAGGGAGGCCTTTGCTGTGGTGTGGGCCCTGAAGAAGCTGAGGCCATACTTGTTTGGCACTCACTTCATAGTTCAGACTGACCACAAGCCCCTCCTATGGCTTAAACAGATGAAAGGTGAAAACCCAAAACTTTTGAGGTGGTCCATTTCCCTACAGGGGATGGACTATACAGTGGAACATAGGCCTGGGACCCAACATGCCAATGCAGATGGACTCTCAAGGTATTTCCACTTAGAGCACGAAGACTCAACTGGTCAAGGTTAGTTTAGTGTCCCTGCGTTTGGGGGGGGGGGGGTTGTGTAGGAGAGTAGGATCTGCCTCTTATGTTGCCCCCACTTTTTTTCTGATGTTTACACTGGTTTCTGGCTATAGTCAGGCTGGAACCCTGCCAATCAGGGCCCCAGCCTCTCTGTTCTCTCTAAACGACATGGAGTGCACTCTAGGTGCACTAGTGATTGGATACTGTGGTACCTTATGAGTCCCTAGTATATGGTACCTTAGGTGCCAAGGACATAGGTACTACACAGGCCTACCAGGGGCTGAAGCATGTATTATGCCACCCCTGGGAAGCAGACTAAATCTGACACCACAGGCCTGCTACTGCAGCCTGGGTAAGGTGGTGCATGCACCCCTTACTGTGATATAGGCTACCTATATCACTACCTAGATACACACATATAAACCTATAAGTCACTCCTATGGCAGGCCTTATCAATCCTGAAGGCAGAGTGCTTGGTTCCTATGTGAGGGGGTGCCCCTGCATGAGCAGAGCCCCTCTGCAGCATTTGGAGACCCTTCTCTGAGGCTGTTTGTAGTGCAGCCTGACCATATACTCTTAAGCGCATTATAACCTCGCGTTAAATGCTAACTTTGGGATGGCTGCACGGAAACATGTCGTGTTTGGTGTCAAACATCTTGGAATACTACCCCCCGCCAGTTCTGGCGGCGGGGGTAGCATTCCACCCTTCTAGAGGGATAGACATGTACCTACTGTGGAAACGCGGTAGAATCCTGAAGAGCCCTGGCATCACAAAATGGATGCCACCAGTCACAGACACTGGGCTGCCCTCCTGCTGATGACCGAAACTCGCAGTGGAGGAAGCCCAACAATAGGTATCCTGTCACAGGAGGGTGTGACCACCTTCCAGACAGGGTTTAGTGTATTGGGGCTGGGTGGGTGCACTCCTAGAGTGCTTTGAGGTCCTGCACTGGGGGAGCAGAAGGCTCCTCTGTGCATATGCCAGTTCAAACCAGCTCAGGGGCTACCTGCCCCTGCTCTGGTGCGAAACTGGACAAAGGGAAGTGGGTGTAGCCACCCACTCCCCTGACCCTCCCATAGGTGGGGTCATAGAGCTAGTCCCTCCCTTTCTTTTAGTATAAGAGGGGGAACCTGTGCATTGCAAACTAGATATCCCTGGATGACACTCTGAAGAAGAATCCTGGACCTTCGACGTTCCACTACCTTTGGAAGACTGAAGAATCTCCCTTGGAGTCAAGGAGTGACTCCCCTGCTTGGCAGGCACCAAAAACTACAAACAACGCTTGCAAACTACGCCGTTCCCGCTGGAGCCCGAAGTCCCTGCAGCCCAAGAAGTGGATTTCCTGACTTCTCAAAGGCCATCGTGAGTCCCCAGTGAAGCTGAGGCCAGTGGACCCCAAGAGTGATGAGGAACCGCGACCCCTGGGTACTGGGCACTATTGTCGAGTGCAACCCCTTCACAACGTTCTACGAACTTGTGCTTTGGACCATTTGTGGTCCTAGCCTCCGGCAGGAATCTCTCCGAAGATCAGAAGCTTACCACGTCCCGAGTGACCGTGGGCCCCTGTTGTGCGAATCCTCCTGAGGCATCTTTGCGATCCCTTGCCAGCCGGCATTTGGGTCCCCTGAAGGCTTTACTACAGAACCAAAGGGCTCCCCTGGTTGCTCCAGGCCTGCCCTGACTTACCTTCGCTGGGTGAGTCCCTCAGACCTTGCTGGTCTGCCTCCATTGCCTTTTTACACTTTCCCCAAGACTTGCTGTTACCAAGGCTTGTTGGCTCCAATCGAGTCGCCAACACTGCAGTAAGCTGCAGAAATCGTAGTACACGCTGAATCCAGCTCCGGGTTGTCATCGACGCCTCCTGGACCTCGTGGCTGAAGAGTCAAGGCACCCGTGAATGACCTGAATCTTGCGACGACGGTGGGCATCCATCTTCCTTGCCCCGAGTCACTGCCAAGTGACTTTGAACACTGTCCCCTCTGCTTTCAGGTCTTCCATCTTCTGAATCCAGGCTTGGATTCCACCGGACACTTCTTCGGACTTCACAAGCAGCAAGTCTTCATTGTCCTCCATTGAAAACGACGCCGCGACCCGACACCAAAGGACACCTATGCACCCGGCTTCCCTGGGTGAGGTAACTCCAGCACTACGGTGCTCCTGTGGGTGTTGGACCAAGAACTACTTACCCTGTAAGTGACTTGCTTGTAGGTTCTCCCGAAGAATCCTAAAACTCTTAATTTCCAACCGCGACTTGCCCCATTGAAGTCAACGGCGATTCGTGCCTGTGTATCCACACTGCACGCGTCCCCCGTGGGTCCTTTACTTACCTGCCTTGGGTGGTTTCGTGAGGCCCCAGCACTTCTGAAGGCCCTAGGCCTTGTCTCTTTGCAAGTCGTTCTTTCTAAGTCTCTTTTTTAGTATATGGTCTTGTACGCCCCTAGGGCCCCAGCCATATTTGTGCTTAATTTATTGTGAAACGTTGATTTGTGCATATGTCCTTGACTTCTAATCTCATAAAGAGATTAGTAGAGAGTTGTTAGTAATAAATACATATATATTTGATTCACTGAAAAAACCATAGGTTTTAGGGACAGTTATAGTTAGTTGGACATTGCACTCGTACAAAACCCGTGAAATTCCCCCGTTATAGTTAGTTCAGCTAACTATAACTCGCGCCCCCGCAATGCACTGCTGATGACGTCACATATTACATCACTCATGACATGGTCAGTGACATCACTGATGACATCACTGATGACATCTCAAATGACATCACTGATGACATCATCCAGTGACTGTGTGTTTCTGTAAAGTTTAAATATTTTTAATACGTATAGGGAAAGGCGTATTGAAGAATGAGTGGGTGTATAAGTGTCTGTATGGATGATTTAGTAGGTGCGTGACTAACTCTATAAGTGAGTGATTAAACGTATCTTACTGAATGCATGGGTTAGTGACTAAACTGGGTGAATGTCTGTATCCGTCTGTCTGTTGCTGTGTAAGTGGCTGCATGGGTTTGTGAATAGCTACATGAGTGTCTATATGAGTTATTGATTGGTTGTCTGAGTATCTGTATGGGTGCCTGAGTGTTTGTGTGGGTGGGGTGGGTGCGACTCTGTGCATAGATGTGTGAGTGGGTGATTCACTGGGTGGATGGTTTCAAGAGTGCATCTGTGATAGACTGTATGGGTGGGTAAGTGTGTGTAAGAGTGTATTAGTGAGTGAATGTATGTCCCAGTGGTACATGTGTGAGTAACTACATATGTGAAAGGCAGTATATATGTGTGTTGGAGTATATAAATAGCTATAAGCGAGAGTGTGTGATTGTGAGAGTGACTGTATGGATGAGTGTGTGCTTGCATCAGTGATTGTATAAGAGCGTAAGAATGTGCTAGTATTTGTATGAGTAAGTGAGCTGGTGTGTGTATAACTGTATAGGTGAGTAAATGGCAGTGTGTTTAATTATTTGCAGGACTGACTAGGTGTGTGAGTACCTCTATGGATGAGTGGCGGTGTTTGAGTGTCTATATAGGAGTATGAGTGCATATGATAGTCCTGTACTGAGTGACCGTAAGTATGAGTGACTGTACAGGTGAGTGAGTGGATGTGTGTGTAGACCTAAGAATCAATGATTGGGTATGTAGTTATTGGTGTTGGAGTGTCTATGGTTTTGCGAATGGCAGTCTGTAATTTAGAGTGGGTGTATCAAAGGTTATATTAGGGTGTGAGTAGGTGCATCAGATTATCACGTGGATGATGTCATGAGTGATGTCATTTGAGATGTCATCAGTGATGTCATCAGTGATGTCACTGACCATGTCATGAGTGATGTAATATGTGACGTCATCAGCAGTGCATTGCGGGGGCGCAAGTTATAGTTAGCTGAACTAACTATAACGGGGAATTTCACGGGTTTTGTACGAGTGCAATGTCCAACTAACTATAACTGTCCCTAAAACCTATGGTTTTTTCAGTGAATTTGTAAGGTTTTTTAAATGCAAATTTCTAACTATAACGTGTCTGAAACCTATGGTTTTTTCAGTGAATTTCAAAGGTTTTTTAAATGCTAATTTCTAACTATAACGTGTCTGAAACCTATGGTTTTTTCAGTGAATTTGTAAGGTTTTTTAAATGCTAATTTCTAACTATAACGTGCCTGAAACATATGTTTTTTTCAGTGAATTTCAAAGGTTTTTTAAATGCTAATTCCTAACTATAACATGTCTGAAACCTAAGTTTTTTTTCAGTGAATTTCAAAGGTTTTGTAAATGACAATTTTTAAATGCATTGTTATATTTATTTTTTTGATACTGATTTACTACATTTTTTTAAACTATTTATTTTTAGATATTTTATTTTTTAAATTACATTGTAATTACATTATACATTACATTACAAAATATACTTTCTCAGAATGAATTACTTTAGTTTAAATACTTTGCAAATAGGCAATAGACTTTTAAGTACAGTAGTTACAGTTGTGGCAATGGGCAACACAATTTCAAACACAATGCAACATTGAGCTCAATGTGAATTTCTAGTTAAATGCAATCAGTTACTTTATGGATTACTTTTCTAACCACAGGACTGGATCCTAGATTCAGTCCTGGGACATCTCCTGTAAACAGTTGAGTAAAAGCGTTTTGGTTACAGTAGTGATATTTAAGGAATATTATTGTATTTTAAAAGTTGACACTTAGAAACTTTTTCACATAGAATCACCAATGTTATCCTATGGGAGGAAATTCACTTAGCAGGTAAGTAGTGTTATCGTTACTTTTTCTTACTCAGTGGTGGATCCTGGATCCAGCACTGGTGCACCTCCTGTAAACAGTTGAAAGAATGCGTTTAAGTCATACAGGCGATTTTTAAGGAATATTTGTAGTTTGTGAAAATCGACACTTTGAAACTTTTCTGCTGAAAACCAGACAATGGATTCCTATGGAAGGAAATACAAGTTACTGGTAAGTACGGTTAGAATTACTTTTCAGGGTCAGTGCTGGGCTAAAAGATGCAGCACTGGGTTCTCTCCTGATAACAGGTGAGTAAATCGGAATTAGTAGTTCGGCTGATTTTAGAGGAATATTATAAAGTTCCAAAACTCAACACTTAGAAGAATTTCCACGTGAAACCAGTCATTGTTAGCCTATGGAAGGAAATTCAAGTTACTGGTAAGTACGGTTAGAATTACTTTTCAGGGTCAGTGCTGGGCTAAAAGATGCAGCACTGGGTTCTCTCCTGATAACAGGTGAGTAAATCGGAATTCGTAGTTCAGCTGATTTTAGAGGAATATTATAAAGTTCCAAAACTAACACTTAGAAGAATTTCCAAGTGAAACCAGTCAATGTTAGCCTATGGAAGGAAATTCAAGTTACTGGTAAGTACGGTTAGAATTACTTTTCAGGATCTGTACTGGGCTGAAAGATGCAGCACTGAGGTCTCTCCTGATAACAGGTGAGTAAATCGGAATTCGTAGTTCTGCTGATTTTAGAGGAATATTTGTATGTTTCAAAATCGACACTTAGAAACTTTTTCAGCAAAAAGCAGGCAATGATATCCTATGGGAGGAAATTCAAGTTACTGGTAAATACGGTTAAAATTACTTTTCAGGATCTGTACTGGGCTCAAAGATGCAGCACTGAGGTCTCTCCTGATAACAGGTGAGTAAATCGGAATTCGTAGTTCGGCTGATTTTAGAGGAATATTTGCACAATGGTGAAGGAAGGGGGTGGGGCCTGAGGTGACATGTCTGCAAACACGCCCTGTGGCGCGTTTTAAGTTGGAGAATTAATTCCTCCTCAATCCCGAGGGTCCCTAGGGGCCAACTGGCCCACCAGATACCTCCAGTATGCGCCAGAGAGCTGCGTTGCAGAGAGGTGTTCAGAGGCCACGCCCTTTTTACAACACTCTGCAACGCAGCTCCGTGGCGCTTACTGGAGGTACCTGGTGGGCTAGTTGGCCCTCAGGGACCCTCAGGATTGAAGGGGATTTAATTCCCCATCTTAAAACGCGCCACGGGGCCTGTTTGCACACATGTCACCTGAAGCCCCGCCCCCTCCCTTCACCACTGTGCAAATGCGCCCCGTGGCGCGTTTTAAGTTGGGGATTAAGTCCCCTTGAATCCTGAGGGTCCCTGGGGTCCAACTATCCCACCAGGTACCTCCAGTAAGCGCCACAGAGCTGAGTTGCAGAGAGGTGTAAAAGGGGCATGGCCTCTGTACACCTCTCTGCAACGCAGCCTCTGGCGCATACTGGAGGTTCCTGGTGGGCTAGTTGGCCCCAGGGACCCCAGTATTCAAGGGGAATTCGTTCCCCCTCTGCAAACGCCCCAGGGGGCGCGTTTGCAGAGTGGTAAAGGAAGGGGCGGGGCCTGCGGCCCGATCGTTTTTTCTTTCCGAAGGGGGCTGTGTGGCCCCCCTTCCTTTTTCCTTTTTTTGGGCCCTGGGGACCCCATCCCCCAGGGCCTTACCCCTTCTTTTTTTTTTTTTTTTAAACGGGAAGGGGGCCGCGTGGCCCCTCTCCCGTGGCCGATTCCAGCCCCGGGGACCCCATCCCCCGGGGCATGGCCACTCTTTTTATTATTTTGTTTAAGGAGGGGGGCTGCTTGGCCCCCCTCCTCAGGCCTCCTTTTGCCCCGGGGACCCCATCCCCCGGGGCAGGCCTTTATTTATTTTAATTTTATTTTTTGGGGGGGAGGGGGGCCGCGTGGCCCCCCTCCTGGGCCACTACTTGCCCCGGGGACCCCATCCCCCGGGGCTGGCCCTCTCCGTTGGGGACCGTGGGGGTCCCCAATCCCCCACGGTCCCAGCCGGCTCCCCGCGTCCTCGGGAGCCGGCATTGCTTTCCACATGGGGAGCTGCTGACATGCAGCTCCCCATGTGGAAAAGCAATCTGCTTTGCTTCATTGAAGCGAGAGCAGGTTTCCTGCTCTCGCTTCAGTGAAGCAAAGCAGTTTGCAATGACAGGACGGAGCCGCGAGGCTCCCGTCCTGTCATTGCAAACTACAGTGTCCCGGGGGTAGGCACCCTGGGACACTGCAGGAGCCGGCCCTGGGGGGTAGCGGTCCCCAGGGCCATCAATGGCTCCAGGAGGGGGGCCGCCCTCCCCACATCTGCAAAGCCCCGGGGAGGTGGTGGTCCCCGGGGCTTCGAGGGTCCAAAACGGACCCCCATTTTAAATTTGTTAGTGCCCTGGGGAGGTGGCGGTCTCGGGGTGTGTGGGGGCTGGAGCCCCCCACACAGGTGATTTACTTTTAAAAAAAGAAGCCCCGGGGGGTGGCGGTCCCCGGGGCTGCGGGAGGGCTCAGAGCCCTCCTGCACCATTTTGTTTAAAGACCCGGGGGGTGGCGGTCCCCGGGGCTTGGGGGGGCCTTAGAGGCCCCCCATATAATTAATAATAAAGCCCCGCATGCCCCCGGGACTTGGCCCACCCGGGGGCCAATTAACCACGAAGCGCGGGAGCCCGCGCTTCGTTTTTTTTTTTTATCGGCAGGATCCGCGCACCCAGCGCGTTTTCTGCCGATGTTGTTGTTGTCAACCATGTCGACATACAGGAAATGATTGATATATAAACAATGGCCGTTTCCGGCGCACCTCACCACCGAGAAAGGCGACTGCCGAAACGCGTCTGGTTGTGATACGAGTCCCGGAATAAACATTTGGACTCGCCCCTGTGAGTGCTTCTTTCTTTGTACTTTATGTGCGAAATTGGCAGCATTTATATATATATATATATATATATATATATATATATATATATATATATATATATATATATTCACTGAAAAAACCATAGGTTTCAGGGACGTTATAGTTGAATGAATGAATGAATATTCGATTTATAAAGCGCTAACTTAGCCCATGGGCATCAAGGCGCTGCAGAGGACTAACATTCAACCAGATAAAATGCTCAAGCCAGGGCCTGAGTAAAAAGCCAGGTTTTCAAGGCCTTGCGAAAAAGAGAGTATGACTCAAGGCCCGATAGACCGTCCGGAAGAGAGTTCCACAGCATAGCAGCAGCAGTGGAGAAGGCTCTGCCTCCCCATCTGACCTTCTTAAACCTAGGAACCACCAGCAAGTTCTTGCTGGCAGACCTAAGCTGCTTGGTCGGGATATAGCGTTGAAACATAGCTTTGATGGCATCAGGGCCAGCTCCATAGTAGGCATTATGAGTCAAGCACAAAGTCTTGAACAGGATTCTTCGATCCAGAGGTAGCCAATGCAGCGAAATCAGGGAGGCCGAAACAGAATGATACTTAGGCAACTCCAACACCAACCTTGCTGCAGCGTTCTGTACCATCTGTAACCGTCTCACCAAACCCTTGTTAATGCCCAAATAAAGGGCATTACAATAATCGAGTCTGGACAATATCAGAGCAATCACGGCCTGCTTTCGTGATGAGAACGACAGGAACTGTGAAATGTTCCTATTTACAAATTATCATGTTAAAAACCTTTGAAATTCACGGAAAAAACCATAGGTTTCAGGGACGTTATAGTTACTTGCACATTTCACTCGTACAAAACCATAGAAATTCGCCCGTTATAGTTAGTTGAGCTAACTATAACTCACGCCCCCACAATGCACTGCAGATGACGTCACATGTTACATCATTCATGACATGGTCAGTGACATCACTGATGAGATCACTGATGACATCTCAAATGACATCACTGATGACATCACTGATGACATCATCCACGTGAAAATCTGATGCACCTCCTCATACCTTAATAAAACATTTGATACACCCATTCTAAAATACAGACTACCATTTTCGAAACAATACAGACACCAATACCAGTTACTACATACGCAGGCACTGATTCCTAGGTCTACACACACATCCACTCATTCACCCATAAAGTCACTCATACATGCAGTGTATCATCAATACAACACTATTATAGGCACTCATACACCTATACAAACACTCACACACCGCCACTCATCCAGAGTTACTCACACATCTAGTCAGTCATGCAAAGAATCAATCACACTTCTATTTACTCAGCTATACAGTTATACACACACAACCTCACTTATTCTTAGTGATATTAACATATACTTACTCTCTTATACAATCACTGATACAAGTACACACTCATCCATACAGCACTCTCACAATCACTGACTCTCACGTTTAGTCATTTATATACTCCAACTCTCTCATGCA
This sequence comes from Calotriton arnoldi, assembly GCA_963921515.1. Taxonomy (NCBI): domain Eukaryota; kingdom Metazoa; phylum Chordata; class Amphibia; order Caudata; family Salamandridae; genus Calotriton; species Calotriton arnoldi. The sequence goes on from CAWUFW010002092.1 coordinate 614,652, forward strand.
CTGCGTTTTACATATGTAGTTACTTGGACATGTAGCACTGAGATATCCATTCACTCACCAAGACACCAATACACACACTCACCCACCCATACAGCTGTTTCCACATGCACTCTTGAACCCATACACCCAGTGAATAAAGAACTCACACATCTATGCACAAAGTCACACACCTCCCACCCACTCACACACACACTCAGGCACCCAAACAAATACTCAGGCAACCAATCAATAACCCATATAGACACTCATGTAGCTACTCATCAACCAATGCAGCAGCTTACACAGCAATAGACAGACTGATACAGACATTCACAGTTTAGTCACTAACCCATGAATTCAGTAAGAGACATTTAATCACTCACTTATACAGTCAGTCACACACCTACTAAATCCTCCATCCACACACTTACACAGCCACTCATTCTACAATATACCTTGGCCAATATATTTATAAAACATATTTAAACTTTACAGAAGCACACAGTCACTGGATGATGTCATCAGTGATGTCATTTGAGATGTCATCAGTGATGTCACTGACCATGTCATGAATGATGTAATATGTGACGTCATCAGCAGTGCATTGTGGGGGCGTGAGTTATAGTTAGCTCAACTAACTATAACGGCCGAATTTCTATGGTTTTGTACGAGTGAAATGTGCAAGTAACAATAACGTCCCTGAAACCTATGGTTTTTTCAGTGAATTTCAAAGGTTTTTAACATGATAATTTGTAACTATAACGTCCCTGAAACCTATGGTTTTTTCAATGAATTTCAAAGGTTTTTAAATGCTAATTTCTAATTATAATGTTCATTAAACCTATCTGCTGTGCGATCCAAAAACAAGCTGGTGCTTGTAGTGTTATGGACAGTGGACGCAACCATGTTACCTCAGGCAGTGGGGAAGATCTCGGTCATGAACCTGTGTCGTCGCCCCTGTAAGCGGAAGCGCAGTGGGCTGGTCCAACGTACGCCACTCCAGCGTAGAAGTGTGAATAAATAGGCCGGGGTTCTGGGCGTGGTTCACTTGTGTGAAAGCCAACGCGTCTGCCAGAACGGCGACCCTCACCCTGCCACGTGCTGCCGCCATGACCGCGGGCCTCCTCAACACAAGCCCCCTGTGAACACAGCGGCACAGCACTGCACAGTTATGTCTGTACAGACTACTACCTTCGATCTACACTGTGGACAGCAGGACTCACAATTCAGATTGAGTCGCGATTCCAGATGACGGAGTCCAGTAGGCATGACACATTGCTCCCAGTGCGGCCCGCAGGGACCACGCATCATTGCAGACTGCATACACGCTGAGTGCCAGAGGTACCACTAACTCAGTGCACCACAAGTAAACGCCACGTGGCCTTATTAAGGCAGAATTCATTAAACAAAAGACATTGCTACCAGTGCGGCCCACATGGACCACGCATCATCGCAGGATGCGCACACGCTGAGTGCTTCAGGTGCCACTAGCTCACTGCACCATAAGTCATCGCCACGTACCCTTAAACCTACATAATATCCTTTTAGTATCCTTGCTTCAAGAACTTTTTTTATATCAATTATAGCTTTAGTACAATGACCAAATTCATCTTGCAAGTCCAAAGGAACACTGAATGGCAGTCTACACTGCGGACAGCAGAGCTCACAATTTGAATTCAGTCTTCATTTATTAATTGCAGACAGAATTGTACTCTATGTCGTTGAATTTTCTCAAGAGGAAGTGACAAAAAGCTTTCCTCGATGTCTGTGCTGACTACTGCCTTCGATCTACACTGTGGACAGCAGGGCTCACAATTCAGATGGAGTTGCGTTTGCAGATGACGCAGTCCAGTAGGCAACAGACATTGCTACCAGTGCGGCCCTCCCGGACCACGCATCATCGCTAGCTGTGCACACGCGGAATGCTTCTGATGCTCCTACCTCAGTCCACCACAACTGATGGACCCTTTATGACAGAATATTTTGTGTATGATTTCAGATCTGGTGCCCCTAACTTAGTGTAGCACAAGTCATGGACCCTTTATGATTGAATCTCTGTGTGTGATCTGATGATTACTGTTGTACTTGTTACCAGCACCAACCATTCCCGGAGGGCTGGCTTACACTCACCCCACACGCATCCAGCACAGACGTCACTGGACATGTGACCCTGGTAATAAAAAGGAGTCAAGTGCAGGTGCTCGTATCCAATTTCCACTATCTATCTGTGTCCGTGTGTTCATTATGTATGCAACATACTGCCCCTGGGCCCTACCACATTACATTGTGCTCTAGACAGCGTATGCAACCAACTTACCTTTGACAGTGGGAGAAAACTTTGGTTATGTAACTTTGTCTCGGTCATTGTACAAGTACGTACGTAGAGACTGGATGATTAGAGTACTGCAAGGAGAGTGTATAGTGAATTTATAAGTGCGTGGGGATTGGCGGAGTGACTGTATAAGTACATATGTTGGCGCACCCTAACTCCGACAACGAGCTTGTCTCTAATTGGCTGCCCTCCATGTCCCAAAAACTGAAATTTGGATTTTGCATGGCCCAGTATTGCTACAGCTGTAATACTCCACTGAATGTGCAATAAACATTCACACCCACACAGATGTGTCATGTCCACCATCTTTCTTGTGTGGAACTATGGATGAATGTAGGGTCAGTGATTCCCCGTACCTTCCATGTTGGCCATGTTCAGGGACTTGGCTCACAGAGTGACACATTGACGCTTGCGACCCGGGTGACGGCAGCACTACAACAAGAACACCGGCAGCAGTGTTGCAAGATTTTTTAAGCATTCTCTAGCCCAAAGACAACCAAAAAGTAGCCCAAACTAGCCCAATATTGCTACTTTAAGGAAGGAGGGGCAGGGACATCGTCAAGCAGGCGGTGAATGGATTGGAATTGATGTTGCAGCAGGCTGCCAAGTAAATATTTGTCTAATAAAGCGCTTTAACATACTTGTTTGCTGGAGCGCTGTATATATATTTATAATCTGGCAACTAGCACAAACCTAAATTTTACCGCACAACCGGGAAAAATATAGCCCAATTGTGCGTGATCTAGCCCAATCTGGCAACAGTGCAGCATCAGTTGATTCCTCATACAGCTCACGATGGAGCCACGCCCATAGCTCCGGAGTCATTCTTCACAGCCTCACGCAGAACTGGCATACGCCAGGCCAGCCCACTCCGCTTACGCTTACAGGGAAGGACAACAACGCTACATGGCCCAGATTTTCATTGCAGTGATATGCTGGTCACACCCTAGTTGTCAGTACGCCACAGCCACTCCCTCACGTCTAGTATACACCCACACCACACCCATCCAGCACAGGCGTCACAGGACACGTGACCCTGCCAATAAAAAAGACCGGGCGCACGTGCTCGACGCCATTTCAGAGTTGCTCGCACCGGATGCACTGTGGCAGGCACAGGCACACCGGCACGGGACGGTGACTTTCGGTCCACTGAGGTACGGGTACCGTAACTGCTGAGCGGGTGTACAGCCTGCGGTGATGGCCCGTCCCGGCGGTCTGGACAGCTCAGGTTTTGTGTGCCCTGCTGGACCGCAGTGTAGGCCTGAGCCACCGAACAGGGAGGCCTACCACCACGTGCGTGACCTCACTGTTCACTGAGTTAGTGGCACCGCAAGGACTGAGCGGGTGTGCAACCTGCGATGATGATAGGTGCACTAGTATGTCCTCTGGCATGGCAAAATCAAGACGCAGCACCAAATGTGAAACCTGTTGGCCTGCGGAGTGGGACTGCATGATGCGGAGAGTGCCCTGTCCGCGAAAAGGTGAGCAGTGAGGCCTGGGTGCGCAGCGGTGGGCAAATACGTCTGGGCGGCGGGAGTGGATACACAAAGGCGGCACAGCGATTTAGGCGTACGCAATTGTATATACTCTCCCATTACTAATTCTGTACTATGTTTAGATGTGGTAGCTCGAGGGCTCCACTAGGTCCCGGCACGTGGTTGGAGACACAGCACTCACTGTCCCTCTTCATCTCTTCCTTTCTCTCCTTCACACTCTTTCTCTCTCTCTTCTTCTCTCACTCTTTCTCTCTTTCTCTTTGTCTTCCTCTCACTCTTTCTTTCTTTTTCTCTCTCTCTTCCTGTCACTCCCACTGTTTCTCTCTTTCTCTCTGTCTTCCTCTCACTCCTTCTTTCTTTTTCTCTCTGTCTTCCTCTCACTCTTTCTTTCTCTCTCTATCTTTCTTTCCCTCTCCTTTGATGGACGCATGACGCACAATCTTATCTTGCTTTTTGTCTTGCAGGCCTGCAATGAAGCGTGGCCATCCTGCAATCAACACTCAACCTGAATTGTGAGCTTCGCTCTCCGCGTGTACACAACGGGTGAGGAGGTTTCTTCGGCACGTGGTGGACCCTCTTTGACACACGCCGGGGGTGTAAGGTGAGCAGTGAGGCTTGTTTGCGCAACGGCGGGCAGTCACCCCCGGGCAGTGGGAGTGGATGGGGTGCAGCAGCCTGGGTGCGCAGCGGCACGCAGTCACCTCCGGGCAGTGGGAGTGCATGGGGTGCAGCAGCCTGGGTGCACAGCGACTGTCATACACCTCTGGGCAGTGGAAGTGGATGGAGTGCAGCAGCCTGGGTGTACAGCAGCGGGTAGACACCTCTGGGCAGTGGAAGTGGATGGGGTACACTAGCCTGGATACACAAAGGCGGGACAGCGATTTACGCATACGCAGTTGTATGTACTCATCCATTACTGATTCAATTTTTATGTTTCAGATGACTAAGCTTGAGGGCTGCCCTATATCCCGGCACGTGGTTGGAGACACACCGGTGACAGAAAGGTGAGCTGTGAGGATTTTCTCCACAGTGTCAACACTCACTCTCCCTCTCCATCTCTTCCTTTCTGTCACTCACACTCTTTCTCTCTCTCTCACTCTCTATCTCTTCCTTTCTCTCTCTCACACTCTTTCTCTCTTTCTCTGTCTCTTCCTCTCTCTCTCATTCTTTCTTTCTCTCTCTTCCTCTCTCACTCTTTCTCTCTCTCTTCCTCTCTCTCACACTGTTTCTCTCTCTTACACTGTTTCTCTCTTTCTCTCTTCCTTGTATCTCACTCTTTCTCTCTTTCTCTGTCTTCCTCTCTCTCACACTTTCTCTCTTCCTCACTCTCACTCTTTCTCTCTCTCTCTTCCTCTCTCTCACTCTTTCTCTCTCTCTTCCTCTCTCTCACTCTTTCTCTCTCTTTCTGTCTCTCACTGTTTCTCTCTCTCTTCCTCTCTCTCACTCTTTCTCTCTGTCTTCCTCTCACTCTTTCTTTCTTTTTCTCTTCCTGTCACTCCCACTGTTTCTCTCTTTCTCTCTGTCTTCCTCTCACTCCTTCTTTCTTTTTCTCTGTGTCTTCCTCTCACTCTTTCTTTCTCTCTCTCTCTTTCTCTCTCCTTTGATGGACGAATGACGCACAATCCTATCTTGCTTTTAATCTAACAGGCTGTGATTCACGAATCGACGTCTCCCCCACACCACCACAGCTGAACGCGTGTACAAACTGCGATGATGCGTGGCCATCCTGACAACGCCTGACAAAGTTGCTTCAGCACGTGGTGCACCCTCTTACACACACGCCGGTGGCGGAAGGTGAGCAGAGATACTTCTTTCCGCAGCAGCGGGCAGTAACCTCTGGGCAGTGGGAGTGGATAGTGTGCAGCAGCCTGGGCGCACAAGAGCGCACAGACACCTCCGAGCAGTGGGAGTGGATGGGCTGCAGCAGCCTGAGTGCACATTGCCGAAACAGATAATTAGGCGTGTGCAGTTGTATGTACTCTGCAATTACTAATTCTATGCTATCTTTCAGATCACTAAACTTAAGAGTGCACTATGTCCCGGCACGTGGTTGGAGACACACCGGAGGCACAAAGGTAAGCTGCGAAGATTTTCTCCAGTGTCAACACTCCCTCTCCATCTCTTCCTTTCTCTCTCTCACACTTTCTCTGTTTCTCTGTCTGTTCCTCTCTCTCATTCTTTCTTTCTCTCTCTTCCTCTCTCTCACTCTTTCTCTCTCTTTCTCTCTACCTCTCTCTCACACTGTTTCTCTCTCTCTCTTTTCCTTGTATCTTACTCTTTCTCTTTCTCTCTCACTCTTTCTCTTTCTCTGTCTTTGTCTGTCTTCCTCTCTCTCACTCTTTCTCTCCTCTCTCTCACTCTTCCTCTCTCTCTTCCTCTCTCTCACTCTTTCTCGCTCTCTTCCTCTCTCTCACTCTTTCTCTCTCTCGCTTCCTCTCTCACACTATTTCTCTCTTTCTCTCTCTTTCTCTATTTCTTTGTTTTCCTCTCTCTCTCACTCTTTCTTTGTTTCTCTCTTTCTCCCTCACTCTTTCTCCTTTGCTGGACGCATGACCCACCATCTTATCTTTCTTTTTGTCTTACAGGCTGTGATTCACAAATGGTCCAGCGATGACACGACATGGCTGTACTTAGTTTTATTTGTTGTTGTTTTGTTTTAATAAAATGTTTTATATGTAAATCCATACATGACTAAGATTCTTATTTGTCCAACCTAACGTGACTGTCACATTTGTTTGTGGGGGTGGGGGTGAGGGAGATGGCGGACAAGGAGCTCCTACTGGGGGATGTCGGAGTAGTGTTGGGTGTCCGACCTGCATGATCGTTGCCTCCATTACATCTGTTCTCAGAGACTTAAGAGCCGGCGGTCTGGCTCGTAGATGAAGAACTGCGAGCCGACTAGCAGGCTCATAGGGGGAGAACCGCGGCCCGTCAGCTCGCAGAGGAACACCTGCAGGCCGACTAGTATAGGGAAAGGTGCGGGCCATCAGCTTCCAAAGGGATAGCTGCGGAACACTGATGTGGGGAGAGGGAGCGTGAAGAGCGTATCTCGCAGAGCGACACCTCCGGTATATTTCCAGTATTGGCTTCACAGATACAACAGTGGGCCCGAGAACTCGCACCCGAAGAGCTGTGAGCCGACAAGTGGTTTGCAGAGGCAGACTTGCGGGCCCAAGTATATTGTTGGAGGTATGCTGTTGATGGTGGAAAAGGGTGCGTTACCTGCTGATGTAGGGAGACGCAGCGTGAAAGCGGTATCTCGCACAGACAGAGCGCCGGTATATTAAATTGCCCCCGGGATCTTTCTTTTATATTTTCACTCGATGCGAGGCACAAGATGGCTGCTAACACTTCCTGGTTTGAATTGTTAGCAGCCAATCAGAGGCAAGCTCGTGCTCGGGAGTTAGGCACAGTCCAGATATATATATCTTTTTTTCCTTTAATATCTCAAAAACTACTGAACGGATTTACACCATTTCCACAAAACAGCGCTTTCTGCACCAATACCTTTCTCCCTGCCAAATTTGCAATTCTTTCTTTGTCACACAGTACATGTAATGCACGGCTCTCATCAAGAATGGAATCAGTAATGTCACAATTTCCCTGTTGCTCCACACATAAATACATGTAAAGAACAAATCAGAATAGTTCCTTTATTTTTTCAAATTGCAAAACTTCTCTCTATTGGTTATTTTTGAACTTTCCATATAAACAGTTTTTAAAAAATTTAAGAACACATATAGGTGAGAAGTTCAACGTATTCTATCAACAAACTTTCTAGAACATTCTACGACACGTGCAGGTTAAAAGTTCATCATTTTTTCAAACCTAACGATATTTTTTTGCAACATTTTCTCTAACATTTAAGGGCACGTGCAGGTTAAAAGTTCACCATTGTTTTAAGTTCGAACAGTGCCTTCCAAATGCAAGTAGCAGGTGTGGTTGAACTGAGCATCTTTTATCCTATCATATGAACTCTACGTTGAAACTGCTTTTTATTAACCAATCACAAAGATGCTTTTCGACAAACTAATATGCACCCTACTTTTTAGTAAACAATGTTTTTCATCTCCCAATCAGTTATCGTTTTGTATGAGAAAAAAAGTAGTTCCCCATCTTTAAACATATCTCTTATTCTACGAACGGACTGCATGAGCTACAGACATCTATCCATATCTTGCAGCTACACCTTCAAAATGCTAGTGTGGATCGTAGGACATAGCTATGTTTTCTGGTGCAAGAGGTATGCAGAACAGAGATGTATTGACTTAGACCTAGGTTTACAAAATGTGGACATTAAATGGTTTGGACAGAGAGGATTGAAGTGGCACCAATTACTCCCTTTGGTTAAAACCTGTTTGCATCTCCAACTCCCTGACCTCATGATTGTGCACTGTGGTGGAAACGACCTAGGCACATTGACTGGGGTAGGTTTGGAAATGCTAATGAAGGACACCTTTAGACAATTGATGTTGCTTTTGCCTCAAACTGTCTTTGTATATTCCAATATATGCCAAAGACAGAAGTGGAAATGGTCAAACAAATTTTGTCCTCAGATTGAAAAATCTAGGAAGAATCTCAACAAAGCTGTGTCTGCATACCTCAGAGACCATAGAATGGGGTCGATCTACAATAACAACATACGTTATGATATGGCTGATATCTACAGAAGTGATGGAGTACACTTCACAGATCAGGGAAATCGAGTTTTTCTGAATAACCTGAAGCTGTGCATCCGCACTTATATGTAGCTCCAACTAATAAACACAAAGGCTCTTTTTAGAGCCGCCTTATATTCCCAATATCGGTTCGCAGACTGACAACTGCGATCCGGCTAACACAGGGAGACCTGCGGGCCGTCGGGCAGCCTCGCAAAGGGAGAGCTACGGCCCGTGGGCTCCGCTTGCACAGAGAGAGCTACGGGCCGTCGGCTCGCAAACGCAGAGCTGTGAGCCAATGGACTGGTAGTGTTTTATGGTTTAGGGTAGTGCAGTGGTGTTTGTGTAGTGTAGGGGGTCCTGCTGTGGGTAGTGTTTTAGGGTTTACGGTAGTGCAGTGGTGTTTGTGTAGTGTAGAGGGTGGTGCTGGGGGTACATTTAGGGTTTAGGGTAGGGCAGTGGTCTTTGCGTAGTGTAGGGGGTCCTGCTGTGAGTAGTGTTTTAGGGTTTAGGGTAGTGCAGTGGTGTTTGGGTAGTGTAGAGGGTCGTGCTGGGGGTAGCGTTTTACGGTTTAGCGTTGTGCAGTGGTGTTTCTGTAGTTTAGGGGGTCGTGCTGGGGGTAGTGTTTTAGGGTTTAAGGTAGTGCAGTGGCGTTTCTGTAGTGTAGGGGGTCGTGCTGGCAGTAGTGGTTTAGTGTTTAGTTACGTAATGCAGTGGTGTTTGGGTAGTATAGGGGGTCGTGCTGGGGTAATGTTTTAGGGTTTAGGGTAGTGCAGTGGTGTTTCTGTAGTGTAGGGGGTCGTGCTGGGGGTAGTGTTTTAGGGTTTAAGGTAGTGCAGTGGTGTTTCTGTAGTGTAGGGGGTCGTGCTGGCAGTAGTGGTTTAGTGTTTAGTTAGGTAGTGCAGTGGTGTTTGGGTTGTGTAGAGGGTCGTGCCAACAGACTGACTCACAGAGCTCCGAGCCAACGGACTGGCTTCTAAAGGCATAGCCGCGACCTCGTGATGTGGGGAGAGGCAGCGTGAAAGGAGTATCTTACACAGACACAGATGTCAGTGTTGCCTCGCAGAGGTAAAACTACACACCCGATGGCTTCTACACGGAGAGATGCGAGCTGACGGACTAAGTCACAAAATGGCTGCCAACACTTCCTAGTTTCAACCGTTCACAGCCAATGAGCCGCGAGCTCGAGCTCGTAACCCTCAGCCAATCAGATGTCAGAATTCTCAAATATCGATATCTGTAAAATTTGATATTTCTCAAAAACTACTGAACGGATTTACACCATTTCAACAAAAGCGCGCTTTCTCGACCACAACCTTTCTCCCTCACAAATTTGGCGTAATTCCGTTCAGCAGTTTGACCTGTAGCCTTGTCTAAAATTTCCTATGGAAAATGCATTGAGAAAACACATTTTGGGACTCCCCTTTTTTCTCAGCCCCCCCTTGACCAAACACCCCAAAACTTTCAAGATAGGAGCTGATCAAAAAAGAGAAACTTTTTTGAAAATTTCGTAAAGATTCGTCAAACGACGCCAAAGTTATAAGCACATGGAGGGCTCCAGGAGAGGGGCCGCGCAACTCCCGTCCCAACATGAGTGAAGCCCCGGGGCTGCGGGGACCCCATCGGGCCCCCGCAGCCCCAGCGACCCCCAGCTATTATTTTTTAAGAAATGCCCGCAGGACCTAGCCCACCCGGGGACCTCATTAAAATAAAACGCGGGAACCTGCGACCCCAGCGTGAATTGCGCCGATTTTTTTTTAAAAATAAAAAATGCTTTTTTTGGCCCTGGGGTCCTTCTGGGACCCCCTGAGCAGGCCTAGGGGGTCACGGTGTTTCTACCCTGCCCCCTTCTCTTGTTTTATACCTTTGTTTCTCTGTTTTCTAGTGACTCGCTTCTACCGAGCCACAAGATGGCTGCCAACACTTCCTGGTTTGGAGTGTTCGCAGCCAATCACAGTGAAGCTCATGCACGGGACTTAGGCTCCGCCCAGATATTGAAACTTTTATTTTTCTTATTTCTCAGCAACCACTGAATGGATTTACACCATTTTACAAAAGGTCGCTTTCTGAGCCAAGCACTACCTTTTTGCCAAATTTGGGGTAATTCCGTTTAGTAGTTTCAGCTCTAGCCTTGCACAAAGTTTCCTATGGGAAATTGAATTTTTTTACTCTTATTTTTTGTATTTCTCAAAAACTACTAAACGGATTTACCCCATTTAAAAAAAAAAGGTCGCTTTCTGAACCAAGCTCTACCTTTCTGCCAAATTTGAGGTAATTCCGTTCAGCAGTTCGGGCTGTAGCTCGTCGCAAAATTTCCTATGGAAATTAACATGGAGAAAACGCGTTTTGGGACCCCCCTTTTTTCTCAGCCCCCGCTTGACAAATCACCCCAAACTTTCAAGATAGGAGCTAACCTAAAAAGTGCAACTTTTTGCAAAATTTCATAAAGATTCATCAAACGACGCCAAAGTTATTAGCAAATCAAAAAATGCTTTTCCTATGGAAACTAGGTTGTAACTATAACACCTACTGGCGACCGCCAGTAGGTAATATATATATATATATATATGCAAACAAAGTCCCTCCGAAGAAAAGACCAGAGGACACAGCGGGGAATACCAGGCAACCATTTATTCACCGCAACAGGCATGATGCATTTCGGCGTTTATGCCTTCCTCAGATGCCTAATTACCCTGGGTTACACTCTTCCCCTCCTTTGAATGTTCTAAGGTGCTCCAATTGGCTGGAGTATAGCAGGCTCTGTCGTTGTTGCTTACAGCTGTGATCCGGTGTTTCAAAGTCTCCAAATCCCAGCGTGCAATTCCCCAGTCAGTGTTGGTTACGGAGCTGAATAATGCTTCAGTGAGCGCTGATGTACCCAGCAAAGGAGGGAGAGGGCTAATGTGAGCCGAGTGAATCCCGTAATAAAGGTGTTCATGGCTGCCTCGGGTCCCCAACGCCTCAACATCAAGCACAAATACCAAACAGGGCCGTGACGTAGAAATACAATGATTCGACGTCCCCGTGCAGTCACGGACTGCTAGCAGCAGCGGCCGCTTGTCTGGCATGTTCCTGAGGTGGGCCAGCAAAGTCCAATCCCTTGGTAAGTTTTGCCACAATGCCATTATTTTTGCAGGCCACTTGTGAGATGGGTCCTCTGTACACGCGCTATGGTCCAGCTCGTGAAAATATGCAAACAAAGTCCCTCCGAAGAAAAGACCAGAGGACACAGCGGGGAATACCAGGCAACCATTTATTCACCGCAACAGGCATGATGCATTTCGGCGTTTATGACTTCCTCAGATGCCTAATTACCCTCGGTTACACTCTTCCCCTCCTTTGAATGTTCTAAGGTGCTCCAATTGGCTGGAGTATAGCAGGCTCCGTCGTTGTTGCTTACAGCTGTGATCCGGTGTTTCAAAGAGTCCAAATCCCAGCGTGCAATTCCCCAGTCAGTGTTGGTTACGGAGCTGAATAATGCTTCAGTGAGCGCTGATGTACCCAGCAAAGGAGGGAGAGGGCTAATGTGAGCCGAGTGAATCCCGTAATAAAGGTGTTCATGGCTGCCTCGGGTCCCCAACGCCTCAACCCCAAGCACAAATACCAAACAGGGTTGTGACGTAGAAATACAATGATCCGACGTCCCCGTGCAGTCACGGACTGCTAGCAGCAGCGGCCGCTTGTCTGGCATGTTCCTGAGGTGGGCCAGCAAAGTCCAATCCCTTGGTAAGTTTTGCCACAATGCCATTATTTTTGCAGGCGGCTTGTGAGACTGGTCCTCTGTACACGCGCTATGGTCCAGCTCATGAAAATATGCAAACAAAGTCCCTCCGAAGAAAAGACCAGAGGACACAGCGGGGAATACCAGGCAACCATTTATTCACCGCAACAGGCATGATGCATTTCGGCGTTTATGCCTTCCTCAGATGCCTAATTACCCTGGGTTACACTCTTCCCCTCCTTTGAATGTTCTAAGGTGCTCCAATTGGCTGGAGTATAGCAGGCTCTGTCGTTGTTGCTTACAGCTGTGATCCGGTGTTTCAAAGACTCCAAATCCCAGCGTGCCATTCCCCAGTCAGTGTTGGTTACGGAGCTGAATAAAATTACCCTTCACAGCACAATACCCATACCCCCCCTAAAACCCTACAATTACCCTTGGCACCCCAAAACACTTACCTACACTAAAACTTAAAATTATCCTTACCACCCCAAAACTCAAAGTCCCCCTAAACACGTATGCCTTTACTATTCATGACTTTACAACGAAATTTGATGTAAAGGCATGCGAAGTAAAGGCATATACGTTGTAATGACATGCGCTGTAATGGCATAGAGTTGTGATGGTACTTGTGATGGCATGCGTTGTAATGTTCAAGTTCAAAGATACTTTATTCGGCAATTCAATGCCATAAAAGTGCACGTTAAAAAAAGACATCTCATCGACAAAACTTTAAAACCTTTAAAAAATTTTTAAATAAGAACATTTTTAACATCAATTAGGGGACAGAGTTCGAATTAAAAGGTGAGGCGGAAGGCATCATATAAAGTGCAAAGTGCTGAGTTCAAGTACAATAGACAGTGTATCGTATAAGTACCAATATTAATGTGGAATGGGCACTGAATTAACGTGGAATGGGCACTGCATGCGTTGTAATGGCATGTGGTGTAAAAGTTTAGTTGTAATGGCTGTTTCCCGCTGGACTATGATGTGGGTTTTAAATTAGTATTCTAACACTGCTGGGGGCAAAAAACAGGGCAGGCGTTGGACAGTGACTAGTGATGCAAAATAGTATTCAAACACCACTGGGGGCAAAATTCAGGGCAGGTGCTGGACCATGATGTGGGTTTCAAATTACTATTCTAACAGCGCTGGGGGCAAAACACAGGGCAGTCGCTGGACAGTGACTGGGGACACAAACTGCTATTCTAACACCGCTGGGGGCAAAACTCAGGGCAGGTGCTGGACCATGATATGGGTTTTAAATTACTATTTTAACACCGCTGGGGTCAAAACACAGGGCAGGCGCTGGACAGTGACTGGGGACACAAACTACTATTCTAACTCCACTGGGGGCAAAACTCAGGGCAGGTGATGGACCATGATGTGGGTTTTAAATTACTATTCTAACACCACTGGGGGCAAAACACAGGTCAGGCGCTGGACGGTGACTGGGGACACAAACTACTATTCTAACTCCACTGGGGGCAAAACTCAGGGCAGGTAATGGACCATGATGTGAGTTTTAAATTACTATTCTAACACCGCTGGAAACAAAACACAGGTCAGGTGCTGGACAGTGACTGGGGACACAAACTACTATTCTAACTCCACTGGTGGCAAAACTCAGGGCAGGTGAAGGACCATGATGTGAGTTTTAAATTACTATTCTAACACCGCTGGGGGTAAAACACAGGGCAGGCGCTGGACAATGACTGGTGACACAAACTACTATTCTAACTCCACTGGGGGCAAAACTCAGGGCAGGCGCTGGACAGTGACTGGGGACACAAACTACTATTCTAACTCCACTGGGGGCAAAACTCAGGGCATGTGCTGGTCCATGACATTGGGCATAAATTACTATTCTAACACCGCTGGCGGGCAAAACTCAGTACAGGTGCAGTGTAGTGACTGTGGTTGATTTTTCCTTTTTCAAGACCAAAAGGAACATTTTTATGGACAGGAAGCGATGAATAGCTGAGGTCACATTACTTATTCTCACTCCACCTGTGGCATACGGCAAAGCAAGGGCTGGAAACTAACGGCCCCCCATATTCCTATTATAATTATACTTGATTCTTTTCTTGAGACTGTTGTTGAATTGTAGACTATTTTGTTTCCTAGAACATGTAGATAAATACAAAGGTTTTTTTTCTAAGATGAATTTGTTCTTTTGGTACACATAAATATATTGATTTGGTCAAGTTCCAGTGTCTCCCAAAAACCACAATCTGCTTGACAAAACAAGAAAGAAAAGTTGCACCCTTGCATCTACAAGCCTGAAATTGCAGCTTAACAACCAATCTACCTACAATATTTTTTCAAACAAAACATTTGAAAGGTAAACACAAAACTTTACTCTTTAATTTTTAGGACAAAAATGATGTGCACTTTACTCCCAATTGACAACTAGCAGATATAAAAAAAATCTGAATTTCAGCGTTGCACAACCAATTAGTTTTTTTACCATTTCCTATCTCATGCAGATTGTAAGCACTTGTGTTTTTTTCATCTCTTACAGCAAGTGAAAAATTAAAGGAGAACTGAAATGTTAATTAAAATATTTTATTTTGTTCATTTTGTTTTTGCAGAGCTGAGCAAAATGGCATCTACACGTCAAGCAAGTTACGTAGAATCCAGGCGTGGAAACAGTCTCTTGAAGTACAATGGCTATTTTTACTGTAAGGAGAAGATAACTGAGCCCAGGAATTATTGGAGGTGTGTGCATTATCACTCATCCCAATGCAGAGGCAGAGCGGTTACTCTGGAGCAGACTGTTGTTAGTACAACAGAGCATAACCACTCTGCCTCTGCAATGCAGATTGAAGTGAGAGAACATGTTCAACATATAAAAATGCTTGCATCCACCTCCAATGATCTCTGTGGCTCAGTTTTGCGTGAAGTATGACAAATCATTCCTAAGCATGTTGCTAGCAGTATGCCTTCCATTCCTAATCTCCATAGAATGGTTCAAAGAAGAGAACAGGCAAGTAATCCGCAACGTGTAGCCCCACAAACATACTCCGACATTAACATACCCCTTGAACTAACTTTAACTTTTAGTAATGAACCATTTCTTCTGCATGACAACAGAAAACCATCTTAAAAGAATACTCATTTTTAGCACATCCTATAATTTAATAACTCTAGAGAATAGTGAAATTTCGATGATGGATGGGACCTTTAAGTCCATGCCCAATACATTTTTCCAAATTTACACTATTCATGCAAACATTAATAATACCACTGTACCGTTAGTATATAGTTTACTCCCTGATAAGCAATCCTCAACCTAATTAGAATTTTTGTCTGTAGTTAAAGCAAAAACATTGCACAAAAGTCCTAGGAAAGTGATAATTGACTTTGAATTAACAATGATAAACACAATAACTAAATTATACCCTGAATGCCAAGTTCAAGGATGTTTTTTTCACTTTTCTCAGGCATTTCGGCGTAAAATACAAAAAAAATCCTTAGTTGAGGATTACTTTTCAAACAGTAAACTTCAATTTGAATTATGTGAGCTAACAGTGTTAGCTTTTGTGCCTCCTGAAAGTGTGGAAGAATACTACACTGCAATTTCTGAATCTGAATATTGTATCCAAAATGAAGAAAAATTGGCCCCTTACTAAATTATTTTGAGGACACCTGGATTGGCTCTCTAAGCAGGTCGGGTTGGAGGAGGGAGCCAAAATTCGCAATTGAATGGTGGAACTGCTACACAACCTGTTTAGAAGGAGGCGCAAAAACTAACAATGCCATTGAGGGATGGTACAATTCCTTCAACATAGCTATTGGGAAACATCATCCCAACCTGTACCATTTTTGGGGAAATTCTGAAGAAGGAACAGAGTTTTTAAGAAATGAGAACTGCGCAATCACTCGCAGGTAGCCTGAATCCACGCATTTTAAAAAAAAACAATGAAATGTCAGAACGACTATTGGCCAAATTACAACATTTTTCGTTTATGGTGGCTTCAGACTATCTTGAGAGTCTTGCATATATCCTAAATAATTAACACTGATACACATACCAGCAGATTACTTGCCTGTTTTCAAATTCCCCCACAGTTAAATTGTTATTTTTTAAACAAGTTTTAAACCAAATTCTCATTTATAATTTTTTTTATTGGTGGTTTACATCTCCTCTATATTATTTTTAGTTCCTATATATTTGCCTTGTAAAAAAAGTCATTTAACTCAGTTGCAAGGGTGAACTGCTTCAACATGCATGGGATGTTACTTTATGGTAATGACATAATTCACATATTTTTATAACTTACTGACAAGTTAAATACTTCTGCACTTCTGCCTTACAGTAAAGATAGCCAGTAATGTACTATAATTATATGTCTCAACACTTTCTACCCTACCACTACAGTTGTTTGCCTTCCATTTGATGCTGAAAGTTTCCCCTTTTGAAGTATATAAAGTTTATAGGCGTTTTTGAGGCATGTTTATTATGTTCGAAAAAGACTATTATTTATCATTTGATGCTATGTAACTGTGTTTCTTCTAAATACATTTTTAAATATTGTGCAAGTATTGTACATAAAATGTTCACTTTAAATGATAGTGTTCATCCATGAAAATAAATTCCTTTTTACTTCTACAAATAAGTCAATAAACAAAATTGACTTGCAAACCATGTGTCTTTTTTTAATGCCAAAAGTTGGAAATGTAGGTGTATAGAAAGGATAAGTTAATTTTAGTTAATATTTAATTGTTGAAAAGTGTATTTTATTTTGCTTTTTGTACTTTAAATTTATAGACTCCCAAAGTAATCATTTAGGAAATTTAAAAAAGAAATTGTTAGTATTTGTAGCTATCCAAAATCCCTCTCTCCTAAATTATCCCAACTCAGGACATAAATTGCGACAGTTTGATTCATAGATAAACCAAGGCTTAATTTTGCAATCATAGGTAATATATATTTTACATTAATACCCAGGTATTCATACCTATATATAGTACTTCCCCACCCACAACCCCTTTTTCCTTTGGCATCCCGCTCCTAAAGGTAAGTGTCTCAATGTTTTTAGCAAGTGTTTCCATTCATTTTTTTAAATTTTAGCTCTTAATTTAATGCTAGTTTTAATGCCCAAAAAATAATTTGTTAATACACAGTTACAAAAAAACGTCCCCGAGCATTAATATACTTTCCCACTCCAAACCCCTTATTCCTCTAGCATCCTGCCCCTAAAAGTGAGGATCTAATATGTTATAGCAGGTGTTTCCTTTTCAATAACATTTACCAACTCTCTTTATTTCTAAATTCCTTGCCATAAGAATTTTCAGATTAAAACTTATGTATTTACATTAGTACCCGAGTATTAACACACTCTCCCACCCCAAACCCCTTTTTTCCACTGCCACCCCGTCCATAAATGTAAGGCTATGAACCGTTATAGCGAGTGTTTGCAATAAACTACATTATTTCTAAATGCCACGCCATATAACATTTCTGAATAATACCCAGGTATTTAAATGAATACCCAGGTATTAATACAGTTCCCCACCCACAACCCCTTTTTCCGTTGGCATCCCGCTCCTAAAAGCAAATGTCTCAACCTTTTTAGCAAGTGTTCCCATTAAATTTTAAAATTTTAGCACTTAATTTAATTCTAGTTTTAATGCTCAAAAAATAATTTGTAAGTACTCAGGTACAAAAATAAGTCCCCGAGTATTAGTATACTTCCCCACCCCAAACCCCTTATTCCTTCAGCATCCCGCCCCTAAAAGTAAAGATCTAATATGTTATAGCAAGTGTTTCCTTTTCATTAACATTTACCAACTCTCTTTGTTTCTAAATTCCTTGACATATGAATTTTATGATTAAAACTTAGGTATTTACATTAGTACCCGAGTATTAATACACACTCCCACCCAAAACCCCTTTTTTCCACTGGCACCCCGTCCCTAAATGTAAGGCTATAAACCGTTATAGCGAGTGTTTACAATAAACTACATTATTTCTAAATTCCACGCCATATACATTTCTGATTAATACCCAGGTATTTAAATAAGCACTCACTTATTAATATACTTTCCCACCCTAACCCCCTAATTCCTCTGACATCCTGTCACCTAAAAATAAATGACTACTCCATTAAAACAAGTGTTTTATTTAAAATTATTACAAATTTACACTTTTTTAATGAAAAGTTCTAAGAGAAAAAAATATTTTCAGATTAATACTCAAGTTTTAAAACTATTACCTGAGTATTAATGCACTTCCCTAGTCAAAACTCCTTTTACCTCAGACATCTCACCCCAAAAGTAAGTGTCCCTCTTTAATACTTATAAAATAATTATCAACGATATTTTTTTTATCAGAGTAATAAACAGGTATTCATGTTACTACCAAAGTATCAATAAACCCCCCAAACCCTTAACCATCTCACAACGTGTCTCTAACATTAATCGCCTTAGCGGAGGAGCCACCACTGATGTGCAGTGAGACTGGAAGGGTGGGTCCACGAGGGATGTGGCCTGTGAGACAGGCTGTGCTGCAAGGAAAACAAGACAACTTTTGAGGAATTTCCTGAGTATGCTAGGGCCTGCGTGCAGTGGTGGCTGGTGAACTTTGAAAGTGGTAGGGCATAAACCCCCTCCTGGAACTGGAACAAGTAAGCAAGTGGAGATAGTGAACATGAACTCATTGTAAAAGGTTTGAGGCAGGGACAGTTCTGCTATGAGAATATTTGAAAACCCGGGAAAAATGGGACATTTTTCAAGAGTATTTTCACACAAAAAATTGGTAACACTCCACAGGGTCTGTAAGGGAACTTTTGCTTTGGGCCAAACAAGCTTCACAGTCACTAAAGGTCTAGAATCTCACCCTCCACAAGAATATCTACACAAAATGGTGGCAAATAGAAGAACTTTACATGTAATGTCTCCTAAAAGTTAGTTAATGCTATATGCATTAACAGTGCCGGCTTTAGTACTGGTGGCGCACTGAGCGACAATGTTTGTAGGCGCCCCCCCCAATGACCACCTCGCCACGGATTCCCTAACTACCCACATTTGACAAAGCCCCCTAGTCTCCAAAACCACTGTCTCTTAAATTCATTTAGTTTTATAGCACCACTCATACCAGTTTAAGGTGTCAGAACACTTTACATGACACATACATTGCATGGAGACAATCATACGTGTGTAAATCAGTGTATAGGAAATGTCACATAAGACAGAGGCCTAAAAGGTGTAGGAGTCACATGTCATCCATACTGGTAGGCAGTATAGTTTATGGGTCCTTGGTCCTGAAAAACACAAATTCAGAATTTTAAAATGTAACACCATTGTAAGGGGTTTTCTTTAATAAAAAGAATTGATTTATACCTAAATGAACCCTTTTTGCAATATTAGAATAAGTAAAGACTAGGCAAAAAAACATATACAGCTCTAAAATATTCCTTGCAGTTAGCATGCAGAGCTTTGAGGACAGTTAATAGCCCACTGCTCTGTATTAGGATTTTAGCTTATAAACTGCAAATAGCAAAATGATCTCTCTGACAAAAGCGATAACCTATTGACCTATTACAGATTATATGCACTTTGTTATCTGAATGCGACACATTCATTGCAGCAGGCATATTAACCCTCTCCGCTACGATAAGTCAAAACTTCCACTAGTAGACAAAGCTCCGGTCTCTCTCCAAGAAAAACACTAATTACCTGAGTTATCTTGACATTTTTATTGATAGTTTTTTATTGTTGGAACAAGGAAAATGGTCTAAGATGTTTTAACGCCTGGCATGGTGATGCCAATCGGCATAGCCACTGTTGTTACAACGTCATAGTTGTAATGCAGGCCGTTGTAATTCAGTTGTCGTGGTGTCGCTCTCATTAGAAAGGCATTTCGTGAACAAGCCTTCGTCAAAAGTAACTTTTCCCGACTGAAGTCCTCTACTTAGGACATCATATTGTGAAAGATGCGAGAAAGGGGTCACAATCGAGAATCTCAGTGATGATGCAAATGAATCTGCCTCGCAAAAGAAAGAAGTCAGGATATTTCTGGGAATGGTGGGCTGCTGTCACCAGTAGATACCCAACTTTACCCTAGTTGCCAAACCTCTGCAGAGGTTTACACACAAGGATGTGCCCGATCCGGTGCCATGGAACAATGATTGCTTGAATGCATTCCTGGAGCTGAGAGAAAGCCTTTGTTGCACTCCTGCATTAGAAATGCTAGATTACAGCAACATGTTTTCGCTCTCCTGTAGTGAAAAAGAAGGTTGTGCTCTCTCAGAATCATGGAAGTGCCTGTAGACCAGTTGCCTACTTCTCAGCTACTTTGGATCCAGTAGCATCCACGTTGCCCGGATGCCTCAAATCCATTGATGCAACAGGTGTCAGAATAGAGAGATGTGAAAGCACTGCAATGGATCGCCCTTTGACTGTCTATGTACCCCATTCAGTTGAAATATTGTTAACTCAAACTTGTACTCAGCACCTAACCAATAGTAGGCTCACATGGTATGAGTAGACTATTTTGGCTGCTCAGAATGTCACCTTGAAAAGATGTTCAGTTCTGAACCCTGCTACTTTGCTCCCTTTACCTGATTGTGATGTGGATGAGATCGAAGTAGAGAATGGCTCTCTTGATGTTACTGAACTATGCACCAAGCCCTTCCTGACATTACTGATGAGCCATTGTCTGAATCTGATTACACCCTGTTTGTGGATGGCTCTTGTCTTAAGGACAATGAGGGAAACCTGAGGGCTGCCTATGCTTACTGCTTTCTGTACTGTTACAGGAGCTGTGGAAGCTGTCTGGCTTCAAGGAGTATTCTCCATGTAGGTGGCAGAACGGATTGCTCTGATCAGAGCATGCTGTGTTTCAGACCAGAAAGTGACAATATTCACCGATAGTCAGTATGGGTTTGGTGTCATTCATGACTTCTGACAGTTATGGTCTCAAAGGGATTTATGACCTTGTCAGGGTCCCCGATCTACAATGGAGAAAATGTGAGAAAACTGTTAAAGGCCCTACAAATGCCAGCCAAAGTTGCTGTCGTTAAATGTTGTAAAGGAAAGGATTTTGTGACAATTGGAAACCGCTACGCAGATGAACAGGCACGTTATTGTGCATTAAACGTTTGCACTTTCAATGGTGAATATACAAATGAGGGAGCTGATGAAACCAATTTCAACCTCTTGATGACAATTGCTGATACATGGGAGGAAGTAAAGAGATTAAAAGACAAAGTTACTGAGGAGGAACAGCAAGGTAGGATCAGAGAAGGATGTGTGAAACGAGATGATGATATCTGGGTTTTAGGAGAAGGAAGTCCAGTACTGCCCAATTGTTTACTGCCACCAATGATGTGGTATTATCATGGGTCGATGAATGTAGGAACGGATGCCATGGTGAGGTTGTTTAGGCAGACTTGATTTAACCTGAAGTTACGAGCGATGGCTGAGGCATTGTGTTATAGATGTGTGATTTGCCAGCAAATGAATGTGGGAAAGCGAACTGCTGTTACACTAAGTCACACAGGCAGATCTGGAGGTCCTTTAAACAGAATGCAGCTGGATTTTGTTGAAATGCCAGTATGCAATGGATTGAGGTTCATTCTAGTAGTGGTGTGCATCTTTTCATGTTGGGTAGAAGCCTACCCGACTAGCAGATGTGACAGCCTCACTGTAGCTAAGCTGTTGTTAAAGGAACTCATTCCGAGATTCGGATTTCCAACCTCTTTGGAATCAGACCGAAGAACTCGTTTTAATAATGAGGTTCTGAGAATGTTATGTGCAGCGTTACAGGTGGAGCAGAGATTACATTGCAGTGGCCAGAAGCTTCAGGTTTTGTGGAATGGGACAACGGCACTCTGAAATTCAGGTTGGCTAAAGTGTGAGCTTCAATATCTCTGAAATGGCCTGATGCTTTGTACCTTGTGTTGACGAGTCTTCGCAGTGTCCCAGATCGAAGAACATGATTGTTGCCCCATGAGATAATCATGGGAAGGGCTTTGCGGTTGCTTGCTGTGCCTGCAAATATGCTTCTGAACACCACAGACGATTTGATGCTCGATTACTGTAAAGGATTGGCTGATGTGGTTTGCTCTATGTCTCACCAGGCTGAAGCAGCGACAGCACCGCAACATCAGGAGCAGTGACATGACTTAGTCCTGGTGAATAGGTTGTGGTGAAGAAACATGTGAGAAAGAACTGTCTTGAGCCGTGTTGGCGTGGCCCATATCTAGTGATTTTGGTCACTACAACTGCTGTGAAGTGAGGTGGATACCCTAATTGGGTGCATGCGTCCCACAGTCATAGAGTTCTGGGTCCCCTTGAACGATTAACAGCACCTCTCCCAGAAGAGACACCAGCAGTGGTCGAAAGGACAAAGCAAGAGGTCAGCCAAGGTGTAGGGAACCAGACAGAGTCTTCAGCACTTGGAAAATCGGAGGGGGTCACGACAAATCTGAAACTGAATCTGAACTAGACGATGCTTATGCTGTGGTGGGGAATGAATCAGATTCTGACTCCAACAAAGGAACTGGAGCTATGGGATCACCAGTAGTGGTGGAAGAAAGCTGGCCAAAGAGTAAAGAAAGAAGGTTGAAGTTATCCTCTGAAAGAATTCTTACACCCATTTCTGATGCATCTGGCGAATCTGAGCAGAGTTGGAAATGAAAGTGAAAGATCAAATCTCAGAGGGTCTAATAGATCGAGGGTGCCTTGTTGGAGGTACTCTTCTCCTGAGTAAACTATCTTGCTACTGATGACAACGAGAGTGACTTCTGGACATTTTAGAATAATAGTGGGGATTCAAATGAGACTTTCTAAACTTAGCGCCCGATATACGACCCTTTTTAGCACTCGCAAATGGGTAATCGGCCTGTTTACGGCCGCTAGATAGGGTTGTGGTATGTACAAACCCTATTTTGCGAATTGGTAACCTATTACCGACTCGCAAATGTGCGTTTGCGAGCCGCTATTACGAAGGAGCGTGCCAAGGGCGTTCCTTCCTAATAGCGAGTCGCACTGCTATGTACGATTGTTTTGCGACTGCAAATGTGGTTGCAAAACAATCGCAGTTACCACCTACTTCAAGTAGGTGGTAAACCAGTCGCAAATGAGAAGGGGTCCCCAGGGGACCCCTTCCCCTTTGTGAACGGTTGCAAAAATATTTTTAAGAGCAGGCAGTGGTCCCACGGACCATTGCCTGCCCTTGAAAATTTTAAAGGAAACTTTTTATATTTTTCCTTTTAAACGCATCCCATTTATCTTTAAGGAAAATGGGCTGCATTTGAAAAAATGTTTTACTTTATTTAAAAAAGCAAACACAGACATGGTGGTCTGCTGTCCCCAGCAGGCCACCATCCCTGTGATATGTGAGATTCCTAAGGGGTCACAAATTGCGACCTACCTCATTAATATTAACGAGGTAAGTCTTTAACGACCCCATTAGGAATCGCAAACAGTGATGGAGACACTGTTGTACATTTCATTTTGTGAGTCGCAAAACATCGCAATTTGCGACTCACAAAATGGAATGGTCGTACATCTGGCCCTCAGTGCTGTCTCTTTACATTTGCACTTCCTTATCCTACAAGTCTGAGTGCTTTGAGGAACTTAGTGCTGAACGAGACTGAATTTCCCTATCTAAATTCAGAAGAGTCTTCTGTGGGAAACAACATTTACATTGCGGATTTTACACCGCGTGCAAACACAACGCGGTCGTTACAACGACCACGTTGTTACAACGCAGTGCCATTACTACACAAGTCGTTACAACGACTTGCGCTAGATGGTGCTCTAGACTAAGGAATAGTATGATTTACTATTCCAACACCTTCCCTAGTGTTGCACACACTGGAGTTGGAATAGTAAATCATACTATTCCTAAGTCCAGCGCGCCATCTAGCCCAAGTCGTTGTAACGACTTGCGTAGTAATGGCAGTGCGTTGTGACAACACGGTCGTTGTAACGACCGCGTTGTGAATGCATCGCAGGGTAAAATCCACGATGTAAAGAGTTATATTCGTCTTCTATGCTTGTTGATGGATTGCGAGTAATGATATTGGAGAAGCTTTTTAAAGAACTTGGTCCCCATATTATTAGAGATGACTAAGGAACTTTGTTGAGTTTCTTAAAAGAAAAATACCTAGGCCTGAGTGAAAGAAGAATAAAAATTCGGCTCAACATTTAGAAGAACACAGGGTAGGGCTAGGGAAGCCTCATGAAGATTGTACATATTTTGTAAATAAAGTTCAGCACAAATAAAAACTGTTTTGCTGTTTGCACGGGTGGAGAACAACAGAGAAGATTCTGTGGCTGCTATTTCTCTACCCGCTTGGTCTGGGTCTAAATAGTATGGAAACAAATAATACTAGTCATAGACATAGGCACATAATAGGTATGATATTAATATTTGTAGTGTAAGGCTTGATAGCGGTAATTGTAGGATTAAATTTGGGTTCAACTAATGTAAAAAAAACACATCTGAGCAGAAATCACAACACAAAATAGATGGAGGTAAATATTTATTTATTAGGGCAGCCTTTTCATGCTGATTTATCTAGAGGAGATTATCCATTAAATGCTTATACTAACCTGCTTTATCAGTATAATGCAACAATTGACAGTGAAACCCTGCAGCAGCTAGCGCCTTTAGCAGTATGTTAACACAATTGAAGCAAGCGATTGTTTGTATGCAGTTACCTGCTTCAGTAGATGAGAGTATCACATACCACCGCATACCATTGACATATGGCATTACATATAGCTTATTGTTGAGTATTTTCTATGGAAAGGGTCATTTTCAGTATTATTATTCTAATTATGATTTGGTTTTTTCAGAAGTTTCACTGTTCAAACCTTTAAATCGACATTCATATGCTCAGGTTGCTGAAACTGTTAGTAGATATTTAGCCCAGATAAAAACATTGGATACTGCTTATGGACATAGGTATAATTTGACCTGTGTTCTTACTGACATCGAAAAGAAATTCTTAGATCAAGTATAAGATAGATATTGAGCTGTAAAGGCTAATGCAGCTGAAGGAATTCGTGTTATGCAGTGGTCACTGGAAGAGGTAAATCATCAAGCAGCAGGAAATACTGGAGCATTGACATTAGATTTGCAACACCAAGGAAAATTGTGTGCTCACCATGATAAGAATGAATACAATACTATTCCTGTAGGGGAAAGTGAGTGTGATCATACCTTTGAGATTTGAGGATCTTGGAAATTGTTCCTGGATGGAACTGACCCTGTCATTCCTGTGGTTTCTTTTATTTGTGGCAAGAAAGCATATTTTAGGTTACCAAACACATGTAATGTAGGCATAGTGATTCCAAAGATTTATCATGTGGAGAATTTTGATCATCCTGTTTGGGAGGAGAAATCTAGGTCCAAACGAGGTGCCAGTGCTTGAGAGATTGTGAGAGATATTTTTGGTGCTATCATTCTTATAATTCCAAATGTAGGGGTGATATTGAATGACATTAAGATCAGAAAACTTTCCACTGCAGTTGTCTACTAGTATGGCTGGAGCTTTATTGTTTATAAATACTGAGATGGTTGCTTTTAGGGCTATGGTTTTGCAGAACTGTCTTGAGTTAGACATTCTGCTTGCAATGGAGGGTTGACTCTGCCGGATGTTGAAGGTACGACAGTGTTGCACTTACATCGCAGACAAAAGTAAGGAATTACAGAAGTACATAAAGAATATTACTGACATACATAATGAATTGAGTGGATTGGCAACAGAAGGTGTTTGGGATTCAGTTGGACGTGGATTTAGTACTATAGGTAGGCGGTTTGCAGATTTGGGAAGTAGTATAGTTTGTTCCAATTTGAGACCACTGTTGATTATTGCCCTCTGTGCAGTAGTCTTGATTGTGAGTGTGAAGGTGTACAGGAAATACAAGGCAAAGAAAGGAGTCTCTTAAAAAAGGGAAGACAGAGTTAGGAAGCAGAATGACTATTACAATGAAATGAAACATTTGGAAGAGTTCAAGCAAACACAAATCGCCACAACAAGGGTTTAACTTGGCTAATCTGATAAGATCAAGAGATAAGGTTAAGAGATTTTGTGATGGCTTGATACGCCATCAGAGAGGTAAAATCGAGCAGTGTAATTTTGATCCCTTTCTGAGATACTGTAGGAGTGCATCATAATCATGCATAGTCAGCACTCTAATATATTCTGTGTGATGAATGTTAATAATTGAAATGGGAACACCCACAGCAACACTGATGGAACTCCCCTTTCATGCAGAGTTATGTGAGAAAGGAAAACATATTTACAAGGCCATGAAAAGTCATTTAGGGTCTTGTACATATGGGGAAGCCCATTGCACTGCTGGTGCAGCAATAAAAGTGATGTACCGGCTACGCAATGGGCTTGTAAATAAGCCCCTAAATTGTCCAAGCAGAAGTGCTGACAAGATTAGAAAATAAGTTCATAAGGGGTCTTTTTAATCTTCCCCCAAATTTCCCTGTAACCCCTTTAAGATTTGATCTTGCACTCAACCCTATACACTTAGTGGTTCAACTTAAACCCCTACTATTCTGGATAAGACTTTGGTCCACCAGGGAATTAGCAACGTACAGAGATTGTGTAAAAGAACTAGTATCCCTGGACAAGGACGTAAGTACACCCTGGCTGAAGGCGATAAAAGCATTATCCCACAGAATTGGCATGGCTAAATTATGGAACACCCCGGAGCAGATCACCAAAAGTGACGCCTGTGGAGTGAAAACACGGTTCTGGGAGGAAACTGTATTGCAAACGTGGAAAGTACATCAGGAAAATTCTATTACCGGTCAGTTTCTCCACCATAAATGTTCTCCCTGCCCGGAGCCTTACATGGATCGCATGTATTCACGCTACTCTAAGCGCCTGTATGTCCAATTTAGGTGTGGCATATTGCCCCTGAGAACTCATACTATGAAATGGGACAGGACACTTACAAACAACAAGTTCTGCCCAAATTGCCCTACCATCGCGGAAACTGTTGAACATTTCATGTTCTTCTGCCCACAATATAGAAATCCGCGTAAGAAATGGCTAAAAGCAGCATTAACCTCGAAGGATGTGAGACACTGTGGGGAAGCATTAAGGCTCATTAAGAGTGACACTAGGGAATTATTCGCACTGGCAGTATCGCGCTATCTGCTTTGTGCGTGGATCCAGAGAAAGAAGGTCATAGACAATGCGTCCCCTAGGATAGCCAGCTTGTAGCGCAAGGCTCAGTATGCCCATGTAGCCCGAAACCGGTCCCAGGATGCTTGTTTCCGGTCCAGGGAAGACATGGCTTGGCAGTTCGGGCTGGACTGTTCCCATGAGGCACAGGGTCAGACTGATTTGCATATGGCCATGTCTGAACTGGGGTGGCGGAGTGAGCTAAAGAATGATGATGGATTAAACCCAGATCAGTTGACTGGGGGTGAGTGCTTGCAATGTTCAACACTCCGTCCATCATCCCCTTTGGTTTTGCTTTGTTCGCCCTAAGTTGGCAGGGTATGCCCAGACGTGGGTCCCTTGCTCACTTTGCCACTGGATTCAAGATAGCCTGGCTGATGAGGGCTGTGAGCCCGAAACCGGTCCCAGGATGCTTGCTTCCGGTCCAGAGAAGACATGGCTTGGCAGTTTGGGCTGGACTGTTCCCATGAGGCACAGGGTCAGACTGATTTGCATATGGCCATGTCTGAACTGGGGTGGCGGAGTGAGCTAAAGAATGATGATGGATTAAACCCAGATCAGTTGACTGGGGTGAGTGCTTGCAATGTTCAACACTCCGTCCATCATCCCCTTTGGTTTTGCCATGTAGCGTCCTAGCACCCCATATGCGTAATTCAATTATTATCGACATTGGGGAATTTGCATTTTTTATGGCTTGTCCACGTAATTTATTTTAACTGTACATGAATTTGTACTTATATGAAGAATACCCATTTAATAAGATTATTTTTTATTGTGTTGGGGCTATTAGGCCTGTTCTTCTTATTATCTACTAATTTTAACCACCGACGTTTTTTAAAAAAAATTGTAAATAGGATGTTGTATGGTGTTTTTATTGAAATTGATTTGAATTGTGCATTTTTGTGATTGTAGTTTTTTATGGCTTACAGCCGAAATAAAAGGTTTGATGATGAAGATCAAGAGATAAGGTTAAAAGATTTTGTGATGGCTTGATACGCCATCAGAGAGGTGAAATCCAGCAGTGTAATTTTGATCCCTTTCTAAGATACTGTAGGAGTGCATCATAATCATGCATAGTCAGCACTCTAATATATTCTGTGTGATGAATGTTAATAATGAAAATGGGAACACCCACAGCAACACCGATGGAACTCCCCTTTCATGCAGAGTTATGTGGAAAACATATTTACAAGGCCATGACAAGTCATTCAGGGTCTTGTAAATATTTCATGGCCTTGTAAATATGGGAAGCCCATTGCACTGCTGGTGCAGCAATAAAAGTGATGCACCGGCTACGCAATAGGCTTATTTAGCCCCTAAATACTACACAATTTAATTGACCCACTATACAGGGTTGTCGTATGTTGCACTAAAAATCATGAGGCACTGCACTCCCCCTCTCCTCCCCTTCTCCGGTAACCATCATCCATTCGGTTGAGGTCAGGACCCTGTTATTACTATTCCTGCTCTACTAGGATATAGGAACGGATCCATTATAAGCACAGGTCACTCCTGGATCACTCTCTTCAGTTTGTCAGCTTCCTCTGGGTGCTCCTCATGCTGGGAACATTCTGGACTTAACATGTTGGACCTCTCCTTCATGGACAGTCTTATCTCCTGCAGGGCCAGTCACATTCCATCCCTCTCTCACCAGTCAGACACAATCCTAGATTTCTTCAGGCAGATCTTCTGCTCCTCTAGCAGAAAGTGGTGAGTTCAGGTGATATCCTGTCATCTCTGGGAAAATGCATGTCAGGCAGACACTGGCCTTGATTACAACACGTCTTTGAGTACTCTGTGAAGCACTCCATTCTTTAGACAAGAAGAAAATGGGACTGGAACCAAGAACAGTGGTCTCAATCCCACTTTTATACACATTTACTAGACAAGTGATATGGATCATTGTCTCAAGCTTTAGATCCAGTTTGGGGTGGCTCTCTTTCATGTGTCCTTCTCAGGCTGATCTCCAGATACAGCCTTTGTATGAAGTGACACCTCTCTCAGTAGGCAATACTGGGGCTGGCTCCAAGCAGGAATACCCACAACATGGGCACAATGAAGTGTGGAATCTTTGCACCTGACTGTCATCTGACTTCCTGAAGCAATAACCAGGAACAAACAAAATGAAAGGCCTGGACTAGAAACATCCTCACCTTAAACAGTAGAAATTGCAGTCTCGACCCTCACTCCTACCAGCTACCAAATCGCAGTGTGCAGGAATAACTAATCAGCAGTCCCTTGCTAACAAGGGCCTCTTGGAATTTCTAAAAGTAGCCCTGTCCCATTCATGTTCACAGAAGTGGCTGGGTCTCCACTCTTAAGCAACAGGAATACAGAAAATACAGTTCCACTGTCTGAGGAAGCAATCCACTTCCTCCATTTTGTGCCATGTTATGTTATGTTAAATTGACTTGGCATAGCGCACAAATCACCCTAGGGCATCTCGGCGCTGCTTGTGGATCAAAAACAGGAGTCGATGAGGGTGTTTAAAATAAGTGGGCTTTGAGTTGTTTCTTAAATTTACAGTAATTTGGGCAAGAACGCACGTGAAGAGGAAGCTTGTACCAGTACACGGGGTGAGATAAGAAAAAGCCTTTCCACAGCTGCGTGTTAAACGGATGCGAGGGACCCACAACAGGGCTTTTGAGCCAGATCTTAGATCACGGCAGGGGGCATACACTTTTATTCTTTTCTGAAGGTAAAGTGGGCCTTTGCCCTTTAAGGCATTATATGTGAGACAGCAGATTTTGAAATAAGAGTGTTTTTTCACGGGCAACCAGTGTAATTCTTTCAGCAGAGGCGCCGAAGAAGTGCCAGAAGGGCAGCTGAGCACAAGCCTGGCTGCCGTTTTTTGAACAACCTGAAGTTTATAGATCAACGATTCACTGACGTTAGCCAACAGGGCGTTGCCATAATCCAGTCTGCTTATTACGATGGCCTGAACCAAAGTTCTCCAGGCGGAGATAGGGAGGTAAGGGAAGATTCTGCGCAATAAGCGTAGTTAATGGGAACATGAGCCAGTGGTGGCCAGAATGTGCTCTCTCATAGTTAAGGCTTGGTCCAATTTTATCCCAAGATTCTTTCCTGCTTGATTGGGCATCGGGGTGGCACCCAGTTGATGAGGCCACCAATAATCAGCACAGACGGAAGAGGCTTTACCGAACAGCATGATCTCGGTCTTATTAGCATTCAGCTGGAGATAGTTCTCATCCATCCAGTCTGAGATGGCTAACATGCCTGAGGAGAACCGTTCTTTTTCTGCCACCAAGTCATGGCCTGGCATAAACATCAGCTGGGTATCGTCTGCGTATGAGATTATATCAAAGCCAAAGCGCTCTGCGATCCCAGCCAAAGGAGCCATATAGATATTAAACAAGGTGGGGCTCAGACATGAGCCCTGCGGCACGCCCTTATCTAAGATTATTTTACGTGACGAATAAGGACCCAAGATGACAGTTTGATGTCTATCAGTCAGAAAATGTTGGAGCCATTTTAATGCCAGGCCCTGAATGCCAATTTCTTGTAGCCTTTCCATTAGCCTCATATGGGAAATGGTGTCAAATGCTGAGGAGAGGTCCAATAATACAAGTATCACTGGGTTTCCTGCATCCACTACCAGGCGCAGAGAGTCAGTTACTACCACGAGCGCCGTCTCTGTGCTATGGCCTTTGCGGAAGCCAAATTGGGAGGGATCAAGGATATGGTTAAGTTCAAGATAAGAACTGAGTTGCTTATTAATAAGACCTTCAAGCTGTTTACCCAAAAAAGGTAATAAGGATATAGGGCGATAGTTACTTAGCGATTTTTGATCCAATGTAGGTTTTGTTAGAATGAGACGTACGCAGGCCGTCTTCCACTCTGGCGGAATGGTACCTGTTTTGGTTGAACAGTTAAAAATCTCTGAAATCCATGAGCGCAAAGGGTGGCCAACAGAGAGATTGTTTTGGGTGGACAGGTATCCAACGGGGAACCAGACTTCGCTGATACCAAGGAGCTATGGATTTCTTTCAATGAAAAAGGCTCAAAACTATCAAGAGTGTGAGAGGTAGTTGTTGACTGCTTAGGCTTAAGCGTAGAGATCCCTGAGTCTTGATGGGGGAAATGTGAAATTTTGAATAAATATAGGAAATTTTATCCTGAAAAAAATTGGCCAACGAGTCGCAGAAATTCTGGGATTCAGATGGAGACTGGGAGCACGCCAGAGGAGTAATAAAATCATGGACTATATTAAAAAGGGCTTTGGAGGATCTACCTGCCCGGTCGATTTGGTTGATAAAAAAGCTACGCCTGGCTGTTTTTATGTTGCGGTGGTAGCAGGCCAGCGCTTGTTTATACAAACCCTTGTCTAGGGGTCTCTTGCTCTTACGCCAGCGCCGCTCTAGATTCTTGCAATTTGATTTTCTGTTTTTAACTCTGGTGTAAACCAGGGGGCCGAGGGTCGGTGATGGGTAGAACGGTAAGTTTTATGAGGGACGGTTATATCCAAGGCAGCCGTCAGAGCCGAGTTAAAAGACTCCTACAGCTCCGAGACCGTTCGATTATTTTGTGGCAAGCTCAGATGGAAAGCTTCCTGAAAGGCTTCAACAGTGAGTTTATGCCATGGTCTGTAGGTGCCACCTGCCAGTCTACTGTTCCTAGTATTAGACAGGGGATGAGAGGACTGAACATCAAAAAGGATTAGATGATGATCTGTCCACGTGAGAGGTAGTGGTGGAGCCTTACTATCCAAACAGTCAAAGTTGGACAATAATAGATCAAGTTTGTGGCCAGCTGTATGTGTGGGACCTCTAATTCTTTGGGAGAGTCCTAGTGTCTCTAGGTCCGTTAGTAGCTTCATTACTTCTGGGTTGGCAAGGTCCTCCCCATGGAAATTAAAGTCGCCAAGGAGAAGGAATTTCTTTGAAGCTAAGACATATGTGGCTATCTTTTCCACCAGCTGTTGACTAAAGTCAGTCTTGAACCCAGGGGGGCGATATATCAAGGCTCCATTCCAACTATCAGTTGTGGAGACTTTATTTTAAAAATACCTAACTCCATAGAGTCGGAAAGGAAGGTTAAAATCCATGTCACATTGATAGGGTTTTTAAAAACTACGGCTATGCCACCACCCATTTTTAAGCTTTGATCAAGTTTTATAAGTTTGTAATTATCTGGGATTGCTAGCGCAATAGCTGGGAGATTAGAGGGATTTAGCCATGTTTCTGTTAAAAAACAGATATCCGGAGACCGGGAGGTGATTGCATCCCATATTTCCGTTGCATGCTTAGGTAGTGACCTTACATTGCAGAGGAAGCTTTTTAGCTCATACTCAGTTGTGGTGGGGGAAAAGCTCTTCCCCGTACAATTTCCAGAGTCGTAGTTATTTTGAAAATGACATTTATAACATGCCACCGGGCCTTCTAGTGTGCGTGAATAGCTATTAGTACATTGGAGTTGTTGTAATGGACTGGTCTTATGCTGGACTCGTATTTGGTGTAAGGTAGCCGCTGAGTAACAATGGTGATAGGTAGCCTTATTTTTTACATTAAAAGAGCCAGGGGGTCCTGGCTCCTGGCGACGACCAGGCGCAGACGGGCGCAGACGGGCTTGCCTTAGGCGCGCCTGCTGCGCATGTCCGCTGCGCATCCATCGCAGCATCGGTCTTATGAACGCGAGTGACAGCAACACTATAACACTAACCAGCCTCCTAGCCGGAAGTGGGGCCTGAATGCTTTCTCCACACAATCAGCGTATGCTGCGGTGGACCGGAAAGCAGGCACCGTAGGAAGGCGAGCGAGGGAACAGGCGACACAGTGCGGTAAGTAAATACTTAAAATATCAAGAAAAATAAAAGGCTGATACAGTTAAAAGCAGTTAAAGCTATATAGCGAGGAAATGCCGCCACACAGCGCTTGCTATGTTGCTATTTTAAAACAGTATAGAACAGTAAACAATTAGCCTGGGCTTGAAGCTGCACAGAAAAGTTTAACAGCTATGTATGGCCGGTCACGGACATGCAAATCTGTGCTTGATCCATTAAATCCTAGGGGCGTCAAAAAAGGATCTCACTGGCTTAAGTACTCAGACTCACGCACACAGGTCTAAAACCATACATGTATCACAGGCACATTGAACATGCACGTGTACTCGACATGCATATGGGATGTCAGCACAAAGTTCTGGGTCTCGAATAACAACTAAATTTCACTCTAAAATGGTAAGTAGGCTGCCCTCACACAGACACTGATAAAAGATCTGGTCATACTGTAAATAATTAAACAGTGTACACTGCCACCACCACTTTACTTGATGAATCCTGAACAGGAGCATCAGTCCACTGTTCACCATGACGGCATGCTTGTTTTGCCTGTCCAGGTCCCAGATGAAGTTCTGGACCCTGAATTGTCAAGGAAAAAAGTAGTGTCTATGCCCACACAATAGGTTAGCAGAATGTCAGAACCAAAATTAAAAGTCGGGAAACCAGTTTCACATGCAGGGCCACTCAGTAGGGGAACATGTCTATATACCATTCATGGAACTTTCCTGTACTAACAACATAGTTGCCATTTTGTCTCCAAAACAACACTGCCTGTAATTGCCTAGATTGAGGGCTCTTCATTTTCTGCCCTGTCCAAAAATATTACCACAGATGTACCCTTACTCAAGGAGGTAAAAACCATCCAGGCCCCATGGTCTGTAAATGGTCTCTAGTTACAGCAAGGCTGACACTCTCAGGCAAAATTGTACATCATTGTATCTTATACTTACAAAATAGCTGCAGGTCTCATGGACAAAGACACGACTAGCAAAGGTCTCATTGTATGCCTCGATCCTCAACGTTCGCTCCTTCCAGTTCAGTGCGTTCTTCTGAATGAAGAAAATGAACTCCACACCAGCGATCTGTTAAAAAAGGCAGCACATTAATACAGCAAATGCACACTTGACATGCTTGGGCTGGGTGTAGGGAATCACAGGAATATTGCTTAGATACCAAAGGAGACAAGCTTAGCCCCTCCCAGCAAGTTCTGAAGTAGACCATGTAGTGTCTATCTTGTTCAAGCCCTACAACATGTAGCCCATCATATCATTCCATCTCCTACCAAATCTGGCCTAATGACAACCATACCCCAACAGCATGCAGGTCAGACTTGGCGCCACTCATAAACCAATTATATGCAGGTTTGGACTCACAATCCTCCATATGGAGAGGAGGGAGAGGATGTGGTCCGTCGGCTAGACTGCCGACTTTGGTGATGGAAACCAGGGTTCGAGCCTCGGGGTCGCGTCCACATCCTGTGATTCTGGGCAAATCACTTAATCTCCCTGTGCCTGAATGTGTAATGTAAATACGGTGCTCATGTAAAGCGCTCCAATACCTTCGGGTCGAGTTCGCGCTATATAAATATGCAAAAACAAAATTTAAAAAAAATATGCCAATGACTTCCAAGTAAGTCTCCTTGTGGATCCAGGTATGCTTCAGCCACTTGATAAACATACTCATTGTGAAATGTGTTGTTGCTTAGAGATACAAATGCAAGTACAACTAAAATCATACAAGCATCAGTATTGTGTACTCCGGCTAGGAATCCTGATGGGAATGTGCTGATGTCAGAATGAGAGATTTGATTAGTGGGCCATTATGATTTTTATAGCATATTGGGCATCCATAGAATTAAAAATATTGGTAATGTGTGAAATCTCATTGTAGTGGAATGGAAGGACCTCTCTTAATCAAAGTCTTGTTGGTGCCAAAGTGGCCCAACTGCAGTAGCTTCAAACATGGACAGCCTGGTTGACGACCATTGACTGAAGATCAATACTGTCAGCAAACATACTCATCAGCTACATATTCTGGGTTTGAGACAAGGCTCTTCTGGCACCTCTACTCACCCTATGGTCAGGTGCATTGCGTGCAGCAATGATACTTGTGCATCCACAATAGACTTAATTCCCTAGACATCATAGTGGTTGTAGAATACGTCAGTTCTTGCTGACGTGCACTGAGCAGAAATTGTTTGATCGTTCACACCTTTCAGTTAATTCTGACCTGCAACTCATTTCTGCTAAATCCTATTCCTGCAACATTTCCCAACTCGTGATAGTTTTTTCAGCTCTTCCCTTTAGAAACTTTGGGGCATATTTACAATAGAAATGGCGGAGTGCGGCGTTAGCCTTCTTGGCTTAACGCCACGCTCCGCCACTTCTGAAACGCAGGGCTGCACCATATTTACAACAAAATGGTGCAGCCCTGCATTTCCCCCCTGTGCTGGTGCTAAATTTAGCTGCCTAGCGCCAACGCAGGCACCCTTGCACCATAGTGCAAGGGTTTTCTGCGTTGCGGGGGAAGATTGTTTATGGGCAGGAAAGTCTCCCTTCCTGCACATAAACAATCTTTAAATGTCATTTTGTAACTTCTATGTGTGCTGCTTAATGCAGCACACATAGAAGTTGCAAAACGTCATTTCTTTTAAAGATTGTTTATGTGCAGCAAGGGACACCTTCCTGCACATAAACAATCAATGATGTTTTGCTGTTTCCAAGTGTGCTGCACAACGAAGCACACATGAAAACAGCAAAAATTAGGATAAATTAAACATTTCTCCTCATTGCGCCAGGGTAAGGCCAGGCTGTCCCTCGTCTTAATTTTGGCGCTGCCCCATATTTACGCCACCCTTGTAAATATGGGCCAGCATCAAAATCAATGGGTGTTGCAGTGAAACGCCCAACGCAACACCCATTGCCCTCCCCTTTCATGCTAAGTATAGCGTGAAAGGGGGCCTTATTTACTAGGTGGCGTTAAGCCACGTTAAGTGGCTTAACGCTGCCCTCTAAATAAGGCAAAGCCCCTATCGCCACCACAACGTCGTGAAAAGTGACATTGTGGTGGCAATAGGGGCTTGTAGATATGCCCCTTTATTTGAACATAAGTCTTTTCTTCGTGGATTTTTGTGGGAAAGGCAAGGGTCATCACCAGGTAGGGGGAAATAATCTTTCTTTAACAGATAAAGTAATTCCTCTCACTGAGCAGCACCAGCGTGCGGCGACAACATTAACCACCTGCAACTGCCTTTACCCAACTGCCAACCTTAAAACCCATCCCATTATGTTTCACATTCCATATTCCGCTATCTTCACATTCTGCCTCTATAGCACACATCTTCCCCCCACAAAACAACAACAAAAATACAAACATAAATAACAATAGACACTTATATATATGTTGTAATGCAACAAAATACACCTTACCATCATAAGAGTTTTGTTATGAAAATAATAACAGATCTTAAGCTCAATCACTCTAACTGATAATCATCAAAAGGAGCAGGTGGTTTCCTCGTTCCTACTCTTCGTCATACATTGCCATTACTTCCAACACCATTACTTCCAAACTCACTCACCCTTCCTCTCTCACCATGGCTACTCCCTGCAACCTCACTAAACCTACTTCTCGCATCCACATCAACTTCCTTCCCCAGAACATAACCACTACACTCACTTGACACACCTTTCCCATTTCCACTCAACGTGATCATATCATCCTTCACATTGCATAAACTTACACAGCGCAAATTCCATCGCCTACCATCCTCCAACTCCACTGTACATCCCAACACTTTCCTCACCTTCAATGGTCCTGATAAATTAGCTGCCCTCTTTATAACACCTCCCATCGCTGATCTATCTACCCTTCATGCTGGGTCAGTTCGAGCCCCAAACATCCAGTCATTCACTGGGACTAACTGCGAGGCCCAATAGTAACTTTTGATATCAGGGACGGCTAAACCTCCGTCATAGACTCCTCTCTGTAACTTCCGGAGCGCTATATGTGGGGCTTCCCCACCCCAAAGCAGGGAGCGCAGCTCGGCCTCCGCCCTCTGGAAGGAGGTGTGGGGAACTTCATAGGGTGTGTTTTGTAGGGTATATAAAAGTCAGGGCAGTGTCATCATTTTGTACAGGGCTGCTTGGCCCATAAGTGTAAGGGGAAGCAAACACCACTGTTTCACATCTTTTATTTATCTATCCAGCTGTGGTGTTAGATTAAGGCGGTGAAATTCTTGTGGGTCTCTGGTCACCTCGATTCCCAAATATTTGAAACTCAGAGTTTCTATGGGGACTTTGCATCTAGAGGTCAGGTTGGGGATGCAGCATGTCAGAGGACATAGGAGGGATTTTCCTAGTTAATTTGGTAACCCAAGTAATCTCCGAAAATACGGAAGATTTGGAGTATTATGTCTGCCAATTGTCGCGGATAATGTACGTATAGTAAAATGTCATCCGCATAAAGGGAAATGCGTTCCTCCCACTCCCCTCCCCCTGGGATGCCCCATATCAGAGGGTCCTGTCTATTCCATGCCGCAAGTGGCTGCAGAGCCAGGGTGAATAATAGTGATGAGAGGGGGCAACCACGGCCTCGTTCCTTTCTGCAGGGGAAACTCCCTGAACACTGAGTTGTTGGCTCGTACTCTTGCCAAGGGTTGGTGGTAAAGCAACTTCACCCAGCTGATGAACTTATGTCCAAACCCCAGGTGTCCTAGTAGTGCAAGGAGGTAGTCCCATTCCACACTATCAAAGGCTATACTAGCATCCAGTGATAACAGCGCCGCGGGTTCCCTCGCCCCCGTTATGTGGAGGACCCCAAAGAGTCACCTTAGGTTCAACCTGGTGCCCCTATGGGGCATAAATCCGGATTGGTCTGGGTGTATCAAGAAGGTGATCACCCTGCAGAGACGCATAGAGAGGATCTTGGCTAATACTTTCACCTCGTAGTTGAGTAGAGAGATCGGGCGGTAGGAGCTGCAGTTTGGTTGTGGCTTCCCATCTTTAGCAATGACCACTATCAGTGCCGTCCTTTGTTCACAGGGAAGAGCCCCCTCCTCCCTTGCGTCTGTGAACATGGCCAGTAGGTGTTCTGCTATTTTGCTTAGTGTGCATTTGAACAGTTCCACAGGTAAGCCGTTAGGCCCTGCTGCTTTCCTTGATTGGAGTGCCTGAGTTGCACTATCTATTTCTTTTAATGTGAGATGGCCCACTAACATGTCCCTGTCAGCCTCCGTCAGCGTCAGTTGAGGTAAACGTATGTCTCGTAGGAATTCTTTGCATTCAGTCTCCGATCTTCCCCTCGTCGAGGAATATAGCTGCTCATAGTAATTGGCGAAGGCCTCTGCTATCTACTCCCCTGTACAGTAATATTGCCCCTCGTGTCTATAATCTCTGGAACCAACCTGTTCTTCGCTCGTCCCTTGTCTAACCATGCCGGGAGATTGCCTGCCTTGTCCCCTACCTCATTTAGTCTGTGTTGGGGGGCCAAGGCCTGTGCTCTCACGCTATCTTCTAGCAGGCTTTTCAGCTCTTTCTGCTTTAATTTTAGCTGGTGTTGCAATTCCCGAGTTCCAGCTGTCCTCCAGTTTGGATATCTCTGCCTCCAAAGTATCACTCCTTAACCTCATCTCCTTCCGGGATGCCCCTATCATGTCCTGAGCCTGTCCTCTTAGCATGTTTTTAAACGCCTCCCACAGTGTAACCCCAGAGGCCACCGAACCCAGATTCTCACTGAAGAAGCGTTCGACTCCCTTCCTGACATCTGAAAATAAATTCTTATCTTTAAGGTACCAGGGATCTATCCACATGGGCAGAATGTGGGTCCTTCTTGGGCCTCTTAGGGTTACCTCCACTGGGGCGTGGTCAGACACCCCTTGTGCCACATGTTTAGCCTCTGTAAAGTCACCCAGATCACCGGCCTGTGTGAACAGGTAGTCGAGTCTGGACAGGCTCCCATGGGCCACTGACAGGTGTGTGTACTGTTTAGCAGTGGGGCATTAGCTTCTCCATATATCGTTGAGACCCAGTGCTATCAGGGAGTCTCCCAAGTTGCCCACCCTTCTACCCGTGGCCGACCCCCTCATCGCATCTAGTTCAGTGGAGATGATATCATTCATGTCCCCTCCAATTATCAGGCGTCCCTCTGGAAGTTCTAGAAGTTTATGTCCTAGTACGTCAAGTGTGGGTGTCAGTATTCCCGGTGGTGCGTATACCGAACAGAAATTAAGTCGCTGCACCTCCCAATAGCCTCTCAGTGCCACAAATCTGCCCACTAGATCTGTCCACACCCCGTCCTTTCTAAAGGGAAGCGAGGCTCTGCAAAGAATGCCCACCCCCTTGAGCCCGTAGTGGAGCCTGAGTGTGCTAGCAAAGTGTAGCCAATGTGATTCAGTGCCATGCAATGATTGCCTCGGAGATGCGTTTCCTGCATCAAGATTACATCTGGGGCTCTTGATGAACTGCAGCACTATGGTTCGTTTAATTCTACTGTTAAGGCCGTTTATATTCCAGGACCATATTCTAATTGTCTTTTTTATGACTATCGTGAGATCCCATGATGTGTAGTGTTCCCCTCCCGTGGCCTCCCACCCGGGCGTGGTCGTCTTCTGTTGTGATGAGGTGTGTGTATCATGGAAAACTGTTGTGTCGGGTTTGCTTCAAATGAGCATTTCAATAAGAAGATATAACAATGCAATAATGAATCCCCCTGTCCAACCATGGATCCCCCACCCTGCTACCCTGCTAAATCGGCTACTCATACCCCAACTTCCTGCCCTGCAAAGCGCCTGTCGCCCTTTGAACTGTTTACTCTAAATACACTATTTGTGGGGTGGGGGGGGCTTCTCGGCCGAGCTGAGTCCCTAAAAAGTCAGCAAAAACGTTTAATAACCTCTTTTCTTCACTGTGTCCTTAAGTTAGCAAATCTGTGTCCCCCACTGAGCATTGTGGTATGTCCTGAACAAGTCTTGTGGCCTGCAATGACCCCGCAGAGATGAAAGAGTAGACGTATATGGGGCAATGCCAGCACCTCCATCCGGTACTATGTCTCTCGACCCTAGCAGGAGGTCTTCTCTTGTCCAGGTAGTCCCTTTGTTCCTTTTTAGTGAGTCTCATCTTCATTACGGCTGCATTCTGGATGATTCGTTGCTTCACTTTGTTCTGACTGTGGTGTCAACTCCTTGTCCTGGTGTGGTTCCCTTCTGGGATGTCTCGGCCCTTTACTCCTGCATCGAGTAGTCATGCACCATTCCTCTAGCCATTCCCATGCCTCTTCCACAGACGTGAAGTGCCATGTTTTACCTTTCAATATTATTCTGAGCTTTGCCGGGAAGACCATCATGTATTTTATTTCCCTCTCCCTTAGTTTTCGTTTTACCCCCTCATAACTTCTGCGTTGTTTCTGTACTTGGGTAAAGTCCGGGAAGAAGTGGATTCGGGTGTTTTCAAAGTGTATTTCTCCCTTGGCTCTTGCCGCCTGAAGGATCGCGTCCCTATCCCGGTAGTTGAATATTCTTACTATTATTGTTGTCGGAGGTGGCCCCGATTTGGGCAGGGGCACCGGGGCCCGGGTTTTGGATGCCTAGTCCTTGTCTGCAAATTTAGTCCCTGGTGGGACCCTCACTCGGTGTGGTGCGAATCCAGTGCAACTTTAGTTTTCCCCTCTCTGGGTTCAACCTTCCAGCTCCTCGTGAGGGGGGGAAGTGCTCCTTCTTGCTCAGTACCACCTGGGCCAGAGCACTGTCTTTCTCTGGGCCACCACTAATCCCGGCTCCACCACGCGAGTCGAGTAGTCAGCGAATCCACACTGCTCAATCAAGCTGGGAAGGGGGAGGGGGGGGGAGAGAGGCCAGTAGCTGCTCAAAATGTCTTTAGGTGAGGGGGGAGAGTTCCTTCGGTGCCTCTCTGGAATCAGAATTTGCCCAGTTCCCTACCCCAATGGGGGCTCCCCCTCACCTTGTAGTCTGCATGGCATTAACTCTGTGCCAGCTCCTCACTGTGTGTGCTGCCCGGGCCCGCCCCTTGGCGGTCCCTCAGCCCAGGCACCACTCAGCCATCTCTGTTCCTGGTGCAGGCCTCTCCCCTGTGCGCCTCCCAATGTACCAGAACCCAGGCCAGGAGTGCTCGCGGCCAGGTGGCTCCTCTATTCACAGGCCTCGGTGCTTTCGTTGCCTCTCCCTGCTGCGCCATGCCACTGGACATGGGTGTCGCCTCCTAGACACCTTCCTGGAGTCTCTCCTAGCAGCGGGGGAGGGGGGAGAGACTAACCTCAAATCCACTTCACCACCGCTGCGGGTGGGGCACGCTCTGGTCCCGACTCTTGTCTTCCGAGCCGGCCTCCTCCGCAACCTTGATGCGCTCCCGGTCTTGGAAGGCTGCTCCAGTGCCTCGCCCGCGGCCCTCAATTTAGCGGGTCTCGGACCCGTTCACAGTCGTAAGGCCCCCTCAGGATGGTCTCCGGTTCTTCCCAGAGGGATCTCCTATCTTGTGGGAGATCTGCTGGTCCAGATCATGGACGGATTGTGAGGCCAGCTCCTAGAAGGTACGGAGCTTGCTCAACTTGCGGCCATCTTCGATCACGGCTTAGCCAAGCCCAAAGGACTAGTATTTTACTTCTTGCTGCTACAAAACCTCATGCTCCAGTGCAGACATGTAGTCCACAGACTATTAATGCAATTATGGGCAAAGCACCCACAAAGTGAGAGGATATTCCATTTTGGATTACTCACATATGTAATCACTTGGAAGCAGTATATCCTCACACTACACCCCAAGACAAGCATAGAATGTTAACTATGAGTGTTCCACTTAGAACTCTACAAGTAGGCACATTCTGAAGATGCCTTAATTTGACTCTTTGCCTCCGCTAAAGAAAACTTGAAAAGCTGACAAAATGAGCCACTGTCCTTCTCCAGATAAGCCCAAAATCTGATGACAAAGCACCCTGATCTGCGATGGACCCTGTCCCTTAACTCCTGAAATAACTACACAAATATGTACTATAACTGAGTCTTCTCTTTGATTGATAAACTGTTATATTTTAGAAAGGTTTCTCGCTGAACCTATTCATTAATATGGTCAGTGGGGCCTCATAAAGGCAATGTTATGCACACTGTATGTTACTCGTATCTGCTTCATGAAACAATGTGTTTATTGGTTACTATGACAGTCTATGTCCATGTTAGAAATGGGATTTTTGGTAGGCTTGGGCGTGGGCCAAAGCCAGGCAAAAACCACCACTCTAGTCAGGATAAGGGAGTTACACATCTAAAATAACCCC
Source organism: Calotriton arnoldi (assembly GCA_963921515.1). Classification (NCBI taxonomy): domain Eukaryota; kingdom Metazoa; phylum Chordata; class Amphibia; order Caudata; family Salamandridae; genus Calotriton; species Calotriton arnoldi. The sequence continues at coordinate 657,078 of CAWUFW010002092.1, forward strand.
TGCTCACCCCCTTGGTAGCTTAGCACGAGCAGCCAGGCTAATCTTAGAGGCAGTGTGTAAAGCATTTGCACATAACCAACAGTAATACAGTGTACGCACTACAAAAGGACACCACACCAGTTTAGAAAAATATCCAATATTTTTATATACTTAAGACAAGACCAAAAACGACAAAAATCCACACTACAGTACTTAAAAATCTTCAGCTATCAATATATGCTTTAAAAACAGTTCCTTGATGTCGATAGCTCCGTTCGGGGCTATCACGGCGTCATGAGCAAACAAATCCAAACAGTTCTGGCTGACCGCGGCGTCGCGGCGTCGCGGGCCAGCTACGGTGTCGGGAAGACCCGCAAACAGTACCTTTTAGAAATGCAGGGCGTCGATGACCTCTCGTCGAGCTTCCGAAAACACGGCGTCCGCAGGCGTCGGTTCCGGAGGTCGGTGCAGGAGTCATCGGGGCCCTCGAACTCACACGCGTTGCAGGTCGATCTCCTCTTTGATGGAGTCAGGAGCGCTGGGGTCGGCAGGTGTCGGGTGCTGCGGTGCGAAGTGCAGCGGTGCGGTGTGCGGTGCCCTCAGGTTGCGGTGTGAGCAGCGGCTCGGTGGCGGCGTCAGTGGGCGTCGTCGGTGAGACCAGGGTCGCGGTGCGAGATGAAGGCGGTGCTCGTCACGGTGCTGGCAGGTCACGGTGCAAGCAGCGGCGTCATCGTTGCTGAAGCGCTGTCGTCAGCTGACGAACTGGAGTCGATGGTGCCGGTGTCGGTAGGCCAAGGCTGCTGTGCGGGATGAGGGCGGTGCGTCGTGTAACTTTACGAACGGTGCCCTCGAACCACGGTGCAAGCAGCGGCGTAGATTTTGGCGTGGAGCGGCGTCGTCGGGGATACCAAGGCGTCATCGTGAAGCGAGGCGGAGCAGAGTGCGGTGCCCACAGGTCGCGGTGCGAGCAGCGGCTCGGTGGCGGCATCACCAGGCGTCGTCTGTGAGACCAGGGTCACAGTGCGGCAGTGCCCTCTGCGGTGCCAAGGCGTCGTCGTGAAGCAAAGCGGTGCGGAGTGCAGTGCCCACAGGTCACGGTGCGAGCAGCGGCTCGGTGGCGGCATCAGCAGGCGTCGTCGGTGAGACCAGGGTCGTGGTGCGGCATTGTGGCGGTGCCCTCTGCGGTGCCTTCAAGACACGGAGTCGGCAGCGGCTTTTCTTCTGTTGCAGCACAAAACACACAGTCCCCAGTGCTGAGGGCAGAAGAACTTGAAGTCTTTGCTGTTCCTGAGACTTCTTTAACAGGGGGCAAGCTCTACCTCAAGCCCTTGGAGAAACTCACAAAAGTAGATTGCAGAAAGTCCAGTCAAGGCCTTTCACTGCCCAAGACAGAAGCAGCCACTGCAGGCCAACACAGCAAAGCACACAGCAAAGTGGTAGTTCTTCCTCACAGCTTCTCCGGCTCTTCTTCTTGGCAGTCTTCTTGATCCAAAAGAGTTCTAAAGTTCAGGGGTCTGGGCCCCAGTATTTGTATCCAAAAATCCTTTGATCTTTCAGGCAGAGGGTGTCTGTGCCCGGCCAGAACCAGTTCTGCCTTCTCTGGTGTGATTTCCTGGCAGGAGGTGAAGACGGCATTGTCAGAGGCAGACCAGGCCCTTTGAGGTGCAAGGAAATCTCCTCCCCCTTCCCCCATCGCAGCCCAGGTCTATTCAGCCCTTTCCTGACCTACCTAGACTATCTGGAGCCCCTCCGGCCCCCCAGCCTTCTGTCATCCGAAACCCAGACAGGCAATCTACATTCCAGCAGAGGCACACGGGATGACTGAGCAAAAAAATACCTACTGTCTAAAAGTGGTATTTTCAAACACAGAATGTAAAAATCACCTTCACTAAAAGATGCATCTTTAGATTCTGAGTTCAGGCATACTAAATTCTATTTTCTTACCGAATTCCCTGGGCCAGTTATGTTTATAAGATGTTATAAACAAACCTCCCATTCTATCCTATGGGGAACTGGTAGCCTTGCAATAGTGAAAAACTAAATTGGCTGTAATTCACTATCAGGACATGCCACACACACCAGGGCATGTCCCACCTATCACATACACTGCACCCTGCCCACAGGGGTACCTTGGGCCTACCTGAGGGGTGTCTGACATGTAAGAAAAGGGAAGGTTAGGGACCGGCCAGTGTGTGCACTGGCCAAGTCGACATGGCAGTTACAAACTGCGCGCAGACTTCTGCAATGGCAGGTCTGAGTTACCGTTTTCAGGGCTACTCACGGGGGTGGCACAACCAGTGCTGCAGGCCCCCGAGTAGCATTTGATTCACCAGCCCTGGCACACGCAGTGCACTTTACTAGGGGCTAACAGGTAAATCAAATATCCAATCATGGAAACACCCATCCATAACACAATTTACACAGAGAGCATATGCACTTTAGCACTGATTAGCAGTGGTAAAGTGCCCAGAGTCCTAAAACCAACACAAACAGGTCAGGGAAAAATAGGAGGAAAAAGCAAAAAGTTTGGGGATAACCCTGCAAAAAGGGCCATTTCCAACAGTCCATATGACTTCTTTATGACCTGTACATTCTGTATGAACCACACTCTGCTGCATTATGGAAAACAACAAAAAATAAGAAAAAACTCTGTGTGTTCCACTTGCTATGTTACGACCAATAGAGGAATGTACTACATAGGGAGCTATATTTGCAAGTATTGACAATACTAAGCATGGTACACCTTCGTTGGCCATGTTACAGGAGGTATTAAAACATATACAAACTGAGCATAGAGCCAATCTGGCAGTCAATTTGGCCATTTAATTGATTGGTAATTTTGAAACTGTCTCTTCGATAGTTCTTAGTAATGTTCGAGGGAAAGGGGCAGTGCTTGGCTGTTGTATCCATTCAAGATCGTAAATGTGACCTACCTAAAATTATTTCCGTGATTATTTACCTCTGAAAGTCAATATACTTTAGGTAGTCACACCTCAAAATTGTAACTCAGAATGAAAATGAGTGTGAGGTTTCAGTGAAAATAAAAGCACCAGAAACAAAAGGGAAGAAAAGCAGAAAGCTAACCTAAAGCACAACTGGACCTACCCCACAACAGGAGTCTGGTAGGGGAGAATACAACTGGAGGCACCATGCAAAAATCAAAAAGCAGGATTGATATCAGTACACAGTTGGACTTTCTGCCTGCTCTTTGCATAAGTCTGGGGAGAGTAGGACAGAAAGGAGCGGATGAGTACTGCAGGAAAGACAAGTACGGCAGACAAAGAGTGAGAGAGAACAAGCACACAATGGTGAGGTTAGCATGAAGAAAGAAAAGAAAGGTTCAGAATCAAAAGTTCCTTTTAAGGAAAAGAAAGTGGCTGGACTGACCAAAAAGCATGCTTCAGAAACTGCGAATGCTTCTGCAGAATGTAACATGGGTTGTAGCGCTTCAGGACAATGTAGTGAAAGTAACTATAGTTCGGCAGACTCTCAGAGAGCATCTGGTAGTGACTCCAAATGAAAAAATATAGATCCTGATCTAGATTATGGCAGACAGATTATTCCATCACAAACGGCGAGGATATCCCATCTGCCTTAGAAAATAATGCACTTGTAATAAGGCTGACAGGATATCTGCCACGTCTGTAATGGAGCGATCTGTCTGCCAAACTCTAAATCATTCAGATAGAAATACCTGGTGTACATATAAACCCTCCTGATAGGGTTTATGATGTAGAATTACAGATTGAAGGGGCGATATTGCACAAATAAAATCAGTATTTTGGTCACATTTATTGAATGCCTATGACATAATTCTTGCACAGGATGATTTCCCTCCAACTTTTGTAAAGGGATGCACCTCTTGAGGAAAAGATAATTATGAAAGCATTTTCCACCTTCAAACCTGGGGATCTAAGGGAAACATATATGCATGAGTGGGCTCTGGCATTGTATAGAAACCAAGCAGAGTGGGACAAAGACTCTGTATCACCTGTGATTCCCCAATCTGTGCAGGCTTAGTATGAGGCCTGGGTGAAATTTTAACTATGCTGAAGTAATTGAAGTCATATTGGTAATTACATGCTATACTTGTGATGCAAAATTACAGAAAATTATGCAATTTCATCCGTTCACATATTTTGAAGTAATTTGGGACAAAAATTCCTACCCGGGAGCAAAGGAACAGAGCATGAGCGACTGCTGCTGTTCCTGTTCCCTTGCATTTAGTGCTATTTTATTAGCACAAAATGCTTCCTCTGGTAGATTTTGGATGTGAGGGTGCATTTTGCACAAAAAAATAGTGCAAAATGCAGTGTATGCTCCATGCATAATTTTGTTGTGATTTCGCGTTATCATGCTACAGTAGAATATGTAAGTTATGCCCACACCCACTCAATATCCATTAAAACCAGAAGCTAAGCACAATATAAAGGATATCCTAAATGAACTACCACACCATAGTGTAATAGTACCTTATCATTCAAAAATGAATGCTCCCCTTTTCTTGGTGTTGAAGCCAGACAACCCATACAATATTTATTGGACTACAGAAATTTGAATGCACATGCATGCATACATGCACTGCAAAACACTCACTGTACTGGACTAATAACAAACTTACATAGGAAAAAAATACAAAACAACAATGGATATCTCAAACGGGTTCTTCAGTCAAATCATAGTGCCTAAATCCCAGTATCTAGCTGGTTTCTTGTTGTGCAGATTTCAGTATGCCTATACAAGATTGTCCCAAAGAATAGTGTTTTTAGTGGGAAAAGAATAGGCTGGGGAGAGATTGTGTGGTAATACATTTTTGAGATGTTTCATTGGCAGGATGTTTGTTGCACAGACTCAATTGCGAGAGTGCCGCCCACAGCAAAATCAAGGCAGTAGAAATGTGCTATTTTACCATCCAATGGCTCATGGAAGGCTAAGGCAAACCTCAATAGGGGGTGGGGACACAGAGATTGCCAATTCAGCCCGAATATAACCACCAACAACCAGTATGCACTCCTTGAGTTTTAGAGGGAACTGACTGACTCCCGCGCAATAAGCTAGGTACATTAGCCAACACTGCAGGGCACCCAAAGTCTAGTAGTTGTAAGCAGAATATTGATAGCCTTCCAGCAGACTTGATCAGTACTCAGAGCTACACTATACAATTGTTTTCCTGGAATGTCATGGGGAGAGCCTCTAAAATGGTCAATCCAGATTGGTTTACATTTGTGAGGAATTTTGAGTTGACCTGTGTACAAGAAACTTGGGCTACCAAACCATTCAATATTGAGGGATACTCTTCCTTTATCACACCTGCAACACCTTCCAGAATTGAGAGACCAAAGGGTGGTTTAGCCCTGTTCATCTCAGTCTTCTGCCATGCAAAAGTTGTATGGGCTAAATGTGACTCAAATTTTCGAGGGGTTCATAACATTTTGTTAATCATTTTTTACAATAACATTTTTGATTGATGCCACACTGATGTAATCAACCTATTAGAGCAAGATCTTGATAGTTTCATTTTCAAGTATAAAGGCAATCTTTCAATGATATGGGCTGGTGATTTTAATGCACATATATGTAAACCAACCCCCCCACCCCCAAAAAAAGAACTTGGTTGTAAATTTGAAAATACAAGTGGAACAGCCGTATGGTAAGGCACTCAATGTGCTAATTATGAAGTATAACCTTGTCTGTGCTTCTGAGGCATGTCCCCTTGCCCAGTTGTTGACCTCAACCTTCAGGGGATGAGGTACCTCAAGCACAAAGAACCACATTCTATTTTCTAATGAGCTGTGTTTTAGTGTGATCTCATTCAAGGCAATGCAAAATTGTGCCACTGTCAGTCTGTTTAGGAGTTAATCCAAATTTTAAAACCAAACTGGAAAAACCAATTGGTGTTGAGCTAATAGGAATAAGGAAATATTGATGTGATGGAGCAAAGTAAACCCCACACATTTACTTAAATGGTTTGTTTGGGTTAAACAGGGGTGCTTGTGGGGGTGTCTAGATGAGAATGCTGAGCCAATGGAAATTCTGAATTTGTTTGAATCCTTCTGTGACTCACTCAAGTCTTTGTTAACCATCCCAGGAAGTGCTCAAAAGGTAAAGCAGGACAAATGGTTCGATGAAGCTGGTTCTCATGTTGATCAGAACCTTATGATTGCTCTCAAGAGGTCACCTCGACTTCCAACAGAAGTGCAGATTCACAGGAAACAGTACAAAGAGGCAATCGCCAAAAGGTAAAATAAGATAAGGGAAGAAGCTTGTGAATCTTTGATGCTGCCTAGTAAGATGCATAATGAGCCTTTTTTGGTTTGATAATGTTGCCATATTTGTGTGTGGGCACCCCAGCAAAGATAGAGATTCTAATAGCGGCTGATAGTTGTGTTAAGCACTATGACAAGGCGTATTGCGGCAGCCATATATCTTTTCCTATGGAAAGGAGAGAGAGGCTAAGCCTGGAGTGAAATACCTTTCATCTCCTTTCCCCTTTTGAGTAGCAGAGGCCACTAGTCCCATTAAGAACAGTGCCAGCAATAAAGCCCAGAGACTGGACGGTACCCCATGGATGTTTGGGAAAATAGCATCATGTTGTTGACTCCCATAATAACAAAAGTTATAAGAGCCTCCACTAAAAGTACTCTACCACAATCATGATCAAGGTTAACAATAGTTAGGACAATATTTAAAAAAAGGAGTTAGGAGCGACCAGTGCTGTTATTGGCCTATATTGTTATATTATGTTACATGAATTTGTAGAGCGCAGCTAATAACACCGTCAGGGTATTTAGGCGCTGAGTAGGGCAGGACTGAGTGGAGATGAGGAGATCATGCTTGTTTCATATGAAAGAGCCATGTCTTGAGGTTCCTTCGGAAGTCCATGTGGGAGGGGGAGTTTCTTAGGTGTTTGGGAGGTTGTTCCAAGTCTTGGCTGCGAGATATGAGAAGGATCGTCCTCTGCTTCAGGTCTTCTTGAGACAAGGAAGGTGTGCTCTTATCTAGCACGCAGATCAAAGGTTTCTGGTGGGTTGGTAGAAGTTAAGGTAGTGGTTGACGTAAGCTGGACCGGTGTTGTGGAGAGCTTGATAAGGGTGGGTGAGTAGCTTCAACTTACATCTTTCCTGGACTCAGGGTCAGTGAAGATTGTTGAGGTGTGGATAGACGTGGTTAATTAGAGAGAGGTTCAGGATGAGTCTAGAGGTGGCATTCTGGGAGGGTTGGAGTCAGTGTAGGATATGTGTTGGGATTCCAATAGAGGGGTTTTTTATAAACAAGTCTACTTGTGATAAGTGCCTGGGTGACCGTTCGTCTGCTGTTCACTGAGATCCACTTGAAAATCTTGCATAATATTCCCAGGCTGTGGAAGCATGATGAGGAGACAGCATTGATATGTCTGCTCATGGAGAGGTTGGTGTCCAGGATGATTCCAAAATCCTTGTCATGGTCTGCAGGAGTGGGTGAGCGGCCAGGTTTGGAGGGACACCAAGAGGCTTCCCAGGGGAGTGGTTGATGCCGAGATTAGGACTTCAGTTTTGTCTGTGCTGAGCTGGAGGCAGTTGTTTTTCATCCAATATTGCTTGCAGATTTAATTGTCCTATTGGAGGTGTAATATGGCTTTCGACATGGTGTTAGGACGGTGGAACAATTGCTGAATCTATAGCTGCTAACAACAAAATACACCAGGGCTAAGAAAGGACCACTGAACCTAGCATTTATTAACCTGACCTGTGCTTTTGACAGCATCAATCACTCCAAGCTTTGGTCCATGAAACTAGTTATGAGTGTGGAGGAACCTTTAGCCTACTTATTGGTGCAAATGCATCTTGAGGTATCGGCTGAAGTACGTTTTAGGCCCAATGGGGAATGCGCAGAATGGATTAACATCAATAGAAATTCGTCAAGGTTGTGTCTTGGCCCCATTTTTGTTAACATTGAAATAAACAGACTAAATAGTTTTTATCTTCAAAGGGAAAGAGTATGCCCCAGTTGGGAAAGTGCCCTATACCAGTGCTACTCTATGCTTACAATGCAGTCTTGCTGTCCAGGACTGCTAATAGTCTACAGAGTTTCTTGAATTATTTTATTGTTTTTATGAAGGAGCTCAATTTAGAGACAACCCTGTCAAAATGTTCGAGGAGTCAGATTTATTACTCTAACTCTAACTCCATCACTTTGACTGAACTCTATGCAGGTGTAGTCAATGTGTTGGAATTTGAAAGGTTCAAATTGACAATTGTTACTCCAACCGATGCAACAGCAGGAAAAGTAGTGCACTTAGGAGAGGTGACAGTTACTATTCCCACTCTAATCTATGCAACAGTAGGAAAAGTGTTGGACCTTGGGAATCAAATTTACTATTCACACTCCAGCCTAAGCAACAATGGGGAAAGTTTTGGACTTAGAAATGGACAGATTTACTATTCCACCTCCAAACTAGGCAAAAGTAGAGAAAGTGTTGGATTTCAGTGGAGCCACATTATTATCCCCACTCATACCTAAGCAACTGGGGGAAAGTGTTGGACTTAGAGGGAGACCAATTTACTATTCCCACTCCAAACTAAACAAAAGAAGGAAAAGTGTTGAACTTTGGAGAGGTGAAATGTACTATTTCCAATCTAACCCAAGCAACAGTAAGGAAAGTGTTGGTCTTTGGAGCGGTAAAATTTGCTATTTCGACCACAAACTGAGCAACAGTAATCAAGGTGTTGGGCATTGGAAGAGTCAGATGTACTTTTCTCACTCCAACCTAAGCAACAGTAGATATAGTGGTGGGGTGAAATTTACTATCCCAATGACAAAGAGAATAAAATTAGAGAAAGTGTTGGACTTTAGTGGGATCATATTTTAAAGAATAAAAAAAACAATACAAAGAATATAACTATGTAGAACAAATATATTTAAAATATATTTACCACTCAAATAATATAAAAAGCCAATTTATTAATTAATTGAAATCAATATGCAATAATTGATAGACAAAAAAAGTCATATCTAAGTTTAGAACATAAAAACCTACAAAAATAATAAAATAGATTAAAAACACTAAAAATAACTATGCAATACATAAAAATAAGCATGGATTTGAAGATACTACTTTTTAAATATGTAAATGAATTACAAGTTATAACCAAATAAGACCACATATATACATTATTTATAAAAGATTCAACACACAAGACTTAGGAAAATCTTAAGAAAAGTTCTCAACTTGAGACTGACATTGCAATTCACAAAAAATGTTGTCATTGTAAGTAATATTAAGATTTTCTGAAGGTTTGCTCTTATCCTCATACAGTTCTCAAAAATGTGTAACTTTTGTTAAAGTGCCTGATTGGCAAACATCATAGATTGCCCTACTGGTGTAATTTACACCAGTTGATTAAATACTGTTTTTTTACACTTTTTTATTTTTTAAATCAAAGCATTTTTTTCTATCAAGCAAAAATATTTTTCTTACACTTCTACTATCACTTTGTCCACCTTGTGACAACTGTGGTGATTGGAATTTCCTCACACATGGTCTCCACAGTTACCATTCTACATACTTATTAGACCTGGGCGGTGAACTCTGCCCTGTTCCCAGAGTTTGCAGAGTTTTCCACACTCAGAGTTCCAAAAAACTCCACTCCGCAAAGCAGAGTGGAGTTTTTTCCTCGCTTGTGCGCGCCAACGTTAAGTTGCCGAGCACGAGAGAGGAAAATCCACCTCCCAGCGAGATTTCTCAACGCGGGCTAGCGTTGAGAAACCATCCGTTTGTGTTGTGGAAGCTGCCGCTCGAGTACAAAATCTACTCAAGCTGCAGAAAGAAGCAGCGCCCTCTTGCACTGCACATGGTGCCGTTTGCACTGATTTTCCAGCGCGGGGCAAACACACAGCGTTAAAATTAGCGTGAACGACGCAACCTAACGCACTTCGCTGCTTGCGGAACTCCGTGTAGCACGACTGAGATTTTTGGTCATCCACCCAGGCCAAATACTTAGCTTAGGGCTGATTTAAGCAAGAAAGAATTGATTTGAGAATTTTTTTAATTTTATGAACTTTAAGAGAGTGGATGTGGTGCCTAAAAACTTTACAACACAAAATATGCACACCCTTATCATTTTCAGTATCCCATCCAGTGCTATTCATGAATATTGGGTATGTCCATTGGATAACCCCTGTTATACCTAGTTTTGAACAACTTGAAGTTGTCATATAAAGTTTTCTTGGGTAATTTATGCACCCATGAATAACTTACATGGCATATCTTAGTCATTAATGACTTTTGCATGTGTATATCACTCACTCATTCAGTTTTTATGCCCTCATGAAAGCGTAAGACACATGTGATTAAGATACCCATGAAGGAGCAAGTTATGCGATAATTACCCATATAATGGTGTTAAATATGTGTTCAAAATGGGTTTCTGGTTGTCAGAGTATGTACCCTGTACAAACAGGAACCACCACTCTAGTAAGGGGTAGCTAGATACACACTAAAAGATAACCTGTGCTCACCCTCTTGGCACAGAGCAGTCAAGCTTATCTAAAGAGGATATTGTAGAGCAAGAGGCACTCTTATGGTTTGACACCGCGTGATGACCTTTGACTACCATCATTTTAATTGACTTTGGTGTGTTGTTTTAGCCTAGCCTGAATGTACCTCCTGCAAATGCCTTGTTTCTCTTAAAGATTTCTTCTCGTAGTTTTGAAGTGGGAGCTGTCACAGTAGAACCGCCTTGTCAAGAACAGAACGTGTGGGATGTGCATTTGAAAGCATGAGAGAGAGAGAGGTTTGGAATGTACTTTTTGGTCTCGAAGTGCAGTGTTATGAGCAGTGGTGCTCAAATGTGCATTATGTTGTACACTGAGAGATGAAGTGTGTGATGCTATAGGCAGTGGTGCACAAATGTGCATTGCGTTGTACACTGGGAAGTATTATGAAGTTCTTACTATTGGCTTTGACATGGCCTAATGTCATCCTGAATTCTGACTCTGCCTTGCTTGAGCTTTTTTGTGCGCACAGAGAGGCCCCCAGAGGGTTTGCAAGTTGTTTGGGTTAATCAGGTTCAAGGATGCTTTGTTTTGAAGAGATTGTTTAATGTACCAAAGGCTTTCGTAAGCTTCGGTAAGATAAAGGTTGAAACATGTGAGAATGTAGAGGGAACGTGGAAACTCCTTTTGCCCTTGGAATGCTTGCATGGAAGGTGGCCAATTCCAGTAATTTTCCTTGGCACAGAGGGAAAGACTCTCGAACCTTCTAGTGTGTTTTGAGACTATAAAGCTGAGGGTTGTTGACTTAGAAACCAGGATTTTGGAATCCCAAATGCGGACGGACGCGTCTACTTCGGTACAGCAGAACCCTGGTTGCTGAGGCTCTTAACCCCGGTTGTAAATCCCCTGGTCTGGAGTAGGCTAAGATGCAGTGTTTGCGCCAAGTGAAGTGTTTGAGTTTTGATTATTGCCATTGTGATGTGTGGCCAGTGGCTATGATCATTTGAGATGTTTTCTTTGTGATGTGTGAGTGAGTCAGAGTGCACATCCAAAGTAATCATTTGATGTATTTAGTGTGTATATATTTCTGATTTCTTGCAGGACGTCCAGTAATATTTTCTGCTTGTTTATTCATTATTATTATTCATGCATTTAACAGTTACATTTGTCAAGTGTGTTATTATTGCTTGCATATAAATATATATATATCTCTATATACATTTGAATATTGATCATTTGACATCTGGGAAAGCCTTTCTGTTAGAGAGCATTGCATAAATAAAACCCCAAGCCTTATTCTAAAAAGAGAGTCTTTGATGTGTTTCATTTCTATAAAGTGAAACCACTTTCTAGGTGTTGTTGTGTTTTATGTCTCCTGCTTCGTCGTGTTTGGGCCATCGTGTGGGAGTGGTATTTTTGAGGGTGAAGCAAGACAGACTATGTGTAAAGTATTTGTGCAACACACTCCCACACAGTAATACAATGAAAATACCACAAAAGTACTCCACACAGGGTTAGAAAAATCGATTATAATTTCTATGAGTAAAACAAGACCAAAACAACAAAAATCCAATTATTAGAACTAGAGTGATGCATTTTTAAAGAATAAATCAAAAAGTAGTGCTTAGAAGCAAATAATGCTTAGGGGTAATTTTCCCATTTGGGTCCACTACTACCGCTCAGTTTTTTGCAATGCTTAGGGGTTACTTGAGGTCGCGCTGTACCGGGGTAAGGGCAAGGTTTAGGCCGACCACAATGAAGGGCAAGCTGAATACAGAATGCATGCAGGTTCTGCTGAAAAAGTGTATGGAGCAAGCGTCGATGTCGAAGACTCGATGCGTTGGTTCTGATCTGCGCAGGCAATGAAGGCTTCGTCGATGACCCCACTTATGATGCAGGTACTGCGTGGTTGTCGAGCTGCTCTGTCTATCATCAAGGAGCCACGCAGTCCGTCGAAGCGGTGTCGTCGATCAGCTACTGCGACGGTGCCCCAGGGCAATGCGTCGGTTCCAATCGGGACAAAGTCATAACTGCGTCGATTCTGATTGTTCTGCACCGCAGAAGTCATCTTTCAAGGGCCCAAGACTGGATTGGCACCACTTGGCATGGCAGGATTCACAGGTGGCAGAGTCCAGGTGCTGTTGCCGGGTTGAAGGAAGGCTGATGGCCTGAGACTTCAGAACAGGGGGCAAGCCATCAATCTCTTGGAGTTACTCTGGGTTCAAGTGAGATGGGTCCAGTCCGTGTCCTCAGCAGGTCAGAGATCGGCAGGGCAGCACAGCAAAGCAAGCAGAAAAGTAGTTCTTCCAGAGCAGCAGTGAATCAGAGTGGCAATCTTTGTAGCACAGCAGTCTTTACTCCTGGCAGAGTTCTTCACAGGTCCATTAGTGTACAGTCTTGGTAGGGTCAGAGCCCCAGTACTTATACCCAGTTGTGCCTTTTAAGTGAGGGTTACTTCAAAGCAGGCCCTTGACGTGCACAGGCCCCCTTTCTTCCCAGCCCTGATATGTACATTTTCTATGTGTTAATTGAGGCAACTTTCTAGATGTTACACGCAGTTACGTTACATTTTTGCAACATATGTAGACTGTAGTTTTGGGAGTGTGTTCTTAAGCACGCCCTATGTGGAACACTGCAAAGTCATCATACAAAGAGAGGCCTCTACTGTTAGGCACAAATATGAGGCCTAACACATGGGTAGCATCAGGAGAGACACACACACAGTTGTTGGCCACCATCTGCATTACAACACCATGATCATTATGGCTGGCAATGGAGAACCATCTTCTACAGGTAGTTGGCATGCACAGTATTTCACTTGTAGCAGATGATGTTCTAGGGTGTTTCGTACACTTCACTAGATAACTAGTCTGTGTGACAGACATCAGTGGTACAAATGTTGTATGTCAGTAGTTTAGTGAGAGTATGGTATATAAATGCTTACACAGTGTTAGTGCTCTGAGATGTTATTTATAGACAGATGTACAGGGTGCAATTTAACAAATTTTTTCTTTGACTTCTGAAAAGCAATCTTCTGTAAAGAAATTGTTTATGATATCGTCCCTCCGCCTTATTGCTGCAACTGATGATCCAGGTTGCATAGGCTCCTCATCTCCTTCCTCTCCATCATCCGGCATGTCCTCATCCACATTGTCATCTGGCCACGACGCATTGGTCCTAACGCATATATTATGCAAGATACAGCAAACCAAGATAATCTTACAGACCATAGGTGCGGAGTAGAGCAATCTGCCCCCAGATACATCAAGGCAGCCGAAGCGTGCTGGGCTTCGTTTTTCGGGATTTTCAAAGGTGTCATGACACACGGCATCATTGCATAACCTTGCTCTGCTACAAAGAAAGGAGGTGTGGTATTAGTCAAGACTCATGATGAGGGTTAGTCCAACATTCATATCCACTCTGGCCTGTGTCCAGCTTGATACGTTCACCTTGCAAACTGTCATGTACATGATCGGACAATGTGTTGCTTACAGACAAGTTGGGATTAGCAATGGCTGACACAGAGCTACACATACAAGTGTGCTTTACTCTGTGATGCCATTAGTATTTATCATTCAGCTGTGTGGCAATGCCATGCAGGTGATGATTTGTCACCAATGAGTTTAGACTCTTTGCCATTGAGTAGGCAAATGTCTCACAATCATCAAATGTGTAAATTTAAGGGTACTATGTCAAATCCTAACCCACTGCCTTTCTGATTGGATGACAATTAACAGTAGCTGGTGATGTGCCTTCCATCAGGCACACATATTTAGTAATTATATTTTATTTTTACATTTGTCTATATGTCAGGCATGGTAAGAATAGTGGATGTATGTGAATATGTGACATGTTAGTATACGCATGTGGTGACAGTACACAAGAGTTAGTAGATGTGTGGTAATGTTGAATTGTACATTGCAAAAAGTAGACTGCCTACACTACAGTGCAACACATCTTTGGGACAGTGTAGGCCATATCTTCCACATGATTCATTGTCCATTGGTTGTGTGTCTGTGCAAGCAGATGGAGTGCAGCATATCTCCATGACAGTCACAATATTTCCCAGACAACGGTATTGGTGACTGTCATGGGGGATGTAGTTAGTACATGAGGGGCACCTTGCTGCACAGTCTGGCACCTTGGATGACTGCTGTGGTGGTTAGTGCAACAATTTTACATACATGTTGTGCACATTGGATGTGATGTGTGTATATGATTTATGATGTGATGCAGCATTGTTGAGTGTAACCAGTGCGGTTCATAAATGGCCATATTTTTCAGTTTAACGGATGTGTGATATATCTTCATGCCCTTGCCCATGGGATTGCCTTGCTTCAGCTATGTTTTCTGCTGTCTCTTTGTACTTATTTCTTCGCATGTGAGGGTGTTTGCCACAATTAGATGCGCACATAGGTCCTCATGTTGCTTTGGTACCACTGGACATCAATTAATGTGGAAAGGCTCAGCTAACCTGCATCCAAAGTGAAGTTTGGAATGTGCATTTCATTTCACGTACAACACATACGTGGTTTATTCTACGTCCCCATCTCACATATTGGTGTCCAATGGCAACATCAACCCCCCCCCCACCCCCCCATTGAACCATGGTGACCATGTGTCAGCTTAGTGTCCTGACACAATATGTTTTAAGGGACAGATCCCAGCACCAATTTCATACAATCTGTGCAATTCCCTCCTTCAATGTGTAATGCCGAATGCTGGACACATAATGGTTGGACATGAGAAAGAGCTATGTGCTTATGTATTCTCTCTTTACCTCCCCTTAGGGGGCACACTACTTGCACACTGTTGCAGGGTCTCTGTACATAGAATGTGTGTTAAAATGATGTTACCTTCCTTGGTGTTGGATGGGAAAGGCCACCACAATGTCCATGGTATACATCCTTTATGTTGTGTGTTTGAGATTTACACTTTGTTGTGGCTTGCAGTACTGTATACCTATGAGGCAGACATATGAAGCATTGCCAAATTTACATGTTTTGGGCATGTGCTCAACCAGAGCATAATGATTGAATATGATCCATCAGTCCATTTGACTTGTACATGTGGGCCACAGTGGCTTAGTCAGTGTTGACATGTGTGACTTGTAGATAATGTGCTTTACATTTGTCATGTAGATTGGGACAAGTATATGAGGCCACACCAACGTATACACAGTGAAAATCAAAAGACTGATATGTCAATGTATTCCTAAATGATTGATTGCCTTGTGCTCTCTCTTGTGCTTGAGGTGTACTTACAGATCAGTAGGCCATTCCCATAGGTCCCCTTCTGGAAATGCTCATTGATGGCAGAATGCCGAAAGATGAATGAGTCATGTCCATTGCCCGGGTACTTGGCAAGGATGTTGATGAAAAGTCCAAGAAGGTCCACGATTGTCTGTACGTTCATGGAATAGGTGTGCTTCCTGTTGCGGTAGATGTGTGATGTAGCCGCTGGAGGCACAAGTTGTACATGCGTGCAGTCCATTGCCCCCAACACATGTGGGAATCCTGCAATGGCATAAAAGCCTTGCTTATTGTCCTGTTGTTGCTGCGCTGTGTTGGGAAAGTGGAGGTACTGGTGCGTGAGGCTTATGATGGCATCCAGGACGGTGGGGAGGAACCTTCAGAAGGATGCCTGGGATACTCCTGCCACACTGGCTGTGGTGGGTTGGAAAGTTCCAGATGCCAGCATGTGCAGGACAGCAAGTAGTTTGGCATGCAGAGGGATGTTGGTGCAGCGCTGCGATGCTGGCTACAACCGTGACGCAATCTGGTGCAGGAGGCAGACAATAGACTCCCTCTTGAGCCTGTAATGGCAATGACCTCCTCCTCCTTAAGGTCAATTAGGGGTATCCTCTGGCGGTATGTCTGCTCCCTTCTCCTGCACTTCCTCTGTGGTGGTGGTCTCCTTGGTGCTCCTAGCTGTAATAGCAGTAGATCCATGGCGTAGTAGAGCTTGCCAAAGTGATTTGGGTCTGTTCTGCTTTTATGTCATTTTTACGATCAGCTTTTCCCTACAGGAAAAAACTGCAGCTAATGGCACCTAGCTGCAGTTTTTTTAAATAAGCATCATTTAGGAAAATCCTTCTACATATGGCACAAGAATCTTGCAGATGTTCTTCCGAGGGAACAACTACCTTGTATATCATTTTCGGTAAATACCGCTAGCCAAACTGGCATTGTTAGAAATAGGCGCTAGCTGTGGAAAAGTGATGCTAGAGGGTTCTAGCGTCTCTTTGTAAATATGGTGCTGAAAAAAGACACAAGACACAAAAAAACACTACATCATCAAAACAATGGCACTGCAGCTGCGTTAATTCCTTGTAAATATGCCCCTAAGTATCTGCATTGCAGAGGAGAGACCTGTTTGCTTTGCCAATGCTTTTTTCCCTAAAAACTCACTTGAATGTCAGGCTTCTCAGGTATTTTTCTGACAGTCATGAGCCACAGCATTAAAAAGCATTGGCAAAACCAACAGATCTACTTGCATTCTCTGTTCTAAATAATCAGTTGAAAAAGACTGCTGCAGTGAAAAAACTATATGGTGATGATTCAATATAGTTTTGAGGTGTAAAATAATCCCTCGTGCATTGTAATGTAAGCACTTCATAGGAGGCAGAATGATGCACCAAACAGAACACCCCCATGATATGAGAGAGTATTAGAACTCTGGACAGAGTTAAAGCCGTTATATTTTGCCGAATAATGAGCAATAGTTCAGCACACACAGCTGTGCTGTCAATCCAGAACTAACAACTCTGTGGGTCCTATTCACGAAGGCCCAGATTTACTAACACTTTGCGTAAGGTTTACATTTTTAATGCAAAGCCAACACAAAGTGTAGTGGTGGTATGTACAATACAACGCAAATCATGATTTGAGTTGCATTGAAACCAATAGTAACGCAAAGCTGCACAAGGGCCTAAATAGTGTTATTTTGCATGAAGGGGGTGTTCCCATGGAAACACTGAAGGGTTTTGACATGAATTTCATTCTACAAAGAATTGTAGACAGGGATTTGTCCCAAAATCCTGTGTCTACTTCAGGCAGGCATAACAAGGAGAATTGTTTTCATTTCTTATTGTTTTTCTCTTTTAGTATGTTTGCTGCATTTTACAGCACACATACAAAATGGGATACACCTTAAAGCATCGTTTTTGCACTGGAAGGGAACCCTTCCTGTACAAAAACTATGGTTACCACGACACAGAAACCCTTGCACAATGGCGCAAAAGTGTCTGCGTTGGCACATGGCAGCCGAAGGTGTGCCAGCGTTAGAAGAGAGTAGTACAGCGCCACATCTTAGTAGATATGGTGCTGTTCTGCTCTCTCTCATTCATGCAACGTTGCTTGATTTTTCAGTAAATCTGGGCCAAAGTTTTTTTCATTTGATGTTTATATTGTGTGTGTGCCTTGGGCAAGGCTCGATATCTAATGGCTCTTGTATGTGCAAGGAAGTAGTCAGAAAATAAAGTACCCCCACTTTGAACCAAAGCTCTGATTACATCAAGCAAACGAAGCAGGTAAGTCCGACCCTCGGAAGAAGAGCTCCCTTGTCTGTTCCATCCAAGCACCTATCCATTCATCTTTTCACCCTTACATCTATCCACTGATATCTGCCATTTCACCTTTACATTATGTCATCTATTCATTCTTTCATCCATCATTCAATATTTCACCACTCTAGCCATCCATTCACACATTAATCCTCTATGCATGCATACATCCATGTATCCACCCATCCTTTGACTTACACATCCATCAGTAAAGCCTTTCATCCATCAAATGATGCTCTTTGCCATCTATCCAGCCCTCAGATTTCCATTTTTCTACCATCCTTTAACCCGTCCATCCACATATCCATTCACCCATCCATCCACCCACTCATCCGTCCTATCACTCTTTATACCTTTCTTTCACCCTTCCCTTACTTTCACTTTTCCTTCCCTACAAACTTCCATTCTTCTTTCCCTTTTCTATCAACACGTTTCTTTCTTTTTATTTCGAGCCTAGACAGTGCTTGCACTGTCTCTTCACAACATGTTGTATATACTTTGTGGGCTTACAGCCCGCCCATTGTTTTTCATTTGTTTCTTTCAGTGTCCTTTAAAAATCCTTGCTTCCAAGTGATACATTTTTGCTATTTGTTCTTCCTTTTCGTCGATTGTTCACTCCCATGGAGCAGTGCCCCATTACTTGTATCCTTCCACTTGTTCCTTTTTAGCATCTGTTTACGGACTAATTTTTCCTTTCTCTAAAAGCATTCCAAGCGAGCGCTCTTGGTTTTCAGTGGCTCCGAGCTCTGAGTTCTGTGAACAGGCTGTTTTTTTTAAGGCATGAAGAGATAACGGACTTGCCAGGGAAAGATTCACAGAATGTTGCAGCAGCGATGCCATCCCTGCTTGTTTTCCTTTGCAGACCACCCCTTCCTATCTCCTCTGCAGCCTTTGCATTCCTCTTCGCTGAGATTACAGGGAATCCGTGCATGTCACGTTCCCAGGCTATCCGTGAACCCCTGAGTGAATTACGGCATTCCTATCCACTCGAGGGCATGTCCTGTAATAAAAATAAGTCCTGCATGAAAGATTGAAATCTGAGATGTTATGATCAAAGCCGCTGCAACTATAAAGCTCTCTAAAAAAAAACAATAACGCCATTCTGTCCTTAACCCTAAACCCACTGAATTCAGTGCTGCCTCAAACAAAACACAATCTTATCCGTTACCTAAACTCGAGTCATAACCATAGTGCGGCTATCCTCACTACGCGCAATTCTCCTTCAAAATAATATCTACTACTAACAGCATTTCCTGCATTCACCGCGATTCCATCAAGCCAACGATTACAGCCCTGCCTTCAAATTCCGTATCAATGTCGTCTTGGAGAGATAAGTGACTTCTTTGCTTTTCTTACCTACTTGCAGTTAGAAAACAATGTTGTGTTTCAATCGCCTTGTTGTGACTGACGCAGTCATTTAAAGCCACGTTGTGGGTAGCCTTTTCTGTGCACATGAGTGCTGTTTAATTTTTTATTCCTTCCTGTGTCCAAATTCTTTCCAGGCATCGTTACATTTGAGGTATGATTGTTACGTATTTCTTTTTTGTCAACCACATTTGTCATGATCCCATTCTGTGATTTCAATGCAGACTCCTCCCATTTAGGCTCCAGTTGTTTTAAAAGTTATGTGCAAAGAGTGAGGAGGGTGATGTTTATTGGGCCCTGCTTTTAACTTTTACACCTATTTTTTCGTCATGTTTAAAATACGAATTGCTTTAACATGTTCTGTGACACTGTAAGTCCTTTCAAACATAGAAACACTCTCTTGCAGAATGTTACAATCAGTGGCGGCTGGTGACATTTGAAAGTAGTGAGGCGTAAAACAATTATCGTACTGCACTGCGGCGAGCGAGCCCGAACCATCTACGTGGGGTTCGGGGGGGTTCTCCACCTCGAGATTTTTTTTTAAAAAGAGTGGGCAAATGGTGCATTTTCAAGCAAATTTGTGAGGTCTACTCGCCTTGTAAAGTCCACGAGTATGAACATTGTGCCAGGGCTTAATTTGGTTCCCAGTCCGGCCCAGTATAAAGTAATACATTTGTGACATCTACTCCACAAAAGGGATCTTTCATGGATGGAAAATGCCAGTCACTCCTTTCCGTGGTACTGGCTGGAGGTGGGAATATACTTTTGTTTAGACATGGCTTAGTGCGAGCCCTGGCAGGGTTTATCAGGTGAGCCCAGGCCCTTTCAGGCACACACTGGAGCACTCTCATCAGGGTGAGCTCACCCACAGAGCCACCTGGACAAAGAGGAACAAAGCCACAGCAAGGAGGGACACATACTGCGGGAGTGGGGGAAGAGGGTGACTCACCTGGACCAGCCCTGGCTGCTGAAAGGACTTCAGTCCCCAGTGCTCTGTAGCGACTGTAGAACAATATCAGATACGTTGGCGCTCTGAATCAATGGCTTCCTAGGAACCGCCTTCTTACATAGGAGTGACGTGTGCCCGCCTGCCTCTGCCTGGACTTGAGTGCTGTCTGAGACTGCGGAAACATGCGTTTTATGTGTTTTCCACAGGCTGCCTCTTATACAGCAGCAGACAACCTCTGTCTCAACCAGAAGCATGAAAAGAAGTGGACGCAGGTTCCGAGCACCCAGACACCCTCTATTCTGCCATTGTCCAACTCCTGTCATTCACACAGAGCACCCCATCTTTATGGGACTACAAGCACGACTATCAGCGAGCCAAATGTGGGCCAAAGATAGCCATGATTTGATGAGGACCTGAGATGCAGTGACTCTGTCTTACGCAGTTTTTCCATGTGACGGCTCAGACATTCTCTGACAGATCGTAGGTATCCCTGTGTTTTACAGCTCACCAGTACCCCCACAGACTAACAGTGTGCCCCCCTGCGGGATACTGCTTATGTCTGAACCTGCAGTGTGCATGTGTTATCACACTGTATGCAGTCCAATACCGGGTGTCTGGGTGTGTCCTGCATTGTAGTAAACCTGAACATTAATAAATAATTAGACACAACCTATTGAACCTGAGCATCTACACAACAAATCCATTTAGCGCTTAACTGCATTTCAGCACTGTGACCTGCGAGAGGCACTAGAGAAGCACAGGAGTGATGAACAGATGCCCAATAAATTGCACAAAGAGACAGAGGCAGCATGCCAGAGTCGAACACGTGTGCACCAGATTTCAGAAGGATTTAATCTGCGCATACCCACTGTGTGCTCGTCGATTTATAGATGGTGCGAACAGAAGACGAGCTATTGGTTCCTCACTCTCTCTGACATGTTAGGAGTTACCAATCCCCAACAGGCTGCTTCCCCAACTCTGGCTTGCAGCAGACTGTGACTTGGAGCATTAATAAACGAGTCCCACACATGCAGTTGCGGCCGGCATGACGGGGGGTGGAAATGGGGTCGTCGTGAGAGGGATGGGGGGAAGGCGGGAGGGGTTTATTAATTAAAATAAAACTCACCGTCCCGCGCCGCCTCAGCTCCTGGCCGGGTCCCGACTCCCGCCGTCCCACATTTTCCTGCAGCTCTCCTCAGGAAAGCCACCCACAGGCAGCCTCCCTCCCCTCCGCCAATCACAACACTGCCATGGCAGCGTTGTGATTGGTGCGGTGCAGGCGCACAGCGCCCCAGCCGGGTGCCTAATGGGAGGCCCTTTTCTTTATGTAGGCTGCATGGAGCCTACATAGAGAAAAGGGAGAGTGCACATGACTGCTTTAGTCGCCCCAGGCTGACCAAAGCAGTCAGGGCCCACAACAGTGGGCAAGCCACTCCCCCCCTGCCCTCAAGCAGGACCGCCCACCCGCCCGCCCCCAACCAGGCATTTCTGCTTCCTCGAGCAGGACCGCCCACCTGCCCGCCCACAACCAGGCACTTCTGCTTTCTCGCAGTGCGAGAAGCAGAAACATAAAATGGTAGTTTTACCATTTTATGTTTCTACTTCTCGCACTGCGAGAAAGCAGTGGGGCGACGCCCCCACGCCCCTATGGAGGAGCCGCTACCGGTTACAATAACTCTGCTGTTCTTTCCATGGAGTTATTATTGCATTCCTTTGTTTCCACTAGTAAGTATGCTTGCTCTTTCAAGTTGTTCGAGCAACTGAAAGTGCCCACTTGCTGATAACAAAAGCATCACAAGTTAATATTTGCAATTTATTCTGTACCATAACTCAAAACATATCGCTGTTTCGTTGCAGAAAGCTTACTGTTACCATTCACTGGGTCTCTTACGTTTTTTTTATTTTTATCTTTTTTAAAGCTTAGGTGTTAATATGAATATAGATGCACTCTTTTCAATCTGTGAGCCAGCTCTTTGAAATTGTACAGCATTAACTGCCCAGTATGTTGCGGGCATTCTGTGCAGTATATAAAAATCCTTGGAATAAAATGTAAACATGCTAATCAGGAGTTTGTGTCCTATGGGAAGCTATGCATGACTGTTAAGCTGCATCAGTCTTTGGTTGTTCTGCTTGAAAATACATATTTTGCGCATCAACATAGCTAAATGGAACTTCAGGTGTTGGCCTTTCAGACTTCACACAAGGAAAGGGGGAGAAGGAATACGCCTTACTTTACCCTCCTCAAAATAAGTATCTACGCACAAAAGAAAGTAAGGTATCTTAAAGTCGCAATTTTTATCCGATTACAATCTATTCGACAGTGTAGCAAAAAAGCACCTTAACTTTGTAAAAACTGCCCTCACCCACAACGTGTTGTGGCATGCTTCATCATAGGGCCGCTACAAACGCCTTAGCGCAGACCAACGCTTGAGGGGGAGCAATATGGTGGAGTAGACAATACAAACGAATAGAAAAGGAAAAGAGGATCCAAAAAGGGTGCAGACAGTAAATCTTAAAACTAACTAAGGGATATCCTAATAACAATTTTATTCCTGGATTCCCTTGTCAGGATTAAAAAAGGTAATTTATACCCCCGGATGGTGGTGAAGTGAGCGTATTATGCACTCTACACCCCTCCGTTCTGCATAGAGGTCGACATGTTTCTGCCGGAATCCGTGTCTCTACCTGCATTCATCAGGACTAAAATAGCCTTAAATGTGGAGTGGAGTCCTAATTCCCATTTGTTGCCTTCTGTTATTTTATTGTATCAATGTATATTTTCTCGTCACGTACTAGCTTCCTATATGGATATACCAGTAATGTTCAGACAAGTCTGCAGGTTTATTAAGATTGGCGTCTGCGGTTGCATGAAACCTCGATTTTTTAAATCTTTTTTCAAGGAGAACATGGGAATCCGAACTGTTTCCTGTCCAATATTGTGGTTAATAATTCCCGGCAATGTGCTGAATGCCTACCCACTTATATGGTCCAAAAGGCAAGACCTATTGGCTATGTCCATGCTTGTTTTATGACGTAATTATGACCTTTTGTCTGCCGAGCTGCAGGCTGAAGCGGCCCATATAGAACCCCACTGTAGCTGCCCCTGATTACAGTGTACCTCTGCAGGATCCCCAAGATGAGGTCTTGGCCTTTGTGCAGAAATGAGAGCCGACACTCGCTGTTGCGAGCACATTCATGTGTACATCTCTTTTCACAGGAATAATACATCTTTTTTTCAAAGGAATGCAATTAGGAACTGCTCTCTTTTCCTCATCCTTCCCCTTCACCTGGTTTGACCAGGTGAGGCTCAGACACAGAAGAATGCGCAGTTCAGAGAGGGGTGAGGGGTCAGATCTGAGCACTTGTCTGACTTCCTTTTACTGCATGAGACTAGCTTTACATTGTCTAGTTGACTCTCTTTATCTATGGAGGGGAAAGTAAAAATAAATTTCAGAGGATGGGTTCTTTGAGACTCAACCACTGACGTATGATACCATCACCCATGCTGATACACTCCACGCACGTGAGCTATGGGAATCAAGCAATGATGAAATGTTTGGTGCAAACCTGGCATTAGCTATTCATAGGTGAGGTAACGTGGTATTGTGCTCACTGTCCAATCCAGCCCTCCCACAACATCAAGCCACTTTGTGAATCTGGGCCTGTGAATATTTTATGTTTTTTCACAAGAGGATTTTGAATTAGACCGTATGGGCTTAGGAAGGAAGTGACCTTGGCTTCCCCTACATTCAATGTCGTTACGTTTAAATGAAATGGGGTTTCAGAGTCGTATCTAATGTAGCTCTAATGCAGGGATTGTTGTAGCCCTGGGCAAAATTAATGTTTGGTATTTGGGTGCTACACCTTCCTAGGCAAAAAAGGCTGTCTGTTCTGAGGAAATTTGTTGCAGCTTTTTACTGTGGTCTCAATGGTACACGAGCCCTGATCTAATGAAATTAAGAAATATGCAATTTAATGCAATACATATGTATTGCAAAACATAAACTCTATAAACACATTAGGACAAAAAAAGAAATATATCAGATTTATTTAAAATGATCAATGTGGCACGGGCCACAATGCTGGATAAAGAGAGAATATGCACTTCTGGTATGCCATGCATTGGCACACTGGCCCCAGGCTTTTGTTGTTTCTTGGGTTTAGTGTCCTAAGAATATGTAGCTTTGGCTGAATTTTCATCAAGCATGTAGTGGAATCTCACAATGCCGCTCTCATTTACCACCAAGACAATGATCAAAGTTTTTGGCATGGGATACACAAGGTTGTGCCCTTGTCACTAGTACAAGCTTTACACAGCTGTACACCTACCCACTTGGGTGATGTTTTGTTCAGGACCCCGTGGAACTCTAAATATTAGTCAGGATTTGGAGCGAGAAATTAATTTCTGTAGGGTACCCTGGATGTATGAAGGGCAATCTTGGGTTGGATCCTAAATTTTGTTTGAGCCTAGCTTTTCCATTATTCCAGGCAATTTAGGTATTGAGGAGTATGCCCTCTTTGTGGAAGGGAAGATTGTTGCACTGTATATTTAAGAAAGGAAGTGGCTTTGACTCAAACAAACATAGGCTAATTCCATGACTTGCTGCTAACAGTGGTCTTAACAAAACACCTGCTGAAGTCCGTAAGAGACTCATGAAAGGAGGGGAAACAGATCTTACCACACAATCCAGGTAGGTTTAAGGCAGGGGTCAACTATAGACAATAGAATAGCTTTGGCAAAATGTGCCCTTTTGTTTAAATTAAATCTGCTTGCCTGTTGTATAGACTGCCACATAGTTTTTGCTCGTATGGAGAGGAATACATTACCTCCTCATCTTCTTCCTCACCCCAGTACTTATATGAAATTTAGTAATGTAAGCTAATACTGGGAAGAAGAAGGACGATTTGGAGTCATAAAGATTACCAGTAAGTAATTCAGGCCTTATGGGCCACACTCCTACAGTGGTGCATTGATCAGTCACTGATCTGATTAATAATGGAATGACATACAGAGACTTGACTAAGAGTCTTAATGGCAAATATCTGATTACCCAAAATGTTACATGGCCTTATTCAGGGCTGTGTTTTAGCCCACACACTTTTTAACATATAAATGGCCGACCTTCATTAGTTGCTGCCTAAGAATGGTGTTTTTTCTACACATTTGGGTGGAACTCCATTATCAACTTGGCGCATGGGGATATTAGAGGGTATTAGTGTTGGCATGCACCTACGGTGACGAGTCCCTAAGGCTATCTTCACTTTAAAAGGGATGTAGCTGTCCTATGTGAAAAACTAAAGTTCAGAATAAAATCAAAACTCTGCTATCTTTGGTTTTGGGACAAGCTGCTAGATTGTTTCAATATACTTCAATCAGTTTTTATGCTATTTCATGTCAATACGTTTATTCTTTGTATGCTTTATTGTATAATTATCATGTTCTTTTTCTTGTTGTGACTTGTATGATTTTGTTTTAAAATCGAATAAACATTTATTGATTGATTGATACTAGATTGATTCAAGCACTATTTTAAAGTTTTTTATTAAATTAATTCACTAGTGAAGTTGGATTTTTAATAAACATTTAGGAAAAGTAACTTTTAAAAAGTTAGACTTTGTCTGCCTGAACTTACAGCAACATAATTAGCAGTAACCTACCGTCAGCTGGCCCCTGTCAGTGCTTCCCCTTAATTAAGCAAAAACTACTCCAACAACAGAAAGAATGGCTTGGGTCTTTTGGCAGAAAGGCTTGGGTGTGAAGTATGTGACTCCTATCAGCTCAGGAAGGACATCTGGGAAGGCTTCAGGAGTATCCTTAACTTGAAAGGGACCAGGTGGAGGCCTTCCCATTCATAGTTAAGTGTAAAGGAAGACCTGGGGTAGAGTAGCCTTTGTTCCCTGGGCCACCTGTAGCCAGCTTGGTACCAGTGGGAGTGGTATCTTGTCCCAGAACCAGTTTGGTGTAGTTGAGGAGGAGGGGCCTGGTAATTTCCCTAAATACAACACTCGCTGGCACACCAGCAGCCTCCAAGGTCAGACGGATGCTGGCATGTTGGATGTTACTCAGAATAGTACTTTGTGGGATAGTTTGCAGTAAGGCAAACAGGATGTTCTGCAAAAGCAGGAATGGTTGTTTTTGGGAGTTATTTCTCATTGGTTAGGGAGCGTAAAGGAGTCACCACACCCACTGGCTAGTGAATCCTACAAAAAGTACACCACACCCACAGCTCAACAGAACACATTGGGAGGTGTAGAAGAACAGAGGAGTACTGGACCTCCTGTCAGTTGCCTGTGGGGAGTCCTGAAGGGCTGGACCTGTTCTCACTTGTACCCAGCATTACACAGGACTGAAAGGTAGACTCCAAGGGCCAGTTGGCTGACTCCATGTGTAGCTTCAGAGACATAACAAGTTGCAAGAGACATTTTTCCTGAAGTTATCAGCTTATCAGAAACAACTGGTCCTGGAGTGGGCCCTGCTTGTGGCATCTACTGGAGGGGGTCCTAGCTCTTAAGTGCTATCCCTGATGTACTGGAAGCCTTAGAACTGGATAAGAGGAACTGCTCCTGAAAGTCTGAAAAGTTGGGTCACAAAAAATCTTTTGACTTGGAAGTCCTCTGAAGCTTTAGCAGGACTTTGCGGCAGAGGTGTCTGACTTTGAGAAGACTTCGTCGGATACAGCTTCCAGGTTTGCCTTGCTGAAGGATTTTGAGCTCCATAAAACAAACTATGCCCAAAGGTAGAAATCTATTCTTGACTGGGCGAAAGGCCAAAAAGTATCCATTCAATGAGAGGATTTTGGTGGCCGCAGAATTAGAATTGTTCCTCTCTGAGTTTTTCCAGGCAAAATCAGCTACGTCAGTGGGGCCTCACCCAACAGCTAACTGAATCAGGCAGGACTTTGGCAGATACAGCCTGCAGATTTGCCCTGCTGGAGGGTTTCAACTTCCATTCAGAGGCTAAGTCAGAAGGTAACATTTTTGACAGGAACAACTTCCTTGAGGTATACGACCACTTCTACATCACGGTCACCCTGAAATCTCACCTAGATCCTGGTCAACCATTAATAGTGACTTCTGATTGATGCTTTATTTTTCTTGGTGCTTTTTGCCTTAAAATATGTAGGGGAGTAATCACAGAGGCAAGTTTGCACATGAATAAATTTACACGTGTAAATTTACTCTTACACTTAGTAGTAAATGTACTACTTTTGACTATTCATCCTTCCCAAGCGTTAATTTACTACAAAGTATAGACTTACATGTCTCCACCTTCTGTTTCAGGGGTGGAGCCAAATTTAATAAGCTCAAACTTATTACAGCAAAAAGGGCCCAAAACATTAGTAAATGTACTTCATGCATTACCAATCACTGGTATTGCAACACCCTAACATTAAAAATACTGGAGGCAGGGACCTAAAATAGAACTACGTGTGATTTTTTTGTGTTTTTGCAACTTTAGAAGAACAATGGCAGTACATTTTAAGGAAGATCTAAAGCAGTACATATACGTTAGATGCTCACTTCTGGAGATGGGTCTTAGTCTTGTAGCGCATATTCAATTATGTTCAGGATGACACATCAAAAGGTGTTCAAGGATAAGATTTCCCAGGGGCATAAACAAATAAACCATACAGAACTAACATAACCAATCATGTGTGATGGTAAAAAGTCCTCCGTTTCATAGTTATATCAGTTTGTAAATTGGCATGATGGTGATGTTGAAATGAGCTCTGCAGGGGCGAGTTCCAGTTACAAGCTAGCTCAGGGGGGCAGGTATCTCTATCCACCAGGGAAATCTCAGGGAGGGGATGAATGTCAACATTGTTACTGTAGACTGCCCCTAGAGGCTACTACATCTTTGATTCAGTGAAGCTAGCTACCACCTTCAGTCACTGCTCTGTCAAAGGTGTCCTGTGAATGCCTTCATAGTCTGCCAAGTGATGTGCAGGTCCTTCTACAAATGCCCAGTGCCCAGCTCTCAATGTCTGCATTCCACCTACTGTGTAGTGGGTCATCCAGGGATTTCTAGTGTAGTGCAATGTCCCTGCGGTCCACGCCCAGGGCCAAAACTAGGAACCTATTGCCAGCTTTCCCCGAGGCTTGTCTGCTTCATAGGTGGAGCAAAAAAATCTCCACAGTGTGGAGCATCTGCCTTTTCAAAGTTCTCTCCAGATCTGATGTGACTTAGAGCCAAAAAGTGTGTTATCACTCGGCAACTCCACACCACATGAGTGAAGTCAGCATAAACAAGAACACATCTGGGGCAGCTCGAGTCAGCAATGTGTAGCATAGTGTTCAATCTGTGGGGCATGATATAGGTAGTATGCAGGTAGTTGAACTACGTGAATTTAAAGGGTGTGTTTCAGGTAATGGTTCAGGTGCATTCTATGGTCTCCTCTGACTCCTCCCACTGCTTCCCATGAAATTGTCTGCCTATGATGGTCTCCCATCTGGCATGCAGTGTTGGCAAGTTATCAGAGACCATGACGATCATTGTCTTGTAAAGCCAAGAGATCAAGTGGCGGCCACGGCCAAAGGTCAATAGAACCTGCAATAGGTCATGTGTTGGAGCCTCTGGGTCTAAATCCCCTATGAGCTGATGCACCACCAGCACCCACGCCCCGTAAACTAAGAACTGGGTACCTGGGAGGTTGTCCTCTTCTCAATAAGGTTCGTCAGGCTCCCCAAGGGCCGCTCAGAGAAGCAGTCTCCTAACGTTACTATCTCCACATCAGTCCACTCTCTCATCCTGCGGGCAGTGAATAATCTCCCATTTGGGGTGGGTAATCCCACCAGGGGTATGACAGGGGCATATAAGGTGGCATTCATTTGAGTGCTCCCTTCCAACAGTAAAGGGCTATAGTGTGTAGCTTCAGTTTCAGGACGGGGTCCAATTTTGTCCCTTAAGTATAACGCAAGCAGGACCCTCCCTATGGATTTTTCCAAACATCCCCAGTTCTGCGAGGGCAGCCCCTGCTAGCAAATGAGCGGGCCATGGTAGCTGCCCCGCAAAGTAGTGTAGTTCGTAGTCCGGGTCTAAATGGTATATGGGTCTGATATACCCTGACCTGTGTGTACTTGTGCCTGCGCATTCGTATACAGGACAGCCCGAGGTTTTGAGAAACTGAGACTTTTAAGACTTCTCTGGTTGTATTAGGTAAGACCCATACTCCAATGCTTTTGCATGCATTTCCGCTAGTTTCAGCTCAGGAGCAATGCACAGGCCTAATAAAATTCTATCAATAAGAACTGCCTGCTCTTTAAGATCCTCTCTGATTTTGGATGCAAAAATGGGTGTGTCTAACTCACTTGTATCCTTGTTATTTAACAGTGGTAGCGTCTCTGTTTAGAAATGTTTCAATTACCTCCTCAATTGTCGGGTTGTGTTCTCCATATAACTCCCTATAGGGGTGAGTAAATACCTCATGGATGGCCTGTTGAGTGTAGACCATCACCCCAGCAGGGCCAGTACCTGAGTAATTAAGCACCCTCTATCTTGAGGTCATACCAGCCAAGAGAGCAATCTTCCCACTCGGACTGCATTCAGTGTGGGCGGAGATCAGGTGTTCATATTTATTCAGATTTCGTGTTTCTGCTGCTCCTCCCGCAGTCTAGGTTTGACCATGGGGGTTTCCTGGGATCTCCCTCGCCATTCTACAGATATCATATTCTAGTGTGGAGAGGTCGGTGCTGAGTGATTTCCAGACTTCCCCAGATTGACTGAGGGAATAGCCTCATAATACTACTTTAAATGCATTCGACTCAAAGTTGATGTCTGATGTCGCATGTTGATTAGTTTGGAAGTCTTCCTCAATCATTTCTGCCAAGGTGTGTCTAAATAAAGGTTCATGCAGGTAATTTGTTGGTAGTCGCCAGGTGGGAATGGGCGATGCATGTCTCCCCCACTGAATACCCCTGATTAAAGTGTTGCGGCCGATATTGTGCGTCCATGGTATTGTATGCGTATGATCCGTGCATTAATCTCTAGTGAGCACACCAGATTGTCCAAGCAAAATGTGGAGATCATAGAGCAGGTGTAAAATGAGTATTCTCTCCGTCCCATATTTCTCAGTCTTCAAGAGTCGTATGGACTCCTGTGACCCATCCACTTCCTGAAGTCATGCACCAGCCCAACTCATGGGGAGTCTGCAAGAGGGGGCACCGATCGATCCCGGGTAGTATCTGCAACGCAATTATAGTCCACCCAACAATTAGCTGAATCTGGGCATTCTGTGAAAGAATGTGAGATAGTGTTGTGAGGAAGTGTCCCTGCCCCACATTTGGGGTGTAAATGCTTCCAAGTACTATCTACAAACATTTGAGCCTTCTGGACAGGATAACATTGTGGCCGTCCATGCGGATATAAGTTCTCATGACATCTAAAGGTATCCAGGACTTCAACCAAATCAATGCTCCCCTGGAGAATGAAGAGTATTCTGTAGCGTAAACTGCCTCCTCCATTTTCATTTCAGTTTAATCACCTCCCCTTGCACTAGATGTGTCTCCTGGGTAGAAGCCACATCTACCCTCCCTATGTTTCAAAATCACAAGAATTTTGTTTCATTTACTAGAGGCTCCCATCCCCCTGACATTCCATGTTAGAAAGGAGTATTTCGTTATTCTAGCCATCATGATGGGTGTGACATCAAAGTCTCCTTCTTGCACCCACTCGCATAAGGAGCCACTGTCCTCCTTCCTCTGTCAGCTGCAAGCCAACAGTGTCACATTCTATACAGTGCATAACATCATTATAGGATTGAAACTGGGCACGCACAAAATAACAGACTCCAACTCCCTAACCCCAGGCCAGGCCAGGCTGGCAATGGCCATCTGTCCAAAACACTGTGGTATAAACACTAGTAAAGACGGAATCCCCAGAACCATAACAATGGAAGGAGATTTGAGGGATGGCTGCTGCAACAACCCCATACTGATTGTTCTCACCTCCGGTCCCCTTCAGTAGGATTGCTACAGGACCCCAAGACCAGTATCCTGCGTGCATCATCATGTAAGATTGTGGAAGTATGTGGGTAAGGGTGGCCTCCCAGTTTTCATCAGGACCAACATATGTGAGTAGAGTCTACAGTCCTGGGTGCCCCTCAGGTGCCAAGGGGCATTCAAAGTCATTTACCAGTCTGGGTGTGATATGAGGCCCAAGTAACAGTCCATCCCAGGTTGTGTCAGAGTCAAGACTTCCAGAGTATAGTAAGGGTATTTGTTATAGTCTCAACAGTGCATGGAAGTTGGTAGCTGTATCGATGGCCACTGCTTTCTCCAGTTCTTTCTGGATTTTGCACTTTGCAAACCAAGCAATTTCTCTTTTTCTACACTAGTGGCGTTTTGGTAGTGGCGGTTGTTGGGACTGAAAAGTCCTCTGCATGATATTGTACATGCATCCCTGCCCTGAGTGGCCAGCTGTACTGATGCCTGGATCCCGAATGCTGATTTTTGTTGTCATAGGCAAACACAGATCATGCATGTGCGCCATAACATAGGCCTATCTCACGGATTGCGGTCATGGTGGACTGGGAGGGGCACCCAAAACGCTACCCTGATAGTGGTGGAAAGCTACTGCATTCACCAGGAGTTAAACAGCACAAGCGCAGTGGTGGCTGCATACCATGTAGTGATCAGTAGTAGTGAATGGGTCCTTTTTAACCTGTGTCACTGGTGTGAGGCCTACATGCTTTCTCAGATTAAAATTCAGCTGCTGTGTGCCTAACTCACCCTTGGCCTACATCAATTTGTTGTGAAGTGCTGCACAATGCAGAAGTGGTGAATCTGCGCTGGGTCTATGTGTGCCTGGGAACGGTACCATACAGTGTAATACTGTGATGGGCAGTGCTTGCATTGTGAATGCATATGCTGGATGTATGTGTGCCTATGAGTGGTACAATTTTTGAAGGATGTAGTGCTGTGCAATTCTTGCATGGTGAATACATGTGCTGGATGTATGTGTGCCTAGTAGCAGTACAATACATGGAGGATACAGTACTGTGCAGTGTGTGTGGCGGCATACATGAACTGGGTGAATGTGTGCCTGTGGATGGTATAATACATGGGTGGCCCTGGGTTCCATATGGGAGACCCAGGCCTGCATGGTGAAACATGGAGAGGAGGTATAGAAATCCCCACAGACAGATTTGTGAATTGCCGCATTCCTGTAAGCTGCGTGGGCCACACACTGGGGAGTGGAGAACCAGACTACCCCTGTACACTCCAAAGGGTGCGTTTTGATTCAGTGAGAGGTCACAAGGAAGGGGGCTGGGCACATCTGAGGATGGAGATGGGGCTGATAAGAGAATCATAAAAAGTACGGCTGCGGGCCCATGACTACACTTTTGATGCTCATATCATTGTTGCTGACACTCACGTGTGAACTCTATTCATTCCCATGGCCTGTGTTATGGGGCTATCAGCTTTGGAGTTGCTGCTGCTGTGCAGAATGCTTTTCAAGAGGAAGAGAAAACAGAGGAGTGGCCACTTCAAAATAAGCAGGCCCCTGGCACAAAACCTCAAAGAATCATCTCCTAATCACATTTGGTGTCTGGGAATCATCTCCAAGACAGGAAGGCCCCAAAAATTGTCATCTGCCAAGCAGCCAGATGGGGTGTGTCAGGAGGGGAAGCTCTGCAAGATTTCTGTCTGTGACCAGGACTGGGGGTCAAGGCCTGCTATGCACCCTGATGGGTGAGGGGACATCACCCAGGGAACCCAAGAATAGGGGTGGGTGGAACACACAGAGTTTTACTCCATGGAATTCCGCGGAGTAACATAAAAACTCCATGAGATGCTGTGGAGTTTCACCCACCCCTACTGACTCCCGGGGCGTTTGAAAGGTGCCCCAACCAGTTCCACCTTCAGATGAATGCCAGGCTTCAAAGTTGTCAATGGAATCAAATATTAGGAAGAGGGCTTAGATGTACTGCTGTGTTTCTTCAGCTTCTGTTTGATCCTCTAACAATAAGATAAGATACACTTCTTTATGAATCCAGAGGAGGTCTGCTCCTGTTGGAGAACAAGTGTATCAAGCATGACATCAGACCAGTGGGGCCTGTCCAGGTTCACAGAGCAGGCTGGCGGAGGGAGCTTTCCACAGAATCTTTCAATAGCAGGCCATCTGATGAGGCAGCAGCAAGAGATAGGGTTTGTCTGGTGGAGGTCCATCAGGATAGAGCACGACCTTCACCTCAGTCCATATCAGAGCATGGATCATCTGCTAGGGACTTGGACTAAGATAACATGTCTACACATGAGGAAGGGGGCGGTGGGCCCTGTCCTCACACCAATGACGTGCTGAAATGCTTGCTTAGAGGACTCTCACTCCATTGAGAGTATTGCAGGAATCATTATCTTATATACAGTGCCTGTATATCACAAGTAGGGCTACCATTCTCCCGCTACATAGTAAATGGGTGGAGTGAGGCTGGGTGATGCAGTCCTTTTTTTCTCTTTCCTTTAGGATGAGCTTGAGCAGAAAGCATGCTCCTCAGACTGCGGTTGATTTCCCAGCCACATATGCACCATGATTGTTCCACAGAGAAGACACACACAGTTTACCATGAGTTATGTTTGAGTTGGTGAGGTAGTAATACACACCTCTATTGTCGGATGTGTACGTTTACAATCCAAACACACTAAGTTATCTGCAATTAATAGAACGATGGAACTAAGCCAAGATGTGGGATTTGTATGACACTGGGCACGACTGCAGACTTCAGATCATTTGCTGATGTATGGGCCTGGTGACTCATTCTACACACATTTCACTATGCTTAAATACATTATTTGGAATGTCTGGGGCTGCTGGGCACACCATTAAAACACCACTGTGTGTTTAGTTATCTGTGGCATAGATTGAATTAAATTGAATTGAATTACGCATTTCTAGAGTGCATGGATACTCAAAGAGTGTCCCAGCGCTGTTCAGTATGCCCAAAGGTGAGAGAACTGGGGATAGAAACCATTGCTCCTTGCTAACATCTGAATAAAAATGTCTTCAGTTCCCTTTTAAATTTTGCTTCTTCAGGTATCTGTATGAGGTAATCTGGGAGTTTATTCCACAGATTCGCTGCTATAACAGTGAAGGAAGCAACTCCCCTCCGCTGTTTCAAAAAGCGCGGGGACACAATGAAACCAGCTGAGCTCGACCGCTGCAATCACCCTGGGCAGTAAGCCTTGAAGAGATCCTTTAGGTACCTCAGTCCCTTATTGTAGAAGGCTTGGTGCATTAGGGACAGAGCTTTATACCTAATTCGCTGACGAACTGGCAGCCAGTGAAGTTTAGCTTGATACGCTTAGTCCGACGTGCATTTCTGAATTTTGTATAATTAGCGGACTGCCATATTCTGCATGACCTGTAGGCACTGGATCAGATATTCCGGGAGACCAAGATACAGGACATTAGCATAGTCCAACCTGGATAAAATTAGTGATCTAACCACTGTGATTTGGGCCGCATGAGAAAGCAAATAAAGAAACTTCCTCAGCATGTGGAAAATCCTAAAACAGGATTTCAACACAGCTGACACCTGTGCTCCAAATGCAAGCTGGGTATCGAACAGCACACCCAGATTTCTTGCCACCGCAGTTGGTGGGGGCGGCGGGGGAACACTTTCAGGCCAGGCCCCACCCCAGCCAGGAAAGGGGTCCAATCCAAATAATAAGACTACTGCCTTATCAGGGTTGCACTGCAATATATTAGCCCTCAGCAGTCTAACAGTGCCACCATACAGTTGACAAAGGCAACCTTCGCCCTCTCAGGCTCCCCATCGTACGCGAGCAGGAGTTGAGTATTATCTGCATAAGAGATGATCTTGATATTATAGGATTCCACCAAATGAGCCAAGGGAGACATGTAAATATTAAAGAGTGTAGGACTGAGAGAGGAGCTTTGAGGCACCCTCCTGTTTCAACTCTTTACCTCCTGAGGCGTATGGTTTCATCCAAACCACCTGCTCGCGGCCATCAAGGAAAGAGCCCAACCAGCTCAGCGCAGAGCCCACTTCTCCCAGTTGTTTTAACCTGTACCGCAGGATATGATGATCCACCGTATCAAAAGCTGCTGGCAGGTCCACCAGCACCAGAGCCACATTGCGGCCAGAGTCCAGATTGAACTTGATGGACTCAGAGACTTCCAACAGTGTGGTCTCAGTGCTGTGGCCGGCTCTGAACCCTGACTGAGAGGGGTGGAGCAAGTTGTTTTCCGCCAAAAAGGTGGTAAGTTGCCGGTTTACCGCCTTCTCCAACACCTTAGAAGCTGCTGGCAGCAGCGAGACTGGCCTGAAATTTGCTAAGCATTTTTTAATAGTGGAATCACCGGGGCTTTTTTCAAGTCATCGGGCACTACGCCTGAGTCGAGAGAGCTAGCAAATAGCTTCTGATACACCGGAGCAATAATGTCCGGGATTGACTTTAAAATATGGGGGGCATCGGATCCATTGGGGACCCTGACCTGCAGTTCAAGAATGCAGCTGTTACATCCTCTACTGATGGCACCAAAAAAGTAACCAGTGAGGGATGCTGTAATTTCTCCAGTGGTTCTTTTAACTCTGGACCTGTCAGAGTGTTGTTTTCCCCTGCTAAATTTGCCTGGATTCTTATGATTTTCTCCTCAAAAAAATCACTCAGACGGGACAAAGGGACTGGCTGGATTCCAACGGGTTGGGACGTAGCTTTAGAATCAGTAGAATTAATTACAATTTTGAAGATCCCTCTCCCATCATTATTGGCCTCCTTAATGCAATGGGAATAGAAAATTCTATGAGTCCTCTTGATATTTTTATGATAGGATTCCAGGTACAGTTTATAAATGGTTTTATCAGAGTCCAAATATGTGGGCCTCCACACTCTTTCTAGTTTCTTACATGCTGCTCTTTCCAGAGCTAGTTCCTTTGTGAACCAGCGAGCTGAAAACGTCTTTGTCTCCTTTCTAGCGGTCGAAGTGGTGGCTACAAGATCTGCCACCCCCTGAGCCAAGAGCTGATCACCCTGCCCCCCTCTCTGATGGGATACAGGATCTCGTGTTTAGAGTCCAAAAGAGTACTCCTTAACTCATCCAGGGAGGCCCCACTCCAGCATCTATTTTCATGATGTGGCCGTGCATGGCGGGGCTCTTTTGACCCATTCCATTTCCAAGCGAAAGGCAAAAGGAAGTGGTGTAACCAAGGCACTGGCCGGGGGGATCCCCCTTTTAGAGTTGTGCTATAGAATATGCCGTCAATTGTGTGACCAGCAATATGGATAGGCCCCGTAGTAGTTTTCACTAAAGTAAAAGAAGCTAGAGATTCAACTAAACGCCTAGTTAACAGTTCCTCTGCCAGTAATAAGTGGATGTTAACATCCCCAAGCAAAGTGAAATTGGCGTATGAAATGCATTTAGGGGCTAGTACTTGATCAAGGGATGAGATAAAGTCTCCTGCGTATCCTGGAGGGCGATAGACTAAAATCCCAGACAGGCAATGCTAAAGCCCAAGGATTCAGCTCCTGTAATCCCATCAGGCTTAAAACTCTTACATTCGTATGTTCTTTTTAAAACTATCACCACCCCCCCTCCTTTACCTCCCACCCTGTCTGCATGCACACAGACATAGGCCGCAGGTATAGCCAAGTGCATATCAGGGCACGCATCCTCATTCAGCCTAGTTTGTGTCATAAAAAGTATGTCCAGAGTTTCCTCCCTTAGCAAATCATACACATCTAAAGCATGTTTATGCAGGGAGCGGACATTTATTAATATTGCCTTAACCTCTCTTTGCTCCTTACTAGGGGCTCCGCTGTTAGAAACCAGCTGGTTCAAGGGGGAGAAGACAAACCCGTAGTTCCCACATGAGCCCGCAACAGTGTAGCATCAGGGAATAATCACCTTTTGCAAGTTAACTAAAACCAATTCAATATGAGTGTTTTCAGTTTGGCATTCAGATTCAAATTCAATGCAGTTCCTAACATAAAAACACATTACACCCCGTAAAAACATAAACTCCTTAATAAATGGCACACCTCCCAAACAAATTGTGGAGTAAAAAGGCACCGACTCCCGGTTGTACCCTTTAGGCAATACCTAATATATTGCCTAATCAGGTTTAATGTCTGCAGGAGACACATCTTAACTCCGCAGAACATATCAAACTGTATAGGAAATGGCATGGCCAGCTGTAGGGGAACTCATATTCAGTGTTGAATTGATGTGCATTGATATGGATCTCACCAGAGGTTCCTTTTAACATGGAATCCACACACATTTTCCATTTACCAGCCACTTTCTTACGCCATCCACATTCTTAAATATACAAACACAGTCTCTGCAAATTCACACTACTCATTTACAATAAACAAACTAAAACCACATTTCAATGTCTCAACAACAAATACAAAACCCCACAAACCATATCCATACATGATACTACCCCTACTGCCACACAATGGCACCTTCACTCTCACACAAACCACCACTCAGTCCTATACCACTATCAATCCACACATCACCACCACAACACAAACTCAAATTGTACATAATCTTAATCTCTTCAAACACACACTCCCTGTTCATGCAAAATGCCAGCTCTACCCTCTACTTACTACTAACAGACCCCTTTCCAACACCTCCAACTCTATACCCAACCCTCTCTCATATCACCCACAATAACACACTCCTCCTCGTTTTACTAAAAGCACCCAACCAAACAATCCTTACACTCCACTCCACATATTACCTCTTCCTGCTACCATATCTAATACAAACACTCACAACTCCTGTCCATCTCCTTTCACACACCGCATACACTCTCTCAAATGCACATCACCCCCTTTACCATTCAAATTCCACTCATCAATAGTACTTACCATACACATTCTTCACCGAAATTCACTACTTCAATATCTTATCTCACTACTCCACAAAAACATAGAATACACACCTGCTGTGAGAAGTTGGCCTGGTATATGCTGTTCACTAACTAAAGTGGGTACCTTGTACCAGTCCAAACAACCCTTATGGTAATTTGAGAGGTCAAAGATAACCTTAGAAAGCTATCCAAGTGGTAGCTGTGGAGAGCAGCCTTCAGGCTTAGTCTTGAAGTAATGTTAAGCAGCTTGTTTTACCAGAATGCAACCTTATAGTATTGGTTAAATGAAATGAGAACCACACAGTAGTTATAAAAATATGCATTTATTAATATAACACTATCTAGTACGTCACAATATCTTCTACACGGAGATAATCACAAAGCACACAATACTGTAGCACAGAAATGAAAGTACATAGCACAAATATACAGTGGGCCCCAGGGGGGGACCAAACCATATACTAAAATAGTGATATAAGAACCACGACTCGCGTCAAGACAGTGTCTAGAGGTTGTAGAATCACTGGGACCCCAAGGAACCACCCAAGGTGAGTAAGTAGGGACCCCACGGAAGACAGGTGCAGTGTGGGAACACGACCGCATGCTCCGTATAATTTTATGAGGAAGTCGCGGTTGAAGTTTTAGAGTTTAAGGACCTTTCCCAGTGGACTTCGAAGAAACCCCGTGGAAGTTAGGAGGTTGGAGAGTCACCCCACCCATGGATACTGAGATACCCAAGTTACATATCCCAGGGAAGCCGGGTGCATAGGTCTGGAGTGGCGTCGGAAACGGCTGTCGAACCCAATGGAGGACTTGGAAGAAGAGCCGCTGCTGGAAGAAAGAAAAGTGTCCGTTGGAATCCAAAGGTGGATCCTTGGTGAAGAGTACCTGAAAGCAGAGGAGACAGAGTCTGGGTCACTCAGGAGTGACCAGGGGCTCGGTAGACGAATTCCCACCGATGTTGGATGCTTCAGGTGTGTTGATGGAGTTCTTGGCTCTGCAGCCACGGGGACCAGGAGATGTCGAGGATGACCAGGAGTTGGATACAAGCTGTCCCACAAAGGATGTTGAGTGCTGATGGGTCAGTGTCCAGTGGGAGCACCAACAAGCCTTGGCAACAGCAACCCATGCAGATGGTCAAGGATGGTTACGGTTCGGACCAGCAAGATCCAGGAGACTCACCAAAGCAAGGAGAGTCAGGGCAAGCCTGGAGCAACCAGGGGAGCCCAAGAAAAGCAAAGTTGACCCTCCAGTGGACTCACAGACTGGAGGCACAGAGTCGCAAGAGGACCTCAAGTGATTTCACAAAGCAGCAGTCCACGGAGCACTTGGTGTGAGGAGGCCGGAGTTCTTTGTAGGAAATGATGCCAGAGGTTGGGGCTACTTGGAGCCCAGTGCACTTGTTTGGGAAATGCCAACAAGCATATGCACTTGCAAATGCACGTGGTGCACAGGGGTTCAGGTATTGCTGCCCCCACAAGGGATTCTAACATCAAACTCAGTGAGAGGGCAGCTCAGACCTTGAGGGACATGGAAACCCACCTCTTGTGTTGCTGAAGTATTCGGAGTTTGTAGGAGCTCAGGGTCAGCAGACTGGACAGCAGGGTTGTGGTGCCTGTGAATGCAGAGGAGTGACTCCTTCACCCCAAGGGAGATATCTTTAGTTGTCCTTGATGCGCCACAGGTCCTGCACGGATCCTGTATGGTGCATGGGCACAGACGATGCTTCAGACTGAGCGGGAGACGAACTCGGGCCCAGACGAAGTCCAGCGAAGCCCAGAGTGTCCAGACGGTCGAAGTTCAGTGGTTTCTGGTTCAGAATCTTGTCCACATCAAATCTAGGGTCCTACAGCCAGGTAAGCCCTTTTGTACCCACGGGAGAGGGTTGGACAGATTCAGGGGACCCTCCCAGGGGAGGGTCTGGACAGCGGGTAGGTTACTCCCATGTCCTTTGTCCAGTTTCACGCCAGAGCAGGAGCCAACGGCTCCCAGGACTGGTTTGAACTGGACTATGCACAGGGACACCAAATGTGCCCTTTATGCCCACTTTCGGTCACTGGCAAGCACACCCACCTAGTCCTAATACACTAAATTCTGTCTGGGAGGTGGTCACACCTCCCTGTGACAGGATGCCTATTGTTCTGCCTTCCCCTGCTCGAGCTTCGCTCAGCAGCAGGAGGACAGAAATGTGTCTCTGGTCGGCAGCCACCATTTTGTGCTGCCCGGGACTAGAAGGATGGTACCGGGAACACCAGGGACCCAACGAAGCTCGCTTCTGAGGGGTGGAATCATACTTCCCACACCGGTTACCGGTGTGGGGGTATGATTCCACAATGTTTGACACCAAACACAATAGGGTTACTTTCAGCCGTTTTAGAGTTGTTCATCACGCGGTCGCATAATGCCACTCTATATGTCGTAAATGGCTGATGCACTGACAACCCGGGAGAATGGACTCTGTAGGCCGCAGGGGTGTCCTGCTCATTCAGTGGCACCCTCTCACTTAGAACAAAGCACCCTGCCTTTAGGATTGCTAAGGCCTGCTATAGTGGTGACCTGTAGGTTTTAAGTGCAGTGACCCTTAGATATAGTAAACTATATCTTAAGTAAGTGGTGCATGCACCAACTTATACAGGCTGCAATGGCAGGCCTGTAGGTTCCATTTTGCATGGCCTCTCATGGGTGGCATAATACATGCTTCAGCCCATGGGAGGCCTCTGGTGTACTTATGCCCTGGGTACATGGGTACCATATACTAGGGACTGACAAGGGTACCCCAGTATCCAATCTGGAGTATACCTAAGTACATAACATAACCAATTTAGGGAGAAAGCAGATAGACTGGGGTCCTGATTAGCAGGATCCCAGGCAGACTAGTCAAAAACCACCACAGCACCAGGCAAAAGGTGGGGGCATCTATGCAGAAAGATCCTACCTTCCTACACCTGCACATCAAAATCTCTCCTACACACAATTTCATACTACATTCCATCACAAAACAAAAACAAACACCCACTCCCACCGCATGACTACACAAATATTGCAGATACTAAATGAACTTTACTCCCTAATTTTCTATCTTCACCAACAACTACCACAAACAGCCCAACACAACAGCACTCACTCAATTGCTTCTCATCCATTGCACAAGTTAGATCCTTAAAACATGACCCACATGCTCCACCACCACCACTAACCCATCCACCTTCTGCCCTAAACAAACACTAAGAAATATACAACATACCACTCTTCACACCATTTCCATCTCCTTATCCATTATACAACAAGACTTCTGTACAAAAATAACACAGCCCACCAACTCACTGTCAACCACCATCTCCACCACCTACACACACAGACCCAAAAAAATGCCTTATAAGCTGGTGGAAGAGGATTATGATATTGACAAACAACACTATTGATACACTAATAATACACCTGCTACTAGTTCACAGAATACTACTCACTCTTTTAGAATACAAATTCACACCACCACCAAAACACTATCTCCAGACTGTCTTCTAATGAATGCTCGATCACTCTCTAAAAACAAGCAGTGCGTCTATGTACTACACACTGACACACAACCTCACTTAATCTTCATAACTGAATCATGGTTGGCAGATGACATTGCTCCAGTAATGCATGAAGCTGTTCCAGGCTATCAAACTGTCACACAAAATCCCCTAGGCTATTAGGAGGCGGACTAGCTGTTATAGTCAAAGAAACAATAAATCTCACCAAAGCTGACAACGTTTCCATACAAAGTGCAAGACTACACCTACTTCCTCCTTCTTTAGTGACCACCACCTAGCAATGCACCATTTTCAGACACATTTCTAGACCCAGTGTTAAACCTTATTACACTGCACTCTAACCTATGCATCCTTGGGGACCTAAACATATGGTTTGACAAACCCAGTATACTCTTTCCAAGAACTATCATCACTGCCCTAGACACACTGAACTTACATCAGATCATCCACAAACCCACACACATCCCTGGACACATCCTAGATGTAAAATCCAGAACTAGTTACTTTTCAAAGGATTACTCCAGTCACATGGTCGGCCCACCATCTGGTAGCTTTCCAAAACAAAACA
Organism: Calotriton arnoldi; assembly: GCA_963921515.1. NCBI lineage: Eukaryota > Metazoa > Chordata > Amphibia > Caudata > Salamandridae > Calotriton > Calotriton arnoldi. Next base: position 699,355 of record CAWUFW010002092.1, read on the forward strand.
CCACAAATCACCACAACTAAGGCCACCTTACATGCAACCACATATAGACCATGGACAAACTGAATTTTCAATACTTAGAAACACACCTAACAGCCACACAGGTCTAGACACAATAACTACAGTTCAAAAACTCTATCAGTGGCTCCAGGAAGCTTTTGATATCATAATACCACTAAAGACAGCAAATCAGGACAAAAGAAAACAAGCACTGTGGATGAACCAGAACTAAAAAACTAAAAAACAATAAATTGTAAAGCTGCAAAGCACCTGGCTCAAAACAAATAACAATCAAGACAAACTTAACCTACCCAAACTTAACAGAATATACAAGTCAACGATCAAAAAAGCTAAAAAAAAAGGTACTATTCAAACAGAATTCAAAATGGTAAATATGTAAAAAAAGTATTTTATGAAATTCTCACAGAATTGTATAAACCTAAATGCACAGAAGGGACTCATCTCATTTCTCAATAATTTACTGGCAAATTATTACACAACCAAAGCAAACATGTTGAACTCCTATTTAAAACAAAGGAAAACCACCAGCACCAACCCATTCCCAACAAATCCCTCCAAGGGTAGGCTAGCTCAGCCTCTATATTAATTCAAACAATTATCTGAAGCTGAATGTATGGATCTTGTCAAAGCAAGCAGACCAGCTGGCTGCCCTTCTGACCTTTGTCCACCACAAATCTTCAAGAATATTCTTTTAAACTACCTCTACTATCACACCAGTCAGAACAATCATTGATAATTCTTTAACTACTGGAGTCTTTCCAGAAGACTTAAAAAATCATACATACACCTTTTATTAAAGAAAACAAACCTGGATCCACATGACCCAAGCAACTAAAGACCGATTACAAATGGACATCTCCTATGCAAACTGATAGAAAGAGCAGCATTAACCCAGATGTCACTATTCAATGAAGACAACTCCATACTTTACGACTTTCAAACAGGATTCTGTCCAAGAAGAGGCACAGAATCTGCCCTCATCGCCATCTGGGATGACCTTAAAAACACAGTAGGACAGAATGGGGTTGCTGCAGTAATTCTGTTCTACCTTTCAGCTGCCTTAGACACAGTTCATCATGACACTTTAATCCAAAAACTCTAGGAAGCCAGCATAGAGGGGATTGCTTTCAGCTGGATTACATCTTACCTTCATAATAGAACAAATGTTATCCATACTCATCCAAACCTTACTTCACAAAAGCAGGGGTCCCTCAAGGCTCTATCATCTCACCCATGCTTTTCAACATCTACATGAAGCCATTACTGGCAATGATCAATGGATTTCAGCTCACATGCTATAACTATGCAGATGACACTCAAATACTTCTTAAATGGAACAGCCCCAAAGACATTGGAAACTCAAAAATCTTCAGTTGCCTCAGAGCTGGCTCCATGTCATCCACTGATCAACAATCAGTGGATGACATGGAGCCATCTCAAATTGAATGCGTCCAAAACCGAAATACTCACATGTGCCGACTGGACAAATTATGAACCACTCTGCGCCTTGCATGACAATCTGGGGCCACCTCCTAAAGTATCCAAGGAAGTAAGAAACCTTGGAATTACCATAGACTCTAAATTATCAATAAATTGCCAAGTGGATAAGTTAGCAAAGTCAGGTTTCATTACTATGAAAACTCTGCGGTGCATCTTCCCCCAGCTAGGATTTCCACTCAAGGTCCAAGCTACTATCTCTCTTGTACGTCTAAACTTGATTACGCCAATGGCCTCTACCATGGATCATCTTTATCAACTATGAAAAAACGAAATTAAGAACTCTGCTGCCAGATTACTCCTACATGTAAAGTCACACACCCATATCACCCATGCCTTGAGAGCCCTACATTGGATACCGGTTGCCAGAAGCTCCACCTTCAAGCTGCTTTGTATCACCAACAAAGCAATACATGGAACAGGACAACTTTTCATCAGGAATAAAATCACCAAGTCCATACGACAAAGGAACCTCAGCTTCAGTTTGGCACCTTGCTTCAAAACCCCAGCATAGAAGAAAAAAAAACATGGGTGGTGCGACTTTCTCTGTTCAAGCAGCCAAACTATGGAATTCACAACCCCCCACATATAAGATCCAAGATAACTATCTTATCAAGAGTTGACTGTTTCTGTTTATAAACATGCATAATTTGGTAATATCTATGTATTTAGATATGTGCATTTCTTCGAACAAATATGTATACTATTTATAGTTTAAAAATATATAGATATTGTTATAGGTCTGCTGAAAAAAATTATATATTTTGATTATATGTTCATTAAACTTTACTTTACTAAGCTTTAGTCAATTTGTGATAACATCATAAAAGTGTATATTTCATTAAGTAGCTGCAATATATCACAGTAAGCATACATCGATTAAAAATGCATCAGCTACAAATTTGAGAAATACTTAAAAACAGGCAATTGATAATAATAATTAAAAATGCCTTCATTGTCCTAGTTAAGCTAGATTCTATAGTTCCAGTATTTAGTAACTTACAGATAGAACACCACACAAAATGCGGGAAACAAAAAAGCTAGCAGCTGTAAGTAAAGATATGCAGGTCCAATCTGTGTGAATTGTTCAGAAATCAGAAGAGGCCTAATATATTTATACTGGAGATTAGAAAACTTTGGACATATGAGTAATACATGCATGGTTTCACAAATCAGAATGTTATCACAGTTGCAAACAGGCAGATCTGATTGTTTATACCAGACCCCCTTCGGGAACAAGAGCTGATAAAATATATCCACCTCAGGAATGTCAAGAAGCGACGTTGCTGATTAGATTTAACCACGACATAGCTGTGCATGGTCTGCTTTGTTAAAGCAGAGTTCTCCCGATTAGCTGCTACCCTTTGAGAGAAGGCCTGCTTGACCCATGCAAGATCACTTTTGAATATGTCCCTGGGGCTGGTAAATAATCCTGATCACCCTAGATCCTGAAAAGATTTCTTAATCTATTGTGACCATGGAATCTGGGCTACGTCAGCTAAAAGCAAAAAATCCTGGAGAATGAGCCTGCTAAAATGTAATTCTTTATTACACCATAATTCGGCGAACCCAGGACCATCTCTCCTTCAGGAAGCAGCTCAAGACCTGGCTGTTCGAGCAGTAACTTACCCCCTCCCCCAGCGCCTTGAGACCCTCCCGGGTGAGTAGCGCGCTCTATAAATGCCGTGATTGATTGATTGATTGACCATACAGAACACCACAATAAAAGCAGGCGAACACAAATAAAATCTGTAATGAAAGACACGCTCAGTTCTTCATGAATAATTTCAGCGGGAATTCCCTTGCCCCTGGCCAGAAACTTGTTGTAAAATCCCCAGATTTTTCGTGATTAGAGGGTTACAACTGAGACCCGAGTTAAGTAGCAGTCCCAGATATGAAAAATTGTCCACTCTAGATAGGACCTGGCCCTGTGCTGCAAGACTGCAGTGTTTTGTGTTCTTAGGGCCAACCACCATAAAATGTGATTTCTTAAAATTAGTAGATAAATCCAGACTATTCATAAAATCAATAAATGTATCTAAAAGTTGTTGGAGGCTCTTAGCTGTGCAAGCGATTAAAACCATATAATCGGCATATAAGAATACTGGAATCGCTCTTCTACCAACTCTAGGAACATCTGAGCCAATGTCTATAAGCACCTCCTCTAGCCGATTTATTTTCATGATAAATAAAAAAGGGGTAAGAATACAGCCCGGCCAGATGCCTTTTCTTAGTTCAAAGGACCGAGTGCATTCACCATTAGGTTCAAATCTAATCACACCTGTTAGGTCACTATGTAAGTCCCTCATAAAGGAGACTGGTACATGACCCACCCCAAGGACCCCAGCTCAGTCCAGAGCTTATCTCTGTTAACACATCAAAGGCTGAGCTCCATAAAGACCAGGTGAACAAAACCCCCTCTGGCCCTGTTGTATTCAGATGTCAGAAGACGCAGATTTAGGTACTGCTCGACTGTACCTCTCCCGGGCCTAAACCCATATTGAAGGTCGGAGAGAATTACCTTCTCATTAGAACAGGTGGTGAGTCTTTCCAGAATTATTTTCCCTATAATCTTTACTTCAACGTCAACCAATGACATTGGCCTATAGCATGCGGGATCTGCTCTGTCTCCTTTTTAGGTCGAACATCAGCGCGCATGCTCTGTATTCAAGACCTGCTGTAATCACTCTAATCTAATTACACATCCTGCTTGCCATTGGTTCACAACTCCTTCGCTCTTATTTCCTCACTCCTTATTGGCCGGTGCTCTCGATACATCACTTCCATTTTTAAGCCAGGAGCACGGGGCAACTACAGTTTCATTACACTGTAGGTCTTCATGTATTTGTTTGGGGACTACTTATTTATCTATTACTATGCCGTCCGCTTCACTGGTAGCCAGCACATCTGTTTTAAGTACGTGGGCGCCGAGCTTTGTTTCAGCGCAGCACCTGCTTTCAAGTTAGGAAAACACGAGCAAAGTTCTATTTAAAAACATCACCGAGCAGCGGCTCCCGGCCGCGGACCTCAGAAAGACAGAATGCTTTAGCTGCACTTTATTTTGCATTTTATTTTGAACTTTTGGTCCGCACGGCTCAACCACCTCAATTTTTTTAATAACAACCACCTCCATTTTTTTAAGAGCACTTAACTTTAACTCAGCGCGTCGCCCATTCCATGAGCGCCACGCTTTCTCTTTTACATGCAGCTTCGAAACTGCATCTCCCCGAGTGGTGCCCTCGCTCTCAACACCAAAATCTACACTCCTCCCCCCCGCTTCTGGGTTAAGTAGACTGCGCCTTCGTCATCGGCCTGGCTCAACCTCTCCTGGAGCACCTCTACAGTCGCAGGGGCCACGGTGATCAGCCACTCAGCCGGCCTCAGACCTGCCCACTTCCCCTCCTCCCCTGCAGCAGTTGATCTACCTCCGCCCACACCGCTCTGCAGCACCTGAAATGGCGGGCATTCCATGTAAAGCACTATAATGCCTTTGCGCATTTAGAGGTCAATAAGGTTTTATATATTTTTTTAATATAATTCTTTTTTGACTTCTAAATAATATATGCATGTGATTCGCGAAAGCAAGGACAAAAAAAGTGTAAGCACGTATCTCAATTGTTTGCGCCTTTACAGTGCCACGCACTAGTAAAACCAAGCAATTGCTAAATCATAATGATGTTTGCTTTAAATGGTTCCAAACAAAAAACAAAGAAGTTTCATTTGAATTATCTATGTTTTTTCAGTTTTTGTTGCAATTCATTGATGACAATGGCAGATGACACGCAATGCGCGGCAAAGGCCCTACTCGATATATCGTAAAGCAAGCAATCTCCTGCCGATGTATTTAATGGTTTGCTAAGAATTTTAGCTGGTAAATATGTACATATTATGATTATTTCTTTGATCTCAACTTACAAACATCATTGGCGCTACCTTGAGAACACTGACATGTTAACACCTTTCCAAGGCAACCAGCTGTAAGTTTTCAAAGATCATTAAGTTATGTACAATAGACCTGGGGACAGCACGGGTCACTGGTGGAGAGAGACAGCCGCCTGGCAATAGCAGGAGTTCTTCATGCTTGTTAGGTCGAGCATTCAAGACCTCTTGTATATACTTTAGTATATACTTATATCTGTATGTACTTTGTGGGCTCTGGAGATCAGTCCTAGGACTTGTCTGCTTCCGCTTAGGGACTTTTTTTTTCTGTTCAATTGCCTCTATTTAACTGTCTTGATAGAAAACGACCAGTAGAGGTCAGTAAAATACCAGAATTGCTTTCTGCTGAGGGACATTCTTTTTTTTATTTTTCTGGCAACTGCCTCTATTTAACTTTCTTAATAGAAAACAACCAGCAGAGGTCAGTAAAATACCAGAATCACTTTAGCATTCTCTAGATTCCAGTCCATAGAAATTGTCTTCCACGAGCACCCGTGGACAATAATATTTCAAATCTTGTATTTTCAGTGATATGACAACCGAAGGCCCTGATTTTATATTAAAAGCAGAGCTTTGGACTATACCATTTCCCGCTGAAAGGCAATATTTCTCTCCATGTGTTCCCATACCTGGCGTGTCACGCAGTTTGGTGCTTACTTTCCCTCCATGTTAAAGAACAGTAGATGTTTCAGCACCCAGGCTAATGTGCTGCATAGCTAAATACATATAAGGTCCCAAAGGCGAGACCGATTGCATTGCAAATGCTTGTTTTTTTAAAGGGACGGTGCACAGATTTTCCTTCTCTCCATCCTCCTCTGTATTTAACCCTTTCTAACCCCTCGCTGCTTTCCAGGGAACTGCAAGTTAAATGTGAAATGTACAATGCAAATACTTCCTTCGATGCTGTTGGCCTGCAGTTTGCAGGTTTTTATTTTATTTTATATAGCGTGAACTCGACCAGAATGTATTGGAGCGCTTTAGATGAGCTCCAGTTACGTTACACAAGGACATATTAATTATTTAGTAGGCACTGGGAGATTAAGTGATTTGCCCAGAATCACAGGATGTTGAGCCGAGGCCAACGTTCAAACCTGGTTCCCCAGGGTCAAAGTCGGCAGATCAAACCGTTAAGCCACATCCTCTCTTTTAGCTATGTAAAAGGAAAAATATTTTTTTAAGTACCTTCTGAACCACCGAAATGCAACTGAGCATTGCTTTAATCGAGTTTAAAACAAAACCCTGCTCTCTCTTTCCCATCAGCAATTATTTTCTCATCTATGTAGATATTCTTTTTTTCTTCATCCACTGACCCCCTAGCTGTCTTGATTACGTTCTTTTTTATCACTATACCACCCGGGTGGTCCACGCTTTCCCTTTTGAAATGAATGATATTACGGGTCTAATTTCTTCTCGCAGTGGTGCAAACTGCATTGTTAGTGCAGACATTTAAGTTATTCTTTCTAAGCTGTTGCAGATGAAACACTCAGTGACTTATAATTGGAATAAATCAGCCAGGATGTCTAAACGCAGAGCAGTTTTAGTGGGAGAGACGCCCTGACCTGGTTCATCAGTTCACAAGAATGCCTGGGCAGGGTACACCCCTGATTAGAAGCTACATTAGCTGTGCTGGATGGCAGCAGCATAAATTAACACAAGTAAAGAATTTGGATGTCACTTTTTAGGTCTCGCTGAGTCAGCGCATGCGCTGCTCTGCGAGACATTTAGTCAGTGGCTTTTGGAAGTGCTACCACAGGCTGTTGCCAACCACCAGCTTTCGGTTACGCGCGCGTGAACGTGCATGCAAAGCTGCCATCTGGCTTTTGTAATGGCTCATTAAGCCTTACAATGCTCCTCCACCCCCCTCTCTCTCTCTGCTTTCACTACCCCCTCCCTCCTTGTAAGCTTTATGGCAGCATGTGAATCCTGGCTAATTAACCCTTCGTGCGCGTGAATTATGCTCCTCAACCCCTTGTTGTCTGCTCTTCGTACCCCCTCCCTTCTCCCATGGCAGCGCGTGAATCCTGCTTCTCCAGCTCCTTCCTCTCTGCTATCACTACCCCCTCCCTTCTCCCCTTTCTTTCTTGTTAGCTTCAGGGTAGACTTTATTGTCTAAAAAATTAAAACTATGTTCGATTTCCTAAAGACAGTCTTGGCCACAAGTCACACAATTTCTTACATTGCAACTCCTGGACAGAATTCTGTGGCATGACGTAATTTTCCCGAAAGTCAGCCTTGTCTCCAGCTTACACATGGTTTCGTTCTTAAACAAACATTACCGGGTTGTTGTTTCACCATGTGTCAGCTGGAGACTCAGCTACCTTTCGTGAAAAAGTACGTCATGCCACAGAAATCACTTTAAACGATGCAATCTAAATTGAAAAATGCACGCGCGCTCTATATATTTTGAAACAACAACCCGGTAATGTTTGTTTAAGTGGTTTCGTTCTTAAACATTACCGGGTTGTTGTTTCAAAATATATCGAGCGCGTGCATTTTTCAATGTATATCGTCTAAAGTGAATTCTGTGGCATGACGTTTTTTTTCACAAAAGGCAGCTTTGTCTCCAGCTGACACATGGTTTCGTTCTTAAACAAACATTACCCGGTTTTTGTTTCACCATGTGTCAGCTGCCTTTTCTCTCTCTCACTCCACAGCACCAATCAGCACCATACCAGCAAGAGTCACCACCACCCTCGCTTGATTCTGCACCAGAACAGCATCAGTCAGCACCAAAAACTCTCTAACCACCCTATTTTATTTCTTCCTCTTTTACTACACCGTTTTTCGCTCTGTACACCCTTTCTCACTTTCACTCTCTCCACCCTCTCTATTTTTTTCTCTCTCCTCTCTCACAACACCCTTTATTCTATATAGACATTTTCTCTCTATCGCTACACAGCACCAATCAGCACCACAACAGCAAGAGTCAGCACCACCCTGGAATACATTTGGCTTCATTTAAAACGACAATATATCATTGGGTATTATACAGAGCCTGGGAACTAGGTAAACATGATGCCATTTTAAACCCTCTCTGAATTTGCCTCTTTACTTTCTCGCTACACCCTTTCTTTTCTGTACACACTTTCACACTATTTCTCTCTATCCACCCTACTTTATTTCTTCCTCTATCCTCTTACACTACACCGTTTTTTTCTCTGTACACCCTTTCTCACTTTCTCTCTCCACCCTCTCTTTTTTTTCTCTCTCCTCTCTTGCTACACCCTTTATTCTATGTACACATTTTCTCACTCCACAGCACCAATCAGCACCATACCAGCAAGAGTCACCACCACCCTCGCTTGATTCTGCACCAGAACAGCATCAGTCAGCACCAAAAACTCTCTATCCACCCTATTTTATTTCTTCCTCTATCCTCTTTTACTACACCGTTTTTCTCTCTGTACACCCTTTCTCACTTTCTCTCTCTCCACCCTCTCTATTTTTTTTCTCTCTCCTCTCTTGCTACACCCTTTATTCTATCTACACATTTTCTCTCTATCGCTACTACAGCACCAATCAGCACCACAACAGCAGAGTCAGCACCACCCTGGAATATAGTTTGCTTCATTTGAAACGACAACATATCATTGGGTATTATACAGAGCCTGGGAACTAAGGAAACATGAGGCCATTTTAAACCCTCTCTGAATTTGCCTCTTTACTTTCTCGCTACACCCTTTCTTTTCTGTACACACTTTCACACTATTTCTCTCTATCCACCCTACTTTATTTCTTCCTCTATCCTCTTACACTGCACCGTTTTTCTCTCTCTACACCCTTTCTCACTCTCTCTCCACCCTCTTTTTTGTTATCACTTCTCTCTTGCTACACCCTTTATTCTATGTACACATTTTCTCTCTCACTCCACAGCACCAATCAGCACCATACCAGCAAGAGTCAACACCACCCTCGCTTGATTCTGCACCAGAACAGCATCAACCAGCACCAATACTGAATGAATACGCACACATCTCTACCACTGCACCTATGATATGCCCCTTAAGCTGCACACAGATGTCATTCAGCACCAACACAGTATCATTCATACCACCACTGCATCACTCAATACCACTAGAGCATCATTCAGCACACCACAGCATCAGTCTGCACCACTACAGCCTCATTGATCACCAGCAGAGCATCACTCAGCACCAATTATGCATTAATCCGCACACACCTCTCCCACTGCACCTATGGACACCCTTACTCTCTCTTTCTCTCTCTCCACCCTCTCTGTTTTTTTCTCTCTCGTCTCTCGCTACACCCTTTATTCTATCTACACATTTTCTATCTATCGCTCGGCAGCACCACACCAGCAAGAGTCAGCACCACCCTCGCTTGATTCAGCACCATCATTCAGCACCAATACAGAATGAATACGCACATATCTCTAACACTGCACCTATGATATGCCCCTTAAGCTGCACAACGATGTCATTCAGCACCAACACAGCATCATTCATACCACCACTGCATCACTCAATACCACTAAAGCATCACTCAGCACCACCACAGCATCAGTCAGCACCACTAAAGCCTCATTCATCACCAGCAGAGCATCCAATCAACACCAATTCTGCATTAATCCGCACACCTCTCCCACTGCACCTATGGGCACCCTTACTCTCTCTTTCTCTCTCTCCACCCTCTCAATTTTTTTCTATCTCCTCTCTCGCTACACCCTTTATTCTATCTACACATTTTCTCTCTATTGCTCCACAGCACCAATCAGCACCACAACAGCAAGAGTCAGCACCACCCTGGAAAACATTTTGCTTCATTTTAAACAACAATATATCATTGGCTATTATACAGAGCCTGGAAACTAGGTAAACATGATGTCATGTACAAACCTACACTGCTCACTGACAAGTAGGAGGCAGTGAGTAATCAGAAGTTTTTACTTTCAGCAATTCCTCCTTTCTTCATTCCAGATACAAGTCTCCTTTTTCACATTCTCTATGCATTTAACAGCACTCTCCGAATTATTTATCAGCACTCTCCGACTTATTTTACCAATGTCCCTCGTCTTTCTTTCAAGCAATATTTATATCTTTCTTTTCAGAAACAACTCTCTTCAGTATTCCCTCTGTCATTCTTTTCAGCATCTCCTCTGATTTAAAAATAAAAATATTTAGGAAGGGAAGAAAAGAAAAGAGAGAACAAGGTAGACTCGGTACAAAATAATAGTTCGTCCTCATTCCCACTCCATTACCCCGTTAAGTGTTCACCTCCCCTCAACCAACGGATGCATTTGTTTATATCCCCAAACTTCTCTAAATCTCCTCTTAGGTTTCACCAAATGTCTTTGCTTTTGGAAATTGCAGATGTCGAGTACTAACTGTGCCTACAATTTGACATCCGGCTGTATAGGAGCTCTTCCACTGTTGGGATATCTTTAATCTTCATATCAAAATAGCTAAAAAGGTAAGCACACATTTAATATCCTTATCAAATCTCCAGACAAAACAGAGCTTTGCACCCGCAATCCTTTTCACCACCACATCCCAAACCACGGGGCACACTGAAAACGTCTCTTGAGCTTCCAATTTAGAGCACAGACCAAGGTTATGACAGCAAAATGTAACTATTTTAGCTGGCATACAAACAAAAAGGTAAATACAGTTAGGTAGTGGTGAATTCTAAATTTTGCACTTCTAGCTACTTGATTACTAACCCCATAGATATGCCACTGTATCCTTCATGCATAGCTAATAGCCATAGCCAATAGGTCTCGCCTTTAGGACCTTATAAGTGTTTAGCTATGCAACAGTTGATGTTGTTGCACCAAGGATATTGTGCTGCATAACTAAATACTTATAAGGTCCCAAAAGCGAGACCTATTGGCTATGCCAATGCTTGTTAATAATGCCTTCCATTTCCTTAAATTGTTATATATAAAAAACTGAAAATATAAGGGAATGCAAATACTGCAATTCGAAAAAGAACGGATTTTTTTTCCAACCATCATCACACAAGCAGACACTGACACTTCAGGAACACCACAAACAATTATACCTTGGACCGACATGCATTTTCTATTAACTCATTTTCGGCCTTCTTGGTCCAGTACTTTCTTAATGAGGCCCATCCTCCCTCGCCTGGCGCCGTGGATTTAAGTCTTTCACTTGTGTCAGTGTACCCACTATCCCTGCCATTATCGCCTTTTCGCTTACTAGACATTTTCCTTTCAGGTTATGTTGATGTTAGTCAAGACATTTTGAAATTATTAAAATTATATATAATGTAATTTCAGTCAGTCCTCTTTTTCCATTGAACTGTTGTTGCGTCATTCACATTTTCTTCCATCACTACAGGATACAACATGGTTGGTCAGTGCACTACAGTGATTGGCTGACTTCAAAACAATGAGACAATAAAACAAGCATTAACAAAGCCAAAAGGCTTGCAGCCAACGAATGACCACGTGTCTTTGTCAGTGTTTGTTTATATGTGCTGCCCTTGGTGGAGGCCCGGGGCTCTGGCATGTTCGAAGTCATTGCTGGGTGACGGGAATGTGTGGATGCAGCTTTACCATATCCTGAAGTTGCCTTATTCCCCCTCCTCACTCCTTGTTCTTCAGATTCTAAACAAGCCTTTGTTTCCATGGGCCTCATCTTGTGGGTCTGGTCTGCACTTGTACTGCATGACTTATAGCCTCACAATGTGTAATATTATAAGTTAAACAGATACGAATACTTCCTCAACTCACATGACCATAGGCCTTCATTCATGCACCACTCACCCTGCACAGAGAGCTCTCTCACCATTCTCCCTGCACTCATACACTGCTCCCAAACCTCTTAACTTATTATTAATCCCAAAGGTGAAACCTAATGCATTTACCAATGCCTTTTCATTTTAAGCCTTTTCCTAAATCTTTACGTAAACATACAGCTACCTACCTAAATTACCAATTACAATCTATTTGTGGTGAGACTTTGCACCCGAATTATAGCCGGGTGCAAGAAGTGGTGATTATTGCGTGCAGTTATTGTTTCTGTATACATTATTACATTTTCTGCACATGCTTTTATCCCCAATTCAGAGGTAGTGGTGACAAGTGTGAAGCTGTAGCAAAGGGAAATGTAAATCACTCATCCCTCTAAATTTGTGCTAATGATAATAAAGTCAACAATCTCTTTTTAACTCTCCAAAAGTGCAGCATGATTCTCATAAAGAACCACAAACGGAAGGGTGTGTAATGGGTGTTCCCCTCTTTTTTGTGATTCTCTGTAGAATGTGTCAATGCTTTGCAGATGCAAACCATTTATATGTTTCTAACTCCCACATACGGGTGGTAAACCATTGGCAAAGCAGATGCTTCCACAGTACCAGTCGCTAAATGTCAAATTTATTTTTGAAAGGAGCACCTATCCCTTTAAGAGACATAATGTGGCTGTTTTAAAAAAAAAAATCAACATTCAATAAATGTGAATGCAGAGATAACATACATCGTCTGGACTACTTTAAAACAAAAGTCAACATGACAATGCCTTTTATTTACATGTTTTGAAAACCTGCAAGTGATTCGTAAACACACATTTTATACTTATAGTCGTTGCTTACAAGAAGCAAGTCTTGCAAAAATGTGCCTCTGTTACTGCTATCCTTGCTTCTTGTAATTAAAGACCATAAGTACAAAATGCGTGTTTACGCACCGCTTGCAGGTTTTCAAAACACATAAATAAAAGGCATTGTCATTTACAATGCCAATAGCTCAAACTCTTGCAAATGCGAGACCTATTGCATTGCAAATGCTTGTTTGAATATAGGGACTATAACTGACCGCTTCCAGGTCTCTGGCTGCAGACCTCTGATGGCCGCATTTATATGGAAAGTTAAAACAGAGTCCCAGAGGTCCACTAACGATTTTAATAGGTCACCCGGACCCTTGTTGGCACCGGGGGACTTAACCTTGGGTAAAGATAGAATTGCCTCTTTTACTTCGGACCAGGGGATTGTAAACATATCATTATTGTCAATAGGGCGAGGCAGAGACTCAGGCCCCTTACAGTCATAGAGAGCTGAGAAGTAGTTTACCCAGGCCTGAGACAGGGCAGAGACCACCTGGTCCAGCAACCGTTCTTCTTTAAAAAGAGAATGGACATGCCAAAGCTTGGTGCTATCCTTCGATGTGCTGGCCACTACAAGGTCACTCCATAAATCGTTTTTAATCTGCATCTTTCTATTACAACTGCTGCTTTATAAGCTGATCTAGGCCTTTTGAACTCATCCCTGTCTCGTGGGGTTCTTCTGAGTGGTGTCAAGAGCTCCTTCTTTGCCCCAGTGCAGTTTTTATCGAACCACCTGAAGGGTTTGGGTGGACCTGCTAATCCTGGGTTGGTGAGTGTCAGGTTTATATACTCGGAGATGGAGTCAAAGGTTTTAAGAATGTGGGCATCTAAGGCCTTATCGTCAAGGCAGATTCTAAACTCCTCCTAACATGACAACAACATATTAGCATTGAATGCCCCATAAATAACATATCCCCATTTGATCCAATATCCTCTGTCTTCTTTGGTGGTGACTAGGGTTTTATAGAGATCGCTCATGCCCCAGGCCTTATTCTCCTGTGTAAAATACCGATCAGGGGATTGTGATCACTATTTGGGTTCCATTCCAGGGAGAAACTTAGCAGAAAAGAAAAAAGGCACCTGAATACAAAAATATAATCAATAATGGTCCCCACTTCAGGGCCCTTTAAGGTTGGAGACACCCTCTGGCCGCTTGAGTTCTCGTATAGAAAGTAGGTCAAATAAGTTAAACTTAGCAGCCAGATCATTTAGGATGTTCCCTTGAGCGGAATGCTTAACATGAACCTGTTCCACAGGAAAACCCTCTGAGTGTTTGGGGTCATATAATAAGCAATCCCTACACGGGTGTTACTTAATATCCCCAGACACAATTAACTCAATCTGTTCAGTGAGAGGAGAAAGGACGAAAGCTTCAAAAAACCTACCCACTTTATTCCAAAACCTCTGAATTCTCTTTCCCATGAATAGGATTGTAGATGTTAATACAAAGAAAGGTTAGGCAATGATATAAATTCAATAAGATACCTAGAAAATGGGGGGGGGGGGATTGGTGGGAATCATCTTGGGGTTGCAGACCAAACCTAATTTCACAAGTGTAACTTGGCCCCCTCTAGCTCGGCCACTTGTGGATGGAATGCCCTAACATGATTCAATAAATAATTCTAGTACCCTGAACACTCATGGGAGGGCTGATAACCTGCCTCATTTTAGAATAAATCTGGCAGTAGGAGTGGGGTCCAGAGACTTCCTGATTTGCTTTCTATTTTCCCACTGGGTAGTTTCTATCGCTCATTTGCACCAGGTGGCCAGGGGAAAAGGATTTTTCTTTGCCTCGTCCTCGTGTAGACTCATGGAGAGTCCATGGGATCCCTAGGAACAACAGTTTCCAGTTGCTCTCGGAGCTGGATGCAAATGATTCACTTGATCCACATGTTGTTTATTTAAAGGGGCAATGTTCTCAAAAAGAGGGTTCTGTTAGGTCTGAGCCAAATATGGTGCTCTCCTCCAAAATGACCACATGTTACCCAATCGAGCGCCTAATAGGGTTATTACAGGAAGGCTTGTCATGCATTAGTAATAGTCCTTTGTCTGAACCCACCCAGAGATAAAAAAAAAAAAAAATCAAGAGATTTGAAAATCCAGGGGATGGTCATTTGGTTTATTTGCTTTCTTGACCTCAGTGGCAACGATGTAGGAAGAGGAGGAGAAGGCGAGGCTTGGTCCTTCGGTCTCTGGATCTGGCATCTTCCGAAGAGGAAGCCAGGGAAGTGTTCGATGTCTGTAGCAGGTATTTGTATTGTTTCTGGGTCTGAAAGAAAGAACTGTTTTGATTCATTTAAGAGGCAACTGCTACAGATGTAAGTGCTCTGCTCTATTATATTAAGTTGGCAGTACTAGCCTTATTCTTAAGAACGAGCAGTATTCTTTGAGATGTTAAATGAAAGAGGGAAGTGTAAGAATGTTCTTATTCAAGATCACTCTTCTCAACAAGGTCCATATCAAAATCGCCTACTAATTCCAGAAAAACAGGGGATTCATGTTTGCCACATAACCAAGCAGAATTACAAAAGTGATAGAAGCCGCTGTCACTGCTGCAGTTGTAGAAGGAAGAGGCAGATGATTTGTTCTTCTAATCAATGGAAGAAGAACATTGTCTTAAAGAGACAGACTCTTCCTCAAAATTTATGCCCAAGAAAAAGGTCAAGTTGCTGTTGGCACATGCCAGAAATTATGTGGGCTGCCAGCTGTATTAGAAAATACGGAACAAGATGATTCTCTCTTTAAGCAATATGAACTATAAGGAAAATCCTCTTTTTGCATGATCATCCTTAAATGGGTGGTCCCGATTCAGCCACGTACACCTTACATCTTATGCGCCTGTCTTTAAAAATGATATCAGTGTTTATGTAACCTATGAAGTCAATTTGCTCCCATTGGTACCCACCCGGGTTGATTTCCTTCAGCAACAAACACACTGATGGCCACTCCTTTGTGAACATTGTGTTAGGTGTAATAGTGTATAGTGAACCTGAGTCAATCATCAATTCTACAACCTTGATCCTGATAGTGAACTCTGCTTTGGGTCTACTTAACCTGTCAGGTTACTCATGTTTGTCCTGCCCATCACCTACACCCAAAACTATGCCCCACTCATTTCTTCCACTGCTATTGCTACCTTTCCTTTCCCATTGTCTTTGTCCCTGCACATCCTGGCGAAGTCTCCCTTTTACTTACACCTCATACACTCCTTTCCAATGACGTAACAATACTTAGCATCAGACGAGTGATAGTTACTGTCACACCTACTGCAACGTTTATTGGTGTGCCTTACTGCTTATGGCAGATTTTGTGTTCCATACTTCACCCTCCACAGTTTGTTGGTATCCCTTCTGAGCCATATTCCCAAGTATCAGATCAGCTTAGTGGCCCACTGCAAGGGGTATTTGGACTCAATGCTTATGTGTCTGAGATGAGAGAAAATACGGTGGATTTTGACCAATTTATGGTAATACCAGAGTATCCACCAAATCGAACCACCTCTCATATAATAGGGGACAGGTTTGTTTGCGGTTCCCATACATAGAGTGTGTTGTTGTCCGCATACAGGGACACCAGAATCCCCCTGGCTGTGAAGGTGAAACCCCTGTGTGCATGATGCTGTTGCAGCCGAGTGGCTAGAGGCTCCATTTCTATTGCAACTAGGAGAGAAGCTAAAGGGCATCCCTGCCTGGTCCCTCGGGTAACCAAGATAGGGGCAGAGGTTACGTCGTTAAGGCAGATGTGCGCTATTGGGGAAGCATATAGAAGGCCCATATAGAAGGCCCATCATGTGCAGAAATGTAGGGCTGAGCCCAAGCTTCTGGGGTAGTCTTAACAAATATTGCCACTCTAGGGAATCAAATGCCTTAGTGCCGTCTAGCAGTGAAGCGACTGCTTCCAGTTGGGGATCTATGGTATGCATGAGGTCAAACATCGTTCCGAGGTTGTGGGCGGGTGAGCAGTGTGGTAGGAATCCCAACTGGTCCGGTTGGACAATGTCAGGTAATAAAGGGATGAGCCAATTGGCAAGTAGTTTAGGAAATATCTTATCAACATTTACCATTAAAAGCAAATGGTACGAATCACAATAGTGGGTTGGTATCATAGCAATGACCACTTCCTATAGCGACAGCAGTAGCTGGTCTTATGCCAGAGAGTCCTCATATATTGCCAGGAGTTCGGGGGCTGGAAGCAAAGCATATTCCTTATAGAAGGACGTGTTGAGCCCATCCAACCCTGGCGCTATATCCTCAGGAAGGCTCTGTATCTCCTGAGTTATCTCTTCTACCATAAAGTGGGCATTGAAATACAGACAGTGGGCGTGGTCGAGCCTTAGTAGCTGGTTTGTGTCAAGATATGCTGCCAGAGCTGTCATGTTAGGTTTGACATAGGCACGGTATTGCTGGGAGTAGAACGATTTCATGGTCTGGAGTGGGTCATCAGGCTGTGTATGACTCACTTGCTGGTCTTCAACAAGCTCCACAACATAGGCGTTGGCCTATGGCTTGCTGAGCAGATTGGCCAGCATCTTGCCGGCATGGTCTCCTTCGCAGTACCGCCCTGCGGTCGCTTCCAGGTAGAGGTAGTGGGTTTCCAGATGAGCTTCCTCGTCATAAGCCTATAGATTCTCTCAGAAAGCAGCAACTGCTTGCATATTGCGCGCTGTGAAGAACTCAAGTTCGAGGGCATGGAACTCCCTTTCTAGTGTGGCTAGTTGCATGCGTGTCGTCTTGAATGTTCCCGATTGTTTCGCTTTACAGGCGCCACGAAATACAACTTTGAAGGCTTCCCATAGTATGGATGGAGAGGTTACAGAGCCCTCATTGTAAGCATAGTAATCGAGGATCAGCATACAGGTTTCGTCTTGAAAGACAGAATTGCCTAGGGCATTAGGGCCACCCGCAAAGTAAAAGCTCAAGAAGTGGGCAGCTGGGGTAATATCTCCAGCAGAACGGGGGCATGGTCAGATAGGATATGGGGTAAATGTATGACATTCATGACCCAGGTGAGGGCATCGCGTATGAGCAGCCAATAGTCAATTCTGGACCATGTGCCATGGGTAGATGTCAGCTTGTTTTAGTCACCAGACTTCGGATAGGCAATTGTCGCACATGAGTGTTTGGAGCTGCACCGCCGCATTGGGGTGGGGTCGTCTGGAGGTGCTGGAGTGGTCTGCAGTGTGATCAAGGATGACGTTAAAGTCTCCACCCCAGAGAACAGCACCAGGGCCCATGGTAATGAGTTAGCGACAGACTTCCACAAAAAATTCCAAGCTGTCTGTGTTGGGGCTGTAGAAAGAGGCTAGAAATACTAGATGTGTGTGCAGGGTGCCAGCAACCATTACATATCTCCCATCTCTATCACACAGCGTGTTGCGTGTATGCCAAGGCAGTCCCTTACGGATGAGTATGGTGGTACCCCGATAATAACTAGAATACAGAAAAGCGTGGGTCTCTGCTTTCCACCCAGCCCATAGGTGGGAGGCTGTCTATGAAGTTAAATGGAGTTCTTGTAGGGGGAATATGTTGAGATGGTGTCTATTGGTGTAGGTATGTATTAGATGGGCTTTCCACCGATCATTGAGCAAGCGAACGTTCCAGGTTAAGCAGCATAAGGCAGTCATCCCATGTCTAGGGGAAAGGTATGGGTTGTGGCATAAGTAAGCAGGGTGCCGAGCGCGCACCTGGGATTGCTAAAAGGAAGCATGGTGTCTCGTGAGTTGTGTGGTATATAAGGTAAAATCAGGGAAAACCAAACAGTCCAACAAATCCACCCCCCCCACCCACTTCAACTGCTCCAACCCCTGCCCCTCCCCCACCCAAAAGCATGCCCCAACAATAGAATAGCCCAGTCAGAGTCATCCCATCAGGTGACAGAGAGCCAGGTGAAGTACCCAGCTGTAGTACAACTAAGTGGCCAAAGAACAGGAGAAGGACCACAGCAGGGATCGATGTGGGCACATTAAAGGAAAATCCAGGGGCTCGGTCCGCGATGGTCGTGTCTTGAGAGCTAAGTATCAGGCATAACAGATCTATAAAGTTAGCGCTGCTGTAGTTGGAGGCATGGCGGCAAGAGCCAGGATAGTTGCAAGCTGATCTTTCACTCTCAGGTGGTCTCAGTGGGCCAACTAGTCAATATCATTGAGGCAACCATCTTCATTTGATGTGGGTCCCGTTGCAGGGGTGGTCCTGGAGTTCTACAGCTGGCGGATAAATGTCATCACTGCTTTAGAGTCAGTAACATAATAAGGTCTTCCAACATGCTGGATACGTAGCTTTGCTGGGTACAACCAGGGGTAAATGCTAAACAGGTGAGAATTCCCAGCAGGCTGCCTGTACTGCAAGGGTAAAGTCTGGGTATAAAAGAAATGTTATTACCTTGATACTGGATAGTGCAGCGTTCTCTTGCAAGTTATAGCTATAATGGAGGAGTCGGGCGACTATAGGTTGTGCCGGCTCACCGGGGGAGGATGCGGGCTAAGTGTGCAGTGAGCTCACTCCACAATGAAGAGTGCTGAGAGAGCATCTTCAAACAGTGACTGCAGCATGCACTCAACATAGTCTTATATGTTATCGATGGCGGTCGATTTGGGATCAACAACCAGTGTAGTATCCTCCTCCTAAGGGTGGTAGTAATAGTAGGAAATAAAAATAAGTTACACCTCCATTCCACCATACTGAGGAAAACCTTTTTTATAATACAACCCTCACCCACTCTGGTAGTGGCGTGTTTCATCATTGGGTTCACCCTGACTTCTAAAGGTCAGGGTGGGCTAAGCCATGTTCCAGGGAGCTCTTTGAAGAATTGTGTTTTCGGGGGTTATTTACCATTAAATAAAATTCCTAATCCACCCCAAGGTATCCCTTTATTGGTGGGGGGGATGGGAAGTTTGAAACTATATTTACAGGATGCAAACAGGATGTTGTGGTCTTATGATCCTATTGTTAAAACGCCAACATGCTTCTGCCCCATATTACTAGCCTAACATAGGTCCTGGGCATTCCTCAGGGCGAAAAAATGAAATGGTTCCCCCAGTGACGCACTACTGTGATGATATACAGATCATGCGTGTCATGAAAAGATGGCTTCTGCATGCAGTCAAAAGTGGTGTACTTGCTGTTTAGGAAGTACCTGTGAAAGAAGATGAAATTACAGCTTGTATAGAGAGTATCTTAAAGCATGTGTTAAATCAGTGGCATGCTCGTACCCTTCTCTTCTATGAGTGCTGCTATAGACTGCCAGCTATTATATTTATTGCTCTCATTGACTTCAGGTGCTGCATCATTAAGTGACATGGCTTCTCGTTCTGTGCCTGATATGCTTATTTATTGACCACAGCTCCACAACTTAGATGCTGCTCGTCATTTGTCTGAAATTTAGACCAATCAGTTTCTGTGTTTGTACATGAAGTGTACCATTTATGCATTGTTTAAAAATCATTCCGGTCTTATAAAACCTAACAATCTGACTAATGACTGAATGGCCGTAACATACAAATGTAGTGTGAATAAAACACTCAAGGCCTAATTACGATGATGGGTGGACTTAAGTCCCGACCTCCTAATTAGGATGCGACCGAACACTGTTCGGTCGCATTCCTACAGTTCCCTATGGAAGCATGCCTTACGGCTGTAAACCGGCTGTAATACATGCTCCTATGGGGAAATGGGAGGTGCTGTTCATCCCTACAGACCGTGGCAGGCACCTCAAGGTGCCTGCCAACGGGTGAAAGGATCAAATTCCCCCTCGACCCCCAAATGGAGGCCGCACACACAAGGGGGCCCTGCTGGCCCCCAAACACGCTTTCCGACATGGTTTCCATGTTGGACAGGCTGGCATGTAAACCATCCCAGAAACCGTGCATCGTATTACCAAAAGCGGAAAGGCCCGCCCTTTGGGATTATGAGCTGGTCCGACTGGCCGAGAGGCTTGTAGGACCTGTCCTAATCCAGTCGGATGACCGGCCGGTTTCAATTCCAACAGGCTGATACATAATCAGCCGGTCGGAATTGAAACAGACGAAGGGGGTCGGAAAACCTCAGACAGAAGGTCGGAGGCTTTCCAACCTCCATTGTAATCAGCCCCTAAGTGCGTGCTAAAATGCTAAGACAACTTACCCTAGAAAAAGGTAATTTATATTCTTCAAGGGGCGGTAGGGGTAGGCCCTGTAGTCATACTCTAGTCTTTAAATTGTAGGGTAAAAAACAACAAGTATCCGTGAAGTCAGCAATGCTCGGTGTAACGTTTCTGGAAAAATTATTGGGGGCTTGGTTGTCACAAGGGGAGACCAACAGGGTCCAACAAAAGCCTGCCACCTGTCTACTTACATCATCAAGGGTCCCTGCCCTCAGCGAACCTGTTCGGCCCACCTCTCTCCTTGACTGGTGATCGTAACTACCCAGGGTGCCCATTCTATCCCCCAGGGCTCCGGCCAGCTGTATCAAATATTCCGGTCACTTGACTTATGCAACGTGAGTATGGTCCGTGACATGCACGTTCATGCAATAACCATTAGCTGTATTCTATTTGAGATCTGCCCACTCGGAGATCAGAGTGGGTGTTTCATGCCAGTGTGGCTGGGTACGCCTTTTGACACACCCAAGTACATGTAGGGGCACAGTCAAGGATGAGGCGCAAGACTTTTATTCATGGGATGCGGTTGTACGGTTATAGGACTGGGGAGGTGGAATGAGCTCCCAAAGAATCCTCTAATAAAATACCTTGTGTGTAGTAACTCACATGAGGATCAACCTGTTTTTATGTAAGAGGTTGGGATTCTAAATACACTGTGAGAGGCTGGCTTAATATATGGTGCTCACTTATGTAAGTATTTTACATAAAAGAGAGCTTTCTAAGGTTGTCTAAGACCACTAAAATCACCGTAAGGGTTGTCTGGATTAGTGCAGGGTGCCCACTTACATAAGTGTGCTCCACATACTAAGCCAGCTTCTCAGATTCCTATTTTACTTTGGGTAAAGTTGTTGCTTAGAGAAAAAGCCTACCCCGAGAAAATCATTAAAAGGCCCAAAAACGGGCACAAAATATCCTGAGGGAAGCTCTTCTTGAAACCAACACAAAACAAGATAAAGACACCCTCTTCTTCGTCAGAACTTACCATTCCTTGTCAAACAGCACTTACATCCAACCAGATATCCTTTTCAAAACTGAAGTTCTCGCTCAGACAGAATAGAAGCATTAAAGATAGACTAGTGCACAGTAATACCTGGCAAGGAGCATCTGAACGACAAACCACACCATGGGATCGCCCCCCATTGACAGGTCACCACCCATGTGTCAACTGCTCTGTGTGCCCTCTCACTGAACAATCTAGAACATTCGATCTCGGTCTGGGAGCAAAGAGCCCACACTAACTGCAATAGCTGCAATGTAATTTACATTATTACATGCCCATGCAGACTCCGATACATCAAAATGACAAAAAGGAAGGTGAAAGTCCAGATAAGCGAGCATAGAAGTACTGTTCATTGCAGGAGACCATGGACTAAACTCACTGCACACTTGATTGAGAAAAATCACACAGACCGAGACCTCAAATGGTCAATTATTGAAAAAAGTACACCCCGAGGACACATTACCAATAAGCTCTTAGAAAAAGAGCAAAGATGGGTCTATATACTTCAAACAAACAAAGAGGATCTCAGTGATGACATACCGTGGCAACAACTGCGTCTACGATAGGCCCTCCACACTAAGACTTTAAGATCCCAAAATAAGTCATGGGGGTATCACATCACCCACACTTATATTAACACTTTACCGGCCATTTTTTGTCCTTGTTCTTTTCCACTGTGGATAGTCTTCATTAACCATAATGCATTATTTAAGAAAAACATCCAAATATGTATTTAAAATCCCAGCCTCTGAAAATAACTCCGGTTGAGAATGTTTATTTCCCATAATGCATCATTTGGGAAACACATACAATGTGTATTTAAAATCCCAGCCTCTTACATAAACACAGGTTGATCCTCATGTGTGCTACTACACACAAGGCCTCCTACTAGAGGTTTCTGTTGGAGGTTATTCCGCCTCCACAGTCCTATACGGATACAACCGGGTCCCATGGATAGAGGCCACACATGGTCTTGTGCGTCATCCCTGACCGCGCCCCTACATGACCTTGAACATTGCGAGAGGCATACCCAGCCACACCGGCATGAAACGCCCCCTCTGATCTCCAAGTGGGCAGATCTCGCATAGAATAAAGCTGATGGTTAGTGCGTGAACGTGTGCATTATGCACCACACTCCCATTGCATAGGTCAAGAGACCTGAATATTAGATACAGCTGGCCGGAGCCCTGGGTATATAACTGGCACTACACAAACACAGAGCCCTTAGAACTATCCAAGGGAGGGAACTAGAGGTTACGG
This sequence comes from Calotriton arnoldi, assembly GCA_963921515.1. Lineage (NCBI taxonomy): Eukaryota > Metazoa > Chordata > Amphibia > Caudata > Salamandridae > Calotriton > Calotriton arnoldi. Next base: position 722,782 of record CAWUFW010002092.1, read on the forward strand.
GGTCTTCTATAACAGGCACCCTGGACAGTTATGATCACCAGCCAAGGAGAGCGGTGCGCCAAACAGGTTCGCTGCGGGCAGGGACCCTGAATGATGTAAGTAGACGTGTAGTGGGCTTTTGTTGGACCCTGTTGGTCTCCCCTTGTGACAACCAAGCCCCCAGTAATTTATCTAGAAACATTACACCGAGCATTGCTGACTTCACGGATACTTGTTGTTTTTTCCCCTACTATTTAAAAACTAGAGTATGACTACAGGGCCTACCCCTACTGCCCCTTGAAGAGTATAATTTACCTATTTCTAGGGTAAGTTGTCTTGGCATTTTAACACACACTATGGGGCATATTAGCAAGGGCCTTATCGCCGCTTTAGCGGCACTTATCGCCGCTTTAGCGGCACTTTTTGCCGCTAAAGCGGCCATTTTTTTATCGCCCTATCAGCAACGCCTGTTAGCGACAGCTTTCTGGCGATAGCGGCCCGTTTTCCCATCGCCTTGCATGCCAGCGATAATTATCGCTAATGACATGCAAGGTAGGTGCTCCCAACTAAAAGCGACTGAAAACAGTCGCTAACACAACTTCTCCCTATTAGCAACGCAGGCGAAGCGATAAAAAAATTCGCACTAAGCGCGAATATCGCTAGAATTTAACACCTGCTAAAAACATGACTTACCTGTTTGTAGAATAGGAGGTGGATTGTCAGCCATAGTCCACCATGGCGTTAGTGCGTGAATATCGCTGGTTTACCAGCGATATTCACGCATTTCGCCGCTATCGCTGGATATTTTATCGCATTGGAGATAAACCTTGCTAATAGCATGTTATCTCCGCAATAATATCCAGCGATAGGCGGCGTTAAGAAAATGCGCGCTAAGCGTGGTTAGCGGTAATTTTCGCCTGTTGTTGCTAATATGCCCCATGTCACTTAACGATGAGGCACCTGAAGTCAAGGAGTGCAATAAATATAATAGTTGACAGTCTACAGCACTACTCATAGAAGAGAAGGTTATAAGCATGCCACTGATTTAACACATGCTTTAAGATACTCTCTACACAAGCTGTAATTTCTTCTTCTTTCACAGGTATTTCCAGAACGGCAAGTACACCACTTTTGACTGAATGCAGAAGCATCTCTTTGCATGCCACACCTGATCTGTATATCATCATAGTAGTGCATCAATGGGGGAACCATTTCATATTTTCACCCAGAGGAATGCCCACGACCTATGTTAGGCCAGTAGTGTAGGGCAGAAATATGTCTGCATTTTAACACTAGGGCCACAGGACCACAATGTGCTGTTTGCACTGTGTAAATATAGTTTTAAACTTCCCATCCCCCCACCAATAAAGGGATACCTTGGGTTGGATGAGGAATTTTATTTAATAGTATATAACCCCCCAAAACAAAATTCTTCAAAGAGCTCCCTGGAACACGGTTGAGCCCACCCTGACCTTTGGGAGTCAGGGTGAACCCGATGATGAATTATGCCGCTACTTGAGTGGGTGAGGGTTGTTTAAAAAAAAAGGTTTCCCTTTCTCCTGCAACTGAGTATGGTGGAGAGGAGGTGTAACTTATTTTCCTTTCTTACTATTACTGCCACCCTTATGAGGAGGATACTACACTCGTTGTTGTATATTTGGTAGGGATTACGTATCCCTTACCTTTTGAACATGAAAGGACCTCTTCACCCGCCCTCGTCCCAGAGTTCTTCTGACCTCCTGCACCGAAGTGTTTAAGTAAGGTAGATCTGGGTACTCCAATGACGTGGAGGTTATTTCGCCTGGAGTGTGCTTCTAAGTCTTCATTTTTCAGCTTAATATCCTCCAAAATCTCATCCATGCGAAGTAGTTGCTCTCCCATAGCAGCTTGCGTGTCCTCCATAACAGAAGTGCGACTCTCTACATGATCCAAGCGGCTGTCGTGTTTATCCACTCTTTTCTTTATGAGGTCGATGCGGCTGGCTAGGAGATACATTTTGGCATCAAAGGTCTGGAGGCTGTTCTTAACATCAACCAACATCTCCTTTTTGTCTAGGTCTTGTATGTTGATGCTCTGGACCAGCTTGTGGGGGTTTGGCACCCCTGTCGTGGTCCACCAGGCACGTTTAAGGTTTCCTCTCAAATGCCAGTTTAGACTGTCGGCCTCCAATTTCCCCAAGTTGTGCGGGTAGAAGAGGGAATAGCGCTCTGGGTCCCGCCACACCCCTCATCCCACACACCTGGGATCCGGAGGGCACGAGCAGATGCAGTCACAAGGATCCACTCAGTAGGCAGTCAGGAGTTGGGGCAGAAAAGGCCCACAGAGCATAGTGCAGGCTCCCCTCAGGCAGATACAACGATCAGGTCTGATAGTTCGGAAAAAGGGGGGAAGCCCCACAGATATCTGATTTACTCAGGGTGCCGCTTCACCCCAAGCACTACAGAATTGGGATGGGGACATGAGCAGGCCTGGCACCAGGGGGATTGAAGGGCACAGCCCATCTCCAGTCACATGCAGGGTGCCAGGGCCCTGGGCATCAGCAGGATGCCCCAGAAGGCGCCACACAGGGCCCCAAACCTCAGTGAGGCCACAGGTCACACTTTGCGCCGCTGGCAGCCCTCCGCCGCCAACCTGGATTCTAGAGGAAAGCTGGTAATTAGGCCCCCCATTAGGAGTCAAGGCCACAGAGCCACTCCAGGGCTCCTGCTCCTCGTGCCCCTGATATCCGGCAGGGCCAGAAGCCCCACACCCACAGAGGCCGTAGAACTGCAGCAGCTGGTGGCCATGGGGCACCAAGCTGTCCCTGGGCGCAGCGCAGGGTTTGGTGTGCCAGGTACGGGATAGCCCCCAAGATCAGTCCAGCTGGGCGCTGCATGTGCAGGCCGCACTCTGCGCCGCCATCAATTTATTTTGGTGCCACCTACCTTGTCCCGACAGATAGTTGCAGGAGAATTGCCCTCACTCTGCTCACCTCAGTGCCAGGGGAGTCGGGAGCTCGGAGCACCCTGTACCACGCGAGCCATGTCAGCCGGGAAGTAAGGCTGTGAAGCCACCTCTGAGAGTGGTGCAGACCTCAGCAGACCACAATGCAATCCGGCACCCCCAGGCCACCAAAATTCAAAATAGTGGCTCTATTCTTGCCACTGCAGGTTAGGGCATAGCCTCAAGCCCACTTAGTAGTGATTATTGCCTAGATACCATAGATAGCTGGCGTATAAGTTAATCGGCCGGCCATTTTGCTGCCGGGCGCTCTACTGCTCTGAGAGTTCTACAGTTTAGGCGTCAGTGAGGAGCAGGCCCTGTCTCCAGCTCTGGATTTGTATATTCTTGAGATACACAGAAGATTTTGGTGGGTAGACTGTAAATTTCTGTGAGGTTGATGCCTTTTAAACTTGTTTGGAATATAGCTCTGGCCCATCATTTTCAATGCCCTAAAAGTAAATAAGAGTGCCTTAACTTTTATTCTTTATCTAATAGGAAGCCAGTGGAGTGTTTCAGCCCTTCACTGATTGAGTTGCGTTGTGGAATGTTCAACACAAGGTGAGCCGCCGCAGTCTGAACCCATTGTAGTCTGTTTATAAGCCCTTAAGGGGTCTCAAGTAGCAGGAAATGTGCATAATCTAGCCTAGATGTACTTAGGGCATGAGTGATGCATTTTCGTGTGTTATCTGGTAGAAATGTCAACATTTTCCTAAGTGATTTCAATAAAGCAAAACATGTTCCGGCATTGGCCTTGACTTGTGTTTTAAAGGAGAGTGAGGTATCGATTTGAACCCCCAGATTTTTAGCCACAGTGGTGGGGGCTGGGGGTTTCCCAGCTCTGCTGGTCAGATTCTCGTTGTATCCAGCGGTGAGGATGTGCCAAACACCAAATCTTGGATTTTCTGAGTTCAGGCAGAGGCAGCTCCTATGCATCCATTCTGCCACTGCCAAGAGACAACCCTGAAAATTGGCTATAACAGAGTTGTCCAAGTAATTAAAGGCAAAAATCAATTGGGTATCATCCGTAAATGACACAACATTAAACTCCAGGCTTGTGCCACAGCGGCAAGGGGGCAATGTAGATGTTAAATAAACTAGGGCTAAGGGCCGAGGCCTGCGGTACTCCGCAATTCACCTCCTTAAATTCTGAGGTGTAAGGGGATAGAAGGACAGCTTGCTGCCTGCCAGAAGGGAAGGATTTTACCCAGCTCCAGGCAATGCTTGCTATGCCAATTTCTTCCAGTCGCAACAATAAGATTTCATGAGAAAACGTATCAACTGAGGCCGATAAATCAAGCAGGACTAAAAGAGTTTTTTTTCCAGAGTCAAGCCGGGTTTTAATGAAGTCTGCCACTTCTAGGAGAGCTGATTCTGTACAGAAACTGGTATGAAAACGGACGGGGGGGGAGGCGGGTTGCAGGCAATTATTCTCAACTATGAATTTGGTTATTTGACAGTTAACCAAAGATTGGAACATGTTCCCCATCACAGGGAGTAGGGGGATGGGTTTATAGTTACTCGGATTTAATGGGTCCACATTCGCTTTTTTCAACAAAGGGAGCACCATTGCCTTTTTCCAATTTGTGTGTACCATTCTGGTTTCTAGAGAAAGATTAAACAAATTGTTGATCTGTGGATTAAGAGAGTTAATTGCGCATTTGATTATATGCGGAGGACAGACATCTAGTGAGGAGCCCGATCTGGTTTGTTGAATAATCCTTTCAGAATCCTTCAGAGAAATGCTGTCAAAAGTGGTTAGCTGTGACAGGGAGCCCTGAGGTTTTAGTAGAAACCTGGAGAAATCATTATTCTGACTGTCTCTAAATCTGGAGAAAATCTTAAAAACTTTGTCATGGAAAAAACAGGGCAGATTAGAGCAAATTATTCAGAAGTGGGGATTGACTGTTTGCTGATTTTGGGTTCAGAAAGAGCCTGCAATATTAATTATGGTTCTCGGAGCGTTGTTGGATTCCCCAATCTGGTTGGCAAACATGTAGGCTTTAGCATCTCTTATGTTTTTCCTAAACTGCTTCAGTGCGCACTTGTAGATGAGTTTATCCTCCTCATAAAAATTATGTTGCCACGTTCTCTCAAGTTTTTAGCATTTGCGTTTTTCCTCAGAAGGAACTGCTTTTTTTCTGCTATTTATTTTCAAAGGTTCCATTTTGTCAAAATTCATTCCTAAATCTAACTCAAAAGCAGTCATGCCGTATCAATATCTCCAGACTGGTCAATCTTAACTTGAGAGCAGACCGAATTCAGTACTGCATCAGGGACTGCATGGCAAGGGCGATACAGCACCACCTTATTTTCTTTTGAAGCCTGCTGAGAGGGACATTTTAAATGAAAAGGAATTAGATGATGATCTGACCACGCTACAGGTACATTTCTTCCACTACAAGAGAGGAAAAATTAGAGAAAATAACATCTAGGTTGTGCTACCAGTATGTGTAAGGCCAGCAACTTTTTGAACTAATTTAAAGTCAGACATTGCTTCAATCAACTGTTCAGCCGCTTTGCATGAAGAATTATCAGCATGAATATTGCAGTCACCAAGGAACATAAAATGTGAGTATTTTAGGAATAAAGGCATGATGGAATTGGCTAAGATGTCACAGAACTGTTTTGGGGAGAGCGATATACAAGAATTCCTGACAGGAGAAGTTGTCCGAAATCTTTATGGTAAAAACAAGGGCCTCAGCTTTGTCCTGTAAATCCACCTGCTGACTAGGACAAAAGAAATTGGAGCGGTAGATGACGGCAACCCCACCACCCACTGCTCTGGTTCTGTCTAAATGTGAGATCGAGTATCCATTGGCAATGGCTGATTCAAGGTCTGGACCGGAACTTTTATTCAGCCAAGTTTCAGTAGAAAAATAAGTCCCAGGTGTTATAATGTAAAATATTCCAAAGCTCAATTTTATGTTTGGGGAGTGATTGAACATAAATTAAGCATGCTTTTAAAAGTCCATCTGTGTGTGAGATTAATTTTTGAGTTAAGGGATTGTCTGGGGTCAGTCTATCATCTCCCAATTGAGATTGCCTCACATGTTCCGTATGAGAAGGTCTCCTGTGGTCCTTGTTAGAACATATTGAAGATCTAATACCGGGAAAGTTCGTATTTAATTGAAAACCACAGTTTTGGCATAATGGCAGGCTACTGCTCTCACCGTCGCAAGCAAACTGGTAATCACCTCCTCAATCAGTTCATCATGTTCAGTTTCATTCTTCCCAACAATAACAATACCATTGTGAAAGCATAAGTCCCTCAAAAATTTGTTTCATCACCCTCGGAAGTACTGCTAAGGCAGATGCCAATCCAAAAAGCATACTTCGATAACGGAAAGCTCCCAACAGTGTTACAAACGATGTAAGGTGTCTTGAGTAAATCAATTTGATGATACACTGCAGACATGCCAATTACACTAAATACAGACGCCCCTCAATTGGCAGTTAACATTTCTGATATATTTCGGAGGGGTTGCTTGTCCATTCATATATTCTTGTTCAAGTTTCAAAGGTCTCTGCATCGTCAAATTATTCCACCCTCTTTCGGTGCCACCTCCACTGGTGCCAACCATTCTCAATACTCAACTGGCTCGATGATTTTTGGTTTGAGCAATTTGTTTAACTTCTTCTGTGTAAAGGTTCTCTCATTAAATGTGGGATGTTCCTAACCCTGGGCACTGCAGGTACATCATTCTTTTTCAATACAATTCTGAGAGAAAAACCTCTGAGTTTACCCAACTCATCTGTGAATACTTCTGAATATTTTTTCATCATGGATTCCCCATACGATCCTGTACCCTTGATTGATGTTTTGACCTCTGGAACTTCAACAGTCAGTGTGGGTTTCTTTGCATTTGGATTCAGGTCTATCCTCAAGTCCTACTGTTGACACCAACCTAATAAATTAGACCTGTAGTCTGTTATATAAACTCTACCATATATTGCTTTATCTTAAAAAGTCGATTGTCTTCCACTTCATTCCTAGGATCTCAATCCTCTTTCCTCCATCCCCCCAGCTCTTATGTCTGGCTCATTCCATTTATTGTCTTCTATCCTTCATTTGTGGTAGCTAGTGTCTTTGGACAACAACGTATAGAGGCTACCAGAGTCTGCTAACATTCTCATCAACTCTCCAGTTTATCAGTGCTTTCCTTTCTTATCTCAATAGGAGTTATTACATGTTCCTCTTTATGAAGTCCTTCTACAGTCAATACTATATCCTGAACACTTTCACAAATATATTTAATTTCCTTCACTTTAGTTGCCTGGTTCTTAGCTCTACAAACTTTGGTAAAATGTCCCCTTTTTCGCAATTGCGTCATGTGGCATTTCTTGCTGCACATATTGTGCTAGACTAAAAATTGTCAGGTGCTCCACAGCAATAACATTTTATTTCTCTAGAAATTGTTCTTTGCACCTTCTCATTAAATGTAATCTTTCTTACTTCTTCAACAAGTGAATTTGCCACCAACACTTTAGACATATTGGACAATTTCTCCAATTAACTGACATTTTCCTTAAAAGATATTTCCATCTCTTTAAACCACATTGCTGTATGCTCCATCCCTTTGGCAACTTGAATAACTTCCTCAAGCGTGGGATCCTTGGTTAACAATTTTTCATTCACCTTCTTTTTATTCATACACCTGACAATCTGATCCCTTATGAGAGAATTGCTTAAATCCTCAAATTGGCATGATAGAGACAACAGTCTTAATGCAGCTACATATGATGCAATGTCTTCACCTAATTTTTGTACACAAGGAAAAACTTATGATGCTGTAAGACTACATTCTCTTTAGTAGTAAAACGTATATCCAATATTATAAATGACACATCATAAATATTATTGGGTTGCCCATCACCCATTCTCAACAAAATCTCTGGTAGATCTTTGTACAATCTCCTCTCTTCTGTGCCTAAATGATGGATTGTTTTACCCATAAGTGTGTATTGCACTAATTTGAAAGTACCATTATCGTTCTCACCTTAGCACATGGGCAGTGTGTGCTTGCCCTCCCCAATTATAAAGGCTAGCGATGAAGCTGCATGATCACCTACACCACTAGTTGAGAGTGAGGAGTGTTCCACTAATGACCACTTCAGAGGTGGTAGTAAGTTATGAATCGTAACCGCTCTCTTTACCTACCTTCACAGATACATTACTGAGGGAAGCCCCCTTTGTATGGTTTGTATATTCATGTATTATGTATAGCATGTGAAATCATCATGGATGATTGGCCAACACAAATAGTGTTAGGTCGGTAATAGAAAAGAATCTAGGGATTTCCAATCTCATTCCTGAATAAAGCCATACTTAGGCGACTCTTAATAGCTGAAACATGTCGACCTTAGATGTTGGAGTACATTGTATACTCTAATGACATCATTTTATGTTTTTAACCTTGCCAAAGGTACCCTGAATCTGGGTGCTCTGGGTGCGACATCTCCGTCGAAGAGCCAGGTCTTGAGTTTCTTCCTGAAGTCTGCTCGGGAGGGTGCTGTTCGAAGATGAAGGGTTAGCTCATTCCAGGTCTTGGTGGCTATGTAGGAGAAGGAGCAGCCCCCGCTGCGGCTGTGACGGATGCTGGGGGTGTGTGCATGGGCTAGTGAGGAGTGCAGGTAGCTTGGAAGTTCAGTCATTTGTTGATGTAGACCGGTCTTCGATCATGCAGAGCTTTGTAGGCGTGTGTGAGAATCTTGAACTGGAATCTCTTCTGGATGGGGAGCCAGTGGAGGTTTCTGAAGTGGGCGGTGATTTGGGTCTGTTTGGGCAGGTTCAGGATGAATCTGGCTGCAGCATTCTGTATAGGGGTGGGTGGAGCTAATTCTGCGGAGTGATCTAAAAACTCAGTGAAATTCCGCGGCGTTCCACATGCTGTGGAATGCTGCCCTGGTGTTACTGATAAAATCACTTTCCATTACCTTGGTAGGGCGTTCACAAATAACGAGCCCAAGGTTACAGATAGAAGAGAGGAACAACCATAGCGAAGCCACAAAACAATAATATACAGGAGTACGGTAAAAGGCGCTAGCCGTAATGCACCGGCATATACAGAAAACTACCGGCTGGTATCCTGTTGAGCCCTGTGATCTTAGGCAGATACAGTGCCCCCCATTCCTTTGTAGCCCTGTGGTAGAGAGGATGTCTTACCTCTCATACAGCTGCTCTTCACCCAGCAGAAGGAGGGCGCTGGCATTCGGCATACAGCCGCCACTCAGACTGGTGCTGGCCGGTGAGTACTCTCCCGCACCGCTGCTGCTACCTACGCTGAAGGAGGCAGCGTGGCACATGCCCAGCCCCTCAGTAACCCCTCACGTGTGGACGCTTTCGGCCTCTGATACTGGATATGATGCAGGCACGCCCAAAACATCGCCACGCAGTAGAAGACAGGCAGCTGTTCAGACTTGTGCTGGCCAGTGAACTGCTCTCCCACGTGGCTGCTGCTACCTACAGTGAAGGAGCTGGCATGGCAAACGCCCGGCACCTAAGTAACCCCTCACATGCTGGATGCTTTCAGCCTCTGATACTGCGTGCGACGCAGCCATGTCCAAAACTTCTCACCAAAGTAAGGGTGGGTGAGCGAGCGGCATGCACCAGTGAACTCCGCTCCGCCCCATGGCTAGCAGAGTTTTTTTATGCCATACTCCATGCTCCACTTGGAGTGCGGAGTGCCTAAACTCGGTGAACTTCACTAGCAGAGCGTAGCTCACCGCCCACCCTTAAATCTGTATAGTCTGGACTCTTTTGAGGAGCTGGGTGGAGATGCCGGCATAGAGCGCGTTGCTGTAGTCGAGGCGGCTGCTGACGGGGGCCTGAGTGACAGTCTTTCTGGTGTTGACCGGGATCCAGCTGAAGACTCTACAGAGCGTGCGAGGGGTGTGGAAGCAGGAGGAGGTAACTGCATTGACTTGTCATTTCGTGGTCAGTTCGCTGTTGTGGATGATGTCTAGGTTGCGTACATGGTCTGTACATGTAGGTGTTTGTCGGAGTTTTGCTAGCTACCAGCTGTGGTTCCATATGGTTGTATTCTTCCTGAAGAGCACTACTTCTGCCTTGTTGGAGTTGACTTTAAGGCAGTTGTCTCTCATCCTGTTGGCTACTTTGGCCATAGCGTCGCAGAAGTTGATTCTGGTGGTGAGGGGTCTTTGGTGAGCAAGAGGGTGAGCTGAGCGCCGTCTGCGTAGGGAATTATGTTGAGGTCGTGGGATCTAACGATGTCTGCGAGGGGGGTCCTGTAGGTGTTGAATAAGGTAGGGCTGAGGGATGATCCTTGGCGTATGCTGCATGAGATGCCCTTGGGTTCGGAGGTGAAGGGAGGCAGCTGGATGCGCTGTGTGCATCCTATGATGAAAGAGACGATCCAATTGAGGGCGTTTTGCTGGATGCCGATGTTGTAGAGTCTGTTGATGAGTGAGGTGGGAAATGGTATAGAAAGCAGCAGAGAGGTCCAGGAGAATCAGGGCCACAGTCTCTCTGCGCTCGAGGAGGGTTCTGATATCGTGCATGGCAGAAATCAGGGTGGTCTCAGTGCTGTGGTTTGCACGGAATCCTTATTGGGAGGCATCAAGTAGGCACAAGACGGTGGGTGCCCTGGAGTGAATGGATGACATGATGGCCATGGTAGTCTGAGAGGTGAGCGGAGACCAAGTGGTGATCATTCAGCTGGTGTGTGCTGGTTGGTTTAGTCTGTTGAGGTTGATAGTAGTGGGTTTGTGGTCGAAGTTGTTGTAGATGGTGTCAATCTTGCTGTGGAAGTATTCTGAGTGGGTGTCTTAAAGTTCTTGTGAGGGGTGGATTGTATTCCCTGTGGCTGCTGGGTTGGAGAATTCATTCACTATTTTGCAGAGTTTTTTGTGTGGTTGGCCACTGTATTGATGTGGGCTATGATGGCTGTTCTCTTGACTTCCTTGATGCGCCGGTGGTAGTTGCTTAGGGCTGCTTTGTGAGCAGTTATGTTTGAGGGGTTCCATGTGGCGTGCCACTGTTTCTCGAGTTGATAACAGTTGCGCTTGGTGGTTCTGAGCTCAGGGGTGCCCCAGCTGGCTTATTTTGAGGTTTTGTTGTTTTTTGCTGGTTTCATCAGGGCGACTCTGTCGGCGCATTTGGTGATCCATACAGAGAAGTTCTGGACGGCCTGGTAAAGATCTTATGAAGCTTTGGGTTGGGTGGCGCTGAGGGCCTGTGTCCACTGTGTCTCCGATACCTTGCCTCAGCTCCGATGGGAGGAGCTGTGATGCTTGGGGATGGTGTGCTGAGCGTCGGAGATGGTGAAGTGAACAATGGCGTGGTCGGTCCAGGTGAGTTCTGTGACGTGGGTTGAATTTGATTCTGTCGCTGGAGGTGAAAATGGAGTGGAGTGTGTGTCCGGCTTTGTGTGTGGGTTCGGTAACCAGTTGGGTGAGGCCGATGTTATTCAGGTTCTCCAGGAGGGCTGTGGAGTTGCCATCATTGGGGTTGTCGACGTGGAAATTGAGGTCGCCGAGTAGGATGTAGTAGTAGGAATCAATGGCTAGGGGAGAAATGAGGTTGGAGACAGTGTTGCAGAAAGTCGGTCGGGTTCCCGGGGGTCTGTATATGAGGGTGCCTCTTATAGTGGTCTTGGCTTCAGTCTGTAGTTGAAAGTTGAGATGTTCCATGAGGAGTGTTGGTTCGTCATTGGTGGTGATGCATTGGATGGTGTCCTTGAAGGTGATGGCAATGCCCCCGCTGTGTTTGTTGGTGCGGTCTCGGTGTATCATCTTGTAGCCATCGAGTGTTGCGTGGCGATATCGGGGTTTGAATAGGGGTTGAGCCAAGTTCCTTTGATGAAGGTAACATCAGGGGAGAGGGTGGCAATGGTGTTCCAGATTTCCGTGGCATGCTTGCAGAGGGAGTTGAGTTGAGCAGGATGCATTGCAGCAGTTCCGGGTTGTTTGTGCTCTTCTGGGCAAAAGTGGTGAGGGATCCAGGGCGGGTTGGCGACCCTGTGTTGCAGGAGAAGTGGCAATGGTGGCAGATGAAAGGTCGTTTGGTTGATCACGGAGAGGAAGTGCAGCAGAAGTTGTTTTGGTTTCCGGGGTCTTGGGCCAAGAGCTCCTTGGCAGTATAGCAGTGTAACCAAATGCTATATGATAAGCTGTTTTCTTCTGTTCTACTGCATCACTTGGTTTCTCTAGTGTGGGACACTCTATTATTGTGCACACTATCCATATAGGTATTCTTTGTCTTGCCCTTTCCCAGTACTTGAATTGTGCTAATTAAAGAGTGTTAAAAGTTACATTCTGTCCAACTAAGATGCAATGAGTTAAGCTGGCTATGTTTGCTTATTTAGTATACATCCCTTTTTTTCAAGGAATATACGTTGAAGGAATTTGAAATTAACTCTGCACTAAATACCATACTATGGTTTCCAACATACCTCAAAAGTTTGTGGTAAGCAAAACAAATTGATTGGTCATCTACTGGGTGCTTTTAGTCTTAGTTCTATACTTCTTAAGGCGTTTTTCTTATTTTGGAGGATGAGTTCCTTTGCTTAAAGTGGAAATTGAATCCTTGTGGTTTTTTAAAAACTTTTATTTTTATAATTGATATGCTTAGAAACCTAAAGTAAAGTTTTTGCTATTTCATAGTTACAGGACTTTGCTTATTAAATCGATATGCTCAGTTATTAAGCTGTAATATTTATTATTGTATGCTGCTTTTAATTGTAGCACTGTTGAAATGCAAAACTTTTTTTCCTTTATATTGTAAGTGTTTCTTCTAATTACATCTTAGATAACTTGTAAGATACTCATGTGCACCATGATGTTTCTGTTTGATATGCTCTAACATGTACCAATATTAGTACTGATGCTATGTGTGCTTTTTCAGTTGAATGTTGTTTTTAAATTGTTGCGTATAATGTCGCCTTTCTGTGCACATTTCTGTTTATAATTTGCAGCTCGTGTTTGTACTGTCTGTTTTGCTTAAAGCTTTTATCTCATATATTTTTAACAACCCTGAAGAAGTCCCCATGCTTTGGGATGAAATGCATTGGCTGTGTCCTTGTCTCCTTGGCTTCTTCAAATTGCACACCTGTATTAGAGTGCTTCTCCTTACTGTTGTGAAATTTGTAATTATTGGGGTTTTCTGGACGGTTGACCCTGGGAGTGAGCACCTATCTTTGTGGAACTGTGCAGAGTGCGGTGATATTATTATTTTTTTATTTATTTTATTTATTAGCGGTCAGACATAGTATACAGGTTCCACATTACTTGTACAATTACTTTACATCTATTCTTTTACGAGTCCATAGTTTGATATGCTGAAACATTTCCATTACATATCATAGCATTTTTTGACATAACTTCAGCTTGTTGGTTTTGGTCTCGACATGTCCCCAACAAACAATGACCCCTGACATTCACAATCCGCAACACCCAACATCTCCGGCACCGTTCCCCAAAACATTGCACTTTGAATTCAGCCTATATACTGTAGTGTGTATTCATTCATCTGTTTGTATGGATCCCAGGTATTGCACTAATGGGTCCCAGAAATCTTTGGGTCGAGAGGCCTGTGGTATTTCTTCTGCATAAGTTTCTAGTCGCTCCTTACAATATGTCATATCTGTGATCCAATCTTTGCTCTGTGGTGTCCGTCTACTCCCCCATCGCAGAGCTATGCGTCTCTTAGTTAGTAGTAGTGCCACAGCCAGAAATTTGCGTCTTGTAGCCTGTTTGATTTTGTATATCCCCAATAGGCAGACTCGGGCACATTAGGTATCTGTTCAGTCAACATGGCTGTAAGGATATTGGTCACTGTTTGCCAGTATGATTGGAGCTGTGGGCATGCCCATGCCATATGCAAGAAATCTGCCCGGTGAGCACTGCATCTGTTACATCTGTCATCCACCCTGAGGCCATATTTGTGTAATTGCACCGGCGTATAATATACTTGTTGTAAAAATTTGAAATGTATAATTCGCAAATTACAATTTGATGTGAGCATTTGTATTAGTGCACAACTGTATTCCCAATCTTCCTTGACGATGGGGTTGCCCAGTGCTTCTTCGCATCTCTGTAGAGCTTTTTCATGTTCTCGGAATTGTCCACGGTGGGCCGCGTTGTAGAGGTTTGTTACTAGACGTTGGCGTGTGGGTGATGTTAAAAGAATTTGGAGCGCGTTATGTGTCGGTGGCTTGTTAGGAAATGTGGGGTAGAGTTCCTTCACTGCCATTCGCAGTTGGAGGTACGCAGATATCTTTAAAGGTGTGCGGTGTGCACTAAGGGAGGCGTCGGTTTGTGATATTAATTGCCCATTTGGGAATATGCTTCCCATGACTTGGAAGCCCATTTCCCCTAGGAATTTTAGCATGTTCTTTTCTTGCGTCACAGTTATGTGCGGGTGATGATTCATGGGCAATGCTGGTGCATATGTTGGGAGTTTATGTGCTCTTTTCACCAGCATGTGCCACGCCATTGATGTGCAGCAGACTGGGTTTATTTCGGGGTGTTTCGTCTTGGCTCCAATATATATTTAACCAGGGGAGTACAGTTTCGTACTCTACTGCTATATGAGGTATGTGTGCATGCGGGTGTAGCCAGTAGTGTGCATGCTGTTCCTGTGCACAGTAGTAATAGATTTGCAGATCCGGTGCTCCGAAACCACCTTGTGTGTATGGTCTAGTCAGTTCTTTCCAACCCACTCTTGCCTGCCCACGTCAGCCTTGTCATGTAGGTACGCAGTTTTGTGAATAGCTGTTGTGTGAGCCTCACCGGTATGTTCGTGAATAAATAAAGGAATCGTGGAAGCACCACCATCTTCTGTATTGCTATCCTATCAGCTAGCGATAGAGGCAATCTGATCCACCTGTCTATCTGGCCCTCTAATTTTGACATGGCTTTACCATAGTTTTCTCGTATTACTGACTCCGGGTCTCGGTGGATCCATAGCCCTAGGTACTTCACGGGTTCCGTCTGCCATTGTAATGGATAATCTAGCGGGGGTTACATTGTAGCATGAGTGAGTGGAATCACCACGGACTTAGTCCAATTTATACTGAGACCTGAGTAATGTTTGAAGCAGATATATTCTCTGATTAGTTGATTTAAGTTTTCTGTTGGGTGCCGCGTATAGAGGACCATATCATCAGCATATAGTGATATACTCACCGGTCGGAGTTGAAATTGCAATGCGGTATCAGCATGTTTTTGCCGGATTTTACAGGCTAGTGGTTCGAGTGCTAGTGTGAATAAGAGTGGTGAAAGTGGGCATCCCTGCCTCGTCCCCCTGCATATATTGATAGGGTCAGATGTGTTGCCATTTACCCTTAGTCGTGCGCACGGTTCCGTGTATAGTAGTGTTATCCAGCGTAGGAACGGTTCGGGGAACCCCATCCTCCGCAGTACAGTAAACATAAAGGGCCACTCCACAGAATCAAAAGCTTTCACTGCGTCCAATAAGGCCGCAGCTGCTGGCAAATCTGTATTCAGATGGTGAAACATTGCAAATATGGTCCGCAGGTTTTGTGTTGTTGACCTTGTTGGAATGAAGTCAGATTGGTCCGGCAAGACCAGGTTTTGCATTAGGGGTTGTATCCTCAGCGCTATCATTTTGGCCAGTATTTTGGCGTCTATGTTAATCAGTGATAGTGGGTGATAAGACTCGAATTTAGTGGGATCTTTGTCGGGCTTAAGGAGAGTAACTAACAGTGCTTTACGCAGTGAAGGTGGTAATATGCCTTCTTCATAAGCTTCACAGTACATCGCGGTGAGGTGAGGTATTAATAAATCTCTGTATTCTTTATAGAACTCCCCGGGTAACCCATCCATTCCTGGGGTCTTATTATTTGGGAGGGAGTTGATCGCCTCTTTTAGCTCATCCTCTGTGATAGGGTGACAGAAGTATTCTCGGTGTTCATCAGACAGCCAGGCTAAGGCGACGTCATCTAAGTACTTATATATCTCTAATGGAGTTGTAGTCGTCTCTGTGGAATATAATCGTGTAATATTCCGAGAAGCTAGCAATAATAGATTGGGTATCATATTGGGGCACATCTTGCATGTCTAATATTTGTGTTATATGGGATGTTGTGTGCACAGGGCGTATCCTGCTAAAGAGTGCGCGGCCTGTGCGCCCTCCCTCGCCATAGTTGCGTGCCGTGTATCTGCGTGAGATGTATTTCACCTCGCTCTCTGCAAATTCATGATATGTATTAAGTTTGTTTCTGATTTCCGCTAGTATCTTGGGATTTAGTGTGCTCGTGTATTCTGTTTCTAATTTCCTGCGTGTTTACCTATACAGAATCCCCGGATTGTAACTTTGAAAGCTTCCCATAATATTCTAGCGCTATCTACCGATCCCGCATTACGTTCGAAGTAGTCAGTGATAGCCTGCCTCAGTTCGGTCCTAAACACTTGATCAAGCATCGCTGTCAGTTGAAGACGCCAAGTAAACTGTCTAGGAGTGTGTGTAGGGAGTGCAAGTTCAAGGCGGACCGGTGCGTGATCTGATAGTGTTTTAGGCATATGTTCTATAGATGTTGTCCATGTGCTAATGTCACCGGTGGCAATCCAGAAGTCTATTCTAGACCAAGTGTTATGAGTCGTAGAGATGCAGGTTTCCTCTCTGTGTCCTTGATGTCGCATGCACCAAATGTCTATCATCTCACACTCCTCC
The DNA here is from genome assembly GCA_963921515.1 of Calotriton arnoldi. NCBI lineage: Eukaryota > Metazoa > Chordata > Amphibia > Caudata > Salamandridae > Calotriton > Calotriton arnoldi. The sequence goes on from CAWUFW010002092.1 coordinate 739,394, forward strand.
ATACCTTCTCTGAGCACTTTAGCGGCCTGTTTCCCATATTTGTCATTGCATGTGGATCTGTCCACTGAGGGGTCTATGCATGTATTGAAGTCACCTTCCCATATAATTGCTGCCGGTGTTAATGTACGTAGTTTGGCCCAAATTTGTGCAAAAAAAGACGGATCGTCTGTATTTGGTCCGTACGTGTTGACAAGAGTCAGAACAGTTCCTCCAAAGTTCCCCTGGATTATGATGTATCGCCCCTGGTCGTCAGTGGTAGAGCTGGGCAGTGTAAATGGTGTCCCATGCTTAATTAGGATCAATACTCCCCTGGCATAAGTGGAGTATGAGGAGGCTATGCGAAATGACGCCCATCTTATGCCCACTCTGCCCTCTGTTGAGTCAGTAAGGTGGGTTTCTTGAATGCAGGCTACATCTACTTTATGACGATCTAGATAAGCAAGAACTTTCCTAATTTTCTGCGGATTCTTTAGGCCTCTCACGTTCCATGTCATGAGTGTCAGGGTTCTAGTGTTTCGTGTCATAGTACCCATGGTCTATCTAGATTTCTGAAGTGAAATTGTTGTTGTTGCGTGGACTCGTTGCACATGTTGCATGTGGTTCCTGTAACCGTGTTTCCAACCATGTTTTCAAAAATTTCTCCCTTCCCTCCCCCCACCCACTTTGTTATCCCAATTATAGCGGAGACAGTCCCAAAAAGTTTGCCCCATTCCCCCAACCCCCCCAACTTTTCCCCAAAATAAACACGAGCTTGGTGTGGTGCACACATGTTGGCGGGAGCTGCCAGCCGAGTACCCCGGTGGGAAGGCACACGGGGGGTCGCTTTTAAAAAAAAAAATACATTTGCGTCTAACCTATAAATTGTATTATGGCATACGGCAAATCAGTCAATATCTCAGTCTCATTTTAGCCTAGGCTTATATACTTCCCAGACAGTAACCATGCACTTTCGTTCTGATTTAGCCATGCAAGTAGACAGTCAAGATAACATCACTTATCTGTATCTGTTAGTTCTCTTGTGCCTGTAGTTTCGCAGTTTCACAGTCGTTTCTCATCCACCCAGATCAGAAAATAGTCCTATTCGTCGATCCCAGAGGCTTGGTCCTGTTCATCTGGGCCTCCTCTGGGTGATCTCCGACGTGTATTCTGGGAGCCTCTTTTTTGCAAGTACTGGAAAACCTCCTTGGGATCATTGCAGATTGTGGTCTTGCCTCCATCTGTGAGTCGCAGCCGAGCTGGGTAGAGCATTGCGTACGGGATACTTTGTTCTCGTAATTTCTTTTTTACCGCCAAGAATTTCTTTCTCGCCTCTTGAACTTGTGGTGTGAAGTCCGGGTATATGGATATTTCCATTCCTTCATGTCTCAGATTTCCCAATTCTCGGGCCTTGCGGAGCACTGCGTCACGGTCTCTGTAGTTCAGCACTTTCGCAATGATCGGCCGTAGTCGGGCCCCCGGTGGTGGAGGGGGGGCCAGAGATCTGTGTGCTCTCTGTATGATAAAGACGTCCGAGAATGTCTCTCTGCCCAAGAGGTTTATTAACAAAGTTTCTATATAGCTTTCCATGTTCCCTTTATTCGTCGATTCCGCTATACCCATAAACCTCAGATTATTGCGGGGGGAGCGCGCTTCCAAATCTTCCGACTTTGCTAGTAGCACTGCAAGAGTTTTTTCCATTTTCCCTTGTTGAATTCCATTTGTTGCTGTGCGTCTTCTGTTTCAGATATCCTTTGCTCCGCCATGTCTATTCTTTCCGTATGCTTGTCCAGGCGTTCTGACATGCGATCTACCCTGTAAGTCAACGCATCTATCTTGCCATCTATGTTCGACAGGGTAGCCTGTATTGTCGTTAGAATAGTTTGGAGATTGCCACTTATTTCGGTATCTGCAGAAGTTGTGGCCGTTTCAGTGACGTGTTGATCTTCTGAGCATGTCTCGGTTGTTTTTTTGTGCTCAAAGTGGAGCTTGGATTGCGTTCTGTCTGTTTTCCCCATGGCGTGATCTAGAGGCGGATGAGGTCTCTCCACCGGCTGTGCAGTGTGGTAATATGGGCCACTCGGTCCCTGTGATATAGAGCTCCATGACGCACGTGCAGGTGGAACCGGGATCAGCTTGGTTATCTTGACCTCTTCTCCCTGAATTCTTGCCCTCTAGCTCTACGTAGTGGATTGTCAGCATTTCCTTTGTGGTGTGTGTATTCTTACTTGCGCAAATCTGTATTCATCTGATTCCAGGTCTTGGGCTGCACAGTTTTTTCGGGTGTCGATACTCTGATTGACTGGGAGAGAGGGAGTTTTAAACTGTAACGCCGAGTGTGTACTGTGAGGTGGCCCCCTTTTCTATTTATATCCTCAGTCGGGTGGGTTAGGAGCGGGGCCGTGTGGGGCCTAGTTCTGCTGCTCCATGCGCTCTGAGACACCGCTGTCTCGGACTTGTGACTTTCAGTCTGAGTCCCAACACAGGCCCCTGCGTGGCGATGCAGGTTTCGTTTGGGGGAGGTGTATTACTGCCTCTGATTTCGATAGGTTTGCCTGGGTGCCCTCGCAGTGCAGTCTGCGCCTACGTCTCCACACTTGGGGGGCCAAGGTAATACGCCCAGATCTGTGCCGATGCCGGCTTCTGCTACCCCGTGCCCACGTGTGCAGTTGTCTTTCGTGCCAGCTCTGCCCTTCACGCGTGTGTGATTACGCGCACTAACCTCAGTGTCAAAGCCCCAACTCCTCGCCGCCGGTATTTGTGATGTAGGTCGTTGCCGGCGGCAGTGAGCACCTGTAGTCCGGAGCCCGCCTCCTCCGCTTCGGTCCCGACCAGCACACAGGCCGCCTGCACTCCTTCTCGTGATCTGCGCCCCCTCCGGGGTGCGGCGTAATATCTTGTGCGTGTACGGACCGCAGGTCCAGGTGGGCACACGATCCTAGCTCTGAGCGAAGCCCGCCTGCTCTGATATTTCCCTGGGGGGCAACGGCTCCAATGCTACTTTTTGCACTCAGGGCTATGTGGCCGGTGCGCTCAAGGGAGCCACGCCGATGGGGTTCCGCTCTCTCCTGCCACGGGAGGCCGCGGCGCAGATATGTCGGTCACGCTCACGTGCGCGCACTTTAGGCTTCACTTCGGCAGCTCAGCTTCGGGTGGCGTTATCTGTTCATCCGGTTTGACCTGGCAGGTAATGAATGGATTTTCAGGACGCCGCTGTCTTCCGACGCATATATTTGTGATTAGATGATAGAATTGTGGGTTTCTGATGCAGGATACCTTTAGGATAGTTCAAACGACCGAAGGAGCTCACTCAAAGCGCGGCCATCTTCAGGCGTGGCTAGCTCCGCCCCCCAGAGTGCGGTGATATTATACCACAACCGTTCTGGTGTTGTTCTTTTAAGGTGTAGCGGTGGGTGGTGAGAGCGCCAGCGGTGCAGATGGGCTTCCTTTGGCGCGCCTTCGGCACACCGGCAGCACAGCCGGCCTGCGCCCTCCATTAAGTAGGTCCTGGGGAGAGGGCGGGGTGCTGGGTGTTTACTAAATAAATAGGGGAAACCTGCTGGCAAATTAATTTGAGATCTCTCCATACCCTCAAAAAAAATAGCCTTGCTAGTCAACAGATTTGAGCCCAATCACACACATTAGATTTTTTGGGTGAAGAGCCAAGGATGAAATATGCCACCAGTGGTACTGGTGGATGTGGGTCCTTTTACAAACTCAACTAGATTTCTCTCTCCCCACATTGATTCAAAAGAGGAACTAGAGAGGTTAAGTCATACTAGTTTCCAAGTTCAGAGAACAACAAGGAGAGTTTGCGAGGTTCTGTCACAACAAGATCTGGTAGTAAGCCTGAAAAAGTCTCATCAACTTCCTACATAAACTCTGGAATTTATTGAAGCACTTTTGAATCCAAAGGAAGGAAATGTTTTTCCATTCAGACTGCTGAGAAGAGCTCTTTAAGACTCTCTTTGCCACCTCCTCCATGCCAGATTGATGTCAGTCAGGTGTTGCTTCGTAAAATACACAGACATTTGGCCTCAGTAGTATTCTTGTACCACTGGCATGTTATGATCTCAAGCTTATATTATACTATCTGCTGACTCACTTGCATCCAGTCTCTGGGGTGTACAACTTCCCTCTTCCATGTCCTCTGCATCTGCATTCAGAACTAAAAAACAAGCCTGGGATTCTGCAGAAGCAACCCAGAGGGAGGTTAGAGGGGAAGAAGCAAAATGGACCAGGTGAGGGAGGGGAAGAAGCCACACAGACGGATGATGTGAAGAGAAGAAGCAACGTGGATAGAGGGGTTGGAGGGGAATAAGCTTGCAAATAAAAAATAGTATCTCAATCACAGCACCAGCAGTGGAAGGACCCTGATCCACACAAAGCAATCAGTACTTGGTCCGTGCTCCAGCTGAAAGAGGAGGAAGTAAAGCCAGGTCGCACTGTCCAATTAGAAGGCAGCAAATGAGAGTGATAATGAAGCCCGTGAATGGTAAGCAATGGGTGGGCTCCAAGCCCATTGAAGAACACAATATCTCTTGCAATCGAAAGTGCATGCGCTGACGCAGGACAGACCTAATGAGCTTCTCCGGCTACCATTTCCCCATTTGTACTAACAACAGATGCCAGTTAACTATGTCAAAGATAGGGAACAGAAAGGCAACATAATTAAAACTGTCTTGCATTGGAAATTCAAAGCTTTCCTCAGATGGGGCACAGCACTGGCATCAAGAAACGGCATGTAGAGCATGTACAATGATGGGTGGGGAGGTCAGGTCATGGGGCCCTTCCCCGCTTTAAAAATAAATAATACCACATACATTTTACAAAAAGAATATATCAGACAAACATTTACATGAAAAATAAGCATAATTTTCTCTAGATCTATGGTAATCATTTCTGTCTTTGCTTTGCTTTATTATGCTTTTGTTACATTTTTAGAATTAACTCATGTTCCTAATGAACTTGATGAGCTTTTAATTGTTGTAAGGCTAAATCTCGTAAACAATAAAACATTGGAAGTGGTTATTTATTTGTCCGCTGGTCAAATAGTACATAATCTCTACTATTTAACCAGCGGCTGGCAAAATTGCACATAATCTCTGCAATTTATCTAGTTGCTTGGTAAATATCTGAAACGTCACTGTTTATCCGGCTGCAGGCAAAATAGTAGAGTTCATGTACTACTTTAACAACAGCTGCATAAGTAATGTGAGAAGGATGTCTTTATTTAGCTGGACATGAACAAAAAGGGACTCCAGGCAATGGTAGGGTGGTGGCCATTTTGTAGTGGAGGGGCCCAAAAACTTTCTGGAAGCAGTAGAGGTTCCCAGAGCAGAGAGTAGCACCTCATCAAGAAACCTGTACCCAGAGGAGCTGGCAGACAGGAGGGAGGAGAGAAAGCTGAAGTTGCAGTTTGCTAAGCTGGAGAAAGAGCAGGCTCTGGCTGAGAGGAGGTTAGTTCTTGACAAGAAGAAACTATCACATGAGTTAAGCCTCAGAGAGCTAGACATAAAGCCCTGGAAGTGGGTCCAGCAGTAATGGTGGCAGCATACCTGCAGTGTCCACTGGTGAGTTAAGAGTCTGGACACCCAAGGACTTGGTGCCCAGTTATGTGGTGGGGATGACATAGACAAGTGGTTTGTAGCCTATGAAGTGGCTTTAAGAGTGCACAAGGTCCCAGAGGAGTGGCTGTGTGGTAGCTTATGGAAATATATGCACACAGTGATGAGGGAAACACTTCTCACACTAGAGGTGGGGGACCAGACATGCTACACTGCAATGAAATAGTGGTGGGTGAAGAATTCCACTTCACCGATGGAGTTCGCAGAGTTTTGTCTGCTCTGCATGGAGTGCGGAGTTCCACAAAACTCCACAAACTGATGAGGAGTGGAGTTTTTTCTCTTGCATGGCATGCCAACATTAAGTTTGCGAGTGCTCATGAGAAAAAATCGTGTGCTGGACCTCCTCCCAGTGAGATTTCTTAACGCGTGTGGTCACGGCAAGTTGTGACCACTCTCGTTGAGAAATCTGCTGCTCGTGTTGAGGAAGCTGCTGCTCAAGTAGAATGTCTACTTGAGCGGCAGAAAGCTACAGCTCCCTCCAGCACCACGCATACTGTCATTCGAAATGATTTTACAGTGCAGGACAAACTTCAGGCACTTAAAATCAGTGCGAGCAGTGCAACTTAATAGACTCCACCCCTGGCGGAACTTCCCTGAGCCCATCAGAGTTTTTCAGTGCTTCAGGAAGTTCAGGGGAGAAGAACTCCGCAAACTACGCCCAGGCCTACAACGAAGGCCATCTTGGTCAGTAAGTTTGGGCTGACCCCTGAAAAGTATAGCCAACCGTTCAAGGCCAGCCACAAGATCTCATCACAGACATTGGTGGATTTCTTAGATCATGCTAGCAAGGCACTGAAGGGCTGGTGAGGGGCAGCAAGGTTGATGATTATTCAGGGCTCTACAACTTAATTTTGAAGGAACACATGCTTAATATTTGTTTTCCAGAGCTGTGCCAACACCTGGTTGATACTAAGCATTCTGACCCCAGGAAGCTTGCTGAGGAGGCGGACATCTAGATGGCATGTGGAACGAGGACCCACCAAGGAGGAGTTCTGTAGGGCACAGAGTGAGTGCTAAACCTTGAGCGCATGAAGCAACAGACTGAAGCCCAAGCAGCAGGTGATGCCTCTGGAAGTCGTCACATTTATTGGGCGGACAACCTCCTTTACAGTGAGCCTAAGGCTCCTGTGCATGGGACAATAAGGGCCCTGGTGGTCCTCCAATGCTACAGGGCCTTCATACCAGAGGTGGCCCATGAACTTTCCCTGGCAGAGAACCTGGGCCAATACAAGACCTTTGGAAGCCTTGCCCCCTACTTTTATTGGCCTAGGATCAAGACTTCCTCATATGTGTTCTGTAGGACTTTTGTGACCTGCCAGGCCAGTGGGAAGACAGGGCAGAGGCTTAAAGCAACTCCTAATCCCTTGCCTGTCGTTGGCACACCCTTTGAGAGGATGGGCATCAACATTGTTGGGCGTATGGATCCCCAGACTGGCAACAGGTTTATCCTGGCTCTGGAGGGTCATGCCACTATGTACCCAGAGGCAATCCTGCTGAGAACCATGACTGCACCTGCAGTGTCAAAGGCCTTGATGGTGATTTTTACCCAAGTGGGTTTCCCCAAGTAAGTGGTGTCTGACAGGGGCACCAACTTCATGTTTGCTTATATGCAGTCAATGTAGAAGGAAGTGTGGGGTAACCTACATGTTCTCCACAGCTTTCCATACACAAACAAATGGGCTTGTTGAAAGATTCAACAAGACCCTGAGGGGCATGATTAGAGACCTGTCTGAGGCCCTGAGGAGTAAGTGGGATATCCTCTTGCCATGCCTTCTGTTTGCATACAGAGTTGTGCCACAGAAGTGAGTGGGCTTCAGCCCCTTTGAGCTTCTATAAGGACAACCAGTCAGAGGACCTCTGAGTTTGGTGAAAGAAAGGTGGGAGCAAGCTCCCAGAAAGATTCCCCTGGAGGTAGTGAGCTACATGACGGCCTTCGGAAGCCAAATGACTAAGTTGTGGAAGAAAGCTTCAGACACCTTAGAAGCCAGTCAGGATGTAAAGAATCAACGGTTTGTACCAGTTGTACCACTGTGGACTTGCAACCTGCGCAGAAAGTGTGGGTTATGGAATCTGTGGAGCCCAGGGCTCTCCAGGACCGTTGGACTGGGCCCTATGAGGTGATTGAGAAGAAAGGTAAGGCCACCTACCGGGTCGACCTTAAGATGCCTAGGAAACCCCACAGGGTGCTCCATGTCAATTGCCTCAAACCCCACTTTGAGAGGTCTGAGCTCACCATGCTGTTGGTGACAGATGGAGAGGAGAAAGAGCAGAGTGAACCTCTCCCTGCACTGTTAGACTCGAAGGAGAAGGACGGGTCTGTGGAGGAAGTAATCCTTACCCCCAGTCTCCTCTCTGTTCTCCCTCATCCCTGTGACTATCCACCTGAGTACCCATGATGTTGACATAGGAGGCAACCTTCCGGTCAAAAACAAATCTTACAGGTTGTCTGATAAGATGAGGACCAGCATTAAGGAAGAGGTTTCCAAAATGCTGGAGATGGGGGTGATAGAACACTACAGTAGCCCCTGGTCCACTCCAGTGGTTCTGGTACCAAACACTGCCCCAACGGCCACCTCACCTGAACTCAGGTTTTGTGTGGATTATAGAGGGCTCAAGTCAGTGACAAAGACAGATGCTCATCCCATCCCCTGGGAGGATGAGCTTATTGATAGGTTAGGGGCTGCCTAGTACTTAAGTACCTTTGATCTTACATCAGGGCACTGGCAGATCACCCTAACAGAAGGTGCAAAGGAGAGGTCATCCTTCTCCACTCCAGAGGGCCACTATCAGTTTAGAGTGATGCCCTTTGGACTCAAATATGTCCCTGGCCTCCTTCCAGATGTTGGAGAACCAGGTCCTTTGCTGGTATGGAGGCCTTCAGTGCTGCCTATCTGGATGACATAGCTGTCTTCAGTAGCAGCTGGAAGGACCATCTTTTTCCCTTCCAGGAAGTGCTTCAGGCTCTGCATCAGGCAGACCTGACTATCAAGGACAGTAAGTACCAGATAGGGCAGGGTGCTGTGGTGTACTTGGGACACCTGGTGGGCAGGGGTAAGGTGCAGCCCCTCCAGGCCAAGATAGAGACTATCATTGCCTGGGAGCTTCCAAAAGCCAGATTGAGGTCAGAGCCTTCTTGGGCCTCACTGGGTACTATAAGAGGTTTGTCAAGGGATATGGCACCATTGTTGTCCCCTTGACAGAGCTGAGTTCTAAGAAATGTGATTTGGACATAGGCATGCCAAAAAGCATTTGACTCCCTTACGCAGGCCATGTGTACAGACCCTGTGCTCAGAGCCTCTGACTTCTCCACAGAGTCTATCATTCAGATGCCTCAGAGCATGGCATATGGGGCAGTACTTTCACAACTTAATAAGGAAGGCCTAGAACAACCTGTAGCCTTCATCTCCAGGAGGTTACTCCCCAGGGAACAAAGGTGGAATGCTACAGAAAGTGAAGATTTTGCTGTGGCCTCGGCACTGAAGTGGTTGAGACCATACCTGTTTGGTACTCACTTTCTGATTCAGACTGACCACAGGCCCCTCAGGTGGCTAATGCAAACGAGGGGTGAGAATCCAAAACTGTTGAGGTGGTCCATTTCCCTACAAGGTATGAACTTCAGGGTGGAACACAGGCGAGGTGTAGACAGCGCCAATGCTGATGTTCTATCCAGGTTCTTCCGTTTTAGTGATGAGAACTCCCTAAAGATTGGGTAGCTCTCCCCACTTTCAGCTGGGGGGGCATGTGTTAGACCTGGGAGGTCTTTCCCCAAACTTTTTGCCTGCTTCGCTCTTCTTTTTGCTGATTCTTTTTGTTGGCCTTAGGACTCTGAGCACTTTACCACTGCTGACCAGTACTAAAGTGCATGGGCTGCTCCTCTAAACATGGTAACATTGGTGTATACACAATTGGCATATTTAATGTGCTTGTACGTCCCTTGTAAAGTGGTATACCATATACCCTGGGCCTGTAAATTAAATGCTACTAGTGGGCCTGAAGCACTGACTGTGTCACTGACACAAGTAGCCTTTCAAACCTGTCCCAGGCCTGCTACTGCAGTACCTGTGTGTGCAGTTTATTTCCACTTTGACTTGGCATTTAAAACACTTAGCTCCCCTTTTATTACTCATACACCACCCCTAAGGTAGACCCTAGGTAGCCATAGGGCAGAGTGCTGTGTAAGGAAAAGGTAGGACATGTACTTTTAAGTTTTACGTGTCCCAGTAGTAACAAACACTCAAATTCATTTTTCACTACAGCGAGGCCGGCTCCTCTTGTAGGTTAATATTGGAAATTTCCTAATATTCTTTTAAATTGCAATTCCTGATTAGAAAGGAGTAGCTTTGTCATGTTTTATATCTTTGGAATGGTAATGATAAATCCTCTTTACTGGTAAAGTTTGATTTAATATTACTGAGGGCTCCTCCCTCAGCCCGACGCTCTTCAACATCTACATGGCTCCACTCGGCCCCCATCGTCAGATCCTATGGACTCAACATTGTGTCGTACGCAGACGACACCCAACTCATCCTCTCCCTATCCAACGAACCCAACACCGCCAGACACAGCTTTTGAGAAGGCATGGAAGCCGTCGCCAAATGGATGAAAAACAGCTGCCTACAACTAAACACCAACAAAACAGAAGTACTCATCATGGGCCCAAACCCCGATGCCTGGAGCGACACCTGGTGGCCCCCCGCCCTCGGAAACCCGCCAACCCCCACGGACCACGCACGCAACCTGGGAATCATCCTGGACTTCGAGCTCAAAATGGACCGCCAGATCAACTCCGTCTCGTCTTCCTGCTTCCACACCCTCCGCCTCCTTTGTAAGACCTTCAAATGGATCTCCCTCGAACACAGAAAGACCGTCACTCACGCCCTGGTCACCAGCAGACTCTACTACGGCAACGCACTCTACGCCGGAATAAACAAAAACCTCACCCGCAAGCTACAGAACATCCAGAACAACGCCGCAAGACTGGTCCTCAACCTGCCAAAACACTGCCACATCTCCCAGCACCTGCGCACACTCCACTGGCTCCCCGTCGAGGCGAGAATCACCTTCAAGATACTCACCCACGCACACAAGGCCCTCCACGGCACCGGACCAGCATACCTGAACAGCCGACTCAAATTCCACGCACCCCAAAGGACCCTACGATCAGCCGAGCTCTCCTACGCCGTGGTCCCCCGCACCGGAAAGACCAGATCGGGAGGCCGCTCCTTCTCCTTCCTCGCGGCCAAAGCCTGGAACGCCCTTCCGCTCCACCTCAGACAGACATCGCTCCCCATCTTCGCAAGAAACCTCAAAACCTGGCTCTTTGACGGACCCCCTCCTTGATGGAATGGATCCTGCACCCCCCCTACCACCTTGAGACCCTTACGGGTGAGTAGTCGCGCTTAACAAACCTCTGATTGATTGATTGACTGTTTTAGAAATGTCACTTTTATAAAGTGGGCATTTCTCTGTCCTTTCTACTTTGTGTGCCTGCAACCTGTCTCCAATACACATCTGGGGTGGGTGACAGCTTCACTTTGTGCATTCCCTCTAGATAGCCACAAACACAGGAAGGTTAGGTGTGTCTGAGCACTCATCTGCATTCTGATAGCTCTTCCTGGGCAGGAAGGGAAAGAGGAGCAGGCACTTGCACCTCAATATGTAGTGTCCTGTCCCCACACTAAGGACTGATGACCCCTTACTGTTAGTCTGGAGCCAGGACTGGGAAGAAAGGACCTCTGTGCACTTCAAAGACCCTTCTTTGAAGTCACCCCCACTTCAAAGACACCACTGGGTATAAGTATTGGGTCTCAATCCCCTCCAAACTAGACACTACTGGACCTGTGAAGAACTCTGCCAGGAGGAAGACTGCTGTAATGCTATAAGGACTGCCACTCTGCTGGACTGCTACTCTGGAAGAACTGCTTTTCTACTCTGCTATGCTGCCCTGCTGCTTGCTACCCCCTGTCCTGCTGAGGAAAAGGACTGGATCCATCTCACTTGAACCTGGCTTGCCCCCTGTTCTGAGGTCTCAGAGACAGCCACGGTTTCTCTCCTGCAACCCTGCAACAGCACCTGGACTCTGCCATCTGTGAGTCCCAACCTGCCAAGTGGAGCCAACCCAGTCCTGGGCCTTTGGAGGTGAGTTTTCTGACCCAGCAAAATCGAGGCATCGTCTCCATTGTGCCGATCGGAACCGATGCATCCTCTCCGATGCATTTCTGCTGGGGGACTTCGCTTTGACAACTGTGCGGCTCAACGACGACCGACTGCGCAGCTTGACAACGAAGCAGTGCCTGCAGCGCAAAGGGGTTCCCCAACAAAGCTTCGCCAAATGCGTGGATCGGAACCAACACATCGCCTACATCCAAGGGATCGATGACAACTCATCGCCTCCTCTGCTCCTCGCATTCGCTCCTCGACATCGACACATCCTCCATCCATGGTTCTTTTTCAGTGGGCCAAGGCTGTTCCTGTATCCAACCCGCGCTCCATCGCGGTCGGCCTGAACTTTTGGATTTACCCCAGTCAAGTGTGACCAGATGTCCCTGGTTGGCGCTTAATGACACTAAGCACTATATTTTCATTTATTCTTTAAAAATGTGTAACTCGGGTTCTACTTATTGGGTTTTTGTTGTTATGGTCTTAATTTATTCATAAAATTATTGTCTATTTTTCTAAACCTGTGTGGAGTCTTTTCGTGATGTTTTCATTGTGGTACTGTGTGTTTGTATTGCACAAATACTTTACACATTGCCTCTTTTGATAAGCTTGACTGCTTTGTGCTAAGCTACCTGAGGTTGCGCACATATTATCTTTTAGTGTTTATCTCGCTTACCCTGACTAGAGTGATGGTCCCTCCTTGGACAGAGTGCATACCTCTGCCAACTAGAGACCCCATTTCTAACAATACTATTCACACAGCAGAGTGGGCTTTAGTCATAGATGCTTATTAGTCCCATATCTTGAGTGGCCCCTTCAGTTACACTGACATTTTAGTCATCCTCCAATGTGTCTTGGGAATGATAGTTTCACCTTTAACATTCTAAGCAATGTTATATGTGTTGTCTTAGTCAAAGAAATCTGCAAGGCAAAAATAAATAAATTGTGTGACATGTTTGAAGGCTGTACCTGACTAAAGTCTTTGTGGAGGGGACCAGAGGAAGAAAGGAGTAGGACCGGTAGTAGGAGGATGATGACTAGTAGGAGGATAAGGACCAGGAGGTGGACCACCAGGACAGCTAAGACGACCAGAGCCACAAAAAACCAGGACAAGGAGAACCAGGACCAGGGAAAAAGAATCCACAAGGACCAGGATTATCAAGACTAGAGGGGATCAGGAACACTCAGATGAGATGGAACAGGACAAGGAAAAACAGGACTAGGGGAACCAGGACCAGAGTGAAAATGATCAGAGGGCCAGGAGGATGTAGATCTGGGATCAGGACCCACTGGATGAGGGCCTGGAAGAGCAGAAGGACCAAGGGTAGAAAGAATAGAAGGCCCTGGACCAGTATGGTAAGGAGTGATAGTAGAGCACGAGCACACTGACCTGGACCAGAGGGATGAGGAGGGCCAGGAGTAGCAGATTCAGGTGGCAGACTAAAAAGGGCCAGTACCAGGAGAACTTTGGAAAAATCAACAAGAGGGACAGAAGCACCAGGACCACAGACATAAGGACAAGGAGGACCAAGAGGGTAGAAGCAAATGGACCAGGAGCGGTAAGTGTGGTCAGATCACGTGGCCGTTATATTTGAGCTGGCCCTTCCAGATCATCATGCGGCTGAAAGGCCTCCTAAGAAACAGAGGGAAATTAGAGCATGGAATAAAGTTGGGGGTAAAGATTTAGCAGATTTGTTTACGTCAACTGTGGGCCAAATGCCCCCAGACGTGGAGGAGGCCACCTCCTTATATACAACCTGGCTGGAGTCTGCCTGTAATAAGTTAGCCCCAAAGAAAATACTATTTCCTAAAAGGTTACAACCCTCTGCTCCATGGTACACACAGGAACTTAAGGATCAAAAATTGATCTGTAAACGTCTAGAGCGGAATTGGAGAAAAGAGTATAAAATAACGGAGAGAAACATTTATAAACAATGCCTTTTAATTTATAAACAGCTACTTTTTAAGATAAAGCAATAATTCTTTGTTGGTCGAATTAACTTAGCCAAAAACTCACCCAAAGAGCTTTTTAAAACAGTAACGAGCCTGGCGCACCCCCAACCAGCAAACATTCAAAGGAGCCAGGAATTATGTGAGGAAATTGCCAGGTTTTTTCTGGCAAAAGTGGAGACTATTTTTGCGACTTTTAATGGTCCAGTAACTGATGTGACAGTGGCCTTAACAGAGGGTTATAAGTTGGCCTTAGGACCCCAGCCTACTTTTGATAAGTTTGTACCAATATCCATTACTGATACCCAGAAGCTTCTCATGTCAGCTAAGTCAGGTTCCCCTTATGACCCATGTCCGGTGGCGGTGGTAAAATTGGCCCCGGAACGATTGCCTTGTCACTCACCTCCTTATTTAATGCAATGTTTGCAGAAGGGCATTTTCCCAAAGCATGGAAAACTGCTCAATTTTGCCACTACTAAAGAAGCCTAGTTTAGACCCCAAGTATCCTAATAGTTTCCGACCTATCTCACGCCTCCCACTTCCAGCTAAACTGGTCAAGAAAAAAATGAATACACAACTGAGTGTTTATTTACGCAATGCCAAAGTCCTGGACCCTACTCAATATGGGTTCAGAGAAAGGCACAGCACGGAAACTGCACTCCTAAAATCTACTGAAGAGATCAGGGTAGCTTTGGACCATGGAGGGAAGGCCGCTATGATCATGCTCGACCTTTCCGCGCCCTTCAATACGGTCCATCATGGTTTGATGATGGACCGTTTGCGGGCCTGCAGAGTGCAGGGTAAAGCATGGAAACTTCTGAAGTCCTTCCTCTCGGACAGACTGCAAATAGTCTCATTAGGCGAATTTTATTCTAAACCTTTCTCTCTGCCCTGTGGAGTTCCGCAGGGGTCGTCACTGAGTCCTACACTTTTTAATGTATACATGTCTTCGTTGGCTCCCCTTATTAATTCCTTTGGCTTTTGCCTCACCTCGTATGCGGACAAGACGCAAATTGCGGTGTTGCTGCGACCCGGGCAGGAAAAGGCAATATGAAAGCGGTTTCATGACTGTATGGAGGCAGTTGGAAGGTGGATGGCCCAAAATTGTTTAAAGCTCAACTCGAGCAAAACGGAGGTCATCCTGTTCGGGAACGATCCCAATTTTTGGACCCCAAGTTGGTGGCCTGATACTATGGGGTCCCTCCCGACACCCACTAAGAAAGTAAAAAATCTGGGAGTGCTAATAGATGACAGGCTTGATTTGGGCAATCAAGTCAACGCAGTAGTTTCGGCCACGTCATATACTCTCAGAACAAGTAAGAAAATATTGCCTTTTCTGCCGAGAGATAGCCAGCGAACGGTGGTTACGGCACTAACTATGTCGAGGCTGGACTATTGCAATAGTTTATACCTGAATATGCAGGAGCGTTTTATACATAAACTGCAACTGTTGCAGAATGCGGCCGCTAGACTGCTTACCGGCACATCGAAATTTGCACTGATCTCAAGTGAAATCAAAAGATAGATTGGTTACCCATTAAAAAGCGGGTGCAATTCAAATCCCTTTGTTTGGTCTTTAGGGCCCTGCAAGGCATAGGTCCCGATCACTTGAAACAGCTATTTCAGTGGTAAGTGCCCAAAAGATCACTTCGCTCCCTCGGAGCAAAGCTAGTGATAGTACCACCTACAAAAAAAGCTAGGTGGGGAGGCAGAAGTTTTGCTGCTGGTGCGGCAAAGGCTTGGAATGACCTCCCTTTCCAGCTGAGCAATACTACCGATCTACTGGCTTTTAGGAAGGCCCTAAAAACATGGCTGTTTGATTCATAAACTGGTTGCAAATGATGTATCACTTGGAGGACTGTAGCTAGCGCCAGGACACTCCAGGGTAACCGCTGCACTTTACAAATTTCTCTAACATTAACATTAACATTAAAACCATGACTGAAAAAGACCAGGGCTAGCAGGACCAGGAGACCCTAGATCAGCAGAACCAGGAAGAATATAAGGTCCTAGAAGTCCAGGTCCAGTGTGGCTGAAGCAGGGTCCCGTTTTACCATATAAAAATCCCCCATGCAGAATCCTGCTCTGCTCAGGCAGCATGACACTCCCATATAGGCCCCACCAGTCAGGCCCTGACAGATGTCCAAAGTTGTCCATTTTCCCTCAGCCTTTTAGTACCTGTCACAGTGGTCCCCACCTCCTTAGATGCACACACATAGGCCCAAGCCCACCTCCTTAGATACACACATGTATGCCCAGAGGCCATTGCCTCTGGTAATCATTTTCAAAACATTAAGTCTCGTAGGCCTCTCTGCCCTCACAACAGGGACCTGTGCTTTCCACCGCGCTGCGAGGCACCAGCCAGCCCCCCCCCTTGTAAATTTCCACAGTTACAAGAATAAGGTTAGCCCACATGTACGTGACACTCTGCTGATACATCTTGATGTTTCACAAGCAATGTCTGCAATACTGTTAGTTATGAAACTTTCCAAGCTTGCTCAAGTGAAACCAAAGACACGGCTGCATGGCATAGAAATAATGTAAGAAATATTAATTTCCGAGCATCGCACGTTAAAAGTTATCTTTTTTTTAGATATTTACGGTCAAGAGCACTGACCACCTGCAAAAAGCCCCTGTTTCACCATGATACCACTTCTCTGTTCTCTCAAAACTTTCCGAAGTTACAGTAAGCGTGCGGTCAAGGGCCCACGTCAAGAACCCACGTCAGACGTGGGTAGGAGTTCTGCATTAAGCCATATAAAAGGTTTGCACCTAGGTCCAGGCCCTGAACTCCTACTATAGTGCTCAGCACTTGAGTTCCCGGTCGACCGATCTCCTATCTAGGGCCTAGAAGCCTATTCTGAGGTGGTAATGCTCTTCTTTGATTGCCAGCCTTTTGGCTTTGTCAGCCCCTCTAATTTAGCTCATCCACACCCAAGTCATTGCATTTATCCTAGCTTAACTTGTGTACTCTTGGATGGCCTCTTGCTCTCTTAGTTAAGATTTGCCTTCTAGGCACTTGCCCATTCGTGACTTAAAATATGATGTATATGATTGTTGATGCTTTTATTTTCATCCTGCTCATGTGTTCATGAGAAACATTTGACGATGAACAGTTCCTTGTTTTATTGAGTTGCTTAATAAAGTGCCACTGTATTTCACACTGTTGTTCCTTATTTCTCAGAGAACGAGCAGAGCGCAGGTCTTGCTCTCGTGAGCTGGTAAGCCATGTGTGTCCACTGCAATGTAACTCCATTTACCCTCCAACAGCTGACGACCACGATGGTCTCGTGTGGACGGTTCCTCTGCAGCGCGGACCTGGGACACACCTGCGGCTGCCCATGGCCTCTCCCCGCCTCTCCCCACCACCAGCCGGGTAAGTCAGGGACACTTTTTTCCCCTGCCTTTCTTCCGGTCTCTGGTGTGTGTGGTCCGGTGGATTGAGCCCTCCGGGGTATCGCCGTGCCCCTCCCTGGTCCCCTGTAGTTTCTGTCGTGCCACGACCACCGCCCTCTTCCCTCTGTGTGGATGGTCACACCTCGAGGGGGTTTTCCGGCTCTTACCGTTCTGCTGTTATCGGCTCCGTCTTGGTTTCCTCCTGCTTGGTTTCTCTTGGCATTTCTCGGTGTTATTTTGTAGTGCTTTCTGCTTTCCTATATACTATGATTATGTTTTGTCCGCATTTTAAGTTGACGTTCTTTAT
The DNA here is from genome assembly GCA_963921515.1 of Calotriton arnoldi. Lineage (NCBI taxonomy): Eukaryota > Metazoa > Chordata > Amphibia > Caudata > Salamandridae > Calotriton > Calotriton arnoldi. The sequence continues at coordinate 756,809 of CAWUFW010002092.1, forward strand.
TTGAAGAAATGATGATGCATACATAGGTTTGAGGTTTGAGTCCTGGACACATGGGTATCTAAACTCCTATAGAGGTTGGAAGTCCTTGATACTGCTTAACGGTATCTAAACTCCGTCACAGGTTTGAGTCCTTGCTCCTGCACGTGGGCATTTCTAATATGCACGTGGGTAGCTAAATTCTGACACAGGTTGGGAATCCTTGATACGCTCCATGTTTGTCTAAATTCTGACACAGGGCTTTTGCATCCTTGGCACTGTGCACAGGTGGCACAAGTGTCTAAATTATTACTGCTGACTCCAGCTTGGGGTCCTCCTGCATTGTGCTATTTAAGGCGTGGTCTTCGTCTTCTCACTAGTTTTCAGTCCTGCGCAGGTGCCCTGTCTTCTCTGCACCATACTGTATGGCAGTGTTTACATTTTACAGTGTTTTACACATCATTATATTTCGGTTTGTCGGTTGTCTTCTACATGATTTGTTGATTTATTGTGTTTCCTATTTGTTGATTTATTGTGTTTCCTATTTGGTCCGTGGCTCACCCGCGCACCCCTTTTTTCTTTGTTCTTCACCCCCTCCCCTGCCCCTCCCCATTTGGTCTCTCATGGGTATTTCTTGATAGGGTGCTCTTTTGAATGCGCCTTTATTTTTTCAGGTTTCTTTCCGGTACTTTCACACCTTCTTTTTTCTCCCTTTCTGCCGTCTCCTTCTCCTTTTGTTACGATTTAATTCTGCATGGCTTGGGTGTCTTCTTATTCTTATCTCTTCAGTTCATATCTCTCACTGCCAGGCGCACCTCTCAGTTTTTAGCTGCACACTTCGGAAAAGAGGAACTATCTCACTCGAAGGCTCTGTGCCCTTCACAGATTCCCCCCGCCTTCTTCTGCTCCGCGCGCTCGCAGAACGAGGAAGTACGCCTCTCCCCTTCGCAGCTTCACCTCGCCCCTCCCTGCTGTGTCCTCGGCAGCTGCACTTCGCCTCTCCATCAATAGGTCCGCGTTTAGTATTGTGATCACAATTAATTTGGCATATGCATATCCTTGATGGAATAATTGTTTATTTATTGTCCATTGTTTCTGGTTTTTGTGCTTCTGTTCCTTTTTAAGCCTCTGTTTGCCCTGCTGCCTCCGCTGCAGTTGCCTCCCAGCCCGCCCCTTCTGATGCTGCTCTGCCAACTCTACAGTCACTAGCCGAGTGACAGGGCTGCCAGGTATTGCTGTTGTCTGAGTTGCCCCCACCCTTTCCTCCCTACTTCCGGCAACTCCGCCAGGTAGCTGTTGTCTGGGTTGCTCCTATCCTGTCGTCATTTCACCTTTAGCTTCAGCAGCCCCGCCAGGTAACTGCTCCCTTGCTGACTCTCACATTGCACCTTCATTGCGCCTCTTTTTCTGTCCCTCGCACTTTGTGCCTACCATTTGTCCACGCCAATTGGTAGCCAAAGGGGGAGTCGTATCTCCATTCCTCTTGCCAGCTCCCTTACCCCCTCCGTCTATCTGATTCTTCCAACATTTCCACTTTACAATTCTGATTGTGATTTTTTCGTGTTCACATGTTCTATTTTGTGTAGTTTTCAGTATCAAGACTGGTGGCTTGTACACCGATTTACTAATTGTATTTGATCTGTTTTAGCGAGACAAGAATAACTAGGACTGCAAATGTATTTTTAAACATGCAAGTTGAGTGTCCTTGAGTTCACCGTGAATATTATTGTTATATTAGTATATCCTGTTTTCAAAGCATTACGTGTTGCTGAAGTCTCATCATCATTCGATGGCGATGAGACCCTGCTAGTTAGAATACCAAAAAAGGAATTAAATAAATAAATAAATAAAGTGGCGCAGTATCACAGTTAATATTACATTTACATTTACGTTCCCATAAGTAGCTAAACTCCCTGATTAGCTAAAGCACACAAAGACACCCCCTGCTCCATGTCATGACGGTAGGTTATAAATGCTTTGAAATACATTGTTACATTTAACTGGAAACACAGGCTTACAATTCCTGTTAATAAAAATATTAGGAATTACAAAAATAGGCTCACGAGTGGAAGGAAGTACTTAAGAGGAGAACATTGGAACGGAGCCAAAGGGCTACCACTCGGTTTACGTTGTTGATGAGCACTGGGAAGGCTCACAAACGTAATGATTGATAACTACCAGGAAAAACAGACATATAGATGCATTTACACTGCAAAATACTGTGATATGCATTAGCAGGCAACATGCAAGGTGTTGCACCCCACATGCAGCCGCATCACAAAGCAATTAAGACCCAAATAATTTACTCCTACCTGCGTCCAATTCAACAGCCCAGGCAGTGAAAAGTGCCACCTCTTCAGGCACGAGCAGGTAGCCCGAATATAAGAACAGATCCAGGAAGTACAGCTACAGAACACACACAGTTGGAGTTAGCTAGTAGAAAAGATTTTGAAATTGTGTCTCGTGGCCAAGGAAGTTAGTGACATTGGACTAAGAGCAACATACATATCGGAGCAGATGGTAATTATTAGAGAGAAGAGAGGAGACAAGGAGACACATTGATGGAATGGAATGCACACTAACTACACCCATTTTTTAATAAATGATAAAGTAAAAGAAGTTTATGAAAGAGATGTAAAGTCCCCAAAATTCACATTTCAACAAATTCACCCTTAAAATAAATAAGATGCTTCCATTGGCTAACAAGTGCGGGACTAATGGGGGGAGTAGAGAAGATGAAGTGCCAAGAAACAGGAGAGCGGTACCATGAGAAAGGAGGGAGAGGTACTTGTCTGATGGAAAATGTTTTGTGGCTCCCAGTGAATAGAAAAGACTGAAATTGCATTTCACCTATGGGAAGCCGAATGGTATGTTAACAGCCCTGTCCTTCTCAAAGAAAATGTACTGCTACCCAAAGAAGGTTAAAGGTCTGTTATTGCCTGGACATTAGAAAGTGTAGAAACAAATTAATGAAGGCCACACCACCAACTTCCATAGGAAAGTAGAGCTATTTTACCTTTGATACAAATACACAGATTAATTTAGCTATATACAACAATGATATGATTAAAAATATAGGTCCAATACAATTATTATAGGCCTTTAGGAGCAAAGACTAGAGAGTATGGCATATTACAAAACTTGCATGATACATAAGGAACGTGAGTTGGGTCTGTGGGAGCATGTGTGTGACTTCATGGTCACAAGTTCAGATGCTACCAGGTCTACTTAGCATTTTATCATTCTGAAGTGAATAGATGCGGGGTCTGGACAGCCCTTCATCATTCTGAGGTGGATAAAATGAGTACCATTGAGTTGAGGTACAATAAAGATCCGCTATTCAGCGTCAAAATACCATTCTAAGTGAACGTGTGCTTACCAAAAAAAAACAAAAAAGACATGTTCTGTTAAAATAGGCTCTATTTAGCATTTACGTCGTAGAATTAAAAACAACACATGCTTTTTTGAAGTTACGAGGTATTGAAGGGTTAAAGGATTTCTCTTGGGCTGCCGTTATATTAACGCTGGCCGCAGAGTCTGGGCGTTGAGCCAGGCAGGAAAAGAAAAAGTGAATAGGACTTCCTGGGTTAAGAAAGAGAACAGGAAAGGTGAAAATAAATATATATATATTTTTGTACACAGTTGGCAGAACGCAAATAGCTGTGTGACTGAATGAACAGCATTGTAAGGAAGAGAAAAATAGGTTTAGTGTATAAATTCCTTGTCCAGTAAAACAATTTATGTCAAGTGCGTTGAGAAATATTATTATTATTTAAAAAAAATAGTGTTAAAGAACGAATATGGGGAGAGACTGATTCTCTTCCCCCACAGTGGCAGACATGCCTATATTGAACTTGGGGTTAAGTTAGAAAAACAGGAACACGAGAACAAGAGAAATAAACTGCCCAGGATCACGCAGTTTAGTAACTGGGTATGTATATATATATGTATATATATACTTCGCTCCCCTAGGACACACTACTGCCCAGCGACATCTTTGCCTGGCATCAATTAAATGGGTTAGAGTGGTGTTGAGGAAAAGTGATGGGTTTTTGGCGGCAGCAGGAAAGTCAAATAATTGTTTTTTTATCACTACGCGCATCACCATTGCTTGAAATAAAGTCAGCTAAGTGTACATGGATATATAAATATACGCATGTCCTTCAGTGACACATTTTTCAGAGAATGTTGTTTGGCCACTAAAGGTAACTGGGGTATCACCAACAGGGGACGGTGTGTATGATGCAACTGATCCCAGCTTATTTGTTCAGTTGCGGTAACGAGAACAGACTGTTGGTAAAGAATGAGCCTATACAGATATTGTCCGCTTTTGGCATAAAGTACATGTAATAACTCAGGGTTTCCAACAATGTTTAGCAGGTCATTTAGCAGGTCTAGTGGCTCAGGGTCTGTTTCCACAGCCAGCCATCATGCTATCAATACCATCTGCAGTGCCAAGTTGTGTACATTTCAAAGCTGGGGACCACATTCCGCAGGCATGTATCGGGAGCATTACCTTTTCTATGGAGAGAGTGAGACATCACTTATGCTGAGGGCAGATCAGCTCTGACAAGATAGGCCTTAGATTTTGGAAGTAAGAGCACGGGGTGGACAAACTGGCGTGCTGTAAAAAATAAAAGAGTATAAGTAACACAATTGTTTTAATGATTGACGCTCTGCCCAAAGGAGACAGCAGTAGCATTGTCCAGAATATGGTCCACCATCGAATTCCAGACACACATCTATCTAGATTGCCACCCTTCAACTTTTCCTCTATGAAATAAATTTGGATTCCTCGATATTTAAAAGTTTCCAGTACACATTGAACGGAGTTCCAGACATATGATGGGTGGTGATCAGTATCAGGATTTATCACAATTGCCTTTGAGGCCAGGCCCTACTACCAAATTCCGGCAATAACAAGATTAGTGGGGATACGCGTGTTATTGGGTCCCTAAGAATAGGCAAGGCATCATCTGTACCTTATCATGCATGTTTTTAGCACACTAATTTCTCTAGTACTTAGTATGGGTGACAGTAGACACCTCTGTCTGGAGGTCCCACTGGTGCCCCTGAAAATATGTCTTCCAGTTGAATACACCCTACCAGGTACGAACACTGGCCATCCATAGTATATATAACAACTAGATCTAGAGCAATAACAGGCCAGGAAGCCCTGTCTGTGTCAGTACCACAAAAAGATAGGGCCACACCAATGTGTTGAACGTTTTTTTATGGTGTTAAATTCAGAAGGTAATAAGTATAACTCCGGAGCATTTCCGCCTACTGGCTGGTCTATAGTGAAGTTGCACCGCCTGCACCTCTAGATTTCAATTAAGTAAAGCTGCTTGTTCAGCAGTGGTGGTCTATATTGGGTTAGGCATTCTGCAATGCATACTTTGTTTGTGAGGGAGAAAACAAGTTGCCCTGTACAAATTCTGATAGGGAGCTGAGAACAATTTGTTTATATCTACCTGTGTGGTCACTAAATGGCCTTCTAGTGCCCGTATAGCACAGATAGGTCTACTTGATGTCTCATATTAATTAAAACAATGCCAAAAGATAGCTTGCTGTATCACCTTCATTATATTGGCACGTGATGTATGTGTGATACAGACACTGTAACTTTTATATCAAATTTTAATTCACTGGTGTTCTAAATTGTGACACTTAGAGGCCATCCTAACACAGGGGCACTATGAGTGTAGCTGTGTGGCAGGAGGGAAGGAATAAGTTGTGGGATATGTGCAGCTCTGTGCAGCATACAAAATATGAGACAACGACCAGAGATCCGTAGGAATAGATTACCACAGATAGCAGCCAAAACGACTTCCTCCACACACGCCCCAGTGCTAGGAAATGTGAGGAATAAATAAAAGTTCATATATAAAGTGTATTTCAATGTAGAAGGATAATATGCATGGAGTAGCGATGCTCAATATTGCAATATTGTCAGAATAGAAAGTATGTAACTTTAAAGGTGCATTTTTCAACAGCAGTTGCAGTCTTTAGAGGTGCTTGCATATATTTTGCAGTTCAACAACTATGAGTTTTTATTTCCCAATTGTGTTACTGGGATGGAGATTATTGAGATGTTCGTATCTCTTGGGAACAATTATTTATAGTACAATGTTTTGGTTCTTCTTTGGTTTTCGGGGTTAATTGATGTTCCGAGATTTCGCAACATTATTATTATTAGGGTCTTCCCTGCGTTTCCACGAAGTGTATTGGATTTCCTGTCTTCGGGATGTTTGCATAGATAGGCTCAATGTTATTGTTTTCATCACCTCTTGTCTGGTTAGAAATAAAATTTAAATAGGAAAGATTTGTCATGACACAGGCTCAGGCCTACTACATTTTCCCACACGTTTGGATGACAGCTGGACCATGTGTCCATTATGATATTAGAGCAGCAACAACTTTCAGCAAAGCCAGAACAGGACTGCTTAAAAAATAAAATAGGCAAAATAAGCGCCACAACTGAGGGAAATAAATACATGGATCACTCTGTTTTCACTCACAAATATTACAATGTTCTGACAACAACCTAACGCCCTGTATACTTCTCACTGAACAATTAATATATGTATAAGTCACATTAACTAGACCTAACAGTGGCATTGAAATTATGAAAGAAGACATATATGTGTATAAGTTAACACGCGCTGCGAAGTTAGTACACCTACATATTTGCTCATGCTTAAATGCAGTTCACATATATGTTTTCTAGGAGTACTATTTCTTGGCCTACTTCTGTAGTCTTGTGAATTCACAAACGTTGTATATCTGCACATAATCCAAGGACATGGGTGCACTTTATTTAATAATTGGGCCCCTAATTAGGTCTGGCGCTAACCATGACCTTTTATGTTTAATAAAATGTTGTCTCTCTCCCTCTCTCTCTCTTGGCTAGCTTCACTGTGAGTGACTTCATTCTGTTCTTTCACAAGGAGCATATCAACACACAGTTGTTTTATTCAGTGCCAGGAACTACTGTGCAATGTGTGATTTTTGAGACCAAAACAATTTTTGCTTTTTGCCAATGTTTGTTATAATGGTGAGGGCCCAGCAGCTCCCGCACCAATGAGGTTTCACAAAAATATTGCCAAAACAAGTTGTGCATTGACAAAGCCAAAAGGCTGACCAACAATTTCAGACCTACTGGCTTTACCAATGCTTGTTTATTTTTATGTTGCAAAGAAATGGTACCTACCTTATTCCAGTAGTTTACCGAGCATTCTGAGAGCAGTATCCATAGCCTCACATTGCTAAATATTGAAAACGTGTGTACACATTTTTATACTCCAACCACTGTCAGTAGTGCAGTCTGAGCTTACAACATTTACTTAGAGCACTCACCCTAATAATAAAGCCTTTGCATTAATGAACAATAAATAAAGACTATGCCTTTCCCTGATCCATAATGTGGTACTGTAAACTGGCAGCCAAAGGGTTTGTGCTGTAGGGGGTTGGGCCTACTTGTCCCAAGGACAAAATACGCATGAAAACTTGTTGCCCTTGACCTCAAACAATATGTCCTGGGCGTGGGGCTACAGGGATTCCACATCCCTGGGCACAGTTTGACAACTATGAGTGTTTTTATTCCTAAAGGTGTTACTGTGACAGAGATTTTCATCTGTGTTTGCTGTTGGGACAAGCTATAGTACAATGTTTTAAGTCTTCTTTTGCTTCTGGAGATAATGAATTTCTTTTTAAAGTCTTGTACAGGGATTGCAATATAATTTTTAGGTTCTTTCCTTCATTTGGAGTCCCCTCCTTACCTCAGCTGGCCAACAAATGCAGCGTGCACCATTAATAGCTCAACTATTGCAAGACATGTTGCTACCAAAGTTTCAATTGTAGAATGTGCTGCACACACCTCCTCCAAGGACTATGTATCAATTGGTAAATAATTTATTGATGCAGATGTACAAAAAGGAATAGCATTAACTGGTTGTGAGTACACAATGGTTCAGATTGCCTCTACTACACATGTGATCATGATATAAAGATAAAGGATGATGATATGTACTATGACCCTAAGTATATTATTGAAAGGGCTGGGTGGAATAAAAGGAAGAAGGGAACAGGGGAGGATGTATGCAAAAAGAAAAGGAATACGGATAGGCCCAAATGGAAAAATATGTTTACCAACGATAATGCTTGCTCCCATGGCCCGTCTTTTTCATGGTTCATCACTTGTAGGACGTGATGGGAAGATCAGACTGTTTTCCTAATGCAGTATTTCCACTGCCCCGGGCCACTTCATTTCCCCACATTAAATGGACTTCATCAGCATGCCCCCTACTCAAACTACAAGTACGTATTGGTTATTGTGTGCATGATCAGCAAATGGACTGAGGCATGCCAATCCAAGAACAGCAATACACAAACTATTGCCAAATGCCTCCTGAAAGAGTTCATACCGCGCTTTAAAGTACCTATGCTTTTGGGTTCTGACAATGGACCGGCGTTCATCTCACATGTGATTGAGGGGTTGTGCAAGGGGCAAGGAGCCACACAGAAAATACATGTGTTCCACGGAAACTACCAAGTGGGAATGGTATCCCAAGCTCATCCTGAAGGGTTGCACGTGCTACACCCCAGAGAAAGGAAGAGTGTGTAAGCGGACCCCAACAATACATCAACTAAGAACGTCTGGTACATCAATGCCCCAACCCCTCAGTCTACAAGTTGTGACAACGAGACTTCTTTACCTTCTTTACCTTCTTCATCACTTTGTTTTCTTCATATTGAATGTGCCTAAGTAATAGAAGTGCTAGTAACCTCTCAAATTACTTGAAGACAGGCACCACCGGTTACGTTTTCTGTTTACAGGTATCATCTCTGAGGCTCTACCTTATTCCTCAGCAGACTTTTTGAAAAGAGTAAAAGTACAGCAGAAGATAAGACATTCTTCCAACTAGTCACACTAGCCACACGTACCAATGATTGGAACAATGCCTCAAGACTTTCAGAACAATGAGAGAAAATGACCATGGGTGCTGCTAGCAGCATTGACCACCATTGCTGCCATTATAATGACTACGCTCCTTAAAGTGTGTTGTGATCACAGTATTATACCTGAGATACTGCTTAAATGACACAGAGATATTGTACCAAAGTGAATAAATAGCCATTGATAAAGACGGGACAGGGGGACAGTTGACAGGGCAGGATGTTACACACCGGCCTACAGACACAGAAAACAGCATGTGTTACAATGTCATACCTGTCTCCAAATACATGGGCTGTGTCCTAATGTACAATATGCTCTTCAGTCAGCACACCATGTCCGCAGCAGTTGCACCTCCCGAGAATAACAGAATTAGCAAAGGGAGAGCAAGGATAGAACAGGGAATGTGAGTAACTTAGCACTTATAGAAGTTGTAGAAGTAACAACAATAGGACTGCACTAAGTGCAAGAATTTTGTTCAAAAAAATGAACAAGAGGAGGGAAATGAAGCAGGGTCCCGTTTTACCATATAAAAATCCCCCATGCAGAATCCTGCTCTGCTCAGGCAGCATGACACTCCCATATAGGCCCCACCAGTCAGGCCCTGACAGATGTCCAAAGTTGTCCATTTTCCCTCAGCCTTTTAGTACCTGTCACAGTGGTCCCCACCTCCTTAGATGCACACACATAGGCCCAAGCCCACCTCCTTAGGTACACACATGTAGGCCCAGAGGCCATTGCCTCTGGTAATCATTTTCAAAACATTAAGTCTCGTAGGCCTCTCTGCCCTCACAACAGGGACCTGTGCTTTCCACTGCGCTGCGAGGCACCAGCCAGCCCCCCCCTTGTAAATTTCCACAGTTACAAGAATAAGGTTAGCCCACACGTACGTGACACTCTGCTGGTACATCTTGATGTTTCACAAGCAATGTCTGCAATATTGTTAGTTATGAAACTTTCCAAGCTTGCTCAAGTGAAACCAAAGACATGGCTGCATGGCATAGAAATAATGTAAGAAATATTAATTTCCGAGCATCGCACGTTAAAAGTTATCTTTTTTTTTTAGATATTTACGGTCAAGAGCACTGACCACCTGCAAAAAGCCCCTGTTTCACCATGATACCACTTCTCTGTTCTCTCAAAACTTTCCGAAGTTACAGTAAGCGTGCGGTCAAGGGCCCACGTCAAGAACCCACGTCAGACGTGGGTAGGAGTTCTGCATTAAGCCATATAAAAGGTTTGCACCTAGGTCCAGGCCCTGAACTCCTACTATAGTGCTCAGCACTTGAGTTCCCGGTCGACCGATCTCCTATCTAGGGCCTAGAAGCCTATTCTGAGGTGGTAATGCTCTTCTTTGATTGCCAGCCTTTTGGCTTTGTCAGCCCCTCTAATTTAGCTCATCCACACCCAAGTCATTGCATTTATCCTAGCTTAACTTGTGTACTCTTGGATGGCCTCTTGCTCTCTTAGTTAAGATTTGCCTTCTAGGCACTTGCCCATTCGTGACTTAAAATATGATGTATATGATTGTTGATGCTTTTATTTTCATCCTGCTCATGTGTTCTTGAGAAACATTTGACGATGAACAGTTCCTTGTTTTATTGAGTTGCTTAATAAAGTGCCACTGTATTTCACACTGTTGTTCCTTATTTCTCAGAGAACGAGCAGAGCGCAGGTCTTGCTCTCGTGAGCTGGTAAGCCATGTGTGACCACTGCAGTGTAACTCCATTTACCCTCCAACATGGCCAGGGTCAGAAGGTCCATGAGGGTCAGACCCAGGAGGACCCTAAATCAGGATGACAAGGATTACATGAAGCAGGGTGACCTGCAAGATGGGTACTAGGAGAACCAATCTCACTGGGATAAAGAAGAGCAGAACAAGGAGGACTATTACTAGTAGGATCATGACAAAGTGGCCCAGGGTGGGTTGGGGAAAAATAGGCAGACCAGGAGCCAAGGAAGATTAGTAGGACTAGGATGGGGCAGGAGGAGCAGGAACCTAGGAGGAAAGGGAAATACAAGGCCAGTGGGACCAGCACCAGAATACCTGATACAGGACGACCAGACAAAGGCGTACTAGAGCTAAGACCAGGTTTATGTGGAGGAGGGGGACCAAGAGCAGAAGGATTAGGAACAGGCAAACCAGAAGGACTAGATAAACCTGAGGATCAGGACCAGGAGAACTGAGGAACCAAAATTAGAATGAGGAGAATGAAAAGGTAACAGGACCGAGAACCTGTGAAACAGAAGACCCAGGATCCAGAGGACAAGGTCAGTAGTAAATGGGAATGACAACCAGACAGACCAGGACCAGGATGTACATAGCCAGGAAGTTCTAAGGCTAGCATGAACTGAACGTCCTGTACCAGCAGAATTAGCACAAACTAGGGTGATCTGTGGTAGGCCAGGGCAGGTTATTGCAGAACCATGAGGACAGGGAGCAGGAGGGCTAATACCAGGAGGATCATGACCAACATGAGAATGACCAGCGTAGGGTGGACTAGGTGATCTAAAGAATTATGACCAGGAGGATCAAAAACAGGACTAAGAAGGCCATGAAGATCAGGAAAGGGGACAAGGGCTTGGATTACCAAGTGGGCAAAATATTCATCTCAGGTAGAAGGGCAGGCTGAAAAGGTTCACATGTAAGGCCAACCTAGCCAGGAAAATCAAGGGGACAGGTTAGCGGTGACCAGGAGGACCAGAAACAAAATGGCCAGGTTCAGGAGGACCCAAACAAGGTGAACCTAGATCAAGAGGTTCAGGACCAGTGGGCACAGTACCAGTAGGACGAAAAGGGCAAGGAACAGATTCAGGCAGACCAGGACAACCTAAACCGGGGGGTCTAGACTAAGAACCAGGACACAAGAGGCCATATGGACCAAGGGGGCCAGAAGGACCAGGACCTGTGGCAAGGTGACCAGAGCCAAAAGGATCAAAAGGAACAGGGTAAGGATGGGCCAGGATTGGGGAATCCTTATGATGACCAGCATAATAGGACAAGAAGAACCATGATGACCAAGACCAAGACTAGGACGGCTTACGGACCATGTCCAGGATAACTAGGTCCAGGAAAACTATAAGGACCAGGAACAAAAGGATCAAAGCCAATGGACAAAGAATCAAGAAAAGGACAAGCACTAGGAAAAACAAGAATTGGAGGACCATGGCCAGAAGGACCAGGGATCCAGGCACCCAAAGCCAGAAGTATAAGCTCTAAGAGGGCCAGGAAAGAAATGATCATGGGGGCCAGGAAGATAAGAGCAAAGAGTAACAAGAGCAGGGCAAAGAGCAAAAGCTGGATCAGGCCCAGGATGACCACAGCAAGGAGGACCAGGCTGCAGGGCTAGGAAATGGATGGCGAGAAAGATAAGGATCAGGATGGCCAGCCAGGGTCAGGAGGACTAGAACAAGTAGGACCAGGGCCATTTGGTGTAGAACCAACAGCGCAAGGAGCCAGAGGACCAGGGCCAGGAGGACCAGGACCTGATCCAGGAAGATTAGGACCATGAGGATTATGGCCAGTAAGACCAGGGGGCCAGAATAAGAGAGGAAGATGGGGGCAATACCAAGGATACCAGGAGGACCACAGCAGGGAGGACCAGGACTAGAGCAAGTAGGATTAGAAGAATCAGGACCAAGAGGACCAGGAACAGGCCTAGGAATGTCAGATGGGAGCATGATTTTAGGATTGCGACCCAGGTGGGGCAGAAAGACTAGGACCTTGGGGTAGCAGTTCTAGGGTGAGGAAGATCAGGAGGTCCAGAAAAAAAGAGCTAGGAAGACCAAGGGGACTTGACATGAATGTCCAAGAGAACCAGAACCAAAAGGACCAGGTTCAGAAGGACCCAAACAAAGAGAAAGAGGAAGGAAAGTGCCCATACCAGTTCATGCAGTGAGAGAAGGACCATGAGGACAAAGCACATGGCCAGGAGAACCAGGAAGTTCCAAACCAGGAAGACAAAGGTGAAAAGGAGAAGCCTAAGAGGACCCAGGACATAAGCGGCTAGGTGGAACGAGGAGACCAGCATTACCAGGAGCTATGTATCAGGAACTGGATGAACAGAATGAGGAGGATCAGAAGGACCAGTCAATGGAATGAGGGTTAAACGATACAGGAAAAGCTAAGAAAGGTGCCTGGAAGGACCAGGATGACGAGGAGAACTAGGACTGGTATGACTAGGCATATAAAGTCCCTCAAAAGGATCAGAAGAAACAGGATCAAGTCTAGTGGGCACAAAATCAGGAGGAAAACACAGACTGTGAGGACCAGGAATAGGAAGTCCAATGCTAGGCAAACCAGACCAAGAGTGAGGAATACTAGGAGAACAGCACCTGGAGAATTAGAAGCAGATGCCCAGGCAATCAGAGACAGAAGGGCAAGAGCTAAGTGAATCAGGGTAGGGAGTGTAGTGGAATCACCACCAAGGGGACCAGGAAGATCAAGTCACAGAAGTCCAGGATAATCGAGGCCTGGCATACCAGGACAAGGAAGACCAGTACATGGAGAAAAAGGAGGGCCATGATAAGAGGGGCCAGGACAACAGGAACCAGGATGACCAAGCCAGGTGGTTAAGAACAGGATAACCTAAGCAAGGAGGAATGGGAGTAAGTGGACAACATAGTGCAGAACCAGGATGTCAAGGAGCAGGAGGACCAGGGCCAAGAATATCATGACAAGATTGAGAAGCACCAGGGGAACAATCAGACCTTGAGCAGGTGGACTACATTAGAACCAGGGACCAGATGAGTAGGACCGGTGAACTAGAAGCATCAGGATAAGCAGGAACAGGGCTGGGAGGAGCAGGGCTCCAGAACCAACGGGACAGGATCTGAAGGATCAAGTGGAGTAAGAAGACCAGGGATTGTGGAAACAGGACCAAGTTGGCAAGGATCAGCAGGACAAGATCAACCAGAGACACAAAGACCAATGGGACCAGCTCAGGACCAAAATTACCAGGCCCAACCCAAAAGGATCTAATAAGGAGGCCCAGTGTATGCAGTATCTGGTGGAGAAAAGAGGACTGGGACCAGGGCGAGAAAGGTCAGTATGACTCAAAACCAGGATTTCCAAAAGTGCCAGACCTAGGAGAACCAGGGTAACTGGGTCACTTGGCAAAGGACTCGGCAAACCAGCAGATTCAATGTGGGGAGGATCAGAATTAACAGTATCAGGAGGCCCATAAAGGGCCAATAAAAGAAAGAGCAAGGACTCCAGGAGCTGAGTCAGGAAGGACTAGAACCAGGAGCATGAGATCACAGACCAAGGCCAGGATGAGCACCAGAATGAGTACAACTCAGAAAAGGGGCACCCGGAACAGGACTAGGAGGATGACCAACATCAAAAATCATAGAAGGGCCAGGAGAAGATTGAAAGAGACCAGGAACAAGAGAACACCTATGTGATTCTAGGCGTCATGAATTAGGATATTCCCTTTGTGAATATTACCTATCCATGCTTCTTATGCTGTCAAGCACTAGAATGTCCCACCTTATTAGTCCACTTAAAAAACTGAAAAGAATTTGCTGAAAAATCAGAGCATGCAAAGTGAATAAAAGGCTAGGGCTGTTACACTGTGACCACTGAGTGATAGCAGAGTCTGTATGATGCTGGCACAGCAGTCTGAGAGTCTAAACGTGGATGGGTGAAGGATGGCAGAAAAGGTGTGAGAAACTCAGAGGCCAAAATTAACAATAATGGTTAACAGTTAACAAAGGGGAGCAAAGGGCTACGGCAACCAGCAAATGGGCACTCAGGATCATAAGGCGGTTTCAAAGAGCAGAATAGGGAGTGAGGAAGGCTGCAAACCAATCATCTCAGATGGTCCACAGGTGGACTCTGAAAAACAAAGTGCCCCGATTTTCCAGCTACAATAGCACTGGGGAACCAAGGCCAGCAGTGACAGCTTCAGCACCAGGGAAGTGGTCTGCGAAACTCTGATGGCTCGATGAAGGAGATACAAATGCAGCAGAAGTGTTTGAAAGGCCAGCAAAGAAGAACTGAGTGTCAAGATCTATAGAGTAGTCTGTGACTTCCAAACATTTACGCTGATATTCTATGTGCATGTATGTGCGATGGATGTGTAGTAGCAAGACAATGTGTGGTGAAGCTCTGAGTGCTGGGACCTGTGGGATGCATTTTGGATGGCACCTGGTTAAGTATGACATTCGATGGAGAGTAGAGACAGCTTCCCCCGACAGAGGAAGCGTATTGGCAACATTCGAGTTGCTCGAGGATGGAGACCCAGGCACTGAAGTGAAGGAGGATGGAGAAAAGGCTACCTACAGAAATTCAGTGAGGTCCTTGTGATTAGTTCTTCCTGAGCCACAACATAGGATAGATGGTAGGAGGGAGGTGTAGGTTGGAGGTTTCTCTTGTTCAAGGTGACAACATTTCTAAGCCGTAACACTACTGTCTATGTACTATATCTTGTCCCAGTGTTGTCTTTACCATGTAAGACTCTTGTCAGGCAGGACCTTCTTTGTCACTTGTCAGAGGGACACAAACCACCCCCACTTTGTTCATGTTCCAAGTTCTTAATGATCAAGGAACATTAGTGCTCTGTGGAGTCTTTTGAAAAGCTGCTGTGTTACCAGGGCTGGTATCCACATAACAGCCAGTCTCTGAGAGGTGAGGGGGCATCACCTGAAGGGTAGACTGTCCAGGAGGAGAAGCCCAGCATGTTCTCAGCGTGAGAAAGACCCAGAAGGGAACAAAGACAGGAGTCGAACTGTGTTGTGAAGAGTTTACTGGTTTCTTGAGCAATTTTCAGAGTGAACTGAATTAAGACATTCAACTAAAGAGCAACATTGCTTTGTGCGGCATCCATGCCATGTGCTAAGAGACTGGTGCACCACTGCCTGATGATCGGGCTGCCAATGAAGAGGAGCCATAGTTGCAACAGATGCAAAAACCCTGATCCGTCCTGGGAAGCTACAACTGCTGAAGATGAACACTCCCTGGAGCTCCGTCCTGGGAGCTGCAACTTCTGAAAAGAAGCTTCCACCTGTTTCTAATCTGGAAGACTGTACCTTCCAAAGATGATCACCCTCTATACTGGCCTGCTTCACTAATCCCCAGCCCTTGTGCAAAGTGAAACTGCCTTCATGGTCCCACATCATCAAAGACTCTGCTGTAGATACAGGGTGGTAGAATGCATCCACCAATACCACAAGTGCCTTATCTTCACCAAGCTGATCAAACAGGATCTAGTGAGAAGACAGAGAGACTGAACACACAGGCAAATCTGCTGTTAACAACAGTAGACTTTGATCCTGTTAACTTGTAGTGGCACTGTTGAACTGATATGTGCAATAGTTAAGTAATCAATTATTATGTCCAAGCCTCATTTGAGGGACTGTAGACACTTGGAGAACTTCTAGAGCTGGGAGATGGGATCTTATTGGATGTAGTGCTTCATTGAGATTTGTAGATGAAATTACAACCCAGTGACTGTATTCATATTTGAATTGCGCAGTATTTCATTTTTCTGTGAGATTAAAGTACTTTTGATTTACTAAGATAAGCACAGGGCAGGACAATATGTTATTGTTTTTTTTTCCCAGTACATTTTTTATTAAGTTCATTACAACAGATGGAAAGTGCCTTCTCATTCTCGTAAAGGTCAATGTTCATTGGTGGCTGGGATTTTAGGTTGGGGGAGCTGGTTTCATTTAGAAGCAATTTAGGGAAGGTAGACTGCTTACATCTGCCCCTTTGCAAAGTTTCACTAAATGGGTTTAAGGGGTGATGAGGAGGAAGTAGCACTAAAGGAATAAGTTGTTAGATTGGTCCCAAAACAAAATTGGAATGCACTCGAGAAAACCCCGCTAGTGCCACAGAGATATCAGAGGGTCGTGATAAGATTTCTTAACTGACAGCCAAAAATCCAATTGTTCCACAGGACAAAGGAATTTCTCCCTCAAGTAGAATGAGCAAAGACACTTCATAAAAAATGTGGAATGTGCCAAACAAAAATTGATATGGAATTTAAGACAGCGCCATTTGTCAGCTGTCGACCCTCTGGAAAACCAAAGCTTGGAGTAATGTGTGGATTTTACACTAAGTTACAACAGTTTGGCAAATAGTTTGGGCAATAATCACGTACATACTGATGGTTGGCTTTGTGGTGTTTCAATTGGAATTGGACATCAAGCTCTTCACACGCAAAGTGAAGGTACAGATAAGGAGCAGAAGAACTACTTGACCAGACGTTGAACCCTCCTCCTGAGCAACCCCATCCCAAAAAAAAAATATATATATAGCACAAGACAAAGGTGGAAGCTCCTTCAGCAACTGTCATGGTGACTGCTGCTTCCTACGGGTTCGCCCTCAAAGCTGATCACCGATTGACCTCCAAGCTTTATAGCCAAATTGTATCGATCTTGGACATCTTCGTAGGTGTTGGCCTGATACTCGTGCTTGACTCCTGTACACTTCTTTTTAACTGCATCCTTGGAGCTAGCATAAATAATTTTACTCTTTAGAGGCGCGCAGTCTGGAGCCCAGGAAACAAAAACCAGATCCTCCTTCTTGGTTTCATTGGTCTCATAACAAGCATCGAAAAGGGCATAGCGGCAATCGTCTTTTGGAAGCATGTCGATGAAGCGCTGGTACACATCCTCACACGAAGAACAATCGCCTACGAGGATCTCCTTTCCTTCTTCAATGATTATGCTTTTTTTGTACGGGCTTAAGCAGAATATGATCGCCTTCTTCCTCTTTTTCATTTCTTCTGGAGGCATGTGCTTCCTCACCTTCATCTCATTGAACGCAGCGACGACGTCACCATCTACGGAAACACCGGAAGCCATGCTGCTCAAGAAGGTTACAGAGGCTGGCTGCAGGTAATGCCTGGAGGCGACAATATATTTTATTGTGTCTGTTGGTTGATTGGTAAGTTCTGAGCTCTTGTGCTCTGAGAGTTTTCTCTCAGAAATAGGATTGAAGTACAATGTCTATCAAAACTGAATAGGACTTGCATGTGGATATCAATGTTTCTTTATGCTCCTATAAGCTGTGTCTTTTGTGGTTACGATTGAAGTATTAGTAATCACAATGAAAGATAAATATTTTGAAGTGTTGGTTTCTACTTTCGAAGTTTATCTGTTTGAGAATTGGTTATCATACAGCTTTATATATGAATGCCCCTATCAACTATTTTGAAACTTACAAAGTCCTCCCCCAAGAAGTCAAGTTGAATATGCTGTACAAATAGGCTAATATTTGGACATGAGTCACTAAAGTATCAACCTTTATTCAGAATGTAGCTTCAATGTTCTGTTACCTAATATTGACTGCCATAATAAGGGAAAGGTAACTGGGAACTAAGGGGGAAGCTGAGTTAGTCATTGTGTGATATGAAAACAATGTAAATGGTTTAAGACCAGGCTACTTTGCTACGCATTGCATTACGTGTATGTCTATACTCAACCCAAGTCATAGCAAGGGTATTGTTAGTTACATAGTACCACTTCCTCCTATGGAAGGCTTCCTGTTTTATAGATATATTGAAGAGGATTATTCTTGCTGTTCTCATACAGATCATCATACAAATGTCAGATTAGAGAATGATGGCATGTATCCACAGTTTGACTCAATCTATCTTACACTTTTCTGCCACACTCCAGGTGTTAATGCTCCTTCAAGATTGTTGTCACACGACTGGATACATAATAACTAATACTTTCATATAAACTAGACTACAAACTCACACCTACAAACCAAGCACAACCACCAAGAACATGAAATGTGTCTGAAAATGCAACTCTCTCTCCTAAAATTCACTTCCTGCTTAAGTACAACTACAAGTTTGCAATGAACTAATTGTAGCACATTTCTGACCGTCCTGCAGGATGCCCAATGTTTCCCACATAGGTCACACAACATCAAAAATGCACAACAAACTGCTTTTTTAGCTGACAGCCCAGAATTGCTTTGATGCCATATCAAGAGCAAGAATCACTAAACCAAACTTGCAATAAAATTAGTACAATCCTAGAGAAATGCTTCTTTCTTTTTGGTCTAACTTTTCCTAGAGTCAGAAGCCAAGGATCACAGGTTAGATCAGTATGGACTGGTCAAAATATTTTTGTTGATTCCAGGTCAGGCAGCCCTCTCTAACTTTTCTCATTACCTCAGAGACCAATACCAACATAGGAACCAGGAGGTGAGTGGGATAAGGAGGAAACATAATGGGACAAAGGGACACCATTGGCAGCTTTCTCCTCATCCACCAATGATAACTGGTTCAGGGAGGTTGGCTTAGGAAGCAGTATTTGCAGAGTATCATGTTTGCCATGGACTAAATCAGCCTACTGCTCGTGGACCACCAACTTGTGCAGCATGCACCCAGGCTTAAATGTACTCCACCATTCACCCACTATCAGTAAACCACACATACTGAGCTTCCATATATGGCAAACACAAGAGACCACAGTTTGGGGATCTGGACAGCCAATTGCCAATATCCCCACAGCGATACAGATTAAAAGTCATGTCTTCATTCAATATTAATCAACTGTGGGGGGGCGTGGCTTGCCAACACCCAAGATGGCCGCATTGTAGTGGAGCTCCGGCCGAAGCCGTAGCTCAACTCCCTAACATCCGCTGCAATTATCCGTAATCAAGACCCAGCCGCTGGAGCCTTGTTCCCCTAAAGACACTGCATCTGCCGCTATCCCTCTACCCTGGTTTGATGGCTGAGATCCGGAGATAATCAACCTGACGTCCCCGACCGCCGCAAGGTAGGAGCCTCGACCGTGACGTCGCACGGTGCTCCGCGGCTCATTGAGGAGGTCGGGCGGTCGGGAACCTCAGTGAAGGCGGCGAAGTCCCCTGATTGCTCTTGCCGGCGTGGCACTGTGGGGGCCTCTTCTGAGGTCCCGTGGGGATTCCTGGTGCCTTTGCCGGTCGCAGGCAGAGAGCTCTTGCCGCTGGAGTTCGCGGTGATTCGACGGGGGGGAACTCCCACTGGAGATGTGCCGGCCAGAACCTCTGCCCTGATAACGACTGTAAAAACGAACGGGGGTGAGTGGGCTGGGGGCCCGGCTGGATTCCCACCGCTTCCGGGGGCGGCCCGATGTCCAACGCAGGCACTAGCTCTACAATCGGGTGCAGCCGCCATTTTACTGTTTCACTCCGGCCAGTGGAGTGCTGGATCGACTAGATCCCAGTAGTGCGACACCGGTGGATTGCACCAGTATATCTGGGACAGAACCCTAATTGGTGGTGTTTTAGAGACTGGGCACAGTGGCTAGTTCTCCCCCTTGGATACTCGCTGCTGTCCCTCCGGATTCCATAGACGACGGACCTACTGTGAGAGGGGCTGGCTGGTGCTCCCTGGTGCCTACTGAAGCCCGCGGGACAGCTCTATACCCCCTCCATATCGACGGGCTAATCATTGTGCATTGGCTGTAGACAACGAGTGGCTGTGATGGCCACAGCTAAGGGATCCAAGCCACCTCCTGCTGCCAGACTGGCGAAGTATGCCCACACTAGATCGGAAGGAACAGAGGGACAAAGGGGCTCGCCTGACCCAAAACATCAGCCCGAGGAGGAGGCGCTGACCCTGGTAGACATGATGGCGGCTATACAGGGGGTCCGGACGGCGTTGGAGGTTAAAATTGATACGGTGGCCACCGAAATGACACTTATCCACGCCGATTTGCGAAATCTGGGGGACAGGGTTAGAACGAATGAAGACTCCATATCCACCCTTCAGCAATCTCAGAAGGAGCTTGAAACCACGGTTAAGCGCCTCCAGACACAAACGTCAGATTTGACCTCCAAGCTTGAGGATTATGAAGGGCGAGCACGCCGGAATAATGTCTGAATTTTGGGAGTCCCGGAACGAGCAGAGGGGCAGGCGGTGGACCTGTTCGTAGAAGACCTCATCCAGAAGCATTTGCAGCCTCGTTCCCTCTCGCAGTTCTTCTCGGTGGAACGCACCCACAGGGTGCCGGGGGGCCCTCCTAGGCCGGGGGCTCTGCCGTGCCCCATCCTCCCTAGAATTTTCAACTTTCGGGATAGAGACGCAATTCTGCAAGCGGCGAGGACTGCTCCGCCACTCAAATGGGAAAATTCCACCATCACCTTCTTCCCTGACTTCACATACAAGGTGCAACTACAGCGGAGGTCCTTTCTGGAGGTGAAATGGGCACTCAGAAGCCACAATTTGAAATATGCCATGCTCTTCCCGGCTAAGCTCCGGGTGCAAGCTGGTGGCAAAACATGGTTCTTCTCATCTCCTGAGGACACTTGGGACTGGCTGGAGAGGTGGCTCGCAGATGATACGCAGAGACGCTCCTCCCCGTCGGGTGGACCTCGACCAGAGGGCGAATAGGTACCAGGGGTTTTCATCGCAATGGGGACTGCAGATTGCGTGTTGTAGCGGGCATGCATTGACTGGAGTCAATAAGACACTCAGTGAGGCATGGGCTGGCATGATCTAGGGATATGTATTTCTGTCTCCGGAAACTCAACTGAGGGTTGGTTAATGTGGTTTTGCTTTGGGTTATCTTTAAGTATTTGAAGATGACCGGGGAGGGGGAGGGGATGGATTTGTTAGAGAATATGTGTCTGCAATTGGGGATTTCAGTTTAGTTTGATGTCTCAGGCTGGGCGGGTCGACTGGCTATGTAGGAAGGGAGTTGTTTAATGCTATAAGGCCTTGAGATGTTTAGGCTGAGTAGCGTTCCCCTATATACAGTATATTTCGTTTGGGGTATACAGGCACTCTGCAATTTTGGGGGGTGGGCAGTTTCAAGTCCACGTTGCAGGGAGGCAGGGAGGGGGTAATGTTTACTTGTTCCTGGGGTTTGATTGACGTGTTTTTATTTGTTTTCCTTTTTCTTTTGGGCAGTCTTTATCAGGGGATTGTTTTTGCCAAATTGTATCGGACGAGCTCTACTGTGGTGGCAACAAAAAGGCTTTTGGCAACTAAAGATCAGGCTGTAGGTCATTGTTTCTTGACTTTGCAGGGGCTCCTGCTTTGGGGGGCTTTTGGGAGGTCCAACATGTTCCTTCGGGGTGGGAGGATGCGGGAGCTAGGCAATCTCGTACAATATGAGCGTAGCTGACTCAGCTGGCCCAGTACTGGGCCGTTTTAAAATTCTTTCTTGGAACGTTAATGGTCTTGGTGATCGGATTAAGAGAGGTATA
Organism: Calotriton arnoldi; assembly: GCA_963921515.1. Taxonomy (NCBI): domain Eukaryota; kingdom Metazoa; phylum Chordata; class Amphibia; order Caudata; family Salamandridae; genus Calotriton; species Calotriton arnoldi. Next base: position 778,903 of record CAWUFW010002092.1, read on the forward strand.
GTGCTGCAGTATCTAAAAAGGCATTCTCCTGACCTTGTATTTCTCCAGGAGACTCATATACAGGGGTCCAACTACTGTGCGCTTAATAGATGGGGCTATAGGTTTATTGCTCATGCAGGCTACACACGTGGCTCTAGGGAAGTACCTTTCCCTTTCAAATTCAGAAAGTGTTGCACGACCCGCTGGGTCAATTTGTCTCAGTCTCCGGAAGGTGGGAGGGTAAGACTATCAATGTCACATCCTTGTACATCCCCCCTAAGCTCCACTCCACCACCCTGAATGATTTGGGTACACACTTGCTGGGGTTGCCCGAAGGTGATATGATTGTTGGTGCAGACTGTAATGCAGCTCTGGGTGGCTCACTGGACCGTTCCCCCCCTCGCTTGACTGATTCATCTGGGAAGCTGTTATCGGACTTTCTGAGGGCTCTGGGCATTATAGATGTGTGGCGAGTTTGCCATCCTACTGAGAAGCAATATACTTTCCAATCTGGCGTACACGGCAGCCTATCTCGTATTGATTACCTCTTTTGTGGGGCTGACGACTCCCTTGGGTCAGCAATCTGTCCTTTCTTCCTAGAGGGATTTCCGATCAATCACCAATTGTCGCTTGCTATGGCGGTACACCTCTTGCGAGCCATCGGGACATGGTCCTCAACCCCTGGTATCTTAAAATCCCTGTGGTACGTGCCAAACTGACGAAAACTACTTCACAATATTTTGCTGAAAATGATGGCTCGGTCCAGTCCGAAGTGATTCTTTGGGAGGGCTATAAGACAGTAATACGTGGGTGCGGAGTTGCGGCGGTAGCAGGGCACAGGAAAGAAAAGCGTCGTCAACTAGAGCAGATTGAGGAGGAGATTGTAGCTCTGGAACATGACCTAATTTCCGGGCCGTCACAAGAAAGCTCACTTAAATTAGCTGTTAAGCAAAAGGAATATCAAGACATAGCGGGCGACACGGCTAAGGTGTATCACAAGGCCTCGCAGCATAGGCTCTATGATATTGGAGATAAGGCTAGCGAGTTGTTGTCCTGGCTCGATAAAAGAGACCTAGCAAATAGGTGGGTGGCGGAAATCATTGATGAGAGCGACACCCGACACTGTGATGGGGCCTGGCATTACAGGAACCTTTGCCTCCCACTTTCACCAGGTCTACTCCCCTGTGTCTGCATCCACTCGGGAGCAGGCAGCCGAATTGTTGGCTACACTGCCGCTACCGAGCTTGAGTTCTCTGGAGTGCAGGGACCTAGATGGTGCACTAACAGTTGAAGAAGTTTCTGGGGCCATCTCCTCCTTGCAGTCCGGGAAAGCCATGGGCCCTAGTGGGCTCCCGATAGAGCTGTATAAAAGCGTCGGTTATCTCCCCTTACCTGTTGCGTATGTACAATGCAAGTGTGCATGAGGGCATTCTCCCGGCTACACAGCGACTGGCCAGTATTGCCGTCATACATAAACAAGGCAAGCCTCCGGACCGCTGCTCGTCCTATCGACCCATCTCTCTTCTTGACCCCGAGGTTAAAATCTTGGCTAAGATCCTTGCTACTCGCATCTCGCCCCTTCTTCAGAAGCTGATCCATCCGGATCAAAATGGTTTTATGCCAACCAAAAATACGGCGCTAAATCGCCGCTTGTTCGGAGTCCTGGGACGCGAGGCCACCATACAGGAGGATTCGGTTATAATGTCCTTAGACGCCAAAATGGCGTTCGATCTGATTGAATGACCCTTTCTTTTTGCCGCGCTGAGGCGCTATGGGTTTGGCGATCGGTTTGTGTCCTGGGTGCGTCTCCTTTACTCTGAACCCCTGGCGAGAATTGCAGTAAATGGAAGTAGGTCGGCGGTCTTTGAGTTGGGACGGGGCACGAGACAGGGGTGCCCTCTGTCCCCCCTGTTGTTCGCGCTTGCGATCGAGCCTCTCGCTCATTGGCTCAGGGGAGACCCTGCGATCCGGGGGCTCCACTGGGCGCCAGAGTGGAAGGACAGGGTGTCACTCTACACAGATGATATTTTACTTTATTTGGCTAGGCCCCAATTCTAGATTCATTACGTACTTCGTATCTTTACTCTTTTTCAAAAATATTCGGGATACACCATTAATTGGGATAAATCCCTGATATATATCCTTAGTGGTCGTCCCCCTAGGCTCCCCCCGGATTGTGGGGCCAGGGTAGTGACCGAAGGCTTCCAATATTTAGGTATATACATTACGGCGGATGCGGAGACCTTCTACCAGCGAAATCTGTTGCCTCCCCTCCGGCGCCTTAGAGCAGATGTTCGACATTGGCAGACCCTCCCACTCACGCTCCTTGGAAGAGCAGCCTTTTACAAAATGATGGCACTCCCCCGTTTTGTGTATGCGTTGCAAAATACGCCGCACCCGGTTCCATCCCAATATTTTGTCTCTATAGACTCGTAAGTTCGCAGCCTGCTATGGGGTAACGGACCTCCCCGAATTGCACTCGCCAAGCTGACCAAGGGCTGGTACGATGGCGGCATTGCACTATCGGCCATCAGATCCTACTATTGGGCCTCTCAGTTGATTGTTCTCAATCACTGGGTGCACCGACCCATTACTGATCCGGCATATCAGATGGACAGATATAATATGTTGCCCGGAACATACTTGAGGGCACTCTATGGGGGGATGAAATTGGAACCGAAATTTACACCGACTGCTACGACGGTCTCCATCTGGCGCGCGGCTAACTCGGCCCTCGGATGGAAGGGAAGACTAACGCGAGCGACACCACTGTTTGATTCCTGTCGCCTGGGGTCGCTTTGGCGGCAACCCGGATTTGATAAGTGGGACTTGATTGGACTGTCCAAACTGGGTGACCTGTGGGTTGAAGGTGGAATAGTGCCATTTGGCGAGCTACAACCGAAGTTCCACTTGCACCAGAATGAGGTTTTTCGGTATCTTCAGGTGCGAAGTGCCTTGTCCAAGGCACTTTCCAAGGGAACAGAGCTGCCGGTGTCCTCTCCCCTGGAGGACAGGCTTTTAGATGACTACCTCCCAGAGAAGTCCATCTCGTTAACTTATAAAAAGATCCTCAATAATTCACCCGATTTTCTGGACAAAATCCGTGCAAAATGGTGTGCAGACGTGGGGGACATTGATGATGAAGATTGGAGAGAGGCCCTCGCCTCACCCCGAGAGGTGGCGATCCGATCTCGGTTTAAACTCATTCAATTAAAACTGCTCCACAGAGTCTATTATACAAGCTCCGTCTTGGTGAAAATGGGTCGCCTTGACTCTCCAATGTGTCCACGCAGCTGCGGCCAAGTGGGCACATATCTGCATCATTGGTGGGACTGCCCCGCTCTTCAGAGGTATTGGAGAAAGATCTTTTCAGTTTTATCCCTTGTGTGTGATAGAGAGATTGAGCCTACCCCGAGATTATGCCTTCTGAACATTTGGGAAGCTACAGATTTGACTAGGCCGGAACGGTTGTGAGTTTCCCTGGGCTGTATGGTTGCCAAGCGCAACATAGCACGAACATGGAAAGGAAAGGCCACCTTGAAGTGCTCTGATTGGGAGTATGATATGGATTGGTGCATGCAGGCTGAGAAGGTGGTGTATGAAAGCAGAGGTTGCCCCGGCAAATGGACGAAGATCTGGGCCCCTTGGAATGATTATAGAGGTGGGATATGCACCCCGTTTGGAGATGCCTCTCCCCTCGTTGTCAATAACGAATCACAGTAGTCTACTGTTTTCTCGAGTCCAGCCCTGAAGTGGGCGTCCCAAATTTTGGCCCCAACAAGTGGAGCTCAAAAATATTTGTTTCAATTATTGGTCTATCAAGCATGATGTCATTTTTGTTTTCTCTTTTTGAGACTGCTCTTATTGTAATTGAGTTGTGGTTTATGATATTATTTGATTTATGTTTTAATTTTACAATAAAAAGATTTTTATTTTTTAAAATATTAATCAACTGCTACTCGGACCATTCACCATATAACTTGGGTTGATATGCCAGTAGACACTCTCACTCAGAATTGGTACAATGTAGGTCAGAGCCCATCTAAATATAAAAAGAAAAGGATGGATCATTTGCGGAGGGCACATATTATTGTTCAGTTCACCAGTGGGTGGACAGACGGAAAGCCAGAATAACTGGTAGGATAGGTTGGTACAATATTTGCAAGCCATGTAGAGGTCTTTCCTTCCATTAAGTTAGTTACACTTTTCTAATTTTGGGAGTACAATGAAATAATCATACTCATTGCCTCCCTCAACTTAAACCTCTCTTGATGATTATTCTGACAACATTTCAAATGTTTCTATAATTTCCGCAATACATTCTTCGTTATTACCACCAGTACCGCAACACCAGCATAGAGATGAAAGAATCAATTAATTGTTGGTCTATGGGATGCAGAAAGTGGCCTGTTGAAAGACTGCATGCATTTCATTGCCATGCAGAAAGTATAAGAGGTGCTGATACTCAGCCACAGCGAACCTGTGTAGTTATACTTGTTGACTCTGTCATCTGAGTACTGGCTGTATAAAATCAGTGCTTTAAAAAAATGATAAAGTATTTAACAAGAGGATAGTCAATATCCGTGAGTATGCACCATCATTTACGTCAATAGGTTCGTAAAGGTAATACATAGAGGTAGCCTTTTAGGAATCACATATTTGGAAATTTGATTATGAAGGATATATCGTTGATCCACTGTCTCTTTCACTTCTTTTTAAAGGAATTAGACTTGAATGACAATTTCATTGACAACTACACAGTCATTTAGGCATATTTAATACTTACTTGCCAAACATTGCTACAAAGGCATCTGACAAAAACATTGACTGACCTATGGACAAGTATACAGATTCTATTTTGGTAAAGATATAGCTTTCCTTTCTGTCATGAGATTGGAGTGAAGCATCTCACTTATACTGTGTTGGTGGCTTGCATAAGAGCCCCTATACAATTATTTCTATTTAGATAAGATTATCCTAAACATAAGATAGCACCATGTTGCTGGGATACAACTTTTCTAGTTCTTGCCTATGCTTTTACAAATCATTGTTTTGAAGGTTTGAGTCTGATTTGTTTAATTGAGGTGAACTGAAATTAATAATTTCAGGATGCACTGATTTGCTACACAAAAGACATGTTCTGATAACAAGGAGCCTTTTGGTAACCCTATATTTGGCCCTGGGACATTCCCATGACTTTGTGAGTAAGAGCAAGTGCATAGCTGTAGATGAGTAAACAGCTTAGCCTTGGAAATGATCCGGTCATCTTTATCAATAGCCACAGCTGATCACTGACAGAATATCGAAAACAAAAATATAGTGTGGGCAGAATATTGTGTCACAAATATTGAGTTCCAAAATATTGAGAAGGTAAGTGCACACAGGGAAGTATAGATTTAATATTCTTAACTCCACATCTACATGCCTTGAAGATGTATATATCATCAAGGTACATATATGTGGAGTTATATATAGTAAAGCTTTGCTATTGATATTTTGTCTAAACACTGCCACAGCTGCAGGTAAACGTAAAGGAAAGAAGTAGGAGCATTCCTGGAGTATGAGTCAGCTCCATAAAGAGCCTCCCAAGTACGTGGTACCTTTAGACTTATGAGTTAGTGCCTCGTTGCAGATTGCAGTTAAGCTAGTTTTAGCACTAAGGGCCTCATGTTGCAAAATCAGAGGGTTTGTGACCACAAAAGTGATTTTCATTATATAAAAAAGCCCATTTACCCTTTTGAAATATAAAAACACTTTTGCGATCCTTTCTGAATTGCAAATAGGTGGGGTGGCGTAAGGGGCGCCCCCTTCCATTTCTGAATGAGAAAGGAATTTATCAATAGTTTACAACCACAATTGCGGCTGCAAACCATTGTTGAGCTACCAACCACCAAGTTGGATGGTAACTGATTTGCAAAAGAGAAGGGGTCCACTTAGGACCTCTTTCCTTTGAGAATTGTGTTGGCAGCCTCAGTAGGAGAAGGAAATGGCCCAAAGGACCACTGCCTGTTACCCCTAAAGTTGTCCAAACTTGACAACTTTATTTTACCGCAGCACTGGTTACCTTAACGAACACGGGGTCCTTTTTAAAAAACAAAAGTTCTGTTTTGGAATGTAGCCATGGGGGTAGTAGTATGCTGTCCATTGCAGGCCACTACCCTGTATGCTGTCCATTGCAGGCCACTACCCTTATTACATCCAGTTACAGAGGGTCACAAATTGCCACCTGCCTAATAAATATTAATTAGGCAGATCATTCTCCTAACCCCACCAAGTCAGTATTTTCTGAACCAATCTAATAGTACATAGATTGGTTTACAAAGAACTGTTTCATTCATAAAACGTCTGCGCGCAATTTGCAACCACGTTTGCAGTTCTGCCTGGTAGTAAGTGCCTGTTGAAATCTGTATAAGGCATAATATTTCAAAATTGAAGCTGGCTGTTTAGACAGAAGCAGGGTAAGTAGTGAAGTTTCTCTGCTATTTGCACGGCTACAATCCAAATGGTGCATACTGACTGTTATTTAGCAAGCCACTAGGTATATAATTAAGTTTCTTGTCTATTTGCATGGCTGAACGTCTGCTATATAATCAGTGGCCTGGTAAAGAATTAATTTTCTTTGCTATTTTCAAGGCCACTGGTCAAATGGTACATATTGTCTACTACTTAGCCAGCAGCCAATTAAAAAGTGCCATTTGTTTACTATTTGCAAAGCCACCAGCCAAATAGAACATAATTTCTGCTATTTAACCTGCAGCCAGTAGATAGTGAAATTCCTTTGCTATTTGCAAGGTCACAAGTCAAATAGGACATCATTTGTGCTATTTAACCAGGAGCCAGGTAAATAATGAAGTGTATGTGCTATTTACGAGGCTGCTGGCGAAATTGTGCATGTCTTCTATTTTGCCAGCAGCCAGGTAAAGAGTGATGTTTCTTTTCTATTAGCTTGACTGGTAGCCAAACAGTACATAATGTCTGATAGTTAGCCCCAGGCCAGGTAATTAGTACGGTTTCTTTGCTATTTGTATGGCTGCCGGCCAAATAGTATACTTAATCACTGGGGAATGAATCACAAGTCCTGTATGTAACCAGGGTCTGGGGTTCTTGTGGACTTAAAAAACCCTCATTCACGAATTTAACCTTCGGTGCGGTATATCTTGGTTCTCCGCCTGTTAGGTTACGTGAAAAGCATCATCATCGGGTCATTTTTTTTATATGCTTTCCTTCACCTGGAGGAGGACCCTCTGGTTTCTAACAGTTGTGATTGGAGAAAAAGAGGGTGTGGTTCGAGTGCAGTTAAAATTACCTCCATCTATCAAGAAGGATTTTAATGTCTTGAGGATGGGGTAAGGCTAAAAGAGGGGAGGCGGTGCTGTAGTAGATGAGTTACTGTTCTATGGCACATAGTGATGGTCGTAGCTGGTCGACATGTTTCAGCCCTTGTTGCCCATTCGGGTCAGCGGGCTTTCTTCAGGACCTCGTAATGACACGTTACTGGCGGATAGGCACAACCCAGTGTGTTATCGGCCTATCTCGCTTTTAGACTCCACGTTCAAAATAATTGGAAGAGTACTCCTTTTTAGATTGCAGGACTGGGCAGATAATTATTCTATTATCAGTAATATACAATATGGGTTCCGTAAGGGCTTGGGCACTATAGATCAGTGCCTACATTTAGAATTAACTATTGCCAAATATACTAAGGCGAAAAGGGGACCTCTCTACCTGGCCTTTGTGGATTTGTCCGCGGCCTTCGACTGTGTCATCCATAAAAAACTATGGCCGATTTTGGAGAGGTTGGGCATGGAACCATCCCTAGTCTCATTAATGAGACAATTTTATATCGGGGCCAGGGCCAGGGTTCGATTCGGGACAGGGGGTGAGTGCACTGATTCCTTTACTGTCGGAAGAGGTGTAAGGCAGGGCTGTGTCCTGGCACCCTTTCTTTTTACCTTGTATATTAATAACTTAGATCGGGTTCTGAGAGATGAGTGCCAGGACCTCCCGGCGGTAGGGAAGCGCTCACTTCCTGTGCTCATGTATGCGGATGACCCGGTGCTTATGGCCCGCACTCCGAATAGTCTCCAGAAGGTATTATCTAGTTTTGTGAACTTTATGTCCAACTTGGGCCTTACAGTAAACGCCTCCAAAACATTCATTTTAAAATGTGGACCGGAGAGCAAAAAGTGTCGCCCGTTCTTCTTAGAGAAGAATCGTCTAGACTGCGCCAATACCTTTTCATACTTGGGGGTCTTATTTGATCGTACTGGCACGTGGACACAGGCTGTTAATCTAAGGAGACTGTTATTCTCAAAGTCACTGGCAGCCCTGGTTAATTTTAGCAAGAAATTGGGCAGACGCCCTCCCTCAGAACTACTTCAAATTTACAAGGCTAAATGTGTCGCAATAGCGACCTATGGAGCGGGTATTTGGGGACATGTAGATGTGACATCTTTATAGAGGGCCGAAAACAGATTTCTTAGATACCTGCTTGCTGTCCTGGTTAGTGTCTCTACTTTCAATTGACACTCGGAGCTAGGTATATCTTATATAGCGGATGTCATTGCCATTCAACCAATTCTCCTCTGGCATCATATTTGGACTTCAGAGAAGACCATTTTAAATCGTCAAATGATTACTGATTGCTGTGGGCTAGATGGGGTATCACATATAAGTTGGCTCAGGTATGTCAAGGAATTCTTTTGTAAATTAGGACATCAAGAATATTTTGATAACCCCAATACCTTGACTAAAGTAAATAGGAAAGTTTTTAAACTTAGCTGTTTGCAGTATCTAGAAAATATTAGATTAAATACAGAGATATTAAAAATGTCTGTTCTGGCTCACCAAAACATCCTGACTACTTTTAAGATGCAGTCGTATTTAACTTTTGTATCCTCTGACTTTGAAAGATTTTTATTAACACGTTTCAGGATGGGCATTGTCCATAGGTCGCTTAGTTTTCCAGCAATTAACGATTGGTCTAGGCAGCTGTCTAATTGCCCATGCGATGATTTGTCAGCACAATCCACCATGCATGTTTTATTCTTTTGTAAATTTTATACAGTCCAGAGGAAAAGGTGGATTATTCCACTGCTTAGAACACTAGGCCTGCGACAATGCCGTCCTGCATTCATAGTAATGCAATCCCTTGGGGAAGAATTTGTAATTTTATCTGTTTCGTTGTTTTTAAAGTCTGTTTTCAAGTGTAGAAAAACTATCCTGATGTAAGATTTTTCACTGTATAACTTATCCCATAATTTTGTGGTTTCCCATCCTTCTGTAACATGCGATTTTATTGTTTTATATATATGCTTTTATGATTATTTTATAATCGAATAAAGCTTAACTGACTGACACGTTACTGTGCGTTAACATGTAGGAGTAAGTGGTGCACTTACCCTTCTTCTTGTTTGAGTCCGTTCACTCACTTAAAGGTTATACATTAGATTGAGTCTATAACTGAAGAAAGAAAAAGACCATGTAAACAATGCAACATCTTGGGATCTATTGCGATTGCTGTGCGGTGAATCATGATGCTATAAGTTAACTTTTTAACTACATGGTCTCTGGGTGCTACTGAAAGAGACTGAGGGTGAGACCGATGCTTTTGTCAATAGGCAAGGAGCTAATAGTATAACTCGTGTGCGGGCATAATGCGTGGTGCCGTGGTTGTGGCACAGTGGTTTTTACGCGCGTTCTAGGTTGTTGGGGATTGCTCAGTTTTTGAAGGAATGAGAATAATACCTGAAAATTATGAAAAAGCGTGAGAGTGCATTGCGTGCGGTGCCGTAATTGTTGCATAATAGTTTGACGCGCGGTTATCGGCTATTTGACATAACTTGGTTGGTGAGGGAAAACAGTACCTCGATTGGCGGATTATGAAAAATCGTGAGCGCTTGTTGCGTGTGGTGCCGTGATCATTGCATAATAGTTTTACGCGAGGTTATCGGCTATTTGGCATGACTCGGTCGGTGAGAGAAAACAGTACCTCAATTGGCGGATGGTCAAGTTCCGTCGGGGGACGGGCGGTTTGTATTGTCTCTGCTGGTAGAAAGTAAGGAAGATGGGGTTTTAACAACGTGATGCGCAGGGACAGAACGCGTGTTTATGTCTAGAGGGAAGGAGTACCTTTGTGAGATCCTGTCGGCAACTTGTGCTAGCTCCGTCTGCCGTGCCCCAGTGACGCGGGCCGGTACAGGATGCTATTTGTAGATAGCAATTGATGACTATTTAGGTTGGCATAGTTGATAGACTATGTGGTCACGTGCATGGGGTTGGGATCTTGGTAGATGATTCTGTTTTTTGCGCAGACGTATTTTTGTATTTGAGAAATTTAATTAATTCAAATGATGTATTGTTAGGAAGATTCTGATATTAATAAGCTTGTGGCTCTAAGGTGGTTATTTTGTCAGATCGTGGTGGATCGTCAGTATAGAATTGAGTGCCACGGTATGTTGTCGTTCAGCCCGTTGTTATAGGTCTTGAGGCGATGGACCCACCGTTGTTCCTTCTCAAAAAGAATGCGTTCTGCATTGTGATCTTTTGAGGTTAGTGTTTCTAGGACTACCCATTGTATTTCTTCAATTGTGTGTTTAAGATTGATGAAATGAGTGCACATTTTGGTGGTCATTTTGTTGCACTTAATGTTGCTTTGGTGCTCACAGATTCTGTTTTACTTTTCGGCATGTCAACCCTTTATATTTCAAGTTACATGGGCAGGTGATCATATAGATGGCATGGGTTGTGTTGCAGTTTGTTTGGTGTTTCAGGGTCCATTTTGAATCTGTTTTTAGTTCTAAGGTCTTTGTGATTTTTGTCAGTTTGCAGACAGAGCAGGACCCGCAGGGATAGTGGCCTGTTACTGGTGCTAGATTCCACATGTTAGTTATAGATTCCGTATTTGGCCTCGCAGGTGGCGGTCTTGTGTGTACTATTAAGTTGCGGATGTTCTTGGTCCTTTTATTCGCAAATCTCAGTTTAGGCCACATGAGGGTTCCTGATGTGAGGATCTTCCAGGTTTTGTTTACAATTTTTTTGACTGTGTTTGAGGCCGTGTTGTATGTAGTAACACATGTGAGGATGTCTTTGTTCTTCTCCTTGGGATTGGTCTCTAGGAGATTGTCTCTGTGTTGGTTCCTTGCCCTCTTTTGGCATTTTTGTATTAGTTTGACAGGGTAATTTCTTGCTTTTAGTTTAAGGCTCAGATCTTCTGCTTGTTTCTTGTAGTCTTTTACTTTGCTGCAGTTGCGTCGGATTCGTAAAAATTTGCTGTATGGGAGGTTTTCTCTTAGCGGACGCAGGTGAAAACTGTTAAATGACAGAAGGCTGTTCTTAGCAGTTGGTTTATAGTAGGTTTTGGTATTGATGTTATTGTCTTCCATGTATATGGTGATGTCCAGGAAATCCAGTTTATATTCACTTGCTGTATACGTGAATTTGAGAAATTCATCTCTGGTGTTAATACATCTGTGGAATTCTGGTGGGGTGTCTTTCCAGATAATGACAACATCATCGATGTAACGCTTCCAAAAAAGAATCTTGGATTTGAAGGGATTGGTGTCATTGAGGATGTGTTTGTTTTCAAAACTGCTGACATAGAACCCTGCTAAGTTTGGGGCAAAAGTACTACCCATGGAAGTCTCATGGGTTTGAAAGAACAGTGTGCCAGTATATTCAAAGAAGTTCTCCGTGAGCGCCAAGCGGCAACACTCCAGAATGAAAAGTCTCGGGTATTGTGTTCCCACGGTTGTGTGAATAGAATGTCCTCAATGGTTTGTAAAGTGCTTTGTTGTGGGAGGCTCGTATATAGACTTTCGATGTCGAGTCCTACCATGCACGTTGGTCCGTCATGGAGCGTAAGTTCTTTCAGTTGGTTAAGCAGATCTCGCGTGTCTTTCAGGTACGTGGTGGTGTTTTGGACCAGGGGTCTGAGGTAGTGGTCCGCGAATTGTGATAAGGGCTCAAGAATGGAGCCTATGCCAGAGACGATGGGTCGTCCTGGTGGAGGTGTCCTGTTTTTGTGTGGTTTTGGTAAGGAGTAAAAGTAGGGTATTCTGGGGGATTTTGTTTTCAGAAAATCGGCCTCATTTTTGGATATCCATAGGTTGATCTCTGCTTCGTCTACCATTAATTCAATGGTCTGTTGTAGTCTTGGTGTGGGGTCTACTGATAGAATTTTGTAGAATTTTTCGTCTGATAGAAGGTTTAAGCATTGTTTGTCGTAGTTTTTTTGTTGTTAGTAGGACAATACTACCACCTTTATCCGCCGGCTTAATTATCAGTCCCTCCTGTTTCTGTAGTTCATCTATCGCTTGGCCTTCTCGTTTGGTTATATTCATTAAGGGTTTCTTTGCTGGTTCTTTCAGTTTCTCTACTTCATTGAATATAGCTTTTTCGAAAGCTTGTATCTCTACTGGTACGAGATGGTTTGGCGGGCAAAAGGTGGATTTGTTGCGCAGGTTGGTGTCACCTTCTTTGTTGTTGTTCTCTTTGTCTTTGAAGAAGGCTTTGCGTTTAATGTTCCAACAGACTTCTGCTAGTTCACATTGTAGTTTGAACTGGTCAAAGGATGGTGTGGGGACGAAACCTAAACCTTTGTTCAGGACTCTCTGTTGGTCTTCTATGAGTGTCAGGTCTGTCAAATTCACTATTAGCGAATCGTTGAGCTGGGCCCTGGTCTCTCTTTGGACATGCTGCATGTGAGTACTTGGCGATCTTGGTCTGTCCAGGTAACTCCTTTTCTCCCTCCTCTGCGGTTGTTCGGGCCTCTCCCTCAAAAAGGCAGTCTGTTTTATTGGTGCGGTGCCATTGGTAGTGGGCCCTGCATGTAGGGCTTCATCCATCCTGGGAACGGTTGTACATATGGTTGATATAGTGGTGGTTGGTGTTCGCCAAACTGAGGTGTTCTCCAAGGATTTTGCCATCTTCGTGCAGGACGTCTGTTTCGTCCTCTACAGTGGCGTTGATGTTGTCCTTCATCTCCGCTCCAGTCAGTGTTATCAGAGGAGTTGCCACCTGAGGATTCGCTGTCACTGTGTTGTTTTTACACTGCACAGTCTTCTTTGGTATAGGGGTGCATTTTCTCTTGGGAGAATCGTTTTAAATCCTTGCCAAGGTTCTGTATTTTGTTTTGTGAGATGTACTCCTTCGTTTCGTTCATTTCCTTATTAATTTCTTCCAGTCCTTTGTTGTAGACCGAGATGTGGACTGTGGTTTTCAGTTTAGCTTCACTTATCTGTATCTTTACAGACAGGCGGCTGTTTTGATAATGAGTTCTAAGTAGTCTCTTGTACACTTTCAAGAGATGGTTGCCCAGTCTTTGCGGCAGAGGTTGTCCTGTAGGTAGATTCTGGGGGCATTGTGGACCCATAGGCCTTTTGGGGCTGCGTTTGCGCGGAGGTACTCAGTCATGATAAGCCATGGATGGCGGTTCTGACTTGTTCTTTTTTAATCTCTGTAAGTTCTTCCCAATCATTAGTTTGGGCCAGTGTTTGGCTGAGCTCGGTTTCTTGTAGTAATGATGGACCAGAGAGAATTGCGTTAATCTCTTCGTCCGTGTATCTGAGTCCAGGGTTCTCCGCCATGTTGAGGTGATGATCTTGTTGATGATGTGTGTTCGGTTCTCTTAGTAGCAAGTTCAGAGATGTCGGGAATTTGTTTCCCTTCTGTAAAGAAAATTTGTCTTGTATAGAGGGCACTGCGAATTCTGCAGATTGAAGCTCCCACAGCTGCACGCTGCTTTAGTAGTCTTGTAATTGGGGGGGGGGTAAAGAGAAGCTGGGATTCATTCGGCTTCCATTGCCAAAGTATACTTAATCACTGGAGAATGAATCACAAGTCCTGTATGTAACCAGGCCAAATAGTACATAATCTCTTCTATTTAGCCAGTGGCCGAGAAAATTATTAAGTTTCTTGGTTATTTGCACAGCTGCTGACCAAATCGTGCATAATCTCTACTATTTAGCCAACAGTCGGAAAAATAATTTCTCTACTATTTGCAAGGCCACCAGCGAAATAGTTAATAATCTCTACTATTTAGCCAACAGCCGGGTAAATAGCAGCAAAACTTCAAAATTTACCTGGCGACTGGCTAGGTAGCTGCCACCTAAAGCATATTATATAATAAATTTAAATCAGGATCAATATAGAGCTAGATCTCTCCAGCTCTCTATATAATAACCAATTATTTAAAACTCTGTTTGATCGTAGAAATTGAGTTTTACATTTTCACAAGACAAGTGAGGCACCTGTAAAGATTTTTTAGTATGACATCAAACTGAGAAAGCTGTGTCTTTAATTCAGGTATCCAAAAATGCTGACAAGTTTCTGATAACTCGAACAGCAAGCAAGGACCTGAGAGGTAAATACTTCATGAGAGGGGATATATAAATCCTGCTCCTTAGAGAGCAGTGGGTGATTGAATGGTTCAGATCCATCTTTTATGAGTGAAAAGCCCAAGGCCGAGACTGGGTAGAAGTGTGTCCTCAGCAGTATGTCCCCTCAGCTGTATGTAGTGGTATGTTACCTCTACCAAGCAGTCTTTACCCACAGTCTTTTCTCCACAGGTAAATATAACGCAGATAAGTACATTTAATGGGTAGTTATCTTTACCACGTATGCTCTAGCACAAATTGCTTTACCACCCAGGTAAGTATATGTATATTTTTTTTAAACAACACTGAGCGATCTGATTTGCTGGCCACAATGCAAACAGAGATGTTGTGGCCACCATTACAGGACAGAGTCCCTGTGTCCTGAAACCGAGAAGAATATTAGAGGCAGAGCAGAGGCGGGTGGGCAAACTCTTGTGAGCAATCAATGAAACACAGGTAGCCAAGCCCCTACAACACTTAGGGGTATATTCACAAGAACGTGTGATAACTACCGCAAGAGTAGCGTAACGCAACTTTCAATAACGCAGCCTATCACGGGAAAATAACCCTGTATCAACGTGGTATTCACAACAAGGCGGTACCATGCGATAGCCTGCCGAAACCGAGGACAAAGTCCGCGATACAACCACCACGATGGAGATAAAAACACAAACCACAACACCAAAAAACACGCGATGGGCCAAAGCGCGATGAGAAAACCCGCGACAAGCAGCGCCAGGCCTGCAACACACACCTGGCAGGCGTCAGAAACCTCCATAAAAGCAGAAAAAAAACCCACACACAAACTGACCAACACACAAGCACCATGGAGGCAGCTGGAGCAGGCGCAGAGGACCAGCGCAACCCCACAAGCACCCCGGACGACCAGCCTGGGACCTCGGTGACAGGGAAGGGCAAGGACAAGAAGACCAGGAAGACCAAGTTCAGTCCGCAGGCGAACAGGATCATAGTCACGGAGGAGATGGAACACCATCAACAACTCTTCGTCACCTCCAACGTGTCATTGGGCACCAAAACTGGAATATGGTGGGACATCATCGACAAGGTGAATGCCGTCGTAGAGCACAAGAGGTCAATGGACGGGGTCAAGAGGCGATGGAATGACATCAAGCGGAAGACCAAGGAGAAACTCTCCGCCAACCTGAAGGCAGCAACGCAGACCGGAGGTGGGGGCCCAGCGCCACAGCTGGAGCTGGATGACATGGAAGAGCTGGTGTCAACAGTCATCAGTGTGGAGACTGTGGCCGGAGTCGGGGGACCGGACACTGCTCGACAGGACACAACACAACCGCAACAGGGTGAGTGACCACCAGGTACTGGGGGGACGGGGGGAGATGGCCACAATGGCACACATGCACAAACAAGCAGGGCACAGTGCACACCCACAATCACTCTGAGTCCTCGCCCAGACCCACAGACTGTCACAATGTACAATGCCATGCTGTCTGAATGTCAACCTGTACCATGCGGCTACATACATGTGGACACATTGTAATACACCATCTCCCCTTCACATCGCAGGGGCATCGTCAACACCTCCTGCAGAGCAGTCACAGCCACTCTTCACTGATGACAAGGAGGAGGAGGACAACACCAGCATCGACACCCAAACCATCCAAGACCTCATTGACCTCATCCGCAACTCACCTCCAGGATCAGGGCAGCCCAGCTACATCCATGAGACCCCACCCACCACCCAAACCACCCAGAAGGAG
Source organism: Calotriton arnoldi (assembly GCA_963921515.1). Lineage (NCBI taxonomy): Eukaryota > Metazoa > Chordata > Amphibia > Caudata > Salamandridae > Calotriton > Calotriton arnoldi. The sequence continues at coordinate 794,993 of CAWUFW010002092.1, forward strand.
GCACCCACAGTCCCGGCACCCTCCCAAGTCCCCCAGGAACAACAAATGGCCTTCCAACACCGTGTGCTGGAGGGCCAGAGGGAGACGGACGAGCAGGTGCGGGTGGGGTTCGAGCTCATGGCTACCAAACTGGATGCCATCCTTGGGTGTCTATGTCCGCCCCATGGACTCCAGCGAGCCCTGACTGACATCTCTGGAGTCATGACGCAGAGGGAAGAATACCTGTCCGCTCAGAGTGGCCCCAGCGATGCCAGCCGTGAGCTGGCACACATGCGGAGGCTCATGGAGGACATGGTGCGGATGGAGGCGGAAAGGATGGCAGCCTCCGCTGCACATCAGCGAAATGTAGCTGGGATCTATTGTGCCCTGCATGTCCTTGTCATGGCATTGCTGCCACAAGGCGTGGCGATGATGAATGCTGCTGCCCCCACGCCATCCACATCTCCGGGACCTGGTGTGTCAGTGCCTCCCAGTGCAGCAGGCGTATCCACTTCGGCACCTGATGTGTCACTGCCACACAGTGCGGCCGACAATCCTCCTCCGGCCCCTGATGAGTCAGTGGCACACAGTGCCACAGCCGGCACTGCAACACCCACAGGTGGGGCAGGGCACACACCTGGGGACGTGGATGGGACTGTGGTCAGGAGGGCCAGGCACTAGCATCCATTACCGCCACCTTGCCTGTTTCTGCTTGGTGCCGCACATGGCCTCAAGACCTACCACTGACCCCCGATACACTCCGAGGCACTCACCTTGGACAGCGACATGGACTGCCACATCCTGTTTGATGACCAATGACACGGCGGACTGTACCCTTCCTCTTCCGCAGTACAGGTCATCCCGGGATGGACACTGGCTGGCCCTCCACTGGCCCATATTGTGTGGTGTGCTCGGCATTGCCCTGTACCGCTCCAGCTGCATGACTGCACTGGATGTGCAAATAAACATCCAGTGACGCACTGCTGTGTAATGTCTTACGTCATTCCTGTGTGGATGTGTGGATAAATGTGGGGACAGTGCCTTCCCTTGCGTCAATGATGTTCATCCTGTGGGATGCCAGTAAGGGGGTGCGACATTGCATCTTGTGTAGCGGGTTCTGTGAACACTGCAGCAGGGACACACGCATCAGTCACTTCCTTGTCCGGACATGGACTGGACCACGTCCAGAGCCCACGAGTCATTGTTGCAAGCCCTGCGCTGGTCCGGCGTACGGCAGGCCAGTCCACTCCGCTTACGCCCAGAGGGGGGGCCCTCATTGCTACCCGTCGCAGCCGTACTCGCTGGTGGTGTGCAGGTCACTGGTCTAGTCATCAGCATGTCACAGCCACTCCCTGAGGGCAGGTTTTCACACACACCACACCCATCCGGCACAGGCGTCACAGGCCAAGTGACTCCGCCAACATAAGGGTCCGACGACGTCACATTCCCCTCTTCCGGTGGTGACTGGATGACGGACGCCCCACGGTTCGCACTTATATAGGGCCCATGAGTTGTTGCGCACAGGGTTAGTGGCATCCGAGGCCTTGAGTATGGCACGGGCCTACCGCCACGTGGCGCAGACTGGGGTTGCACAGGGTTAGTGGCACCAGAGGCCTTGCAGACGGCACAGGCACCCCGCCACGGGACGGTGACTTTGGGTGCACTGAGTCAGTGGCACCTTGAGCTGCTGAGCGGGTGTGCAGCCTGCGATGATGCCCCGTCCCGGCGGTCCGGACGGCTCAGGTTTTGTGTGCCCTGCTGGACCGCAGTGTAGGCCAGAGCCAGCGGGCAGCGTGGGCCTACCGCCACGTGGTGTCGCTTCCGGGATCCCAGAGTTGGTGGCACCCATTGGGCTGAGCGGGTGTGCAGCCTGCGATGGTGCCGGGTGCACTGATATGTCCTCTGCCATGGAGTAATCAAGACCCAGCACCAAACGTGAGACCTGGTGGCCTGCGGAGCGGAGCTGCATGATGTGGAGGGTGCCATGTCCACGGGCCCCGGGCTTGTGGCTTGCAGCCGCACATGGTGGGACCTCCTGTCTACGCGCCGGTGGCGGAAGGTGAGCATTGAGGCCTGGGTGTGCATGGGCGGGCATGCTCCGATGGGTGGCGGGAGGGGTTGGGGTGCCTCTGCCTGGGTGTGCATGGGCGGGCAGGCGATGTTGTCTTGTGCAAGTGTGTGTACTGTGCCAGTCATGTATCTGGGCTCTGTTTCAGATGACGGCTCTGACTCAGCTGTGTGACCTGGTGTCCTGCTATGCATACCGGCATGTGGTTGGGTACACACCGGTGGCAGCAGGTGAGCAGTGTGGCCTGGGTGCGCAGGGGCGGCACGTTGTCTCTCTCTCTCTCCCTCTCTTCCTCTCTCTCTCCTCTTCTCTTTCTCTCTCTCCCTCTCTTCCTCTCTCTCTCCTCTTCTCTCTCTCTCCCTCTCTTCCTCTCTCTCTCCCTCCCTCTCTTCCTCTCTCTCTCCTTCGCTCTCTCTCTGTCCTCTGATGTGCCCAGGACACACCTTATCATCATGTTTTTTGTCTTACAGGCTGTGACCTACGTATTGTCCCGAGGGGAGCGGCCATGTGTCTTCATTTTATTTTGTTGCTCATTTTAATAAAGTTTCATTTGTTGCTTCGAAAGTGGATGTGTGCTGCTCATTTCTGTGACGACACATGCATGTCACCAGTTGTGATTGTGCGGCATCAAGCAGAATATTCTGCACATGTTTAGGTGTGGCTGATGTGGCATGTCTTTGGTCGGGGGGTGCCAGGGAGGGATGGTACTGGGGGTGGTGGCGGTGGGTGTTGTGGCCCTCTTAGGTGTCCGGGCCGCATGATGGGTGGCTCCATGGCATCTGTTGCCCTTCGGATGTGGCTCTGGGCTGTGCTCCCTTTTGTGGTGCTGGCTGCCGTCCGACTTTACACCAGGTCAGAGCAGGTGTAGATTTCCTGGTGCTAACGCGCCTTATCGCCTGTTTTGTGTTTTGATCGCGGATGTGGCTGGTCGTTGTGAATGTTGAGGTGTGCTGTTGTCTCGGCTTTTGTCACGGGAACCCCTACTCTGCATCTCATTAGCGATATTTGCGAGGGTCCTCTGTGGCGATGTTTTTGCGGCTGCTATCGCGGGTAAACTGGTGCTGTGGGCTGTTAACACCGGCTTGTGAATGGGGGGTAAATTTATCACGACTTTGGCTGCGATAAAGTGCTGTTAATTTGGTGATAGCTCCTTGTGAATATGCCCCTTAGTCTACACTTTGTACAGAAGTCTTTAGGGAGAGCCCACTCCCGCCACACATCCAAGCCCCATTAGGTGGCCAAGCTCTTCCTATGCACATCCTTCGCCCTGTACCAGACCATTTACTTCTAGGCAACCTCTTGTGCACAATCAATGAGATGCAGGGGGTTAAGCCCCTGTAATGTGTGTAGTTTTCACTTTGTGCAGAAGGCTTCACAGAAGCTCACTCACTTCAGACCCACAAGCCCCATTAGAGGCCAAGCCCCTACTATGCACAGCTTTTGCCCTGTACCAGACTGTTTGTGCTTAGGCAACCTCTTGTGCGCAATCAATGAGACCTGGGTGGTCAAGCCCATGCAACGCACAGCCTACTCCTTGTACACACCCAAGCACCATGATGTGGGCAAGCCTCTACTACGCACAGATTCCACTCTGTTTTGGAACATTTGTGGGTAGATGACCTCTTGTGCTCAAACAATGAGACATGGGTGGCTAAGCCCCTACTATGCACACCCTTTACTTTGTAAAGAAGTCTTCACAGAGAGTTCACTCCTTCCTGATACCAAAGCTCCCTTAGGTGGACAAGCCTCTACTACGCACAGCCTCCCCATTGTGCAGAGCTCTTCATGGAGAGACCAATCCATCTAGACATCCAAGCACCATTATATGGCCAAGTCCCTACTACGTATAGTGTTTGCCTTGTGCACAGCTCTTTACGGAGAAGCAGCCATTCCAGACATCAAGCCAGAATACATGAGCAAGCCACTACTACACACAGCCTTTGTCTTCTGTACAGCTCTTTACTGAGATGCCAGTCCCTCCAGACATCCAAGCCCCATTATGTTGCCAAGACTGTACTACACACAGCTGTTACCCTGTACCCAGGTGTTCACAGAGAAGCCGCTCCTTCCACACACCTTAGCCCCATTAGGTAGCAAGCCCCTTCCATGCATAGCATTTGTCATGTGCACAACTCTTCACAGAGAGGCTACTCCCTCCCACAGCCTTCACCCTGTACACAGACGTTCATGGAGAATGAAGTCCTATGGATCTGACTTACCAACTGCACTTTTGAGTAAGTTTACACTTTTGAGTAAGTTTACTACTTTTTGGAATTCACAAACTATACTTTTGTAGTAACTTACACTTTCGTAGTAACTTACACTTTTGTAGTAAGTCCAGCACTACACATGACTAACCCATGGTACTGCAGTTCCCTCTAAAAGAAAATAATAGAGGTAGGCACTTAAAATAAAACCCCATACAAAATAATGTTGAATTAAATTAAATTATTTTAAATAGGTAAAAAAATAAATAGATATAAATAGATATAAATTAATGTTAAAAAATATCAATATCAATAGTACTAATTTATTTTTGAATTTGATAAAATAATAATTATGTACTATTTTGATATATTTTTGTTGTACTCCCTCAATGTGCTTGCACGCGTTGTATAGGCTACCGCCAACACAGACACCCTTGCGCTGTGCTCAGGATAAGTTGTGAAAGGAAGGTGTCCCTTCCTTCACATAATCTATCCTTAAATGCTACTTTATCTATGTATGTGACTGTAGAATGCCGCACATATACAGAGAGGAAAAAAACAATGAGAAATAAAAAAAAATTCTCCCTGTTATGACATTTTGTCGAACCTGCAACCCGAAGCACTGAGCGGAATTACACCAAATTTGGTAGACAGGAAGATTTGGTTACGCAGATCACACTTTCAGCTTTTTAGTGTAAATCCATTCAGTATTTGTTGGGAAATTTAAGAAAATCAAGATAGTGATATCTGTGGCCGCAGGGACTTCGCAAATAATACCGAGCTCTTGCAGTGAAATGCAGAGCCCTGATTGGCTGGCAACACTTCAACCAGGAAGCGTTGGCAGCCAGCTTGGGACCCGGCTTCAGCCGACTCCCACAAAAAAATAGAAAAAGAAAAGAAAATGGGGCATGGTAGGAATATCCTGGCCCCCAAGCCTTGGTCTTGGGATTCCCCTGGAACCCTGCCACAGCATAAAAGCATTTAAAAATAAAACATTGCCGCAAATTCATGGTAAAAAAAAGGAGGGGGTGCACGGGCCCCCCAACCTAAGGCTCGTTGAGCCCCTGGGACCTCCACCTCTCTGGGGCTTGATTGATAAAAAAAAAGGAGGGGGCGCACTGGGCCCCCCTCCATGGGCTCTATAAGCCCCAGGGAAACCAACTCCCCGGGGCAATCACACATTGTTAGTGGGGGCCACACAGACCCCCCGAGCCCCAGGGACCACCACCTCCCTGTGGCTAAAAAATATAAAAAGTGGGGGCCCCGCGGACTCTCCCAGGCCCCCAGGGACCACCACCTCCCCGGTGGCCAGATATATTTTGCCAAGAACAGGAGAAGGGCTGTGTGGCCCGCCTCCGGGTCATTCTGAACCACCACTTCCCCAGGGTAGCTTGTGCACAAGAAAAGAGGGGGGCCAAGCGGACCCCTCCTGGAGCCATACATGGCCCTGGGTACCGCCACCCCCCAGGGTTGGCTGCTCCTATTTCCCGAGGTGCCCACCCTGGGACATAGCTGTTTGCTTATGCTTGGCGGGATCTTTGACAGCTCCAACCAAGCATAAGCAAACACTCCAATTTCAGCAGGCAGGAGCAGTCAAAGTGCTTCCGCCTACTGGAAGCAGAGGTTTCATCTTTTTCGCAGTCCACAGACTTGCGGGCAGGGAATGAGTTGAAACAGATGGCTCCTGCATGGAGGGAGCTGCCTTTCCAGTAGCTTCCTCCATGCAGCAGCAATACCAGCTTCCACAGGTGGCGGGGAGCCAGCTGGGATCGCGGGGGCCTTGAGGCTTCCCCCGCGGTCACAGGAAAGAGCAGAAAGAGGCAAAATAAAGGTCAGAAACAAGCAGAAAGAGGCAGAATAAAGGTCAGCAAGAGCCAAGATAAAGGTGAGAAATTAGCAGAGAGAGGCAGACTAAAGGTCAGAAATGAGCAGCAAGAGGCAAAATAAAGGTGAGAAACTAGCAGAAAGAGGCAGAATAAAGGTCAGAAACTAGCAGAAATGAGCAGAATAAAGGTCAGCAATGAGCAGAATGAGGCAAGAAAAAGGGAGAAATGAGCAGAAAGAGGGAGAATAAAGGTCAGAAACTAGCAGAAAAAGGGAGAAACAAGGTCAGCAACGAGCAGAAAGAGGCAAAATGAAGGTGACAAAGAGGCAAGACAGAGGTCAGAAACTAGCAGAAAGAGGCAAAATAAAGGTCAGCAATGAGCAGAAAGAGGCAAGAGAAAGGTGAGAAACAAGCAGAAAGAAGCAGAATAGAGGTCAGAAACGAGCAGAAAGACGGATGATAAAGGTGAAAAATTAGCAGAAAGAAGCAAAATAAAGGTCAGCAACGAGCAGCAAGAGGCAAAAAAAGGTGAGAAACGAGCAGAAAGAGGGCGAATAAAGGTCAGAAACGAGCGGAAGGAGACAAAATAAAGGTGAGAAGCGAGCAGAAAGAGGCAAAATAAAGGTGAGAAACGAGCAGAAAGAGGCAAAATAAAGGTCAGAAACAAGCTTGCTGAGAATTGCTGAGGCCAGTTTGGAGGCCCGCCCCCTTTCTCAACCACTCTGCAAAGGGGCCTCCTGGCACACTACTGGTTGGGAGATGACGTACCATTGGCTGCTGAGGGTTGTTGGGGCACAAGAACCCCTATTGTTGCCATAAGTAAGTCCCCAACAGCGGGGTTGCTGAGACCTCGTTGGAGGACCCGCCCTCTTTGTCAACCATTCTGCTAAGGGGCCTCCTGGTACACTATTGGTTGGGGGAGGAAGTCCACTTGGCTGCTGAAGGTCGTTGGGGGCCAAGAACCCCTATTGTTGCCACAAATAAATCCCCCACAGTGGGATTGCTGAGACTGGGGGTGAGCTTGACGGTAAACTCCACTCCACCGGCGGGTTGGAAGAGTTTTTTCTGAATTGTAAGAGGTGGTAACAGGGAGAGAGCTCTGAGACGACTGAAATCTGAACACATTATCAGACTCAACAGCAGACATCCGGGGGGGCTCAATCAAGATAAGGAGCTCCATGTCCATCTAGGATAAGTTTTTCAACTTATCTATATACGAAAACTATATATATCATTTTTAGTATCTGTTGCATTACCTTATATAGTCATGTTTTATAGAGCTGTATCTGCATGCTGTGATGTTTCTATTGTTATTTGCATCTGTGCTATATATGAGATATTTCATATATCTCTTTTTTTTTACATTTGGGCAAGATGCCACTCATTTCCAATATTTGTATGCAGATGTTGTGCTGTGTCATATCATTCCCCCTTTTACTCTTCTTTTTTCCTTTTCTTTTATGTTGTCATACTTTTCTTGCGTGTTGAAAGTAAAAACATTCAGTTGTAATCCAGGCATGAACATTTTTGATGTCAAATCATGTATTTACTTTTTCTTTGCCACTATTTGTTTTACCTTATCTCCACTGGGCGATGGTATTATTATACATTTAGGATTGAAAAATGTTTATTATTTTTTAAGCCAGTGATACATGTAGGTTAACTTATTGATCTGTCGCGGTAGACTACAAAGTACAGTGGTTTTGTACTGAAATGGCAATCTGCCTCTTTATATTGTGTAGTCAACCTGACCATGTAATGGAGCATGCGCTATGAGATCAGACGTGACTTTGGCGACTGGGTGCCGCACGGAGGGATTCCGTTCTGGACCTGTTATGTTGGGCTCGTAATCTTTACATGATGCTCACATTGGCACCTATTTGGCAGGCTCAATTTATTTTTTATATATTTTTCATTTAACCATGTTAATTTCCTAAACAATTTGAGTACAACGAAAGTATCGTATTTTACCAGTAACATACCATGTATTTATTGAACACTACAATTAATGTATGTAGTATGCTGTGTATTCTCTCGATGACGTGGGGTTTAAAGCCCACACTTACTTCAATCAATGTTAATTCTCTTGACAGAGACCGCTCTGTTCGAAACGCGTTGAGCTTAATAAACTCTTTTGCGCCTCTAACCATCTGGAGTGCGAGACTTCTTCGTAGTGTGGACTGTTACACGCAGTCGCGGCCGGCATGGCTCGCGGGTGGAGGGGCAGGCGCAGGGGGTTGGGGGGCCAGGTTTTGCGCGGGGAGGCCAAGTATTGCACGGGGTTGGGCGGGAAATCGGAAATAAAAAATAAAAACTTACCTCGAGGCCGGGTCCCACGTCTTCTCTGCTCTCCAGCTCTCCTGCCTCCGACAGGAACAGGCAGCAGGCAGCCATGCTCCCATCCCTAAGCCAATCACAAAGCTGCAATGCAGCGTTGTGATTGGTCTGAGCGCCGTGACACGGCGCTCAGCCAGGAGCTGGAGGGGTGGGCATCTTTTCCATGCAGGCTGTAAAGCAGCCTGCATGGAGAACAGGGAAATGCGCTTGACTGGTTTGGGAGGCCCGATAGGGCCGACCAAACAGTCATTGCGCACTTTAGGAGTGGGCAAACCACTCCTTCCCTGCCCTGCTCGGAGAGCAGAGCAGCCCCACCCACCCGCTGCAAAGCAGCAGGACACAAAACATAAAATGACAATAACTCTAAGTTATTGTCATTTTATGTTTCTCACTGCTTAAAAGCAGTGGGGCGACGCTCCTCCGCCATGGCGGGGAAGCCTCCCCTGGTTACACGTATGGGCTTTGTATGATATATATATATATATATATGAGAGTAGGATCTGCTTCTTATGGTTACCCCCACTTTTTGTTGATGTTTCACTGTTTTTCGACTTTAGTCTGGCTGGGGCCCTGCTATCCAGGACCCCAGCCTAGCTGCTTCCTCTCTAAAATGGATTCCATGTGCCTTAGGTACACTTCAGATTGGATTCTGGGGTGCCCTTATAAGTCCCTAGTATAGGGTATACTATGTACCCAGGGCATAGTTACCCCAGAGGCCTACCAGGGGCTGCAGCAGGTATTATGCCACCCCTGGAAGGCCTTCCAAAATGACACCCCAGGACTGCTACAGCAGCCTGAGTGAGGTGGTGCATGCACCCCTTACTGAGATATAGGTTCACTATATCTCACCCTATCACTGCACATATAAACCTATCAGTCACCCTTATGGCAGGCCTTATCAATCCTGAAGGCAGGGTGCTTGGTTTTATGTGAGAGGGTGCCCCTGCATGAGCAGAGCTCCTCTGCAGCCCTCGGAATCTATCCTCCGGGGTTGTCTGTGAGTGCAGCCTGACCATATACTCTTAAGTGCATTATATCTAAACGGTAAATGCTCACTTTGGGATGGCTGCACGGAAACATGTCGTGTTTGGTGTCAAACACCTTGGAATCATACCCCCACACCAGTCCCTGGTGTGGGAGTATGATCCCACCCTTCTAGAGGGAGAGACACGACAGCACCGGTATACCCGGTACCAGCTAAACCGAGCCCTGGCATCACAAAATGGATGCTGCAGCCACAGACACAAGTCTGGCCTCCCACTGCTGACCGAAACTCCGGCAGGGGAGGCCTGGACAATAGGTTTCCTGTCACAGGGAGGTGTTACCACCTCCCAGACAGGCTTTAGTGTATTGGGGCTGGGTGGGTGCACTCTGAGTGCTTTGATGTCCTGCACTGGGGGCACATTTGGGTCCCTGTGCATACCCCAGTTCAAACCGGTTGCACTGGACAAAGGAAATGGGTGTAGCCACCCCTCTTTCCAAACCCTCCCATAGGTGGGTCCCCTGAGTTAGTCCAACCCCTTCCTTGGGTATAAGTAAGGAACCCCTGGCAACAGGACTTTAGATTTCCCTGGATGAAACTCTGATACTGAATCCTGGACCTTCGACGATCTGTTAAACGCCAGATGACTGAAGAATCTCCCTTGGAGTAAAGGAGTTACTCCCCTGCTTGGCAGGCACCAAAGACGCATCTGTCAGGTCTGCATCTCCGAATCTCCCGCCGGACACCGATGACCCTGCAACCCAGAGGGTAAATTTCCAGACTTCCCAGAGGCTGACCCGAGTCCCCAGCAAAGCTGAGACCCGTAGACCTCGTGGGTACCGTAGAACCAGAAACCCCTGGACACTGTGCACATTTGCAAGTGCATAAGCTTCTGGTCGATCCTAGAGGCTGTGCTTTGGGGTATTTATAGCCCTGACCCCGAGCAGTGAATCCACCGAAGATTGCCGGCCTGGCTACTCCGAGTGATCCGTGGGCTGGCATTTTGTGATTCTGCCTGAGGTCCCTTTGCAATACCTTGTCCGTCAACTTGTGGGTCCCTCAGAAGAACATATTTGATTTCAATGGGCCTCCCTGGTTGCTCCAGGCCTGCCCTGACTCTCCCTTGCTTGGGGAGTCCCTCGGACCTCGCTGGTCTGCTCCGAAGCCATTGTTCCTTTTCTGCGTGGGTTGCTGTTACCAAGGCTTGTTGGGTCCAATCTGGGCACCGACACCGCAGTCAGCTTCTACTTTTGTGGGACAGCTAGATTCCAGCTCCTGGTTGTCGTCGATGCCTCCTGGTCCTCGTGGCTGCAGAGACAATCTTCACCTCTTCAAACTTGAAGCACCCGACATCGGTGGGCATTCGACTATCGTGCCCCTGGTCACTGGCTAGTGACCTAGACTCTGTCCCCTCTGCTTTCAGGTTCTTCTCATCCTCGATCCAGGCTTGGATCTCTTCGGACACTTCGCAGCTCCTCGGCAGCAGCACTTTTCAGTCAGCAGCCATTGAAAACGACGGAGCGGCCCGACACCATTTGACACCTGTGCACCCGGCTTCCCTGGGTGAGGTAACACGAGTACTATGGTGCTCCCAAGGGTGTTGGCCCTAGAACCCTCTAAGTCCAAAAGGGTTTGTTCCTAGTCCCCTCCGAAGTGTCCCTAAACTTTAAAACTCTAACCGCGACTTTCCCCATAGACGCTAACGGAGCTCGCGGCTGTGTTCACACACTGCACACGTCCCCCGTGGGTCCCCTGTGTCACTACCTTGGGTGGTTCCTTGGGGTCCCAGCGATTCTACAGGCTCTAGGCCTTGTGTCTAGTCAAGTCGTGGTTCTTATACCACTTTCTTAATATATGGTTTGGTACGCCCCTGGGGCTAATAGTATATTGTGCTAATTTACTGTGTTATTTGACTTGTAACTTGTGTATTTCGACCTCTAGCCTCATAAAGAGACTAGTGGGTAGTATTTAGTAATAAATACATATATTTTATATATATACCTGGTGTGGTTCTCCTTTCATTTCGTCATTCATGAGATTATAGACTGGTAAAACAAATAGCTTAACACTCCTTCAAGACTTAGCCTGAAGGCTGCTCTCCATAGCTACCACTAGGATAGCTTTCATTAAAGGTTGTCTTTTAACCTACCATCAATAAAGATCGTTTGGACTGGTGCAAGGTGCCCACTATAACTAGTGGACAGCATATGCCAGGTCAACTTCTCAGATTGGTGTGCAGCGGTTGGATTCAAGCTTGCCTTTGTTTTACCAGATAATCTCAAGTGAGTGACTAACTGAAAACCACTAAAAGGTACCTGAGGTACATATAATTCAAAGCTTAAGGTTACAGTAAATTCTACTGAACTTAGAGTTGTGTGTCAAGGGCTTAGCACACCCTTTCTACAACTCAAGAGAGTTTAGTAGGCCACACTAGAGTAGGTAGTGCATACACCACACCTCACTAGTGATGTCTTCAAAACCAGGAGCCAGTGGGTCCCTGCCAGAAGCTCAAGGGCTTCCACCATCCAAGTATGACAGCCTCCAATTCTTGGAATTGAAAGCATTGTGTAGTACTAGGAAGTTGAAGACAGGAAAAACTGCAAACACCCAACGCCTCATAGAGGCACTGCTGTTGGATGGTCTCAAGAAGGCCTCAGGGTCTGAAGGGATAGGCAGAGAGGGTGGGACAGTAAATGAGGAAGGGCCAAGGGGTGAAGAATCCCATGACCTGACCTGATCTGATCTGAAGCTGGCCAGGAAGATGACAATGATCTTACCCTGGAAAATCCAGCTCCTCCAGCAGATGAGGAGGAGGACCAGAATGGCCCCCTCTTTGTCCCACCAGGAAGAGTTGAGAGTGTGCTTAGAAGGTCAAGGTCTCCTTCTGTGGAGTCTAACCATTCTGACACCTCAATAGGGCCCTCTGTTTCCTCTCATAGGAGGGAACCCTCTCATGAGAGAAAAGAGAGTCTGCTCAAGTATGAAGAAGCTCAGCTGAGAATCAGAAGAAAGCAGGTAGCTTTAGATAGGGAGTCCCTAGAGCTTCACAGAGCAAGAAAAAAGATGGGACTAGAGTCCCATGGTGGCAGCAACTTCCCTAGTGGTAGGGAAAGGTCTCATGACCATAGAAACCTGAGCAAGATTGTCCCTCCCTACCAGAGTGGGGATGACATCCACAAATGGATTACTGCACTGGAAAGGGCCTGTAAAGTTCAGAGGGTCCCCCAGGAGCAGTGGGCAGCAATCTTGTGGCTCTCCTTTGCAGACAAAGGTAGAGACAAGCTCCTCACTGTAAGAGAAGAGGATGCTGATGATTACCAGGTCCTAAAAAGTGCACTGATAGATGGGTTTGGCCTAACCACTGACCAATACAGGTTAAAGTTCAGAGATACCCAAAAGGCACAGACACAGGACAGGGTGGACTTTGTAGATTGTGCTACTAAGGCTCTGGAGGGCTGGTTGCTTGGCAGCAAGGTGTATGATTACAAAGGATTGTACAACTTAATTATGAGGGAGCAGATCCTTAATAATTGTCAAAATCAGCTGTTGCATCAGTACCTGGTGGACTCTGATCTGACCTCTCCCCAAGAATTGGGAAAGAAGGCAGACAAATGGGTCAGAACCAGGGTGAAGCAGAAGGTTCAGAACCAAGGTGGTGACCCCAAGAAGCAAGATTCTAAGAACTCTGACAAGGGTGGGGAAAAGGGTAAAGACCAGAAGTCTTCTCAAGGTCCCCAAAAATCTTCATCTGGGGGGAGGGTGGGGGAGTCCCAATTTAACAAAGGTAAAGGCCAGAAGAAACCATGGTGTAAAATCTCTAAGCAGAAAACCCATTGGACAAGTGACTGTACAAAGTCCAAAGACTCAACTCCAGCCACCATTGCCCCTAAGGCAACTGTTCCCCCTAGTGCAGCTACAAATGGTGGTGTCCCAAGTAAGGGTGTAGTAGGGTTAACCCTGGGATTGAGGTGGGCTCTGGCCTAGTCAGGGTGCCAACTCAGGCTATGCTGATCTGTGATGGAGGCATGGATATGGCCTCCTTATTTGTGAGTCCCAGTAATCTGGGCAAATACAGACAGTAGCCTTTAATCAATGGAAGAGAGGCTTTGGCATTCAGGGACACAGGAGCAAGTGTCACAATGGTGACAAAAGATCTTGTGGCTCCTGAGCAGATTATACTTGGTGAGATGTACCAAGTGACCAATGCTAGCAATGTCAGGACAGACCATTCTTTGGCAGTTGTTAATTTCTCCTGGGGAGGGGTAACTGGCCTCAAGAAATTTGTGGTAAGTGCAGACCTCCCTGTTGAATGCTTGCTTGGCAATGATCTAGAAACTTCAGCTTGGGCAGAAGTGGAGCTCAGGACCCATGCAGAAATGCTGGGGATCCCTGCACATGTTTTTGCTGTGACCAGGTCACAGGCCAAAATGTCAAACACTGAACAGGCCCTGGATTCTGGAATAATGGACCAGGTGCCTCCCAAGAGGAGGAGCAGCAGGGTTAAGGCAGTGCCTTCCCCCCTGACTCAGAGTACAGATCAGTCTCTTGAGGGAGATGATCTTAGTCCTGAAGAAGGAACTGTCCCAGAGGAGCTTGAACCTGATCAGGTTGAGTTCTTGGGGACAGGGGGCCCTTCCAGGGCAGATCTGAGCCAGGAGCAGCTGTGCTGCCCCTCTCTTGAACCCCTCAGACAGCAGGCTGCTGCTGAGGCTGCTGGGAATGCTAGTGGATCCCATAGAGTCTATTGGGATGATGGACTCCTATACTCAGAGAGTAGAGACCCCAAGCCTGGTGCCACCAGGAGGTTGGTAATACCTCTGAAGTTTAGGGACTTCCTATCAACACTAGCCCATGATATTCCCCTAGCAGGTCACCTGGGCCAAAACAAGACCTGGGACAGGATTGTCCATCACTTTCATTGGCCCCACATGTCTGAAGACACCAAGGAGTTTTGTCGCTCCTGTGTCACCTGTCAAGACAGTGGGAAGGCAGGTGGAACCACAAAGGCCCCCCTGATACCACTACCTGTGGTGGGGGTTCCCTTTGAAAGAGTGGGGATTGACATAGTTGGTCCTATGGATCCTCAGACAGCCTCTGGGCACAGATTTATCCTGGTGGTGGTGGACCATGCCACTAGGTACCCAGAAGCTATTCCACTTAGGACCACCACAGCTCCTGTGGTGGCAAGGGCCCTCTTGGGAGTATTCTCAAGGGTGGGTTTTCCTAAGGAGGTAGTATCAGACAGAGATGCAAACTTCATGTCTGGTTACTTGACTGCAATGTGGAAGGAGTGTGGAGTGAATTATAAATTCACCACACCCTATCACCCACAATGCAATGGTTTAGTTGAGAGATTCAACAAAACCTTGAAGGGCATGATCAAAGGTCTCCCAGAGAAGCTTAGGCGGAGATGGGACGTCCTTTTGCCCTGCCTTTTATTTGCCTACAGGGAGGTGCCTCAAAAGGTGGTTGGTTACAGCCCTTTTGAACTTTTGTTTGGCCATCCTGTTAGGGGCCCATTGTGACTGGTGAAGGAGGGATGGGAGATACCTCTCAAACCCCCTAAACAGGACATAGTGGACTATGTACTTGGTCTCCGCTCCAGGATGGCAGAGTACATGAAAAGGGCAACTAAAAACCTTGAGGATAGCCAGCAATTGCAAAAGACCTGGCATGACCAAAAGGCTGTGCTGACTGTGTACCAGCCAGGACAGAAGGTGTGGGTGTTGGAGCCAGTGGCCCCAGCAGCTCTCCAAGATAAGTGGAGTGGCCCCCATACAATTGTTGAACAGAAGGGAGAGGTTACCTACTTGGTGGACCTTGGAACTCCCAGGAGTCCCCACAGGGTACTTCATGTCAACAGGTTGAAACCATATGTTGACAGGGCAGACATGGGCTTGCTCAAGGCTACTGATGAGGGACAGGAGGAAGAGAGTGATCCACTCCCTGACCTGCTCTCTCAGAACCCTGATGATGGATCAGTTGATGGTGTAGCCTTGGCAGGCAGCCTCACTATCCAGCAACAAACTGACTGCAGAAAAGTTCTCAGCCAGTTCAGGCATATGTTCTCCCTGACCCCTAGTCAGACTACCTGGTGCACTCATGAAGTGGACACTGGGGACAGTCTGCCTGTCAAGAATAAAATCTACAGGCAGCCTGATCATGTCAGGGATTGTATCAGGACAGAGGTCCAAAAGATGTTGGATTTGGGAGTCATTGAACCCTCAGATAGCCCTTGGGCTAGTCCAGTAGTCTTGGTGCCCAAGCCTCACACCCAGGGTGGTAAGAGAGAGATGAGGTTTTGTGTAGACTACAGGGGTCTCAATGCAGTCACTAGGACTGATGCCCATCCCATCCCAAGGGCAGATGAGCTTATAGATACTTTGGGCTCAGCCAAGTTTCTGAGCACATTTGACTTGACAGCTGGCTACTGGCAGATCAGACTAGCTGATGATGCAAAGCCAAAAACAGCATTTTCTACCCCTAGTGGGCATTATCAATTTGTGGTGATGCCCTTTGGTTTGAAGAATGCACCTGCCACTTTTCAGAGGTTGGTGAATACAGTCCTTACAGGTCTGGAAGCCTATAGTGCCGCATATCTAGATGATATTGCTGTCTTTAGCTCCACCTGGGAGGATCACCTGGTCCACCTCAGAAATGTTTTGGAGGCCCTGCAAAAAGCAGGCCTAAATATCAAGGTTACTAAGTGCCAGATAGGGCAGAGTCAGGTTGTGTACCTGGGCCACCTTGTGGGTGGAGGCCAGGTTCAACCATTGCAGAGCAAAATCCAGACCATCATGGACTGGTTTGCTCCAACTACCCAGACTCAGGTGAGAGCCTTCTTAGGCCTGACTGGGTATTACAGAAGATTTGTCAAGGGGTATGGATCTATAGTGACACCCCTGAATGACTTAACCTCTAAGAGAATGCCAAGAAAGGTTCAGTGGACAGTCAGCTGTCAAAAGGCATTTGATGACCTGGTGCAGGCCATGTGCACTGCTCCCATTCTACAAAGTCCTGATTACTCCAAAAAGTTCATTGTCCAAACAGATGCATCTGAGTTGGGGGTAGGGGCTGTACTGTCACAGTTGAATGATGAAGGTCAGGATCAGCCAGTAGCTTTTATTAGCAGAAGGCTGACCCCCAGAGAGAAGCGTTGGTCAGCCATTGAGAGGGAGGCCTTTGCTGTGGTTTGGGCTCTGAAGAAGCTGAGGCCATACTTGTTTGGCACTCACTTCCTAGTTCAGACAGACCATAAGCCCCTCTTATGGCTAAAACAGATGAAGGGTGAAAACCCCAAACATTTGAGGTGGTCCATTTCCCTACAGGGGATGGACTATACAGTGGAACATAGACCTGGGAGTAGCCATGCCAATGCAGATGGACTCTCCAGATATTTCCACTTAGAACATGAAGACTCAACTGGTCAAAGTTAGTTTAATGTCCCTGTGTTTGGGGGCGGGGGGGTTGTGTAGGAGAGTAGGATCTGCTTCTTATGGTTACCCCCACTTTTTGCTGATGTTTCACTGTTTTTCGACTTTAGTCTGGCTGGGGCCCTGCTATCCAGGACCCCAGCCTAGCTGCTTCCTCTCTAAAATGGATTCCATGTGCCTTAGGTACACTTCAGATTGGATTCTGGGGTGCCCTTATAAGTCCCTAGTATATGGTATACTATGTACCATGGGCATAGGTACCCCAGAGGCCTACCAGGGGCTGCAGCAGGTATTATGCCACCCCTGAAAGGCCCTCCAAAATGACACCCCAGGACTGCTACTCTTAAGTGCATTATATCTAAACGGTAAATGCTAACTTTGGGATGGCTGCACAGAAACATGTCGTGTTTGGTCCCTGGTGTGGGAGTATGATCCCACCCTTCTAGAGGGAGAGACATGACAGCACCGGTATACCGGGTACCAGCTAAACCGAGCCCTGGCATCACACAATGGATGCTGCAGCCACAGACACGAGTCTGGCCTCCCACTGCTGACCGAAACTCCGGCAGGGGAGGCCTGGACAATAGGTTTCCTGTCACAGGGAGGTGTTACCACCTCCCAGACAGGCTTTAGTGTATTGGGGCTGGGTGGGTGCACTCTCTGAGTGCTTTGAAGTCCTGCACTGGGGGCACATTTGGTGTCCCTGTGCATACCCCAGTTCAAACCGATTGCAGGGGCTGCCAGCCCCTGCTCTGGCGTGAAACTGGACAAAGGAAATGGGTGTAGCCACCCCTCTTTCCAAACCCTCCCATAGGTGGGTCCCCTGAGTTAGTCCAACCCCTTCCTTGGGTATAAGTAAGGAACCCCTGGCAACAGGACTTTAGATTTCCCTGGACGAAACTCTGATACTGAATCCTGGACCTTCGACGATCTGTTAAACGCCAGATGACTGAAGAATCTCCCTTGGACTAAAGGAGTTACTCCCCTGCTTGGCAGGCACCAAAGACGCATCTGTCCGGTCTGCATCTCCGAAGCTCCCGCCGGACGCCGACAACCCTGCAACCTAAAAGGTAGATTTCCAGAATTCCCAGAGGCTGACCCGAGTCCCCAGCAAAGCTGAGACCCGTAGACCTCGTGTGTACCGTGGAACCAGAACCCCTGAACACCGTGCACATTTGCAAGTGCATAAGATTCTGGTCGATCCTAGAAGCTGTGCTTTGGGGTATTTATAGCCCTGACCCCGAGCAGTAAATCCACCGAAGATTGCTGGCCTGGCCACTCCGAGTGACCCGTGGGCCGCCATTTCGTGATTCCACTTGAGGTCCCTTTGCGATCCCTCGTTTGTCGACTTGTGGGTCCCTCAGAAGGACATCTTTTATTTCAACGGGCCTCCCTGGTTGCTCCAGGCCTGCCCTGACTTTCCCTTGCTTGGGGAGTCCATCAGACCTCCTGGTCCGCTCCGAAGCCATTGTTCCTTTTCTGCGTGGGTTGATGTTACCAAGGCTTGTTGGGTCCAATCCGGGCACCAACACCGCAGTCAGCTTCTACCTTTGTGGGACAGCTCGATTCCAGCTCCTGGTTGTCGTCGACGCCTCCTGGTCCTCATGGCTGCAGAGACAATCTTCACCTCTTCGAACTTGAAGCACCCGACATCGGTGGGCATTCGACTATCGTGCCCCTGGTCACTTGCTAGTGACCTAGACTCTGTCCCCTCTGCTTTCAGGTTCTTCTCATCCTCGATCCAGGCTTGGATCTCTTCGGACACTTCGCAGCTCCTCGGCAGCAGCACTTTTCAGTCAGCAGCCATTGAAAGTGACGGCGCGGCCCGCCACCATTTGACACCTGTGCACCCGGCTTCCCTGGGTGAGGTAACACGAGTACTACGGTGCTCCCGTGGGTGTTGGCCCTAGAACCCTCTAAGTCCAAAAGGGTTTGTTCCTAGTCCCCTCCGAAGTGTCCCTAAACTTTAAAACTCTAACCGCGACTTTCCCCATAGACGCTAACGGAGCTCGCGGCTGTGTTCACACACTGCACACGTCCCCCGTGGGTCCCCTGTGTCACTACCTTGGGTGGTTCCTTGGGGTCCCAGCGATTCTACAGGCTCTAGGCCTTGTGTCTATTCAAATCGTGGTTCTTATACCACTTTCTTAATATATGGTTTGGTACGCCCCTAGGGCTAATCGTATATTGTGCTAATTTACTGTGTTATTTGACTTGTAACTTGTGTATTTCAACCTCTAGCCTCATAAAGAGACTAGTGGGTAGTATTTAGTAATAAATACATATCTTTTATATATATACCTGGTGTGATTCTCCTTTCATTTGGTCATTCATGAGATTATAGACTGGTAAAACAAATAGCTTAACACTCCTTCAAGACTTAGCCTGAAGGCTGCTCTCCATAGCTACCACTAGGATAGCTTTCATTAAAGGTTGTCTTTTAACCTACCATCAATAAAGATCGTTTGGACTGGTGCAATGTGCCCACTATAACTAGTGGACAGCATATGCCAGGCCAACTTCTCACAATATATATATATATGTGAACAAGGGCTTTCGTGGCCCGAAACGCGTTATCCTTTGTGAGGAGTGAGCAATAAAATATACTTCTTGCCTAATACGCTGGGTCTGTCGCTCTCCTTTCACCGTAAGGAAACAGTGGGAGCTTATTGGTTCTTAATATATATATATATATATATATATATATATATATATATATATATTATACACACACACACATACACACACACACACACATATATATAAAGGCATGCACAGTAAAGATATTTGTTGTATCTGATATTTGTGTTTAGCAAGCCGGCAAACTACATCTCCAAATGCTCACCTTCTTTATCAGGCGAGGGGCATCCACATTCAACTTGCAGCTCCGCTCAACAATGTGGATCGACTCATCTTCACTTCGGTACTCCTGGAGGATTTCACTGCCTAGGAAGACGGGGATCAGGGGGCAAGCAGGAAAGCGTTTCTCGTACGCCTACAAGAGGCAGGGAAATGAAAAAAAGAGAAAAAGAGATGTAGTATAAGTGTTCTCTTCAAAGCAAAGATCATATCTGAAAGAAAAGCACTCCTGGAAGCTGTCTCCAGAATGGGATACACAATTTATCGATCTGCAACAATGCGAATTATCATGTGCCATCAGTGCTGCTGAGTGGCAGCATCAAGGACATCTTCCTACCCTCAACTATGCCATAAAAGTGTCACCCCTACAAACTGTACCATCTGAGGTCACAAAACTGCATCATAACAGGCCATTGATCTCATGACACAGCAGCAGCATCAGTGGCCTCGCACTCCACTGTGCATCTCAAGACCAATCTGCTGCATCCAGATTCATTGTTGGGTCCTCCAACGCCGATTACACTCTGACAAGCTGCACTGTCAGGGACGTTCAACTGCAACATCGGGGACCATTGTCTACCATCTTACCACACCATTAAGACTGTCATCCCCACCAGAGTGTACCATCTGAAACCACAAAAGACTACAAAACTGCACCATCAGGGATCATCTTTTACCCCACTTCCAGCTGCCCTAGTGCAGACTACAACGACCATTGAAAAATACTGAACTACATCATCCATCTCCCTCGGTGAGAAAGAACGAGCAAAGACATCACGCTCTAGACAACTGCAGCAGCAAGGTCAGGTCATAATACTCCACGGGTAAAGCATCCTCGAGAAGCATCACATTCTGCAGGTGCACCAGCAGGAACCAACGCACTTGGCAAGCAATGAGTCACCACCAGGGCGGCGCCTGAGCCCTTATACCTGGAGCACAAGCTTCACTAGAAGGCACACTTTGTACCCCCCTCGCCCCAGCAGGAACCAACGCACTTGGCAAGCAATGAGTCACCACCAGGGTGGCGCTTGAGCCCTTATACCTGGAGCACAAGCTTCACTAGAAGGCACACTTTGTACCCCCCTCGCCCTAGCAGGAACCAACGTACTTGGCAAGAAATGAGTCACCACCAGGGCGGCGCCTGAGCCCTTATACCTGGAGCACAAGCTTCACTAGAAGGCACACTTTGTACCCCCCTCGCCCCAGCAGGAACCAACGCACTTGGCAAGCAATGAGTCACCACCAGGGTGGCGCTTGAGCCCTTATACCTGGAGCACAAGCTTCACTAGAAGGCACACTTTGTACCCCCTCGCCCCAGCAGGAACCAACGCACTTGGCAAGCAATGAGTCACCACCAGGGTGGCGCTTGAGCCCTTATACCTGGAGCACAAGCTTCACTAGAAGGCACACTTTGTACCCCCTCGCCCCAGCAGGAACCAACGCACTTGGCAAGCAATGAGTCACCACCAGGGTGGCGCTTGAGCCCTTATACCTGGAGCACAAGCTTCACTAGAAGGCACACTTTGTACCCCCCTCGTCCCATTCACTCTGTTCTCAGAAGATTATTTTTAGAGCAGGACTGGCCAGGCATCAGCGCCTTGAGCTGCAGGTCATGCGGTATTTCAGCAATGTACGCCTGCTCCAAAATAGGCCTAGCTGAGCTGCAGGAATGTGAACTCAGAGCTAGGCTAGCTCCGAGTTCACATTCCTGCAGTTCCTAGGAAGTGGGGCCTGTCAGCGCTCGTGCATAGCTTAGCTACCAGCAGGCAGAAGGCGAAGTTGGATAAAGAGAGTTTTGCATAAAAGGAGCTAGAAGCTGGAGTGCAGGCCGCACTTCAGACTCCACCTGCAAAGACAGAGACAGTTTACTGAGTTGGCTGAAGTCGAAATACGTCATCCTACAAGCGCAAAGCATTTTACCAGTGTAAGTTGCTAAAGACGTATTCCCTGATTGTGAGCCGAGCAGTGCAAAACTGTCACATGGAATTCTGTTCTGCCTGATTTTATTTGGACTGGTGTTTCCGTATCCGTTGGCCTGGGTCTTGGAACACAGGACCCTATTTCACTGGGTCACTGTCCTGAGAAATTGCAAGAGGCTTTAGATGCAGCAGCAAAGCCTCTTTCATCATTCTTTTTCTGACAGGGGAGCATACAATTCTCCCCAGCATGAGAAGAACGTCGCTTCCCTTTCCTTCAACCCTCTCTACAACCCACGCAGAGGCTGGAGCATACATTTACCAACTACTCAGTACTGCTGGTAAATGCCTGCGTTAAACCCCACAGAATTGGGAATTTCGAGTGGCTTTCTGACCAATAAATTCAGTCTCACGCAACAATCTGTCGATTCGATTTAACTCATGATTGTACGGTACTGGTGTGGACGTGTGGTATTACAGAACGGCAACATACATTCCGCATGCAGTTTTCACGGTACCGTGCAGCTCGTAATCACACTCTATGTAGTGCCCGAATCCGTGAAGACAGTTGCCTGAAACTACAATGTCTGAAACTACAATGTGCCTACCCAGGTCAAACAGGATTACTTTAGAAGCCATCCTAGAGTCATTCGATGGTCATCCAACTACATTAGAAGTCATTTTCACATCATCAAGCTCTTGAAGTCATCAGCAAAGGTAAAAAGCTCAGCCTGATGATTTGAGGATGACTTGAAAATGAGTATCCGATGACTTTAATAGGTGTCATTATTCGTAATGATTTAAGGATGACTTGAAAATGAGTATCTGATGACTTCAGAAGGTGTCGTTATTCCTGATGATTTGAGGATGACTTGAAAATGACTATCCGATAACTTTACAAGATGAGATTGTTCCTGATGACTTTGGGATGATTTGAAAATAGGTATCTGATTACTTCAAAGGTACTATTGTGTTTTCAATTAGATGTTTTTGCTTCTGGTGATTTTAACAGGAATTGCTTGTCTATTTAGAGAGCATGTCCACCACTTTTGTTTCAGTTTTTGTAGGAAAATACAAACTGTTGGATGATTGCACGATTAATTGCGGATAAACGCAAAATGACATTATGTTTTCTATTATACACAACTGAGCATACAATGTGCTTTAGCAAACTGTGCATAAGTAATAGGTTATTTTTTAACACATTTTTTTATTTTTGTCACTTTCTTTTTGTACAAAACAGGTAAAATAAGCATCCACTGTAAAAGGATCAATGCCTAACATTAATAAAGATGAACATTGGCCATTGTATGCATAGTCACTGAAGTTAAGGGACAATGAAGTATGAAAATATGTGGCAGGATAGACTAAATAACGTAAGAAAAATAAATGCTGCACATTATGCAATCACTGGAGGCACATTATGCAGCAGAATCTTTATCTAGCCATCTGATATTTGCTGATTTGCACCGCAAAACAATACACAAAGTGACGGAAACAAGCATCCATCAAACAAATACACAAATTATGAAATATTTAATTTAATTCACAAACAATGCAAAGTTTTTTTAAAACTTTTAATGGAAAGGTTGAAGCCTTTCTAAACTCAATTGAGACCACCCATTGGCCATACTGTATTGTATTTGATGTACTTGCACTGCTTCCAAAAATCAATGTGAGGATATCAAATGAATTAGCTGCACATTTATAAAACATTTTTGATTGTTCAGTTGTACATTTTGCTTCTATATTGATATACACTTTATTATTTGGCCAACATTACTATGTTTTATGAGCAGTCTAGGACCCCTGCGTAGGTGTCGCGGACCCCTAGGTATCCTTGGAGCACAGATTAAGAATGCTTATCAAGATGATTTCTAATCAAATGTGCTATAAAAAGAGACGTGCATGTAGGAGAACTTTCTATCATGATTTGCCTTAATCTATTTCAAATCGATTTGGCATTTCACTTACAAATGATTCATCTTCTACCTGAATGTAAAAGCAGGCACATTTTATCATTGATATCCTGATAGCTGTGATGTTGTTATCTACTACTACCAGATGAACTGGTTCCCTGATGTCATAGGATTCACACTTAAGTGGAATCATGAGTGCTGGGTTAACAGACACGTCTGCCTGCTTACACTGAATGAATCTAGTGACTCTGCCATAGGCAAACACTCCAGGTTCTGTTTCATATTTTATTACACTTTGGTCTCTCCTCTGAATACGAGTGTAATTTGAGCTGTAAACAAGAAGATTGCTGTGTTCTAAAAATATTTTGTTATAGGCTACTACATCCGAGCCTAAAATATGAGTGATCTGAGTTACTGCTATATATTCATTCTCTGTTAAGCTGTAAGGGTATGTAGAACCAACGCTGTAAATGCATTTTTCTATTTTTAAGTATCGCTGTCTCTTTCTATTATATGAACACATCATACTCTGGTAAAATTCAGCCTCAACACTATCAGGAGGCAAATGATTTTCCATTAACACAGGTATTACTTGTATCATATTTACTGCATCTAGAATTTGTGTTTCTATGCCTACTGTACCATGCACATGTTGTAAAAGAAAACCATTAAGATCTTCAAAAACAAAACAATTAGCAGTAAACAGAGGCCCTGCTGCTCTTACACTGTCTACTAAGTGGACCAATTAATGAACATTCATTGTCAAAAATCTTTTTTCATATAAATCATTAAACAGTTGCACAAACAAAAGTAAACACTGTTCTGCTATATTTAAATCTTCCTGGCTAATGTCATCATTTAATAGCTTATGGATTGCTTTCATAAGTACACAAAAGTGTAAATAGCGTGATCTATCTAAAACATGTTTTAACACAGGCATTCCATAAAATAAAAGAAAGTTTCGAAACTCTGAGGCCTTCCAATATGGTAGTTCATCAACAGACCTTGGAACTCTACTAACATCCAGTGTGGGTTTTATCTGTTTCAAATAGGCATTAACTACTTTGACTTTTTCATAAAAAGAGTATGAATGATGCTTATATTCTTTAGTGAACCAGATGGTCATCAACAATTTCATAATGCCACTACAGACACCATGCATGTAATCAATCACAAATCCTCTGGTTACACAAAAATGTTTCAAAAACATGAACCACATGGGACCTTTGATCCCTCTTACACTGTAATCAGAAAGTCCACTCTCGATATTAGCTATTGCACTGTTTACATCCGATTTAATAGTATCGAGTGTCCTTGGTGGGCCTTTTGGGTTTTCAGCATTGTAAGGAAATACTCTACAGTGTCCTTTTCCTGAAACAGTCACTTCACCCTCTTGTAGACAATGCCAGCACCCAAACTTCCCATTAAACTGGGTGCTGTTTGAAACAAGACAACGAGCTGGTAAATCACATGTGATTGTCAGAAGTGTAGCGTGGCAAGTAAAACTACAATTGTTATGATCTTTAAATGACACTCCACTTTCCAGCTGTGCAAGTTCCTTATATAATGGTTTTAAGAAAGACCACATTATTGGCTTTTTGCGGAAACCCAAATACCATACAGTAATATATTTTCACGCAGCTTTCTTTGAGATACAGGCAGCTCGTTTACCATTAAGTACACTGGCCACATTGATATTTTGGAACTTTTAAATACAGGAACACCATCTGTGTTCATTGCAAATGAAAGGCTGTTAGGGTTTTTCAGGAATCCACTCTTGAATAAATCCAAATACATTTCCCCATCATATACATCTTTCATTGTTTGTTTCTCATTCTCCATATAATGATCAAATCGATGTTTCCTTACCTTTTCTGTAAAATGTTTTCGCCTAAACATAGTCTGTAACTGTGCAATTAGGCTATGCTGAATGAAATATGACACTGAGTTACTTTGAATCAAATCTTTCAAACAATGTTGGTTAGGACAGGTCTGAGTGTTTTTATCAACATGTGTATAGCAAGTGGCACAATAGTAAGTAATATTTTGGGCCTTAACACTTTTTTTGATATATTTGTGAAGGTGATACATAGTTTTGAACATTCTATTATCACGTGGCAAGAGCAAATAGATGAGATTCAGCATATAGCCAGCTGCCTCATCACTCAAGCGAAAACGAATAATAAAGCAACAAAGCAAGTAGGTCTTCTTAATGATAGTCACATTCTTTAGTTGTATGGTTTGTGTTGCCTGAACCAGTGCTTAATTTGTAAAATATTAAGTGCCAGGGCTCTGACCAGGAGGCCACTGCAGCTTGCACCACCCATCGCCCTTGTCATCGCTGCCAAAACAACTACTAATCCTCTCTCGCATGTAAATGCGACAGTTCAGATTATTCCAGGTCCCCAAAGCTAAAGCAATGGCTGGGGAGGCAGGTATTAGCAATTTCAATGTATATTGTAGTCCTAAACTACCGTTGTTCTGCTCATCTCAATATTAGGTGAGCAGCGCCACCATGTAGTGGACTGTTCTAAGTATGGTGTTGACAATTAGGTGCCGGTGCCGAGCACCGGAAACCATTTAAGTGCTGGTGCTGAGCACCGGAAAGCACCGGCTCAAATTAAGCACTGGCCTGAACCTAAAATATACAGAGCTCTGCTGTCTGACCTTGCCTGGGACGCGCTTTACATTATGCACACTGCAAAGTTTTAATTATGAGATGCTGCAAATAATTATTGTTACTCACCTCAGTGTCTCTCATTTTTAATACCAACGACAAAAATTCCCTCTTTTTGTGCAAATGTGCAATGCTGTGGTCGTGTGGGTACTCGTGTGCAGATGAGCATCCCTGGTAAGAGTGAGTTAATGCTTAGCTGGAGAAATCAGAACAGATCCGCAAGTGGGCAGTAATCACAAGAAACTGTTGGAGCGCAGTGCTAAGCAAAATTTGATAGCGCCACGCTCCAACAGTTTCAAAACTTAGGGAGATGCCATATTTACATGAAAGCGGTGCACCCCTCTGCGTGTCCCCTAGCGCAAAATGTAGCTGCCTAGCACCAACGCAGGCACCCTTGCACCATAGTGCAAGGGTCCCTGTGTTGCAGGGAATGATTGTTCATGTGCAGGAAGGTGTCCCTTTATGCACATAAACAATCACTAATGGTGACTTGTAACTTCTACGTTTGCTGCAAAATGCAGCACATATAGAAGTTGCAAAACGTCATTTTTAAATGATTGTTTATTGTTATTGTTTATGTGCAGGAAGGGGCACCTTCCTGCACATGAACAATCACTAATGGTGATTTGCTGTTTCTATGTGTGCTGCAGAAGCACAAATAGAAACAGCAAAAACAAGGAGAAATTAATAATTTCTCCTCGTTGTCCCATATTTACCCCACACTTGTAAATAGGGGGCAGCATAAAAAAGCAAAGGGTGTTGCGGTGTAGGGCCCATAGTAACAACCATTGCCCGCCCCTTTGCTGCAGCAGACTGCTGCGGTAAGGGGGATATTTACAAGGTGGAGTTAAGCCATGTTAAGTGGCTTAAGGCCCCCTTGTAAATATGGAGCAGGGCATTGTGCCTCAGGAACGTCATTAAAAGTGATGTTCCTGTGGTGCAATGCCCTTGTAAGTATGCCCCTATGTATGCTGCAGAATGCAGCAAACATAGAAAGAGCAAAATACGAGAAATTAATCATTTATATTATATCGCCATCTTAAGTCCAGGTTTTACCTGGTCTTAGTTTTTGACGCTGCCCCATCCTTGTAAATATGGGGCAGCGTAAAAAAACAATGCCCATTTCCCGCCCCTTTGCCACAGCAGACTGCTGCGGTAAGGGGCGTATTTATGCCACCTTGTAAATATGGGGTAGAGAGCCAAGCCACTGAAGCGTCAGAAAAAGTGACGCTCCCGAGGAGTTAGGGGCTTGTAAATATGCCCCTAAATGTTTCATGGCAAAGCTACTCGATCAATAAACTATGGGGCATATGTACTAGAAACTGGCGGAGCATGGTATTACTCCAAAATTGGTAACACCGTGCTCCGTCAGTTTAAAAATGCACACCTTCCTGCACATAAACAATCTTTACAGGCGATTTGCTGTTTCTATGTGTGCGGCAGAATGCAGCACAAGTGGAATGAGCAAAATACGAGGAAAAATGAAACATTTCTCTTCGTATAGCCTGCTTAAGACCAGGTATTCCCTGCCGATGCCCCATACCTTGTAAAAATGGGGCAGCGTCAAAAAGCACTGGGTGTTGTAGCGGAACGCCCACTGCAACACCCATTGCATGCCTATTTCGCGCTAAGTGCTGCGTGAATAGGGGCATTATTCACAAGGCGGTGTTAAGCCATGTTAAGTGGCTTAACGCCGCCTTGTTAATAAGGCGAAGGATTTAACGCCACTAGAATATCTAAAAAAGGACGTTCTGGTGGCGTTAACTCCTTGTAAATATGCCCCCTATTTTTTTTTAATACATTTACCAAGCTTAAAATAGAAGTTGAGGTACGTAATTCAAGTTTTTAGATCGCACCTGGGCAGCGCATGCATTGCTCTGCAAGGCATGCTGTATTCGAGTATGGATTTGAAGCCCCACCTACTCTCCCCCCATATTTTTCATTTGCTTGCGTCATTGTCCTTCATAAACGCTGGCTTCTGGTTCATTAATAGGCTTGTTAGTCCCGCCTTACTACTGCCTGTCTTCATTTGTAACCTGCCATGAGGACTGGCCCTTTTACTTCTGTTGTTACACAGTATGTCTTATTTAGTCTATAAGCACTATTTTCTTTAATGAGTTTCTCCTACTGCAGACACAACATGTTTTCCTGCAACAACAGCTGCTCTCTTGCTCCCTGGCTACAGCTCCACCCCTTCACCCCTCACTGCCCCAACCACCTCTCCGAGGTCTGTTTATTTTTTTGTTTTAATTTTTCGTCCCCCACTTGACCACACAGTCTTAAAAAAAAATTTACATTAGTAGATAAATTAAGATGCACATGCATCAAAATAGTCAATAGCGATTCTTTAATTGCGATTTTTAAGGAATCGCAATTAAAGAATCGCTATTGCCTATGTATGTAGGAATCGCAAAAAAAATTGCGATTCCTACACATTCCTTAATTGTGACTCGCAAATTGCGAGTCGCAATTAAGGAATTGCTTCCCATTCATTCCTATGGGCCTAAATAGGAATGAATGGGAATTGCATGCAGCAATTTGCGAGTACCCAATAGGTACTCGCAGATTGCGCATGCACTTCAGAGTGCAAGGGTGCCCAAAGGACACCCTGTTGCACCCCTGAAATTTCAATTTATCCACATGTTGCGCACACACATGCCCCAAGGGCATGTGTGTGTGTAACATGGGACTTTGAAAAATGCACTTTGGTGCATTTTTCAAAGAAATCGCAAATTACCATCAACTTGAGATTGACGGCAATTTGCGATTCCTATTTGCGAAGTCGCAAATTTTTACTGGTTAATGCATTGCATTTAAGGAATCGCAATTTGCGATTCCTTAAATGCAATCGCAATTTAAGTAATCGCAAATGTTGCGATTACTTAAATTGCGATTTTTGCATTTGGGATGATGCCTCCCAAATGCAAAAATACCGGTCGCAAAGGGGCAGATTCTGCGAATCTGCCCGTTTGCAACCGTTTTTTTCCTTGATGCATGAGGCCCTAAGTGATTTGATGTTTAGCCGATGCCAAGGCTCGAACGCTGGTCCCCAGCTTCTTAGTCAGTAGCTCTGACCGCTGAGCCATATCCTCTCCCTCTGGGGGCAGCACAATATTATATATATTTGCTTGTTTTACACTTTAATGGCAGCCGCGCACCTTTCCTTAAACGAGCCAAGTCTAAGGAAAGGGACGCGGCCGCCATTAAGGTGAAAGCGTGGCATGGGGCACTTTTATAAAAAAAAGCATTTGTTTGTCAACTTGACAAACAAATGTTTTTTTTGTAAAAGCACCCCATAATGTGCTTTCACTATAATGTTGGACACACCCCTTTCTTTAGATATGGCTCGTCTAAAGAAAGGGGCACAGCCGACATTAAAGTTAAAATTAAAGCGCTGCTTCGGCATTTTTTACAAACAAGCCTTTGCAATGCAATAGGTGTCGCATTTACGAAACTCTCGTAAATGCGAGACCTATTGCATTGCAAATGCTTGTTAAAATGATCTACAGATTAACACTTATTTTTATTATAAGTTAAAACTACTGCTTTTCTCAAGGAATATCCACTTCTCAACTTAATTCTGAGCACTAAAATTCAATTCACAGATGGATTTTTCTCAGGTTTAATTAGCTCCAGGTCAGACCACCAAATGGGTACAATGGCTCACTAATTCTGTTGACTTGCCTCAAAGGGCATAAGAAGAAAAATTACAGTGTACATCTTCTATGTCCAACGTTTGTTAGAGGAATCAACCAACACTAAAACACTTGTACAAAATGGTAATGTCTGAGGATCCATGTAATGAAAACCTCTCAACTGGCTTTCACACAGTGTATATACAAGCCTCCCTAACAGGCCTATTGCCTTTAACATATGCTTTTCACAATAAGTTAGGCCTACTGGCGATGTCGTAACTTTACATAATAAACAGATCTGAGTTATGGAATCTGACCTAACTTTTCCCAATGTACTACTTAGGCCTATAGGGTTTATTACTCGCTTGTCACCATAACCAACTCAGGCCTACTGTATTGAGCAAAAGCTTTCCCACAAGGCAGTTTTCAAGCATGGTCTTAATATTACAAATATGTACAAAATTACAGTTTGTAAAACAATAAGCACCCATCATATGAGGGAGTAGCCGGGATTATAACAGTGTACATCTTCTGCCTCCCGGGTTTGTGAGTAGGGGGTAACAAACACCAAAATCATTGCATACTTGGATAATGCTTGGGTTGCAATGAAACAAAATACTTGTGGACAGGTTTTAACAGTTGTATGTTGGTACCATGCATGCCATTCCTACGCATTCCTTTACAACGCGGTCATTACAATGTATAGGTTTTTTTTAACTAGAAATCAAGTTTGCAGAGTGGTGGAGAAAGGGGACTGGGCTTCCGACCAGCTCTCAGAGATTCCGCTGTGTAGGACTTACAAGAGGTACCAGGAGGGCTTCTTGGCCCCCAAGGTCCCTCAGCAGTAAAGTGGTCATCATGCCCCAACCAGTAGTGTACCACAAGCCACGTTTGTAGAGTGGTGGAGAAAGGGGGCGTGGCCTCCGAAGACCTTTTAGCAATCCCGCTGTGTGGGACGTATTGGCGATAACAGGAGGGGTAGTTGGCTCCCAAGGATGTCCTTGGGGGCCAACTACCCCTCTTGTTACCTCCAGTAAGTCTCACACAGCAGGATTGCTAAGACCTGGTAGGAGGCCTCGCCCCCTTCCTCTACCACTCTGCAAACATGCCTCCTGGCGCACTGCTAGTTGGGGAATGAAGTCCCCTTGGCTCTTGAGGGTCCTTGGGGACAACTAGCCCTCCTGTTACCTCCAGTAAGATCCACACAGCTGGATTGCTGAGAGGGGTCAGAGGCCACAACCTCTTTCCCCACCACTCTGCTGGCGCACTTCTGCTTGGGGGAAGAAGTCCACTTTAGTCCTGAGGCCCTCAGGAGGCCAGTGGACCTCATCCCCCCACCAGCAGTGCCCCTGGAGGTGCGTTTGCAGAGTGGTGTAGATAGGGGGCATGGCCTCTGACCACCTCTCAGCAATCCCACTGTGTGGGGCTTAGTGGAGGTAATAGGAGGTCTTGTTGGCCCCTAAGGACCATCAGCAGCCAAGGGGACTTCATCCCCCAACCAGCAGCGGGCCAGGAGGCCACCCAAAAACACCCACACACCCTAAACCTAAAACATACCCTTGCCACCCACCCACACCGATCCTAAACTCTAAAAATACCCTCTGACCCAAAAACCCATACCCACCCTAAACCCTAAAATTACCATTGCCACCCAAAAATCCACACCCACCCTAAACCCTAAAAATACCCTTGTCACCCAAAAACACATATACACCCTAAACCCTAAAACACCCTTGCCTCCTAGAAACCTGCACCAACCCTAAACCCCGAAAGTACTCTTGACACCCAAAACCCCACACTCACTCTAAACCCTGACAATACCCTTGCCACCAAAAAACTTCAGACCCACCCTAAACCCTAAAAATACCCTTGCCACCCAAAGACCCACACCCACAATATTCCCTAAAAATAGCCTTGCCATCCGACAAGCCACACCCACCCTAAACCGTAAAAAATACACTTCCCACCCAAAATCCCACACCCAGCCTAAACCCTGAAATACTCTTGCCACTCAAAAACCCACACCCATCCTAAACCTTAAAAATACCCTTCCACCCAAAATCCCACACCCAGCCTAAACCCTAAAAATCCCATTGCCAACCAAAAATCCACATGCACCCTAATCCCAAATATCCTTGCCGCCCACCCCCACCCTAATATTACCCTTCCCACCTAAAAACCCATTCCCACCCTAAACCCTAAAATTACCCTTGCCACCTAAAGCCCACACCCCTAAACCCTAAAAATACTTTTGCCATCGAAAAATCCACACCCTAAACCCTAAAAGTACCCTTGCCAAAAAAAAGCCACATCCACCTTAAACCCTAAAAATAGCCCTGCCACCCACCCACACCCATCCTAAACCCTAAAAATACCCTTCCCACCCAAACACCCATACCCACCCTAAACCCTAAAATTATCCTTGCCACCCAAAAACATGCACCTACCCTAAACCCTAATAATACCTTTGCCACCTAAAACACATACACACCCTAAACCCTAAAATTGCTTTTGCCACCAAAAACCCCCACACCCACCCTAAACTCTAAAAATACCCTTGCCACCAAAAGAACGCAACACCCACCCTAAACCCTAAAAATACTCTTGCCACCCCAAAACCCATATCCACCCTATTCTCTAAAAAATCCTTGCCATCCGAAAATCCACACCTACCCTTAACCCTAAAAATACAATTCCTACCCAAAAACCCATACCCACCTTAAACCCTAAAATTCCCTTGCTACCCAAAAACCCATCCTACCGTAAACCCTCAAATTACCCTTGCCACCCAAAAACCCACACCCACCCTGAACCCTAAAATTACCCTTACCACCCAAAAACCCATATCCACACTAAACCCTAAAAATACCCTTCCCACTCAAAAAGTCATACCCACCCTAAACCCTAAAAATACCCATGCCATCCAAAAACCCATACCCACCCTAATATATATATATCATTATATAATTACCTACTGGCGGTTGCCACTAGATAGTTATAGTTAGGACCTAGATTCATTAGGAAAAGCTTTTTTGTTTTTCTAATAACTTTGCCGGCGTTTGATGAATCTTCACAGCATTTTCACAAAATTATCAAAACTAGTGTGCCAGTCACTTCAGCTTGCTGTGTGGAATGTTTCAGGGTGATTCGTCAATCAGTGGACTGAGAAAAAGGGGGTGTTCCAAAAACGTTTTCCCTTATGCAATTTCCCATAGGGATTTTAGACACTTCTACAGCCTGAACCTCTTTTCCGAATTACACCAAATTTGGCAGAAAGCTGGATCTTGGCCAAAAAAGTGCTTCTGCAGTTAATGTAAATCTGTTCAGTAGTTTTGCAATTATTAAAGAAAACATATTTATGTATATCTAGAGATGTGGATCCACCGCAGATCCATGCGCCAACAGCAATGCCATGATTGACTGGCCGCAACCTGAGAGAAAATTTGCAACTGCCACTTTGTCAATAGGGGCATGGTTCCCACGGGGGTGTGAATAAAGTGTGAATAGGATATAAGGTGTCAGGATAAAGTATCCTGATCCCATGAGACTGATGGAGGGGTCAGTGAGGGACCTCTCAAGGCCAAGAAATTGTCCAAAACCTTTTTTTTGGGGGGGTGCGATCCACCATGGTGCTCAGCATGGCTCCCTGTGTGAATCTGCAATGGATCCATGGATCCAGATCCCAATAAAAAAAAATACACCCACTTACATACCCACTCACACACTAAATCACATACCCACTTATACACCCACACAACCACTCACACACCCAAACAACCACTCACACACCTACTCAGAAGCCCAGAACACCACTCACACACCCAAACAGCCACTCACACACCCACTCAGAGACCCAGAGAACCACTCACACAACTATTCACAGACCCACACAGGCACTCACACACCCACTCATACACCCACATATACATTCATGCAAGCACTCACGCACTCACGCACCCAAACACCTGCACAGCCACTCACTCAACCATTTAGAGTAGTAGTAGTAACTTTATTCGATCAATAAATGATCATTCACAATAAAAAAAAAACTCCAATCATACATTAAAAAGTCATAAATAAAAACACATCATAAACACATTATAGTTATAAAATGAATTAAAAATAAGACATATCATATTTGTCAATGCTAAGATATCTATAGAAATAACCTCTTTTAGTCCCAGGGCAAATTAATTTGTGGAAAAATCTCCAGTTATATTATGGTCAGTTACAATCGTCATTTTGAATGTTGAGGAATGCCACTCCAAAAAACAATCAATTCACAGCCCTGCTACTTGTTAGTGGGTAACATTTTAATCCTGGCCCGCCAGGCATATAACAAGTATCTCGCTAATGTGAACACAAGCCATTTAGTAGTGTCAGATCTCAACACACATAGGGCTTCTGCTGGTCGTGTAAAGGACAAAAGTCGGCATGACGGGCTTATCGACCTTTTTCTAATGTGTGTGTAGTAGGAGCAGATGAATATGAAATGATCTAAAGATTCAGAGCAAAAACTACACACAGGACACAGTGGGGTTACAGTGGCATTCTTACATTTACTTTTGGTGGCATTCAAAGGCAATGTCCCAAACCTAAATTGTAAGTAAAGTGCACATGCATGTGGGGGTACGATCTTATCCATGAAAATTTCAGAAAACAATTTGTTAAATCTAAAAACCTATCTGTTAAAGTGCCCGGTGCTACAGCATTGAGACATAATAGCTTAGTATAATTCCAAAAATTAATTTTAAATGGGGAAGCACTTCTTTCATCATGGTTTTTGGATCCTCCCACAAAACCCCCATCCCCAATTTGAACAGCCACTGCTTGACCTCCCTAAACCAGACCACTCGCCCAGCCTGTTTTTTGAGGATTTGTAATTTAGCTAATGCTTCCTTGACTGGGATCTGAGTATTACTGGTCCATAGTCTTACCCAGAACACTAATACCTTCAATACAGAAGTGAGTGGAATGCTCTTTAACCCTAGGTCTAGACATTCCGGGCATAGTGGCGTTTTTATTGGAAGGTTTAAAATTGCTTTTATAATTTTATTTTCCACCAACTCTAGGCACTTCAATTTTTCCATGCCCCACAACTCGACACCATAAAGAGCAGTGCCCAGCCCTCTGGCCCAATGTATTTCAATTGCAGGGGAAATTGGGTGGAAAAGCAGATCGATTAAGTTTCTTAACAATTGCTCTGTCTACATGCTGAAGTGCAAAACTTCTCTTTTTTACGTCGGCAGACCATGTCAGATTACTGGTTAATCTAACACCCAGATAGTCAAAGACCATGACCTGGTCTAAAATATTTGAGCCCAGCCTCAGTTTCCCTTTAAAAGATTATTGAGGATTAAAAGCCATGAACTTAGAGCAATTGATCTCGAGGCCACGATCATTGCAGGCTGTTGCGAACCTATTTAGGACATTCTGCATGCCCATTGGGGTTTTAGAAATTAGCAGCGAATAGTCTGCAAAGAGGAGAGAGGGAATTAATCTACCTGCTAGTTTAGGGGGATCAACCCCCCCCCAATCAAACAATGCGTTGATGAGCCAGTTCATGTATAAAGTAAACAAGGTTGAAGCCAAAACACAACCTTGGCGGACACCTTTTGAGACATTTTGTTTTTGGTTAAATCTCTGCCAGTGCTCCACTTGACTTGGGCTTAATTATCTTGATGCAGTCAGACTATCAGTTGTAAGAGGCCGCTAGGCATCCCAAGATCCCTCAGCGCGACCCATAATTTGTACGATTGATGGAATCAAAGGCTGATTTGAGGTCCACAAACACAGCATACAGGTGTCCCTTCCTGATCGTAACTTCCTTCCATATGAGCAATAGGAAACGGAACACCTGATCCAGAGTCCTTGTGGATACCCTAAAACCAGCTTGCAAGTGAGACAGTATATTATTTTCCTCAATCCAAGAGTGTAGGTGAGTCAGGATCAGTTTAAAAAAGACTTTCTGTGCATTGATATGAGGCTAATAGGCCTATAGTTGGAGGGGTCCCCTTTATCCCCTTTCTTGAATATTGGGATAATTACAGAACCCTTCCAAGTCGCTGGGATATCCCCCCCCACGAGCAATGGCATTAAAAACTGAGTGGAGTAAAAAGCCCCATATATTTGGCTCGGAACCGTAAAGCTCTCAGGGTATTCTGTCGAGCCCTGGTGCTTTTCCAGATTGCAATGTAGTTATTGCAGCCACAGTCTCTTCCCAGGTAAAACTAACTGGACCTACTTCTGACTCAAGTAGACAATGTATCCCGTCCTTAGTACTCTCATTGTCAGACTCCCTACCATCCCCAGTGGATAATTTCCTGAAGTGATCTTCCCAGACATGTGGTTGAATGAAGAAGTCCTCCTCTTTGACCAAATGGATTGCTCCTTTATAGAATAGATGCCAGAATAGCTGGCAATCTTTCATTCTGGACACCAATGCTAGTGCACGCCAGTTCTCTTAATACGGTACTGAATATAGATATTGACCGTTCCCATCCTCCCCTTGCGGGAGCTACTTGTAGGAAACAGGCTGAAGCACTGGCGAGTTGGGCAACAGGGTGGACACTTGGAGATGCCTGGCGGGTGCATAACCCATCCAGCCGCGAATACTCATATTACTCCCACACACACATGTTACATACAAGCAGTGACAGGATATTCTGTTCCATGTCTTTAGTCTGTAATATTTCACTGTCAACATATCTTGGAAAAACACTCCCAGACCACAACCCATTGGAAGTGACGTTAGAATGGGGTAAGGTCCCCACCCCGGTTTCGACGTGGAGACTGCAACCAGTTGCTCTGGAAGACCCGGTATTTCGCACTACCCTATCCACTGCCATAACAAACTACTTCTCAGAAAATGCAAACACTGCCAGTACACAACAGATAGAATGGGAGGCATTCAAGACTGTCATCCGCGGAGTAGCCATTAGTACCAAAGTAGGGGTTCGCGCTATGGTAGACACAGAGTTACTGGACTTAGAGGACTGACTAGGTAAGCTGGAAACGGAGGCGGCATTAGATGATGCCAATGCTGAAGTTTTACAGGAAGCACATATTAAACATGCTGAATTACTCGAGCAATTGCGGACCATAGATCATCGCACATACACCCAAAAACAACAAGCAGAGGCAGATAAAGCGGGTACATTACTAGCGAGAATTATTCGAGACAACCCTACTAATATCCCTATACATGAAATTACTACTCTTGAGGGAACCAACGTCAATACGCAATTTGATATTAACATGGCATTCCAGAAATATTATGAAATGTTATATGCGGCTCCTGTGGAACTAGAAGTAGTGGAGCTCAATGATTTTCTCACAGACTTAGAATTCCCCCAGCTTACAAATACACAGATAAAGGAATTATCAGCTCCTATCACAAAAGCTGAAATCCGTGCAGCAATAAAAGACCTTCCACGCAACAAAACCCCAGGCCTTGATGGCCTCCCCGTGTAATTTTACGAGACCTTCTCGTCACAACTGGCCCCCCAACTAGAAAAGTTATATCATGCCGCATTAGAAATAGGCTCCCTGCCCCTCACTACAAGGCAGGCATTAGTAACGTCACTACAAAAGCCTGGCAGAGACCCTATAGATATGACGGGATACCGACCCCTTTCCGTACTGAATACGGATTATAAAATCCTCAGTAAACTATTGGCCCGCAGATTACAACAGTACCTACCGTGATTGATCCACATTGATCAGTGCGGCTTTGTTCCAGGGAGAAGCACTTCTCTAAACATAAGGCACCTACACCAGATAATAACATCAATACCCACTGATAATACTATGGCAGGCTGTATTTCGTTGGACCTGCGACAGGCCTTTGATACCCTCCATTGGGATTACATGCTCCGTGCCCTCTCTCTATTTAGCATTCCACTGAAATACATTGAATGGATTCGCCTACTATACACGGACCCCACAGCCCGGGCCCGGACGGGTGCTCATATTTCTCGTTCCTACCCAGTGGCCAGAGGAACAAGACAGGGATGCCCATTATCGCCCCTACTGTTTGCGCTGGCGTTAGAACCACTTGCCATTAAGATCAGAGCAGTTGCGGGTAACAGGGGTATCAAACTAGGGACCACCACCCATATTATCTCTGCCTACGCAGATGACATCATACTTTATCTCAACAATCTCCGGGGCCCCAACCACCCCCTTCCTGCGGTGTTTCGGCAATTCCAAACACTATCTGGCCTGGCTATTAACGAATCTAAATCTAATGCCTATTACTTTCAGAACGCCGCATATACTGAACCGGTCGACTTTGGACGCTGGTCGTTTGCTGTCGCACCTGTTACTTTTAAATATCTGGGTATACATATTTATAGGCAACCACAGGATTTGCTGGAGGGTAATTTGAGCCGAGCCATTAAATCGCTCAGATCTCAGATTTCCCTTTGGGTTTCCCTACCGCTCTCAGTGGCGGGGAGAGATGCCATATCCAAGATGGTAGTGCTCCCTAGACTGCTCTATTTTTTCACTAATCTGCCGATCATAGTCCCGTCACATATATTCAAAACACTTAACACACTATTAATCGAATTAATATGGGGTAATGGGCGAAGGCGAATAGGGCTTTCAAAACTACAGCTAGGTACTGACAGGGGAGGCCTGGGAGCTCCTGACTTTCAGGCATACTGTTACGCTAGTCAGCTGCAATGGCTATCCTACTGGATAGCTGGCCATCACCTGCAGGAAATAGGCATGTCACAAGCAACATGGGAAAAGGGAGGGCTGCATACATTGTTGTTGCCCCTTCGAACTGCACCCCCACTACTAAAGATAGCTTTGGCCTACTGGAGGAAGGCTATTCAATATACTAAATGACTATGACTACGCCCATAAGCATCAAACATCCCTCTGATGGGGATCCCTATGCCGACTGGGATAATTTCCTCTAGGCAATTTCACAAATGGACTGAGGAAGGAGTAACCACGGTGGGAATGCTATATGCAGACAAAATGCTTATGGAGCACAAAGCATTTGTCAACGAGCAAGGTGTCCCGAGTTCGCTCTATTTGTTACATGCTAAAATCAGTAAATATATGAGAGGGGTCTGGTCGCCAGATAACACGGAGCCCCAAACGCATGACCTAGTTCATATGACATATCTTATGGGGAATGGGAGACACTTAACAAGATGGATATACAGAAGTATTCGAACGGATGCAGCAGTCCCACTTCAAGAGCTTAAAGAAAAATGGTCGGCTGACCTGGGGCACGAACTAACAGATAAGGAATGCCAATTGTTGGGCTGTCCTTTGCAGAGTGTCCTTTTGCCGCAGCATTGCTGAATCCTTTCCGGGATCAGAGGAACGTCTGGAGCAGAACCCGGGGACGCCGGCGGGACTACAACCCCCAGAATTCCTAGCGCATTGACATCGCGCTAAAAGGAAGACGTCGGCCCCCGGCGCCTTGTAGCCAGTACTCACCCATTGCCAATTGTTGGGCTGTCCTTTGCAGAGTGTCCTTTTGCCGCAGCATTGCTGAATCCTGTCCGGGACCGGAGGAACGCCTGGAGCAGAACCCGGAGACGCCGGCGGGACTACAACCCCCAGAATTCCTAGCGCATTGACATCGCGCTAAAAGGAAGACGTTGGCCAGCGGTGCAGGACGCGTGCGGGTACGCGCCCGGGCAAAGCCCGGGCAAAGCCCGGGCAAAGGGCGGGCCCGTCCATGCCCGTCGGAGCCCGGAGAAGGCTGGGCAATCACCCCCTAACATCTGGTTTAAGGTACTATTACTCGTTGCACTTTGTAGTGTATTCTATTAATTATGACAAGACGAAAGCAGGCTGTGGGAAAAGCAGGGGGAGGAAGTGTGGCTACTCTTGACGCGTTCCTGACTAGAGCAGCAAGCGTTCTCTCGCATGAAATAGAACTCACAGAGAGACGCCTGTCCATGGAACCACTTCTTCTTGTTAATAGGTCATCTACTGGAAGCATCGTCGAGATTGTCCCCACTACCCCGAGGTCACAATCGTTGTTACTTGATGACCTCCCACCAGGTCAACGGGTGTCATCACTGCTCACTCAATCACCTTCTACTTTTACCCCGAGTAATGAATCTCCACCCCCTACCAGTATAGTTAACGACCCCCCCTTAAAACAACGGAGGGGTCGTGGGATTGTTAAACCAAAACCAACTAAACCAGCAAGAGTGACTAAACCCAAGGCTGTAATTGTAAAGATAGCAAGACCGGACATTGCGATAGCGCCAATGCCAACGCCAGCAACTATAAGTGCCATGACCCGAGAGTTAGCACTGGATGATGTTTTTTGGGCTGAAGTCACCAAACGAATGTCTGCTTTACTCGATCCTATTTTCCTTAAATTAACTAAGATTGAAGAGATATTGGCTGGCTTCGTGCCCCAAAACGCACTTGTACCACCATCAACCCAGATTGCAGGTCCTGCTCATCCACTCTCAGACAATCTACAACAAAACGCCAGGGCCTGTGGGGATGTGGCCATTTTACCACTTTTGAGTATTCCCCCAGGTATAGTTGCAACGGTGGGTGTGCCACCTCTAGCTCACGATCATTCCCATCTTCAACCAACGGCCCAACCTTTATTATCCAGGGACAAAGGAGAAATGATACAGCAGGCGCACATGGAGCCGCGAGGGCTAGGGGAAATAGGAAAGGCACTTCATCCTGCAGGAATAGATCATCGTTCTGCAGTAATGGCCGATAATAATCTACAACAATGGCTCCATCTTCCACCGGCAGCTTCCCCTTTAGTTCTAGTTTTGGCCAATGTCCCTCTTTTGCGAGACAATCAGCAGGAATCCACCACGCAGCTTATGGACAAATGTCTGCATTGGCTATCTAACCAGCTTATGGATTGGGGAATGGGGAGCCATCAGCTAGCCAAGAAAATGATTATGGCCAGAAGAGTGAGGTGGGTGAGAAATTCAACGAAAACTTTTTCTGGGGACTGCGTAGTAATACATTGTAATGACCCTCACATTGGCACTTTTCTCCTTCGAAATCTTGATAGATTCTCTTCTGGGGACACGCAG
This sequence comes from Calotriton arnoldi, assembly GCA_963921515.1. NCBI lineage: Eukaryota > Metazoa > Chordata > Amphibia > Caudata > Salamandridae > Calotriton > Calotriton arnoldi. Next base: position 835,881 of record CAWUFW010002092.1, read on the forward strand.
ATTATTCCTTTAGCTCTGGAGTATTTCTACAAACAGGGCCCACTCTTAGGATATGAACAGAAGGGTAGGGCAAGACAAGGTCACCCGACGCCACGACACTTAGAGTTTTCAAATACTGTGCCGGGGGTTGGGCTTTATAATAGATTTGCTGCCCTTTCCGATATGGAAGCATGTGCTTGACCATTAACACCTATTCATCCCTCGCCCCCTATACTGGCAAATACTGAGCCTATTATGCAGAGTCTACCTTTACCTGTCTCTTCCCAGGAAACTGGGAATAGGAACATTATAGGCTTAGTCACATGGAATGTGGCAGCAATTGCCTCAAAAGCGGGAAACGTTGAGTGGCTCAATTATTGGCAAAAGATGGACATCATATGCTTTCAAGAAACTTGGGCTAAGGACCCAGTTTTCTTTGCAGGGTTACAGACCATACATACACCAGCTGTACCTTCGGCATCTGGTAGAGCTAAGGGTGGTTTATTAACCCTAGTGTCAAATACACTACTGGTACATGTAAAACAGGTGGGCCCCCAGAATAATTACTTTCAAATTCTCCAATTGGAGCTGATAAATGAGGGTCATTGGATATTGATTAATAATGACTTTGGGGGTAACATGAAACGAGTGGTTGAAGATTTAAATAACGAACTTTGATGAATTAATTTTGGAACACAGAAGGGCCCCCCTACCTTAATATGGTTGGGTGATTTTAATATCCATTTATGCAAGCACAGTGAGGTCAGTGTGTGTGGGATGGATGATCCGCAAGGCAACCCTCTTACACATTTTATTCATAGTGAATATGGAGACTCGCTCAATAGGCTATTATATACAAGGCACTTGACTATACTTAATAGTGGTAAGACAGGCCAAATAGAGCCAACATTCAGGATAAATAACTCAGAGTCTACGATTGATTTCATTCTAGTTTCTTCTGAATTACAGGATAGAATTGATCATCCTAGTACCACATTTACCTGTCATAGTGACCATGCAATATTATTAATTACTCTAAGCATCCCTCAAAAAGTGAAGAGACACCAACCATTAGTCAATAACATTATATTATCTAGAAACAACAGTTATCAAATGAAGTGGGCACAGATGGAGAAAAAGAATCTAGTCTCAGCGATACTAACTCAAGTGAGGGTGGACATTCTACAGTGTCTGGTTGAGGACGTTTCTCCCTCCCTCCTAGTCGCCCAGTTTAAAACCCTCCTAATAAAATTAAAGCGGCACTTGCCCGACATAAACCAGTAAATGGTATATTGCCTGGCCGTTGGTTTGATTCTTCATGTTCATTAGCCAAGAGAGCTCTTGACAGTGCCTTAAAAATGCAACCTAGAGTCCCGGTACTGATAAGATCACTTCGCAAAGATTACAAGCAGGCAAGAAGCATGCGTGTGAAGGAATTAAGGGAGAAGGCCTGGGATGACTTGGAACAAGCTGCAAGCGCACGCAACAGCAGGGAGTTTTGGAAGGTCATAAATGCCCCATATTTTAAAGACTCAAATGACCCATCTTTGGATACCCATGTAGAGGAAGCTGCATGGATAAGCCATTTTGAAAGCATTTTTGCCTTAGAATCTTCGCAAAACCTTCTTCAATCTGACCAATTGCCCCCTATCCAACGAATCCTGACCTTCTCACTGCATGAAAAGGTTTGGAAGCCTGCGTTAAAGGGAAAGCCCCAGGCCCAGATGGGGTCCCAATTGACCTTTTCCAGGCCAATTCTGACCTATGGGTCCTGCTAATAACAAATGTTTTCAATAGTATAGCGGTAGAGGGTCCCCCAGCATCTTGGAACCACAGTGTAATAGTTCCAATATTTAAAAAGGGAGACATGGGCTGTCCTAAGAACTATAGGCCCATCTCCCTCCTGGACACAACAGCCAAACTTATGGGGCGGCTGTTGTTAGCCAGGTTGGAAGAGTGGGCTCAAGAATGTAATATCTTAATGCAGACGCAATACGGTTTTCAGAAAGGTAAGGGTACAGTGGATCAATGTTTGAACCTCTCGCTTTGCATAGATAAGTATACGAAGGCCAAAGGCGGAAGGTTATATATAGCCTTCATGGATTTGTCAGCGGCCTTCGATTGTGTGTCCCATTCCAAACTGTGGTTGATGATGGAGGGTATGAGAATTGATCCCCCGATCATCCGTTTTATCCGTCAGCTGTACGCCAATGCCACCGCTTCGGTGCGCTATGGCAGAGATGGGGAATGTACGCGGCCATTCAAGATCGAGAAGGGAGTGAGGCAGGGATGTGTCCTCGCCCCGTTTCTTTTTTCTATCTATACTAACGGGGTGGAGGCAGCCCTGTCTGGTCATTCCCTAGATGTGCCAGAATTTGATAACATCTCACTCCCAATATTGGCGTACGCTGATGATGCGGTTTTAATTGCTAGGACTGGGGTAGCCCTCCAAAGCCTTATATCTTCATATGCTTCATTTATGGCTTCATTAGACCTCAGAGTGAACGATTCTAAATCGTTCATCATTATAGCGGGAGCTCCCCGAGGAGCAAAAGCGCAATACTTCCATCTAGCCTCAAATAAAATCAAGGTAGTTGATTCCTTTCCATACCTGGGGATCTTGTTTGATAACAAGCAATCTTGGAATAAACTGGTGGCAGCAAGAGCCCTGGGTATGGAAAGAGATCTCCAAGCCATAAAGGGGATTGCCAAAAAATTAGGCGCCAGCCCTTTGGACACAATTAAAACCATTTACCAAGCCAAAATCAAGGCGGCGGCAACCTATGGGACCGGAGTTTGGGGAATGGCACAAAGCGATCAACTGCAGAAAGTGGAAGACACCTTTTTCAAGTCAAGGGTCTCGTTACCACCCTCTACATCTAATTATATCCTACATTTGGAATTGGGACTTCCATACTTGCTCGACTCTATCAGAATGGCGCCCATCCTGCTGTGGCTCTCGATTTGGCGTAGGACTACAGTTAACTTAACCCAACGTATAATTGGTGATTGTTTGGGGCTCGAGGGACACAGCAGGATCGGTTGGCTCAGGTATGTGGAGGCGGAATTAGATGCAATTGGGCAGGGAGAATTCTTCAGGGATCCCACATCCTGTAGTAAGGTTTCTAAACGGAAAATTATTTCCCTTTACTTACAGAAGGCTAATTATGGTCGTAGGGAAAAGAACAGGCATTTACAGGCGCTTGCAGTCTATAATCAAATTCCGTCAAGAACGGGGGAAGGTTATAGTTACCTTTCCTCAGTGACTGTAGCACAACACAGATTTATTCTGTTGCGCTTTCGCCTGAATCTAATCCCTTTGATGTTCGGGCTTCCAGAGAAGAAGTTCAAGCATGCAGACTTGGGTCCCTGCCCCTGTGATAACTGCTCACCCCAGTCCGATCTACATCTGGCCCTGTTTTGCAAGTTTTACCACACTGAAAGAAAAAGGTTTCTCCTCCCAATTTTAAGGCCCCAAAAGTTTACGCAATGTAGAGTGGCACTGCATTTCTTAAAAGCTCTCTCGACTCCCCATGTTTGCTTTGTGGTAGCATCCTTTTTGTGGGCTTGTTGGAGGAATAGAAGGGCAAGGGGCTTGCTGTTATGAATTTTAACATTCAGGGATCAAATTGTACAGCCGATTTCGGTTTTAACAAGGTATTTAAAAGTTTAATACATTTTTTTTTAAACGCCCTGTGGCTGTTATGTAACTTGTTTTATTGTGATCTATTTAATGAAATTGTGCTTTTATGGTCTGTTTGTACATATATCGAATACAGATATGAATGAATGACATTGCAAGGCCTCATAGGCAAGCCAAAACACAGTGCAGCATTCCTTCACTCTATGCTGAGGATGTGTACCATGGGCTTTGCGGTATCCTTTGCCATGCAACACCAAAGTAGATCTCACACATCCTATGTACACGGGACACTAGGACTGTGTGCAAATAGAGTGCCGCCAAAGGGGAGATGAAATAAGGATACATAATTACATGTCTCTTTCTCATGTCCAATGACTAAGTGTCCAGCATTCCACAGGACACATTGTAGGAGGGAATTGCATAGATTGACCCTTTTTGGTGCTGGAATGTGTCCCTTAAAGCAGGACGTCATGTGAGGACACTAACTTGACACACATACATCATGGTGCAAGTGGGGTGATAGAACTAATCACCACCATGTGATCTGCATATGCGGACAAACCGTGGGTGTGCTGTATGTTAGGAAAAATGCAGAAACAACAATTGATGGACAGAATGCAGAACAATGTCATACATTCACCCCAGTACAGAGATCTGGGCCTAAATCCATTGTTTTTTTGCTCACTATGCCACTCCAGTTTGAACCCAGCCATATGCAAATCAGTCTTGACCCTGTGCCCAATGGGAACAGTCCAGCCCGAACTGTCAGGCCAGGTCCTCCCTGGACTGGAAACAAGCATCCTAGGACCGGTTTCGGGGTTTCACCCCTCATCAGCCAGGATAGCTTGACTCCAGTGGCATGGAGAGCACGGACCTGATTTGCATATGGCCAGGTCTAAACTGGGGTGGCATGGTGAGCAAAATAATGATGGATTTAACCCAGATCTCTTGACTGGGGGTGAATGTTTTGATTTGTTCTGCATTCCGTCCATCAATTGTATGTCTTTTGTATGTTAGGGAAAAGGCACATTCTACCCCTACATTTTGGAAGCAGGTCAGCGCAGTCATATTACATCCATTGCTGCCCAGTGGCAACAACTGCTAAATGAGGCCCTGTGTGTACATTCAATAGTGTCAAAGACCCTCACTAATGCAACACCATATAAAATGCAGCATCCAAACACCCTGTTGAAGCAAGGCAATCCCTGTTTCGAGTCTGTTTGTCCACATGCAAATCCCATGGTCATGAGGCATGAGATGTATCCCAGACTTGTGAAACTGAGAAATATTGTCATATATGAACCTCACAAGATCATGTCTACCATGCTCCACTACATCACTCATCATATACACACATCACATCCTATGTGCACACCGTTTTGTAGCACACAAGCCACTCTGTCAGTCCTCCAAGGCCCCAGACTGTGCAGCAAGGTGCAGCCTCATGCACAAACTACATCTCGCATGACAGCGAACAACACAGTTACCTGAGGAATTATGCACCTGCCTTGGAGCAATGCAACACAGGTTCAGCCAGCACAGCCACAGAACCCTGGACACTGATTCATGTGGAAAATATAGCCTGCATTGTCCACAAGCAGTGTGACACTGTAGTGTAGTCAATCTACCATTTGCACTGTACAGCGCACGATTAACACATATCTCAAACCCCTTGTGTACTGTCACCATAGTGGACACTGTGCACTGCCATGTGTACACTATCATGCCCCACATTGATATCCACTCACAATCCTTCCCATGGCAGTGCACATTGAACAACATTGACTCCAACTCTCAATGCCAAATATGTGTGACTGAAGTACGCCACATCACCTGATCCAGTTACATGTTGTCAAATCAGACAGGTGTCAGTTCAGAAATGGAAATAGTAGCCAATAGTAGACACAATAGATGAATGTGAGATGTGTCTGCTCAATGGCAAATTGACTCTCCTTACTGTTGACAAGTCAACAACTGAATGACATTGGCACTCACCAGTATGACAAATAGTAAGTAAATTACACCTGTATGTGTAGCACAGTGTCAGTCATTTCCAATCCCTACATGCTTGTGTGCCACACAATTTCATAGCACATCTCTTACAGTAAGCAAGGTGTATGAGTCAATCAGAACACATAACAGAAATATCAAAAAAATATAAAATTTAAAGAATACAAAAAATATATATGATTGTTTAGGATTCTATGTGTAGTTAGCTGATATGTAGGTGTAGTTTCTGTGTGAAGACGTGTCTTAAGGGGTTGTGGGGATTGATGTTTATCAATCATGTCATGCGAAATGTGTAGAGTAAGGTAGGTTAAGTTAAGGATAGTTTTAGATAGTATGTAGGATAAGATAGTGTAGTTTAGGTTAGATTAGTTAGTTAGAGTAGGATAGGTATTCTTATTTATTTTAGGTTTTCTATTGACATTAAGGCCCTCATTATGATGTCGGGCAGATGATACCGTCACGGAATTGGGACTGACCGACTTCCGGTCAGCCTTCCTGACCGCATGCTTAGGATGCAACTGCACATGGTGCGGTTGCACACTCCCATTTCTCTATGGATGCTGGTGCTGCAGCTGTAAACTGGCTATAGCACAAGCTCCCACAGGGAAATGGGAGTGTTTGTGAATCCCTGCACTGCGTGACAGGCACCTGACGGTGCCTGCCACTCAGTGCAAGGATTAACAGGGGGTGCCATAGGTGCCCCCCAGGCCTTCAACTGGAGGCCGCTGAAGCATGGGGGCCCTGCTAGGGGTCCCCAAAGTCATCTTTCGACAGGCTTTTCATGTCAGAAAGCCCGATATTAAAAGCCTGTCAGAAACCGACATCATAATCCCAACAGTGGAAACGTTAGCCTTAGGGAATTGCGTGCCGGATCCGACTGTCCAAGATCCAGCCGGAATGACCGGCCGGTTTGAATTCGGACCCCCGTATTCATAATACGGTGGTCGGAATTCAAACCGCGGATATCGGCTGCAGCTTTCCGACCAACATTCAAATCGGCCCCTAAATGTCATTGTTTGCTATATACAGGTCTACATCATGATTTACTGTGTGTGAGTTAGCATGTGTGCTCAGGTTATATTATGTACATGCATATGTCTTTGCTAGCAGTGTTTGGCAACATGTGTGAGTAGGTGTCTTACCTATGGACAGGATCAGTCAGGTTGGCCATGACTTTATATTGTCTAGCTACATACATTGTTGAGCAGTGCATGTGGCAATTATGATGGAAATATTAAATAGTGCAACACATATGATTTCTCTGTGTGAATACGCCATGCAGCATGCTTTGGAAGGAAGTTGTGGTCAATTTATTTGGCCAAATTGTAGGTTTGTGGACTCACACACTCATGGCTGCCCCGAAAACACTAACACTTGTAGCATTTATTTGTCAGTCCAAAGTTGTTTGCTTGATAGTATCCATGGGTAGACCTGCCACTTGTGGTGTGACTACATTCACCATTTATATAGACTGCATGACAACAGTTGAACTTCATGCTTGCAACCTTGAGTAACCACTTGCTAGTCAACACACACATAGAGGTCGGCAAATATGTTTCACTCTCACTGCCTAGCATTGTCCCTGACTCCAAACAACACATGTCCCTTTGGCAAGCAGTTGGTGTCTTTGCCTCACAGAATGCACAATGGTCAACTTGGTCCTTATTCCAACAGGCAGACAATACACATGTAGTACTAAGTGCATTTAATTACATATGCAAATGATGAAGTGGCTCTCAGGTAAAGTTCATTGGACAACAGCCCACAAAGATGTTTTGAGCCAGAGGATGTCCAGACAGAGTCCATGTGGGGAACATTTCATGGGACATGTGGAGGAGAGGAGTGCTTCAGTAAGGAGGATGACCACAATGTCATTAGGAAGGTTAGGCCAAGGTGAACAGGGTGAAATCAAAATGAGGACAGTGGCAGCAGATTTTCCCTGGCATGTTCATAAGCCAAGAGCAAAGGAGAAACTGGGTATGTGGCACAGATGACTGCAACCGGACACTTTTTTGTTGTAAAGAGGTACCGTACACATCTTCCTCCTCTGTTGTGTGTGGTGTCTCCCATGAGGGTGGTGTTGTAGGCGCAGTAGCCAAGGGAGGCACACACACATCAGGGGCAAAAGAGGTGGATCCCATGTCTGCAACAGCATTCATCTGTGCCAACACATGAGGCAGCACAGCAGCGAGGAGGATCAGCTGGTTTTACAACACAGCAGCAACATCACAGTGGTAGGCAGCCATGTCAACAAAGTGGGAGTCCTGCTTCTGCTCCATGGGCTCCCAGATGGTTCTTATTGCCTACAGCTGGTTGGCCACCTCGCAGGTGCCACTTTGGCAGGGCATTTGTTCATGCCTCAGCCTCATGACTCCAGCGATGTCAGCCAGGGACTGCTGGAGGCCACAGAGCGGAGAGTAGGTGCCTCTATTGGGATTATGGCACACACAGACTACCTCTGGGGTGGCAGCCGCGATATCCATCCCCATGCACACCTACTCAACCAACTCCTGCTTGGCTCCTACCGCAGTATGTTGGAAGGAAATCTGTGGGTCCCTGGAGTAAAGGAGTCTGGGTGGGATGACAGGTCATGCCTGTTGGCTGGTAGGCAGGGTATGTTGAGACCCCACAATGCTGTTGACCCTCCTTGTGTCCGGAGATGGTGTTCCGATGGAGTCCAGAAGTTCTTGAAGGGTGTCCTGGTCAATGGTTTGCATGTTGTCATTATCCCCATCATCGCTGAAGTCCGGGACAGATTGCTGGCCAGGAGGTGAGGGTTCATCCTCTTCAATGAGATGGAGAAATGCTATTGCTGTTCTCTCTTAGATGTTGACATGAGTAATCCAGTTGACAATCAAGGTGCAATAGATTTCACTTCCAGTTCCTCATTGATGCATAGGACACCTGTCACACAAGGGTATGAATTGCAATTCATACTGTATTTCCCTTTCAGATGACTGGATCTCAGCATTGTTCTCACTACCACTGTGCGCCTACTCTGAGTGGATCGGCCCTGTCATACTAGTCAGATTACGAACACTGACGTTCAACCCATTTCATCAGGACCAGAGTTGGTTATCCGCAGGGTGTCATACATTGTTTTTATCAGACTTGTATGTGTACATGCCTCCTCTGGCTGTTGCGATTTTGGTCCTGGCAGCCAACCTACTGCCACACAGTGATGGAACCCTGATCACACATTGACTCTCATGCGCCTATGACACCTACATCATCCGTGATCATATCCAGTGGACTGACATGGCAGGCTGTTATAGAGTGGTATGTATCAGGCAGCACCACAGATGGTAGTAGTGCTGTGAATGGTGGCATGTACTAACAGAGGGGCATATTCACATAGAAATGGCACAACACGGCGGTGCAAGAAATTTAGCAGCGCCACCCAGCATCATTTCAAAATCACAGGGATGCACCGTATTCACAAGAATACGGCGCACACCATGTGTTACCCCTTGCACTGGCACTATAAGAAACAGCTGAGTGCCAACACTGACACCCTTGCACCATAGTGCAAGGGTGCCTTCATTGGTGCATAATAATAGCTAACTGCGCCTACAAGGGATTTTTTTGTTATAATAAATCAAATCATTCAACAAAGTTACTTTGTAGTAAAGCCCCAGCTGGTGGCTAACAATAGATTATTCTGGACATAAGTTCATCAATTTTGATATGAATAATCAATAGTAATTAGAACACGGGTATAGATTTCTCAAGGTATAAACAAATTTAATATAAACAAAAGTAGAAAGGGGTACAGTAACTTATATCAAAAACATCATGACCGAGGCTAGTAGATGATATACAGAAATTGATGATGCCTTCAGGTCATGAGTGTAAACATCTATTCCAGAATGGTAACAATTATAAAGAAAAAGTCCAGACAAAAACAAGGAACAATTCCTTGGGGCAAGTAGAAGCTGGGGAAATAGATGAACTTGTCGACGTTTCGGTCTTTGTGGCATGAGAGTCCGTTAGACCATCCTCAGGACGAAGAGTTGCAAATATTAAATGTCCCTTTATACTGGTCAAACACTGAACGTTGAATCAGATAGATCACAACTATTCAGGTGAAGATATCCAGGTCACAGACACTGGAAAAATTATAGCGAGAGTGTCGCTATCACTGTTCGCAGTGATGGCGACAAGTCTGAGGAGACTGGATCCCCATGCTGTTTTGATTGAAACAAACAGCATCGAGTAGCAAATTCTGTTGGATTGCACATGAGAGTTCCTATATATCGTTCAGGAATCTATAAAATAATTTTTCCAGTGTCTGTGACCTGGATATCTTCACCTGAATAGTTGTGATCTATCTGGTTCAAAGTTCAGTGTTTGACCAGTGTAAAGGGACATTTAATATTTGCAACTCTTCATTCTGAGGATGGTCTAACGGACTCTCATGCCACAAAGACCAAAACGTCGACAAGTTCATCTATTTCCCCAGCTTTTACTTGCCCCAAGGAATTGTTCCCTGTTTTTGTCTGGACTTTTTCTTTATAATTGTTACCATTCTGGAATAGATGTTTACACTCATGACCTGAAGGCATCATCAATTTCTGTATATTATCTACTAGCCTCGGTCATGGTGTTTTTGATATAAGTTACTGTACCCCTTTCTACTTTTGTTTATATTAAATTTGTTTATACTTTGAGAAATCTATACCTGTGTTCTAATTACTATTGATTATTTATATCAAAATTGATTAACTTATGTCCAGATTAATCTATTGTTAGCCACCAGCTGGGGCTTTACTACAAAGTAACTTTGTTGAATGATTTGATTTATTATAACAAAAAAATCCCTTGTAGGTGCAGTTACCTATTATTAGTTGTCGTGCCCAAGCCTCCAAGGGTATATTGGGTCTCCCACTTTTGTGATACGGTTCATTGGTGCATGGCTGATCTTTTTGTACCAGTGCAGGGATATGCACGGGGCTGGCACACATTCCTGTAAATACAGCCCATCCATGCATATTTGCAATGATGCAGCTCAGTGCAGCTGATTTGTTTCCATCAATGCGGTACGGCATTTCGCTGTAAATATAGCCTATGGTCCTCTGGGGTACGTCACTTGCATTCACCCCCACACCCAGTCATATGTAGTGGATGAGAGGAGTTTAGGTGGTCCCTACCATAGCAGCTGACAGTTGTGTGCTCTGAGCCTGCATGCCAAGATAGCTGCGTACAATGTAATTTAATCTAGGTGACTATGGATGTGATTCTTGAAATGTCCCTATGTGTAGGTACTACCCATGACCCACATATCCCCCACCCCTCAGGTGTGTTGCTTCTCCTCTGAGATACCATTTTATGCTATGGATTTGCAGGCTAGATTAATGTGCATAGGCCCAGGTGAGACTGAGGGGCATATTTCATAAACATGTGGTGCATCGCCAGAAACCCCCTTGCTGCGCCATGGTGCAAGGGTGCCTGCTTTGGCGGATGTCTACTGTTTGCACAGCTGGCACTGGCAGAAAGGACAGGAATGCACTGTATCTTGTAGATACGGCACATTCCTGCCCTTTCCTTTTGATGTAGGGTAGCACAGCTAGAAGGCTTGCAGCCTGTCCTATGCCAACATATTATCAAGATGCCCATGAGCCTCCATTGATGTCATGTTTAACCATCGATGAGCCAGCATCCTACCCTTTGGCCTGCAGACAGTGCAGCAGAGCACTGGGACATAGCTGCCTCCACTGCATGACATTACATAGTTCCCCACATTGCCCCTTGTTGTGACTTACCCTGTTGCTGTTGTAGTTTGTCATAGCCAACACTGTCCTGTCCCACAACTCCAACCATCGACTCCTCGGAGATGACAGCGGACGCCTGCTCCCCCAAGGAATCCAGCTCCTCCTGGGGCACTGGACTACCACTTACGGTCTGCAATGCTGCCTTGAGTTTCAAGTTTTCAAGTTTCAAGTTTTAAGTTTATTTGATTTAGTTCTCAACTGAGAACAACAAATATTTAAGGAATAAAATTACATTAAAAATAGTAAAATGTGATTCTAGGACAAAATTAAAATAGATTTTAAAAATTTAAACATATTGTAACACACAAATTCGTTAGGCGGTACCTTACACAGAGAAATCAGGTTCTGTACCGAATTAATTTTACATTTTGTTCTTATTGGTTGTATGAACCTCTTTCTAACTACTACAACAGTGAGATTTGGACAAACAAATAACACATGTTCCAAATCTTGCACCCCGCCATTACAAGGATCACAGGAACTACTAACTTTTTCCTTTGAAAACCACTTAAAGGTGAATGATTTTAGAGGAAGTATCCCGAGTCGGAGTAATATAATGCTTTGCCTGACTCCATGCTTTAAATTAAAATGAATATACTGCTGCACTTTCTTATATACAATTGTTTCAGCGTATTGTTTATACAATAGCACTTTGGAGCAATGTTGGATATCAAGATCAAAGCTTAACCTTGGTGTTAAATGTTTTAAAAAAAGCTTCAAGTGAGCAGGAGTCCAAGATTGCAACAGGTCAATAGTAACATTTGATATTTTAAAAGCAATAGAAACATTTCTGCTAAATACATAATTCGGAAAGCCTTGTTCAAATGTCTCTATTTTTAGTAAGGATCGTAGGATCCTTGGTCCGCATGGATAAGGTTATATGCCCATCTTAAGATATTAGTAATGCCTCTGGCATAAAAACTGACTAATGAAAGTTCAAGACGAAGAACTTGTACCGGCACGGCTTGTGACATCTTAGTCAGTTTCCGGAGGACTTTCCCTTCTTTCAGTTCCAAATGTTTCCGTTGGCCTTAATGGGATATATTCAAGCGCATACGATAGTACTGGTGGAAGCTTAGAGCTATATACTTGAAGAAGAGGAGAAAAGTGCCTTTGGCCAGTGGAGGAGTATAATCGTAGGAGTGCCCCAACATGGACATCAACTTTGCGGCCCAGGTTCTGCAGGTGAGGCAAATTTTGCAAAGATTGTGAAAAAATTCTCCTTAGGTGTGTGTATTCCTTTACAGCTTCCAGCGGTTTTCCCCCTAAAGTCCAATTGTATTTAACATAACGTTTCCTTCCTGTAAACGGAACAATTTTTGTTTTAGTGATATTTGGTATTAGATCATTTTCGTCAGTGTATTTAGTAAGTGCTTGCAGATTCCTTTGAAGCCCAAATGGAGTTAGATCTAAGATGACTACATCGTCTGTATACATCATGGTGTGTATTTTATAAGATGCGATTTTAGGTGGAAAGTTGCTAACCTGTTTGAGGCTTTCCGGCAGGTCACTAAGATATAGTGAGAACAGTATGGGAGCTAGGAGGCACCCTTGCCGAAGGCCGTTAGGTGTAGCTATTGGGCTAGTAAGACCCTTCTCCCTCCCCATTTGAACTTGATACCATGTCTCTGAATACAGTGTTGTTATTAAATGAAGGAGGTTATCCGGAATTCCCATTTTTCTAAGTTTTCTCCAGAGCATTCCTCTATCCACCCTGTCAAATGCAGTCATAAAGTCGACAAAGACTGCATACACAACCTGAGCCTTGAGATTGGTTGCCAGTTTCTCTTTTGTCTTGCTCTTACAATTGTGCCAGCACTTCTTAAAGTCAGTGACTGTCCTCTTGGCTTCGGCAACGCTGTTCACCTTGTTCACTTTGGCCTGCCATATGGTATTTTTACTCCCAATGGAACTTTGGAGCTGACGAAAAGCTGGTATTGGTGCTCTGTTACCTCTGTGATCAGTATCTCATTCTCCTGATTGAACTTGCACTTCCTCTTCCCCTGGGACTCTGGCTGGCCATCCTGGCTGGTGTTGGGGTTGCTGGGGCTGTTGCATGGGGTGTGCTTACTCCTAGCTGCTCCATTGCTACCTTCAGGTAAGTGTAATTATTTTTTTACATGTGGCAGGTTTTTTTTGTACGCTAAGCACACAAAAGTGGCGCTAGGATGGCTAGATTATATTTTCTAGCCGCCAATTGGCAAAACGTCAACTTTGCAGCATTAGTGTGAAATTTTCTAATGACACGGCACACACATCAGCCTCAGTTTTTACGCCTGCTGCCTCTTCCTAATGCCTGCGGAAAAACAGCGGTGCCCAAGTTCTTGTAAATATACCCCATAGTTACCTAAGGTCACAAGTTATAGTTACTTGAGATATCTATAACTATAACTGTTGAATTTCTATGGGTTTGTGTGTGTAAAATCTGAACTCACCTATAATGGCCCTGTAACCTTTGGTTTTTTAGTATATAGCAGTCGCCAGTAGGTAGTTATAGTTAGGACCAAAGTTTCCATATGAAAAGCATCTTTGTTTTGTCAATAACTTTGGCGCCGCTAAAAAATCTTCACTAAATTTTCTAAAAACTTCCCCTTTTTGGTTCAGGTGCTTTGTTGAAAGTTTCGGGGTGATCCCTCAGGCGGGGGCCGAGAAAAAAAGGGGGGGTCCCAAAATATGTTTTCCCCATGTTATTATGTCTAAGGGATTTTTCCTTTTTTGGAACACGACTACAGCCCAAACCACTGAACGGAATTACACCAAATTTTGCAGAAAGCTAGATGTTTGTGATTTGGTGTAAATCCATTCAGAAATTTCAGAGATATTGAAGTTTAAAAAATATAGATATCTGGGAACCCAAATTCCTACTGAAACCCTACTGAAAGTTGAGTGGCTGCCAACAGTTCAACTAGGATGTGTTGGTAGCCATCTTCAGACTCGGTTGAACCGAGTCCCACAAAAAATGTAGAAAAATAGAAAAGGGGGCAGGGTAGGAACACCCTGATCTCGTAAGCCTATTGGAAGGTCTCACTGGGACCCCGCAGGGCCAAAAAAACAATTAAAAAGAAAATGTCAGCGAGATCTGTGGATCCGGCCGAACATTTTTACAAAAAGAAGCATTTTTTCATTATAATGAAGTCCCGCTCCCTGCTGAGGGTCCTTGGGGGCAAACAACCCCTCGTGTTACCTCCAGTAAGTCCCACACAGTGGGATTGCTAAGAAGTCTTCGGAGGCCACGCCCCCTTTCTCCACCACTCTGAAAACGCGTCTCTTGGTGCACTACTGACTGGGGAATGAAGTCCTCTTGGATGCTGAGGGAACTTGCGGCCAAGGAGCCCTCCTGATACTTTCTGTAAGTACTACACAGCGGGATTCCTGAGAGCTGGTCAGAGGCCCTGCCCCCTTTCTCTACCACTCTGCAAACGCCATTGCTACTTAAAAAAACATAGAAATTCACTGAAAAAAACAAAGTTACAGAGACGATATAGTTAGGAAATGGAGTAAAAAAAACTTAGAAATTCACTGAAAAGACCAAAGGTTACAGGGACGCTATAGTTAGGCTCATGCTTCACTCGTACACAACCAGTGAAATACAGCAGTAATAGTTAGATGAGCTAACTATAACTTGCACCCCAGCAATGCACTGCTTATGACCTCACACATTACATCACTCATGACATGGTCAGTGACATCACTGATGACATCTCAAATGACATCACTGATGACATCATCCACTCCCACACAACCATTCACAAACCCATTCACACAGCCATCCAGTACTTACACACCCACTCACTGATTCATAGATCTACACACAAACATATCCACTCACTCACCCATACAGGCACTCATACACCCACTCACCCACTAATACAGCCACTGACATATCCACTCATGCACCCATACAGCCACACACACACTTAGTCAGTCACCCATAGAGCTACTCACACACCTACTCACTCACATATAGAGTAAATCACACAGCCACTTACTCACCCATACAGTTACACACACACACAAAAACATACTTACTTACTGATACAGATGCTAACACATACTCTCACCTATGCAGTCACTGACACAAGCACACACTCATCCATACAGCCACTCTCACATTCCCTCACTCAGTAACTCATCTACCCCATCACTCACCTACATTGCCTTTCACATACTGAGTTACTCACCCATATACCACTGACACATCCACTCACCCACACAGCCATACAAACACTCACTCACCCATACAGCCCCTCACACACTCACTCACTAAGCTATACAGCCACTGACTCACCAATTCACTCATCCATACAGGCAGTCACACACCACCTCACCCACCCTCACAGATACTCAGACACCTATAAGGGTACTCAGACAACTAATCAATCACCCATACAACCACTCATGTACCCAATCACACATCCATACAGCCACTTAGATGCCAACTGACACACTGATACAGACATTCACACAACCAGTCACTCACCCATAGATTTATGAGACACCTAATCACTCACTTATACAGTCAGTCACCCCCCCACTGAATCATCCATACAGGCACTCATTCACCCACTGATTCACCAATACACCTTGGTACATATATTTAAGACTCATAAACTTTTTTTAAACACTCACAGTCACTGGATGATGTCATCAGTGATGTCATCAGTGATATCATTTGAGATGGCATCAGTAATGTCATCAGTGATGTCACTGACCATGTAATGAGTGATGTAATATGTGAGGTCATAAGCAGTGCATTGCGGGGGCACGAGTTATAGTTAGGTAAGCTAACTATAACTTCTGAATTTCACTGGTTTTGTATGAGTGAAACCTGAGTCTAACTATAACGTCTCCGCAACTATTATTTTTTTAAGTGAATTGCCAACTTTTTTGATTTATTCCATTTCCTAACTGTAACATTTATAACCTTTGCTTTTTTCAGTTAATTTCCAAGGTTTTTTAAATGCCTGTTCCTAACTATAACGTCCCAGTATGCTTTGTTTTTTTTGGTGAATGTATATATATATATATAAATAAATATATATATTACCTACTGGCGGTCGCAAGTAGGTAGTTATAGTTAGGACCACGTTTCCATAGGAAAAGCATTTTTTGATGTGCTTATAACTTTGGCGTCGTTTGACGATTCTTTATGAAATTTTCCAAAGAGTTCCTCTTTTCAGGTCAGCTCCTATCCTAAAAGTTTGGGGGGGATTCGTCAAGGGGGGGCTAAGAAAAAAAGGGGGGTCCCAAAACGTGTTTTCTCCATGCAATTTCCATACGAAACTTTAGACAAGGCTACAGTTCAAACTGCTGAACGGAATTACGCCAAATTTGGCAGAGAAAAGGTCTTGGTCCAGAAATCACGCTTTTGTTTAAATCGGGTATATCCGTTCAGTAGTTTTAGAGAAATATCAAAATTTCCAGATATCGATATTTAAGAATTCTGACATCTGATTGGCTGAGGCGTTACGAGCACGAGCTTGCGGCTCATTGGCTGCAAACTGTTGAAACTAGGAAGTGTTGGCAGCCATTTTGTTATTCACAACTCTCCCTATACAAGGCATCAGGTCCGTAGTTCTAACTCTGCGAGGCAACACTAAAAATATACCGCAGCTCTGTCTGTGCGAGATACCCCTTTCACGGTCCCTCTCCCCACATCACCAGCTCGCGGCTATGCCTTTAGAAGCCAGTCCGTCGGCTCGCAGCTCTGCGACTGCGAGCTGCCAGCCATTTTGTGACTCAGTCCGTCAGCTCGTATCTCTCCCTCTAAAAGGCATCGGATCCGTAATTCTACCTCTGCGAGGCAATACTGAAAATATCCCGCAGGTCTGTCTGTGCGAGATACTCCTTTTACGCTCCCTCCCCTACATCATCAGCTTGCGACTATGCCCTTAGAAGCCAGTCCGTTGGCTCGCAGCTCTGTGTCTGCAAGCCGGCGGGCCCGCAGCTTTACCTCTGTGAGCCACCTCGTTAGCTCGTTTTACGCTGCCTCTCCCCACATCATCAGCTCGCGGCTATGCCTTTAGAAGCCAGTCCGTCGGGTCGCAGCTCTGTGTCTGCGAGCCATGGGGCCCGCAGCTCTACCTCTCTGAGCCACCTCGTTAGCTCATAGCTGTGTCTGTGCTAGCAGGCCCGTAGGCCCGTTACTCTCCCTCTGCGAGTTAGCCCGTCAGGTTGCAGCTCGGAGGGCTCGCAGCTGTATCTCTGCGAGCCAGCCCGTTAACTGATAGCTATGTGTCTGCTAGCAGGCCTGTTGGCCCATTGGTCTCCCTCTGCAAGTCAGACCACAGCTCTCCCTCTGCGAGCCAGTACGGTGCTGTGCTTTTGCGAGCCAACAGCTCGTAGGTCTCCCTCTGCGAGCTGAGCCCACGGGCCACAGCTCTTCCTCTGCGAGCCTGCCCAATGGCCCGCAGGTGTCCCTCTGCTAGCCGAACCGCAGCTGACACTCTGCGAGCCGAAATTGGGAATATAAGGCGGCTCTAAAAAGAGCCTTTGTGTTTATTAGTTGGAGCTACATGTAAGTGCGAATGCACAGCTTCAGGTTAATCAGGAAAACTCGATTTCCTGATCTGTGAAGTGTACTCCATCACTTCTGTAGATATCAGCCATATCAAAACGTATGTTGTTGTTGTAGATCGACCCCATTCTATGGTCTCTGAGGTATGCAGACACAGCTTTGTTGACATTCTTCCTAGACTTTTCAATCTTATGACAAAATTGGTTTGACCATTTCCACTTCTGTCTTTGGCATATATTGGAATATACAAAGACAGTTTGAGGCAAAAGTAACATCAATTGTCCAAAGGTGTCCTTCATAAGCATTTCAAACCTACCCCAGTCAATGTGCCTAGATCGTTACCACCACAGTGCACAATCATGAGATCAGGGTGTTGGAGATGCAAACAGGTTTTAACCAAAGGGAGCAATTGGTGCCACTTCAATCCTCTCTGTGCAAACCATTTAATGTGCACATTTTGTAAACCTAGGTCTAAGTCAATACGTCTCTGTTCTGCATACCTCTTGCACCAGAAAACATAGCTATGTCCTACAATCCACACTAGCATTTTGAAGGTATGGCTAGAAGATATGGATAAATGTCTGTAGCTCATGCAGTCCGTTCGTAGAATGAGAGATAAGTTTAAACATGGGGAACTACTTTTTTTTACATACAAAACCTTAACAAATTGGGAGATGAAATGTATTGTGTCCTAAAAAGTAGGGTGTATATTAGTTTTGATGAAAAGCATCTTTGTGATTGGTTAATAAAAAAGCAGTTTATACGTGGAGTACATATTATAGGATGAAATTTGCTCAGCTCAACCACACCTGCTAATTGTATTTGGAAGGTGCAGTTCAAACTTGAAAGAATGGTGAACTTTTGACCTCCACGTGCCGTTAAATGTTGGAGAAAATGTTGCAAAAAAATATCAGTTGGTTTAAAAAAATGATGAACTTTTAACCTGCACGTGTCGTAGAATGTTCTAGAAAGTGTTGATACAATACGTTGAACTTTTCACCTGTATGTGTCCTTAAAAAAACTGTTTATATGGAAAGTTCAAAAATAACCAATAAAGAGAGGTTTTGCAATCGAAAAAAAAAAGGAACTATTCTGATTTGTTCTTTACATGTATTTATGTGTGGAGCAACAGGGAAATTGTGCCATTACTGGTTCCATTCTTGATGAAAGCGGTGCATTACATGTACTGTGTGACAAGAAAAGAATTGCATGCGTTTGTGACATTTGAAATCTGCATACCAACTACGAAGGTAAATTAGAAATTAAGAAGGTGTGTTATGTGTTTTGTAGTAGTGGTTAAGTATTTGAGACGATATTTTTAACTTTGAAAGTATTTTTTATTTCTAAATAACATAGTGTTAGTAAAGTCTGGTGTTTTATTGGTTCTAAAATATGCATAATGTGTAACTAGTTGTTAAACAAGTACTTTATATATGTTTAGGAGTTTTCACAAAGAAAAAGTGTAAGTTGTTATCTGTAAAAGACTGTGGGCCATATTCTCAAGACGAGCGATAACATTATCGCCGCTTTAGCGGCAGTTTCCTGCCGCTAAAGCAGCGATAATGTTATCGCCATTCTTGTGAATATAGCCCTGTATGGGTTTGGAAATTCGATGTAGCGTTAATTTCGATTTGTATATCTATTCCGCCGAGATAAACAGAATGTCGCACGTTTGGAAATTATGCTCAGTCTGGAAATAGTGGAGAAGGGGTGACAGTAGAAAATTCATGTGTTATTAACTTAACAGAGATGGGAAAAAAAGAAGAAATGTTATGTGCACAGTTTGTGGTCTCATTTTTTACACTGAGAGGTAGATTTCAATGTCAGTCAAGGCTGGTGTGGTACTGCGAGGCTTTGCATTTGGGTGTTCTTAGGAAATCTAAGTTGTTAGGGAGCGTTTCTTCAGAAGTCATTTTTTTTACATATGTGAGAGATAAAAAATAAATGAAAATGTTCTTTGTATATTTTCTGTACGATTTTGTTCACAGTGGTAAAGTAAATGTGATTATTAGTGATAGTAATTGTCACGGTGTGTTCCTCTGCTGAATATACGCAGGCATTTAAGTGGTCCAGGTGTTATCAGTAGTAGGCTCCGCCACCCCTTTAAGAGAGCCGCCAATTTTTTCATCCCAGTTAAAGCTGTTAATATACGTATAGTAAATGGACGATACATAAAAAGTTTGGAATTACACCTTCATTTACTCTGTCTACCTTGCACCACCATTTTGTGCCCCCAGCAGTACTGTTTATAAAAAAAATCTAATACAGCTTTTTGTATTATAAAAATAGCACTTATAGGTTTATTGGCATATTGGTAGAATTTGTACTATATAAAGAATGTTGCAATCAGTTTCAATGGTATAGAAATGCACTGTATTATGTAGGAAATATTACATATGCATAGGTTGTGATGTCATTTTTTTACTGTAAGGTACATTTGAGTATAAGTGAAAACAGGTGATATACTGCGAACCCGTTCAGAATGTGCACAGATTACATAGAGAGTAAATGGACAAAGTAAACGTGCACGTTGCTTTGTGTATGTATGCATGGTTTGAATCATTTGATGATACTTTAAGACATAATCTAAACACTATTTCTGCTTTACAATTGGGTACAGTGCACAGTGTTAGTAGTTAGTGACTAGATGCTGGTAAAGGGATTATTTATTGCTCGTTCAGTACGAAATAAAGGTGGAGAGGGGCGTTTCTTTACAAGAGATATTTTATAAATGTGTGAGAGATAAAAAACAATTAAAAATGTTCTTAGTAAATTTTCTATACGATTTTTTCACACTAGTAAACTAACTGTGATTATAAGTGATGAAAATTGTTAGGGTGTGTCTCTGTGCTGAATATACGCAGGACTTTAAGTGGACTGGGTGTTACCGGTGCTGAACACTGCTACCCCTTTTAGACACCCGCATTTTTTTTCATCCCACTTAAAACCCTCAATATACGTATATTAAAGGAACGGTACAATAAAAGTTTAGGGATTACACCTCCGTTTCCTCTCCTCATGTGTCATCCCCATTTTGTGCACCAAACAGTAGTGTTTATAAAAATTAAGTAAGAGAGCTTTATTTAGTATGAAAATAGCACTTATACCTTTATTAGCATGTTCATGGGATCTGTAGTGTAAAGAAAAGGTCGTAATCAGTTTCAATGGTACAAAAGTGACGTAACATATGTTTGAAAGATTACATGGTTTTAGGAGTAAGGTATAGAGGTAACAAATAAGCAGTATAGTTTGTTATGTTTAAACGAGTATGTAGTTTTGTAAATCAGATACGGCGTTGATTTGTGCAGCACACAGTACACCCACAATGACCCTGGAACATGTCCCTGAATGCCTTGGCACACTGCAGCACACATCCAAACGCCAAGTAGGCCCCCATCCACAATGTGCACAGAGTGCCCCCCCTATCACCAATATCACAACCTACCCTTGCACATATGCTGAATCCAGCAAACCAGCAGATCCGTGACCCACACTGACTATGCAAGTAACACTGCATTTCGGATAGCATAGCAGCTGCGCAAAGAAAATGACATGGCCCACGAAGCGACATGGACGGAGCCAAGTGCGGATCACATCCTCAAAGGAGCAGGTCACACTCCGACGTGTCCGCGTGCAACCACAACCCATGCCTTACAATACACGCAGCAGACCAACAATGCACCAGGCCACAAAATAAGTCCGCGAGCACACATCACCCAAGTCAAAAGCAAAACAGGCCCCGAAAAGCACACAATCCAAAGGCACCCCGTCTCAAGGGGAGAAGGCTACACGAAATCAGAGCTGCAGGGGCAATTCCCCCACAATGCAGCCCACACACATAGCAATCACAGAACATCAGCAATGAAGGCAATGTGGTACAAAACTCCCCTCATACGGGTTCTGTGTCCGGTGTGTATGGCGGGGTGATGGCTGCATGGCTGTGTGCCCCTGACACATCAGACTGCGTAGGTGATGGGGCTGCATCAGATGTCGTCCAGCACCTATGCAAAAACAATGTCTGGCTCACAGAGGCGGAGCTTGCCAAAGGGATACACCCCCATTGCACATGCGACAGTCAGTTCTTCCCTGTGTTGGGACGAGGCTCATTGTGGCACACGAGTGGACAATCTTTACAACACACCTCACAGTTAGACACCAGTGGAGTGGCATAGGCTTTATTGGCATGTGCGTGTCAGTACGGACGAGGCAACGGCCACAACAGGCACGGACATGCTTAAGACACTTACACGCAGCATGGGTACATGTCGAGGGGCAGATGATGTTGGGGCTCAAATGGACAAGATTGATCACATATGGCAACGCTCACAGCCCACCTTGCCTTGCTGGACGAGTCATGTGTTGTTTGGCATCTGCACAGTGCCCCGTGTGAGGGGGCATGACTGACTGTACATGGGGTCTGCATGGTGCTCTGCCTCCGGGGTGCGGCAATTGTCTGCTCTGTCGACAGTGATCAGGTGTGAGGGTCCGACAGGTTCGCATGTCGTGCTACATCGCCATGTGTGTGCTCTCACCCAGCAGTGTGTCCCAATTGGCAACGTTGCCAAACGACGCTGTGTTGCTCGGACCATGGACCTGCGTCACCTTGGACAGGTGTGTGTGCACACGCGTTATTCCACGGACATGCATCCAGAGCCCGACCGAAGGGAGACGATTCCTCTGTTTTGGTGGGATATGTGAGCAATCCCCACTGTGCAACAAGTTGTTGGGCCATGTGCTGTGGGTGGCAATAGGATGTGGCTGCAGGTACGTAGTTACTCGTCCATGAATGCCCGTGCAGCTTCATGTACAATGTGTTTCAATAGTACGTCGTTGTCGTGTTCAAGGAACACCAGGGTGAGCCAATCCATTAGGTGGTCCGGGTAGGTGTGCTCAGCCCACGCCGTGTCACCGATCCGCAACACAGCCCAATAGGGGAGCGCCTCGATGTGGTCACTGCAGACGAGAAATTGTGCCATCTCCCATGCACAACTACCAATACATACGCAGTATGTCAAGGCATCCCATGCACGGCTGTCTCGGTTACACTCCTGTTCGTGATCCAACAGGGGGCGCAAACACAAGTCATAGTCCAATTCATCAACAGTTGTGTTGGATAGGCAGAGATCCATGGGACACTCGAATGTGCATGTTCGGCAGTGGAACCAGGGCTGGACGCAGGTGACGTGGGCAATGCGGAAGCTGAGCCTGTAACTGATCCGCAGCACTGCCAGTGGCAGTGCGCCCAGTAAATGCAGCATACGTGCACGGTACTGTTCCACGTGACGGGTGTTGTGCATGTGCCCGGTATGGCCTGCCATTGCGTTGGTGCGTCTCGTGAACAGGCACTCTTCTGGACTGCGGCTGTTGTGTGGAGGATATGCCACAGCTCTGAGCAATAATTTGAATGTGTGTGCAACGTTGTGGGACATGGGTTGCTGTTTCCGTGGGTGTCAAGGCCTTCCCATGCGGGGGTACCACAGGCAGGGGCTTCTATGTGTGGGCTGTGGATAAGTCGGATGGTTTATTTGCGGAATGCGTGGTGTGGGAGTCGTCCCCATCTGCCATTGTATCTCTATCAGGGTGTTCCAGGCGCGTTCGGGACCAAGGTCAGAGGTGCAGGTGTCCTCCCGGCTTCTGCATTGGGACAATGGTGCTTTCATCCCTGATGTTTGTCTCACTACTACTTTCGTTTTGGGAATGTGATGTGGCTTTGGCGCTGAGATTGGGACACAGCCTTGGGCTCATGGTGTACGGATGGCGATGCACACACATATGTTGGCATGTGGAGCCAGGTGCCCGTGCGTCCTTGCGCTGCTTGTGCTATCTCACTCCGTCTCTCTCCCTCGCTCTCTCCCTCTGTTTCGTTTGTTGCGCTCATGGCACACCATCTTCTCTTGGATTTGGTCTACCGGACTGTGTGCTACGGATTGTCCAGTGGGAGCAGCTAGGACTCATCCTAGGGGTTGTTTCTGCTTTTGTTTGTGTGGTGTTTTGTGTTGGTGGTTGCATTGCTGTATGACTGATTCTCCATTTTCTGGTCACGCATGTATGTTTATTTTGCTGCTTGTGCGACATCAGGCAAGATGTTTGTTTTGGGGTTGGTGGTGTTGGTGTGCAATTTCTTAGTCCGGTGTTGGGGTGGTGCCGGGGGGTGTTCCGGGTGTGGGATGGGGTCCTGGGGTGTTGGCGGTGGGTGTTGTGGCCCTGTTGGGTGTCCGGGCCGCATGATGAGTTGCTCCATGGCATCTGTTGCCCTTCGGATGTGGCCCTGGGCTGTGCTCCCTTTTGTGGTGCTGGCTGCC
The DNA here is from genome assembly GCA_963921515.1 of Calotriton arnoldi. Taxonomy (NCBI): domain Eukaryota; kingdom Metazoa; phylum Chordata; class Amphibia; order Caudata; family Salamandridae; genus Calotriton; species Calotriton arnoldi. The sequence goes on from CAWUFW010002092.1 coordinate 860,103, forward strand.
GTCCAACTTTACACCAGGTCAGAGCAGGTGTAAATTTCCTGGTGCTAACGCGCCTTATCGCCGGTTTTGTGTTTTTATCGCGGATGTGGCTGGTCGTTGTGAATGTTGAGGTGTGCTGTTGTCTCGGCTTTTGTCACGGGAACGCCTACTCTGCATCTCATTAGCGATATTTGCGAGGGTCCTCTGTGGCGATGTTTTTTGAGGCTGCTATCGCGGGTATACTGGTGCTGTGGGCTGTTAACACCGGCTTGTGAATGGGGGGTAAATTTATCACGAGTTTGGCTGCGATAAAGTGCCGTTAATTCGGCGATGGCTCCTTGTGAATATGTCCCTTAATCTTTCCCCCTCTCCATCTCCATGTCGGTGGTTTTTGTTGCTGTCTAACAGTTGATCTGTACTTGTTTATGTACATCCACAATGAAATGTAAGCCTGTACCATATTTTTGCTAATATGGTGCAGTGTTATGCTTGCTAAGTTGCCGATAGAAGTGTTAAACTAATAAGGGTAACGTTTACATGTGCCATTTAGTTGAGAATATCACTCTAAGTATACAGATAACAATTTTACAAAATAGTATCTACAAAGTTATCTGTAGTGGGTTGCAGAGGAAGTGGCGTGGGACGGTGGGGTGCATGGGACGGGGGTGGGGCGGGGGGCGAGGGGAAAAGTAGGAGGTAGTGGAGTCACATATAAAATGGGAAGGTGAATCTAAATAATTCAATAAATACGTGCTGTATGTCGGATGACACTACCTGCCACCCTACTGTTCCCTTATTCCGCTCCAGTACCATGCAGCATTTCCTCTGCAAGCCGCCACTGGAACTTATATAATTGTATGTGATTATTTTGACATATTGAACAGATATAACAAATAATTGAAACTTTTTTTTCATTCGCAGAAAATTATTTTGTTTGGATTAAAAATTGAAAATGCCTAGAAGAACTGAAAAAAAAAGGAAAAACAAAAAGGCAATCTACTTAAAGAAAAGTCAAAAATATGGATTAGAAGAAAATCAGAGTACTACAAAAATAGTTTCTTCTGGTAAAAACACTAGACAATTTCTAAAAAAAGTACTACGAACATTTAATGAAAATAACATCACACAAAGGAAAAATAAAACATTTTCAAGTAAGGAGAAGCAGACTTCGACTTCAAATTGCAAGAAAAAAAACCATGATAAGGAAAGAGTATTTGTTACCCGTAGACAAAAACAATTTCAAGAAATTCGTCAAAGAGTTTTTCGAAATAGAGTAATTCAGAATTTAATAAAAGGATGCCGCAAATATAAAAAGAAAGTGCTGCAATTGAAACAGAAACAGCGTGTTGAAAGCATAGTGGATACTGCTTTTAAGTTAAAACAAAAAATATTCATTTTCATTTTGAAGAGGATGAAAGTGTTGGATAAAACAATGAAGATTCTGAAAGACAAAAGTAAAAAAAAAGACGTGTGAACAGAAGCAACTTTTGTAAAATCTTCAGTGGAAAATGGAAACATACATCTAATAGTGAACCTTTTTTTAATGAAGAGAGTTACTTCCAAGAAAATAGTTTACCATTTGCAGTTGATACTGGAGGTCGTTGCTACGAAGTTCAGAATGGTTGTCCTGTTGCAAAAGAGGAAATGGTTACTATTAGTGCAGAACAGTTAATAGCTGAAGAAGTGCAAGGGAAACGCACACAAGCTCCTGTGTATAAGTGGGGTTGTAGCAGTATTTGTAGTATTCGACAGGAATCTATTGATATAATGCGAAATTTGTTACGAGAATATACACAGAAAAGTGTAAAACAGAAGATTAGGTTGTTACAAACACTAGATCCTTGTAATGTAAGAAAATATACTGAGAAACATGGGCATTCTCTGGCTTGTCTTTCAAGAAAAGTGTGTAAAAGTGTTTTTCATCACTTAAGGATGTTAGCAGTACACCATTCAGAAATGCGGAAGTTTGTAAGGAAACTGTACTATGTAAAAAGTCCTGCATTATGTTTAGGTGAACTAAATACAGCTCTTTTACACGGTTCTTTATCAGATGTACAAAAAAAGTGTGATGATATTCAGTTCCGATATTTTGGTTCAGAAGAGCAGTGTATAGAAAGTGAAAGTTTGACAATTACAGATGTTGAAGAAGATGGGAAAGTGATTATGATTGATCAGTTTGAAGAAGAAATTGGAAAGTTTAACATAGTGTGCTCTGAAATTCCAAACTATGTTTGTGTTTGTTGTCGACGTACTAATTATAAAATTCAAACTAGGAATGTTGATTTGTATTTGAAATCTGAAAAGAAGAATAATGATAAATGGAAAGAATTTGCAACTTACTTGTTAGTGGAAGGTCAATTTGAGTTAGGCAGTGATCAACGTATTTGTAAATATTGTTATAACAAATTAGAAGAGAACAAAATGCCCGCTAGAGCAGTACATAATAAGTTAGAATTAGTAGCTATTCCGGAGGAACTGGCAGATTTGAATACATATGAGTCAGTTCTAATTCAATCTGTTCATCCATTTCAAACTATAATTCGCATGGAGCCTAAAACAGGTAAACTGCCACCAACAGACTTACAAAGAGGGCTGAAAGGAAGAGTAGTGTACTTACCTTTGGATTTTAAGAAAAATATTGAAATTGTTGGTGGAGACAAAGATGAAAATGAAGCAGTAGTCATTCTAGTAAATGGAGTACCAACAAAGAGTCGGAAAATATGGCAAGAATTTGTGGATGTTAAAAAACTTCAAAAGGCTACGTTATATCTTGTGGAGAATAATATTTATTATAAAAGTGTAAATGTGGAACAACAGGTAATAAGTTTGGAAGATGAATCTGAAATTTCAAGTGGTCAAATAGAGAAAGTGGACAAGTCAAGGAGTGAAGAGATTTATGAACATTACACAATATGTCCTCTACATTCAAAAGAAGTAATAGGAAACAGTATTGAGTTATTTCAAATGAAAAAAGCAAAGGGAACTCCAATGAGTGTATGGGAGAAAAGCTTAGAAGCTCGTTGTTTTCCACAGCTGTTTCCTACTGGAGAAGGTGGACGATATGATGACCGACCTGTACGTATTCCAGCTTCAGAATATCGCTCAACAAGATTATACTCTGAAGATCCTAGATTCCGGCAGTGTATACCATATATATTTCACCTTTTGTTTGAAAGTGATCTGTCTTCTCTGTCCTATGCAGTGAACCACATACTGAAAACTGGAGTTCATCAATCACTTCTTTCAGCGAAAGAATTTGTGGAGAAAGTTCAACAAACAGATGAAAATTTAGAAGCACAGTTAATTAATTTGATGGCATGTCAACGAGGAACAAATGAGTATTGGTATCGTCGTCATGGAGAACTGAAGTGTATGTTACGGAACTTAGGTACACCAACATGGTTTGTGACACTTAGCTGTGCAGAGTATGCATGGGAAGATTTGCTTGAATTTCTACGAGAAGCAAATTCCAATATAAAGAATGTTGAAATGAAGACACCTGGAGAACTGTGTTCTTTGGATCCTGTAAATGTGTGCAGATATTTTAATCATAGGTTTCAAGCTATGATGTCTTTCATCTGCAATAAAAAGAATCCACCTCTTGGAGAAGTTACCGATTTCTTTTGGAGAAAGGAGTACCAAGCGAGAGGTGCTCCTCATATACATATGCTATTGTGGATCAAGGATGCACCTAAATTTGGAACTGATTCAGATGAAATAGTATTGTCTTTCATTGAACAGTATGTGACATGTGAGATTCCAAGAGAAGGAGGAGATAGAAGCTTGAGACAGCAAGTTTTACGTTTCCAAAGTCACCGTTGTGGAAAGTACTGCCGACGAAAATACAAGTCTAAAGGAAAATTTTATACCAAGTGTCGGTTTGGATTTCCACGTCCAGTAATTTCTAAAGGAAGAGTAAATTCTTTTTTTCTTCTGTAAGGCACACAATAACTCGCAAATCTCCAAAGAATACCTACAACTTGAAAAGAACAGAACTGTCAAAGTATATTAATGACTACAATCCGGTTATTTTAAAAATGTGGAATGCAAATATGGACATCCAGTATGTTGCAGACAACTCAATTGCTGTTGCACGCTACGTTACATCATATATAACGAAATCAGAAAAAACCGAGATGAAACAAATGTGGGAAGAAATTGCACAAGAGAAAAGCCTTAGCAAAAAATTGTACAGCTTTACTTTGAAAATGCTTTCCCACAGAGAAATTGGATCGTATGAATGTTCAGACCGCTTGTCCTCTTCAAGTTTATATTCAAAATCACGAGGGATCATTTGGGTAAGTTTAGGTCTTGCCTGCTCACGAAATAGAGTGTTGAAATCATTAGAAGAAATTGAATACTTAGCAGCAAATGAACCAGACAGTACAGAAATTCTTAAAACTAATATGTTGGATACATACTATCCGAAAAGGAGTCGACATCTGGAACAGCTATGTCTGTATGAAGTACTTCAACATTACAGCTTCAAAAGAAATGTTAAACAGAATTTAAAACAAGGAAAATATGCAGTACTTGGATGTCATGGATGTTTAGTAAAACACACAAAAGGTAACCTTATCAACCACAAGAAACTCAGTTGTGAAACTCCAGACAAGCGAGAATTTTACTATTTAGCACTTCTCCAACTGTTCAAACCATGGCGTAGCGAAAGTGAATTACTTGGAGATTTCGACTGCTACGAAGATTCTTTTAATGCATGTAAAGATAGCATTGCATGTTCAATTTTCCCTACATATTTAAAAATGTTGAATGATGAAGTTGAACAGGAAAAGACTATTACAGCTGAAGTTGCAAATGAAAGTTCTCAAGATAGTCAAAGTTCTGGTCCATGTAGTCAAGATCCACTTGGACAACCAATAGTGGAAAATGAAGCAGCGATTGCTATGCATGAAGTGGAAATTGCAATGCAACAAGCACAAGAGGAGAATATTACATTGGAAAAGTTAGAAGAACAAGTAAATATTGAACAGAAAGAAATATATGTACAAGTGAGAGAACAGATAGAACATGGTTTGTTGCATGAAAAAAAAGAATGTGTATGTTCATCATTTAAACCTATTCTGATGTACATCAGTGGTCAAGCTGGAACGGGTAAAAGTTTTTTAATTAAAGTTTTGACCAGTTATCTTAAAAAAACTACTGGTTCACATTTATCTTGTGTAGTAACAGCTCCAACTGGATTAGCTGCGCACAATGTTAAAGGAATTACTTTGCATAGATTACTAATGTTACCAGTTGAGCATGATAATAAATTAGAATATCAGAAGTTGTCTGGAGAAGCTTCTTATGAAGTGTCAAGAGTGCTGAAGAAGATGAAACTTTTAATTATTGATGAGGTGAGCATGGTCTCAAACTTAATGCTTGCTTTCGTGCATTTAAGAATGCAACAGGTATTAAAAACAGATTACGACGTTCTCTTTGGAGGAAAACATTTAATTGTATTTGGAGATCTGCTACAACTAACTCCTGTAAAAGGAGAACCAGTCTTTAAAACTCTTCTACATGAAGACACCAGGAAATCTTTGGGAAGTATTGGAAATGTGAATCTCTGGTTAAATTTTGAATATAAAGAACTCACTCAGAATATGCGACAAGCAAGTGATGAAGATTATGGAAATATTCTGAAAGATGTAAGAATTGGTGTTCTAAGCAAACATGGTAAACAAGCTTTACAAAGTCGTCTACTAAAGAACTTGTTTACAACTAAAAACACACCAGCAGCAGTACTGTACAAGAACATTGTAGAAAAAAAGTCTATACTTTGCTTAATGCCTACACTGGAAGAGTGTTATACATTTAATCAAGAGCTTCTGAAATTGGAAAATCAAGAAATAGTTCACATTGAAGCTATTGATAAAATCGAGCATCAAGGAATAACAATTCTTCTTCCAAATAAACTACAGACTAAGGGGTCGATTCCGATTCGGGCCGGAAATCTCTCCGACCGAGCCGGACCCGGAGAGATTTCCGACCGAATCGGACCCGTGCAGTCCGGACCGAACGAGTCCGATGCATTCGTATGCCACCGGACACGAGTCGGTCGGACTCCCATCGAACTCCAATCGGGAGCCGGTCGTACAACGCCGTACGCGGGCTCCCATCGCCTCAATGGGTGCGACGGCGGACAAGGGCGCCCCCACATCGAGTACGGCCGACGATGCGCCTCGCGGCGTACACGCACGAGCGTAGGGGGACCCATGGGTCCCCCCTGTGTGCGCCTCGCACGCGGTACGCGTACAGGGGGTCCGACACGGACCCCCAAAGTGCGGCTCCGACAGCGAGTTCGAGTCGGACCGGCGCGAGTCGGTCGGAGCGGTCGAGGTGCGCATCGTACTTACCCGGCCGGAAAACGTCTCCATTGCGCGGTGCGAACTCGTGTCCGAGCGAGTCGGTCGGAGCGGTACGATCCGGGTACGAGTCGGTCGGAGCGGTCGGGTCGCCCGGACGAGTCGGTCGGCGAGTCGCATCGTACTCGCTCGGCCGGACCCGCGTACGGTTCGGTCGGGAAACAGGGCTCCGAATCGGATCCGGTAAAGCCGAATCCTATTCGGAGCCCTACCGGCCAAGATCGGAATCGGCCCCTAAATTGGATTCTTTGGAAAAGTCTGTATCAAAAACTGCTGGCTTAGAATTTTTTTTAGATGTATGTATAAACTGTCGGGTAATTTTGAGGCGTAATTTGAATATAGAACAAGGTTTAGTGACTGGAGCAATAGGGAAAGTTGTTGAATATGTAAAATATCAAAACAGAAATGCAATTGAATTCTTGAAAATTAAATTTGATCAGATTGCAGAGGTAAAACAAATTGAGCGTTGTGCTGTACGTTTTTTGCTGGTAAAAGATTTGTATGTTCATAGAAAACAGTTTCCTTTCTGTTTAGCATATGCAATAACCATTCATAAATCTCAAGGTTTAAGTGTAGATAATGCTTTAGTAAATGTTGGAAGAACTGTGTTTGAAGAGGGAATGGCATACGTTGCATTATCTCGAGTTAGAACATTGTCTGGTTTGTATTTAATTGATTTCGATGAAAACAAGGTTAGTGCTGATGTAAATTGTGTAAGAGAATATAATCGTTTAAGAAGACTTTATGCACCAACTTTAGGTGAATATCCTATTTATGAAAAACGTGCTGTGTGTTCAAAATGCAAACATGTTGATGAATCAAGTGTGGTTGAAAAGCATAAAAAAATTCAAGAGAAAAGAAAAGATGCAAAGAAACAGAAAATACAAACAAGTGATGATGTTGTGGGATACCAATTTGAAAATGCTTCTGGTGTCAACTGCTATGGTAATGTTATTCTAAACGTTATATTTTATCTAGAAGATCTTTATGGTGAAATTATGGAAAGTCAGGAAAAAAGATTTATGTTCTGCACTTTATACTTTATTTGAACAATTGAGAACTGACAGAAGTAAGATCCACTACTGCTTCTGGTATTCGACAACTCTTGGATACATGTACTGGATCTTTAACGTTCAGTCCTAATATACAACAAGATGCACAAGAGTTTCTGATGGTTAAGCTTGGAGTATTAGAAGATGAAGGAATCCAGATTGAGAGTTTATTTGGACTCAGTTACAAATGGGATCACAAATGTGAACAGTGTTCATTAACTTCTAGTACTATAGTTGACAGAGAACGATTTCTATATTTAACAATACCTGACTGCAAATCTGTACCTTTTCCGAAATTAGTAAAAGAAGCAAATCATGATATGAAATGTTCTCATTGTCAATCAGAAATGTTATCTACATTATGCCTAGAAAGATATGGAAAATATGTAATTTTAATGCTACAACGCTGTAGACCAAATGGAAGAAAAGTGGAAACGAAAATTAAAAATGTTGTTGCTAGTCAAGTATCTATTTCTGGAAGAACTTTCACAACACTGGCTATTGTTTTCCATGCTGGAGCTACTACCACATGTGGACATTATACTGTATGTTTAAAATGCAAAAATGGTTGGAGTCACTGCAATGATACACACTTGGAAATTAAACCGAGATTGCCTTATGAATTACCCAACTCATACTTGATATTTCTGAAACAAAAATTTTAGATACATTATTCGGCCTAGAGGGAAAATGGGAAGATGCTTTAAGGAATTGATACTGGATTATTTAAAAAAAAAAATTCCACACATTATTTGGCCTTGAGGAAAAATGTCAACAGAAACTACACAGTAAAGGTAAGATTTAAAAATTGGAAATAGTATTGGATGTGTTATTTGTGTTGATTTGTTATTGTGGTTGTAAGAGTTAGTCATTTGTTTTTTTTAACAATCTAGTTGATTGTTTTTTTTTCCCAGCTGTTTATGATGATACTACACTGACATCACTGTGAATAGTGAAGTTAAGTAGAATCTGATAACAGCAGAAAAAGGGAGAAAAAATATGTTTTGAAAATGTTATATTATGTTGTATTATTTGATAAGTAACAGTGTAATTTGTGAAATATATTACATTACACAACAGTTTTACAGTTTATTTTCTTTTCTGTAGCGGAGAAGTCAGAAAAAAACAGTACTAATGACAAATAGCAGAATAGTAGTTTAATATTTAAAAAAAAAAATCAAATTCACTGAAAAAAACCATAGGTTTTACAGACGTTATAGTTAGAAATTAGCATTTGAAAAAGCTTTGAAATTCACTGAAAAAACCATAGGTTTTACAGACCTTATAGTTAGAAATTAGCATTTAAAAAACCTTTGAAATTCACTGAAAAAACCATAGGTTTCAGGGACGTTATAGTTAGCTGGACATTTCACTCGTACAAAACCATAGAAATTCCACCGTTATAGTTAGTTCAGTTAACTATAACTCGCGCCCCCGCAATGCACTGCTCATGACGTCACATATTACATCATTCATGGCATGGTCAGTGACATCACTGATGACATCACTGATGACATCTCAAATGCATTTATAAGAGACTGCTAAGGCATTCTGTCCTGGAGGCGCATTTTTACCAAATAAAATGCTGTATATGCCAATTGTCTGAGTACGTGTCTGCCCTAGGGGCACTTTGGAGATTTATGTAAAACGCGGTGCCCTTGCCGCGAGGACATGCACCAACCCTGGATCTGTGGGTGCCACGAGGCTTCGCATTGGCTTTGCCTTTATGTGGGACAATTGTTACTGGATCTTAAATGTAACTCTGGGACGGAGGCCCATTTGAGGGCTTGGAACTTTGCCGGTAACAGTGAAGATAACCGTTGGACACACTACAAAGACCATAATTCTTTGCCCATGCAGGGCGTGGTATCAATTTAAAAGAAGGTGTGCCTGACGTTGCATGTGACAGCCGAGGCTTTGAGATAGAAGCATGGTGGCTTCGAAACGCGTCAGCGACAGCGGCTGCATTTATAAGAGACTGCTAAGGCATTCTGTCCTGGAGGCGCATTTTTACCAAATAAAATGCTGTATATGCCAATTGTCTGAGTGCGTCTCTGTCCTAGGGGCACTTTGGAGCTTTATGTAAAACGTGGCCGCCCTTGCCGCGAGGACATGCACCAACCCTGGATCTGTGGGTGCCACGAGGCTTCGCATTGGCTCTGCCTTTATGTGGGACAATTGTTACTGGATCTTAAATGTAACTCTGGGACGGAGGCCCATTTGAGGGCTTGGAACTTTGCAGGTAACAGTGAAGATAACCGTTGGACACACCACAAAGACCATAATTCTTTGCCCATGCAGGGCGTGGTATCAATTTAAAAGAATTTGTGCCTGACGTTGCATGTGACAGCCGAAGCTTTGAGAAAGAAGCATGGTGGCTTCAAAACGCGTCAGCGACAGCGGCTGCATTTATAAGAGACTGCTAAGGCATTCTGTCCTGGAGGCGCATTTTTACCAAATAAAATGCTGTATATGCCAATTGTCTGAGTGCGTGTCTGCCCTAGGGGCACTTTGGAGCTTTATGTAAAACGCGGCGCCCTTGCCGCGAGGACATGCACCAACACTGGATCTGTGGGTGCCACGAGGCTTCGCATTGGCTTTGCCTTTATGTGGGACAATTGTTACTGGATCTTAAATGTAACTCTGGGACGGAGGCCCATTTGAGGGCTTGGAACTTTGCCGGTAACAGTGAAGATAACCGTTGGACACACTACAAAGACCATCATTCTTTGCACATGCAGGGCGTGGTATCAATTTAAAAGAAGGTGTGCCTGACGTTGCATGTGACAGCCGAGGCTTTGAGAAAGAAGCATGGTGGCTTCGAAACGCGTCAGCGACAGCGGCTGCATTTATAAGAGACTGCTAAGGCATTCTGTCCTGGAGGCGCATTTTTACCAAAGAGAATGCTGTATATGCCAATTGTCTGAGTGCGTGTCTGCCCTAGGGGCACTTTGGAGCTTTATATATATATATATATATATATATATATATATATATATATATATATATATATATATATATATATATATATATATATATATATATATTACCTACTGGTTGCCAGTAGGTAGTTATAGTTAGGACCTTGTTTCTATTCAAAAAGCGTTTTCTCTTTTGCCAATATCTTTGGCGCCGCTTGATGAATCTTTTCACGATATTTTCAAAACTAATGGGGTGCTCCTGTTAGCTCCTGTCTTGAAAGTTTCAGGGTGATTCATCAAGCGGGGGCCGAGAAAAAAGGGGGTCCCAAAACACATTTTCTCCATGTTAATTTCCATAGGAAACTTTAGACAAGGCTACAGCCCGAACTGCCGAACGGAATTACACCAAATTTGCGAAAAAGGTAGCTTTTGTTTCAGAAAGCAACCTTTTTTTAAATGGTGTAAATCCCTTCAGTAGTTCCTGAGAAATTCATACATAAAAAAATCTTAGTATCTGGTGACCGCGGTGGATCGGCGAACCCTCCCGATCACGAGCTGACTTCTGATTGGCTGGCAACACTTTAAACTAGGAAATGTTGGCAGCCATCTTGTGACTCGGTTGTACCGAGTCACAAGAAAAACAGTAAAAAAACAAGAAAAGGGGGCAGGGTAGAAACACCCTGACCCCCTAGGCCTGCTCAGTGGGGTAAAAAAAATCATTAAAAAAAAAAAAAAAGAATTTGGCGGGATTGGCGTATGGTGCGGGAATCCCGCCGGAAAAAAAACAGAAGCGCGGTCTACCGTGCTTCATTTAATTAAGCCCCCAGGTGGGCCAGGTCCCGGGGGCAATGTTGAAAATGCATGTGGGGGCCACGTGGGCCCCTGCAGCCCCGGGGACCACCACCTCCCTGGGGCTTTTTAATTATAGAAAAAGCATGGGGGGGGCTCCTGCTCCCCACACTGCCCCGGGGACCATCACCTCCCCGGGGCATTCCTAAATTATGGGTGGGGGGCCTCGCAGGCCCCCCCAAACCCTGGGGATCGCCACCTCCCCGGGGCTTTAATGTTTAAATACGGGGGGCCCCTCTCCTTTTTGTAAAATAAAAAATGGCTACGCCCCGGGGGATGGGGTCCCCGGGGCCGATATCGGGTAATGGAACTGGGGGGCATTATTATTTTTTTTTTCTGTCATCATAGGAGTCACTACCCCATCGCGGCTCTCAGTGTGGCCCCCCAGTGTAACGTAGCGGTGGATTCGCGGATCTACCTTAAATAAATAATGTAATAGTATGTAATTTAGAAGGTAGTGTTGCATTTCTGAAGTTTTTTATAGAGTTAGTGAGATTGAAGTTAGTAATCACATTAAATTTGATAGAATTAGTAATAGTATAAAAAAAATTAAAATAAAAGTTAAACTTGAAAAGTGTATTGTGTTGTAGTACATTGAATTTGTGCTTTTTTTTTGCAGATTCGCGACAGGTTCGCAAATCCACAAAAAAATAAAAAAGTGTATGTATGTTTTAAAAAAAAATAAGATTGACTGTTGGGTTCTAGGGTGGCTCTAAAACGAGCCCTTTTTCTGTATGACTTTGTTGGAGCTACATGTAAGTGCAGATGCACATCTTTAGGTTGTTGAGAGACACTCTGTTCCCTTCATCTGTGAAGTGAACTCCATCACTTCTGTAGATGTCATCCATATGAAAACATAAATTGTTGTTATAGATGGAGCCCATCCTATGGTCTTTGAGGTAAGCAGATACAGCTTTATTGACATTCTTCCTAGCTTTCTCAAACTGTGGACAGAATTGATTTGACCACTTCCATTTCTGTCTTTGGCATATATTAGAGTATACAAAGACAGTTTGAGGCAAAAGCAACATCAATTGTGCAAAGGTATCCTTCATTAGCATTTGCAGACCTACCCCAGTCAATGTGCCTAGGTCTTTGCCACCACAGTGCACAATCATGAGGTCAGGGGGTTGGAGATGCAAAAAGGTTTTAACCAAAGGCATCAATTGGTGCCACTTTAATCCTCTCTGTGCAATCCATTTAATATCCACTTTTGCAAACCTAGGTCTTTGTCAATACCTCTGCGTTCAGCATACCTTTTGCACCAGAAAACATAGCTGTGTCCTACAATCCATACTGTAAGCATCTTGAAGGGATGTCTGGAAGGAATGAAAAGATGTCTGTAGCTGAGGTAGTCAGTTGGTAGAATGACAGGTATCTAAAATGGTGGAGATAAGTGATTGGCTTTTCATTAACATTGTGCACTCAAAAATAGGATGCATGTTATTTTCCTGAAGAAGCATTTTTCTTATTGGTTATTAGTTATTGGTTATGGTAAAAAAAATTGAAAGGTACAGTAGATAGGATAAGGTAATATTTTTCAAAAGTCAACCACACCTGCTGTTTGCATTTGTAAGCTACTGTGCTGAACTTGAAAACGTGGTGAACTTGTGACCTGCCGTACAGTTGAATGTTGCAGAAAGTGTTACTATGGAAACTGGGATTAAGCAGAATGGGGGAAGGGTTGAAAGTTAACTGTGGATTTAAAATGTGAAATGGTAACTTATATATATGAGTGATATGTTACTAAATTAAGTTTTTCTAAGTCAGTAGTATGTGTAGAAGTAGTCTGTTGTTTAAATAAAAACTAGTATTAATAGAAATAGGTCTTTGAACTCCCATATGAATTTGCAGCTCCATCGCGACACTACACTGCTGCACCGCGGTGGAGTTGCGAATCCAGAAAATTACAGAACCAGTTTGGGCACTTTTAGAAGACAGTTAGAAAGGGTTAATATGTCTAACCAATAGAAATGTGTTTCACAATTTGAAATGATGTAGAAAGCAATTTGATTTGTTACTTACATTTATTTCTGTGCAGAAAGAGAGGGAAAGTTTGCCATTACTGGTTTTACCTTGTTGAGAGTGGTGCATTACATTTAATGTGTGCAAAAGAAAATCTTTAATGAGTTTCTGATATTTCATAATCTGCAATATATTTGAAAGGTGAGTTACAAATTTGTCAGTTGTTTTATATATTATGTAGTAGTGCTTCAGTCTTCGTAGTGATATTTTTAGATTTGAAAAGCTTTATTTTTAAAGTTTTAAAATTATTTGAGAAGTGTGATGTTTGAAATATGTTATGAAATGTACAGATGTGTATTGTACTTTGTTTTATTGTGCTGAAATGATGATTGAAATAGTTTGTGCATAGTAATATGTGTACATTGGTAGATGGATTAGTGAATATGTTAGTTTGTATGAGTCTGTGGAAAGGTAGAGTTGAAGTATGCCGCATAATTTTAGGTGTCTCTTTCAAATGGGAACTGCATTCTGTGAAGTTTTAAGGTCTGCCTGGTCTTGTGACTGAGGTATGTGTGTATTTGCACATGTATTCTCATACTTGTTATACATCTGCAGATGCTAGATGTATAAAACACAGGTATACATCTATTTGCATGTTTCTTTTATATATCATGCCACTAGGAAAAGGTGCAGGACACATGCATGCATTCTACCAGGAATATGGAGAGACTTACAACAGACACATGCAAAGGGTTACTGCTTTATATTCGGCTAGGTTCAACACCCTAAGTAGTTGCAGAATGGTGAACGTGCAGCTGAAAATTGAGGTTTAAGACAAGTTGGTAGAGGGATTAGTGATTAGGCTACTTTGTATGAGTGTGTGGGAAGGTACAGTTGAAATACGCCACATAATTTTAGGTGTGTGCTTGAAATGGGAACTGCATTCAGTGAAGTTTTAATGTCTGCATGGTCTTGTGACCGAGTTGTGTGTGTACTTCCACATGTATTCTCATATGTGTTATGCAGCTGAAAAAGCTAGATGTATAAAACACAGGTATACGTCTATTTGTATGTTTTTTTTATATAAGATGTCACTAGGAAAAGGAGCAGACACATGCATGCATTCTATGAGAAATATGGTGAGACTTACAAGAGACACATGCAAAGGGTTACTGCTTTATATTTGGCTAGGCCCAACACCCTAGGTAGTTGCAGAATGGTGAATGTGCAACTCAAAAGTGAGGTTTAAGACATGTTGGTAGCGGGATTACTGATTCGGCTACTTTGTATGAGTGTGTGGAAAGGTACACTTGAAATACGCCACATAATTGAAGGTGTCTGCTTGAAATGGGAACTGCATTCTGTGAAGTTTTAAGGTCTGCATGGTCTTGTGACTGAGGTATGTCTGTACTTCCACATGTATTCTCATACATATTATGCATCCGAAGATTCTAGACGTATAAAACACAGGTATACGTCTATTTGTATGTTTCTTTTAGATATGATGCCACTAGGAAAAGGTGCAGACACATGCATGCATTCTGTCAGGAATATGGTGAGACTTGCAAGAGACACATGCAAAGGGTTGCTGCTTTATATTTGGCTAGGTGCAACACTCTGACTAGTTGCAGAATAGTGAAGCTACAGCACAAAAGTGTGGTTTAAGACATGTTGGCCAAGGGATTAGTGATTAGACTACTTCGTATGAGTCTGTGGAAAGGTGCACTTGAAGTATGCCACATAAATTTAGGTGTCTCCTTGAAATGGGAACTGCAGTCTGTCAAGTTTAAGGGACTTGCTCATGTATTCTCACACGTGTTATGCATCTGAAGATGGTAGACGTATAAAACACAGGTATACATCTATTTGTATGTTTCTTTTATATATAATGCGACTAGCAAAAGGTACACACACATGCATGGATGCTTTCAGGAATATGGTGAGAGTTACAACAGACACATGCGAATGGTTGCTCCTTTATATTTGGGTAGGCCCAACACTTTCAGTAGTTGCTGAATAGTGAAGCTGCAGCACAAAAGTGAGGTTTAAAAGATGTTGGCAGAGGGATTAGTGAGTCGGCTAACTTGTATCAGTCTGTGAAAAGGTACACTTGAAGTATGCCACATAAATTTAAGTGTCTCCTTGAAATGGGAAGTGCAGTCTGTTAAGCTTAAGGGACTTCATGGTCTTGTGACTGAGGTATGTCTCTACTTGTACATGTATTCTAACATGTGTTATGCCTATGAAGATAGTAGACATATAATACACAGGCAGACATCTATTCAATCAGGCGTTTGTTAAAGCGCGACTACTCACCCGTAAGGGTCTCAAGGCGCTGGGGGGGGGGGTGCAGGTTCCATCCATCAAGGAGGGGTCTGTCGAAAAGCCAGGTTTTGAGGTTTCTTGCGAAGATGGGGAGCGATGTTGTCTGTCTGAGGTGGAGCGGAAGGGCGTTCCATGCTTTGGCCGCGAGGAAGGAGAAGGAGCGGCCTCCCGATCTGGTCTTTCTGGTGCGGGGGACCACGGCGTAGGAGAGCTGGGCTGATCGTAGGGTCCTTTGGGGTGCGTGGAATTTGAGTCGGCTGTTCAGGTATGTTGGTCTGGTGCCGTGGAGGGCCTTGTGTGCGTGGGTGAGCATCTTGAAGGTGATTCTCGCCTCGACAGGGAGCCAGTGGAGTGTGCGCAGGTGCTGGGAGATGTGGCAGTGTTTTGGCAGGTTGATATTGATGCCACTAGGAAAAGTACAGACATATGCATGCATGCTTTCAGGAATATGGTGAGACTTACAACAGACACATACGAAGGGTTGCTGCTTTATATTTGGCTAGGCCCAAAACTCTTAGTAGTATCTGAATAGTGAAGCTGCAGCACAAAAGTGAGGTTTAAGACATGTTCGCAGACTGATTAGTGATTACGCTACCTCGTATCAGACTGTAGAAAGGTACACTTGAAGTACGCCACATAAATTTAGGTGTCTCCTTGAAATTGGAAATGCAGTTTGTCAAGTTGAAGGGACTTTATGGTCTTGTGACTGAGGTATGTCTGTACTTCCACATGTATTTTCGTACGTGTTATGCATCCGAAAATGCTAGACGTATAAAACACAGGTATACATCTATTTGTATGTTTCTTTTATATATGATGCCACTAGGAAAAGGTGCAGACACATGCATGCATTCTATCAGGAATATGGTGAGAGTTACAAGAGACACATGCAAAGGGTTACTGCTTCATATTTGGCTAGGTCCAACACCCTAAGTAGTTGCAGAATGGTGAACGTAGAGCTCAAAAGTGATGTTTAAGACATGTTGGTGGAGGGATTACTGATTAGGCTACTTTGCATGAGTGTGTTGAAAGATAAACTTGAAATATGCCACATAATTTGAGGTGTCTGCTTGAAATGGGAACTGCATTCTGTGAAGTTTTAAGGTCTGCATGGTCTTGTGACTGAGGTATGTCTGGACTTCCACATGTACTCTCATACGTGTTATGTATCTGAAGATGCTAGACATATAAAACACAGGTATGCGTCTATTTGTATGTTTCTTTTATATATGATGCCACTAGGAAAAGGTGCAGACACATGCATATATGCTTACAGGAATATGGTGAGACTGCCAAGAGACACATGCAAAGCGTTACTGCTTTATATTTGGCTTGGCCCAACATCCTAAGTAGTTACAGAATGGTGAACGTGCAGCTCACAAGTGAGGTTTAAGACATGTTGGTAGAGGGATTAGTGATTAGGCTACTTTGTATGAGTATGTGGAAAGGTACACTTGAAATACGCCACAAAACTTTAGGTGTCTGCTTGAAATGAGAAATGCAGTCTGTGAAGTTTTAAGATCTGCATGGTCTTGTGACTGAGGTATGTCTCTATTTGCACATGTATTTTCACGTGTTATACATCTGAAGATGCTAGACGTGTGAAACACAGGTATACATCTAGTTGTATGTTTCTTTTATGACTGATGCCACTAGCAAAAGGTACAGACACATGCATGTAGGCTTTCAGGAATATGGTGAGACTAACAACAGTGACATGCGAAGGGTTGCTGCTTTATATTTGGCTAGGCCCAACATTCTGAGCAGTCAGTGAATAGTGAATCTGCAAGAGAAAAGGAAGGTTTAAGACATGTTGGTAGATGGATTAGTGATTAGGCTAGTTAGTATGAAGAGGAAAGGTACACTTGAAGTACGCTGTATAAATTTAGGTGCCTGCTTGAAATGGGAAGTGGAGTCTGTCAACTTTAAAGGACTGCTTGGTCTTGTGACTGAGGTATGTCTCTACTTGTATATGTATTCTGACACATGTTATGCATCTGGACATGCTAGATGTATAAAACACAGGTATACATTTATTTGTATTTTTCTTTTATATATGATGCCACTAGCAAAAGTTACACACACATGCATGCATGCTTCGAGAAACATAGTGAGACTTATAAGAGTGACATGGGAAGAGTTGCTGTTTTAAATTTGTCTAGGCCCAAGATTCTGAGCAGTTGTTGCAAACTGAAGCTGCAAGAGAATAGTGAGATTTAAGACATGTTGGCAAAAAGATTATTGATTAGGCTACTTGCTATGAGTCTGTGGAAAGGTACACTTGAAGTACGCCGCCTAAATGTAGGTGTCTCCTTCAAATGGGAAGTGCAGTCTCTCAAGTTTAAGAGATTTCATGGTCTTGTGAATGGCGTTTGTGTCTGCTTCTATATCTATTGTCTGATGTGTTATGCATCTGAAGATGGCAGCTTGAAAACCTTGTCGGTTTCGCTACTGGTATACAAATCTCTTAGTTCTGGTCCGTAGTTCAGTTGCAGAGCCTGTGATGTCTTCTGAATGAAGGTATTGTGGAGCCTCCCACATACCTTGTTCAATACCCAGATGCCAGGTTTTATGAGCAGAAAGAAATACATAAACTTTTTTACTTAAATTTACACAGCATGTGTTCTAAAGTACAGGTATTCAACTATATCACTGTTCTAAGGCTCAACATATTTCTCAAAGCATACATACATCAGTCAGTGCGTTTTGGATACCTGTGTTTCACAGTGTATGGTCTCTAAATTTGTGTAAAAAAAAGTCATGGCACATGAATATTAAACAGGCTATTTGAGAGGCTCCATAATACCTATATACAGAAGACATCAGAGGCTGTGCGACCGAATGATAAAACTGAGAAATTTGTCCACTGATAGCCAAACCAACCAGGATTTCAAGCTACCATTTTCAGATGAATAACACATGAGACAATAGATGTAGAAGTAGACACATACTTCACTCAGAAGAGCACGTAGCGTTATAAATTTGACACACTACATTTCTCATTTCAAGTAGACACGTAAACATATACGGCCTACTTCAAGTGTACCTTTCCACAAACTCATAGCAAGTATCGTAATTTCTAATTCTTTGGTCAACATGTCTTAAACCTCACTTTTCTGTTGAAGCTTTAGTTTTTTCCATCTGCTGAGAATCTTGGGACTAGCAAATTTAAAACAGCAATCTCAACCATGTTACTGTTTAAAGGTGCGTGTTCTTGTGCCAAGTTTGCTATTGTGTAAAGAACAATATTCTAAATATTTACGTATTATGGAGACATTTGGAATGTAATTGAAAGTGTTTGTTTATTTATTGTTATGAATATTAATATATCATTATTTCAACAGTAAAACTATTGAAATGTATCTTTCTTTCTCAGATATTTACATTTATTGGTAAAAAAAATTTGAGTGGCAAAAAAAGATCAAAAGAGAAGACAAGGGAAAAAAATATTATTTCAAGGAAAGAGAAAAGAGGAAATTAGATGAACTGCAAAATGTTACACTGAAGAAAAAGAGTTCTGGAAAGAGACGTAAAGCGTTTGTTAAAAGACTTTTACAGACTGTTAAGCAATTTGAAAATCTTGAAAAGAAAAAGAAAAGTTCAACAACAAATCCGAAGGAAAGGAAAAAAGGAGATGATAAAAGAAAATCATGTTATAGGAAAACAATGCATGTTGAAAGAAGGCTGAAAGAACATAAAGACATAAGGAAGAGGATGTATAGAGATAGAGTAGTACGAAATATATTGAAAGATTGTAAAAAATACAAAAGAAGATCAGCAGCTTATAAGAAAAAGCATCAGATTGAAAGTGTAGTAGATAAAGCTTTTGAAATAAAAAGAAAATTATTTATATTAATATTGAAGAGAATGAAAACGTTGGATAAACCAATGCTGTTTATGAAGGAGAAAAGCAAAAGAAAAAGACTGGTTAATAGAAGTAACTTTTGTAAAACTTTTACTGGTGAATGGAAGCACACCTCTAGTAGTGAGCCTTTCTTTAATGAAGAAAACTATTTTCAACAGAACACATTAGTTCATGCAGTTGATACTAGTGGCCGAAGCTATGAGATGAAAGATGGTTGTCCCATTGCAAAAGAAAAGATGGTTCCTATTAATGTGGAAGAAGAAAAAATAGCTAAAAAGTTCAAGGGAAGCGTCCACAAGCTCCGGTATATAAGTGGGATTGTAGTAGTATTTGTAGTATTCGATAGGAATCTATTGACATTTTACGAATTTGTTTACGAGAATATGCCAAAACAAAGTCTTAAACAGAAGGTTAAGATGTTACAAGGACTCTAGATCCTTGTAACGTAAGAAAATATACTAACTTGCAGGGTCATTCTCTGGCTTGTCTTTCAAGAAAAGTGTGTCAAAGTACTTTTCATCATTTAAGAATGCTAGCAGTACACCACTCAGAAATGCGGAAGTTAGTAAGGAGACTCTACTATGTAAAAAGTCCTGCATTACGTTTAAGTGAAATGAACACAACTCTTTTGCACGGTTCAGTATCAGATGTACAAAAAGTTAGTGATGATATACAGTTTCGATTTTTTGGTTCACAAGAGGAGTGTAGAGAAAATGAGAGCTTGATAAATGAAGGTATTGACGAACAGGTTGAAGATATTAGTATTGATGAGTTTGTAGAAGAAATTACAAAGTTTAAGACAGTTTCATCTGAAAAACCAAACTATGTTTGTGTTTGTTGTCGAAGTACTCACTATAGAAATCAAACTAGGAATGTTGATTTATATTTAAAAAGTGAAAAGGCAAACAATGATAAGTGGCAGCAATTTGGTGCTTATTTGTTGGTAGAAGGTCAGTTTGAGTTGGCTACTGATCAACTTATTTGTAAATATTGTTACAACAAATTAGAAGAGAACAAACTGCCAGCTAGAGCAGTACATAACAAGTTAGAGTTGGTAGCTATTCCTCAGGAACTGGCAGATTCGAATGCATATGAGTCCATTCTTATTCAATCTGTGCACCCGTTTCAGGCTATAGTTTGTATGGAGCATAAAACAGGTAAGCTGCCACCAACAAATTTACAAAGAGGTCTGAAAGGAAGAGGTGTGTACTTACCTTTAGATTTTAAGAAACATATTGAAACTGTTGGTGTAGACAGGGAGGTAAATGAGGCAGTAGTTATTCTAGTTAATGGTGTACCAACAAAGAGTCAAAAAATATGGCAAGAGTTTGTAGATGTTAATAAACTTCAAAAGGCTACATTATATCTGTTACAGAATAATATTTATTATAAGTATGTAAATGTTGATGAACATGTAATATGCTTAGGAGATGAAACAGAAGTTTCAAGTGGCCAAATAGAAAAAGTGGACAAGCCCAAGAGTGAAGAGATTTATGAACATTACACTATACATCCTTTACATTCAAAATAAGTGATAGGAAACAGTATTGAATTATTTCAAATGAAGAAAGCAAAGGGAACTCCCATGATTGTACGGTAAAAAAGTTTATAAGCTCATTGTTTTCCACAGCTATTCCCCACTGGAGAAGGTGGACGATTTGATGAGCGAGCTGTATGGATTCCAGCTTCAGAATACCGCTCGACAAGATTGTACTCTGAAGATCAAAGATTTCGACAGTGCATTCCATATATATTTCATATTTTGTTTGAAAGTGATTTGTCTGCACTTTCATATGCAGTGAACCACATATTAAAAACAGGAGTTCATCTTCCATATGTTTCTGCAAAGGAATTCATGGACAAAGTTCAACAAAGAGATGAACATTTAGAATCTCAGTTAATTAATTTGATGGCATGTCAATGTGGTACCAATGAGTATTGGTATCGTCGTCACGGAGAACTTAAATGTATGTTAAGAAACTTAGGTACTCCTACATGGTTTGTAACAGTTAGCTGTACTGAATATGCGTGGGACAATTTACTTGAATTTCTACGAGAAGCAAATTCAAATGTTAAAAAACATTGAATTGAAGACAGTTGGAGAACTCTGTTCCTTGGATCCTGTAAATGTCTGCAGGTATTTTAACCATAGGTTTCAAGCTATGATGTCATTTATCTGCAATAAAAATATTCCACCTCTTGGAGAGGTAACAGATTTCTTTTGGAGAAAGGAGTACCAAGCCAGAGGTGCTCCTCATATACACATGCTATTATGGATTAAGAATGCTCCAAAATTTGGAACTGATACTGATGAAAGTGTTTTGTCTTTCATCGAACAGTATGTTACCTGTGCCATTCCATGAGAAGGAGGAGAAAAAAGCTTGAGATAACAAGTTTTACGGTTTCAAAGTCAACGATGTGGAAAATACTGTCGACGAAAATACAACTCTAAATGGAAATTTTGAGCAAAATGTCGTTTTGGATTCCCACGTCCAATAATTTCTAAAGGAAGAGTAAATAGT
This sequence comes from Calotriton arnoldi, assembly GCA_963921515.1. NCBI lineage: Eukaryota > Metazoa > Chordata > Amphibia > Caudata > Salamandridae > Calotriton > Calotriton arnoldi. Next base: position 881,949 of record CAWUFW010002092.1, read on the forward strand.
TTTGTGTCAGCAGTAAGGCATACGATTCAATATACCTTATTCGGTTTGTTAGAACAACCATAAAAGCATTTACAAGAGTTAAAATACACATTTAAAATCAATTATATAATTTGATGGCAAATTCCATAGCCATAGAAGACAGTGATGGTAACATATCTTACAAAATTAATAACACGGCATGCTACCAAATTCCATAACCATTTACAAACAATGGCTGATCATATCGACATTATGCAATCTCGCATATATCTTTACCTTAATCAGTTTACAGTGACAATACCTTTCCTTACATTAATTGCTTTTAAAATATATAACGCTACATTATAGCAAGTTCCCGGGTCGTTCAGTGCAAGAAGTTAATTTATAGCAGAATGATGTGATCTTACATTATTTTTGATAAAAAAGAGGCTTCAGATAAAAGCATCTAAAATACAAATATAATTTACAGAAGAGCATAAAGTGCAATGTGCTTTATTTGGAGAACTCATCGCAAGGGCAGGGGGTAGAATCCAAGGGGCATGTTTTCATAACTGGAAATGCGACTAGGTGATGTACTATACCTAATCTCAGTCTAGTCAGCACATAACGATGTGAGGATTTATTCACTATAATCAGATAATCTTGGATTCCTCTTTTGGATTCAATTAATTGATAAAATTTAAAACTTGATTGTTTCTCTATTGTACTCTTACGATTTTCTTTTTTGTATAACAAAAATGAATCCTTGATTTCCTTTTTATTTAAGGAAACCACTTGGCCCGGGTTATCAGAAATCTGGATATTAAATAACATGCTGTATATATCCATAATATATTTTAACCACAGGATACGTGATTTTTTCTCGAGGAGTAAACAATCATTAATAATAGATCTAGTAAAAGCTGTCCCATCTTTAGCCCATATCTCTCTCCATACCAGCAGTGGTCGCATAGAGGTCAAATCTACTAGGTATGTCAGATCCACCTCCCGATTGTATTAACTCAGTTGATGCTGAAGGTGTTAGACTTAGGAGATGTTTTAAAAAAGCATTTTCTTGTTGTTGTAGGGCCTGGCAACAATGATAGCCCCATACCCCTGCACCATATAAGGCTGTAGCGACGCATCTCGCCTTGTATATTGTCAGCATTTCCTTAACAGGGTGATTACCTAATTTAGATGCGAATCTAAAAAACCCATGTGCATTCTTAGCCATCTTGGAACAGACATTAAGTAATTCCTGTTTCTATTTCCCATTGCTAGTATAGGTTACCCCTAGATAGCAGAATGTTTTAACAGTTCAAACTGGGGTGCTATCAATTTAAAAGGTTTTACATTTCATTGTTTTGGTGCCACATATCATGGTAAACGTTTTTGTTTTGTTAATTAGCAGTTTCCTTTCACCTATTAACTTGCTAAATTTATCCATGAGTCGTTGTAAACCAACCGGGGTCCTAGAAAGTACTATCACATCATCTGTGTATAGTAAAATCAGTATGGGATTGCCCGATATTAACGGTGCATCTGCCTTCTCCAGCTGCAGCACTTTATCGATCTCATTAATAAAAAGTGAAAAAGTAAGGGAGCAAGGACGCAGCCTTGGCGAATGCCACGTTTTACATCAAAAGTTGGAGTGCACTCGCCCTGTTGTCCATATCTCACTTTGCAGGATAACATTTCATAAAGCCTTGCAAGGAAATGGATAATGCCTTTAGGTGCCCCCAGATTAAGTAAAGTAAGCCACAGAATGGTATGATCAACTGGATCAAAGGCACTACTGAGATCGGCAAAGCATAGGTATAGTCTCCCTTCTTTGGCACGTGTGTATTTGCCTATTAACAGCTCTAGATTAATACATTGTTCTATAGTCCCTAAAACCATATTGTGCTGGGGAAAGTATATCATTATCATTTACCCATTCCTCCAGTCACAATAATAAAACTTTACTCATCACTTTTACGGATGAATCTAAAAGTGATATGGGGCGATAATTTTTGGCTTCTGACCTATCTCCTTTTTTATAAATAGGGACAATAACTGGCTGACCCCACAATGGGGGTATACACTCTGTCACCGCTAGATTAAAAAACCTTGTAAGAATTGGCCCCCACAGATCAACCTCTGCTTTATATACCTCAACTGGTACTCCGTCCGGGCCCAGAGCTTTCCCTCCCCTGCTGCCCCTCAGTCCTTCCTGGACTTCTTCCACTGTAATATTTAATGGTATGGCATGCCACTCACTCTGTTTTAGATGATGTGCCATGCATGTATCCAAACCCGTTGGATTAAAAATGCCCCTAAAATGTGATACCCAAGCTTCGCATGTAACATGGGATAATAGTTCTGGGAGTGAATCATCCTTCAAAAATGGCATGTTTATAGTATCCCAAAATAGCTTAGTATTTGCCATATTTGCGGCCAAGGAGAGTTTGTCCCATGCTATCTCCTGTAGCTCCCTTTTCTTCATATCAAGGGCAAGTTTATAGTTATATCTTAGGTTTTTAATTAATATATTGTCTCTCGTCTTACAGTGTAGGGCGTGTTTCAGTTGCCTAAACGCTTCAGTACAAGTATGGTTGAACCACCCCTTTCTTTTCTTCCTTCCCTCCTTAATGGGAGCCATTAAGATCCTGTCAATAGTAATATTAATCTTTGCAAAGTTAGCAATCAGCTCCCTAGGGTCTACCTCTTCTTTCAAACATTAAATAATCTCTTTGTTACATTTTAGGACGATGTCATTTATAACTTTTTGGGGTTCCACTCCATCTCATCTAATACGGGTCCCATTGGGTCTATGTGGGGCAATATTACTACAGTACTTTGGTGCATTGGCCTATTTGGGCCCCACATTTGAGATGACATAACAACACAATTGTGATCACTTAGTGATAATTGGGCAACCCATGGGGTATTGCACATGTAGGTTGCGCTAGATGAAATTAAAACATGCTCAATGATCGAAGTAGCATTCCTCCAATAAATGTTGGTATTGGGTCCCCGTCAATATCACAAGCACACTGCAATATTTCAAAATAATATTTAGCAACCACGTGTTAAACACTACCCCATATCCATTGTGTGTAAAGTGTATACAATCGTCCCCTTTATCATTCTTAATGGCACAAACATGGGTAGCTGCCAGAGGACATGTTTGAATGTTAAAATCTCCAACCCATATAAGTACCACATTATTACCAATGGAATCTAAAAAGGTACCTAGTCCTTTATCCAGCTCAGTTACAATGTTACTCCTGTTAGTGTCAAACACATTATTATAATAGTTGACCACAATCACATCCCTCCCTTCTTTGCAGTGCAGCCACATAATCTGTGAACATGCCCCAATTGAAGCAACTTTTTTAAACAGTTAATTGTTCGAAATGAGGGTCAGAAGCCCCCCTTTCGCTCTTCCAGAGCTTGATGGTACAGCCTCTAACCAATATGATGAAAACCCTTCTATATATATTGGGTCGAGGCACCAAGTTTCTTGCAGGCAAATCACGTCTAACCCATTGATAAAATCTTGCCATCCTAACGTGTCTAGTTTACTCATAAATCCTGCAATATTCCAAGTTGCTATTTTGCAACCATCTCCTATACTGCTCTCTAGGAAAGCAGTAGGGGTCTCCAGATGACTATCAGCGTCCCTATTTATATCATTTAAATGATTAGGAATACTTTCTTTGCTTATAATATCCGATGAGGCCCTATCAGGCGGAGTGACTATCACTTGCGATACCATGCAATTGTTAGTATCACATAAATCAATATGAGAGCTATCGGCGCTTATGATGTCAGATAAAACCCTTTCAGGAACAGCATTTACAGCTTGTTGTATTATATGACTGTCTGCTATCCCTATTCCAGTAGAGTTGATATCAATACTGGACAGATAGTTACCCTTTTGTCAGTCGATATCTTGAAGATTGTTCAAGGCCTGGAATCTATTCGAAACCGGTAGTGCATATTGGGGGTAAGTGAGCATAACAAAGGACACCCATGGTTTACTGTGTTCTTCTTCTAGCCTCAATTGGGTCGGCCTTAGATGCCTATAAAAGAAACCAATGGGTAATAGAGATATATTCTGATTGTGTGGCCTAGACAAGCCTACTCTGTCTAAGGTAATTCTTGCCCATCTTGGATTTTTAAAATTAATAATAATCCAATACCCTTTATGGGTCTTACGTAATGGGCCTATCCAACTCACTCTCTGTGTCAGGAGTATTTGATCAGCTAATTCCACTGGAAATCCACCGTTCTTATTTAACCAATGCACTACTCTGTTCTTTAGGCTATCATGAGACTCCTTTTGCCCTGGCTGTAATGGGGGGATATTAACCAAAACTGCCACATAGGGGCAACATTCTGGCGGTAGGTTTATGGATACATCTACTCTACCATCATTGGCCCTATTCTCCTCCCTCTCGGAGTTTATAACGTGGGATCTTTCCGGGCCAGATCTATACACATAGGCTTGCTCTGCTCGATTAGCCTCTACCTGCTGCCTTTGGCTGATGTTATTTACTAATGTTGGTCTCCCAATTGTTTCCTTTGAGGTTGATGGATCGTTTAGGCCCCTTGGTACATCCCTTTTCATGTCTTTACTGGATACCTTTTTTAAAGGGTCATATATTTGTGATGATGAACCAATTGCCCCTTCCCTTATTATATCTATCTCTTTTTTATTATTAGTGCTTATATCCTTAAGTATACCACTAATCTTAGAAACTTCAGTAGATAATTATTAAGTTTATCATTGATCGGCATTAACATTTCCTCTATTTTGCCTATAATGATAAATGTAATTTGTGTCATTTGTGCATTCGTAAGCATGTCTTGCTCAGTTGTGCTTTTACAGGCTAGGGTGGTTAGTCTTGTGCCAGCTCTCACGGTAGGACCCTTCGCGTTCTTGCTAGAGCCCGTCGTTACTTTCCTACCCCCTTTCTTTCTCTTTGAGGTAGGTGTACCATTTGGCGTTTGGGCACTACGGATATCAGCTTGTACTTCAGGCTCATGATCTAATACTATTGCCGGGGCATCTGGGGCTCCTTGTCCCAGAATAGGGGTTGCTTTTTCCAGGATGGTACCACCTTCCGTAGCTAGCCCATTATCATCTACTGGTAACCCTGCCGCCGTTATACCTATCCCAATAGAGAGGCGACGCTCAGTTCTATCTATTTCATCAGTTATTGCGCTAACCGCACGTACCAGGAATGAATCAATGGTTGCACAGGGGGTATTGGTTACAGTAAGGCATAAAATAACTTGGAAATCTCCAAAGAATACATACAACTTAAAAAGGACTGAAGATTCAAAGTATATTAATGACTACAATCCAGTGATTTTGAAAATGTGGAATGCAAACATGGATATTCAATATGTTAAAGATAATTCAATTGATGTTGCTCGCTATGTTACATCATATATAACCAAATCTGAAAAGACAGAGATGAAAGAAATGTGGGAAGAAATTTCACAAGAAAAGAGTCTTAGCAAGAAATTGTACAGCTTCAGCTTGAAAATGTTTTCCCATAGAGAGATTGGATCCTATGAATGTTCGGATCACTTGAGCTCTGCGAGTTTATATTCAAAGTCAAGAGGAATAATTTGGGTAAGTCTAGGTCTTGCCGCCACACGAAATAGAGTATTGAAAACATTACAAGAAATCGAATACTTAGCACTGAATGAACCAAAAAACTACTGATATTGTTAAAACTAATATGTTGGATACATACTATCCCAAAAGGAGTCCACATCTCGAAAATCTATGTCTGTATGAAATACTTCAACATTACAGCTTTAAAAGAAAAGTTTCAGAAAATATAAAAGAAGAAAAATATGCAGTAGTGGATGTGACGGATGTTTGGTAAAACATGCCAAAGGAAATCTTATTAACCACAGAAAACTGAGTTGCGAAAGTCCAGATAAGAGGGAATGTTTCTATTTAGCACTTCTGCAACTGTTCAAGCCTTGGCGTAGTGAAACGGAATTACTTGGATATTTCGACTGCTATGAAGATTCTTTTAATGCAAGTAAAGATAGTATTCAGTGCACAATTTTTCCTATATATCTAAAAATGTTAAATGATGAGATTGAACAAGAAAGTACTATTGCAGCGGAAATAGCTAGAGAAAGTTCTCGAGATAGTCAAAGTTCTGGTCCACTATGTCAAGATCCACTGGGACAACCAATTATCGAAAATGAAGCAGCAATAGCCATGAATGAGGTAGAAACTGCAATGCAACAAGCACAAGAGGATATTATTCAGTTGGAAAAGTTAGAAGAACAACTAAATATTGACAGAAAGAAATATATCTACAAGTGAAGGAACAGATACAACATGGTTTGCTACATGAAAAAAAAGAATGCCAATGTTCATCATTTAAACCTATTCTAATGTACATCAGCAGCCAAGCTGGAACAGGAAAAGGTTTCTTAATGAAAGTTTTGACCAGTTATCTACACAAAACTACAGAATCACATTTATCTTGTGTTATAACAGCTCCAACTGGATTAGCAGCACACAACATTAAAGGGATTACTTTACATTGATTACTTATGCTGCCAGCTGAACATGATAATAAATTGGAATATCAGAAGCTATCTGGAGAAGCTTGTTATGAAGTGTCAAGAGTACTGAAGAAAATTTAACTTTTAATCACTGATGAGGTGAGCATGGTCTCAAACTTTGCTTGCCTTTGTACACTTGAGAATGCAACAGATTTTAAAAACAGATTATGATGTTCTGTTTTGAGGAAAACATTTAATTGTGTTCGGAGATCTACTACAGCTTACTCCTGTAAAAGGACAACCTGTTTTTAAAACACTTCTCTATGAAGACACTCAGAAAGCTTTGGGAAGTATTGGAAATGTGAACATTTGGTGACATTTTGAATATAAAGACCTTGTTAAAAATATGCGACAAGCAAGTGATGAAGATTATGGAAATATTCTTCAAGAGATAAGAATTGGTGTTTTGATGAAACATGGTAAACAAGCTTTAGAAAGTCGGCTACAAAGGAACTTGTTTACCACTGGAAACACAGCGACTGAAGTAATGTACAATAATCTTGGTGAAAAGAAGTCTATAGTTTGCCTAATGCCTACACTGCAAGAGTGTTCTACATTTAATCAAGAACTTTTGGAACTGGAAAACAACAACTAGTGGAAATTGAAGCTATTGATAAAATTGAACACCAGGGAGTGACTATTCTTCTTACAGAGAAACTACAGGTTAAATTGCATTCTTTGGAAAAGTCTGTATCTAAAACTGCAGGCTTAGAAAAGACTTCACATATATGTATAAACTGTTGGGTAATTTTACGGTGTAATTTGAATGTAGAAGAAGGTTTAGTAAATGGAGCAATGGGAAAAGTTATTGATTTTGTATAATTTCAGAACAGAGATGGAATAGAATTTTTGATTATAAAATGTTATCAGATTAAAGAAGTAAGACAGATTGGGCATTGTGTAGTACGTTTGTTGCTTGTAAAAGATTTGTATGTACGCAGAAAACAGTTTCCTCTGTCCTTAGCATATGCAGTAACTATTCATAAATCTCAAGGTTTAAGTATAAACAGTGCTTTTGTAAATATTGGAAGTACAGTGTTCCAAGAGGGAATGGCATACGTTGCATTGTCTTGAGTAAGAACATTGTCTGGTTTGTATTTGATAGATTTTGATGAGAAAAAGATTAGTGCTGATGTAAGTTGTGTAAGAGAGTACAATTGTTTAAGAAGACTTTATACACCTGATTTAGGTGAATATCTCATATATGAGAAACGTGTAGTGTGTCCAAAACGGAAGTATGTCAACGATGGAATTGAGGTTCAAAAAAAGAAAACAAATGAAGAGAAACTGGAAGGCGTAAAGAAAAAGAAAATGGAAACTGTTGATGACATTGAAGGATAACAGTTGGAAAATAGTTCAGATATCAACTGTTATTCTAATGTGATTCTGAATGTTGTGTTTTATCTACAAGATCTTCATCATAAAATCATGGGAAATAGTGAAAAAAGATTCTGTTCTTTACTACATCATGTATTTCAACAGTTGGTAAGTGACAGAAGTAAAATTCATAGTGCTTCTGGCATTTAGCATCTTTTGGATATTTGTACTGGTTCATTGGCATTTACTCCTAATATACAACAAGATGCACAATAATTTATAATCCTTGTGCTTGGAGTATTAGAACATGAAGGAATACAGATTGAAAACTTTTTGGGACCAAGTTATCAATGGGATCATAAATGTGAAGAGTGTTCATTTACTTCTACCACTGAAATGCAAACAGAACGATTCATATACTTGATGATACCAGACTGCAAATCAGTACCTTTTAACAAATTGATAAATCAGCTAATCAGGACATGAGATGTTCACATTTTAGATCAGAGATTTGTCTACATTACATATAGAAAGATTTGGAAAATATCTCATTTTAATGCTACAACGTTGTAGAGCAAATGGAAGAAAATTGGAAACGAAAATTAAAAAGTGTAATGCAAGTCAAATATCTATTTCAAAAAGAACTTTTACAGCAGTGGCTATTATTTTCCATGATGGACCTACTACAACATCTGGACACTATACTGTTTATTTAAAGTGTAATAAAGGATGGACACATTGCAATGATGCCCACTTGGAATTCAAACCTAGATTGCCTTATGAATTATCAAATTCATATTTGGTATTTTTGAAGCCAAAGTTTTGAGTACATCATTCGGCCTATTGGGAAGATGTGAACAGAAAGTAGAGAGGACTGGAAACTATTAGTATTTATAATTAGTGTTTGGAATATTATTTGCGCTAATTGATATTGCATTTGGAAAATTGTGTTTAAAAGGAAATACTTTATATATTTGTTGTCTATATTGTACCAGATGTAAATGAGAGTCTACATTTTGAGAAATGTATTTGAAATAAATAATAGAGTTTATGTAGATGAAGGAAGTAATTAAGAAAGTGTAGATAAGAAAAGACATAGCTACACATATTGATGATGATGCTCTAAGCTGATTTGTGATTGTTTTCTACCATCAATTTGATTGTTTTTTTCCCCGCTGTTCAATGATGATGCTACATTAAAACCACTATGTATGGTGAAGTGAAGTGGAATCAGAGAACAGCAAAAAGGGAATCTGAAAATGTTATGTAATTCTAAATTTATGTTGAGTACCGAAAAATATAATATGATATTTTCTGTAATATATTATCATTAAATAACAGTTCTTTTTGTTCTTTATAGTAGGTACTGTTGAAGTTTTAAAAGAGTTTTAATGCTGTTTACGAGAATACTATTCTAAAATAGTTCTACTGAGTAATATATTTAAAATACTTAAAAGGTAAGGATACATAATATAATATGCATGATAATGTGAAAAACTGTTTAAAGTTTAATTATTTGTTCTTTGTTTCTAAGATAAATAATGTTAACCCTTTACCCTGTTTGCAAACTATTATCATGTTTCTGGTGTAATCAGCCAGACAGTCATCCTTTCACGCAAACATTACCTGTGCTCTCATCTATTGTCTCTAGCACAACTCTTGCACTAATAGGATAACCCAGGCATTATCCTTGCATTCTTCCTTTCACACAGGCACAACCCATGCACTTATCCAATCACCCAGGCAGTACCCCTGTACTCATACATCCACTCAGGCACTACTTTTGCACCCAACCATTCACTCAGATACAACCCATGCACTCATCCATTCTTTCAGGTACTAGACATGTTCTCATGTAATCACCCAGGGATTACTCTTGCAGTCATCCTTTTATAAAGGCACTATTCATTCACTGATCTAAGCACCCACACATTACTCTTGCAGTTATGGAATCACCCAGGCAGTACCTCTGCACTTATAAAATCACCCATGCACTGCCCATGTACTCATGCAATCCTCAGGAACTATTCTTGCTCTCAAGCATTCACTGAGGCACTCCCATGCACTTATGCAATCAAGGAGGCACTACCTATACACACATCTAATCGCTCAGGCATTAACCATACAGTCATGCAATCACCCAGGCACTACTGTTCCACTCAAACATTCACTCAGGCACTACCCATGCACTCATCCATTCAGTCAGGCACTACCCATGCACTCATGCAATCACCCAGGCATTACCCTTACACTCATACTTTCACTCAGTACTTCTCATACACTCATCCAATCACTCAGGCACCTCATAGAATCACCCAGGCAGTACCCATGCACTCATGAAATCACACAGAAAACTACTCTTGCACTCATCCAATCACGCAGGCACTAGAGTTGGACTAATCCATTCACTCAGACACTATCCATGTACTCATCCATTCACTCAAACACTACCCATACACTCATGCAATCACCCAGGCATTACCCATACACTCATACTTTCTCTCCGGTATTTCCCATATACTCGTACAATCACCCAGCCACTACCCGTGGATCATGTAATCACCCAGGCACTACTCTTGCAATGAACTTTTGTCTCAGGCACTACCCATGCACTTATCCATTCTCTCAGGCACTACCTATGCACTCATCCAATCACCCAGCCATTACTCTTACAGTCATCCTTTTGCTCAGGCACTATCCATGCACTCATACAGTTAAGGAGGATCTACGTATACACACCTCCAATCAATCAGGCATTACCTACACAATCGTACAATCACCCAGGCACTAGTTTTGCACTCAACGATTCACTCAGGCAATACGCATGCACTCATCCATTCCGTCAGGCACTACCGATGCACTCATACAATAACTTACGGATTACTCTTGTAGTCATCCTTGTACTCAAGCACTAGCCATGCACTGATCTGAGCAGCTAGATATTACTCTTGCAGTCATGAATTCACTCAGGCACTACCAATTCACTTATACAATCAGCCAGGCAGTACTTCTGCACTGATGCAATCACCCAGGCACTGCCTATGGACTCATGCAATTAAGGAGGCACTACCTATTCACGCATCCAATTAATCAGGCATTACCTATGGAGTCATGCAATCACCCAGGCACTACTCTTGCACTCAACCATTCACTTAAGGACTGTCTATGCACTCATCCATTCACTCAGGCACTACATATGCACTCATCTAATCACCCAGGTACTAGAGTTGGACTAATCCATTCACTCAAGTACTACCCATGCACTCATGTATTCCCTCAAGCACTACCCATGCACTCATGCAATGATCCAAGCATTAGCCTTGCACTCATGCAATCACACAGGCACTACGGATGCACTCATGCAATCACTCAAGCACTATTTGTGCACTCAACCATTGACTCAGGATCTACCCATGCACTCATCCATTCTCTCAGGCACTACCCATGCACTCATCCAGTGACCCAGGCATTATCCTTGTACTCATCCTTTCACTCAGGCAGTACTCATGCACTCATCCTATCACTCAGGCACTACCCATGCACTCATTCAATCACCCAGGCACTACCCTTGCACTCATCCATTTACTCAGGGACTACCTATTCACTCATGCAATCTCCCAGGCAGTACCCCTGCACTCATGCAATCACCCAGGCAGTATTTTTGCACTCATGTAATTACCCAGGTACTACCCATGCACTCATGCAATCACTCAGGCACTACTCTTGCACTCAATTATTCACTCAGGCACTACCCTTGCACTCATCCATTCTCCAAGGCACTACCCATGCACTCATTCAATGATACAGGCATTACCCTTGCAGTCATCCTTTCACTCAGTCACTACCCATGCACTGATCCAATCACCCAGGCAGTACCCCTGCACTCATGAAATCCCTCAGGCACTACTCTTGCACTCAACCATTCACTCACACACTAACCATGCACTCATCCATTCTCTCAGGTACTACCCATGCACTCATCCAATGACCCAGACATTACCCTTGCACTAATTCATACAACACATACAAGTTTGTCTATCTTTAACCAAAGAGGCGGTTCTAAAAAGAACAATTTTTTTCTTCTTTTTTGTTTTTTAATTTTTTTGTGTTTTTCTAACTCTTTTATTTTTTTGGGGTGTTTTAAAAAAATAAGATTGAAAAAAACAAAAGTTCTGAAAACATTTTGCAATTAAAACGTCATTGCAAAAACAACCCAAAAATTAACATTTGTGATTTTTTGCACCTACAACAACTGCTGCAATAGGTTGCTCTCCAGCACAAAGTAGTTTTTTGCACTTTATGCAGTGCTGCTCTAAACCTGCAAACTCAGGAATGAGCAATGATGTTTGTGGTGTTGTAGTAGATCCCGCAGATAAACTCGTTCCTGGGACTTCATCATCCTGTGCTATTTGTTGTAGTTCTCGTCGGTGCTGTTCTCGAGCGAGACAGTTAGGATGCATCATTTGTAGATGCTTCATCATTGATGAAGTTCCACAGGAGTATTTCTTCTCGGAGCCCCGAGATAAAACTTTTTCGCACACAGTGCAAGTCACCTTGCGGGCATTCACTTTTTTCTCCCGGGGTGGTTTTTTTCAGCTAAATTTGAGGTTTGCAGGGGATTCTGGGTAGGAAAACTTTGGGGGATCCACACAAGCCATACCTCCCTGGACTCCCCCGGGTGTCTAGTTTTCAGAAATGTGTGGGTTTGGTAAGTTTCCCTACATGTCCGCCGAGCCCGGGGCCAAAAAAACCGAAGAGACGCCCCGGGCAAAACCAGATCGTTTTGCGATAGGTAATTTTGATGTCTCCACAATACGTTTGGGCCCTTGCCTGTCGCGGGTACTTGGCTCACCCACACGAGTGAGATACCATTTTTATCGGGAGTCCTTGGAGAAAGCTGGGTGGTAGGAAATTTGTGTCAGCCTGGTGATCCCACAACTTTCCCACACAAAAATGTGAGAAAAATTTGATTTTTTTCAGCTTACTTTGAGGTTTGCAAGGGAATCTGGGTAGGAAAACGTTGGGGGGTCCACGCAACGTGTCCTTAACTCTGCAGGCACAAACGCTGATCAATTTCTCAAAAATGACTGTGAAAACTTTTAACTAATAAATGTGAGAAACACGGTCCCTGTTTACATCTAGCATGTTTTACCCCACCTTGCTTTCCTTAAGACTAGTGGCTTTTGGGTTCAGGTTTTGGGTGAATTTGAATATGACGGGCCCGATTGAGAACCCTATAGTTGATGCTGAAGGCAGAGCCCGTTTGTCACAGTGCTTGCATGTGGCTCATAAAGGTAGTCATGCTCCAGCGGCATCCAATCCTTGGCCTCTCTGCGGAGCGCACAGAACGCTCATATTTGTGCCAATTGTTAATTAACACTCTTTGGGAAAGAGTGTGAAGGAGGTAAACGGCTGTCAAAATATTAGCAGCGTCAAAGACAACTCGGTGCTCATTGGTGAGTGGGTGTGTTGTTGCTGAAGGGGAGGGCATGAGACAGTCCAAATACCACTACACCTACCACAGACTTTAGTCATCTTTAATTCACAGTATTATATTTTAAGAATTGAAATATTTTCTGTTCTAATTATGCACAGCTGAACCCTTGTTACTCATTTCTCTGATACTGTCAACACGCAATGGGAAAGCCAATATGTCTGGCTTCTTTTAGATGTATGTCTATGCAATTTTTGGATCATGCAGTAACAGAAGAGTCACAGAGAAGCCCCCAAATACATATGCTGGTCAGGTGGCATGCAGTTTCAAGCAATTGTTTTTTAGTTTACACATTTTAAGCCATGTCTCTAATTACATTAGCCACGCTTCTTGAAAAGGACTCACAGATAAGTTTCTTTTGCCACTCCTCATTTAGAGACCACCTGACCTTTTTCAATCTATGTGATATTTTTACAGAGCAGTGCTAACAGTTCATTTTCTCTTTGGTGCCAGTTGCTTTTTGGATGTAGGCTAAAGCTTGCCATTTGTGAGTTTGTATAATGGAGGACCACCCTGACCGAGTGGGTCACCTCACCTTCCCATACCAGAGTAAGGGTGCGTGATGTTTTTAGTGTTAGTCTTTCCCTTAGCGTCATACTTTTTACGGATTGAGTGGCTCAAGCATTCTTCCACCTACCCCGAGCAAGTGTGACCTTTGTCATGAGTTACCCCTGAGAGGACCCTTACACCCCTCTTCACTCCAGTGGGCTATTATCCTGTTTTCTGTCATTGTCAAAGACCAGACAGCTGCACATTTTCCTGGTGCTTAAAATTTGCTCTCCTATGCACCCTTTTTTGCCCTCAGCTGAGGGCCCTAGCTCAGCCGGGTGCCAACAGTGCTGGGTGGCATGCATGAAAGCGACTCTGCACATGCTGGCACTGCCTGTCAGTTGCCACTGCTACTCACACCAACGTACTAGCAATTTTCTTTTCTTTATTATAGAGAAAACTCAAACCGAAGGAATTGGAGCGCTTTAACTGTGCACCAGTTACATTACACAAGGATACACTTGTTTTTGGTAGGCATGGGGAGATTTAGGGATTTGCCCAGAATCACAGGATGCTGAGCCAACGCTCAGACTCAAAGCTGGTTCCATAGTTCCAATTAGGCAGCCCTGGTCGTTACACCACATCCTATCTTAACTGGCAGTGTTGCCTGCTTGCTCGCACTTCCTTATCACGGATGGAGAAGCATTGCATTAGAATGCAGCTAGCAAGCGAATGTTTATGTGTTAGGGGCACCCATGCCCATTATGCCAACTCTAAGCTCTTATAGGAGAAAGTATGCTATAATCTCTATGTAGATGTGGCTTGTATGAGCCAAGGGGCTCTGTATCCGGAGCACCAAAACGGGTGGCCACTAGAAATCTTTACACTGTGAGGCAAAGCTTGTTATCCTAGTGCCTCAACTTTCACAGAGTAAAGTATGTGACCCCAAAGCTCCTCATAATAGTCTATCGCATTGTATACAACCCTGGCACACACCTTACAGGCTATTTTGGCCTTACTAAACATTAGTGAAAACCTGACCACACAAATACACACCGCATAATTCCACTACAAAACACATTTCACCATCTAATAATTCCACACCACACAAATCAACTCCACATTATTCCACTATATAACACATGCCAGTCCATCAAATTCAACTCCACAAATTTCCACTCCACTCCATGCCACATAATTCCACTTCACATAATACCACTCCATGCCACTTAATTCCATTACACTCCACGCAACACAATTCAGCTACAAATAATTCCACGACACATAATTACACTCCAACCTACATAATTACACTTCACGCCACATAATTACACTACACATTTCCACTCAGCTCCAAAACACATAATTGCATTCAACAAAATTCAACTCCGCAATTTGCCTCATATTTACACTCCACATAATTCCACACCATGCCACACAATTACACACAATGCCACATCACACAATTCTATACCACACAACATATTTACGCTCCACTCCATACCACAAAAGGAACACTCCACATAAATCTACTCCATACCACATACCAACACTCCACATAATGTAATGTAATAACCATTTCTCAACTGCACAGCTACCTCTACGGAGGTGTCCCGGTGCTATCGGCAGGCTCACGCAAGTCTCAAGACTGGCAGTTAATACACTCCATACCATGCCACATAATTCCGCTCAGCATAATTTCACTCAATGTCACACAATTCCACATAACACAATTCAGCTCCACACAATTCCATTCCACAACACAAAATTCAACTCCACAACACATAATTCCACCACATACATCCAATCGGCACCACAAAATTCCACACCATACCACATAATTCAACACCACTCCGTATAATTTCACTCAATACACGCCACTCCACGACACACAATACCACTACACATAAGTCCAATACACTTTGGTGTCTTCTGCGTACCCAAGAGCAGCCTCTTTATGCATCTATAACCTTCTCTCCCCTTCATACGCTCTATCTCACACACTCTTTATACTACTCTATCTAGAGTTCATTCCCCACTTCATACACAAATACCTATCCCTCTCAATCTTACTTTCTATCTATTCTATACAACTCTCGCCCTTATCTATTCACCATTCCGCATAATTCAAATATACAAATACACCACACACCACACAATTCCACAACTAACAAATCCAAATCAAACCACATAATTCCACTGCAAACAACATACATCTACTCCACTACAAACAATAAACATAAGTAAAAATACAATAACATTTACAACACCAAAAGCTCTAACTCACAAATGCGAGACCGATTGCATTGCAAATGCTTGTTATTGGGAGACTTCGGGGAATGTAGGGTAGGTGGAAATTTGTGGATCCATGCAGATTCCAAACTTTCCATCACAAAAATGTGAGGAAAATGTGTTTGTTTTTTACAAAGTTTGAGGTTTGCAAGGGATTCTGGGTAACAGAACCTGGTGAGAGCCACATAATTCACCCATCCTGGATTTCCCAGGGTGTCTAGTTTTCAAAAACGTATAGGTTTGCTAGGTTTCCTTATGTGCTGGCTGAGCTAGGGTTCAAAATTCACAGCAAGGCAATTTGCAAAAAAAGGTCAGTTTTCACTGGAAAAATGTGATGTGTCCACGTTGCGATGTGGGCGGTTTCCTGTCGCAGGCACTAGGCCTACCCACACAAGTGAGGTACCATTTATATTGGGTGGCTTAGAGGAATGCGGGGTGGGTGGAAGTTTGTGGATCCATGCAGATTTAAAAACTTTCCATCACAGAAATGTGAGAAAAATGTTATTTTTAGAAAGTTTAAGGTTTGCAAGGGATTCTGGGGAACAGAACCTGGTGAGCCACACTATTCACCCCATCCTGGATTCCCCTGGGTGTCTAGTTTCCAAAAATGTATAGGTTTGCTAGGTTTCCATAGGTACCGGCAGAGCTAGGGTTCAGAATCCACAGCTAGGCACTTTGCAAAAAAAGGGTCAGTTTTCACTGTAAAAATGAGGTGTGTCCACATTGTGTTTTGGGCCGTTTCCTGTCAAGGGAACTAGACCAACCTTCACATGTGAGGTACCATTTTTATCAGGAGACTTTGGGGAATGCTGGGTGGGTGGAAGTTTGTGGATCCATGCAGATTCCAGAACTTTCCATCCTAGAAATGTAAGGAAAATGTGTTTTTTTTCTTCAAATTTTGAGATTTGCAAGGGATTCTGGGTAACAGAACCCAGTGAGAGCCACACAAGTCACCCCATCCTGGCTTCCCATGGGTGTCTAATTTTAAAAAATGTATAGGTTTGCTAGGTTTTCCTAGGTGTCGGCTGAGCTAGGGTTCCAAATCCACAGCTAGGCACATTGTAAAAAAAGGGTCCGTTTTCACTGGAAGAATTTGATGTGTCCACGTTGTGTTTTGTGCCGTTTCCTGTCATGTGGACTAAGCCAACCCACACATGTGAGGTACCATTTTTATCAAGAGACTTTGGGGGATGCTGGGTGGGTGGAAGTTTGTGGATCCATGCAGATTCCAGAACGTTCCACCACAGAAATATGAGGAAAATGTGTTTTTTTGACAAATTTTGAGATTTGCAAGGGATTCTGGGTAACAGAACCTAGTGAGAGCCACACAAGTCACCCCATCCTGGCTTCCCACAGGTGTCTAATTTTAAAAAATGTATAGGTTTGCTAGGTTTTCCTAGGTGTCGGCTGAGCTAGGGTTCAAAATCCACAGCTAGGCACATTGTATAAAAAGGGTCCGTTTTCACTGGAAGAATTTGATGTGTCCACCTTGAGTTTTGGGCTGTTTCCTGTCGCGGACACAAGGAATATCAACACAAGTGAGGTAGTGTTTTTATTGGGAGACTTGGGGGAACACAGAATAGTAGAACAAGTGTTATTACCAATTGACTTTCTTTGCATTTCTGTTTTCCAAATGTAAGACAGTTTGTAAAAAAAGAAGTTATTTTGAAAAATGACCTCTAATTCACATGCTTATATGGGTACCCACAATTTTGGAGATGTGCAAAAAACAACTGCTTATAAACTCTTTTTTAATCCCATTTCGGAAATATATTGGTTTCCTTGGTACCTATTTTTGACTCTTTATATTTTACCAAATGAATTGCTATATACCCAGTACACAATGAAAAACCATTGCATGATGCAGCTCAGTTATTGGCTCTGGGTTCCTCGGGTTCTTGGTGAAACTACAAGTCCTATATATTGCCACAACCTGAAGGGTCCTGCGGATGTAACAGTATATTGCTTTAAAAAATCTGTCATACTTAGAAGAAGTTACAGGTGAAAACGTTGGCACAAATGGCTGTTTTTTGCAACTCAATTTCAATATTTTCTATTTTCTACTGTTAGTTTCTATAAAAAAACCTTGAAGGATCTACACAAATGACCCCTTGCTGAATTCAAAAGTTTTTCTAGTTTTCAGATATGTATAGCTTTATGGGATCCATTATTGGTTTCACACCCATTTCTACCACTAACTGGAAGGAGGTTAAAAGCACACAAAAAATAGAAAAAATAAGCTATGTCCCAGTAAAATGCCAAAACTGTATAGAAATTGTTGGTTTCCTGACAAAAGTCTGCTTGTCTCTGAAAGCTGAGAAGATGGTGATTTCAGCACCACAAACACTTTGTTGACGCCAGTTGCAGGGGAAAAAAACAGACGCTTTCCTCTGCAACAATGTTTTCCCATTTTTCAAAAAAAACTAAAATTAGCTGTATTTTGCCTAGTTTCTGGGTCTCCTCGATGGGAATTCACAAACTCTGGGTACCTTTAGAATCCTCAGGGTGTTGGAAAAAAAGGGCGCAAATTTTATATGGATACCTTATGTGGACAAACCGTTACAGGGGCCTATGTGCAAACTACCCCAAGTAGCCAAAAAAAGGCTTAGCACAGGGGAAGGCCTAGCAGCAAAAGGGTTAAGGTTATTTAATCACATTTGCCTCCTTTATCCTGTTGTTATGTTTGTCTCTCACTTTCTAAATCTGGTTATTCACTGCTATGACTAGTAACTTCCAGCCTCTCTGAGTTGTGTAGAATGCAAACCAAACAACTTGGGACCTCATTGAGCAAGGTTGTCCAGTGTGGACAGGTTCAGGAGTGGTTGGAAACTTTGGGGCATATTTACAAGGAAACTGTTGGATCGGGGTGTTAAGTCAAAATTGTAATGTCGCACTCCGAGACAGTTTCAAAATGCAGGAATGTGCCGTATTTACATGAATGCGGCACACCCCTGCGTTTCCCCTACCGCTGGCGCTACATTTCGTTGCCTAGCGCCAACGCAGGCACCCTTGCACCATAGTGCAAGGGGGGCTGTGTTGCAGGGAATGATTGTTCATGTGCAGGAAGGTGTCTCTTCCTGCACATAAACAATCAATAATGGCGATTTGTAACTTCTATTTGTGCTGCAGAGCGCAGCACATATAAATGTTGCAAAAGGTCATTTTTTAATGATTGTTCATGTGCTGGAAGGCACACCTTCCTGCACATAAACAATCACTAATGGTGATTTGCTGTTTCTATGTGTGCTGCAGAATGCAGCACACATAGAAACAGCAAAAACGTGGAGAAATTATTAATTTCTTCTCATTGTGCCTGTTTAAGACCAGGTTTTCCCTAATCTTATTTTTAGCACTGACCCATATTTACGCCACTCTTGTGAATAGGGGGCAGCGTCAAAAAGCAATGGGTGTTGCGGTGAAACGCCCACAGCAACACCCATTGCCCTCCCCTTTGCCGCAGTGGACTAAGGTAAGGGGCATATTTACAAGGTGGCATTAAGCGGCTTAACGCAACCTTGTAAATATGGAGCAGGGCATTGCGCCACAGGAACGTAATAAAAAGTGACGTTCCTGTGGTGCAATGCCCTTGTAAATATGCCCCTTTGTGAGCTCTCAAGGTAATTAGTGTCTCTGTTTACTATACACAGTTAGTGGGGCATAGAGTAGAGACAATGCTACAGGGTATCAGAGGTTGGCTAAGATATGTCTGCCCTGTGCAGCAGCCTGGATTGTGTATACCCCCCGGGGCCAACCTCGAT
The DNA here is from genome assembly GCA_963921515.1 of Calotriton arnoldi. Lineage (NCBI taxonomy): Eukaryota > Metazoa > Chordata > Amphibia > Caudata > Salamandridae > Calotriton > Calotriton arnoldi. Next base: position 901,845 of record CAWUFW010002092.1, read on the forward strand.
ATTATCTGTGCCCAATGAATTCTACGGAGCATTACAAACTGTATTCACCAAAAATAGCTCTGGTAGCAGGCCCGCTAGCAAACTGGACAACAGATGGTTTAATCGTGAATGCAAATCAGCAAAGGCAGCCCTGCAGCTAGCAATCAAAGACCGTAGTCAGTCTGGGGTAGAGCAGGCACGCAATAAATACAAAACTGCACTCAAAAAAGCAAAACGTGATTTTGCAGTCAAAAACTGGCAGGACCTGGTACTAGCAGCCAGAAGTAAAGATACTCGCTTGTTCTGGCACATCCTTGCAAAGGGTAACATGGAAAGCACAAATACCCCTAGCTATCACATCCAGCCGGAGGTCTGGGTTAAGCATTTTACCACACTGTACTCTAGGAACCCGGATGCTGATTGCACACACAACATAAGAACCAAACAAATCCCTTTTAACACTCTTGCTGTCATACCCACGACTGGTACAGTATTAGCTTTTAGCCTGGAGGAGACCATGTCAGCTATAAACAGACTCAAGGCAGGAAAGGCCCCTGGTCCTGGCCAGATACTGGGTGATCTATATAAATCGGAACCAATGGTATGGGCTCCATATACAAACCTCCTAACAAACTGTATATCGGCTGGCGGGTCTATTCCACCAACTTGGAGGGGAGCAGAGATAATCACCATACACAAGAAGGGTGATGCTTCTGTCCCCTCCAATTATAGACCCATCAGCTTGATAGATAACTTGCAAAAGATCTTTGCACGTCAAGTCTTGGATAAACTCCAAAGCTGGATGGCTGAGAAGGCGATACTGTCCCCTTATCAAGCAGGTTTCCGTTCAAAAATTAGTACGTGCAATCAGGCTTTCAGATTCATCCTGTTAACCTGGAAATATGTGCTACTGAAAAAATAAAAACTCTACGTAGCATTTGTCGACCTAAGAGCTCATTCAACCTAGTGCCACGCAAAATGCTGTGGAAAATAATGCTTGAATTAGGGACCCCCATAGACCTGGTGACTTTGATAGCTAGACTCCACGAGGACAACTATGCCCAGGTTAGATGGGGAACAAGTGACAAATTAACTGACAAAATATCCATACAGCGTGGGGTGCATCAAGGGTGCGTGCTTGCTCCAACACTATTTTCTTTGTTTATTAACGATGTGGCTAGTAGCCTATTGGAATGTAGTAATGACTCTCCTGTCATGAACGGCAAGAAAGTCCCAATCTTGCTCTTTGCAGACGATTCTTTACTTATTTCCACAACCCCAATGGGCTTGCAAATTTTAGTGGATACGTTTTTAGACTTCTGTAAGAGCAGGAGTTTGGAACTTAACGTTGCCAAAACCAAATTCATGGTGTTTGGGAATGCTAAGGGCAAATCAAGAGAGGTCAGAATTGCACTGGAACCTTTAGAGCACATGAAAAACTAAGCAACACACTTGGCTGGGAGCAACAACTGGAAAAGAGCCACCTAACCCTCTGTCACACGTCAAAATCAATACTGAGATACCACAGGCGGCATTATACTAGATCACTGACTGTATGGAGCAGAGATATGGGGGTACAATAACACACACAAATTGACGATATCTGAAAACATCTTTGCTAGATCACTTATCTCAGTACCTATTACTACCCTCTAATTCCATTGTTCTTTGACCTAGGGACAAAAAGAATTGGTGACATGGCCTCATTGATACCTTTAACATACTGGCTGCGCTTGTGGACAACACCGCAGCTTTCTGATTATTGTAATTCCCTGAGGGAGGTTTTGATGATCAGTGGCGCCAAAAGTCTACCCTGGTTTAAACGTGTTGCAAGTTGGTTTAAAACACTTGGTGCGTCAGAAATATGGGAACATCCAGAGAGGGCTACTAGAGAAGATCGATTACAGCTCAAGTCTAGGTACTGGGTGGTTGTGGGAGAGCGCTATGCCACCGGGACAGCAAACGGCCAACTAACATTACAATTTTTATGTGCCAAGCCACGCCCTTGCTATGAACCCTTTCTGGACCAAATTACACCACCACTTGCCAAAAGTCTATACATTAGATTCAGGTATGGCAATCTTTTATTAAGGTTTCCTAGCGATCAGGCTGTATATTTATCGGTAGAACTATGCCCTGCCTGTGCTAGAACAAAAGGGCTGAAGAACACATATTCTTTTTTTGCACTAAATATCAAACGATACGCAGGAGGTGGATACGACCGATTTGCCTAAACATTGGAGTTAGGCAATACCAGGCTGCCTACAGAATCCTGAAAACTGATACTACAGGACCAATAGTCTTTGCAGTCAGTCGTTTCTTATTCTCGTTCTGGATCAATCGACAGAAGTTTCTGACATAGTTGGTGCCGATTGCTACCACTAGAATTAATTTTTGCGATCATGAAATTTTGGTTGTCAGCGCAAATGGACTGGGTGTTTTACACAAGATTTCATTCCAAGCTTCCCAAGTGCTGTGTTCTATAAATGCATGATAGTTAATAGGGTGATTGCTTGTTTTAACGATTTTTATGTTTTATCCATGCTCTTTTTATTACATATTTTAGATGCAACTCAAGAATTTATCTTGTTTTAATCGTTTTTTACTCATAAAATCCTGGATGTATCTGCATACTTTGATGGTTTCAAGTAAACAACCGAATAAAGTTATCTTTGATGTCTGCCCTAGTTTCTCAGTGGCCCTGTATACATGGCTGAACATCCCAGTGACTAGGTTCTCAGGTGGTAGAGAATCACTTAAATGGTTCCAGAAACTCAATTAAGCCTAACACCCACCACCCAGGATAAACATGGGGCTCACCTAATGTCTGAAGTTAAAAGTTAGGGTACCTCGGTGTCAATTCACAATAGTACCAAGGTACAACAAGCATTGGTTCTTTATTTGATATCCTTAATGGGACACAGGTCAGAGGGAGATCAGGTAAGCTACAAACTAGCCTCTTTGTCACAGTTTAACATAAGAGGGCTACTAGATAGAGTTGGGCCAGCACCCGGTGAGGTATAAAAATGCAAGGGCAAGTATCTTGAAATCAGCATTTAGCAGTAAAGATTTATGGTTGGCAGAACACCCACGGAACTGAAGGCATCCACTTGACTCACAGGTTCACCAGCGAAACTCACAGAGTTTTACTCCCTGGACTTCTGTGGGGTTACAAAAAAACTCTGGGGGTTAGATTCCCCAGGACATAGCATCTGAGCTGGCCCCGGGGGATGGGAAGCCCGGGCCATTAATGGCTCAGGGAGGGCGGTTCCCCTTTCTTTAAGTAACCAGCCCCAAAGGTGAGCTCCCTGTAGCCTTTAGATGCTCGGGGAGGGGGGCCGTGTCCCATTTTCCTAAAGCTCAGACCTGGGGATGGGCTCCCTGGGGCCTCCCAAAACTTGGGGGGCCTGTGGTCCCTCTTCCTATAAAAGTAATATCAACCTTGGTGGTGGGCTCCCTGGGGCCTCTGGAGGCATGGGGAGGGTGGCCGTGCAGCCCCCTCCCCATATAAGAAAATTTCAACCCCAGGAGTGGGCTCCCTGGGCCCCCGTGGCACAGTAAGGGGGGGGCTGTGTGTGTCCCCCCCATAAACAACTTTTGGCCACTGGGGCATTTGGAGACACTGGGAGGGGCGCCACACAGCCCCCTTCCCCTTTCTGAAATCAGCCCCAGGGATAGGGTCCATGGGGCATAATCTATTTAAATGCGGCTCGGCTTCCATTTTGTTTTTTGTTGTTTTTTTTTCTCGATCCAGTGAGAGTCTTGTGGGATTGCAGCATTTTTTACAGGTTGTTTCTCTTTTGGCCCGGAGGGCCCTCTGGGTCCCCCCCCCGCCTGAGGCTTAAGGATTAGGATATCCCTACCCTGCCCCCATATATATTTTTTTTACTTCAGGACAGGGGATTAAGTCCCCGGGTCTTGTCATGGCTGCCAGCAACAATTTTCTCATGTTGCTGGAAGCCAATCAGAGCGCTTGCTCTCGCTGGAGTCTGACTCCGGTGGGAGCGAGATGGCCCAAGGGAAATAAAGCTCCCTGGGCCAATCAAAATGCTCTATTTTTAAATTAGACGACTGCCAAAATATACAATTATTTACATCAAATCACAACAGCACAATCTGGGGACCAAGATCTAGCTTCCTGCCAAATTTGGAATAATTCCTTTCAGTAGTGTTTGCTGTAGCCTGTCTTAAAGTAGTCTATGGAAAATGCATGGGGATTTAGCATTTTTGTATTCCCCTTTTATCTTGGTCCCCGCTTGATGGATCACCCTGAAACTTTCCAGGAAGGAGCTGAGGTAGATGAACTTTGTTTTTAAAGGTTTTGTGAAGATTTGTCAAACGGGGCCAAAGTTATTAGCAAAACAAAAAATGTTCTTTCTATGGAAAAGAAGACCTAACTAGAACTACCAAGTGGAGACCATCACTATGTAATAAACATATATATGTATATGAGTGGTGAGTTATAGTTAGTGTTGTCTGGTTAGTGGGCTGAAAAAGTGTGTAACGAGGTCCACTACTTATAATAATTTGAAGGTGGTGGAAAATTGTAAAGAAAGTTATAACTATAACTTTAGAATTTTTAAAGTTTGTGTAGGTTAAACTTGGTTTGTATAGGGAAAATACATTTTCCTAACTATAACTAAGCTTTATGTATCTAAAAACAAACAAACTGCCTGTAGAAAATTAATTTAATTGGCAGAGTATCTCGCCGTACTAGGAGATGCTTACCTCGTCATCCACGGAGTCATAAAGTGTCTGTGTCCAACCGCCAGGAAGTTTTTTCTAATCAAGCATCAAACATGACTTTTTAGTATCAAAAAATATATAGATAATTTATTGTACATATCATCATATAAAAAAGACATGAATCTATACATGTTTGATGCTTGATTAGAAAAATCTTCCTGGCGGTTAGGCACACATACTTTATGACTCTGTGGATGAGAAGGTAAGCATCTCCTAGTACGGCAAGATACTCCACCAATTAAATTAATTTTCTACAGGCAGTTTGTTTGTTTTTTAGATACATGTAGTTGTCCCCCTGATACTCTGCCTGTGCATCAACTCAGGGGCCCCTTTTTTGATTTATTTATAACTAAGCTATAATCTTTGTTTGTTTCCTTGAATTTCAATGCTTTGTAATTTTTAAAAAAAATGTGTTTTAAATCGCAGAGTTGAGTATCGCAAGTGGAGAGTTGTTATGTGGTGTATCATACAGTACAGTGGAGGATAGTGTTGTAAAGTCTATTGTCATAGACTGGAGTATTGTAGATTGGAATCAGGTTAAGTAGAACAGAGTGTAGTAGCCTATCGTACAGTGTAGTAAAGTGTTATTGTTATATCCCGCATTGATGCCCTAATGTAGATCCGTTCGTACATGCCCTAAAATGGACGTATTCATATTTACCCTAATATGGTCATATTCGTACTTGCCCAATTATGGTCATGGCCGCATATGCCCAATTATGGTCACAACTGTACATGTCCTATTATAGTATGATTCCTTCTATAGGCATGATCTTTCACCTACATTGGTCCCAGCTAGTACACAACAAGCTCTGAGGGCTGAACGTTATCTATCCTGTGGTTTTGAATGCAGCAGGGTTTTTCCAAACACAGGCCCACACTGTACTCATTAATTATGCATTGCTTTCTAAGAATACACCACCAGCATAATGTATGTACAAAGTTCACCCCTGACGTCTTCCTCATGTCCAATACAAACCATACTGAGGACCGAGACTCTTTAGGGTATAAATACACCACATCTTGCCCCCGTAAAGCAGAGGGAACCGAGACTTCCATGCTGACACACTGACCAGAGACGCTGAGGCTCCTGCATGCAGTCGCTCAAGCTGACAGTGGTTTGACACAACCTGGACGGGGTGTCCAACTCGAGACCAGGACGGGGTCCCACACTCTCTCTATTCAGGTATGGGGGTTCGACTAAATCCTAGGAGGATTCTTGGCTCTTAGCTTCTAAGACCTACACACATATGCTAGGTACACACAGGTACATCTAGGTAGGCATCGTAGGAGTACGCGCACTTGCATAATGCTTTTATATTCATGTATGTACTCATGATTATCGCAATATGGTAGAACTGTTCTATCCCTTTGCTTTTATCGTATTGCTGATCATATATCTCTGCTATTGTCTGCTGGTTACCGCAGCACATATATTTTACACTAGAATAACAACTGTTCAATAAATACTTATTGAAACGCCCGACTGTGTATTCTGTGTAACTCTCTGAGACAAACCGAATAAGTGAGCACGAGTGACTGAGCGAAAGGTAGTACATTGTTTCCACGATTCTGAGGGAATCAGGGTTGTCATGTTCTAAGGTTGCCAGAAACTAATCTCTCCCCGATAAGAGGAGACACTAGTAGCACTGCAAGCTAGCTAATGCAAACCAGGCTAACATATTCGGTGGGGGTGCTCAGAGCTAGTCTGCCACCAAGCCCGCAGTATATGTTATCCAAACGCGCAGGTCCTGCAGGGGTACTATAGGAACTACACGACATGGCGCCACCAACGTTGGTTTGGTACTTATTTAACAGTAGAATCTGAGTAGTTCAGTCGTGCTATTCTCAGAGAACCTACTCACAAAACCCCAGAGACGTCTGGAGTGGGTGGGCACAAAATCTGCAGCAGCTGAGTAGTACGAGAATACTATTTATTGGCTGTTGGTTACTCAAACTTGAAGGATATTTAGTTCCTACAATTGTGCACTTACACCTTATCTTAAAAGCTCTTTAATCTCCCTTCTTCCAATTAAAATGGTGGACGAAACAAGCGCAACAGGGAGAGTTACAACAAACTTCTTAGGTTTAGAAGAAGACCCTGAAGAAGCAATACAAATTGCATCAAATTTCAGAAGGGCAGTGTAGTAATCTGCTTGTTAAGTAATGCACTCTCCCTGCCCTTGTTCTCTGCCTTGATGCTCAGACAATATGATGTCATTTGGAATGTTATGAATGTTTGTACTGGAGGGATAGCAGTTGGAGAAGATGGGCTGAGTAGCCAGGAGGCTGCTCCTGGTGGGGTTTACTTTAGAACTTATTAAGCTGTAACTTGAAGAATAAACTACCAATTACGAGAGCTGTCTACGAGACTTCATTGATTGTTACATTGGCGATGATTTGAAGAAGAATTCACGTGTGTAACTTGAAGGAAACTGAAAACAAGGTAAATATATGTAAGGCTGTCTGGCACCCGAACCCCACCAGTGCCCCTACCATCGGTCGCCCTAAAACCAAGTGTGCCACATTCAACTGAAAATATTAACATCTTAAGAAGTGTGTTTGAAGACCAGTGAAGAAGATCTAGAAGAACAGCACAGCGTGAAAAATGCATGTATAATTGAAACGGAGATATTTGAAAACAAGCGTATACCCGAAGCAATTTACTGGATTAATTTAAAGCCAACGTGTGTTTGAAATAGCATATTGCAGTAATCGGTATGCGCGGCTGAAGCAAGCTGTGAGAGTTATATTAAGACATCTTGTGACAGGCGTGGAGAGTAAGGTGAATAATTTATGAAACAGCCGAGAGTGAGGGAACTCGGCATCGGCGAGACTGGTGAAGAGAGAAGTGAAGCCTGTCCAAAACTGCGTCTTACCGTTATTGTGTAGAGACATCCTTCCCATGGTGCTGTCATCCCCAGACTGATGACGTCGTAGAATTTCCGTGGGTACTAGCGGAGAGGCTGTGTCTTCATCGTCACACTTTCAGAATGTCCAGCGTTCTTGGCGTTGTCCTGACTACCACCCATGGTTAGAAAAGTGCTTTCAGCACATCATCGCGCAAGGTTAAACGTCACGACGCGACGTCAGGCAACCATCTTGTTCCTTCGTTCCCTTGGTTAAGGGAACACCGAGCACAATTGAGCGAAGAGAGGAAGATATCTGTCCCGGGTCTTTCCTCACACGCCGTCGTGCCTGTCTCCGATGCTGGTAAGTGAGCACATGTTTTAAAAAGACTCACTGAATAGATGCCGTAAAATCCAAGAGTGACAAAAGTGCAAGCATTGCCGGTATGATGCGCGTGTATTTTGGGAAGAAAAGGAATGCGCAAGTTACGTGACGGCCTTATAAGAGTCTGACATTAAGCATCGGCAGCACTATCCACTTTACAACCACGCTGCTAAGAAGTGCTGATTAAACTTAACATCATCAAACGTGCACAGATAAAAAAACAAAAAGGGAGAAACCTCTCACCAGCTTTTTGCTCATGTATAGTCAAGGGATCTGACTTTTTAAAGTGTTCATTCTGGACTCAAATCAAATAGCTTTATCGTTGGAGTTTGAACACAGGAACTACAATTTATTTGATGTTGTGTGCACTCGTAGGTAACAGTAACTGTGTGAAACTATTGATAAGAGTGCCACCTTGTGGACATTGTGGTGTTTTATGTGTGGTTTATCTTCATGAAATCTAGAATTGGAATGTCACAATTTAGATCTCTAATCGTAAGTCAAAACGAAATTTTGGCATTACGAGCAAAAGTGAGAGAAATACTTAAACCTAATAAAGTCAGTAGCCAGTAACATTGTGCGTATGGATGCCACATTTTGTCCACGCTTTGAGTATGGCACCAGATCAAGCCTTTACGTTTCTTTAGTTAAGCCACTCATTACTTTAATGTTGTGCATGAGATGGCTGTGAAGCGTTAAGCATGAGTATGCAATAGAGAGTAAGGGGACAGGGAATTCCCTGTTCTTTGCATTTATGATTCCTATCTTACTGTTTTATTACGTACATTATTATTGTTACATTATTGCAGTATTATTATTATTACATAGGGAAGATAATTTATTATTTACATTACTATTTGTTGCTTACTCTGGTTTTATTACATTATTGCATTTTTATTATTATTATTATATTGGGAGGATTTTTTCTCATTTTACTACTGCGTTCATGTATACTTATTTCCGAATGTTTGTATCTTCTCTATGTGTTATATACTACTTGAATTTTCTTTAATCTATATAAAGGGGGAGATGTGTAGTAATCTGCTTGTTAAGTAATGCACTCTCCCTGCCCTTGTTCTCTGCCTTGATGCTCAGACAATATGATGTCATTTGGAATGTTATGAATGTTTGTACTGGAGGGATAGCAGTTGGAGAAGATGGGCTGAGTAGCCAGGAGGCTGCTCCTGGTGGGGTTTACTTTAGAACTTATTAAGCTGTAACTTGAAGAATAAACTACCAATTACGAGAGCTGTCTACGAGACTTCATTGATTGTTACAGGCAGTCACCATAAAACTTCTAGAACATGGCTTAAGAGCCATGGGTGGTACAGTAATTTTCGTGATTGAGGCACACGAATCCAATAAAACAGAGGTGTTCTATTCTTGGGTTACATTCCCAGCAACGAATGCAATTACAAATGTATTTCACTACTACCTAGAAGGTGAAACACCAGCGGACTATACTCCTTTTGAGGAAGTAGAGGTCCCGCTCACTTACCAGGAGCATAATTACTGGTTTAAAGGCGCCCTACCCCACGTACATGGAAGAGCAAGATTAGGCCCGCTCGGAGGAGCAGGAGCCACATGGCCCATATTAGCGGTATACACACCGCAGCCTGACATTAACACAATGACACAGCCAGACTTACTCGTACAACACAGAGATTTAATTAAAATCTACAGAAACCTCACACAATTTGTGATGAGGACCTTAACAGTTCAGCCTGCACCAGCTGCAGCACAAGACAATCCAGTCCAGAGTACAGTTAATAAAATTACTCCACAAACATTACACGCGATAATGGGCAAAATGCCAGTAAAACGCAAACAAATCCCATTCTGGATAGCTCAGAAAATAACTCAGCTTGAAGCAGTATTCCCGAATACTACAACCAGTGATAAACACAGAATCCTAACAATCTGCTTGCCCATGGGTCTCACACCACAAGTAGAGGACTGCACCTCTTGGGGTTCAGTCTTTGCTGTCATATATACCAGAACACATGGTATCCCGTCCTTAGCAGTAGTACCTGACGTATTGAAACAGATACAAAATGAGTACGGAGCAGAGCCTGCCCTTAACTTAGGGATGAAGTTGCTAAACAACTTTGAACAGGTCTCAGCCATAATACTAGCTAACATTGAGGGGGAAGCAGCTTCTGTGGCGATCCGCCAATGCCTAAGGGAGTTCAGTCCAGATGACCAACAACACGAACTACCCAAAATAATCTAAACCGCATATGCAGAACTAGGCAGAGACAGTCTAGGTGGGAAAGCATTAAAACCACAACTGGTGGGCAGTCCTGAAAAAGACACTACAATGCAGACACCTACTTCTTCTAAAAAGAAGTGGGAAAATAAAAAACAACAAAAGTCTAAAGACACCAGATCTCAGTCCAGAGGTAGATCTCCTCAACAGGAGCCCTCTGAAAAGAGGTATAACCTCAGGAATAGGGATAACATTAAAAAACCTAACAGGTATCAGGATACTGATACTCGTTCCTCTCGTTCCTTTCAGGGTTCATCGCGAAACTCAGAGCGGGAAGGACGATCAAAGGAGCGTACAAAGTCCAGAGACACGCAACACGCTGCGGACTACGCACCTAAAAAAGAGGATAAACAGAAATCAAAACCTCAGTTAAAAAAGAAGAAGGTAGCAGGTCTCAAGATCAGACATGCCCAGAATTCTGAGGACACAGCTTCTGAACGGGGAATGGGCTCTGACGATGCTAGACAGCACAGCAGAAGTAACAATAGCTCGCCAGAACCTGAAGGAATTTCTGGTGACAGCGGAGTTGAGTGAGTATATCACGGTGGAAACACCTGATACTCGGGTAAGTGTCCCACATAAGTTACATGAGATAACACTCCGGATGGAGGGGGACAAGCCCAGAAAAGTTTTAGGGTCTCTTTTGGAAAAATCTGTCATCTGGTTATGACATTCTATTAGCAGAACAAGACTGGCCACCTGCATTCGTCATGGAGTGCCCTAGGAGAGAAACAATAATTTTTCCAGCCTTTTCCGACCTCGTTCCCATTCACCTAAAACATGCATATGCGCAGGAGTGGGCGGTTGCCCTAGCTCCAGCATTGTACAAAAATCATGCTGGTTGGGATGAGGATTCAACCCACCACGTGATCCAGGTTAAAAGTTTCCCCAAATGCTCAAAGGCAATACCCTATAAAGCAGGAAGCTAAAAGACAAGTCAGGGAGATTCTAGATCAACTTGAATATCAGGGGGTGATAGAAAATTGCACTTCACCTATGAACAATCCTTTGTTCCCCTTAGCCAAACCTGACAATACATATCGTCTAGTTTTAGATTACAGACATTTAAACATTTGCACAAAGACATTTGCAGTTCAAAATGCAAACAGTGCTGCATTAATGAATAACATTGTGCGGAAAAAATACAAAACAACACTTGATATCTCAAATGGATTTTTCTGTCAAAATATAGCGCCTGAAAGCAAGTATCTAACCGAATTCAGTGCGTTAGGATCGCAACGGCAATTTTGCCGACTCCCCCAAGGGTACAAGAATAGCCCGGGGTTGTTCTCAGCAAGGGTAACAGAGTTACTCCAAAATTTGGATGAAGAAGCATTGTCCTATGTGGATGATATTTATCTGACGGACGATGACTTAAAGAGGCACTTGACCAGGATGAGCACCATTATTATGGGATTCGCCTCTGAGGGCTATAAATTTAATTTCAAAAAATCAAAAATTGCCCACCTCAATGTCCTGTTTTTAGGATACGAGCTGTCAAGTGAGGGAAAAAGCCTGGCAGCTAACTTTTTAGAAAAGTGTGCGCTGCTCCAACCTCCAAAATCATTAAAGAATTTACAATCAATTCTGGGATTCCTAAATTTTGGTCGAACATACATTTTGGATTACGCAGAAAGGGTAAAACCTTTCTGCGACTTAATAAAACCTGACTTTTCAGTCAAACAATGGACACAGGAACACACAAATATCCTGCGTTCCATACAGGAAGACATGATAGCTTCTAAACATTTACAGACACGCGTAATTGCACAGAACTTAGTGATCCGAGTAATAGCGGGTCAATGTGGGTACACTTATTTAACTTTTAATGAAGGTGAAACAGTACCAATCGCATACAAATCACACCTGTATACAAACGCAGAAATGCGTTTCACTTCAACAGAAAAAATCCTGACAGCAGTGCAGACCGCTGTAGCAAGAGAAAGAGCTCTGGCTCAGGGAAAACGCATAATTGTCGTGACCCCAGTGCCAGCTTTAGAAGCTGTTACAAAAGCTAGCATTCCAAATGCGAAACCTTACATCCAAGATGGATACAATGGGCTAATTCTCTTACTGCAACGGATGTTGAATACAGATTTGATCCAAGTTTAAAAACTCAAGCATTCCTGCAATACGAACAAGAATATCCTCTACCAAATGAAATTTTGCCTCTAGATCAGTATGAATACATTATTTACACTGACGGTTCTGCTCAACCAGCCACAGAAAGCAAGCAAGCTTACAGCGCAGCGTGTGCGATTGTTAAAGGTCGCATGTGTGATGGCATGCGTGATTCCATCCAAGTTGCACAAAAACGCAATCTCTAGGAGACTGCACGGCACAGTTGGCAGAACTCAAAGCACTTATACTGGCACTTATAAATACGGATCACGAATTCCTCACACTTATTGTGTGTGATTCCTTTTACTGTGTACAGTCGTACAATGAATATCTACATCATTGGGAACAAAACGGGTTCAAAGATGCAAAAGGTGGCACAATAAAGCATAAAATGCTATGGGAACAGGTAGTGGAGTTGAGAAACGAACTACCAAGGGCTCACGTGATACATACACCAAGTCATCAGCGTGATGGCGTTCACGTTAAAGGGAATTCATTGGCTGATGAAGCCGCAAAGGGGGCTGTTCGCACAGCCGCCGTGGCTGCAGTTACTCGTTAAAAGACGAGGGTAGACGGCGAGATAATGGTAGCTGTCAATGCTTCACGCAAAGGCAGCACAGCAGTACCTAAAAAATTTCCACTCAAGTACTCCTACAAGTTAGATGCACAAAACATTCCATATGCTCAGATTCCTGGAGTGGGGGATAGAGTAATACCAAATATGGATCGTAGGCTAGGCTTAATTGTGGCAGCACACGAAGGGACGGGTTCTGTACATAACGGACTTAGGGAGACTGTTGCTTTGTCAAAAGAACGCTACTGGTGGCCCGTGATGAGAAGGCTGATTAGAGACTATGTCTGGAACTGCGACATCTGCAAGCAGATGAATAGGTCCACCACAACACGTCCAGTACAGATACCATTGTTAGACAGCATTAGGTTGTCCATTCGTGCGTGTCCAGCTCAAGTTTCCTCAAGGTTTGGCCTCAGCGCTCGGCTGACGCTCGAACTGTTATAAAAGATTTGCGAGTCTTTATCGGCACATACGCAGTTGGCACGTTACATTCTGACCGTGGTCCGGCATTTAGCTCTCGGGCTTACAAAGAGGCCATGGAAGGAATGGGCGTAGCATTGTGGTACTCCTCTCCGTATCATCCCGAGGCAAATTCTGTTGTGGAGAGGAAAAACCGAGACTTAAAGCAATCTTTAACAGCTAGGGCATTAGGCAAGGGCGGTAGATGGGTCGATCACCTTTATGGGGTACAGTGCGCGCTCAATAATCAGCCAAGAAGCTCTCTAGGAGGTGTCACTCCTTACGAGGTCCTATTTGGGACAAGAATGTGGGTACCTGATCTTGATTGTGAAGGCACAGTGGCGGATGAAAAACCATTTGATATCCATGATCGTTTGGCTGTTTTACAGGATCTAAATGAATCCAGGATACAACAAAGTAACGTGCTCCAGAAACAGGCCGCCACTGAGGAAGTCAAGGCAGTAACGGCAAGACCTATCTGGATCCCAAAGATCGGGGATCTGGTCAGAGAGAAGATTGCTGAGAAAAAAGAATTTGGGCCATCCTACAGAAAGCCTGTACCGGTCCTTGCAATCCACGGCACAAGAACTGTACTTCTGCCGCTTCTTGCCAGAAAAAAGGAGAACAGATTCGTCTCAATTGACTTAATCAAACCACACTATGTGGCCGATACTAAACAGTAGGCCTTGTGGACTCCACAGTAGCAGACACCCTCCTCTCGCTACAATCCAAGAAGTCCAAACAGAAAGACTCATCACGTTTGAAGAGCCACCTGTACGGAATGAAGGACTAAGCAACAATGCTATGGAACTTGTTCCACTCCAACAAGAAATTCATCTTCAAAATGAAAACCAACTTAACAACCAAGTTGCAATCAGACCTAATACAGACATCTATGTCAATATGCCTCGACAAGAGAACACAGCGATTCAACAAATCCCGATGCAATTCCAACAATTGATCGAACTGCTTCTGGCTATTTCATGAACTTTGATACATTTTCACTAGATCCAAGCGAGCCGGAAACGATGCCAGCCAAAAAATCACTCCAACAGAAACTCAATGACTTTTTGAACTTTTTTAGAAAGACTTACCTGGTGTCCCTTTGGATAGAACTATGGTATATCACTGGGATTTTATTTTTCATTTTCTGGCTAGGTTTAATAATAACTTTTAGTATGCTTCTTAATGGACGATACCTCCAGCCAAGCTCCACAGCCCAAAGAGTTAATTTGATTTTAAAACCACACCAGTCTTCACATCGTGAACCAAGAGACTTGTCTTCAGTGAACATTACAGCAGTTCCTATACCGGACTGTATAGTATGAGACAAGATTGATTATGATATATTAGGTCCGACTGAACTTTTAAAACTAAAACATGTATTTAAAATTTCTTTAAGTGATTTCATTACCTCCAGTACATTTTCTGATGATTGGGACACTGAAACTGTAAATGCTATGATGTCTGATTTAGAAAAAACTGCAGCATTTCCGAACAATGAAATGTTAGAAGGTACTTCAGAATATGATACATTGTACTGTTACCAATATTTTGGTGATCATTTCTTACACAAGTCTATAACACCTAGAAATGTATTTGAATACCACCAGTGGGAACACTGCCCAACACCTCCAATAGGTAGTTCACAAGCGTTTGCACAGAAATTCACATACTTCTCAGGGTTTAACACATCCGACCCGACGTCATTTTATTATAAAATAGAGAAAAATTCAGCTCAGAAAATTATGTTAACAAACACCAAAAATATTTACTCTGCATCCTTTCTGAACCAGTTGTCTAAACAGGGTTTCGATCTATGGAAAGACACAATAGAATCCAAATCAATCTGGGGCTCTAGGGACTAGCAAGTCCAGGGAATAGAAGCACTTTTTAGAGTATGCATCATTCCGCAGCAGATTTTATTTCTGAACGAAACTGTGCAACAGACATCCTGTCTTGGATTAGCCAAAGGCAAGGAAATGAACACACCGGGGTTTCCAACACCATCACAGATGGGTGGGGGGCAGAACTCAACTACACAAGGGGTAGGATTAGATGCCATTTTCCAGTACAACAGATCAGATCCTGATTGGACAGAATGGCTGGTTTGGCCCATTGACACAAACAAATGTCAACAGAGATTTATGAATACAACCAGAGGGTTTAATATCCATAGGCCAGATCCACGCTATGTACAAAGACATCACCCAGGGGTAGTGACATCGTATAGTGTTGGGAAGTTGTGCCTTGATTGGCTAGAGACCTCAACACTGACAGAAGTAAAGCACCACTTGACCTTACTCACACCTGACATGGATCTTAGAGATTTTCTACTGGGACCCAAGAAACAGCGTCAGAAACGTTTCATATATGCAGGTCTTTATGCCTACTATAATGAAAACTGGAAAATATCCCAACAAGAGGCCGCAGAAAGAATACGAGAAATTGACCGTATTAACTTAGAAAAAGCATTAGCAGTGGTGGATAATGGGTTAACTACTTTGACCTCCAGGATTTACTCCTTAGGCAACATTGTGTCCTCGGCAATCGACATATTAGAACAAGATCTGGCCTTGTTACAACACGGGCAATCTCAGCTACGTTCTATTATGATGTTAAGCTGGACACTGCAATCTTTGCGTGCAGGCTATGTGCCATGGCGTTTTATAAACACCACGTCTCTGTTTTCAGAATACAATCTAACTGATAAACAGACAGAAATGGCACAAAGGGGAGCCAAATATACCATGCTGCGTATTGAGAAACTGGAAAGGTTACCATTCACTGTAGTCGAATCACCATCAACAGAATGGCTCGTTCATGGCCAAATAACTCTGCCGGTCACTACGTTTCAGTTTCAATATTGCCTTGAGCAAAGGCAGGCAGGCAAATATGTAAAAATGGGTAAGGGATACATCAAGGAAACTTGGGAGTTACCATATAGATACCGATGCCGGAATGGGGATCGAGAAGTGTATCTGAGTGGTACAAACTGCAAGAACGCTTTGAGCGGTTCTCTCATGTGTCAGGATATTTCTCTACACGGAGCCTGCAGTGGTTCAGTGGCGAACTTATCTTGTCACATGTCAGGGACCCCAGCGGCCATGATCACGCTGGTTTTCCAGCTGCTCTCGAATGGGAGTTACTTAATGCTAAATGATCAAGGTTGTTGTGGGATGCTTCCGGGCGTCGCATATCTAGTAACTGTTAACTCCAGGGTTACTTGCTGTATGCAAGTATTGTTTCCGCCACTGAACACAGTCAGGGAGGCGCCGTTATGGCCTTCGCTGAATGTTTCTTTTATACAGTTTGATACTCTGAGCAGATTGAAAGCCATGCTTTTACAGCAACCTGTGCCCTTAACCTCCGCTCGAGAAACCTATGAACTTCAAGTTGCAAGGACCTCGACCGAGATACAGGCACTCATACGTACAAACTGCCCCATTCATTTCGCAGAAATGGTGGGACGTATCTTCAATATGTCTGATACGAGCGGAATTGTACACCTATTTAAGACCATAGGGTCCCGACTGTTAAGCACCTTTCAGACAGTCCTCGGAGTAATCCCAAATTTTATACACTCCGTATTGGGAAGCGTATTTGGAGGATTCCCGCTCATCCTGTTCCTAATCGCAGGAATCTTGATTGTAATATTGCTGCTAAGCAATGGACGGCCCACTTCCCGAGGGAATGGTGAACACGCTCCTGGAGCGGAAATACCGTGAACGCATGGTACAACTTCTGGGCATTTCTTGCCTGCGAGAACTCAGTGCCTCCTGGTTTCTATAATTTAGACCAGTCTGGATAGACTGCATCTTACCTGTGCTTCGATGCCTATTCTGCAGAGAAGAATGCACGTTGGATCTTTGTCTAACATTTCCATCAGATGCGCCTCCGGACACGGATGCGATGCTGGACCCCATTAAGGCCCATGCTCTGCGTTGTCCCCAGCGGCTTCCAATTCTGATGAATGCATTCCTGGAGAATCCACAGGTGCCGTTCGCTCCTGCTGGGTTAGGTGACTCCTCCACAGGCACCCAGGTAACAACTGCCGCACAAGCTGCCGCAGCACAG
This sequence comes from Calotriton arnoldi, assembly GCA_963921515.1. NCBI lineage: Eukaryota > Metazoa > Chordata > Amphibia > Caudata > Salamandridae > Calotriton > Calotriton arnoldi. The sequence goes on from CAWUFW010002092.1 coordinate 919,304, forward strand.
ACTGTTGGCAGTACTACATTCCATCTATGTGCGATTGACGTTCTCTGTGAGGCGTTGGATTTGTCATCTACAGCAGCTGACACCGATAATATTGAGCTTCCCACCCAGGATGCGTAATCTTGAATTGGCCCATCGTGTCCTGGGAAAGAATTCGGCTTCTTCACTTGTTTCAAAATAAAACGATCTAAATTTGGAACATTTTCTTACATTGACACTTTCGCTTGGGAAAAGTATGGCCTTCTCCTGCTTATGGTAATACAACTCCTATAGAGAGACGATATTGACTTTTAACTGGCAACTAGAAAAAGCTGAATTTAAACATTTTTTTTTTTAAGCACCAAAATATTTTAACGATTTTTTAGAACTATGGGGCATATTGGCAAGACCCACGTTAAAATTATCGCCGTTTTAGCGGCAGGAAACTGCCGCTAAAACGGCGATAATGGGCTTGCTAATATGCGTTATGGAATTCAAATAGAAGCCCAGGTTAGATGTCCTGCACATCTAACCTGGGCTTCTATTGGAATTCTATAACGCATATGAGCAAGCCCATTATCGCCGTTTTAGCGGCAGTTTCCTGCCGCTAAAATGGCGATAATTTTAACGTGGGTCTTGCTAATATGCCCCTGCGTTTTTACTTGCTTTTAAAAATGTTTTTAAATTGCCCAGATTTTAAGTATGGTCATTTATTATCCAGTTCGGAAGTGGAGTGGGTGTTATATCCCGCATAGATGCCCCAATGTAGATCCGTTCGTACATGCCCTAAAATGGACGTATTCATATTTACCCTAATATGGTCATATTCGTACTTGCCCAATTATGGTCATGGCCGCATATGCCCAATTATGGTCACAACTGTACATGTCCTATTATAGTATGATTCCTTATATAGGCATGATCTTTCACCTACATTGGTCCCAGCTAGTACACAACGAGCTCTGAGGGCTGAACGTTATCTATCCTGTGGTTTTGAATGCAGCAGGGTTCTTCCAAACACAGGCCCACACTGTACTCATTAATTATGCATGGCTTTCTAAGAATACACCACCAGCATAATGTATGTACAAAGTTTACCCCTGACGTCTTCCTCATGTCCAATACAAACCATACTGAGGACCGAGACTCTTTAGGGTATAAATACACCACATCTTGCCCCGGTAAAGCAGAGGGAACCGAGACTTCCATGCTGACACACTGACCAGAGACGCTGAGGTTCCTGCATGCAGTCGCTCAAGCTGACAGTGGTCTGACACAACCCGGACGGGGTGTGCAACTCGAGACCAGGACGGGGTCCCACACTCTCTCTCTATTCAGGTATGGGGGTTCGACTAAATCCTAGGAGGATTCTTGGCTCTTAGCTTCTAAGACCTACACACATATGCTAGGTACACACAGGTACACACAGGTACATCTAGGTAGGCATCGTAGGAGTACGCGCACTTGCATAATGCTTTTATATTCATGTATGTACTCATGATTATCGCAATATGGTAGAACTGTTCTATCCCTTTGCTTTTATCGTACTGCTGATCATATATCTCTGCTATTGTCTGCTGGTTACCGCAGCACATATATTTTACACTAGAATAACAACTGTTCAATAAATACTTATTGAAGCGCCCGACTGTTTATTCTGTGTAACTCTCTGAGACAAACCGAATAAGTGAGCACGAGTGACCGAGCGAAAGGTAGTACATTGTTTCCACGATTCTGAGGGAATCAGGGTTGTCATGTTCTAAGGTTGCCAGAAACTAATCTCTCCCCGATAAGAGGAGACACTAGTGGCACTGCGAGCTAGCTAATGCAAACCAGGCTAACATATACGGTGGGGGTGCTCAGAGCTAGTCTGCCACCAAGCCCGCAGTATATGTTATCCAAACGCGCAGGTCCTGCAGGGTACTATAGGAACTACACGACATTATGTAGTGTAGTGCCCTGATGTCTCATATAATGGAGTCAAGTATCATAGACTGGAGCAGCGAGTTGTACAGTGGAATGGCATGTCGAACAGTTGAGTAGGGTGTAGTAGACATTCATAGAATGGAGTAGAGTGGAGTAGGGTGTAGTAGAGTGTCATAGAGTGGAATATCGTCAAGTGGAGTGTCTCAGAGTGCAGTGGAGGAGAGTGTCGTAGAGTGGAGTGCTGTGTCACATAGTGGAGTGGCGTATTGTAGAGAGAAGTTTAGTGATGTGTCCTCGAGTGTCATACAGTGTAGTACAGTGGCTTAGAGTGGATGGGCATAGAGTGGAGTAGAGTGGAGTAAGTACAGTGTTGTAGAGTGGAGTGACATACAGTGAAGTAGAGTGTCGGACAGTAAAGTGTCGTAGAACGTGGCATAGAATGTAGTATAGTACAGTGGTGTAGAGTGGGATAAAGTGTAGCGGAGTGGAGTGGAGTACACTGGAGTGGGGTAGTGTAGAGTGGAGTAAAGTGTCATAGACTGGAGTGGGGTGCCGTAGACTAAAGTGGTGTGGAGTGCAGTAGAGTGAAGTGGGGTAGCATACAGTCAAGTAAAGTGTCATAAATTGGAGTACTGTGTTGTACAGTAGAGTGTAGTGGTGTGTCGTACAGTAGTGGAAAGTGATGTAGACCCCAGTTGAGTAGAGTGGCATACAGTCTAGTTGATTTTGGTAGAGTGGAGTTGTGTACAGTACAGTATTGCAGAGTGTGGTACAGTGGATTGGCATACAGTGTTATAGAGTACAATGGAATTGAGTGACCTGGAGTGGTAAACAGTGGAGTAGAATGGATGTCTGTGTCAGAGTAGAGTGGAATAAAGAGGGGTGCAGTTACATACAATGAGTTGCGTGCAGTGATGTATAGTGGACTAGAGTATGAAGATTAGAGTGGAGTAGAGTGTTGTACAGTGACATACAGTATAGTAAAGTGTTGTACAGTGGACGGAAGGGGTATAGACAGGAGTAAAGTGTCGGAGAGTGGCATATAGTGTAGTAGAGTGGAGTTGCATAGAGTACAGTAGTGTGTGAAACAGTGGAGCTGTATAGAGTGTCAGTCAGTGAAAATCACTTTATTCGGTTAATTAAAACCATAAAAGCACACTACAAAAATTCATTTTCAAACAGCAATAAGGCATAAACAGAAAACAAAGTATAAAAAACATGCATCTTGCACCTAATAAACGAACAGTTCAGCATACAATTCATTATAAATATATTAAAAATGAGATGTTTAAAATGTTCCAGATCATGGGGTCCCTCTCTTTTTTTCCTAATTCTAACCGCCGCAGTTACAAAACTAGCTGTGTTAAAAATTTCCCAAACGTTGGTCAGCATCTGTAAATATATAAGAGCTGGCCTCGCCTGTAAAAAACCTTTGCCCCTTAAAATTGGTAGTATAAAACGTTTTCAAATGTGCAAAAAATGCTCGCAGAACAAAACAAAGTGCAACGTGTCCTGGGTGGAGAAATTGTCACATGTGCAGGGACCTAAATCCTCCACCTTTCTCCACCCCTGAGGTTCAGCAAGTAGAAAGTGCAACTGATTAAAACTAAATCTTACTAGAAGGAAACGCTGATGCGGGTTAGTTACAACGTTTAGCGTTCAATGGCACATGTGGTTTTTAATAGTTGATGGGCTCGCACCGTAGGTTTCATAAACTCTCTAGCCTCTCTTTCCGTATGTGTCATGTATAGGTAAGTTTTCTTGGCCCACAACATATCTTCCTTCCGCAGCTTTTCTGGGGAGTTAAATAACTTGGGACGTCCTAATTGCATTGCTAGCCTTTTCACATAACTCAGCCCGGGGATACTATTTGTTCTATCAAGTGCCAGGCAATCACGCATCATTTTGCGGTTCATTTCTAATTCTGGATTTATCCAGGTCGCTATCCATTTGAGTAGGGGTGCCATTCCAATTAAATCTGACACAAAACCTGTCCCAGTTTCTTGGTGAATAATATAGGAAGATGTTGATTGTGGCACCAAAAGCAGGTTTCTTAAAAATTTATTTTCCACTACTTGGATGCCCTTGGCATCTATATATCCCCATATATCGAAGCCATAGTTAGAAATAGCAATGCATTTGGCTCTATATATTTTTAACATGGCTTGTATTGGCTTTGCCTCTAACCTACGCGCAAAGTCAAGAGCCGCTATAGTAGATCTGGCCATAACATTTCTTTTGGCTTTCCTTTGTTTCCCCACGTGCCCCTCTCATCAAATAGGACACCTAGGTAAGAAAATGTTGTTACCCTAGCTAATTTGTTGCCTTCACAATAATGTGTTTTGATTCTTCTGGATTTAACAACCATAATCATTGTGTGAGATTTAGAAAAGTTTACATTTAAGTCCAATGATTTCATAAAATTGGCAAAAGGTACTTAAAAGACACTGTAGGCCAATCGCTGGTCTGGCTAATAAGGCAGCGTCATCAGAGCTGGAATCAGCCGTTCCCCCACACGCTGAATGTCCTTGCTAGCGCCCCCTATGACTGAATCCAAGTTGTTAATGTATAAGGTGAATAATAGGGGGTCTAGAATGCATCCCTGTCTGACTCCTTTTATGATGCGTATTCCCTGAGTGTGGTTGCCCCTTTCGTCAATTCTCACTGTAGCTGTTAAATCCCTATGCAAGTCAGCCAGGAAGTTTACAATGTTCTTATTCATGCCTAGTTTTAATAATAAAGCCCATAGCTTGGATCTGTTTACCCGGTCAAAGGCCGAGGACAGATCCATAAACGCCAAATGTAGCGTCCCTTTCTTGGCAATGGTATACTTCCTTACTAACAGATGCAGGTTGAGGCACTGATCCGTGGTGCCCCTCCCTTTCCTGAACCCGTATTGTAAGTTCGAGAGTATATTGTGCTCATTGAGCCAATCAGTGAGTTTACTGAGGACCACTCTTCCTAACACTTTAACTGCTGAATCTATCAGCGAAATTGGCCTCTAGCATTGAGGATCTCCTCTCTCCCCTTTTTTAAAAACTGGGACGATGGTTCACTGGGACCATGATCTAGGCAGGTCAAATTTACAGGCCATGTTAAAAACATGAGCTAGTAATTTTGACCACAATGTCACATTAGATTTAAAAAGGTCTGCCGGAACGCCATCCGGCCCTGGGGCCTTGTTACTAGTCATTTGTGTGATGGCCACGGCTACTTCTTTATCGGTGAAGGCCAGGGTATAAGCCTCGACCACAAACGGTGTACCTGGGTGTCCCTGGTCTTCCTGGTCGTCATATATATGTTTAAAGTGGCTAAACCACTGTTCCTCAGGAATATTACATTCCAATATGCTACCCTTGGTGTCAGAGAAAAATGGTTTGTTTACTATTTCCCAAAACTTGGCACTGTCTTGAATAACGTCTATAGACAATAGATCATTCCAGGCATCAGGTTTAATTTCCGATTTACGTATATGTATGGCCAACTTATATGATTTCCTAAGGGCGGCTATTAAAATTTTGTCTTGTGGTTTTTGCTTTAACATGACAAGCAACTTGTGGTGGGCAACTGTACAGTTGTGATCAAACCACCTCTCACCTCTGTTTGGAAGTTCCTTATGTGAGTATGCGAGAGCACTGGCCACCTGATTACAAATCTTAACATAATCTGTTAGGATTTCAGCATCACTTATCGTGTCATCTAAGCAGAAGTCAATCTCAGTCCCGACAGTATCCACTAAATCATCTAAAAACTCCTCCAGAACTACTTTGCACCACTTGAGCCTACAGCCTTGGTCTTTTGCTTTTAGGTTAGGGACAGAAACACATCTATTTGTTTTGGGGGTAACCTTGATGCCCCCTGCTAATATAAGGTGTATGGGGTTATGATCACTAAAGTGTGACGACTTGGCCGTATATGCCACAACCATGGGTAACAGGGCAGTATTAATGAACATGTAATCAATTGTAGAATTCGTTTCCCTTCCCTTGAAGGATGGAATATCATCCTTGTCACACAGGGCACTGGGATATGATAGGCCAAATTCCGCTAAAGTATCCTCTAAGAACCCGCCTTGTTGTGTGTGTTCGAAATGTGTCTCTGAGTGATTACCAGGGCCAAGGCTATTGGTGACATGGCAGTTCTTTGGACATAAGTGTATATTAAAATCTCCTAGGATAATAACCGAATAAGGTGTAACTTGCTTTTCTTTGTATGACTTCAGAAAGCAATTAAGACTGTACAAATGCTCATTTGCAGAAATTCTGTCAAATGAATTATAAAAGTTAATAATAAGTACCTTAGGTGCATTAATGGGCATTATCTGAACCACTAGACAATTTACTGACCCATAGTCCAGTTTACAATGGTTACCTATAATATTTAAAGAAATTAAGGTTATTAAAACGCCCTTTGGCCTACCAGCTCTGGAGGGCCTTGCGGTCTCAAAATAAGTTGTATACCCATCCAACCAAAGAGTATTTTCAATTTCCCAGGACTCTTGCAGCCCGACCACATCATATTCCCTTAATAGACCATTCCATCTAACATTGTCATTTTTGTTTTTTAACCCTGCTATATTCCAGCTAAGTACCTTGGAATGTTCAATCATACTAGCCTCCTCCCCCAATGTGGGGCTAATAATGTGACCTCGAAGATTGCCTCTATCCTGTCCGTGAGTAGGGGCACATTTGATTAGTCAGTCATTACTGTCCAGCTGGCTCAGTGGGGCGAAACTATTTGCTAATTCAAGCCTGTTTTCTGCAACCCTTTCTCCTGTTGTGTCGGCAGAAATTGAGTGGCCTATGGGATGGTTAAAGGTGCTCAACAAGAGGGGAAGGCCATCAATGATCTTGGGTCTGGCACCTGGCCCATGACTACCTGCCCCTGGGGGTTGTCTCAACGGGACTATCGAATCTTTGGTCAGCTCATCCAGGACTGGGGGATAGAAAAAACCCAATGGTAATGCTTTAATCCCGCCCAGGCCATGGTTATAGTTCTCATGCAATAGCCAGCCGGCTACGTCTGTCTGGTCAAAGTTAATAACTATGCAATCTCCCTCTTCAGATTTGGGGCAAAATCCGACCCACCCCACCCGCCTGGCCATTATAATGTGTGAGGATGCTCTAAACCCCCCATCGGAGAGTTTTTTACACCAAAATTGTACTTTGCGGATGAGCTCTTCTGTTGTTTCGGAAGTGTTGTCTTTAAGAGGGGGCACCCCTATTAGTACCGCTACCAAAGGGGTAGCCTTGGGCGGTAGATAAAGCCTTCCTAGGTTAGCGGACTGTCATGTAGGTGATTTGCTAAGCTCCATCATGTATGGAATTTCCACCGGGCCCCATTGGATACCACTTCTTCCCCCCTGTCGGATGTCATTTCTATTCCTTAGGGTAACCTTGTCGGGTTTCAAAGGCCCTGGATGTGGGATGTTGTGACACTCCTCCCCCATAGATATCACCTTTAGTGTTTGTTGGGTATTACAGGCGCTGTTAGACACATTAGGCACATTAGACACAATATGCGTGACACTGTTATCCATCACCCTAACCCTATTACTAGAGTCCACCAATTTGCCCAAGTTAAACTCTATTCTAGAAATCTTCTCCATCAAGCCTTCCAGCCCAGACTTAACACAATTGATTAAATCCACCCTGAGCGCCCCAATAAGTGTGTCAATACGCGACTGGATAGAGTCCGCCATTGTTGTGTTCAGGTGAGAGAGCAGCTGCTCCTCCGTAATCAAGAGTCTTTCGGCCCCCTCCTGAGTTGGTAGTTCATTTGTGGTAAGACCCGGCTTCAAGCCCCTTTTCCTCCTTATTTTGTTAGGAACTGTGTTCAGGACCGGGGATATATTCCTTTCAAGGCTCCTCCCTTCTTCAATCTGGGGTTCCTGTTGTAAGGTCAACAAGCTTCGCTTGGCCCGGGTAGAGTCACTCTCCTCCTCCACTAGGTCAGTAGCAGTGTCTGCTCCTAGTGTTACATGGCGTGGAGTTACTGAAGGGGAAGTGTTAATAAATATAACCTCAATCCCCAAGCCCAACTGCTCCTCTATGTTATGTATCTCCGTTGTTAAGGCCCGACAGCTGTTGTTAAGGAGGATATAATAGAGGCACAATTACGTGGTACCTTTGCCTTAGCCTTTACCATATCAGTGCTCCATGGAAGTTTGCGCTTACCCATGATGACTTCTTCACGAAAGAGGGGTGGTGCAGCCCGGCCTCTGTCGGCCGCAGATGGGTGCAGATGGGCCCGCCCTTGGCCTGGGCTTCGCCCGGGTGCGGCCCTGGCACGCCTGCGCATGTCCCGCGCTGCGGGAGGCCACTGGCCTTTAAATACGCCTCCTGGCACGTACAAACAGCAACGTTGGCGGCGCTCCGGCCGCAGAACACTCTGGGGATTGTAGTCCCCTCATGCCGATGGTCCCGGTACAGCAACAAGGTCTCCCGCGCTGCGGGAGGCCACCGGCCCTTAAATGCGCCTCCTGGCGCGTACAAACAGCAACGTTGGCGGCGCGCCGGCCGCGGAGCACTCTGGGGATTGTAGTCCCCCCACGCTGATGGTCCTGGTACAGCAACAAGGTCTGCATAGACTGGATTGCTGTATAGATGCATAGAGTAAAGTCTTGTACAGTGGAGTAGAGTCAAGTGGAGTGGTGTTACAGTGTGGAGTAAAGTACAATAGAGTGTATTGGGGTGTCGTAGAGTAGAGTTGCATGAAGTGGGGTGTTCTGGCTTAGCACAGGTAGAAACTGTTGTAATTTAAAGAGGGTTTTGTACAGTAGAGTGGAGTGCTGTGTCGTATCTAAAAGTGCTGTATAGTGGAATAGTGTTGTACACTGGAGTGTGGGAGGATAGAGAGGAATAGAATATCATAGAGTGCCATGAGGTGTGGTAGACTTTATAGAGTGGAAGTGAGTGGCATACAATGCACTGGCATAGAGTGGAGTGGCGTACACTGGAGTGGCGTACACTGGAGTGGCGTAGAGTGGATTACCCTAAAGTGGAGTAGCATAGAGTGTAATAGCTTACAGTAGAATACTGAACAGTGGAGTGTAGAAGAATGGAGTGGCATAGAGTAAAGTGGTGTACAGTGGAGTGGCGTAGAGTGGAGTAGGGTATTGTGGATTAGCATAGTGGGGTGGCATACACTGAAGTGGGTTAGCACAGAGTGGAGGAAACTGTTATAAATTGGATTGGCACCTCATACAGTAGAGTGTAGTGCTGTGTCGTACAGTGCTGGAAACTGTTGCAGAGTGGAGTAGAGCATTGTGCAATAGAGTGCATGGGCATAGAGTTTAGTGCAAATTTGGACAGAGGACTGTATGGGGATAGAGTGGAGTAGAGTCTAGCAGAGTGGTATAGAGTATTGTAGAGTGGAGTTATATAGAGTGGAGGAGAGTACACTGGAGTGGCGTTGAGTCGAGTAGTGGAATGTGGAGTATCATAGAGTGGAGTAGAGTAGACTGGAGTGGCATAGAGTGTAATATCGTATAGTGTAGTAGCGTATAGTGGAGTAGCGTATAGTGAAGTGGTGTAGACTGGAGTGGAGTACACTGGAATGGGGTAGAGTGTAATAGCATGCAGTGGAGTGTTGCACAGTGGAGTGGCTTCCAATGGAATAGCATAGAATGGAGTAGGTAGAGGGGAGTGGCATACAATAGAATGGCGTAGAGTAAAACAGCATAGACTGGAGTAGCATATAGTGGAGTGGCATACAGTGGAGTGGCTTACACTGAAGAGGCATAGAGTGGAGAACCATACAGTGTAATAGCATAGAGTGGGCTGGTGTAGAGTGGAGTTGCGTACAGTGTAATAGCGTAGAGTGGAGTGGCGCAGAGTAGAATGCTGTAGAGTGGAGTGGCGTAAAGTGTTATAGTGTATAGTGTCGTAGCATACAGTGGAGTGGCATATAATAGAGTGATGTAGACTGGAGTGACGTTCCTTGGCATGAGGTAGAGTGTAATAGTATACAATGGAGTGGCGTACATTGGAGTGGGGTGCATTTGAATAGTGCAGAATGAAGTAGCCTACAGTGGCGAGACATACACTGGAGTGGCGTAGAGTGGAATAGTGTACAGTGGAGTGGCATACAGTGGAATAGTGTACAGTGGAGTGTTGTAGAGTGGAGTAACATACAGTGGAATAAATGGCTCAATTACGATCTTGGCGGATGGGATACTCCATCATAATTTTGGCGGATATCTGGCCCGCTGTATTTCAAGTTCCATAGGATATAATGGAATTGTAGTTTGACAGACGGGATATCTGTCATGTTTGTGATGGCGTAACCCTGTCCGCCAAGTTCGTAATCAGGCCCAGATTAGAGGGGAGTGGCGCAAGTAGAATGGAAGAGAATCGAACAGTGTATAGTGGAGTAGCGTCTAGTGGAGTGGCGTACAGTGGAGTGAGGTAGACTGGAGTGGCGTAAAGCGCCATTGCGTAAAGAGTAATAGCGTAGAGTGGGGTCTTGCGCAGTGGAGAGGGGCAGAGTGGAGTGGCATAGAGTGAAATAGCATAGTGGTGTGGCTACAGTGGTATGGCATACGGATGTATGTGAAATTTAGCAGCAATGTAGATTATGTTGTGCAGAGTAATGCAAAACAGCAAATTGCACTGCCATGCGTTTCTCCAGATTTACCAATCAACGCAGAGCCATGCCTGGTGGCCTTGAGTTCCTTTGTAAATCTCACTTAAGTATTGCATTACCCATGCAACACCAAGAGTGACGCAAGGGTACCGCAATCAAATGATAAAGTTGGGCTTTAGTTATATTTTGGGCCATGGTATACCAGTATTCAGACAAAATATCGTGACACATAAATACCGTTGTGTTTAATATCATTGTCAAAAATATCGTTTTAAGTGTTGTATTTAATATCGATTTTTTTAACATTGAAGTAGTTAATATTGTTGTTTGTAATATTGTTTTTAGTAATAGTGTGCAATATAATGTATTTTTGTTTTTATATGTTTTTTATTTATAGTAATTGTTTAACGTTTTTTTCTAATTTTCTTAAAATAATTTTTTTTGTAATTTAATTCATTCTTTGTATTTTTTTATTTAGTATAATTATATTTTTTAGGAGTGGGATGCTGGGTTTATAGTGAATAAGAGTGGGAAGTATTTTAAATTATTTTTAAATAATGTATTAGTGTATACATTTTAACGTTTATTTGTAAATGTAAAAAAAACTAGGAGTGGGATGTTGGGTTTCTATAAGATAAGGGTGGGGAGTATTTTAAAAAAATATTTATTTTTGGATGTGTATTTATTAAATTTAATCAAATAGATTTAGAATTTTTGTTGCAGTGGGATACATTATTTTAGAAAATTAATTGTTAAACCTTTTTTAGATTATTTATTAAAAAAATTAATAAATGCAAAACAAATTTAAAAAAATTAATAAATGATTCTTAATTGTAAAAAATTACATAAATGTATTTTCAAATAAATAGTTTTATGGGATAATTGAGGCGAAATTATGAATATTAGTTTCTATAAATTGAATTTATTATTTTAAAAAATGAAATCATTTTCTAAAAATTATAATGAAATTGTTTTTGAATGTTGTAAAAATGTAAATAATGAAAAATTGTAATATAGTGAATTTGTAAACATTTTATAGAGGTGGAAAAAAATTATGCAAATATTTTGATAACTTATTTTATACATAGGAAAATATTTTTTTAAATTAAGACGTTAGTATGATTTTTATGTAAATTGATTAATTATTTTTAAAAAATAGTATGTATAGATTTTGTAACAGTTTTTAAACTACATTATTGATCATTATTAATATAATTTTAATTAAATATGAATTTCTTTCAAATATTGTATTCTGTTAAATATGTCAATATATAAATATTTTATCCAATTTTGTATGAAATATATTAAGAAAGATATATGGATAATACACATTCAAAATCATAAGGTTTGATTTAATTTGGAATAATTATGTTTTTTATTACATGTTTACATAGACATTTAGTCAGCTTTTTTATATTGTGGTGGCAATAGTAAATGTTAACTTTATAGTGTGCCTTATTTTGGGTTTCTTCTTTTGTAGTACTGGGGGTATTGTAATTTTTGTCTATTTAGTGTCCAACATTTTTATTGCTATGAGTCATATTGGAGTGGGAATGGTGAATGTTGCCTATTTAGGGGCCGATTCCGATTCATGCCGGAAATCTCTCCGACCGAGCCGGACCCGGAGAGATTTCCGACCGAATCGGACCCTAGCAGTCCGACCGAACGAGTACGATGCGTTTGCATGCTATCGGACTCGATTCGGTCGGACTCCCATTGAAGTCAATGGGAGCCGGTCGTACAACGCGTACGTGGGCTCCCATTGACTCAATGGGTGCGAGGCAAACAAGGGCGCCCCTACAGCGGGTACGCGTCGAAGCGGGTCGCGCCGCACATGCACAGGTAGGGGGACCCATGGGTCCCCCTGTGTGCGACTCGCGCGGCTAGGCGTACAGGGGGTCCGACACGGACCCCCAAAGTGCGGCTCCGACTGCTCTTTCGAGCCGGACGGCGCCAGTCGGTCGGACTGCTCGCGGCGCGCATCATACTTACCCGGCCGGGGAACGTCTCCATTGCGCGGTGCTAGTCGTGTCCGTGCGAGTCGGTCGGAGCGGTTGGGTCCCGCGAACGAGTCGGTCAGCGATTTCGCGTACGTTCGCATCGTACTCGCTCGCCCGGACGCACGTCTGACTCGATCGGGAAACAGGGCTCCGAATCGGATCCGGTAATGCCGGCCGAGATCGGAATCGGCCCCTTAGTGTCCAGCACCTTCCCTGAATTAAGTTAGATTGGAGAGGAAATAGTAAATGTTGCCCCTTTAGTGTCCAACACCTTCCCTGACTTATTTTATCTTGCGGTGGAAATAGTATATTTAACCCTGGTTGTGTCCAAGCCCTTTCCTCTGATAAGTTTTATTGTATTGGAAAAGGTCAATGTTGCAGATTTTGTGTCCAGCACCTTCCCTGACTAAAATTAGATTGGAGGGGGAATAGTAAATGTTGCCCCTTTAGTGTCCAACATCTTCCCTGGCTTATTTTATTTTGGAGTGGGAACAGTATTTTTAACCCTTTTAGTGTTAATAACCTTCTCTAAGATTTAGGTGTATTGCAGTGCGAATGGACAATGTTGCCTCTTTAGGGCCCGATTCTGATGCGGGTTGGAAAAGCTTCCCGACCGAATCGGTTGGGAAATGGTTTCCGACCCACTCGGATCGGGAATGTCCAACCGGCAAAGTAGGATGCATCCGGATGTTTCCAGATACGATTTGGTTGAACTCCCATTGACTTCAATGGGAACATTTGTTCCTAACCGCATCAGAATTGGGCCCTCGGTCGGGAAGACACGTTCCCGATCCGATTTGGAAGGAGCAAATGCCGTTAGGAGGCCTTCCTAACCGCATCAGAATCAGGCCATCGGTCGGGAAGCTTTTCCAACCCGCATCAGAATCGGGCCCTTAGTGTCCAGCACCTTTCTTGAGTTAAGTTAGATTGGAGTAGGAATGATAAATGTTTCTCCTGTAGTGTACAACACCTTCTCCGACTTAAATTATTTTGGAGTGGGAATAGTATATTTAATCATTTTAGTGTCCAAACCTTCCCTCAGGTAAGTTTTATTGCTGTGGGAAGGGTAAATGTTGCCTGTTTAGTATGCAGCACCTTCCCTGGGTTAATTAGATTGGAGTGGGCATAGTAAATGTTGCCCCTTTAGTGTCCAACACCTTCTGTGACTTATTTTATATTAGAGTGAGAATAGTATATTTAACCTTTCAGTGTTGGAAACCTTCTCTGAGATACGTTTTATTGTAGTGGGAATGGTGAATGTTGCCTCTTTAGTGTCCAGCACCTTCCCTGAGTTAAGTTAGATTGTAGTGGGAATAGTAAATGTTGCCCCTTTAGTGTCCAACATCTTCCCTGACCTATTTTCTATTGGAGTGGGAATAGTATATTTAAACGTTTTAGTGTGCAAAACCTTCCCTGAGATACGTTTTATTGTAGTGGGAATGGTTCATGTTGCTTCTTTAGTGTCCAGCACCTTCCCTGAGTTAAGTTAGATTGGAGTGGGAATAGTAAATGTTGTCCCTTTAGTGTCCAACAACTTCCCTGATTTATTTTATGTTGGAGTGGGAATAGTATATTTAGCCCTTTTAGGGGCATATTTACAACGAAGTGACGGAGTGTGTCGTTAGCCTTCCTGGTTTAACGACGCACTCAGCCACTTCAGAAACGCAAGGCTGCACCATATTTAGAACAATATGGGACAGCCCTGCGTTTCCTCCTGCGCTGGTGCTAAACTTAGAAGCCTAGCGCCAACGCAGGCACCCTTGCACCATAGTGCAAGGGTGTCTGCGTTGAGGGGAAGATTGTTTATGTGCAGGAAGGTCTCCCTTCCTGCACATAAACAATCTTTAAATGACGTTTTAACTTTTATGTTGCTGCTTAATGCACACATAGAAGTTGCAAAACATCATTTTCTTTTATTGTTTATGTGCAGGATGGGTCACCCTTCCTGCACATACGCCACCCTTGTAAATAGGGGAGCAGCGTCAGAATCAATGGGTTTTGCGGTGGAACGCCCACTTCAACACCCACTGCCCTCCCCTTTCACGCTAAGTACAGCGTGAAAGGGTGCCTTATTTACAAGGCTGTATTAAGCCATGTTAAGTGGCTTAACGCTGCCTTGTAAATAAGGCGAAGCCCCTATCGCCACCACAACGTCACTTTCAGTGACGTTGTGGTGGTGATAGGGTCTTGTTGATATGCCCCTTAGTGTCCAAAACCTTCCCTGAGATAAGTTTTATTGCTGTGGGAATGGACATTGTTACCTCTTTAGTGTCCAGCCCCTTCCCTGAGTTAAGTTAGATCAGAGTGAGAATAGTAAATGTTGTATCCTTAGTGTCCAACATCTTCCTTGACTTATTTTATATCGGAGTGGGAACAGTATATTTAACCAGTTTAGTATCCACAACCGTCCCTTAGATGAGGGCTCCCCCAGTCTTGAGCAGACATCTGAATCTGGCTTTTAGGAGACCAAAAGCCCGCTCCACTGGTAGGCGGTTACATCCTCGGCAGACACATCCATAGGCTAACATTGCTGATTGTGATGGTCGCTGTCCAATGGCTGTGTGCATCTATGCTGATGACCGCCACAGTTTATTAGAAAACTCACTTGCCTCCTGACACTGCTGGTATCAAGTTCTCCTCCACTTTAGCTGCTGTTCGCCACTGTCAGGCTAAGCAGGTAAGAGGGCCCATCACTTTTCTCCAGAGGAGCTGGAAACACTGGTTGAAGAGGTCCTTCCCCTAAATGGCCAGCTCTATGGCTCACCAGAGGAACAGGTAACTATGTCAAATACTTTTTGTACTCTGTTCAACTTCATCCTTTCAATTTCCATTAGCTACCATGTGCCTCTGAGTCCCAGAGTGAAACCATGCTTTATTTGGAGAAATTGAGTGTTCCCTACATCAGGAAAATCATGTAATGGATTATGGGGCTCTGCACTTTGTTGAGTGACCATCAGCATTGTAATGTCTGATTAACCCTATATCATACTTGTGTTGCATGCACATATCTATGCATGTCTACTTTTCATGGTACCTATGATAAGTTACAAATCGGATTATGGTACATGTGCAAAGAAATGTATAAGCTTTACAGCATGAGGTGTGTCTGTACACTGTAAGATGCAGTTAAGGATGATGTTAGCCATGCATACAGTTCCAAAGATCACTCAGCCCACACCAGGCTTTGCAAGGTTGTTGTCTGGGTCCTAGCTATACTTCACAGACCCCTTCAGAGTGCCATCCAACCTTGAGGTCACTTATTTGATGGCCAGAAGACTCATTCTTATGCATTGAATTTGTGCAAATGTGATGTTCATGTGGGATCAGTAGGCACAGCCTACAGAATGCAAGGCCTGACAATGGCTTGTAGCCAGTCTGAGCCATGAGCCAGGCTGGGGCAGAGTTACTGTTGCAAGCCAACTGATACACAGAGTATTCTCCCTGTAGACCTGCAGATCCATGGATGTCCCCAAAATGAGTTTTATTAAGCAATGATAGCCCTGATTGCTTTTACATGGACTTTATTTGGAATGGTGACTGAGGTAACCCCCTGACCTGATACTTCTTTCCATTGATCCACATTGTCAATGTGTGTCTTTTACTTATGACTGTCCCCTTACTCCCACAGGTCTGTTGTCACTTTCCCATAAGTAATGTTTACACTGTACAGGCCTATTACATATCTGACACATTACCAGTGTAGATGAATACATACCTTTACATCGCATGCCTTACATCGCATGCCTTTACAACGCGGTTGTTACAATGCGAACTATTACATCGCAAGTCGTTTCAACGACTTGCTGTAGGGGGCGCGCTGGACTTAGGAATAGTATAATTTACTATTCCTACTCCAGTTTGTGCAACAGTAGGGAAGGTGTTGGATTGTAAATCCAACACCAGTGCGCCCCCTACAGCAAGTTGTTGAAACAACTTGCGATGTAATGGTTTGCGTTGTAACGACCACGTTGTAAAGGCATGCGATGTAAGGCATGCAATTTTATGGCTGTTTCCCACCAGTGTAGATAGTTGGTTCAATCTGAAGAGTTTTGGAAATGGCATTCACTAGTTTTGTTACATTCAATCCAATGAAACAACACATACAATGGTATGTTGAATTTCATCCCTGTTACAGTGGCACATATGGCAAAAGGTGTGCCCTGTGATGGTAGCACATACCACACAAACTCAATCTGACGTAGTATGGTATCCGATTAAGTAGTCCACATGTCCACACATCTACAGAGATGCAGCTCTCAGTGACACACATGCCATCCCTTACTTTGTGACCTAAGTCTCAGGATGTAGTCTATACTATGGTACACGGCTCTATGGACCGTATGCATCAAGTCACTAGACCTGGCTGTAAAGGTGTGTGTACAGTCGTGGACAAGCAGTTCACCCTTAAGAACGTCTCAATGGTGTGTTGTGTGCTATGGTACCTCACATCACAGTACGAGTAGGATGGCCCTTGGCTACATGATGTTAGTGGGCTGGCTCAGTCAGTGTAGGTCATGATCAGGGTTGAGGATAGTCAGCAGTTAACAACAAAATTGTGTATTCATGCTTTTGTAGTGCTTATCAGGTGACAATTACACATGTAATGTGTTGACTATTGATAAATGCGTGTGCTAGGTGTGTACAAAATGTGTACCAAACAACCAGATATCCAAAAACTTGCTGTTACAATCTTTTTCTTCATCTATTGTTTCCATACAGTTCAATGCCCATCAGAAGAAAGACCTTTGGAGAGCCATTGCCCAGAAGGTGTGGACCCTGGGGGTCTTTAACCAGTGTAGTGTCCATTGCAGGAAGAAGTGAGAGGGCCTGAGGTACTGGACCAGGAAGATCGTGGAGGTGCAGCTAGGGTAGTCCTCCCAATGTGGACGGGGCACGCGCTGGACCCTGAGCTCCCTAATTGCCTGCATACTGGTGGTGGCCGACCCGGAGCTTGATGGGCTGTGGAGGGCCTAACAACAGCGACAAGGGTGTTAGTCCGGGCCACAGTCATACATGTTACCTTGACAACTTTGAGTTTTACAGGCAGGCATTTCCCCATCAATATTGGGGGTGGCTCATGTGTGACACACAAGATGAGTCATTTTTTGTGTAGGTCTGGTAGTAGGTGCATGCTGCTGTGCAGTGTCTTTTGTCTTTATGACCAGGAACACAGCTGATTCCAGTTCACTACCAATGTTAATTTTTTAGCAGACAGCTGTCTGAGTGAAGTGATAAATCATGTCCTGTTCTTAGTTGTTCTGGGAGACAAGTGTACCACACTGGGCAATTGCGTTCCTTGTGTAAGGAGTGATGTGCCCTCACTAGTGTCTCTCATGTGATGGTGGCCCTATTACTTGTGACATGGCATACAGTGCACGCTTTTTGCCGTGAAAGGCCAACACTTCGTATTGGTAAGTTGTGCTTCAACAGTGACATAAGTGTGCAAACATCACTGGTGCCATCAGCATTAGTGCCTTCATGTTGCCCAATATACATTTGCCTGTTGTTAGTTCATCTGCAATAGTGTTTCAAAAATTATTCACTGACTGGTGACATGCATCAGGGAGTGAGAAGTAGAACCATAGAAAGCATATGTGAGCATCTACACTCATCCTTACAAGGCAATCTCAGTTTGCAATACTAAAGAGTGCTGTGACGTGCCATCCCATTGGGACTCTAGTGATCAGACACATCTTCATGTCATAGATATTCAAGGACACCCAACAACCTTTAAAGGTGTACAGATTTGTAGGAATACAATCTATGAATGGCTTTATCACCTCTACCAAGCAGGACTGGGAATGTTCATACAGCTTTATGAAGTCTTGTGCTGTTTGAATTTGGAGTATCTATCTCCCACAACTGTGGACCTCAATGTTTGAAGGGAATTTTCCAAGGTACATGTGATACATAGCTAAACTACTTCAGTACAGCTGTCATTACACTTTTCAGGTAGTGGACATATGATGAAGTTTTGGAGTCAAACGTCTCATCAGAGTGCAATGTGCATGTGCATGCAATATGATTTGTGCCACAACACATATTGCTGGTACATTGGTCTTTAACTTGACCATCATGGCATCCTGATGTGTTATGAGGCAAATGACGATCTGTTGAAAATTGGGCCTTGTGTGAACAGTATGTAAATGTAAAAATTGTATCCATCCTATTTGGTAATATCATTCTACTGTGGTATACTACAAGTGACAAAATATGCAAAGTGAACAACTATCATAGTATGGAAATAAGGATGGATTGTAGACAAGTCCATTCATACATTTGGACCTGTCCGGAGATTTGACATGTTTTCTGTTGATTTGTGATGGTCAGGTGAGGAAAAGCAGTTGCAATTAATGCATTTCACATGTCATTTCAGATTCATCAAGGGCAGGCAAAGGAGAAGGAGCCAACGTCTTTGGGGACACAGCTGGTCACAGTGGTTCCAGACGCGACACCTCAGACAGAGAGGGACCCAGTGACCAGGAGGGTGTGAGGAGTGCTGCGGAGGACAGCAGCTCATCATCATCATCATCATCCGAATCATCCTCCAGTGGACACTCCTGAATGGTGGTGGACCCCACAGGGTTAGTGCCACCTTCATCCTTGTCCGCCACTCCCAGTTCCATCGCCACCCTCCCTGTTGTGCTCCACCCAGTTGTACAGGCTAACTCCCCTAAAAGGGGAGCTCTCTCCTTCGCCCCAGGTACCTCAGCCCCAACCCTTTTACCCCTGCTGTCATGAGTGAGGAAGCTATTGACCTCCGGAGGACCCTCCCTGAGAGTCAGACTGAACTCCTGAGTGCCATCCAGGGGCAAGGCAACCAGCTGACACAGATGGTGGCCTACCTGGAGGGCATTCACAGTGCAATGTCCGGCCTACAGAGGTCTTTTCAGGCCTTGGCCTCCTCCTTCATAGCAGCCCTCCACCCATCCCATCCCAACCTTCCACCCCACCTCCTGCCTTTTCCCCATGCCTGTCCCAAGCACACACATGAATACGCACGCACACACTTCATCAGACCCAAGCACCAAACATAAATAAAAAAACAGGCATGCAACCACTCATGAGACACACACACCCACCTCACCACCCCACCGTACCCCACCACACCCATTCCCCATACCCCAGACACCACACCAACACCCACAGTCCCCTCCACAACCACACCCATACCCGCAAATACCACACCAACACCCACAGTCCCCACCACACCCATACCTGCAGACATCACACCAACACCCACAGTCCCCTCCACAACCACAACCACACCCATACCCACAGACACCAAACCGACACCCACAGCCCCCTCCACAACCACAGCCATACCTGCAGACAGCACACCAACACCCACAGCTCTCTCCACAACTACACCCATACCCACAAACACCAAACCAACACCCACAGACTCCTCCACAACACCCAGCACATCCACATCACACACAACAAAGAAACGCAAACACTCACAGTCACCCACACAACAGACACCAACACAACACACAGTTGAAACAGCACACACCACTCTCACTTCCACTCCCTCTAACTCCCAACTCCATCCCAAACATTCTACCTTTTTTCCTGTGAAAATGTCTTGTTTGCCCTAGCCCTTACCCCTGTGAAAACAGATCCACCCCAAAGTCTCAAAAACCTCTCCCAAAGCCCAACCCATCCCTTCCACATCCCAATACACCCCTGAGAAACCTGATCCCTGCTCGACTAAACCCAGCCCTACCACCTAAAATCCCAAGAAACTCCCTCCCAAAGCCCAACCCATCCCTTCCACATCCCAATCTACTCCTGAGAAACCTGATCCCCACACCACTAAACTCAGCCCTACACCAAAAACCCAATGAAAACCCCTCCCAAAGACCAACCCACCCCTCCCTTATCCGCAAACCATCCCCCACCCAAGTACCATCTTTGAGGTGCCTGCTATGCCCAATGGATGCCCCTTTGTGAGGAGGTTCCCTGGCATGTTGATAAGGGCAAGTTTGGTGGCACAGCATTGTGCTGTGGCACATGAGTCTACAATGGACTCGCCATTGACCTCTGTTGGACATTATGGTGATCCTACATTCATTAAAATATTTCATAGTTTTGAAGACATTGGTCCTTCCATTATTTTTCAAATTATTTAATGTTATTGTATATTTAGTGATGTGTGACTACTAAGCCTGGGCAAGCGGCGGAGTGCGTTAGATAAATGCCATTCACTGTGATTTTCAGCGCCAGGTGTTTGTCTGCACTGCGCAATCATCACGTACGGCACCATGCACAGCGCAAGCGGGCGCTACTTCCTTTCTGCCACTCGAGTCGATTGCTTACTCAAGCGGCAGATTTCTCAATATGAACAGACGGTTTCTCAATGCGAGCGGTCACGAGCTTACGCAACCACTCGCAATAAGAAATCCAACCAACCGCGTTGAGAAATCTCGCAGAGAGGTTGATTTTCCAAGCTCGCGCTCGCCAACTTGACGTTGACGATCACGAATAAGGAGCTTTCTCGCTGGGAGGTGGATTTTCCTCACTCGTGCTCACCAACTTGACATTGACGACCGCGAGCGAGGAAAAAAAGCTGAGTTTTTCGGAACTCTGCGAGCCCAGCGTAACTCGTAGCCAGGGTTAGTGACTAGAGTTGTGTTTGTTTTATCCCTGATTGCTGATCCAGTTGAAGTGGTTAGTTAGTTTGATGTGACCTTAGAGCCAGTGCTGGAGTTACACAGGACAGGGGGAAATGTTGAATGGATGTCTATGTGTGATGAAATCCAATTGGGGCTGACATTGCATTGGGTAGTATTTCATATGGTAAGTATTTCAGCTTGGCCTGGCTACTGTCAACATCATTTAGGGTGCACTTCTCCCTATGATTTAGGTTGGATATATGTTTGATGTGTTCAAGTTTGATATTTGTTTAGCCACACATAGAGGGTGTTAAATTTTCATACCTTTGTTGACATTTGTATGGACATGCGTCCATTTTCCTGTGAGTAGCTTACACCTACTTTATCTAGATGTGTGACAAATACTGTTATTGCTGTGTTTGCTTTCATGACTTGCACTTACTCATTATCTACACATGCATGGCACATAGTTATGCTATTGGTTGTCCCTGATAGACTTCAATCCACAGGTTCTGTGCACATAGAGGTTTTCAGGCATGTGTCAAATGGACTGGGCCCCAGGGACCCAGCCTTTCTGAGTTCCCCCTGGTAGAGGCATACCTATCCTACAGAGTGTTTACGTTGTGCCCTTTGAAATGAAATGAAGGTTTTATAAAGTATGTGCTTGCCGAGGCGTCTTAGCGCTAGCTGTCATTGATCTATACCAGAGGGGGAAGGTGAACGACTATGGTTTTGACGCAAAAAGCCATGTTTTTAACGATTTCTAAACGATTGTCTATTGGTTTGATTTCTAAGACTGATGGGCAGTGTGTTCCATAGTTTGGGGGCCAGATGGAAAAAACTTCTGCCACCCCATTTTATGGTCCTCACCCTGGGTACCGCAGAGTAGAGAGGCCGACGATGACCTGAGGTTTCGTTGTGGGACGTGCCGTCTGATATGCTTACTAAGATAGGCAGGCCCAGTCCCGTGCAGTGTCTTATACACAATGCACATTGACTTGAATTGGATTCTTGCCTGGACTGGGAGTCAGTGCAGGTCTTGAATACTTTGGGATACAGGACTGAATTTAGGAATCTTTAGCAGCAATGGTGCAGCAGCATCATTTTGCAGTGTTTGCAGCTTGCGTATAGTTCTCTTGTTTGCCCCTAAGTAGAGGACATTGCAGTAATCAAATTTTGATAGCACCAGAGCAACGATGACTGTTTTTCTAAGATCCATAGGAATGAAAGGTAAAAATTTCGTAGAATCTTCAGCGTAAAGAAGCACGATGAGGTGATGCCGTTGACCTGATCAGATAATGATAAGTGGTCATCTAAAATGACGCCGAGGTTTTTTACCTTTTTTACTGGCAGTGGGCAAGGCCCGGCTGCTTCTGGCCACCAGGAGGAGTTCCAGAGGGAGATATCCCTACCAAACAATACCACTTCGGTTTTGTCGGTATTCAGCTTTAAGCAGTTATCACGCATCCACCTGATAATGTGAACCATACAATCATTACATTTAGTTGCCTCGTCCTCAGGCTTTGAAGATAGAGACACCACTATTTGAGTGTCGTCAGCATAACAAATGGCAGTAAAGCAGTGAGAGCGTATGAGTTTGGCCAATGGGGTGACATAGACATTGAACAAAGTTGGAGATGGTGAGGATTCCTGGGGCACCCCGCACGGCAGGGCGTAAGGGTGAGATTTATGTTCTCCCATCACTATAGTTTGTTCTCTGTCAGTTAGGTAGGATCTGAGTATATTGGAGGCTTCACCTATGATCCCTATTTCGGACAGGCGATGGATTAGTATTTGGTGATTAACCGTATCAAACGCGGCTGACAGGTCAAGCAAAATAAGTATAGCTTTTCCTCCACCTTCTAATTGGACACGGATCTCCTCAGTGGCAGGGATCAGAGCAGACTTAGTGCTATGTAGGGGCCAAAATCCGTGCTGCACAGGGTCTAGTTTGCCATTAGACTCTAGAAAAAGGAGAAGTTCCTCATTAAGAGCTTTTTCCTCTTTTTTTTAAAAATTCTTTTTATTGATGACAACTTAACACATACAGTTATTGCATAATCACAATCGTTAAGGGCTACTTCAGCGCCGTTACAGCAACCGCCAACCATAGTTTGTATCTAACAATGCAGGGACCCGCTGAAATGTGTGTACCCTCAGTCCGTGAGTCCCGGCTCCCGTTCCACCCTCGGGGGCTCGTAGATTCCCCCCCTGTAAGCGTTCCATTTTCCCCACACCTGCAACCAATTGAGAGCTTTTTCAAGAATTTTAGATGGGAATGGCAGACAGGAGATGGGCCGGTAATTGCTAACCTCCATTGGATCGTAGGGAAGGTTTCTTCAAAATAGGCCTAACCAGGGATTTTTTCCAAATGGTAGGGAAGCACAAGTTACTAACTTGTGTAACGATATATCTGTAAGAGACAGTAGTTAGTGACAGATTCCTTACCTTAGAATATCCCCAGGCGTCAGGCTGGATCCGGAAAGTTTTTTGCGTAGCAGTACCCTTGCGCGTCGGTAGGCGGCGTCGTGCGGCTCCGCGTCCGTCGTCGGCGTCGTGATCGCCGGGATGACGTCGCGGGCAGTACTTAGGCGCCGCCCCTGCGCGCTGACGTCAGTTCTGTACACGACTTTCCACGCCAGGAACGCAGAGCCATGCAAGAAGCTGACACAGGTGTCTGAAAAAGACTAGGGCCCTGAAAGGGATGTCCTTAACCCTAGAAATCAGTTCGCAGAACGGGGAGGATGGTGGGCGGTAGGAATCTGTCACTAACTACTGTCTCTTACAGATATATCGTTACACAAGTTAGTAACTTGTGCATCTGAAAGAGACACGTTAGTGACAGATTCCTTACCTTAGAATAGATACCCCAGCAATACCAACCCCGGTGGTGGGTCTGCGAACAAAGATCAGACAAGGAAGTCCTGGAGGACAGAACGGCCAAAGAAGCCGTCCCTCCGGACCTGACTGTCAAGGCAGTAATGCTTTGTAAACGTGTGCAGCGAGGCCCACGTAGCTGCCTGACAGATAACCGGCAGCGGAACACCGCGGCCCAAGGCCGTGGTAGCAGCCGTTGCCCTGGTGGAATGGGCACGCAGCCCAACAGGAGGCTCCTTCTTAGCCAAAGAATAGCAGGTCTTGATGCACAAGGTAACCCAGCGGGAGATGGTCCTCTTGTGCACCGCCCGACCTTTTTGGCGCCCACGTAGCCAACAAAGAGCTGGTCATCCACCCGGAAGTGTTTTGTGCGGTCAATATAGAAGGAGAGCGCACGTTTTGGGTCCAGACGGTGGAGCCTCTCTTCCTCTCTGGAAGGATGCGGAGGCGGAAAGAAGGTGGGCAAAGTGATGGTCTGCCCAATGTGGAAAGCAGTAACCACCTTTGGCAAGAAGGACGGACGCGTCCGAAGAACAACCTTGTCTGGATGAACAGACAGAAAGGGAGGTTTGCAAGATAGAGCCTGGAGCTCACTCACCCGCCGAGCGGAGGTGATGGCCACCAGAAAGGCTGTCTTCAGAGTCAGAAGACGAAGAGGACAGTTATGTAGAGGCTCAAAGGGAGCGCACATTAAAAAGGTAAGAACCAAGTTCAAGTCCCACTGAGGCATCACAAACGGAACAGGAGGGAAGAGGTGTGTAATGCCTTTTAAGAACCTGTTAACAACAGGGGACTTGAAAAGGGAGGGCTGATCAGGGAGCCTGAGGAAGGCCGAGATAGCACAAAGATAACCCTTGATGGTACCCAGGGCAGAACCCTGTTGGGCCAGAGAGAGAAGGAACAGAAGGACCTCAGAAAGAGGGGCAGAAAGGGGATTCACAGCCTTTGCTGTGCACCATGCCACAAATTTGTTCCACCTGCAGGCGTATACCACCTTAGTGGAGGGACGTCTGGCTGCCAGAATCACATCACAAACTTCGGGAGGCAAGTCGAAAGGAATCAACTGCCGCCGCTCAATCTCCACGCAAGCAGGTGTAGACTGGACAGGTTCGGGTGGAGGGCCGTCCCCTGCTGCTGCGACAGAAGATCCTCCCGAAGAGGCAGACGGATCGGGGGATCTACGCTCATATTGAGTAGCTCGGGATACCAAACTCTTCGAGCCCAGTCCGGAGCCACAAGAATGACTTGGGCCTGGTCGTGCCGAATCTTCTTCAACACTCTGGGTAGAAGTGGTATAGGCGGAAAGGCGTACAACAGACCGCAACTCCACTCGTGATGAAAAGCGTCGCCGAGCGAGTGCCGCCTTGGAAATTCCAACGCGCAGAACTGATGACATTGCGCGTTCTCTTCGGTGGCGAATAGATCTAACCAAGGCTCTCCCCACTGTAGAAAGAGTCCTTGCGCCACTTCCGAGTGAAGACGCCATTCGTGATCCATCATGCACCTGCGGCTGAGTTCGTCCGCCCTGGCGTTCAGCGAACCTGCCAGGTGTTGAACCATCAGGAACATGCCCTGATGTTCCAGCCATGTCCAGAGGCGCAGAGCCTCCTGACAAAGGGTCCACGACCCCACCCCGCCTTGTTTGTTGCAGTACCACATGGCGGTGGTGTTGTCTGTGAACACCTGCACTACCTTCCCTTTGACAGAGGGAAGGAATGCCTTGAGTGCAAGTCGGATCGCCCGGAGCTCCAGAATGTTGATATGGAGCCGGGACTCCGCCGGAGACCAGAGGCCTCTGATCTCCGCCTCTCCCATGTGACCGCCCCATCCCAGAAGGGACGCGTCCGTCACAACTGTGTGCTCTGGCTGGGGAAGGGAGAGGGATCTGCCCATGACCCATTGCCGGTTTGAGAGCCACCACTGCAACTGTTTTGCAGTCCCCTCCGAGATCTGGACGTGATCGGACAGGTTGCCCTGGTGCTGCGCCCACTGGAACTTCAGGTCCCACTGCAGAGCCCGCATATGCCATCTGGCATGATTGACCAGCAGGATGCAGGAGGCCATGAGGCCCAGCAGCCTCAGGGTCATCCGTACCGAAACCCAGGATAAAGGCTGAAAGATCGGAATCATAGCCTGAATATCCCGGACTCGCCGTTCGGGAGGATAGGCCCGAAACTGCGTCGTGTCCAGAACTGCTCCGATGAAAAGGAGCTGTGGAGAAGGAATCAGATGCGACTTCGGCACATTGATGGAGAACCCCAGCGAGTGCAGGAGTTCGGCCGTAGTCTGGAGGTGGGAGACGACTGCCTGGGACGAGCCAGCCTTCAGCAGCCAGTCGTCGAGGTAGGGGAAGACTGAAACCCCTGCCCGGCGCAGATGAGCTGCGACCACCGCCAACACTTTCGTGAACACCCGAGGGGCACTGGTAAGGCCAAAGGGGAGCACGGTGAACTGAAAATGCTCGGGGCCTACCGTGAACCGAAGGTAACGCCGGTGGGCCGGCAGGACGGGGATGTGGAAATATGCGTCCTGCAAGTCCAACGCTACCAACCAGTCTCCAGGGTCGAGGGCAGTCAAGACCTGAGCTAGGGTGAGCATCTTGAACTTCTCCTTCCGGAGGAAGCGATTGACGTTCCAGAGGTCCAAGATAGGACGCATGTCCTCCTTGTCCTTTTGGGCACCAGGAAGTAGTGGGAGTAGCAACCACGCCCTACTTCTGGGATCGGAACATGCTCGATGGCCCTCTTGGCCAAGAGGGCCGTGACTTCCTTCTGCAGAAGTACCAAGTGATCCCCTGACATGCGGTGGAATTGAGGTGGCATGGCTGGGGGGTGGACTCGAAGGGGAGGGAGTAGCCCCTTCGGACAATGTCCAAGACCCACCTGTCCGAGGTGATGGTACGCCAGTGGGGAAGGTGATGGCGGACCCTGCCCCCTACTGGCGTGCTGTGCACCTGAAAGGAGGGACTAGGAGGGTTTGGAGGCCGCGGACGGGTTGGAGGTGGTGGCCTGACCCGCACGCTGGTTGCCCGATCCGCCACAGCGGAATCCACGTCCTCGGCCACGCGAAGACTCCTGCTGCGCGGGCCGGTGGCTGGGCTGCTGACGTGAAGGGGCGCCCCTACCGTGGCCACGATAGGGGCGAAAAGCAGAAGTCAGCGGAGGGCGTGTAGCAGAAAGGCCCAGGGACTTTGCAGTAGCCCGTGAGTCCTTAAAGCGCTCCAACGCATGGTCTGCTTTGGACCCAAAAAGACCGACTCCATCAAAGGGCATGTCCATGAGAGTATTCTGGACATCCCCTGAAAAACCAGTGGTTCTCAGCCAGGCGTGGCGTCGTAGCGCCACCGTCGTTGCAATAGACCTGCCCAGCGAGTCGGCGGTATCAAGGCCACATCGAATTGTATATTTGGCCGCATCCCTTCCTTCCGCAATGGCGCGGGAAAGCAGTGTCTGGACCTCCTCAGAACACTGGGGCAAAACATCCGCCACCGAATCCCACAAGGAGTGGGTATATCGGCCCAAAAGGCAAGCGGTGTTGACGGACCGCAAGCCAGCACTGGAGGAAGAAAAACCCTTCTTCCCAAATTGATCCAGGCGTTTGGATTCCCTATCCGGAGGGGCGGTAGGGAAGGCGGTTTGGGAAGCGGAGGCTTGGACAACCAAGCTCTCAGGGGTGGGGTGGACAGAGAGAAACAGGGGGTCGCCAGGAGCTGGGCGATGGCGTCGGGACATGTTCCTATCCACAGGAGCCCCTGTGTTGGGCTTGGACCAGGCGCCCAAAAGAACGTCCGTGAGGGCGTCGTTAAACGGCAGCACAGTCTCCGAAGAGGAGGCTGCCGGCTGAAGCACCTCTGTCAAGAGATTAACCTTGACCGCCACAGTAGGGAGTTGGAGATGTAAGGCTCCAGCTGCCCTACGCAACACCGTTGCAAAATTGGCTCCCTCCTCCGTAGCCACGGGAGGAGACAGCATGCCAGTGTCAGGGGAAGTATCTAGACCACTAGCATCCCCTAGACCCTCTGTCCAGTCCTCATCATACTGACACTGTTGTGTCAGAGGGTCATCAGACCCCTCCCAGTCCTCCTGGTCCTCTTCAGGTTCAAAATAAGGGGGAGGAGGGACATTTGGGACCCAAGGTCTCATCGGCGCCGGAACCGGCGTCGAGCGAAGTCGGTCCGGGGCCATGTCCGGAGCCGGAAGGAACTGGGGAACGACGCCGCTCGGAGCCCCAGGCGGCGTCGAGAACGGCACCGGAGACATCGGCGCCGGCGGAGGTGTCGTTAGGTCGACCGGCGTCGATGGGGGTTGTGGAGCCGGGATCGAGGCCGGGGCCGAAGCCGGAGCCGGGATCGAGGCTGGAGGCACGGGCGACGCCGGGGCCGGAGCCGTCGGCGACGCCGGAGCAACCCCACCGTGGCCCGCGGGGCCCGAAGGTGCACCGGAGGGGCCTGGAGGCCCGAAGAGGCGGGCCATGGCCGACAGGAATTCCTGCACTTTGGCCGGATCCGCCCCCGAACCCGGGAAGGGCGGGTATGGCGGGGGCGACTCCACAGGCATGTCCGGGGCCGCGGGGACGGGGACGGTGCCGGGAGGGGCCTTAGCCGAGTCGCGAGACCGGCGAGGCGAAGTCCTAGAGCGATGATGCTTTTTGGACTTCTTGTGTTTTGACTTACCGGACGAAGAAGACTTAGATGCCGACGACCGGTGTGGACTCTGCGATCGACCCCTGGACCTCTCACGCGACCGGGGCTTCCGCGGAGCCGAATGCCGGGCCTCGAGGAGCTTTCGAGACCGCTCTCGCAAAGCTTACGGGTTGAGGGCCTGGCAGTCGGTACAAGACTCCGTGTCGTGGCCTCGGCCGAGGCAGAAGAGACACTCCCAATGCGGGTCGGTGACGGACATCATCCGAGCACAGGCGCCGCAACGTTTGAAACCGGGCATCCCTACGACACCTTGATAGAAAAACAGTGAAAAAATTCACCAAAAAGTATGGTCAAAAAATGACCAGGGCACTGCTCTTCCCGGATCTGCGCTTGCTGGCGCGGAAAAAGAAGAACTGACGTCAGCGCGCAGGGGCGGCGCCTAAGTACTGCCCGCGACGTCATCCCGGCGATCACGACGCCGACGACGGACGCGGAGCCGCACGACGCCGCCTACCGACGCGCAAGGGTACTGCTACGCAAAAAACTTTCCGGATCCAGCCTGACGCCTGGGGATATTCTAAGGTAAGGAATCTGTCACTAACGTGTCTCTTTCAGATATGTTCAGCATCCAAGATGTTGTTAAGGAGGGGTGCTAAATGGTCTGCAATAATGTTGGGGACCGTATGAAGGACCATAGCAGGACAGGGGTCCAGTGGGGATCCTGATTTCGTTGACAGTATGAGCCTCTCGACTCGTTCTGGTGTTAAGGGATTGAATTTTTGTAGGTGAGCCTGCATGGTCGCCTCGCCATTGTTAAACCCATCCAGATTATCGACTTTGCAGCTGGAGAACTCTTCATATACCTTTTTTACTTTGTCATGGAAGAACTCTGCTAATTTGTCAAAGAAATGTGTATCAGGGCTGAACGGTTTGCTTTCGCCAAATTTGGATAAGGCAGATACTGTTTTAAAAAGTTCTCTGGCTGAGTTTTTCGCAGAACTGATTTTCTCAGTGAAAAAACGTGATTATTGATTCTTTCTACTTTACAATCGCCTCTTTATAGTGTTTTTTTCTATTTCCGAGTATTCTTTCCTCCATGCTCGTTCTTGAGCCCTGCATTTTTTCTTTAGGTCTTTTAGCTCTGATGTATACCATGAGGCTGATGGTTGTTTTCTGCTGTTGCGTGTATGCCTCTCTGGGGGCTAGCTTATTAGCTGCCGAGTCAATCCAGCCATCAAAGGTTAGGGCTGCAGGAATCAGGGTCTGTATTTAGACAGGGGCTGTGGGAGCGTAAGGTGAATTCCCGATCTGGAGTATTTATTTTTCACCAAGGGCGTGTTGTGCCCATCCTATTATTGTTTGATTCTTTGAGGGGCTGTCCAAGGAGTGATACCTCAAAGAAAACAGCACTATGATCTGTCCAGGTCATAGGTAGTGTTCGGTTGAATTTTATCCGAGCATAGTTGGTAAAGATGCCATCCAGAGTATGTTTACCTATATGAGTAGGCTCGGTAACGATTTGATTTAAGTCAAAACTCTTTAACCCATCGATTAAATTGATGGTGTCCCGACTTTCAGTGGATTCTAAATGAAAGTTAAAATCCCCCAATAGGGAGGAATTGGGGTATTCCATGCAGAACTCCATAACGGTCTGTATGGAGGAAATGAAAGGATTCCTAAGACCGGGTGGGCGGTAGATTAATATCCCATTAAAAGCTGTTGTGTTATTGTATTTAAGTGTAAACAGAACAGCTTCTTCCTTCATTTGGGGTATAGCTGCAAATGTGGCCTTAATATTAGTGCAATAAACAATAGCAATCCCCCGCCTCGTTGTCCTTCTCTATCGATTTTAAAAAGGTCGTATCCTTTTGGTATGGCCGTATTAAGCTCAGGCTCGGAGGAACTATTAGTCCAGGTCTCCGTGAGGAACATAATGTCCAGCTTGTATTGATCAAGAAAGTCAGCAAGTTTGTATTTATGTTTAGGAAGTGACCTGATATTAAGTAGGACACAGGTTAGAGCAGAGTCCTTTGACTCGTATATGTGCACGACAGGCGGGTAAGTAGCCCTGGCTTTGTTATTGTGAGCACTGATAGAATTGATACAAGTAGCAAACTTGCATGTAGGGCAGTTTTGTACCAAAAAATCCCTCTGAGAATTTACTGGTTTACATTTGTTTTGCTTACTTCTAGGTCCAATGTTAAGCAATGCTTCTTTTGAGTAGGTCGTAGTAGGAGTTTGACCAGGGGTTCTGGCGCACGGCGCATTCTGGTCACCGACGGGCGCAGACGGGCTTGCCTTTGAAGCGTCTTCGGGGCACCAGCAGCGCGCCTGCTGCACGCGTCCGCTGCGCGGTCGCGTCAGCGTGCTCATTTGTAGTGAAGTGGGAGCAAACAACTAGAGCGTTAACCCACAATGGTGGCCCCGCTCTGACTTGCTGGACCGTCTAGTGTCAGCTGTAGGAGATTAGGACTTCGAGGACTTCAAAGCGATAGCAGCTAAAGTGCAGTTTTAGTTTAAAACACACATATACAAATACAAATCTAAAATTTCCCCTGGAGCCTTAACACAGCTCCTTGCTTTAAAAATGACAGCGCTGCGCGGTCGCTTCAGCGTGCTCATTTGTAGTGAAGTGGGAGCAAACAACTAGAGCGTTAACCCAAAATGGCGGCCCCGCTCTGACTTGCGGGACCGTCTAGTGTCAGATGTAGGAGATAAGGACTTCGAGGATTTCAAAGTGATAGCAGGTAAAGTGCAGTTTTAGTTTAAAACACACAAATACAATCTAAAATGAATTGAATGCTTCTCACACTGATTATTTGTAATCTCATTTACTGACATTACCTTTTAATGTGGGTGATGGGTGAGAGTCCAATACAGAGTTGTAGCAGAGAAGGTGTGTTTCAGTTTAATGACACAGCCATACAGATGTCTATTTCATATCACAACAGGAGCTAGGATATGTGCAATGTGAGGGTGTCATAGAGATTGATAGGTGTGATATTGAGGAGGAGGTGACACAATTTAATGCACACATCAATATCACTGATTGTGAGATGTAAACACATGTCCATGTGTGTACAGTGTGGCTGGGCAGTGCCAGTGACTTGGCCAAGGAGGGCATCATACTTATGTATTTGGGTTATACATTTCAAACATTTCCAAACAGGGTCCCACAAAATATGTTTGACTAAGGGGCCCCAACCCCCTTGTCAGGTCCATGGCGGGGCATCGATTTGCTGAGGAGTCTATGGAAACTAGTAGGAGTATGACTTTCCGTCGGTTGCATCTGAAACGGTGTCGGTTTTGAACATGATCAAGCAGGTACAGTAGCGGCGGTACAATTACGATCGGCTCCATGGCAGCACAGCATGTGTAGAGGTGTGTACAGGGGAGTTTGGGCCTTAGATCCCTCCATTTCTGCCAGCTCAGATGTGGTGGGTGGACCGCCACGTTCACGCCGGCTGTAAGGCAACTCATAATTGGGCCGGCGGTTACACTGGCGGTCTGCCCTCCAACAGATTCATTGGTCTACTCTGACGACAACGCAGTCGGGATTTCCTGGTAGTGGCGGTGGGACCACTGCAGTCTTTCGTCTATGTAACCGCATGCCTCGTAATATGGCAGTCGTACTGCCGGCGGGCGGCAGACCATCCGACGCACATGCCACATCAGTCCGAAGACCGCCAAACTCATAATTAGGCCCTTAATTTATTTTGGAGTGGGAATTACATATTTAACCCTTTTAGTATCCAAAACCTTTGCTGGGATCAGTTTTATTGCAGAAGAAATGGTAAATGTTGCCTCTTTACTGACCCCCGAGCACACTGGAATACCGAAGGATACACAAGTCATTGTACCGGCTCAGGAGTACTCGCATCATTGTTGCGTGACTCACAGCCCCTTTCATATATTTCCAAATTGGATTGGTTGCCGCTATTCGTGTAATTAGGTTACCGCGCCTCTCCATACCAGTACCCTCAATTGGGAATTGCCCCAATCCCACCCTACCTCCGTGCGACCGCAGTAATCCCTTCCTGGCATTTTCACATTTGCCTCATTGCTTGCCCCCTGCTATTACGCTTGGCTAAAATTCCCTCAGGCATGTAATTTTTACGTCCTGATGATCCCAATATTGTTTCTACGGGATTGAAACGTCGTCGACCTTATATGCACCGTAAACGCAATTGAATTAATTACTGATGTGTAACGGTGTCTCTACATATTGTTTGCTTGTTGCATTTCTTTGTACAAGTTACAAGCATTTTTTTTTGTCCTGCCTGAGCCTTTTTCTGAATTTGTGAATTTCTGTTCATTTGTGTCTTTGTTATATATGTTGCGTTGGACGCAGGATTGTGTCCCACTTTATTCTTGTGTTTTATGTGATTTGATACATTATTACATTTTCTGTCCGGCTGGACAGCTTTAATATAGCACTGATTTCAGGCCTATATTCATTGTTTTCTGTGTGAATCTCCCCTGTCAGGGACTATTTTGTAATTGTAACAAATCTTTACTGTCCAGCACCATCCCTGAGTTAAGATAGATTGGAGCGGGAATAGTAAATGTTTCCCCTTTAGTGTCCAACACCTTCCCTGACTTATTTTATTTTGCAGTGGGAATCGTATATTGAACCCTTTTAGTGTTGAAAACTTTCTCTAAGATAAGTTTTATTGTAGTGGGAATGGTAAATGTTGCCCCTTTAGTGTCCAACATGCTCTCTGACTTAATTTATTTTGGAGTGGTAACAGTATATTTAACCCTGAATGTGTCCAAAACCTTCCCTCAGATAAGTTTAATTGTAGTGGAAAAGGTCAATGTTGCAGATTTTGTGTCCAGCTCCTTCGCTGGCTTAAGTTAGATTTGAGCGGGAATAGTGGGCCAGATGTACGATGATTGAGTTTAGCGAGTCGCAAATTGCGCA
Source organism: Calotriton arnoldi (assembly GCA_963921515.1). NCBI lineage: Eukaryota > Metazoa > Chordata > Amphibia > Caudata > Salamandridae > Calotriton > Calotriton arnoldi. The sequence continues at coordinate 952,853 of CAWUFW010002092.1, forward strand.
AAATTGCGACTCGCAATTTGCGACTCGCTAAACTTAATGTACAACAGTGTCTCAGACACTGTTTGTGAATCCCAATGGGGTCGCATATTGCATGCCGCATGAATATTAATGAGGCTGTCGCAATTTGCAACCCCATTGAGAATGGCTGGCACTCCCAAGGATGGTGGCCTGCTGGGGTCAGCAGACCACCATGTCTGGGACTGCTTTTAAATAAAGCAGTATTTTTTTTTTAAATGCAGCCCGTTTTCCTTAAAGGAAAACAGGATGCATTTAAAAAAGAAAAATGAAACTTTTCAGTTTCATTTTTTAAGGGCAGGCAGTGGTCCCTGGGACCACTGCCTACTCTTAAAAAATATTTACGCACCCATTCACAAAGGGGAAGGTGTCCCCTGGGGACCCCTTCCCGTTTGCGAGTGGTTTACCACCTACTTGAAGTAGGTGGTAAACTGCGAGTGCTTTGCGGCTACAACTGCGGTTCCAAAACAACAGTACATGGCATGGTGACTTGCTATTAGGAAGGGACGCCCCTTCCTAATAGCGAGAGTCGCAAATGCTATTTTGAGAGTCAGTGACCCGCAAAATAGCATTTGTACATGCCTGGAACCTTTTTTGCGGTCGCAAACGGGGCGCTCTCCCGTTTGCGGTCGCAAAAAAGGGTTGTACATCTGGCCCGGTAAGTGTTGCCCCTTTAGTGTCCAACATCTTCCTTGACTACATTTATATTAGAGTGGGAATAGTATATTTAACCCTTTTAGTGTCCACAACCTGCCCTGAGATAAGTTTTATTGCAGTAGGAATGGTTCATGTTGTTTCTTCAGTGTCCAGCTCTTCCCTGAGTTAAGTTACATTGGAGTTGGGAAAAATTGTGTCCTCTACCTTTTGTCATAAGATTGATTATTATATAAGTAACAAATTGAGTTTACACACCTCATAAGTAGATGGGAGGGGTGTATAAATGAGTCCCACAGCACAACGGTTTGGTACTATTACTTTTTCCCTGGTTCCGTTGGGCAAACAGGGTTGTCCTTGTGTTGTTTACATGTTAACAAACTGCCTCAATAGAGGCTCAGCAGAAGACAAATCTTCAGAAGCAAACCCAATATTCATATTAATTTTAGCCAGAATCTAATGAAATAATTTGTGGTCAATATATTTCCATTTCATATCAGGTGGAGGGAACAACCCCCTTTTCCTCTTCACTATCAGAAGAGGATACCCACACTTCCCTAGATTCATGCTTTTTAGGGTGCTACATACCAGCCAAAGTCCCCAAATGGACCCTCCTGACTTTCTCATCGAGTCCCTGTCATCATGCTCCCTAGACCTCCTAGAAGGAGAAATTGAACTTGAACGCGAGTAGAATAATAGGAAGACTCCTGCATATGTCTTGCCTTTTTATAGTGTTTGCACATAATGCAGATCAAAACAACACCTCACTCCAAATCAACCTACTGTCAGCACACTCTTTAAATCTATTTACAAAAACGCACCCTGAAAATGAAACTTCACGCATGTATAAGTCACTAAAAACATCACACGGTTTCAGAGAGAGGGCACTGAATCCTTGTGCACGTTTTCAAATTGAAAGCAACACATGCGCGAATAAATATTAACATTTCCTATGCTCAGGATATGGACACTGAGTCCTTGAACATGCACAGAAACCTTGTTGCCAATTCCTGGTCGTATTTCAAACAAACTCACAACAAACAAGAGTGCTGCCACCATGGAACAATGACAAACTCCCCCAGGTAATGGCTTACTGCTTTTGCAACCTCTTTTGCCAGCCTTACAAATGCTTACTGGCTTGCAGATGGGCTCAAGGATCTGCTCTCACCTCCAGGCCCTCTGTTGTCGACCCCTCATCGCACAACTTTAAACCCCCCACCATGCCCAGCACAGAGAGATCCTAGGTTGTGTCAGCGGGGTCCAAACCCAGTGGGAACTCCTATTCTTACATCCTAGTTCAGTCATGAGAATCGGGGGAAAAACAGGAAGGAATGTGGGTAGGGTTTGACTTATACCACCCCCTTATGGCCTATCTACTCCTGCTTCCTGGCTCTTGTCCTGTCATTAGGTGGGATCCACCTCATACGTATTGACTGTGAAGAAGGAGCTAAGGACTAAGGACAATGACAGTGGTCGTGGAACAATTTTCAGAGTGGGGGTGCTGGATCAAAGTCACCCGACTAAAGACCTGGATTTGTGCAAAATCCAGCAGTGACATACAAAGCAAGTGCACAAAAGAAGATGAGCCTTTTCACCAGGAAAGTGTGGGGCACTGGAGGTTCAATCATGCATTTCAGTGTGACTAACCCGTTGAGTGGTAGGGTACTGTCATCCATACATAGCACATTTCCCATCAAAATGCTCTTTTTGTTGAAGCATTCGCTTTATCTGTTTGAGCTCGTAAAATAAGTAAAGTGACAATTAGGTCCATGTATAACTAAATGTTATTTGTTTTGTCTATTCTGATTTAAGAATATAATTAAATATTCAGCTTAATCTTTGGTTGTGACTCACTGTTATCATATGCTTACTCTTAAAATAGTAATGCAGCCTTTCACAACACCTGCTCTTAAGTTTAACATATCCAGAAAAGTGAGTGATTGTGCCTCAAGGGAGAGGCAAGAAAACAGTGTGTCTGGTAAAGGAGTTTCATCTCTCTCTCTCTTGTAATGGATAAAATACAATCTTCAGTTTCAAAACAAAGAAAATGTGGCAAGAAAAAGAAGAGTTGCGTGCTGTTGCAATCTGGATTATGCAAAACCTTTTGTGTAATTCTATTGGTAGAAGTGTAGTTCCTCAGCCTTCTTTATTCGGGCCCTCTCCGGATGGGTGGACAAAAAAACCCAAGGCATGGACAAACACAGATCTGATAGTGACTGTTGGATAATATTTATAAAGTGCACTTATACCCGAGGATGTCAAGGCGCTGAGTGAACGGGGAGGAGAAAGAAATGCCTACATCCAACTAGGAAGCAAATAGTCAGGTTTTCAGAAGTTTCCTAAAGACCGGAAGAGAGTCTGCTTTGGAGATGGAGGGGGGCAAGGAGTTCCAGAGTTTGGTGGCTGCCACAGAAAAGGAACAACTGCTCCATCTGGACCTGTGAAATCTAGGAGAAACCAGTTTTTTCTGTGAGGAAGATCTCAAGGTCCTCCCCGGAGTGTACCACTGAAACATGGTTTTGAAATGTGATGAGCCTTTGCTATGCTTAGCCTTAAATACCATATTCAGGACCTTGAAGGAAATGTGCTTCCTGATGGGGAGCCAGTGCAAGGCTCGAAACCCTTCCCTGGCCGACTGATACTTCGGGATGTTGAGAATCAGCCTGGCCGCTGCATTCTGTACCACCTCAAGCTTGTTCAGGGATACTGTGTTGATGTTAAGGTACAGAGCGTTGCAGTAGTCCAGCTGGGAAGTGACTAGTGCAATGATAGTGGACCTATGCAGTTCAGATGTAATATCCGGTAGCACCTTTCTCAAGATTTTTAAGATGTAGAAACAGGTGCTGACTGTATGGCTGACCTGGGCATCAAAGGTCAAACCTTCATCAAGAGTGACCCCCAGATTTTTTGCTGTTCTGACCAGGACAGGAAGGGGACCGCAGTCTGCAGGCCACCAGGCATTTGTCCAAATGGAGTTCTGTGTGCCAAAAACTAGCACCTCGGTTTTATCCGTATTGATCTTTAATGAGTTGCCCTTCATCCAGCATATAATGCTTGTCATGCATTGATTGAACTTTTGTGCGACTGATTGCAAATCATTTGTTATGAAAACAATGATTTGTGTGTCGTCTGCGTAGGAGAGAACCTGGAATCCGAACGATCTCAACAGCTCGGCCAGAGGGATCACATAGAGGTTAAAAAGAGTGGGGCTGAGCGAAGATCCCTGCGGGACCCCACAGGGAAGGCCAAAGGCCTTTGCCCTGAAGCCTCCACAACTAACGATGTGCGTTCTGCCGGTTATAAAAGATTGAAGAAGCTGCAAGGCTCTTCCAGTGACTCCCATTTCCCGCAGTCGCTGGACCATGCACACTGGGGAGACGGTGTCGAATGCCGCTGTAAGGTCGAGCAAACTCAGCACCACGGATCTGCCTCGGTCAACCTGCGTGCAAATGCAGTTGGTGGCTGCTACTAGGGCGGTTTCGGTGCTGTGACCGGCACGAAACCCGTTCTGAGAGCTGTCAAGGACAATTGCTTGCTTCCAGGTGGCTGGGTAGTTGCCGGACAGGAGTGTGCCATTGAAGACCTTACACAGGAAGTTGGCCGTAGGTTCAGGTGCAAGTCTGAGTATGGAGGGCAAACAAGGGTCCAATGGAGCTCCGGACTTTAGGCCCAGTAAGAGTTCCTTGGTTTGCTGAGCTGTGATTTGTGGAAAATAGGACAGGGCATACTTCCCGAGGACCTGGGGGAGTTTCCCCTTAGATGGATCAATGCTTTCCCCCTCGGCTACCCTGTGGTGGGTTCATCCCCTATAGTAGGGGTAAACTCATGAAAGATCTTAAGGACTTTGTCCTGGAAGTAGATTGCTACTCTGTCACAGAAGTATTGGGAGGGGTTCAAGAGCTGTGACCCTGATGGCTCAGCGATCTCTCTTATGACTTTGAATAGAATGCTGGAGGAGTTGTCTGCCGATACGATCTTTTCTATGAGAAAACAGGATTTGGCCTGGAAGATGGCGTGTTTATATTCCAGCAGAAAAGATTTCTGCTTGGCTTTTTCCCGAGGGCAAGGGTCAGCGCGCCTTTTCCGTTCTTGTCTACGGCATTAACGCCTGAGAGCCATAAGCTCTTCCGAGAACCATGAAGCTGAAGGTTTTTCTCTTTTACTGACATAGTTTTTAAAAGGAGCAACTAAGTCTAAAGCCTCTGTGATCCAATTGCGAAAACCCTCTGCCATGGGAGGATGAGTGATGTAGCTCCCAGCAGAAACTGAAGCCAAGGCGACCTCCCAGTTGGTGGCTGAAATCTTGTTCAGTCCCCCGCAGCGTATGTGTTTTGGGGGGGGGGACCTTATTCGCTTTAGTGAGGTGAGGGAAAATGATTTTGAACTCAACCAACCAGTGGTCAACCCAGCTGAGCGGTTGAACTGCCTCAATCGTTAGATTGTTGTGGTTAGCAAAAATGCCATCCAATGTGTGGCCAGCACTATGGATGGGAGAACGGACTATTTGCTCAAACCCCATAGATGTCATAAGATCGAAAAGGTGAGCAGAGTCATTGTCCTGTTTGTTTTCAAGATGAAATATGAAATCCCCAAGAATGGGGTAGTGAGCCGTGGTGACAAATGGTTCTAGGGTTCGGCACCATGTCTCCAGAAACTTGCCTCCTGGCCCTAGAGGATGATATACCAGAAGGCCTGAGAGGTTACAGTTCTCGGATAGCTTAATTCTGAACTCGGCTGCTTCCAGTAGCGAGCCAGGTACACCTTTCACATTGCTAAGGGTCCATCTAAGGGAGTCCCTAGCCACCAGGGCTAGGTCACCTCCTCTTCTGTCAGGGGGGTCGCATCTAAGAATAATGTAGCCTAGGGGGACAGCGTCTGCCAAGTCAGGAACTGAGTGGTCCTTAGCCCATGTCTCAGTGATAAAAAGACAGTCCAAGTTGAGTGTTTGAATAGTTAGGGCAATTTCGGTTTTCTGTTTGGGCATTGAGCGAGCGTTTATCAACGCCCCCCGGATAGTGCTGGATCCAGGTCCAGCCTTGCTTTTGGATTCATTCACCCTTCCTACTCCCTGCTCCTGGGGCCATCCCAGGGAGCCAGGAATGGAGGCCGGACTGTTAATAGGGCAGAAATTACAGTACCGGCAGTGCTCTGCCTCCCCTGTGTTGTAGTTGACCCTATCCTTACACCCCCCATGCTGGGTTTTAGGACACAGCTCCAGCAGTTGTGTCCTAGAATAGGTTCTTACTGGGATATTTTTGTCCCCTGAGAGGGAATGGGCAGCATTTAATATTTCATAAATGTGAACAGTACTTGGATCTATTACAGTTAATAGTTTATACATAGAAACATTCTGCACTTAGTTTATGTAATGTCAGAATGATTGCATTCTGAAACATTGAGCTGTGGTGAAATTAATGCCCATCCCCACCACTCGTCCAGGAGATGTAACAGCTGTCATTAATGACCTGTTATTGCTTGATAAAAGAGACCAGAAAACCTATGGTGTCAGGCACTACTGCAATCAGAAGTACAACCTGCCCAGCAGAATGTCAGAAGCGTGCCACTTTTCCAGTGTTTTTTTATTTTACTAATTATCAATCAATAGCTTTATTTCGACAGCTTGTGTCATAAAAGCATTGTTCAGCATTTATACAAAAGATAAAAATATGAGAACCTAAAAACAGGCCTTTAAGTACAGCAAGCTCGCTAAAGATGTGAGTATACAACAATTTAACAAAGTTTTAAAAATCTGAGAACAGGGCAGATAGCACTAGAACTTCATGGCATAAAATGTATATATAGATAAAAACAGGTTCGTGCCCTGACAGAAGCCCAGACTAGATATATAAGAAATAGCGAAGATAAAAAAATATGTAGCAAAATTCATCACAATCATTTTAAATAATGTACTGGTGTTAAGACCATCATGAGCAATGTTCTGTGAAGGATAAAAGATCTGGAATGTATGTAAAAAGGGCATTAGATGGGTTTAAAAGGTTATATTATCACATAGGTGCAGCACAGCCTAGACTAGAGTCACTCCTTGCAAGACTTTATGCCTAAGTAGCCAAGCTTGACTCAAAAACTTGGCCACCTCACAAGAAAAAAGGACACTAGGTTCAGATTTTAAAATACGAAGGGCAACCCGATTACTAATTATTGTTTTAGGTGTGTTCTTAACCCTTTGGATGCTCATAACGGAATGGTTCCGTCATGAGCACCAGTTCTCCTGTGCTCATGACGGAACCATTCCGCGTTGAGTACAGGCAAGGAAAATCCCTCTGCTGCAGACAGCAGAGGGATTTCCCATTTTTTTTTGCCTTGGGAGGTGGGGAAGAGCTTCCCCAACCTCCTGAGGCCTGTTAGGGGTTTTCATTGCAATGACGATCGCGCGCATGGCGCGCTGTCGTCATTACAATGAAAACGAAACTGAAACTTAGTTTCAGTTTCACAGTTTCGGTGCTTGTGGGGCTCTCTCAGCCCCCCGAGCACCGAAACACATGGGAGAGGTATCGTTTTCTCCCCTTTCCAATGTTACCCTTCCCTAGTGGATCCCTGCTTGGGGATCACCCCAGGAGGGCAATCCCCAAGCAGGGATCCACCTACTAGCACCAGGGAGGGGGGAGCGGCACCTTGGGCAAGGGCCTTTGCTCCCCCCATAGATTTTTGCTAGAGACAGTCTTTCTGCCCCCCCTGGAGAGCATATGGGGGCAGTAGCCCCAAATCTGCCCCCGGGGGGGGGCAGAAAGCACCCTAGACACCAGGGATTTTTTTTTATAGGCCAGGGGAGGGGGCTGCCCAGAATGGGCATCCCAATGCCCCCACCCTACCCCTGCAAAGAAGGCAAAAGACTTTCTGCCCCCCCTCAGGAGGCAGATGGGGGCAATAGCCCCTGATCTGCCCCCTGGGGGGGCAGAAAGCCCACTAGGCACCAGGGATTTTTTGTTTTTTTATACATAGGGGTTGGGGCTGCCCAGAATGGGCATGCCAATGCCCCCACCCAAAAAAAATTGTACAGTCTTTCTGCCACCCCCTGGGAGGCAGATGGGGCAATAGCCCCTTATCTGTCCCCCCGGGGGGGGGCAGAAAGCCCACCAGGCACCAGGGATTTTTCTTTCTCCAAAGTTCGGGGTGGGGGCTGCCCAGAATGGGCATGCCAATGCCCCCACCCCCCCCAAAAAAATGCCATTGCCTTTCTACCCCCCCCCCAGGAAGCAGATGGGGGAAGTAGCCCCTGATCCGCCCCCCCGGGGGCAGAAAGCCCACAAGGCACCAGGGATTTTTTTTATATACGTAGGGTTGGGGGCTGCCCAGAATGGGCATGCCAATGCCCCCACCCCAAAAAAAATTGCCACAGTCTTTCTTCCCCCCTGGGAGGCAGATAGGGGCAAAAGCCCCTTATCTGCCCCCGGGGCGGGCAGAAAGCCCAATAGGCATCAGGGAATATTTATTTTTTAAATTCAGGGGTGTGGGCTGCCCAGAATGGGCATGCCAATGTCCCCACCATGCCCCAAAAAGTGCCACAGGCTTTCTGCCCCCTCAGGAGACAGATGGGGGCAGTAGCCCCTGATCTGACCCCCAGGGGGCGTCAGAGAGCCCACTAGGCGCCAGCGATTACGCAGGCTTTTTTATGCGTGGGGGTGGGGCTGCCCAGAATGGGCATTCCAAGGCCCCCACCCCCCAAACAAATAGCCACAGTCTTTCTGCCCCCTCTGGGGGCATATCGGGGCAAACACCCCCCCCCCCGATTTCCCCCCAGGGCGGCAGAAAGCCCAATAGGCACAGACTTGTATTTAGCAATGTGCCTACCTGTGGATTTTGAGCCCTATCGCAGCCGGCACATAGGGAAACCTAGCAAACCTGTAAATTTTTGAAAACTAGACACCACGGGGAATTCAGGATGGGGTGACTTGTGTGCCTCGCACCAGGTTCTGTTACCCAGAATCCCTTGCAAACCTCAAACTTAGTTTTAAAAAAAAACACATTTTCCTCACATTTCTGTGATGGAAAGTTCTGGAATCTGCGTGGATCCACAAAATTCCACCCACCCCGCATTTCCCAAAGTCTTCCGATAAAAATGGTACCTCACTTGTGTTGGAGGGCCTATTGCCCGCAACAGGAAACGGCCCAAAACGCAACATGGACACCACATTTTTACAGTGAAAACGGACCATTTTTTTTGCAAAGTGCCTAGCTGTAGATTTTGAACCCTACCTCTGCGGGCACCTAGGGAAACCTAGCAAACCTATACATTTTTGAAACTAGACACCAAGGGGAATCCAGGATGGGGTGACTTGTCTGGCTCTCACCAGGTTCTGCTACCCAGAATCCCTTGCAAACCTCAAACTTTGTCAACAAAAAACATATTTTCCTCACATTTCCGTGATGGAAAGTTCTGGAATCTGCGTGGATCCACAAAATTCCACCCACCCCGCATTCCCCAAAGTCTTTAGATAAAAATGGTACCTCACTTGTGTTGGCAGGCCTATTGCTCGCAACAGGAAACGGCCCTAAACGCAACATGGACACACCACATTTTCACAGTGAAAACTGACCCTTTTTTTGCAAAGTGCATAGCTGTAGATTTTGAACCCTAGCTCTGCAGGCACCCAGGGAAACCTATCAAACCTATAAATTTTTTAAAACTAGACACCCAGGGGAATACAGGATGGGGTGCCTTATCTGGCTCTCACCAGGTTCTGTTACCCAGAATCCCTTTCAAACCTCAAACTTTGTAAAACAAATACCACACTTTCCTCAAATTTCTGTGGTGGAAAGTTCTGGCATCTAAGTGGATCTACAAAATTCCACACACCCCGCATTCCCCAAAGTCTTCCGAGAAAAATGGTACCTCACTTGTGTGGGTGGACCTACCATCGCTGCATCCACTTCACCTTCAAGAAACCCACCACGCACCACCGCACCCAACAGATGCCCCGCTGCTGCTGGAGCAAAGTCACCAAAGACCAGCTAACCACCACCCTCGCCCAGAGCCCACCCGCCAACCCCACCGACCCTGACACCGCCGCCCGCAACCTCAGACAGTGGATCAACGACTGCGCCAACACCCTCGCCCCGATCAAGAAACCCTCCAACAGTCACACCAACAAGAAAGCCAGCTGGTTCACTGAAGACCTCCGGGCCTCCAAGCAAACCTGCCGAAAGCTGGAGAAGATCTGGATCCGTGAACGAACACCGGACAGCCACGCAGCCCACAAGAACGCCACCCGCAGACACCATCACCTCATCAGATCCGCCAAAAGGGCCTCCTTCAAAGACGGCCTAGACAACAACGCGCACAACAGCAAAGAGCTCTTCAACATCGTGAAGGAACTCTCCAACCCCAGCTCCAACACCAACGACGTCCCACCCTCGCAAGACCTACGCGACTCGCTGGCCACCTTCTTCCAACGCAAGATCGCAGACATCCATGACAGCTTCAACGCCACGACCGCCCCGACAACCACTGAGACCTCCGCCCCCAAGACCACCATCCGCACCAACCGCCTGCTCTCCTGGACCAACATCAACGACGACGACACCATCAAGATCATGAACACCATCCACTCCGGATCTCCGTCAGACTCATGCCCACACCACATCTTCAACAAAGCCAGCACAGCCATCGCACCCCATCTCCGGAAAGTCATCAACACCTCCTTCGAGACAGCAACCTTCCCGGAGAGCTGGAAGCACGCCGAGATCAACGCCTTACTCAAGAAACCCAAGGCGGACCCCAAGGACTTCATGAACTTCCGGCCCATCTCCCTGCTCCCGTTCCCGGCAAAGGTCATCGAGAAGACCGTCAACAAACAACTGACCCGCTACCTCGAGGAGAACAACATCCTGGACCCTTCCCAGTCCGGGTTCCGCAGCAACCACAGCACCGAGCCTGCCATCATCGCCGCCACCGATGACATCAAGTCCCTGCTGGACAACGGAGAAACGGCGGCCCTCATCTTCCTGGACCTGTCAGCCGCCTTCGACACGGTCTGCCACCACACACTACGAACACGCCTCCACAACGCCGGGATCCAAGAGAAGGCCCTGGACTGGACCACCTCCTTCCTCTCCGGCAGAACACAGAGCGTTCGCCTTCCCCCCTTCCGCTCCGAAGCCACCGAGATCATCTGCGGCGTACCCCAGGGCTCTTCCCTCAGCCCAACTCTGTTTAACATCTACATGGCACCGCTCGCCCACGTCGCCCGTTAGGGGGTCTACGCAAGCCATACCTCACTGGACTTCCCCGGGTGTCTAGTTTTCAGAAATGTGTGGGTTTGGTAGTTTCCCAAGGTGGCCTCCGAGCCCGGGGCCAAAAACCCAGGTGACCCCCCCTTGCAAAACCAGGTTGTTTTGTGATAGGTAATTTTGATGTTTCCTCAATACGTTTTGGGCCCTTGCCTGTTGCGGGTACTTGACCCACTCACGCGAGTGAGGCACCATTTTTATCGAGAGACCTGGGGGAACGCTGGGTGGTAGGAAGTTTGTGGATTCATGGAGATTCGAGAACTTTCCCACACAGAAATTTGAGAAAAATTTGATTTTTTCAGCTAAATTTGAGGTTTGCAGGGGATTCTGGGAAGGAAAACGTTGGGGGTCCACGCAAGCCATACCTCACTGGACTTCCCCGGGTGTCTAGTTTTCAGAAATGTGTGGGTTTGGTAGGTTTCCTAAGATGGCCGCGGCGCCCGGGGCCAAAAACCCAGGTGACCCCCCTTGCAAAACCAGGTTGTTTTGTGATAGGTAATTTTGATGTCTCCTCAATATGTTTTGGGCCCTTGCCTGTTACGGGCACTAGGCCTACCCACACAAGTGAGGTACCATTTTTCTCAGAAAACTTTGGGGAATGCGGGGTGGTTGGAATTTTGTAGATCCACGCAGATTCCAGAACTTTCCATCACAGAAATGTGAGGAAAATGTGGTCTTTTTGACAAAGTTTGAGGTTTGCACTGGATTCTGGGTAACAGAACATGGTGAGAGCCAGACAAGTCACCCCATCCTGGATTCCTCTGTGTGTCTAGTTTTCAAAAATATATAGGTTTGCTAGGTTTCCCTAGGTGCCGGCAGACCTAGGGTTCAAATTCTACAGCTAGGCACTTTGCAAAAAAAGGGTCAGTTTTAACTGTGAAAACCTGGTGTGTCCATGTTGCGTTTTGGGCCATTTCCTGTCGCGGGCACTAGGCCTACCCACACAAGTGAGGTACCATTTTTCTCGGAAGACTTTGGGGAATGCGGGTGGGTAGAATGTTTTGGAACCATGCAGATTCCAGTGCTTTCCACCACAGAAATGTGAGAAAAATGTGTTTATTTTTTACAAAGTTTGAGGTTTGCAAGGGATTCTGGGTAACAGAACCTGAGGAGAGCCAGACAAGTCACCCCATCCTGGATTCCCCTGGGTGTCTAGTTTTTAAAAATGTATAGGTTTCCCTAGGTGCCGGCCGAGCTAGGGTTCAAAACCTACAGCTAGGCACTTTGCAAAAAAAGGGTCAGTTTTCACTGAGAAAATGTGGTGTGTCCACGTTGCATTTTGGGACGTTTCCTGTCGCGGGCACTAGGCCTACCCACACAAGTGAGGCACCATTTTTCTTGGAAGACTTTGGGGAACGCGGGGTGGGTGGAATTTTGTGGATCCACGCAGATTCCAGAACTTTCCACCACAGAAATGTGAGGAAAATGTGTTTTTTAAAATAATTTTTTATGTTTGCAAGGGATTCTGGGCAACAGAACCTGGTGAGAGCCAGTCAAGTCACCCCATCCTGGATTCCTCTGGGTGTCTAGTTTTTAAAAATGTATAGGTTTGCTAGGTTTCCCTAGGTGCCGGCAGAGCTAGGGTTAAAAAACTACAGCTAGGCACTTAGCAAAAAAAGGGTCATTTTTCACTGTGAAAATGTGGTGTGTCCACGTTGCGTTTTGCGCCGTTTCCTGTCGCGGGCACTAGGCCTACCAACACAAGTGAGGTACCATTTTTCTTGGAAGACTTTGGGCAACGCGGGGTGGGTGGAATTTTGTGGATCCACGCAGATTCCAGAACTTTCCACCACAGAAATGTGAGGAAAATGTGTTTTTTCTTTAATTTTGAGGTTTGCAAGGGATTCTGGGTAACAGAACCTGGTGAGAGCCAGACAAGTCACCCCATCCTGGATTCCCCTGGGTGTCTAGTTTTCAAAAATGTATAGGTTTGCTAGGTTTCCCTAGGTGCCGGTAGAGCTAGGGTTCAAAAGCTACAGCTAGGCACTTTGCAAAAAAAGGGTCAGTTTTCATTGTGAAAATGTGGTGTGTCCATGTTGCTTTTTGGGCCGTTTCCTGTCGCTGGCACTAGGCCTACCCACATAAGTGAGGTACCATTTTTCGGGGAGAGTTTGAGGAATGCGGGGTGGGTGGAATTTTGTGGATCCACGCAGATTCCAGAACTTTCCACCACAGAAATGTGAGAAAAATGTGTTTTTTTTTTTACAAAGTTTGAGGTTTGCAAGGGATTCTGGGTAACAGAACCTGGTGAGAGCCAGACAAGTCACCGCATCCTGGATTCCCCTGGGTGTCTAGTTTTAAAAAATGTATAGGTTTGCTAGGTTTCCCTAGGTGCCGTAGAGCTAGGGTTTAAAATCTACAGCTAGGCACTTTGCAAAAAAAGGGTCAGTTTTCACTGTGAAAATGTGGTGTGTCCACGTTGCGTTTTGGGCCGTTTCCTGTCACGGGCACTAGGCCTACCCACACAAGTGAGGTACCATTTTTCTTGGAACCTTTGAGGAATGCGGGGTGGGTGGAATTTTTTGGATCCATGCAGATTGCAGAACTTGCCACCACGGAACTGTGTTTTATTTTACAAAGTTTGAGGTTTGCAAGGGATTCTGGGTAACAGAACCTGGTGACAGCCAGACAAGTCACCACGTCCTGGTTTCCCCTGGGTGTCTAGTTTTCAAAAATGTATAGGTTTGCTAGGTTTCCCTAGGTGCCGGCAGAGCTAGGGTTCAAAATCTACAGCTAGGCACTTTGCAAAAAAAGGGTCAGTTTTCACTGTAAAAATGAATTGTGTCCACGTTGCGTTTTGAGCCGTTTCCTGTCGCGGGCACTAGGCCTACCCACACAAGTGAGGTACCATTTTTATCGGGAGACTTAGGGTAACACAGAATTGTAGAGCAACTGTTATTACCTATTGACTTTCAATGCATTTCTGCCTTCCAAATGAAGGACAATGTGTAAAAAGGAAGTCACTTTGAAAAATGTCCTATAATTCTCATGCTAGTATGGGTACTGTGAGAAGTTGGCCTGGTATATGCTGTCCACTAATTATAGTGGGCACCTTGCGCCAGTCCAAACAACCCCTTATTGGATATAGGTTAAAGACAACCTTTATTGAAAGCTATCCTAGTGGTAGCTATGGAGAGCAGCCTTCAGGCTAAGTCTTGAAGGAATGTAAAGCAGCTTGTTTTACCAGTCTATAATCTCTTGAGTGACCAAATGAAAGAGGACCACACCAGGTATATATTTAAAATATATGTATTTAGTCTTAAACACACCCCTCTAGTCTCTTTATGAGGCTAGAGTTTGAAGTACATAAGTTACAAGTCGAATATTAACAGTAATAGCACAAATACACGTTTGAGCCCTAGGGGCGTACCAAACCATATGCCAATAAAGTGGTATAAGAACCACGACTGAGCTATACACAAGACCTAGAGCCTGTAGAAGTGCTTGGCCCTCAAGGAACCACCCAAGGTAGTGACACAGGGGACCCACGGGGGACGCGTGCAGTGTGAGAACACAGCTGCGAGCCGCCGTTGACTTCTATGGGGAATGTCGCAGTTGGAGTTTTAAAGAAAAAGGACACTTAGAGGAGGACTTGGAGCAAACCCCTTTAGAACTAGGCTGTTCTAGAGTCAATACCCACGGGAGCACCGGAGTACTCGAGTTACCTCACCCAGGGAAGCCGGGTGCATAGGTGTCTTTCAGGGTCGGGTTTCGTCGTCGTTTTCAATGGCGATCTGCTGCAAAGTGCTGCTGGCGACCAAGTCGAAAGTGTTCGGGTGGATCCAAGGGTGGATCAAAGATCTGAAGAACCTGAAAGCAGAGGGGACAGAGTCTGGGTCACTAGCCAGTGACCAGGAAGGCGATGAGCAGATGCCCACCGATGTCGGGTGCTTCAGGTAGGTTGACGGTCGTCTTGACTCTTCAGCCACAAGGTCCAGGAGGCGTCGACGACAACCAGGAGCTGGATTCGAGCTGTCCCACAATGTCTGTCGATTGCTGCAGTGTCGGTGACCGGATTGGACCCAACAAGCCTTGGCAACGGCAAGTCACGTGGAAATGAAGAAAGGACGTTGATGCAGACCAGCAAGGTCTGGGGGACTCACCCAGCAAGGGTAAGTCAGGGCACCTCTGGAGCAACCAGGAAAGCCCAAGCAGAAGAAGAGTTGCCTTCGGGAGGGCCCACTAGCCAACGGACTAGCGACCGTGAAGGAGCCTCAAGTGGACACACTTGGAGCTGGCTTACAGGACACTCGTGGAGTGGAGGCCAGTGATCTTCGGTGCTGTCAGTGCTGGAGGCGGGGGCTACTTGGAGCTTAAAGCAGAACTTCGTGGAAGACCAGGAAGAGGATGCACTTGCAAAAGTTCTTGGTGTCCAGGGGTCACAGTCTCACGTTACCCACGACAGCTACGGGCCTCAGCTTTGCTGGGGACTCAGGGCAGCCTCGGGGAAGTCTGGAAATCCACCTCTGGTGATGCAAAGACTTCGGCGTCCGGCGGCAGCTTCAGTGATGCAGACCGGACAATTGCTTCTTAGGTGCCTGCTAAGCAGGGGAGTTACTCCTTGACCCCAAGGGAGATTCTTCAGTCCTCTAATCTTAAAGTAGAGCGTCGAAGGTCCAGGATTCGGCTTCAGAGTTTCGTCCAGGGTAATCTAAAGTCCTAAGGACTGGGGTCCCATACTTATACCAAGTTAGGCGGTTGGACATACTCTGGGGACCCACCTATGGGAGGATCAGGGAAGAGGGGTGGTTACACCCATTCCCTTTGTCCAGTTTCACGCCAGAGCAGGGGCAGGTAGCCCCTGCAACCCGTTTGAACTGGCATATGCACAGGGACACCAAATGTGCCCCCAGTGCAGGACTTCAAAGCACCAGAGAGTGCTCCCGCCCAGCCCCAGTACACACTATCCTGTCTGGGGAGGTGGTTACACCTCCCTTCGACAGGAAACCTATTGTCCAGGCCTCCCCTGCCGGAGTTTCAGTCAGCAGCAGGAGGCCAGACCCGTGTCTGTGGCAGCGGCATCCATTTTGTGATGCCAGGGCTCTGGAAAGAAGTTACCGGGTAGCCAGGTGTGTACATGTCTCTCCCTCTAGAAGGGTGGAATGGTACCCCCGCCGCCAGGATCGGCGGGGGGGGGGGTAGTATTCCAAGATGTTTGACACCAAACACGACATGTTTTGGTGCAGCCAGTCCAAAGTTAGCATTGTACCGCGAGGATATAATGCACTTAAGAGTGTATGGTCAGGCTGTACCACAAACATCTTCAGAGGAGGGACTCCGAACGCTGCAGAGGGGCTCTGCTCATGCAGGGGCACCCACCCTCTCACATAAAAACCAAGCACTCTGCCTTCAGTATTGTTAAGGCCTGCCATAGGAGTGACTTATAGGTTTATATGTGTGTGCAATGGTAGTGATATAGGTAACCTATATCACAGTAAGGGGTGCATGCACCACCTTACCCAGGCTGCAGTAGCAGACCTGTGGTGTCATTTTGGCTGGCCTTCCAGGGGTGGCATACTACATGCTTCAGCACCTGGCAGGCCTCTGGGGTACCTATGCTTTGGGTACATAGTATACCATATACTAGGGACTTATAAGGGCACTCCAGATTCCAATCAAAGATGTACCTAAGGTACATGGAAACCATTTTAGAGAGGATGCAGCTAGGCTGGGGTTCTGATTAGCAGGGCCCCAGCCAGACTAAAGTCGAAAAACAGTGAAGCATCAGCAAAAAGTGGGGGTACCCATGTGAAGCAGATCCTACTCTCCTACACAACCCCCCCAAACGCAGGGACATTAAACTAACCTTGACCAGTTGAGTCTTCATGTTCTAAGTGGAAATACCTAGAGAGTCCATCTGCATTGGCATGGTTACTCCCAGGTCTATGTTCCACTGTAAAGTCCATCCCCTGTAGGGAAATGGACCACCTAAGCAGTTTGGGGTTTTCACCCTTCATTTGTTTTAGCCATAAGAGGGGCATATGGTCTGTTTGAACAAGGAAGTGAGTACCAAACAAGTATGGCCTCAACTTCTTCAGAGCCCAGACCACAGCAAAGGCCTCCCTCTCAATGGCTGACCAACGTTTCTCTCTAGGGGTCAGCCTTCTGCTAATAAAAGCTACTGGCTGATCCTGACCTTCATCATTCAATTGTGACAGTACAACCCCTACCCCCAATTCAGATGCATCTGTTTGGACAATGAACTTCTTGGAGTAATCAGGAGTCAGGAGAATGGGAGCAGTGCACATGGCCTGCTTCAGGTCATCAAATGCCTTTTGACAGCTAGCTGTCCACTGAAACTTTTTGGGCATTTTCTTGGAAGTTAAGTCATTCAGGGGTGTCACTATTGATCCATACCCCTTGACAAATCTCCTATAGTATCCAGTCATGCCTAAGAAGGCTCTCACCTGAGTCTGGGTAGTTGGAGCAACCCAGTCCATGATGGTCTGGATTTTGCTCTGCAATGGTTGAACCTGGCCTCCACCCACAAGGTGGCCCAGGTACACAACCTGACTCTGCCCTATCTGGCACTTGGTGGCCTTGATAGTGAGGCCTGCCTTTTGCAGGGCCTCTAAAACATTCCTTAGGTGGACCAGGTGATCCTCCCAGGTGGAGCTAAAGACAGCAATATCATCAAGATAAGCTGCACTGTAGGCTTCCAGATCTGTGAGAACTGTATTCACCAACCTTTGGAAAGTGGCAGGTGCATTCTTCAGACCAAAGGGCATTACCACAAATTGATAATGCCCACTAGGGGTTGAGAATGCTGTTTTTGGCTTTGCATCATCAGCTAGCCTGATCTGCCAGTAGCCAGCTGTTAGGTCAAATGTGCTTAGATACTTGGCTGAGGCCAAAGTGTCTATTAGCTCATCTGCCCTGGGTATTGGATGGGCATAAGTCCTAGTGACTGCATTGAGACCCCTGTAATCCACACAAAACCTCATCTCTCTTTTCCCACCACTGGTGTGAGGTTTTGGCACAAGGACCACTGGACTAGCCCAAGGGCTATCTGAGGTTCAATAACTCCCAAATCCAACATTTTCTGGACTTCTGTCCGGATACAGTCCCTGACATGGTCAGGTTGCCTATAAATCTTATTTTTAATAGGCAGACTGTCCCCAGTGTCCACTTCATGAGTGCACCAGGTGGTCTGACTTGGAGTCAGAGAGAACATATGTCTGTACTGATTGAGCACTTGTCTGCAATCAGTTTGCTGCTGAGCAGTGAGGCTGCCTGCCAAGGCTACACCATCCACTGACCCATCATCAGGGTTCTGTGAGAGCAGGTCAGGGAGTGGGTCACTCTCTTCCTCCTGTCCCTCATCAGTAGCCATGAGCAAGCCCATGTCTGCCCTGTCCACATATGGTTTCAGTCTGTTGACATGGAGAACCCTGTGGGGACTCCTGGGTGTTCCTAGGTCTACTAAATAGGTAACCTCACCCTTCTGTTCAACAATGGTATGGGGCCCACTCCACTTGTCTTGGAGAGCTGCTGGGGCCACTGACTCCAGCACCCACACCTTCTGTCCTGGCTGGTAAACAGTCAGTACAGCCTTTTGGTCATGCCAGGCTTTTTGCAGATCCTGGCTAGCCTCAAGGTTTTTAGTTGCCTTTTTCATGTACTCAGTCATCCGGGAGCGGAGACCAAGTACATAGTCCACTATGTCTTGCTTTGGGGGCTTGAGAGGTAACTCCCATCCTTCCTTCACCAAGCACAATGGACCCCTGACAGGGTGACCAAACAAAAGTTCAAAAGGGCTGTAGCCAACCCCCTTTTGAGGCACCTCCCTGTATGCAAACAAAAGGCAGGGCAAGAGTATGTCCCATCTTCGCCTAAGCTTTTCTGGGAGCCCTTTAATCATGCCCTTTAAGGGTTTGTTGAATCTCTCAACTAAACCATTGCATTGTGGGTGATAGGGTGTGGTGAACTTGTAAGTCACTCCACACTCCTTCCACATTGCCTTCAAGTAGCCAGACATAAAGTTTGCACCCCTGTCTGATACAACCTCCTTAGGGAAGCCCACTTTTGAGAAAATTCCCAGGAGGGCTCTTGCCACCACAGGTGCTGTAGTGGTCCTAAGGGGTATAGCCTCTGGGTACCTAGTGGCATGGTCCACCACCACCAGGATAAACCTGTGCCCAGATGCTGTTTGGGGATCCATGGGACCAACAATATCAATCCCCACTCTTTCAAAGGGAACCCCCACCACAGGTAGTGGTATCAGGGGGGCCTTTGTGGTGCCACCCTCCTTCCCACTGAGTTGGCAGGTTACACAGGAGCGACAAAACTCCTTGGTGTCTTCAGACATGTGGGGCCAGTGAAAGTGAGGGACAAGTCTGTCCCAAGTCTTGTTCTGGCCCAGGTGACCTGCTAGAGGAATGTCATGGGCTAGGGTCAATAGGAAGCCCCTGAACTTCAGAGGTATAACCAACCTCCTGTTGGCACCAGGCTTGGGGTCTCTACACTCTGAGTACAAGAGTCCATCATCCCAATACACTTTATGGGGACCACTAGCATTCCCAGCAGCCTCAGCAGCAGCCTGCTGTCTGAGGGGTTCAAGAGAGGTGCAGTTCTGCTGCTCCTGGCTCAGATCTGCCCTGGAAGGGCCCCCTGTCCCCAAGAACTCAACCTGGTCAGGCTCAAACTCCTCTGGGACAGTTCCTTCCTCAGGACTGAGATCATCCCCCTCAAGAGACTGATCTTCCTTCTGAGCCAAGGGGGAAGGCACTGCCTTAACCCTACTACTCCTCCTCTTGGATGGCACTTGGTTCATTGTTCCACGATCCAAGGCCTGTTCAGTGTTAGACATTTTGCTCTGTGACCTGGTCACAGCAAACACATCTGCAGGGATGCCCAGCATTTCTGCATGGGTCCTGAGCTCCACTTCTGCCCAAGCTGAAGTTTCTAGATCATTGCCAAGCAAGCATTCGACTGGTAGGTTTGCACTCACCACAACCTTCTTAAGGCCAGTTACCCCTCCCCAGGAGAAGTTAACAACTGCCAGAGTATGGTCTGTTCTGACATTGCTAGCATTGGTCACTTGGTACATTTCACCAAGTATAATCTGCCCAGGATCCACAAGATCTTGTGTCACCATGGTGACACTTGCTCCTGTGTCCCTAATTGCCAAAGCCTCTTTTCAATTTATTAATGGCTGTTGCCTGTACTTGCCCAGATTACTGGGACTCACAGAGGAGGTCACATCCATGCCTCCATCACAGACTAGGACAGCCTGAGTGAGTTCTCTGACTAGGCCAGAGCTCATCTCATGACCCAAGGTCAACCCTACTAAACCCTTGGCTTGTGTACTCCCACCACCAATTGTAACTGCACTAGGGGGAACAGGTGCCTCAGGGGCATTGGTGTGGGCTGGAATAGAGTCTTTGGACTTGGTGCAATCACTGGTCCAGTGTGTCTTTTGCTTACAGACTTTGCACCATGGTTTCTTTTGGCCTTTTCCCTTGTTAGACTGTGAATCCCCACCTGAAGAAGATTTTTGGGGGCCTTGTGAAGACTTCTGGTCTTTACCCTTCTCCCCACCCTTATCAGAGTTTTTAGAATCTTGCTTCTTAGGGTCACCACCTTGGTTCTGTACCTTCTGCCTCACCCTGGTTCTGACCCATTTGTCTGCCTTCTTTCCCAATTCTTGGGGAGAGGTCAGATCAGAGTCCACCAGGTACTGATGCAACAGCTGATTTTGACATTTATTAAGAATCTGCTCCCTCATGATAAGATTGTACAATCCTGTGAAGTCACATACCTTACTGCCCATCAACCAACCTTCCAGAGCCTTAGCAGAACAATCAACAAAGTCCACCCAGTCTTGAGTCTGTGCTTTTTGGGTATCTCTGAACTTTAACGTGTATTGTTCAGTTGTTAGGCCAAACCCATCAATCAGAGCACTCTTTAAGACTTTGTAACTGTCAGCATCCTCTTCTCTAACAGTGAGGAGCTTATCTCTACCTTTGTCTGCAAAGGAGAGCCACAAGATTGCTGCCCACTGCTCCTGAGGGACCCTCTGTACTTTACAGGCCCTCTCCAGTGCAGTTATCCATTTGTGGATGTCATCCCCACTCTGGTAGGGAGGGACAACCTTGCTCAGGTTTCTATGGTCATAAGACCTTTCCCTATCTCTGGGGAAATTGCTGCCACCATGGGACTCTAGTCCCATCTTTTTCTTTGTCTAAAGAGATCTAGGGACTCCCTGTCTATAGCCAACTGCTGTTTTCTGAGCTCAAGCTGGGCTTGTTCATACTGAAGCAGTCTCTTTCTCCTCTCATGAGAGGATTCCCTCCTATGAGAAGAAACAGAGGTCCCTA
Source organism: Calotriton arnoldi (assembly GCA_963921515.1). Classification (NCBI taxonomy): domain Eukaryota; kingdom Metazoa; phylum Chordata; class Amphibia; order Caudata; family Salamandridae; genus Calotriton; species Calotriton arnoldi. The sequence continues at coordinate 974,089 of CAWUFW010002092.1, forward strand.
CTGAGGTGTCAGAGTGGTTAGACTCCTGAGAAGGAGATCTAGACCTTCTGGGCACACTCACAACTCTTCCTGGGGGGACAAAGGGGAGGTCATCCTGGGCCTCCTCCTCATCCTCAGGAGTAGCTGCATTGTCCAGGTCAGGATCATTGTCATCCCCCTGGCCAGTTTCAGAGGTCCGGTCCTGGGCATTTTCATCCCTGGCCCCTCCCTCATCTTCTGCCCCACCCTCTCTGCCTACCCTTGCAGACCCTAGGGGTCTTCTAAGATCATCTAGCAGAAGCATCTCCAGGAGACGTTGGGTGTTGGCACTTTTGCCTGTCTTCAACTTCCTAACCTTGCACAACTCTCTTAATTCCAAGAATGAGAGGTTGTCATATCTGGATGGCAGGAGCTCACTGGTTCCTGGCAGTGAAGACATTACTAGTGTGGTGTGGTGTATGCACTACCTACTCTAGTGTGGCCTACTAAACTCTCTTGAGTTGTAGAAAGGGTGTGCTATCCTTTAACACACAATTCTAAGTTCAGTAGAACTTACTGTATCCTAACCTTGATTTATATGTACCTAAGGTACCCTTAGTGGTTTTCAGTTGATCAATTCAATTGAGATTATTTGGTAAAACAATAGCAAGCTGGAATCCCACACGCTGCACACCAATGTGAGAAGTTGGCCTGCTATATGCTGTCCACTAATTATAGTGGGCACCTTGCACCAGTCCAAACAACCTCTTATTGGAGATAGGTTAAAGACAACCTTTATTGAAAGCTATCCTAGTGGTAGCTATGGAGAGCAGCCTTCAGGCTAAGTCTTGAAGGAGTGTAAAGCAGCTTGTTTTACCAGTCTATAATCTCTTGAGTGACCAAATGAAAGAGGACCACACCAGGTATATATTTAAAATATATGTATTTAGTCTTAAACACACCCCTCTAGTCTCTTTATGAGGCTAGAGTTCGAAGTACATAAGTTACAAGTCGAATATCAACAGTAATAGCACAAATACACGTTTGAGCCCTAGGGGCGTACCAAACCATATACCAATAAAGTGGTATAAGGACCACGACTGAGCTAGACACAAGGCCTAGAGCCTGTAGAAGTGCTTGGCCCTCAAGGAACCACCCAAGGTAGTGACACAGGGGACCCACGGGGGACGCGTGCAGTGTGAGAACACAGCCGCGAGCCGCCGTTGACTTCTATGGGGAATGTCGCGGTTGGAGTTTTAAAGAAAAAGGACACTTAGAGGAGGACTTGGAGCAAACCCCTTTAGAACTAGGCTGTTCTAGAGTCAATACCCACGGGAGCACCGGAGTACTCGAGTTACCTCACCCAGGGAAGCTGGGTGCATAGGTGTCTTTCAGGGTCGGGTTTCGTCGTCGTTTTCAATGGCGATCTGCTGCAAAGTGCTGCTGGCGACCAAGTCGAAAGTGTTCGGGTGGATCCAAGGGTGGATCGAAGATCTGAAGAACCTGAAAGCAGAGGGGACAGAGTCTGGGTCACTAGCCAGTGACCAGGAAGGCGATGAGCGGATGCCCACCGATGTCGGGTGCTTTAGGTAGGTTGACGGTCATCTTGACTCTTCAGCCACGAGGTCCAGGAGGCATCGACGACAACCAGGAGCTGGATTCGAGCTGTCCCACAATGTCTGTCGATTGCTGCGGTGTCGGTGACCGGATTGGACCCAACAAGCCTTGGCAACGGCAAGTCACGTGGAAAAGAAGAAAGGACGTTGATGCAGACCAGCAAGGTCTGGGGGACTCACCCAGCAAGGGTAAGTCAGGGCACCTCTGGAGCAACCAGGAAAGCCCAAGCAGAAGAAGAGTTGCCTTCAGGAGGGCCCACTAGCCAACGGACTAGCGACCGCAAAGGAGCCTCAAGTGGACGCACTTGGAGCTGGCTTACAGGACACTCGTGGAGTGGAGGCCAGTGATCTTCGGTGCAGTCGGTGCTGGAGGCGGGGGCTACTTGGAGCTTAAAGCACATTTTCTTGGGAGACCAGGAAGAGGATACACTTGCAAAAGTTCGTGGTGTCCAGGGGTCACGGTCCCACGTTACCCACGACAGCTACGGGCCTCAGCTTTGCTGGGGACTCAGGGCAGCCTCGGGGAAGTCTGGAAATCCACCTCTGGTGATGCAAAGACTTCGGCGTCCGGCGGCAGCTTCAGTGATGCAGACCGGACAATTGCTTCTTAGGTGCCTGCCAAGCAGAGGAGTTACTCCTTGACCCCAAGGGAGATTCTTCAGTCCTCTAATCTTAAAGTAGAGCGTCGAAGGTCCAGGATTCGGCTTCAGAGTTTCGTCCAGGGTAATCTAAAGTCCTAAGGACTGGGGTCCCATACTTATACCAAGTTAGGGGGTTGGACATACTCTGGGGACCCACCTATGGGAAGATCAGGGAAGAGGGGTGGTTACACCCATTCCCTTTGTCCAGTTTCACGCCAGAGCAGGGGCAGGTAGCCCCTGCAACCCGTTTGAACTGGCATATGCACAGGGACACCAAATGTGCCCCTAGTGCAGGACTTCAAAGCACCAGAGAGTGCTCCCGCCCAGCCCCAATACACACTATCCTGTCTGGGGAGGTGGTTACACCTCCCTTCGACAGGAAACCTATTGTCCAGGCCTCCCCTGCCGGAGTTTCAGTCAGCAGCAGGAGGCCAGACCCGTGTCTGTGGCAGCGGCATCCATATTGTGATGCCAGGGCTCTGGAAAGAAGTTACCGGATAGCCCGGTGTGTACATGTCTCTCCCTCTAGAAGGGTGGAATGCTACCCCCGCCGCCAGGATTGGCGGGGGGGGGGTAGTATTCCAAGATGTTTGACACCAAACACGACATGTTTTGGTGCAGCCAGTCCAAAGTTAGCATTGTACAGCGAGGATATAATGCACTTAAGAGTGTATGGTCAGGCTGTACCACAAACAGCTTCAGAGGAGGGACTCCGAACGCTGCAGAGGGGCTCTGCTCATGCAGGGGCACCCTCTCACATAAAAACCAAGCACTCTGCCTTCAGGATTGTTAAGGCCTGCCATAGGAGTGACTTATAGGTTTATATGTGTGTGCAATGGTAGTGATATAGGTAGCCTATATCACAGTAAGGGGTGCATGCACCACCTTACCAAGGCTGCAGTAGCAGACCTGTGGTGTCATTTTGGCTGGCCTTCCAGGGGTGGCATAATACATGCTTCAGCCCCTGGCAGGCCTCTGGGGTACCTATGACCTGGGTACATAGTATACCATATACTAGGGACTTATAAGGGCACTCCAGATTCCAATCAAAGATGTACCTAAGGTACATGGAAACCATTTTAGAGAGGAAGCAGCTAGGCTGGGGTTCTGATTAGCAGGGCCCCAGCCAGACTAAAGTCGAAAAACAGTGAAGCATCAGCAAAAAGTGGGGGTACCCATGTGAAGCAGATCCTACTCTCCTACACAACCCCCCCCCCCAAACGCAGGGACATCAAACTAACCTTGACCAGTTGAGTCTTCATGTTCTAAGTGGAAATACCTAGAGAGTCCATCTGCATTGGCATGGTTACTCCCAGGTCTATGTTCCACTGTAAAGTCCATCCCCTGTAGGGAAATGGACCACCTAAGCAGTTTGGGGTTTTCACCCTTCATTTGTTTTAGCCATAAGAGGGGCTTATGGTCTGTTTGAACAAGGAAGTGAGTACCAAACAAGTATGGCCTCAACTTCTTCAGAGCCCAGACCACAGCAAAGGCCTCCCTCTCAATGGCTGACCAACGTTTCTCTCTAGGGGTCAGCCTTCTGCTAATAAAAGCTACTGGCTGATCCTGACCTTCATAATTCAATTGTGACAGTACAGCCCCTACCCCCAATTCAGATGCATCTGTTTGGACAATGAACTTCTTGGAGTAATCAGGACTCTGGAGAATGGGAGCAGTGCACATGGCCTGCTTCAGGTCATCAAATGCCTTTTGACAGCTAGCTGTCCACTGAAACTTTTTGGGCATTTTCTTGGAAGTTAAGTCATTCAGGGGTGTCACTATTGATCCATACCCCTTGACAAATCTCCTATAGTATCGAGTCAGGCCTAAGAAGGCTCTCACCTGAGTCTGGGTAGTTGGAGCAACCCAGTCCATGATGGTCTGGATTTTGCTCTGCAATGGTTGAACCTGGCCTCCACCCACAAGGTGGCCCAGGTACACAACCTGACTCTGCCCTATCTGGCACTTGGTGGCCTTGATAGTGAGGCCTGCCTTTTGCAGGGCCTCTAAAACATTCCTTAGTTGGACCAGGTGATCCTCCCAGGTGGAGCTAAAGACAGCAATATCATCAAGATAAGCTGCACTGTAGGCTTCCAGACCTGTGAGAACTGTATTCACCAACCTTTGGAAAGTGGCTGGTGCATTCTTCAGACCAAAGGGCATTACCACAAATTGATAATGCCCACTAGGGGTTGAGAATGCTATTTTGGCTTTGCATCATCAGCTAGCCTGATCTGCCAGTAGCCAGCTGTTAGGTCAAATGTGCTTAGATACTTGGCTGAGGCCAAAGTGTCTATTAGGTCATCTGCCCTGGGTATTGGATGGGCATAAGTCCTAGTGACTGCATTGAGACCCCTGTAATCCACACAAAACCTCATCTCTCTTTTCCCACCACTGGTGTGAGGTTTTGGCACAAGGACCACTGGACTAACCCAATGGCTATCTGAGGTTCAATAACTCCCAAATCCAACATTTTCTGGACTTCTGTCCGGATACAGTCCCTGACATGGTCAGGTTGCCTATAAATTTTGGGGCATATTAGCAAGACCCACTTTAAAATTATCGCCGTTTTAGCGGCAGGAAACTGCCGCTAAAGCGGCGATAATGGGCTTGCTAATATGCGTTATGGAATTCCAATAGAAGCCCAGGTTAGATGTGCAGGACATCTAACCTGGGCTTCTATTGGAATTCTATAACGCATATTAGCAAGCCCATTATCGCCGTTTTAGCGGCAGTTTCCTGCCGCTAAAACGGCGATAATTTAACGTGGGTCTTGCTAATATGCCCCTTTATTTTAATAGGCAGACTGTCCCCAGTGTCCACTTCATGAGTGCACCAGGTGGTCTGACTTGGAGTCAGAGAGAACATATGTCTGTACTGATTGAGCACTTGTCTGCAATCAGTTTGCTGCTGAGCAGTGAGGCTGCCTGCCAAGGCTACACCATCCACTGACCCATCATCAGGGTTCTGTGAGAGCAGGTCAGGGAGTGGGTCACTCTCTTCCTCCTGTCCCTCATCAGTAGCCATGAGCAAGCCCATGTCTGCCCTGTCCACATATGGTTTCAGTCTGTTGACATGGAGAACCCTGTGGGGACTCCTGGGTGTTCCTAGGTCTACTAAATAGGTAACCTCACCCTTCTGTTCAACAATGGTATGGGGCCCACTCCACTTGTCTTGGAGAGCTGCTGGGGCCACTGACTCCAGCACCCACACCTTCTGTCCTGGCTGGTAAACAGTCAGTACAGCCTTTTGGTCATGCCAGGCTTTTTGCAGTTCCTGGCTAGCCTCAAGGTTTTTAGTTGCCTTTTTCATGTACTCAGCCATCCGGGAGCGGAGACCAAGTACATAGTCCACTATGTCTTGCTTTGGGGGCTTGAGAGGTAACTCCCATCCTTCCTTCACCAAGCACAATGGACCCCTGACAGGGTGACCAAACAAAAGTTCAAAAGGGCTGTAGCCAACCCCCTTTTGAGGCACCTCCCTGTATGCAAACAAAAGGCAGGGCAAGAGTATGTCCCATCTTCGCCTAAGCTTTTCTGGGAGCCCTTTAATCATGCCCTTTAAGATTTTGTTGAATCTCTCAACTAAACCATTGCATTGTGGGTGATAGGGTGTGGTGAACTTGTAAGTCACTCCACACTCCTTCCACATTGCCTTCAAGTAGCCAGACATAAAGTTTGCACCCCTGCCTGATACAACCTCCTTAGGGAAGCCCACTCTTGAGAAAATTCCCAGGAGGGCTCTTGCCACCACAGGTGCTGTAGTGGTCCTAAGGGGTATAGCCTCTGGGTACCTAGTGGCATGGTCCACCACCACCAGGATAAACCTGTGCCCAGATGCTGTTTGGGGATCCATGGGACCAACAATATCAATCCCCACTCTTTCAAAGGGAACCCCCACCACAGGTAGTGGTATCAGGGGGCCTTTGTGGTGCCACCTGCCTTCCCACTGGCTTGGCAGGTTACACAGGAGCGACAAAACTCCTTGGTGTCTTCAGACATGTGGGGCCAGTGAAAGTGAGGGACAAGTCTGTCCCAAGTCTTGTTCTGGCCCAGGTGACCTGCTAGAGGAATGTCATGGGCTAGGGTCAATAGGAAGCCCCTGAACTTCAGAGGTATAACCAACCTCCTGGTGGCACCAGGCTTGGGGTCTCTACACTCTGAGTACAAGAGTCCATCATCCCAATACACTTTATGGGGACCACTACCATTCCCAGCAGCCTCAGCAGCAGCCTGCTGTCTGAGGGGTTCAAGAGAGGGGCAGTTCTGCTGCTCCTGGCTCAGATCTGCCCTGGAAGGGCCCCCTGTCCCCAAGAACTCAACCTGGTCAGGCTCAAGCTCCTCTGGGACAGTTCCTTCCTCAGGACTGAGATCATCCCCCTCAAGAGACTGATCTTCCTTCTGAGCCAAGGGGGAAGGCACTCCCTTAACCCTACTACTCCTCCTCTTGGATGGCACTTGGTTCATTGTTCCACAATCCAAGGCCTGTTCAGTGTTAGACATTTTGCTCTGTGACCTGGTCACAGCAAACACATCTGCAGGGATGCCCAGCATTTCTGCATGGGTCCTGAGCTCCACTTCTGCCCAAGCTGAAGTTTCTAGATCATTGCCAAGCAAGCATTCGACTGGTAGGTTTGCACTCACCACAACCTTCTTAAGGCCAGTTTCCCCTCCCCAGGAGAAGTTAACAACTGCCAGAGTATGGTCTGTTCTGACATTGCTAGCATTGGTCACTTGGTACATTTCACCAAGTATAATCTGCCCAGGATCCACAAGATCTTGTGTCACCATGGTGACACTTGCTCCTGTGTCCCTAAATGCCAAAGCCTCTTTTCCATTTATTAATGGCTGTTGCCTGTACTTGCCCAGATTACTGGGACTCACAGAGGAAGTCACATCCATGCCTCCATCACAGACTAGGACAGCCTGAGTGAGTTCTCTGACTAGGCCAGAGCTCATCTCATGACCCAGGGTCAACCCTACTAAACCCTTGGCTTGTGTACTCCCACCACCAATTGTAACTGCACTAGGGGGAACAGGTGCCTTAGGGGCATTGGTGGGGGCTGGAATAGAGTCTTTGGACTTGGTGCAATCACTGGTCCAGTGTGTCTTTTGCTTACAGACTTTGCACCATGGTTTCTTTTGGCCTTTTCCCTTGTTAGACTGTGAATCCCCACCTGAAGAAGATTTTTGGGGGCCTTGTGAAGACTTCTGGTCTTTACCCTTCTCCCCACCCTTATCAGAGTTTTTAGAATCTTACTTCTTAGGGTCACCACCTTGGTTCTGTATCTTCTGCCTCACCCTGGTTCTGACCCATTTGTCTGCCTTCTTTCCCAATTCTTGGGGAGAGGTCAGATCAGAGTCCACCAGGTACTGAAGCAACGGCTGATTTTAACATTTATTAAGATTCTGCTCCCTCATGATAAGATTGTACAATCCTGTGAAGTCACATACCTTACTGCCCATCAACCAACCTTCCAGAGCCTTAGCAGAACAATCAACAAAGTCCACCCAGTCTTGAGTCTGTGCTTTTTGGGTATCTCTGAACTTTAACGTGTATTGTTCAGTTGTTAGGCCAAACCCATCAATCAGAGCACTCTTCAAGACTTTGTAATTGTCAGCATCCTCTTCTCTAACAGTGAGGAGCTTATCTCTACCTTTGTCTGCAAAGGAGAGCCACAAGATTGCTGCCCACTGCTCCTGAGGGACCCTCTGTACTTTACAGGCCCTCTCCAGTGCAGTTATCCATTTGTGGATGTCATCCCCACTCTGGTAGGGAGGGACAACCTTGCTCAGGTTTCTATGGTCATAAGACCTTTCCCTATCTCTGGGGAAATTGCTGCCACCATGGGACTCTAGTCCCATCTTTTTCTTTGTCTAAAGAGATCTAGGGACTCCCTGTCTATAGCCAACTGCTGTTTTCTGAGCTCAAGCTGGGCTTGTTCATACTGAAGCAGTCTCTTTCTCCTCTCATGAGAGGATTCCCTCCTATGAGAAGAAACAGAGGTCCCTACTGAGGTGTCAGAGTGGTTAGACTCCTGAGAAGGAGATCTAGACCTTCTGGGCACACTCACAACTCTTCCTGGGGGACAAAGGGGAGGTCATCCTGGGCCTCCTCCTCATCCTCAGGAGTAGCTGCATTGTCCAGGTCAGGATCATTGTCATCCCCCTGGCCAGTTTCAGAGGTCAGGTCCTGGGCATTTTCATCCCTGGCCCCTCCCTCATCTTCTGGCCCACCCTCTCTGCCTACCCTTGCAGACCCTAGGGGTCTTCTAAGATCATCTAGCAGAAGCATCTCCAGGAGACGTTGGGTGTTGGCACTTTTGCCTGTCTTCAACTTCCTAACCTTGCACAACTCTCTTAATTCCAAGAATGAGAGGTTGTCATATCTGGATGGCAGGAGCTCACTGGTTCCTGGCAGTGAAGACATTACTAGTGTGGTGTGGTGTATGCACTACCTACTCTAGTGTGGCCTACTAAACTCTCTTGAGTTGTAGAAAGGGTGTGCTATCCTTTAACACACAACTCTAAGTTCAGTAGAACTTACTGTATCCTAACCTTGATTTATATGTACCTAAGGTACCCTTAGTGGTTTTCAGTTGATCAATTCAATTGAGATTATCTGGTAAAACAATAGCAAGCTGGAATCCCACACGCTGCACACCAATGTGAGAAGTTGGCCTGGTATATGCTGTCCACTAATTATAGTGGGCACCTTGCACCAGTCCAAACAACCCCTTATTGGAGATAGGTTAAAGACAACTTTTATTGAAAGCTATCCTAGTGGTAGCTATGGAGAGCAGCCTTCAGGCTAAGTCTTCAAGGAATGTAAAGCAGCTTGTTTTACCAGTCTATAATCTCTTGAGTGACCAAATGAAAGAGGACCACACCAGGTATATATTTAAAATATATGTATTTAGTCTTAAACACACCCCTCTAGTCTCTTTATGAGGCTAGAGTTCGAAGTACATAAGTTACAAGTCGAATATCAACAGTAATAGCACAAATACACGTTTGAGCCCTAGGGGCGTACCAAACCATATACCAATAAAGTGGTATAAGGACCACGACTGAGCTAGACACAAGGCCTAGAGCCTGTAGAAGTGCTTGGCCGTCAAGGAACCACCCAAGGTAGTGACACAGGGGACCCACGGGGGACGCGTGCAGTGTGAGAACACAGCCGCGAGCCGCCGTTGACTTCTATGGGGAATGTCGCAGTTGGAGTTTTAAAGAAAAAGGACACTTAGAGGAGGACTTGGAGCAAACCCCTTTAGAACTAGGCTGTTCTAGAGTCAATACCCACGGGAGCACCGGAGTACTCGAGTTACCTCACCCAGGGAAGCCGGGTGCATAGGTGTCTTTCAGGGTCGGGTTTCGTCGTCGTTTTCAATGGCGATCTGCTGCAAAGTGCTGCTGGCGACCAAGTCGAAAGTGTTCGGGTGGATCCAAGGGTGGATCGAAGATCTGAAGAACCTGAAAGCAGAGGGGACAGAGTCTGGGTCACTAGCCAGTGACCAGGAAGGCGATGAGCAGATGCCCACCGATGTCGGGTGCTTCAGGTAGGTTGACGGTCGTCTTGACTCTTCAGCCACGAGGTCTAGGAGGCATCGACGACAACCAGGAGCTGGATTCGAGCTGTCCCACAATGTCTGTCGATTGCTGCGGTGTCGGTGACCGGATTGGACCCAACAAGCCTTGGCAACGGCAAGTCACGTGGAAAAGAAGAAAGGACGTTGATGCAGACCAGCAAGGTCTGGGGGACTCACCCAGCAAGGGTAAGTCAGGGCACCTCTGGAGCAACCAGGAAAGCCCAAGCAGAAGAAGAGTTGCCTTCGGGAGGGCCCACTAGCCAACGGACTAGCGACCGTGAAGGAGCCTCAAGTGGACACACTTGGAGCTGGCTTACAGGACACTCGTGGAGTGGAGGCCAGTGATCTTCGGTGCCGTCAGTGCTGGAGGCGGGGGCTACTTGGAGCTTAAAGCAGAACTTCGTGGAAGACCAGGAAGAGGATGCACTTGCAAAAGTTCTTGGTGTCCAGGGGTCACAGTCTCACGTTACCCACGACAGCTACGGGCCTCAGCTTTGCTGGGGACTCAGGGCAGCCTCGGGGAAGTCTGGAAATCCACCTCTGGTGATGCAAAGACTTCGGCGTCCGGCGGCAGCTTCAGTGATGCAGACCGGACAATTGCTTCTTAGGTGCCTGCCAAGCAGGGGAGTTACTCCTTGACCCCAAGGGAGATTCTTCAGTCCTCTAATCTTAAAGTAGAGCGTCGAAGGGCCAGGATTCGGCTTCAGAGTTTCGTCCAGGGTAATCTAAAGTCCTAAGGACTGGGGTCCCATACTTATACCAAGTTAGGCGGTTGGACATACTCTGGGGACCCACCTATGGGAGGATCAGGGAAGAGGGGTGGTTACACCCATTCCCTTTGTCCAGTTTCGCGCCAGAGCAGGGGCAGGTAGCCCCTGCAACCCGTTTGAACTGGCATATGCACAGGGACACCAAATGTGCCCCCAGTGCAGGACTTCAAAGCACCAGAGAGTGCTCCCGCCCAGCCCCAGTACACACTATCCTGTCTGGGGAGGTGGTTACACCTCCCTTCGACAGGAAACCTATTGTCCAGGCCTCCCCTGCCGGAGTTTCAGTCAGCAGCAGGAGGCCAGACCCGTGTCTGTGGCAGCGGCATCCATTTTGTGATGCCAGGGCTCTGGAAAGAAGTTACCGAGTAGCCCGGTGTGTACATGTCTCTCCCTCTAGAAGGGTGGAATGCTACCCCCGCCGCCAGGATCGGCGGGGGGGGGTAGTATTCCAAGATGTTTGACACCAAACACATGTTTTGGTGCAGCCAGTCCAAGGTTAGCATTGTACCGCGAGGATATAATGCACTTAAGAGTGTATGGTCAGGCTGTACCACAAACAGCTTCAGAGGAGGGACTCCGAACGCTGCAGAGGGGCTCTGCTCATGCAGGGGCACCCACCCTCTCACATAAAAACCAAGCACTCTGCCTTCAGTATTGTTAAGGCCTGCCATAGGAGTGACTTATAGGTTTATATGTGTGTGCAATGGTAGTGATATAGGTAGCCTATATCACAGTAAGGGGTGCATGCACCACCTTACCCAGGCTGCAGTAGCAGACCTGTGGTGTCATTTTGGCTGGCCTTCCAGGGGTGGCATAATACATGCTTCAGCCCCTGGCAGGCCTCTGGGGTACCTATGCCCTGGGTACATAGTATACCATATACTAGGGACTTATAAGGGCACTCCAGATTCCAATCAAAGATGTACCTAAGGTACATGGAAACCATTTTAGAGAGGAAGCAGCTAGGCTGGGGTTCTGATTAGCAGGGCCCCAGCCAGACTAAAGTCGAAAAACAGTGAAGCATCAGCAAAAAGTGGGGGTACCCATGTGAAGCAGATCCTACTCTCCTACAGGTACTCACAATTTCGGAAATGTGCAAATAGCTACTGTTTCTAAACTCTATATTTTGTTCCAATTTCAGAAATACATAGGTGTCTTTCATCCCGATTTTTCACTATATATATTTTCCCAAATTTGCTATATACCCGGTACATAATAAAAAACCATTGCAAGACGCTGCTCAGTTATTGGCTCTGGGTTCGTCGGGTTCTTGGTGAACCTACAAGTCCTATATATCCCCACAACCAGAAAGGTCCAGCAGATGTAACGGTATATTGCTTTCAAACATTTGTCATAATTAGAAGAAGTTACAGGTGAAAACGTTGGCACAAATGGCTGTTTTTTTCAACTCATTTTCAATATTTCCTATTTTCAACTCTTAGTTTCTATAAAGAAACCTTGATAGATCTACACAAATGACCCCTTGCTGAATGTAGAATTTTGTCTACTTTTCTAAAATGTATAGCTTCCAGGATCCATTATTGCTTTCATACCCATTTCTACCATTAACTGGAAGAAGGTTAAAAGCACAAGAAAAAGCAAAAATAGGCTATGTCCCAGTAAAATGCCAAAACTGTATAAAAAATGTTGGTTTTCTGTCGAACGTCTGTCAGTCCCTGAAAGCAGGGAAAATTGTGATTTCCGCCCCACAAACCCTTTGTTGATACCATTTGCAGGGAAAAAAACAGATGCTTTCATTTGCAGCACTTTTTCCCATTTTCCCCCAAAGAAACAACATTTAGCTGTATTTTGGCTAATTTCTGGGTCCCCTCCAGGGGAATCCATAAACCCTGGGTACTTTTAGAATACCCGTGATGTTGGAAGAAAAGGATTTGGCGTGGATGCCTTATGTGGTCAAAACGTTACAGGGACCTAAGCGCAAACTACCCCAAATAGCCAAAAAAAGGCGTAGCACAGGGGGGGAAAAGGCCTAGCAGCGAAAGGGTTAAATTAGGTCCCAATACATGAAAGATAAGAACACAACACGCAAAATGGAGTGATTGGCTAATAAAGCCCAAAAATTGGAAACATGGTGCCCGTCCAACATGGAGCATTCTGACGTCTGTCTAACATGGTCAAACGCAGTCAGAGGCATGGTAGCTTAGAAACCATGCTGACCTCTCCCTCACTAATTGCCCCCCATGCAACCTATCCTGGTCTGGATCCTGCAAATGATAAGATGAGCGCATAGGTTGGTACACATTTCTTTGGTGGCAATGTGGGCTCATTCTAGCCTGCCACCTTCCAAGCCACTCAGCCTTCCCATTCCCAAAGTGACTTCAGATAACCGTCTACTCATTGGTTAATGGGGACGCCCATTTCACTGCCGATTTTGCATCTTGCTGGGGGCCGGGGGCCAGGACTTCACGCACCAGCATTCCCTGCGGCCTGCCTATGTGAGCCATACTGCCAGGAGGCGCTTTAAAAACCGCTGAGGGCTCCCGCAGCACGGGACGCCCATTTCACTGCCGATTTTGCATCTTGCTGGGGGCCGGGGGCCAGGACTTCACGCACCAGCATTCCCTGCGGCCTGCCTACGTCAGCCATAGCACCAGGAGGCGCTTTAAAAACCGCTGAGGGCTCCCGCAGGGTGGGACGCCCATTATACTGCCGATTTTGCATCTTGCTGGGGGCTAGGACTTCACGCACCAGCATTACCTGCGGCCTGCTTACGTCAGCAATAGCGCCAGGAGGCGCTTTAAAAACCGCAGAGGGCTCCCGCAGCGTGGGACGCCCGTTTCACTGATGATTTTGTATCTTGCTGGGGGCCAGGACTTCATGCATCAGTATTCCCTGTGGCCTGCCTACGTCAGCCATAGCGCCAGGAGGTGCTTTAAAAACCGCCGAGGGCTCCCGCAGCGCAGGACGCCCGTTTCACTGCCGATTTTGCATCTTGCCGGGGGCCAGGACTTCATGCACCAGCATTCCATGTGGCCTGCCTACGTCAGCCATAGCGCCAGGAGGTGCTTTAAAAACCGCTGAGGGCTCCCTCAGCGCGGGACGCCTGTTTCACTGCCGATTTTGCATCTTGCTGGGGACCGGGGGCCAGGACTTCACGCACCAGCATTCCCTGCGGCCTGCCTACATCAGCCATAACGCCATGAGGCGCTTTAAAAACCGCCGAAGGTTCCCGCAGTGCGGGACGAACGCGGGCACGCCGGCGCCACGCCCGAACAAAGCCCGGGCCAAGGGCGGGCCCATCTGCGCCCAGCCAAGACTGGAGGAGGCTGGGCTGGGCCCATCCTCTTGGTTCCCTCTTCCTCAATTGTCAGGACCTCGTCACGACAAGCTTGGCCATCTTTCAGCTCCGGTGGCAATGGCAGAGAAGCAGGTAGGGAGGTAGCACCCCTTGCAATTGTTGGTACTGTCAGCTGCAGAAAATCAGTCTGAGGCCGGTTAGAGGGCTGAGGTGCCTGAGTGTTCACGGACATTGTGTTTTGGGTACCGGGGCCTGTGAGGTTAACATCCTGTGCGTGCAAGCAGACTCTGAGTCCATTCATATCTGCGCTGAAACGCTCTAAGGCATACTGTTCAGGGTACGCAATGGTAAAACGTAAGGTGACCATGGATCCTGCGAGGACCACGTCAGGCACAATAGTGACTATGGACTCCTTTTTCCAGCGGGCCACAGGAGTGCTTGACAAGGAGATAGAGTTGGCAATCCGGCACCTCTCCAGGTCCTCTGTGAATGGTCCCCCCCCCTATGCCAGCAGGGGCCCTTATGACCATGGACAGTACTGATGAATTAATAAACAACTCTGGGGTGCAAGAACCAGATGGTCTAGACAGTTGTACAACGGGTCACCAGCTACCAATTACACCTATAATTGTGGTCAATAGTCCTAGGGGGATTGATGTACCTTCTAGCCAGGGGCATGCAGTGGGCAGACCTATTAATCATCAGTTCAAGCAACGGATAACCACTGGATTTGCCACACGAGGGAGACCGGGAGGAGTAGAGTTGGTTGGCCAAGGGTCAGGCACAAAAAGAAAGGACCAATTGCCTGGGGGAAAGGCCAAGAGACCGAGAGTCGAGCTGACAACCCAGAAGCCTTCAAACACTCAAGCAATAACAAAGGCAGATATGATGTGCATATTAAAATCCTTCCAGGTCTCTTTGAAGGCTATGTTGGACTCTCAATTGGGCTCCTTGTTTCAACATCTGTCGTGAATCGAAAAGGGACTTTCTGATCTCAAATGCTGCATGCCCGCAAGGGGGGAAGCTGTTGCCTTGGAATCAAGGTGCTCAATTGATCCTGTGGTAACAGAAGGACCCATCTTGATTGCCCCACCTTCAAACACTAGGGAGTATCCATCTTCTCCTTTAAAGGTATTAACGGGCCCTGCACAGTTGTCTCTGAATCACACAGTTTCAAACCCACAGGCTTTGCGGAAAGGTCTTCTACGCGTGATCAAGCCACTTCTGAGAGAAACATAGCTAGAGAGCCATCTCAGGGGGAAGGGGAGGGCCTCATGCGGAATCTGCCTGTTATACACCTTCCATCGGAGGCAACGCCGTATGTTGTGATCCTGGGGAATGTACCAACTCTCTCTCATGGTGCCAAGGAGGACTATTCTCAATTGAAAAACAAAGTCTTACATTGGTTATCTTGTAACACTACTCTAGGCACAAGGGTAGAGAAAAATATCAATATGGTGCGGAGGGTTAACTGGGTAGGCAGCTCCCCAAACTCTGCAAGGGTGATAGCGTTATTATCAACTTTAACAGACCTCATATTGCAGAAAGGATCCTGGTTACAGCTTTGAACAATGCTCCCCTTGGCCTCCAGTCATCCATTATGGCTTTATCCCTTGGATTTTTCTACAAACCTGAGACATTTGGGTGGAATTATCTGCCTAATACTATCAGAGCCCCGTTGAACAGGCAGATTCCATCATATCCAGCGCACCCACCCCCAGGTATACAAACTTAAACTCTAATTTAAATCACACGCATTGGTCATCACAAGACGGGCAGCAGCCAGTTTGCCCCTAATGGAGTTATCTGTTTTGCACCCCTGGACGCCATGGACATGTGTGATTGACTTAGCGGGCCTGCCCCTTCGGATTCTGTGATTCTTACTACCCAGCAGGAAACTTCACAGCAAAACAATGGGACCCTGGGTGGAATTGATTGCAATTTTATATCATGGAACATAGCAGGTTTAGCTAATAAGCTTCTTGACCCTTTGTGGATTCTATTTATAAAGCAGTTCAGTGTGCAGGAAACATGGTGGTCCGAAAGCAGTTTACCATTGGAGGGCTATAAGTCCTTTTTTGTTCCGGCTTCCCCCTCACCTGCAGGAAGATTGAGAGGGGGTCTTGCTATTTATATCTCTTTGGCAGTGGAGTGTAAGATACTGGCCTTGCCAACGGAGAATCCATGTTTACAGTCTCTGGTATTGAGCAAGGGGTGCCACAAATGGGGTATTATTAACTTTTATAACTCAACGTCCTGTGCAAAGGGTACGTGCAATATTTCCCTGTTGGGCTTCTTTTTAAGGAAACATCTTAATGCTGCTTTTAAAAATGTTATGATTGCCGGGGATTTTAATATTCACCCATGTGGTGACCCTAGGACCTCTAGCCTGGCAGATTCGGGTTGCCCACGCGTGAGGGGAATTCATTTTGAACACACCTCATAAGGTGACACGCTGAATGGTTTTCTACATGAATTTGATTTCTCGTCCCTTATGTGCCTAATTGATCCCCGTAGTAAGGCCCTCATACCAACCTTTAATGGGTAGGGAGGTGGGTCATTTATTGACTTCATACTGGTACCAACGCCTCTACTTGAGTCATTTAGGGGATTCATCATTCAAGCTAGTGCACACAGTGACCACAACCCATAGTGTGTTCATCTTAGCAGGCCTTTACTGACATATAGAGGGGGGTCGGGAAGAGTGGGGTGGTGAGACCAACAGATGGTGGAAGGTGGCTAAAATGCGCCCAGATATCCCCAGATACATTTTATGAGTCAATAACCGTTACATGTACTAACAAGTTAGCCCTGTGCACCACTCCGTCAACGGCCCCGGGCGAGATCATCAGTGCCTTTGAAATTATTTCTGCTAAAATAAGTGACTTTTTAAGGGCCCCGGCTCAGAGACCGGCTATTTTGGCACCCAGATGGTTTGATTCTCATTGCTCCCGCGCAGCCAGGAAGTTGAGGGAAGCCTTAAATAGGAGTCCAAGAGATCCGACATTAGTTAGAATCTGTCGAAGGGAGTATAAGCTGGAATTGGTAAGACGCAAATCCATGCTAAAGGAGGAAGCCTGGAAGGAGTTAACTGAGGCTAGTACTCTGAGGGACAGTTCCAGGTTCTGGAGTATAATTAATAGCCCCTTCTTGAATCATGAGGAAGGAAGTGTGGTGGGTGCCCATATTACTGAAGAGGAGTGGGTGCTTCATTTTGAAGCCATGTTCCAGTGTCCCCCTGACTTAAACTGCCGCTCTGGCCGTGAGGTAGGCACCACTGTTTTGGTTTTTAACATTGACAAGGTTAAGGATGGCATTGTCGGGTTGTCAAGCAACAAAGCCCCGGGTCCTGATGGTATCCCGTCGGATCTTTACAAATCAGACCCAACCTTTTGGGCACCGGTCCTTACAGCAGTTATGAACGCTGCTGTAAAAACAGGTTGCCCCAAGTCATGGACTATTTCCACTATAGTGCCTATTTTCAAAAAGGGCAACCGAGATAGCACTCCCTGCTATAGACCGATCTCACTGCTGGACTCAGTAGTAAAGGTGGTAGGTCGAATACTTTTGGAAAGGTTGACTAGCTGGGAAGAGGAACACGCTATCCTATCGGCTGTCCACTACTGGTTTCGTCCTGGGCGGTCTACTGTGGCCCAGTGCCTTAACCTATCTATGATTCTTAATAAATATACAGTGGCCCGCCCCAGATCTATTTACCTAGCGTTCATGGACCTGTCATCCGCGTTTGATCGCGTGAATAGGGCTAAACTTTGGCAGGCCATGTTGGCTATTGGGGTTGATGGCAACACCGTTCATTTTTTGGAAGACCTCCACCAATCAACCAAGGCGCGGGTTAGATTTTCCCAAGATTAAAGGGTCTCCCGTAATTTTAAAATAAGAAGAGGAGTACGCCAAGGGTGTATTTTAGCCCCCTTCCTGCTTAATGTATATATTAATAATTTGGATAAAGTTTTAACGAATACAAGGGTAGACTACCCGCAGGTAGGCAGACGTGGTCTGCCTGTTTTATTATACGCAGATGATGTGGTCCTTTTATCTAGGACCGCAAGGAGGTTACAAACATTGCTTAACTCCTTCTCCTTTTTTATGGTGAATCTGGACCTGTCAATAAACAACTCCAAATCATATGTGATGCAGGTGGGACCTCGCCCGAAAAATCTTTTCAATTTATGGTCGGATCCGCTCTAGTTCCTCGCACTGATGTCTTCTCGTACTTGGGGGTCCTAATGGGCGAGCAAATGAAATGGGGCCCACTAAAACAGAGAAAAAGGGTAGATCTAATATGTGCAAATACGGTCGTTTTAAACTTCGCTTCCAAATTAGGTAGGAGACCGATTGCTGCACTCTTAAAGATATGTCAGGCCAAGTGTGTCACTAAAGCCGCTTACGGCAGCGAAATATGGGGTTACGTCTCCATGAATGAGTTACAAGTAGTTGAAAACTCATTCTTGAAACGTTTGCCAGGTGTGCCCCGGGAACGTCTAATATGGTGGCACATGAAGAATTGGGGTGCCCTATCTCTGTGACTTATTGGCTTTACGCCCCTAACATTTTGGCTAAAAACCTGGCTGGATGAAGGATTGACTTTGAATCGTTTGATCCTGAAGGAGTGCATGACCCTTGATTATGCCCACTATATTCCCTGGCTTAGATATATTAAGAGCAGCTTTGAAAGACTGGGAAGAATGGAACTATTTACAAACCCAGAATCGGTGACTAAGAATGATCTGGGGTGGGTCAGGGAGTCTTTTTGTAGTTTAAGGAAATTGGAGAGGGAAGAGCTGGAACTGAGGAAACCCGGTGTTTGCAAATGTTTAATTTTGAAAACAACACAAATGACTGAGCCATATCTCCTGGGACCTTCTAGCACCTATGAACGTTTTCTACTGACTAGGTTCCGACTGGACTTGGTTCACCTCCTGCTGGCCTCGCCACGGGGGAGTAGCAGAGGCCAGACTTTAGAATCCTGTGGCTGCGACTGTGTCTCTCCACTGGATATGCTACATTTTTAATATTTTGCAACTACTATGCGACCCCGGAAAACTTTTATTACCCCTATTTTAAGGAGGTTGAAATTCAAGCAGGTGCGTCCAGCTTTTATTTATTTACAAATGATGCATGGAGATTCTATTTTATTTGTTCTCAATTTCCTAAAATCTGCAGTGAATCTTAGAGCTTGCCTTGATTAAATGACAGTAGCTATAAGGGCATGTTCTTTCTAACTGTCTTTTTACTCTTTAGGATCTAGGGCATATGCACTTTATAACTTATTTCATGTACTGTATGAGTTTTTTAGGATAGCTTTGTCTCTTATGTGATGTTTGTATAAATATTTTATCCTTTTTCACACCATGTACGTTTTTTTTTTAGAGTACTTTTATGTTTCATATGTGAAAACCGAATAAAGTTTGTTTGATTGATTGATTGTTCATTGGTTAATGTAACTCTGAGCCAGCTATTATTTATGTATTCCTAATTAAATTGGAAACTTGCAGTCACATCATGTTTGCTGTCTGGCTGTGCAGCATGTAAAATAGCATTATTAAAACAATATTTAATTTACATAACCAAATATCAGAACGAAGGCCCTCGTCACAAGTGAACTTCTAATTCCGATAGTTCTGGTAACAGCAGTTACCAGACATTGGAATTATGAGATGATCTGTGTTTCTGTGGATCTGATTATTTTCACACAGAAATGTCGACTGCTGAAAGCATCTAAAATCACCATTTAAAAATCAAGGAGAAAATGAGGAGTTACCAGTGGGATTAGCCCCGGAATTACTGATTCCTCAGTAATTTATAATTTCTAAGGGAACCTTCTGGGCCAATTTATAATTGCCTCGATGTTGCCCACCCTCTGAGTTACTGATGCCCCCCATGTCAGTAAGTCTGGAGGTGCCATTTTACGGCCCTCTCTTTATGTGGGTCTTACTTTTTTTATGCAACTCAGCACATAAGAGTGTACAGCATGTCTGACACACTACTTATAACGAAAATGTAATCATAGGTACAAAAGCGCCAAGAACGAAAGCTAAACCAGGAGCTGAACACCACTTACTAAAACAGTAGAGGAAAAAGACAACGACCAGGTGTTGGTGTAGGAAGGTAGGATCTGACTGCATGGTTACCCCCACTTTTTGCCTGGTGTTTTGTTGGTTTTTGACTAGTCTGACTGGGATCCTGCTAATCAGGACCCCAGTCTATCTGCTTTCTCCCTGAATTGGTTGTGACATGTACTTTGGTACACTCCAGATTGGATACTGAGGTGCCTTTATAAGTCCCTAGTATATGGTACCCATATACCCAGGGCATAGGTACCGATGACGACTCCCACGGGCTGAAGCATGTATTATGCCACCCATGAGAGGCCATGCAAAATGGAACTCCAGGTCTGCTACAGCAGCCTGTGTAAGTTGGTGCTTGCACCACTTACTTTAGATATAGGTTCACTATATCTATAGGTCACTAAACATAAAACTTATTAGTCACCCGTATAGCAGGCATTATCAATACTGAAGGCAAGTTGCTGGGTTTTTAGTGAGAGGGTGCCCCTGCATGAGCAGAGCCTCTCTGCAGCCTTCGGAGACCATTCTCCCGGGTTGTCTGTGACTCAGCCAGACATATAGGTAGAGGTGCATTATAACCTCGCGGTAAATGCTATCTCGAAAACGGCTGCATAGAAACATATTGTGTTTGGTATCAAACACCTTGGAATCATACTGGGAGATATGATGCCACACTTCTGAAGCGAGCTTCATGGGGTCACTGGTCTATCCGGTGCCAGCCTTCTCGACCCGGTCAGCACAAAATGGATGCTGCCAACCTGAGACACACTTCTGCCCTCTTGCTGCTGAGCCAAGCTCGAGTAGAGGAAAGCAGCACAATAGGCATCCTGTCACAGGGAGGTGTGACCGCCTCCCAGACAGGATTTAGTGTATTGGGGCTGGGTGGGTGCACTCTGAGAGTGCCTGAAAGTCTGCACCTGGGGCACATTTGGTGTCCCTGTGCATAGTCCAGCTCAAACCAGTTCTGGGAACCATTGGCTCCTGCTCTGGCGGGAAACTGGACAAAGGACATGGGTGTAACCACTCCTCTGTCCTGACCATCCCCTAGGAGGGTCCCCCGAATCTGTCCAACCCTCTCCCGTGGGTACAAAATGGCTTACCTGGCTGTAAGACTTTAGATTTTACGTGGACAACATTCTACAAGAAGAAACCACTGACCTTCGACCGTCTGGACACGCTGGACTTCGCTGGACTTCAACTGGGCTCGACTTTGTCCCCCTCTCCATCCAAAGCTTTGTCTGTGCCCTTGCTCCATACAGGCTCTGTGCAGGACCTGTGGTGCACTAAGGACAACTGAAGAATCTCCCTTGGAGTGAAGGAGTCACTCCCCTGCCCTAGCAGGCACCTTAACGCAACTGACCGGTCTGCTGCTCCTGAGCTCCTGAGGACTCCGAAGGTTTCAGCAACACAGGAGCTGGGTTTCTGAAGGTCCCTGAGGTCGATCTGCCCTCTCAGCAAGTTTGAGGCCAGTATCCCTCGTGGGGACTGCATAACCCGAACCCCTGTGCACCGCGTCCATTTGCAGTTGCATAGCTTGTTGGCAATTCCCGAGCTTGTGCATTGGACTCCACGTAGTCCAGACCCTGAGCAGTATTTGCACCAAAGAACTCCGGCCTCCTCACACCGAGTGCCCCGTGGGCTGGTACTTTGCAATCTTGCTCGAGGTCCCCTCGCGACTCCTGGTCCTTCGGCCTGTGGGTCTCTCTGAGGGTCATCTTGATTTCTGTTGGTCTTTCCTGGTTGCACCAGACGTGCCCTGACCCTCCATTGCTGGTCCACACCATAACCTGCTTGACCTTCCTTCATGGGTTGCTTTTGCCAAGGCTTGTTGGTGATCCAGCCGGACAACGACCCCTCAGCACTCGACATCCTTCGTGGGATAGCTCACCTCCAGCTCCTGGTCGATCTCGACGTCTCCTGGTCCTCGTGGCTGCAGAGTCAAGCATCCCTTCTTCGCACCAGAAGCACCCGACATCGGTGGGCATTCGTCTACCGAGCCCCTGGTCATTCTGAAGTGACCCAGACTCTGTCCCCTCTGCTTTCAGGTTCCTTCCTTCCCGAATCCAGGCTTGGATTCCACCGGACCCTTTTTAGCTTCACGGCAGCAGTACTTCTTCACAGCCCTCCATTGAGAACGACGGCGGTTTCCGACACCACTCCAGACCTATGCACCCGGCTCCCATGGGATAGGTAACTCGGGTACTACAGTATCCACGGGTGGGGTGGCTTCCCAACCTCTTAAGTTCCAAAGGGTTTGATCGAAGTCCTCCTAGAAGGGTCCTTAAACTGTAAAAGTGTAACCGCGACTTCCCCACAGAATTGTACGGAGCCCGCGGTCGTGTTAGCACACTGCACCCGTCCTCCGTGGGGTCCCAATCTACTCACCTTGGGTTGTTCCTTGGGGTAGTACACACAAAAGAAGGGGTGACTGTCAATACTTAGTACACCAGAAGGAGTAGGGAGTAATAAAAAATATATTTATATTGCGTGATGGCACGTGCTGAATGTGCTAATACTGCCCTCACTCACCCAAATGTGTGACATGCTTCATCATTGGGCTGCTTACAAAACACCCTGGCGTAGCCACGCACGGGGTGGAGCAATAGGGAGGGGGAAGACAGTACAACACAAAAAGAAACAAAGTAATTTTACAGTGACTGGGAACGACGGAAGTGAAAGTGCAGTGTAGTGTGAGTTAAAACTAGCTCGGAAGTGTCGCTGTGCCTAAGACTTTATTCCTGGACCTTCCGGCCAGGATTAAAAACGTGGAGGATGGAGGTGATTGGGAGATACTATGTGCTCCTAGCACCCCTCCTTTACTGCCAGGTGGTCAACATGTTTCGGCCGTAAGTGTATGCCCCACGTGTAGGGTCACGCCGGCCTTCCTCAGGACTCTACCTGTCCTAGTGTGCTCGTGCTCTCACCTCCAATTGAGATAAGAGGGTACCTTAAAACCATTTCCTTCCTTGTCGAGGAATTTCCTCTAGCAAGTTGTAGTAATACAAGTTTACCCCTATTTCGGATTAGAACTGGCGGCGGGCAAGGGGAGACCCCCTATAGTCACACTTACTCCAAGGGTGGTGCTCCGCTGACGATGCTCGCCTCCACCCGCCGTGTTCCTTGGGGTCCCAGCGATTCTACGTCCTCCAGACCTTGCCTTGATCTCAGTCGTGATTGTTATACCACTATTTTAGTATATGGTGTGGTCTCCCCCTGGAGCCCACTGTGTATTGTGCTACTTACAACTGTTCTATTGATCTCGCATTGTGTGCTTTGTGTTCTATCCTCGTGTAGAGGATAGTAGAGAGTGTTATATCAATAAATACACATTTTTATATAACTACTGTGTGGTTCTCCTTTCATTTAGTCAATATAGGAGGTGATGTTCTGGTAAAACAAGCTGCTTTACATTCCTTCAAGATTAAGCCTGAAGGCTGCTCTCCACAGCTACCACTAGGAGAGCTTTCTAAAGGTTGTTTTTGATCTCATACATCATAAGGGTCGTTTGGACTGGTGCAAGGTGCCCACTTTAATTAGTGGACAGCATATACCAGGCCAACTTCTCACATTGGGTGCAGCGGTTGGGATTCAAGCCGGCATTGTTTTACCAGATAAATCTCTTTGTATTGATTAACTGAAAAACACTAAAGTATTAGGCACATATAATACTTAAGGTTAGAATAAGTAAGTTCTTCTGAACTTAGGGTTGGGTAAGTTAAGGGTCCAGCACACCCTTTCTCCAACCTAAGAGAGTTTAGTTCCCACTAGGTTAGGTAGGTGCATACACCACACCACACTTAGTATGTCTTCTAAAGGAGAAGCCAGTGGCTCTCTGCCTTCTAGGTACAATGGTCTTGCATTTCAGGAATTAAAAGCCATGTGTGTTTCTAGGAAGCGGAAGACAGGGAGAAATGCCAACACCCAACGTCTTATTGAGATGTTACTCTTAGATGAACTTAGGAAGACAGGGTCAGATGAGGTAGAAAGAGTGGGTGGGGCAGGAAATGAAGACAGGTCAGGAGGTGACACCTTTTATGACCTAGACTCAAACCCTGGCCAGGAGGATCAAAATGATTTCAACCTGGACAACTTAGATCTTCAGGAAGAGGGTGGAGAAGGCCCCAGTGGCCCTCTCTTTACTCCTCCTGGGAGAGTGCAGAGTTTACCCAGGAGATCTAGATCTCCCTCTGCAGAATCTGACCATTCAGGAAATTCTATAGGGACATCCATATCTCATAAGAGAGATAACTCTTATGAAAGACAGTGCCAATTTCTAGAGCTTGAGAAAGTCAAGCTTAGGCTCAGGCAAGAGCAATTGGCCCTAGATAAGGAATCCTTAGAACTCCAGAAGGCTAGAAAGAAATTGGGGCTAGAGTCCCATGGTGGCAGCAACAGTGTCCCTAGGGTTAAGGAGTATACTTATGACCATAGGAAACTGATCAAGATAGTCCCTCCCTACCATGGTGGGGATGACATCCACAAATGGATAACTGCTTTAGAGAGGGCCTGTAAAGTACAGAGGGTCCCTCAAGAGCAGTGGGCATCTATCTTGTGGCTCTCCTTTGCTGACAAAGGTAGAGATAAGCTCCTCACTGTTAGAGAAGAGGATGCTGACAACTATTCTAGTCCTGAAGAGTGCTCTCATTGATGGGTTTGGCTTAACCACTGAACAGTACAGGATTAAGTTCAGAGACACCCAGAAGACACAGACTCAGGACTGGGTAGACTTTGTAGATGGTGCTACAAAGGCTCTGGAAGGTTGGATACTTGGCAGCAAAGTGCATGACTATTTAGGATTGTACAATTTGATTATGAGGGAGCAGATCCTTAATAATTGTCAAAACCAGCTTTTGCACCAGTACTTGGTGGACTCAGATCTGACTTCTCCCCAAGAATTGGGAAAGAAGGCAGATAAATGGGTCAGAACCAGGGTGAAACAAAAGAACCAGGGTGGTGACCAGAAGAAAGATTCTTCCAAGACCCAAGAGAAAGGTGGGGATAAATCAAAAGATAAGTCTTATGTAGGGCCCCAAAAGTCCTCTTCTGGGGGTGGGTCCCAAACTCCTTCCTCCCCTGAAAAGAAATCTTATTGCTTTGTCTGTAAGAAGCTAGGCCACAGGAAAAATGATGCCATTTGCCCCAAGGTCAGTAATAAGGAAAATATTCCTTCAAACACTACTCCTACACCTCCTGGTACTACAGGTAGTAATCCCCCAGGTAGTGGTAGTGCACCCAAAACCTTAGTTGGGTTTTCTTGGGGAATTGAGGTGGACCCTGGCCTAGCCAGGTCCCCCACACAGGCCACTTTAGTCTGTGATGGTGGCATGGGGTTTGCCACTTTTATTGTCAGTCCCAATTCCTTGGGCAAGTACAAACAAGAGCCTCTGATCAATGGTCAGAAAGCTGTAGCCTATAGGGATACAGGGGCTAGTGTCACCATGGTGACAGGAACCCTGGTGCCCCCAGGTCAGCTTTTACCTGAGTTTAAATACCAGGTGACCAACACTGATGGTGTAAGGACAGATCATCCCATGGCAATAGTCAATTTCTGCTGGGGAGGGGTCACTGGTCCCAAGAGAGTGGCAGTGTCCCCAAACTTGCCTGTAGATTGCCTTTTGGGCAATGATTTAGAAACTTCAGCCTGGGCTGAAGTGGAACTGAAGGCCCATGTAGAAATGTTAGGCTTCCCTGAGAAAGTTGGTAGGACCCTTAGGGCCTCAGTCCAACCCCAGGAACATTTTGGAGTAGTGGAGCCTGAAACAGTGGCCCACTCTGCTCCACCAGAGAGCATAGGGAAGGAAGAGAAGTTTTCCTCCCCCCAGACTAAAGGTAAGGGTCAGCTTCTTCAGGGAACTGATCCTACCCCTTGTGAAGGAACTGCCCTAGAGGTGGTCAGGCCTGTCCTGGCAGAACCACTGAGGGCAGGGGACCCTTCCAAGGAGGTGCCCAGTCTGGAGCAGGTATCCTGCCCCTCTCTATCCAGCCTCAGTCAGCCTAGGGCTGCAGAGGTCAGGGATGTCAGTGGACCCCCTAGGGGCCCACTGTCCAGAGGAACCCCCTCATCATCAGATTAGGGTCACTCAAACTAGTAGCACTAGCCAGGTGAATATTCTTCAACCTTCTGAGGGATCCCTCTTACCCTTAGGGAGTGACATCCCAGAGATGGACTCTGTTGGGCAAAGGAATACCTGGGACAAGGCTGTCCCAAACCTTCCTTGGCCCTCCAGTGTTCCAACCAGAGGGACTCAACCCCCAGCTGTAGGCAGCCAGAGGTTGACCCCTAGGGCCAGATATAACTCAGTCATGGAAAGAAAGGCCTCCATGGTGACCAGTGCTCTGAGGAAGCTGAGACCAACCCTTTTAGGGCCTCACTTCCCTACTCAGGCACCCCACCAGCCTATTTATTTACCAAAGCAAACTACAGGTAGTTATCCCATATTTTGGAGAGCATCCAAAACCCTTCAGGGTAGGGACTCCTTAGTGGTCCATAAGACAGGGAGTATCCATGCTAGTGCAGGACCTTCCTTATATGGCCACTTAGGAAATAAAGTCTCAACTGGGCAAGGTTAGCCTTATTTCCTTTCGTTTGGGGGGGTTATGTAGGAAGGTAGGATCTGACTGCATGGTTACCCCCACTTTTTGCCTGGTGTTTTGTTGGTTTTTGACTAGTCTGACTGGAATCCTGCTAATCAGGACCCCAGTCTATCTGCTTTCTCCCTAAATTGGTTGTGACATGTACTTTGGTACACTCCAGATTGGATACTGGGCTGCCTTTATAAGTCCCTAGTATATGGTACCATGTACCCAGGGCATAGGTACCCCAAAGGCCTCCCATGGGCTGAAGCATGTATTATGCCACCCATGAGAGGCCATGCAAAATGGAACTCCAGGTCTGCTACAGCATCCGGTGTAAGCTGGTGCTTGCACCACTTACTTTCGATATAGGTTCACTATATCTATAGGTCACGCGCTTAATAAATGGTCTTTTCATTTCATTTCACTACACTTAAAACTTATAAGTCACCCCTATAGCAGGCCTTATCAATCCTGAAGGCAGGGTGCTGGTTTTTAGTGAGAGGGTGCCCCTGCATGAGCAGAGCCTCTCTGCAGCCTTCGGAGACCATTCTCCTGGGTTGTCTGTGACTCAGCCGGACATATAGGTAGAGGTGCATTATAACCTCGCGGTAAATGCTATCTCGAAAACGGCTGCATAGAAACATATTGTGTTTGGTATCAAACACCTTGGAATCATACTGAGAGGTATGATTCCACCCTTCTGAAGCGAGCTTCGTGGGGTCACTGGTCTATCCGGTGCCAGCCTTCTCGACCCGGTCAGCACAAAATGGATGCTGCCGACCAGAGACACACTTCTGCCCTCCTGCTGCTGAGCCAAGCTCGAGCAGAGGAAGGCAGCACAATAGGCATCCTGCCACTGGGAGGTGTGACCAACTCCCAGACAGTATTTAGTGTATTGGGACTGGGTGGGTGCACTCTGAGAGTGCCTGAAAGTCTGCACCTGGGGCACATTTGGTGTCCCTGTGCATAGTCCAGCTCAAACCAGTTCTGGGAGCCATTGGCTCCTGCTCTGGCGCGAAACTGGACAAAGGACATGGGTGTAACCACCCCTCTGTCCTGACCCTCCTCTAGGAGGGTCCCCCGAAACTGTCCAACCCTCTCCCGTGGGTACAAAAGGGCTTACCTGGCTGTAAGACTTTAGATTTTACGTGGTCAAGATTCTACAAAAGGAAACCACTGACCTTCGACCGTCTGGACACGCTGGACTTCGACTGTGCTCGACTTCATCCCTCTCTACGTCCAAAGCTTTGTCTGTGCCCTTGCTCCATACAGGCTCCGTGCAGGACCTGTGGTGCACTAAGGACAACTGAAGAATCTCCCTTGGAGTGAAGGAGTCACTCCCCTGCCCTAGCAGGCACCTTAACGCAACTGACCAGTCTGCTGCTCCTGAGCTCCTGTGGACTCCAAAGGTTTCAGCAACACAGGAGGTGGGTTTCTGAAGGTCCCTGAGGTCGATCTGCCCTCTCAGCATGTTTGAGGCCAGTATCCCTCGTGGGGACTGCATAACCCGAACCCCTGTGTACCGCGTCCATTTGCAGTTGCATATGCTTGTTGGCAATTCCCGAGTTTGTGCATTGGACTCCCGTAGTCCTGATCCTGAGCAGTATTTGCACCAAAGAACTTCGGCCTCCTCACACCGAGTGCCCCGTGGGCTGGTACTTTGCAATCTTGCTCGAGGTCCCCTCGCGACTCCTGGTCCTTTGGCCTGTGGGTCTCTCTGAGGATCATCTTGATTTATGTTGGGCTTTCCTGGTTGCTCTAGACGTGCCCTGACTCTCCATTGCTTGGCGAGTCCCCTGAATCTTGCTGGTCCACACCGTAACCTGCTTGACCTTCCTTCATGGGTTGCTTTTGCCAAGGCTTGTTGGTGCTGCAGCCGGACACCGACCCCTCAGCACTCGACATCCTTCGTAGGACAGCTCACCTCTAGCTCCTGATCATCCTCGACATCTCCTGGTCCTCGTGGCTGCAGAGTCAAGCATTTCTTCTTCGCACCTGAAGCACCCGACATCGGTGGGCATTCATCTACCGGGCCCCTGGTCATTCTGAAGTGACCCAGACTCTGTCCCCTCTGCTTTCAGGTTCCTTCCTTCCCGAATCTAGGCTTGGATTCCACCGGACCCTTTTTTCCTTCACGGCAGCAGTACTTCTTCACGGCCCTCCATTGAGAACGACGGCGGTTTCCGACGCCACTCCAGACCTATGTACCCGGCTCCCCTGGGATAGGTAACTTGGGTACTATGGTACTCCAACCTCTTAAGTTCCAAAGGGTTTGCTCAAAGTCCTCCTAGAAGGGTCTGTAAACTGTAAAAGGGTAACCGCGACTTCCCCATAGAATTGTACGGAGCCCGCGGTCGTGTTAGCACACTGCACCCGTCCTCCGTGGGGTCCCTATCTACTCACCTTGGGTGGTTCTTTGAGGTCCCAGCGATTCTATTTGCTCCAGACCTTGTCTTGATCTCAGTCGTGATTGTTATACCACTATTTTAGTTTATGGTTTGGTCTCCCCCTGGAGCTCACTTTGTATTGTGCAAATTACAACTGTTCTATTGATCTCGTATTGTGTGCTTTGTGTTCTATCCTTGTGTAGAGGATATTAGAGAGTGTTGTATTAACAAATACATATTTTGATATAACTACTGTGTGGTTCTCCTTTCATTTAGTCAATATAGGAGGTGATGTTCTGGTAAAACAAGCTGCTTTACATTCCTTCAAGATTAAGCCTGAAGGCTGCTCTCCACAGCTACCACTAGGAGAGCTTTCTAAAGGTTATCTTTGACCTCATACATCATAAGGGTCGTTTGGACTGGTGCAAGGTGCCCACTTTAATTAATGGACAACATATACAAGGGCACCTTCTCACAGTTGGAAATAACAATAACATCAAATATGATACTATGAAACTATGGAATGTCATACCCATTTCTACCATTAACTGGAAGAAGGTTAAAAGCACAAGAAAAAGCAAAAATAGGCTATGTCCCAGTAAAATGCCAAAACTGTATAAAAAATGTTGGTTTTCTGTCGAACGTCTGTCAGTCCCTGAAAGCTGGGAAAATTGTGATTTCCGCCCCACAAACCCTTTGTTGATACCATTTGCAGGGAAAAAAACAGATGCTTTCATTTGCAGCACTTTTTCCCATTTTCCCCCAAAGAAACAACATTTAGCTGTATTTTGGCTAATTTCTGGGTCCCCTCCAGGGGAATCCATAAACCCTGGGTACTTTTAGAATAGCCGTGATGTTGGAAGAAAAGGACGCAAATTTGGCGTGGATGCCTTATGTGGTCAAAACGTTACAGGGACCTAAGCGCAAACTACCCCAAATAGCCAAAAAAAGGCGTAGCACAGGGGGGGAAAAGGCCTAGCAGCGAAAGGGTTAAATTAGGTCCCAATACATGAAAGATAAGAACACAACACGCAAAATGGAGTGATTGGCTAATAAAGCCCAAAAATTGGAAACATGGTGCCCGTCCAACATGGAGCATTCTGACGTCTGTCTAACATGGTCAAACGCAGTCAGAGGCATGGTAGCTTAGAAACCATGCTGACCTCTCCCTCACTAATTGCCCCCCATGCAACCTATCCTAGTCTGGATCCTGCAAATGATAAGATGAGCACATAGGTTGGTACACATTTCTTTGGTGGCAATGTGGGCTCTTTCTAGCCTGCCACCTTCCAAGCCACTCAGCCTTCCCATTCCCAAAGTGACTTCAGATAACCGTCTACTCATTGGTTAATGGGGACGCCCATTTCACTGCCGATTTTGCATCTTGCTGGGGGCCGGGGGCCAGGACTTCACGCACCAGCATTCCCTGAGGCCTGCCTACGTCAGCCATAGCACCAGGAGGCGCTTTAAAAACCGCTGAGGGCTCCCGCAGGGTGGGACGCCCATTATACTGCCGATTTTGCATCTTGCTGGGGGCTAGGACTTCACGCACCAGCATTACCTGCGGCCTGCTTACGTCAGCAATAGCGCCAGGAGGCGCTTTAAAAAACGCAGAGGGCTCCCGCAGCGTGGGACGCCCGTTTCACTGATGATTTTGTATCTTGCTGGGGGCCAGGACTTCATGCATCAGTATTCCCTGTGGCCTGCCTACGTCAGCCATAGCGCCAGGAGGTGCTTTAAAAACCGCCGAGGGCTCCCGCAGCGCAGGACGCCCGTTTCACTGCCAATTTTGCATCTTGCTGGGGGCCGGGGGCCAGGACTTCATGCACCAGCATTCCATGCGGCCTGCCTACGTCAGCCATAGCGCCAGGAGGCGCTTTAAAAACCGCTGAGGGCTCCCTCAGCGCGGGACGCCTGTTTCACTGCCGATTTTGCATTTTGCTGGGGACCGGGGGCCAGGACTTCACGCACCAGCATTCCCTGCGGCCTGCCTACATCAGCCATAACGCCAGGAGGCGCTTTAAAAACTGCCGAAGGCTCCCGCAGTGCGGGACGAACGCGGGCACGCCGGCGCCACGCCCGAGCAAAGCCCGGGCCAAGGGCGGGCCCATCAGCGCCCAGCCGAGACTGGAGGAGGCTGGGCTGGGCCCATCCTCTTGGTTCCCTCTTCCTCAATTGTCAGGACCTTGTCACGACAAGCTTGGCCATCTTTCAGCTCCGGTGGCAGTGGCAGAGAAGCAGGTAGGGAGGTAGCACCCCTTGCAATTGTTGGTACTGTCAGCTGCAGAAAATCAGTCTGAGGCCGGTTAGAGGGCTGAGGTGCCTGAGTGTTCACGGACATTGTGTTTTGGGTACCGGGGCCTGTGAGGTTAACATCCTGTGCGTGCAAGCAGACTCTGAGTCCATTCATATCTGCGCTGAAACGCTCTAAGGCATACTGTTCAGGGTACGCAATGGTAAAACGTAAGGTGACCATGGATCCTGCGAGGACCACGTCAGGCACAGTAGTGACTATGGACTCCTTTTTCCAGCGGGCCACAGGAGTGCTTGACAAGGAGATAGAGTTGGCAATCCGGCACCTCTCCAGGTCCTCTGTGAATGGTCCCCCCCCCCCTATGCCAGCAGGGGCCCTTATGACCATGGACAGTACTGATGAATTAATAAACAACTCTGGGGTGCAAGAACCAGATGGTCTAAACAGTTGTACAACGGGTCACCAGCTACCAATTACACCTATAATTGTGGTCAATAGTCCTAGGGGGATTGATGTACCTTCTAGCCAGGGGCATGCAGTGGGCAGACCTATTAATCATCAGTTCAAGCAACGGATAACCACTGGATTTGCCACAGGAGGGAGACCGGGAGGAGTAGAGTTGGTTGGCCAAGGGTCAGGCACAAAAAGAAAGGACCAATTGCCTGGGGGAAAGGCCAAGAGACCGAGAGCCGAGCTGACAACCCAGAAGCCTTCAAACACTCAAGCAACAAAGGCAGATATGATGTGCATATTAGAATCCTTCCAGGTCTCTTTGAAGGCTATGTTGGACTCTCAATTGGGCTCCTTGTTTCAACATCTGTCGTGAATCGAAAAGGGACTTTCTGATCTCAAATGCTGCATGCCCGCAAGGGGGGAAGCTGTTGCCTTGGAATCAAGGTGCTCAATTGATCCTGTGGTAACAGAAGGACCCATCTTGATTGCCCCACCTTCAAACACTAGGGAGTATCCATCTTCTCCTTTAAAGGTATTAACGGGCCCTGCACAGTTGTCTCTGAATCACACAGTTTCAAACCCACGGGGTTTGCGGAAAGGTCTTCTACGCGTGATCAAGCCACTTCTGAGAGAAACATAGCTAGAGAGCCATCTCAGGGGGAAGGGGAGGGCCTCATGCGGAATCTGCCTGTTATACACCTTCCATCGGAGGCAACGCCGTATGTTGTGATCCTGGGGAATGTACCAACTCTCTCTCATGGTGCCAAGGAGGACTATTCTCAATTGAAAAACAAAGTCTTACATTGGTTATCTTGTAACACTACTCTAGGCACAAGGGTAGAGAAAAATATCAATATGGTGCGGAGGGTTAACTGGGTAGGCAGCTCCCCAAACTCTGCAAGGGTGATAGCGTTATTATCAACTTTAACAGACCTCATATTGCAGAAAGGATCCTGGTTACAGCTTTGAACAATGCTCCCCTTGGCCTCCAGTCATCCATTATGGCTTTATCCCTTGGATTTTTCTACAAACCTGAGACATTTGGGTGGAATTATCTGCCTAATACTATCAGAGCCCCGTTGAACAGGCAGATTCCATCATATCCAGCGCACCCACCCCCAGGTATACAAACTTAAACTCTAATTTAAATCACACGCATTGGTCATCACAAGACGGGCAGCAGCCAGTTTGCCCCTAATGGAGTTATCTGTTTTGCACCCCTGGACGCCATGGACATGTGTGATTGACTTAGCGGGCCTGCCCCTTCGGATTCTGTGATTCTTACTACCCAGCAGGAAACTTCACGGCAAAACAATGGGACCCTGGGTGGAATTGATTGCAATTTTATATCATGGAACATAGCAGGTTTAGCTAATAAGCTTCTTGACCCTTTGTGGATTCTATTTATAAAGCAGTTCAGTGTGCAGGAAACATGGTGGTCCGAAAGCAGTTTACCATTGGAGGGCTATAAGTCCTTTTTGTTCCGGCTTCCCCCTCACCTGCAGGAAGATTGAGAGGGGGTCTTGCTATTTATATCTCTTTGGCAGTGGAGTGTAAGATACTGGCCTTGCCAACGGAGAATCCATGTTTACAGTCTCTGGTATTGAGCAAGGGGTGCCACAAATGGGGTATTATTAACTTTTATAACTCAACGTCCTGTGCAAAGGGTACGTGCAATATTTCCCTGTTGGGCTTCTTTTTAAGGAAACATCTTAATGCTGCTTTTAAAAATGTTATGATTGCCGGGATTTTAATATTCACCCATGTGGTGACCCTAGGACCTCTAGCCTGGCAGATTCGGGTTGCCCACGCGTGAGGGGAATTCATTTTGAACACACCTCATAAGGTGACACGCTGAATGGTTTTCTACATGAATTTGATTTCTCGTCCCTTATGTGCCTAATTGATCCCCGTAGTAAGGCCCTCATACCAACCTTTAATGGGTAGGGAGGTGGGTCATTTATTGACTTCATACTGGTACCAACGCCTCTACTTGAGTCATTTAGGGGATTCATCATTCAAGCTAGTGCACACAGTGACCACAACCCATAGTGTGTTCATCTTAGCAGGCCTTTACTGACATATAGAGGGGGGTCGGGAAGAGTGGGGTGGTGAGACCAACAGATGGTGGAAGGTGGCTAAAATGCGCCCAGATATCCCCAGATACATTTTATGAGTCAATAACCGTTACATGTACTAACAAGTTAGCCCTGTGCACCACTCCGTCAACGGCCCCGGGCGAGATCATCAGTGCCTTTGAAATTATTTCTGCTAAAATAAGTGACTTTTTAAGGGCCCCGGCTCAGAGACCGGCTATTTTGGCACCCAGATGGTTTGATTCTCATTGCTCCCGCGCAGCCAGGAAGTTGAGGGAAGCCTTAAATAGGAGTCCAAGAGATCCGACATTAGTTAGAATCTGTCGAAGGGAGTATAAGCTGGAATTGGTAAGACGCAAATCCATGCTAAAGGAGGAAGCCTGGAAGGAGTTAACTGAGGCTAGTACTCTGAGGGACAGTTCCAGGTTCTGGAGTATAATTAATAGCCCCTTCTTGAATCATGAGGAAGGAAGTGTGGTGGGTGCCCATATTACTGAAGAGGAGTGGGTGCTTCATTTTGAAGCCATGTTCCAGTGTCCCCCTGACTTAAACTGCCGCTCTGGCCGTGAGGTAGGCACCACTGTTTTGGTTTTTAACATTGACAAGGTTAAGGATGGCATTGTCGGGTTGTCAAGCAACAAAGCCCCGGGTCCTGATGGTATCCCATCGGATCTTTACAAATCAGACCCAACCTTTTGGGCACCGGTCCTTACAGCAGTTATGAACGCTGCTGTAAAAACAGGTTGCCCCGAGTCATGGACTATTTCCACTATAGTGCCTATTTTCAAAAAGGGCAACCGAGATAGCACTCCCTGCTATAGACCGATCTCACTGCTGGACTCAGTAGTAAAGGTGGTAGGTCGAATACTTTTGGAAAGGTTGACTAGCTGGGAAGAGGAACACGCTATCCTATCGGCTGTCCAATACTGGTTTCGTCCTGGGCGGTCTACTGTGGCCCAGTGCCTTAACCTATCTATGATTCTTAATAAATATACAGTGGCCCGCCCCAGATCTATTTACCTAGCATTCATGGACCTGTCATCCGCGTTTGATCGCGTGAATAGGGCTAAACTTTGGCAGGCCTTGTTGGCTATTGGGGTTGATGGCAACACCGTTCATTTTTTGGAAGACCTCCACCAATCAACCAAGGCGTGGGTTAGATTTTCCCAAGATTAAAGGGTCTCCCGTAATTTTAAAATAAGAAGAGGAGTACGCCAAGGGTGTATTTTAGCCCCCTTCCTGCTTAATGTATATATTAATAATTTGGATAAAGTTTTAACGAATACAAGGGTAGACTACCCGCAGGTAGGCAGACGTGGTCTGCCTGTTTTATTATACGCAGATGATGTGGTCCTTTTATCTAGGACCGCAAGGGGGTTACAAACATTGCTTAACTCCTTCTCCTTTTTTATGGTGAATCTGGACCTGTCAATAAACAACTCCAAATCATATGTGATGCAGGTGGGACCTCGCCTGAAAAAATCTTTTCAATTTATGGTCGGATCCGCTCTAGTTCCTCGCACTGATGTCTTCTCGTACTTGGGGGTCCTAATGGGCGAGCAAATGAAATGGGGCCCACTAAAACAGAGAAAAAGGGTAGATCTAATATGTGCAAATACGGTCGTTTTAAACTTCGCTTCCAAATTAGGTAGGAGACCGATTGCTGCACTCTTAAAGATATATCAGGCCAAGTGTGTCACTAAAGCCGCTTACGGCAGCGAAATATGGGGTTACGTCTCCATGAATGAGTTACAAGTAGTTGAAAACTCATTCTTGAAACGTTTGCTAGGTGTGCCCCCGGGAACGTCTAATATGGTGGCACATGAAGAATTGGGGGTGCCCTATCTCTGTGACTTATTGGCTTTACGCCCCCTAACATTTTGGCTAAAAACCTGGCTGGATGAAGGATCGACTTTGAATCGTTTGATCCTGAAGGAGTGCATGACCCTTGATTATGCCCACTATATTCCCTGGCTTAGATATATTAAGAGCAGCTTTGAAAGACTGGGAAGAATGGAACTATTTACAAACCCAGAATCGGTGACTAAGAATGATCTGGGGTGGGTCAGGGAGTCTTTTTGTAGTTTAAGGAAATTGGAGAGGGAAGAGCTGGAACTGAGGAAACCCGGTGTTTGCAAATGTTTAATTTTGAAAACAACACAAATGACTGAGCCATATCTCCTGGGACCTTCTAGCACCTATGAACGTTTTCTACTGACTAGGTTCCGACTGGACTTGGTTCACCTCCTGCTGGCCTCGCCACGGGGGAGTAGCAGAGGCCAGACTTTAGAATCCTGTGGCTGCGACTGTGTCTCTCCACTGGATATGCTACATTTTTTAATATTTTGCAACTACTATGCGACCCCCGGAAAACTTTTATTACCCCTATTTTAAGGAGGTTGAAATTCAAGCAGGTGCGTCCAGCTTTTATTTATTTACAAATGATGCATGGAGATTCTATTTTATTTGTTCTCAATTTCCTAAAATCTGCAGTGAATGTTAGAGCTTGCCTTGATTAAATGACAGTAGCTATAAGGGCATGTTCTTTCTAACTGTCTTTTTACTCTTTAGGATCTAGGGCATATGCACTTTATAACTTATTTCATGTACTGTATGAGTTTTTTAGGATAGCTTTGTCTCTTATGTGATGTTTGTATAAATATTTTATCCTTTTTCACACCATGTACGTTTTTTTTTTTTAGAGTACTTTTATGGTTTCATATGTGAAAACCGAATAAAGTTTGTTTGATTGATTGATTGTTCATTGGTTAATGTAACTCTGAGCCAGCTATTATTTATGTATTCCTAATTAAATTGGAAACTTGCAGTCACATCATGTTTGCTGTCTGGCTGTGCAGCATGTAAAATAGCATTATTAAAACAATATTTAATTTACATAACCAAATATCAGAACGAAGGCCCTCGTCACAAGTGAACTTCTAATTCCGATAGTTCTGGTAACAGCAGTTACCAGACATTGGAATTATGAGATGATCTGTGTTTCTGTGGATCTGATTATTTTCACACAGAAATGTCGACTGCTGAAAGCATCTAAAATCACCATTTAAAAATCAAGGAGAAAATGAGGAGTTACCAGTGGGATTAGCCCCGGAATTACTGATTCCTCAGTAATTTGTAATTTCTAAGGGAACCTTCTGGGCCAATTTATAATTGCCTGGATGTTGCCCACCCTCTGAGTTACTGATGCCCCCCATGTCAGTAAGTCTGGGGGTGCCATTTTACGGCCCTCTCTTTATGAGGGTCTTACTTTTTTTATGCAACTCAGCACATAAGAGTGTACAGCATGTCTGACACACTACTTATAACGAAAATGTAATCATAGGTACAAAAGCGCCAAGAACGAAAGCTAAACCAGGAGCTGAACACCACTTACTAAAACAGTAGAGGAAAAAGACAACGACCAGGTGTTGGTGTAGGAAGGTAGGATCTGACTGCATGGTTACCCCCACTTTTTGCCTGGTGTTTTGTTGGTTTTTGACTAGTCTGACTGGGATCCTGCTAATCAGGACCCCAGTCTATCTGCTTTCTCCCTGAATTGGTTGTGACATGTACTTTGGTACACTCCAGATTGGATACTGGGGTGCCTTTATAAGTCCCTAGTATATGGTACCCATATACCCAGGGCATAGGTACCGATGACGACTCCCATGGGCTGAAGCATGTATTATGCCACCCATGAGAGGCCATGCAGAATGGAACTCCAGGTCTGCTACAGCAGCCTGTGTAAGTTGGTGCTTGCACCACTTACTTTAGATATAGGTTCACTATATCTATAGGTCACTAAACATAAAACTTATAAGTCACCCGTATAGCAGGCATTATCAATACTGAAGGAAAGTTGCTGGGTTTTTAGTGAGAGGGTGCCCCTGCATGAGCAGAGCCTCTCTGCAGCCTTCGGAGACCATTCTCCCGGGTTGTCTGTGACTCAGCCAGACATATAGGTAGAGGTGCATTATAACCTCGCGGTAAATGCTATCTCGAAAACGGCTGCATAGAAACATATCGTGTTTGGTATCAAACACCTTGGAATCATACTGGGAGATATGATGCCACACTTCTGAAGCGAGCTTCATGGGGTCACTGGTCTATCCGGTGCCAGCCTTCTCGACCCGGTCAGCACAAAATGGATGCTGCCAACCAGAGACACACTTCTGCCCTCTTGCTGCTGAGCCAAGCTCGAGTAGAGGAAAGCAGCACAATAGGCATCCTGTCACAGGGAGGTGTGACCGCCTCCCAGACAGGATTTAGTGTATTGGGGCTGGGTGGGTGCACTCTGAGAGTGCCTGAAAGTCTGCACCTGGGGCACATTTGGTGTCCATGTGCATAGTCCAGCTCAAACCAGTTCTGGGAACCATTGGCTCCTGCTCTGGCGGGAAACTGGACAAAGGACATGGGTGTAACCACTCCTCTGTCCTGACCATCCCCTAGGAGGGTCCCCCGAATCTGTCCAACCCTCTCCCGTGGGTACAAAATGGCTTACCTGGCTGTAAGACTTTAGATTTTACGTGGACAACATTCTACAAGAAGAAACCACTGACCTTCGACCGTCTGGACACGCTGGACTTCGCTGGACTTCGACTGTGCTCGACTTCATCCCCCTCTACGTCCAAAGCTTTGTCTGTGCCCTTGCTCCATACAGGCTCCGTGCAGGACCTGTGGTGCACTAAGGACAACTGAAGAATCTCCCTTGGAGTGAAGGAGTCACTCCCCTGCCCTAGCAGGCACCTTAACGCAACTGACCAGTCTGCTGCTCCTGAGCTCCTGTGGACTCCAAAGGTTTCAGCAACACAGGAGGTGGGTTTCTGAAGGTCCCTGAGGTCGATCTGCCCTCTCAGCATGTTTGAGGCCAGTATCCCTCGTGGGGACTGCATAACCCGAACCCCTGTGTACCGCGTCCATTTGCAGTTGCATATGCTTGTTGGCAATTCCCGAGTTTGTGCATTGGACTCCCGTAGTCCTGATCCTGAGCAGTATTTGCACCAAAGAACTTCAGCCTCCTCACACCGAGTGCCCCGTGGGCTGGTACTTTGCAATCTTGCTCGAGGTCCCCTCGCGACTCCTGGTCCTTTGGCCTGTGGGTCTCTCTGAGGATCATCTTGATTTATGTTGGGCTTTCCTGGTTGCTCTAGACGTGCCCTGACTCTCCATTGCTTGGCGAGTCCCCTGAATCTTGCTGGTCCACACCGTAACCTGCTTGACCTTCCTTCATGGGTTGCTTTTGCCAAGGCTTGTTGGTGCTGCAGCCGGACACCGACCCCTCAGCACTCGACATCCTTCGTAGGACAGCTCACCTCTAGCTCCTGGTCATCCTTGACATCTCCTGGTCCTCGTGGCTGCACAGTCAAGCATTTCTTCTTCGAACCTGAAGCACCCGACATCGGTGGGCATTCATCTACCAGGCCCCTGGTCATTCTGAAGTGACCCAGACTCTGTCCCCTCTGCTTTCAGGTTCCTTCCTTCCCGAATCTAGGCTTGGATTCCACCGGACCCTTTTTTCCTTCACGGCAGCAGTACTTCTTCACGGCCCTCCATTGAGAACGACGGCGGTTTCCGACGCCACTCCAGGCCTATGTACCCGGCTCCCCTGGGATAGGTAACTTGGGTACTATGGTACTCCAACCTCTTAAGTTCCAAAGGGTTTGCTCGAAGTCCTCCTAGAAGGGTCTGTAAACTGTAAAAGTGTAACCGCGACTTCCCCATAGAATTGTACGGAGCCCGCGGTCGTGTTAGCACACTGCACCCGTCCTCCGTGGGGTCCCTATCTACTCACCTTGGGTGGTTCTTTGAGGTCCCAGCGATTCTATTTGCTCCAGACCTTGTCTTGATCTCAGTCGTGATTGTTATACCACTATTTTAGTTTATGGTTTGGTCTCCCCCTGGAGCCCACTTTGTATTGTGCAAATTACAACTGTTCTATTGATCTCGTATTGTGTGCTTTGTGTTCTATCCTTGTGTAGAGGATATTAGAGAGTGTTGTATTAACAAATACATATTTTGATATAACTACTGTGTGGTTCTCCTTTCATTTAGTCAATATAGGAGGTGATGTTCTGGTAAAACAAGCTGCTTTACATTCCTTCAAGATTAAGCCTGAAGGCTGCTCTCCACAGCTACCACTAGGAGAGCTTTCTAAAGGTTATCTTTGACCTCATACATCATAAGGGTCGTTTGGACTGGTGCAAGGTGCCCACTTTAATTAATGGACAACATATACCAGGCCACCTTCTCACAGTTGGAAATAACAATAACATCAAATATGATACTATGAAACTATGGAATGTCAAGGAACACGAAGATAAAAAGCACAATTGTTGTCATTTCTTCTAACTGAGGAGGTAAAGCCTCCTGACTTCGGGCTTTACCTCCCTCCCGATTTTTTTGTTTCTGCCGGTAACAAAGGGATATGAAGGCAGTAGTTCGGTTACTGCATTCTTTTGCTCATTGCTGTCTACACAGTTGCCACCAGCACTTTGCTGCTGGCAAGCATGCATTTCTTTTTAGCAGTGGTTTTACTTTGTAGACCTATTTAGTGAACAGCAAACAAAAAAGAAAATACCTCAGTGGTACTTCATAATCTGTTTATTTACATTGGCATGCTTACGAAATGTAGATTGTAAAGCCAGCAAATGTTTTATATAAAGTGCAGTATAAAACCTGTGGAATACTTTTGCCTTCTGTTCTGTGGTCTTTTCCTATTCCAAGCAAGAGTGTCACAAGAGAACTTTTCAAGATGCAGCCTCTTCACAGGCAAAGAAGGAAAGTGGAGGTTACCAAGAAGTGCCCGAGGCATTCCGCAGAGGTCCCCAAAGCAGCTGATTCCGGTAAATGAAGCTGTCTGTAAGAGGCCTTCCCTTGTCGTGCAATCGCCTCCCTGGAGTTTCTACAGCTCCCAGGAGCTGTTCTGCACCCAGCAGAGCATTGAAGAGTCGCATTTAGAGTTCATGTCCCAGTGCGTCTTACCAGATATTTAGCCTGTTTTGAGCGAGAGCTCAACCTGGCCTCAAAACTTCATGAGTTTCACTCGCCAGGACTGAGAACACTGGGTTCAAAAGGCAGCGCCTACTCTCACCAATTGGGTTACCCTACTCTGTACCTTCGTTGGCTCGCCTCGTATATTCATTCTCCAATGTGTCTCAATTGCCCGCTTTGCATTACCACTGTCGGCGTGTGTATATTTTATGACAAAAAAGAGCACCGCCATTCATATTGCCCACCCTGTATGCTGCGGTCTTTCCTCCCTGTCTCCAGCTCCATCATGGTATCGAGCAGGTGCTCACATTCCACAAATACAGTAACAGATGCGCAGCTCACCAGAGCTGAGGACCGCCCATCCTCTGCCTCTCCATCAACCACGCTTATTCTCCAGGACCAGGGCTTTAATGGGCCGGGTCCCTCCGGGTCTCAGACCCGCTAGTATTTAGAACCGGACATTAAAACAGGTCCCTACCAGGCCCTATATTCATGGCCTTAACCTTATTGACAAAAACCATAGTCAAGTTCTAAACAATGAATGTAATCAAACTTAAGGTAATCCATGTCAGCGATTTGGTCCCTTTTTATATTTCACGTTTGAATGAATCGTGCACTCCCACTCCCTAACAGTGTTTAACTTTTCCAGGATGGTGCGTTTCTGTTTTTTTTTTTTCGTGCAGCATATTACAACCTGTATAGTGCTTACTTTAAACTCTATGAAGCGGTGGCTGAAAGCAGTGCGAGTTTTTCAAGGTGCCTTTCAGTGGGTCAAAAGGTCTTCAGAACACATGACCATCCAATGCCTACCCTCTCTGCACAGAGCATTGGATCCAGAACACATGACCATCCAGTGCTTGCCCTCTCTGCACAGAGCAGTGGATCCAGAACACATGACCATCCAATGCCTGCCCTCTCTGCACAGAGCAGTGGATCCAGAACACATGACCATCCAGTGCTTGCCCTCTCTGCACAGAGCATTGGATCCAGAACACATGACCATCCAGTGCTTGCCCTCTCTGCACAGAGCAGTGGATCCAGAACACATGACCATCCAATGCCTGCCCTCTCTGCACAGAGCAGTGGATCCAGAATACATGACCATCCAATGCCTGCCCTCTCTGCACAGAGCAGTGGATCCAGAATACATGACCATCCAATGCTTGCCCTCTCTGCACAGAGCAGTGGATCCAGAATACATGACCATCCAAAGCTTGCCCTCTCTACACAGAGCAGTGGGTCCAGAATACATGACCATCCAATGCTTGCCCTCTCTGCACAGAGCAGTGGGTCCAGAACACATGACCATCCAGCGCTTGCCCTCTCTGCACAGAGCAGTGGATCCAGAACACATGACCATCCAATGCCTGCCCTCTCTGCACAGAGCAGTGGATCCAGAATACATGACCATCCAATGCCTGCCCTCTCTGCACAGAGCAGTGGATCCAGAATACATGACCATCCAATGCTTGCCCTCTCTGCACAGAGCAGTGGATCCAGAATACATGACCATCCAATGCTTGCCCTCTCTGCACAGAGCAGTGGGTCCAGAATACATGACCATCCAATGCTTGCCCTCTCTGCACAGAGCAGTGGATCCAGAACACATGACCATCCAGTGCCTGCCCTCTCTGCCCAGATCAGTGGATCCAGAACACATGACCATCCAGTGCCTGCACTCTCTGCACAGAGCAGTGGATCCAGAACACATGACCATCCAATGCTTGCCCTCTCTGCACAGAGCAGTGGATCCAGAACACATGACCATCCAATGCTTGCCCTCTCTGCACAGAGCAGTGGATCCAGAACACATGACCATCCAGCGCTTGCCCTCTCTGCACAGAGCAGTCAGTGGATCCAGAATACATGACCATCCAGGGCTTGCCCTCTCTG
Organism: Calotriton arnoldi; assembly: GCA_963921515.1. Classification (NCBI taxonomy): domain Eukaryota; kingdom Metazoa; phylum Chordata; class Amphibia; order Caudata; family Salamandridae; genus Calotriton; species Calotriton arnoldi. Next base: position 1,016,659 of record CAWUFW010002092.1, read on the forward strand.
CACAGAGCAGTGGATCCAGAATACATGACCATCCAATGCTTTCCCTCTCTGCACAGAGCAGTGGATCCAGAACACATGACCATCCAATGCTTGCCCTCTCTGCACAGAGCAGTGGATCCAGAACACATGACCATCCAATGCTTGCCCTCTCTGCACAGAGCAGTGGATCCAGAACACATGACCATCCAGCGCTTGCCCTCTCTGCACAGAGCAGTGGATCCAGAACACATGACCATCCAATGCTTGCCCTCTCTGCACAGAGCAGTGGATCCAGAACACATGACCATCCAGCGCTTGCCCTCTCTGCACAGAGCAGTGGATCCAGAACACATGACCATCCAATGCTTGCCCTCTCTGCACAGAGCAGTGGATCCAGAACACATGACCATCCAGCGCTTGCCCTCTCTGCACAGAGCAGTCAGTGGATCCAGAATACATGACCATCCAGCGCTTTCCCTCTCTGCACAGAGCAGTGGATCCAGAATACATGACCATCCAATGCTTTCCCTCTCTGCACAGAGCAGTGGATCCAGAACACATGACCATCCAATGCTTGCCCTCTCTGCACAGAGCAGTGGATCCAGAACACATGACCATCCAGCGCTTGCCCTCTCTGCACAGAGCAGTCAGTGGATCCAGAATACATGACCATCCAATGCTTGCCCTCTCTGCACAGAGCAGTGGATCCAGAATACATGACCATCCAATGCTTGCCCTCTCTGCACAGAGCAGTGGATCCAGAACACATGACCATCCAGCGCTTGCCCTCTCTGCACAGAGCAGTCAGTGGATCCAGAATACATGACCATCCAGCGCTTTCCTCTCTGCACAGAGCAGTGGATCCAGAATACATGACCATCCAATGCTTTCCCTCTCTGCACAGAGCAGTGGATCCAGAATACATGACCATCCAATGCTTGCCCTCTCTGCACAGAGCAGTGGGTCCAGAATACATGACCATCCAATGCTTGCCCTCTCTGCACAGAGCAGTGGATCTCTCTGCACAGAGCAGTGGATCCAGAATACATGACCATCCAGCGCTTGCCCTCTCTGCACAGAGCAGTGGATCCAGAACACATGACCATCCAGCGCTTGCCCTCTCTGCACAGAGCAGTGGATCCAGAATACATGACCATCCAATGCTTTCCCTCTCTGCACAGAGCAGTGGATCTCTCTGCACAGAGCAGTGGATCCAGAATACATGACCTTCCAGCGCTTGCCCTCTCTGCACAGAGCAGTGGATCCAGAATACATGACCATCCAATGCTTTCCCTCTCTGCACAGAGCAGTGGATCCAGACTACAGAATACATGACCAGATATGCAGCTGGAAGAGATGTGAAGTGAAAATGGGTACATAACGGGAGTGATTGAGACACTCTGAAGACCACTACCCCTTCCACAGGGCTCGGTAATGTTTAATGCACAATCACATAATTTTAGATTTGTAACATGTTCAGTCTTTACAACAAAATCATTGTTGTTACCTATTTAACTTCACAGCTAACAACCCAGGACAAAGCTAATAGTTCTGGTTTGTTTTAGGTGTATGTCAGTCGTGTTATATGTCAGGATGCAATAATAGAAAGCTCAGAGACGGGCAATAAGACTGATCTGGTGGCACACTAAGGGAATCACAGAAATGTAGTTAACATGTTTATGCCGCGCTCATAATTGTATAGGCCACATCCCTTTTCCAGACCCCCATCCTTTTTTCATCCCACCTCAAGCCCCGGCCAGGTCTGCCTTATTACTCCCAGTATGATGGCATTGGATAAACCGGCCAGTAGTAGGAACATCACTGGACACAGACATGGCGAACAGTGTCCATCCGGTCGGCTCATTCCCCTGCCTGCTCATCGTTCACCACAGAAGCCACGTGGCCCCGCCTTCACCTCTATCTAGCACACTCACAGCTCTGTCTGCTCCGGGCTTCTGAATGTAAACAAATGTTGGTTTCACTCACCGCCATGACGAGCTCGAAGGGATGCTTGTACACCCGCATCGGGGACTGGTACTTTTGCACCATGTTCAGCCAGCACCTGCGAAGAAGCAAGGGAAAGAAAGGTGCGTGAGAGAATGCGCCACCTGGGCTGCAGAAGTACGCAAACTCCGCCCTATAAATCACACCCACAGGGTGCACTTCCTGATAGAGTGCGTGCGGTGTGAGAATGACTTCAGGCGACGTGATCATCACACTTGTGACTTGCAGCCTCTGCTAAAGCTCTCTGTTATTGTGCCGAGCCGAGTCCCAAGTTCCATGACGGCTAGTCACACAAGCTGGAAAACGGGCCGGGGTACCCACTACCAACCCACCGGTTCAGCCACGGGGCTCTCAAAACAGTACAACAAAAAAGCCCCAGGTCCTTTTGGAACACTTTAAACCGCGACGATGGCATGAAGATAAAATAGCACAGTGTAGACAACAGTACAACGCAGGTCTTTCCAAGTCTTTCAGAGTAGCGCAGGTCACTATTGTTGTGTGCTTCTTTGAAGAGGAGGTGCCATCCCTGAGAGCACCTGTGCGCGCTAGCTACTGCCCAGTGAGATCTTTAATTAGTAGTGAGGCTCTTCCTTGGATAATCCCTTAGGGGGCACCAGGAGGAGGCGTCGGCACGATTGACGCACTATAGGGCTCACCGAGAGGCCACGGAGGACTCCCAGGGGGCAGAAAACAGGAAGCCGTATTGGAAAATGCCGAGTCCCAAGCCATCAAGGCTTGGCCTGTTGGACCCCTCCCACCAGCGGGCTGGGCTGGCTGCAGGTATATCCCTCCCAGCTAGAGCAGTTTCATTTTTACTCACACTTATACATCACAGGCTTTTAATGACAATGTGCAATTTAGCACTTTGGATATACAGTGTAGCTTAATAATATTAATAACGTATGGAGTTTCAATGTATTCCTGAAATGTTCCATAGTAGAGTAGTATGAACATGTAATGTGTGCACACTAATGTTTAAGATTTATTATGAAAAAGTAGTTCTTGTTCATTCCTATATCTATGCTTTAAAATGTAACATGCAGTCATATGTATTCATGATTTTATTCCACATAATATTCAAGTATGTGTACTAATTATAAATGTGCGTGCACCTATATTCAAATGTCATGTGCACACTAACTACTTTGCTAAACTGGCATGACCAAGGGCTTGAAGCTTCAGAATTTCAGCATTTAACTTTCACATGAGAATTGTTCCGCTTAAATGTTCTCTCCTTTGCAGGTGCAGATACAAGGCTTCTGTAGCGAGAGTAGGGCATTGTTTGTTTGTAGGGATAGTAAGGTACAAGAGGAGTTTCTTGGCAAGAAGAAGAGAGTGTTAACAAGGTGAGAGATAAGTTCTCATGGCGGAGAAGGGATGTTCAAGTACAATCGAATGTGCTTAATCAAGAGTGTGGGAGAAGAGTTGAATGTTACTAAATTATACCTAGCACAATGGAAAGTACTGGGAAAATGATGACGTTGGTTACCTTAAATACTTTGTGTGATAATAGATGTATTGTTAGTTTGTGTTGCTATACTTTTAGGCTTTGAGTACTTTTACGGAAGACTCCATCATACTGACATCTGTTTCTTGCTTCCCGTAGTTGATCGAGGTTTCCAGCGAGTTACTATAGAGTAGGATAGACTAGATTTGATTAGAAATACTAATGACCAGGCAGGAAGATCGAATTCTGCAAATAAACCTTCAGATTTAGTTTCTCATCTTTTGTATCACAGCCACCGAGTTCTTGGCAGTGGCGGACGGCACGGCTCGTGGGTGGCGAGGCAGGAAGGGGGGCAGGGGGCACACGGGTCACAATATAACATAACAAAAATACACTTACCTTGCCGTCCGGTCCCGTGTCTCCGCTCCTGCTCACCTCCGTCTCGGACAGAAGTACATCTAGGCTCCCCTGACCAATCACAATGCTGCAATGCAGAATTGTGATTGGTCTGAGCGCTGTGACACGGCCCTCAGCCAGGGGCTGGAGGGGTGGTCATGTTCTCCACGCAGGATGTAATGCAGCCTGCATGGAGGACAGGGACAGTGCACATAACTGTATTGGGCGGCCCAATAGGGCCGACCAAACAGTCATTGCACACTTAAGGAGGGTTGAACCACTCCTCCACTGCTCTGCAGACCCGCCCCATCACGCAAAGCGGCCGCAGCAGGAGGTCAAAATAAAATGATAATACCATTACGTTATTATCATTGTATTTTTTCCTGCTTCAAGGCAGTGGGGCGACACTCCTCCCCCTTAGCGGAGGAGCCGCCCCTGGATCTTGATGGACTTCCTGTTGTTTAGACTGAATCTCATCAGGAGATTTGGACTCATTCTTGTGATATTATATTTCTATAATATGGTTTTGAGACTCATCTATATCAGTTTGTTTCTGAGTCTAATAAAATCCTTTAACTTTCTCCAGTAGTCCTAGTTTATTGTGTGACTAATTGGTTACACTGTTATTGAGCTATGTAATGTATGCTTACTCCTCTCAAGCAACGGACAACGGTCCACTGACGAAGGGAAGACAATCAACATGATTAGAGCGTTCTCAGATGGTAGCATAATGACAGTGGTTCCGAACTCGATGGATTGGTGAAGTTCCAGCGGTTCGTAAGAGAGTGGCAGATGCAGTGGAGCTGTGAGTATTAATAGGGTTGTGTGCTACAGTGCTTTATACGTAGTTTGCGGTTTGTATGACAGTGGTGTGAGGTCTTGCGGAGCTGTTCAAGTGTTGTGTGAGTGTAGGGTTAAGTTGAAGTTGTTATCGGGTCCGAGGTGACCTAAGATCCCGGGATGATGTTTAAAGTGTAGAAGACACTGTATTGTGATTTGTCTGCTAGAGTTTTGTGGGGTTTGTCGTGAGACATCGTTGATGGCCCAATTGAGATAAGGACCTTATTTCTATTCATCAAAGAAAGTCCCATTCTGTTCAAATGTTGTTTATTAGAACACGTACACAGCACCTGAAGAATAGCTGCCTTACTAGGTATGAATAAGCCATTTTAGCGGCAGAGAACATCACGTTAAAACGTTGTGCTGTCCTGAACCCTGCTACACTGCTTCCTCTTCCTGATTGTGATGTTGATACTGATAAAGTAGAATATGACTGTCTCGTTACTGAGCTGTGCACCAAACCAAGACCAGATATGCAAGATGAACCGCTACCTGAATCTGACTGTGTGTTCTTTGTGGATGGCTCATGTTTGCGAGACCAAGGGGGAACTCTGAGAGCTGCTTAAGCAGTCTGTACTGTCTTCGGAGTAGTAGAAGCTTCCTGGTTACCTGGAGTATTCTCCACTCAGGTAGCTGAATTGATTGTTCTTACTAGAGCATGCTATGCTTCAGATCAACAGAAGGTGTCGACTTTCACCAATAGTCAGTACGGATTTGGTGTGGTGCATGACTTCGGATGGTTATGGCCTCAAAGGGGGTTCATGACTTCGTCAGGTTCCCCCATTCGTAATGGAGAACAAGTATGAAAACTGTTTGAAGCTTTGCAGATACATGCACAGATTGCGGTCGTGAAATGTTCTGTACATTGCAGGGGAGATGATTATGTGACTGTTGGCAACATGTATGTCGATGAGGTTGCAAAATACTGTGCTCATAACGCTTGCACTTTCAATGGAGAGTATGTAGAGAGCAGATGAAACCAATTACAACCTCTTGCCAACAGTTGCCAAAATGTGGAAAGAAGTTAAAAGGCTGCAAGAATATGCCCCCAACCAGAAACAAGACGCATTTCTGCGTCTGCACTTGGGAACCCTTCTCCGCTCCATTACTACTCCTGTTGTCCTTGGCGGCGATTTTAACTTGGTTTGGGACCCGGAGAGGGACCGCACTGCGCACACATGCCATGCGACTGGGGCGATGTCGGCTTCGCTGCGGGATGCCCTCACTGACTCTGGCCTTGTTGACGCTTGGAGACACCTACATCCGGACTCCCGCGATTACTCTTTTTTTTCCCATGTACATCGCTCCTATGCACGTATTGATTATTTTTTCTTATCGCTCCCCCTGATCCGTCAGTTATGCTGCGCGGAAATCTCCGATATATCGATCTCGGATCACGCTCATGTCTTGCTTACGTACCAACCTCCGGACGCTCGGCGTGCACCTCTACCTAGGTGGCGACTCCCCCCTCAGGTCCTTCGGGACCCTGTTGATGTGGCGGATGTTCGCAGAGAAATTGAGGCCTTTTTCGTCACTAATTCGCTCTCCGACACCCCTGAAGACGTTCGTTGGGACGCCTTTAAAGCCACCATTCGGGGGGTTATTACCTCCATCTCCATTGCCCGGTCCAGGGAGGCACATTTGGTCGAATCTAACCTTTCCAGGGACATTAAAGACCTGGAGTGCAGGGATCATGCACATCCATCCCTTAGCAACAGGCGACGCCTTGCAGACCTCCGCGGCCAGCTACGCCTTCAACGAACTAACAAAGCGGAACAGCTTTTAGTCACTCTCAAGCAAAAGTTTTATACGGGCGGCGATAAGGTTGGGGTGTGCCTTGCCCGGCGCCTTCGGGCCCAGACTGCTCGGTCTCACATCGCTAAGCTTAAGAGGCCGGACGGCTCTTGGGCCATTTCGGAAGCTGATAAGAGCCATACGCTTGAGGACTTCTATAGGGACCTCTATGCTCCTGCCCCTTGTCCTACAGACTGTGTTGGGACCTTTCTCGGTTCCTGCCCTTGGGACCCTATAGATCCCTACTTCTCAAAGTTGTTTGATGACCCAATCTCTCATGAGGAAATCGCTAAGGCGTTGAAACAGCTCCCGGTGGGCAAAACCCCGGGCCCTGACGGTTTGCCGGTCACTTTTTATCAGGTTTTTTATCCACAACTGCGGGATCAGTTGCTCCACCTGTTTAATAGCTTCACTGATCACTCGGGCTTCTCCCCTATGATGAATGAGGCGGAGGTAGTCCTTATTCCCAAGCCGGGCAAGGAACCGACTCAGCCGGCTTCCTTCCGTCCTATTGCTCTGCTGAACACGGACGCCAAATTATTTACGAAGATTCTGGCGAATCGCTTAGAGCCCCACTTACCGGGTCTTATCGACCCTGAGCAGGTGGGCTTTATTCGCCATCGCCAGGGTCCGGACAACATCCGCCGGATAGCTCACCTGGTAGAGAAGGCGTGTATCAGAAACATCCCGGGATGTTTAGTGTCCCTGGACACCGAAAAGGCGTTTGATCGTGTTGACTGGGGCTTTCTTCGGGCGGTTCTTCAGAAAGTAGGCTTGGGTCCGGGGATGATCTCCAAACTGATGGCTCCCTATGCAAAGCCTGTCACTCGCATTCGATTTAATGGCTCCTTAACAACCCCCATTCCTATTCACTGCGGTACCCGACAGGGGTGTCCCCTCTCCCCCCTCTTATTCGCCCCCTAGCGGTTGAGCCCCTAGCTATTGCTATACATCGTAACCAGGATAATCGTGGCATACCTATGGCGGGCACAGAGCACAAAGCCTCTCAATTTGCTGATGACCTTCTATTGTCCTTATCTTCTCCTGCGACATCCCTTCCAGCGGTGGCGTCACTTCTGGGGACCTTTGAAGCCGCCTCAGGATATCGAATTAACCTCGCCAAATCCCATGCCCCTTAATCTTACGCTTTCGGCCCCGGAGGTTCAGGACTTGCGGGACCTTCTTCCAGTCCAGTGGACTGATGTCTCGATTCACTACCTCGGGCTGGATCTCACCCCTATGCTGGTGTCTTGGACCTCGGCTAACTGGCCCAGAAATAGAAAGTCCATTCGGGACGAGATGCGTAGATGGGACGGTCTCCCCCTGGCGTGGTTGGGGCGCCTTAATACCATTAAAATGTCTCTTCTTCCCAAAATACTTTACCTTTTTCAATCTCTTCCTACCACCATACCCCGGACGGACATTCTGGCCCTTCAGCGCGACTTTCCTAAATTCATCTGGGGGAAATCACGGCCGCGCTTCTCCCACAAAATTCTTATGCTTCCTAGGTCCCGGGGGGACTTGCTTGCCCTAACCTGCTGGAATACTATTGGGCCTGTCACCTCCGGTTTCTCTCTGAATGGATTGTCCCCGAGAGCGAGAAACACTGGTTTCATATGGATCGGGCGGTGGCCTGTCGCCCCTTATGGGACCTTGCCTGGATCCCGCGTATAGCCCGCCCCCGTAGTTCTTACATAGCCACTCCAACGAGAACGGTATTGGAAATCTGGGATAGGTTGGCAGTGTCCCGGGGCCTTACGACGTTCCCCTCTCCGAATACGCCTCTAACGCGCAACCCTCTGTTTCCCCCCACCCTACCGCCTACTACCTTTGCCGCCTGGACTGTGGAGGGACGTTGTGTCATCCAAGATTTCTTCCAGGGCACAACCCTTTGCACCTTTGAGCAATGTAAACAGGCCTTTCGGACACCGCGCACATGCAGTATTACCAGTTGTGCCACTGGCTTAGCTCTCCGGATTATACTCGAGAGGCAACCAGACAGCTTACCCCCTTCGAGTCTTTGGTCCGCAGATTTGATGGTTCACGGGGGCTGATCTCCAGAACTTATTCCGTCCTGCAGCATTCCCAATAACTCCCACCTCATGGATACCAGACGAAGTGGACGTCTGATCTGGCCGCCGAGGTCTCTCCGGAGGCGTGGGCTCGCCTGTGGAGGAACATCCCTAAGGTGTACCGTAGCACTCCCCAGCGCGAATCAGCATACAAATTGATGACACGATGGTACTATGCACCCACTCGCCTACATCGGATGTTCCCGAACTCTCCCTCACTCTGCTGGAGATGCCAAAATGCCGAGGGGGACTTCCTGCACCTTTGGTGGTCCTGCCCGGGCCTTACACTGTTTTGGAAGGAGGTCCTCAGCCATATCAAAGACGTAGTGGGGTTCCCGATCCCTTCTGACCCGTCCTTAACGATTTTGAGCATTAAACCAGGCATGCTTAAAGCAATGACCACAGCGGAATGGCACCTGATTCTCCACTTGCTGGGCGCGGCGAGGCAGTCCATTGCTGCCAGCTGGAAGAAGCCCCACCCCCCCTCCATAGCGGCCTGGTTCCTGCGATTGTGGGATGTCCTGGCCCTCGAACTCCTCACAGCACGTCTTAACCATACAGATACCCGATTTGACTGTGTTTGGCAACCACTTATATGACACTTCACTAAAACTGAGCATTCCCGCCTGATGCACCCCAGGTTACGCACCTTGCACATTTTTGAGGACTCCCTTGCACGTCTTTCTCGGGGTCGAGAGCCGGAATCTCCGAGCCGCCCTATTTAAACCTAACGGGTGGACCCTCTCCACGCCGGTGCCCACGGACCCCCACTCCGGTCTCCGGATCCTCATGTAGCGCCTGTCATTGACTCCCCCCCTCTATCCCCCCCTCTCCCCCCCCCCGAAAGGAGGTGGCCCTCTCTCTCTGTTGACCTTCTTCTCTTCTATTTCTATTCTTTTTTCTTCTTTCTCTACAATTTCTGTCTTCTTTTTGGTGGTTGTTTTCGTTAGTTTTTTTGAAGTATAAATTGTTTCTTCATGCTGCAATGTGATGTTGTTACTCATGGGGTGGGAATACCGTCTAGGACATAGGAGTTTTAGCCGCTTAGTTTTTATTGCATACTCAGTCAAGTTGCTGTATCATTCCGTTTTTACTGGGTGTTCAGACTCTATATGGGCAGCCTTATTTTGACCCCCCTCATGAGCCCTCCTCAGACTCCGGCCCTTCGGCCTTGTTGCTTGTTCTCCGGGAGGACTCTGTATCATGCCCTATGTTACCTCACTAGGTTTGTTGGGGAAGGGGTTGTTTTGACGGGTAGATTTATGCCCCTCTGGTATACTCTCCATCCTACTTTGTGCTGATCCTTTACTGTTATCACTGCAGCGATATGTAAGTACGATTTGCTTGACTTCAATAAACAGAATTTCAAACAAAAGGCTGCAAGAAGAAGTGACAGAGGCTGAACTGCAGGGCTGGGTAAAAGCAAGTTATGTAAAAAGAGATGATGACATTTGTGTTTCAGGAGATGGAAGACCTGTGTTGCCTAACAGTTTGTTTCCACCTATGGCTACGCATTATCATGGACTGATGCATGTGGGAAGAGACGCTATGGTTAGGTTGTTTCAGCAGACGTGGTGTAATCCTAAATTTAGGTGCATGGCAAAACCATTGTGTCATAGGTGCGTTGTTTGCCAACAGATGAATGTGAGGAAAAGTACTGAAGTCACACTGAGTCACAAAGGGAGGTCAGGAGGTCCCTTCAACAGGATGCAGCTTGACTTTATTGAAATGCCTGTGTGCAATGGGATGACATATGTTTCGGTGGTGGTGTGCATTTTCTCATGTTAGGTTGAAGCCTACCCGACGAGAAGGCATGATAGTCTCACTGTAGCTAAACTGTTGTTGCGGGAGCTGATCCCCAGGTTTGGATTCCCGACTTCTCTGGAGTCAGACTGAGGAACTCATTTTAATAATGAAGTCCTGAGAATGCTCTGTGCAGCATTACAGGTGGAGCAGAGACTATATTGAGGTTACCGACCTGAGGCTTCTGGCATTGTGGAACAGGTTAATGGAACACTGAAATCAAGATTGGCTAAAGTGTGTGGGTCAACATGTCTGAAATGGCCTGATGCTTTGCCTCTTGGTTGATGAGTTTTCACAGTGTTCCTAATCGGTGGACAGGATTGTCACCGCATGAAATTACCATGGGGAGAGCCATCGATTGCCAGCTGTGCCTGCAAATGCTCTCGTAAATTTCACAGAGGACTCAATTCTTAACTACTGTAAAGGATTGGCTGATATGGTGCGTTCTGTGTCTCATCAGGTTGAAGCTGCTACAGCCCCTCCTCATTAGGAGCAGTGCCATGACCTTATTCCTGGCAACTGGGTTTTGGTGAAAAATCACGTCCGGAAGAGTTGCCAGGAACCTCGTTGGCATGGCCTAGTCACCACAACTGCTGTGAAGTGCAGAGGTTTCCCCAATTGGGTGCATGCTGCTCGCACCACAGAGTTCAGTGTCCCTTTGATGAAATTACACCACCTCTCCCAGATGCGTCAGTGGTGGTTGAGAGGCCACAGGAGCAGCAAGCTATAGGGGACCAGTCAGAGTTTGAAACAGCACTTAATTGGTCTGAGCGGGTTCTTAGTGAGACGACAAGTGGTATTGGGGATGGAGAGGCCTGTCTCGTGATGGTAAATGAGGAGGAGTCAGACCCTTATTATTATTATTATTCAGCATTTGTTGAGCGCATAGCTACCTGAAGGCATCCCAGTGCTAGCAGCGTCAGGCAGAGCAACCGACGAATGTTTATTGGGCCGTATTCTGAAACAGCCAGGTCTTCAGGAGCTTCCGGAAGGAGAGATGATGAGTCACTGAGCGAAGATGTGGAGGAATGGTGTTCCATAATCTGGTGGTGGTGTATGGGAAGGACCAACCTCCACACCGAGCCCTTTTCGTTTTAGGGACCGATGCTAAGAATAGGTTGGCTGAATGAAGGCATCTCCTGTGGTGATAAAAGGTGATGAGAGAGTGATTGATTGTGGGTCCTTTCCCCCAGAGGGTGATATGAATTTTATTCTTTCGTTAATTGGCAGCCAATGTAACGACTTGAGAGCAGGCTTGGCAGACTGAGTTTTGGGAATAGTAAGCAGCAACCTGGCTGCACAGTTCTGTACGACTTGGAGTTTCCTTATCGTGGACTTCGGGGAACCGAGGTAGAGGGAATTCCCGTAATCTGGAACTAGGGCCTGGACCATGATTCTCCTTGCTAACATAGGAAGGAGAGGTAGGATTTTTCGAAGCAGTCTGATAATGCCATAGCAGGTTGCTGCCAGATTTACTGCTTGGTGGTCGAATTTTAAACACATATCCAGCCAGACACCTAATCTTTTAATCTTACATTTAGGGGTCAGAGGGGGGCCAAGACAGTTTGGCCAGGCCAGTCCAAGATTGGTGATAGAGGGGTTGCCCATGATCATTAGTTCAGTTTTGTCTCCATTGAGCGTAAGACAGGAGTATTCCATCCATTTGGCCACCTTCTCTAGGCAGGGTTCCAGGTCAGAAGGAAGGTTCTGGGAGTGGTTTAGGGCAACCACCAATTGTGTGTCGTTGGCATAAGTAACAATGTTAATCCCGTGTGGCAGGACTAACTCAGCAAGAGGTCTCATGTATACTACATTGAACAATGTGGGGCTCAGTGAAGAGCCTTGAGGTACACCACAGCTGAGCGACAAGCTCTTGGAGGTGCTACCTCCTTCAAAAACCTGGAATGATCTGCCATCTAAGAAGGACTGAAGCCAGGTGATGACGCCACCTGAGACTCCGACATTTCTCAGTCTGTTGAGAAGGATGTCATAGTTGACAGTATCAAAAGTGGAGCTCAGGTCAAGAAGGATAATAGCAACAGCTCCTTCCTGGTCGACGATTTTCTTGGTTTCCTCGACTACTGCCAGAAGGGTGGTTTCCATAGCATGTTGTGGTCAGAATCCCGTTTGAGAGGCATGCAATGGGTTGTGGGTTTCTAGGAACTCAGAGAGAATTATATTGACGTTTTTCTCTAGGATCTTGCTTATCCCAGGGAGAAGCAAGATGGGACGGTAATTACCTAGAACCTCAGGGTTTAAACTTGTTTTTTTTAGCAGAGCTCTCGCCATGGCATATTTCCAGGATGGAGGGACTTGGCCAGTGGAAATAGACAGATTTAACACTTCCAGTAAACTGAGAGTATAGCTTCCTCTGCCTTACGAAGAAGATGGAGGGGTGCCGGGTCGCGAGGAGAACCCGATTTAACCTGGGAGAAAATTTGAGATAGAGTGTCCAAGTTCATGATTGGAAATTCCTCCAGTTGGTGTTCGATGTCGGATGTGGGATTATCTCTTGGGAAATGGTTGTTGGGGCAGAGGGTGCAGGGAAAAGTATTATATGTATCTTGGATTTTTTGGTGGAAGAATTCTGCAAGTTCATTGCAGTGGGCTGGAGTAGGATCAGGTGGTGTCTCTGAAGAAGGGCGCTCCATAAGATTCTTCGCGATGCAGAAGATTTCCCGGGGGCATTAGCTGCGGAGTTGATTTTTGCTTCAAAGTAAAGTGCTTGTGCATTTTTTATTTCAGTTTGGTAAATTTTTATGGACTCTCTGTATTTCTGTTCATTTAATACATTGTAATCTTTCCTTCATTTCCTTTCCAGTCTTTTGCAGGTTTGCTTGAGTTCCTGAAGCTTAGGTGAATACCAGGGAAACACTTTCTCTCTTGCCCTTTTATAGCTAGATTTGCTGGGGATGACTACATCCAAGGAGGACTCGATCCACTGACTAAATATTTCCGTGGCTGCGGTAGGATTGGAATCTAGCGTAGGTCTGGAATTTGTAAGGGCTAGAATCCAAGATTCTAAAGGTAATTTAGCCCATGGACGTTCCCAACTGCAGATTGGTTGACCAGCAGTGATTTGTGTCAGAGTATTCCAACGAATGGGGATTAAAAAGTGATAGGGTCACCAACTAAAAGCTTTTCGTTATTGGAGAAGACTGGGTCTAAGGTATGACCTTTACTATGGGTGGACCATTGACTTTTTGAGTTAGTTGGATGGCTGATAGATCTTGGGTAAGTTCCAAGGCCTCAGTTTTTATAGGGTCCTCTAAATGCAGATTAAAATCCCCTAAAACTGTGAAGTTGGGGGAGGAGCTTGCTAACGTGGCAACAGTTTCTGGGAGGGAGTTAAGGAATTGTCCGCAGGGACCTGGGGGACGATAGATTTGAATTCCTGAGAAGGTGAGAGTGGCAGAGAATGAAATTGCGAAAAGAAGATTTTCGCAGTCTCGGATAAGATCAGGCACAATGCGGCACTTGAGATAATCTTTCAGAATAATAGCAATGCCTCCACCTTTCCTCTTTTCCCCGTCTTTCCTCAGAATATGGTAGCCAGGGGTGGGGTGGGGGGAGGGGTTTGCACAAGGTCAGGTTCAGATTCCTTGTGGAGCGACGTTTCAGTTAAGAACAATACATCCGGTTGTTCCCCTTCAATAAAAAATATAAATCTCAGAGGAGTGTTTGGGTAAAGACCTGCAATTTAGTAAATGCATTTTATAACAAGCATTTGCAATGCAATAGGTCTCGCATTATTAAAGTTTGAGCTATTGGTGTTGCATTTGCAAGAGTTTGAGCTACTGCCATTGTAAACGACAATGCCTTTTATTTATGTGTTTCCAAAAGCTGTATGCGGTGCATAAACACGCCCTTTGTACTTATAGTCCTTGCTTACGAAAAGGAAGGCTGGCAGTAAAAAAGAGGCATAGTTACTGCCAGCGTTGCTTCTCGTAAGCAACGACTGCAAGTACAAAGTGCCTGTTTACGCACCGCTTGGAGGTTTTTAAAATACAGAAATAAAAGGCATTGGTATTTACAATGCCAATAGCTCAAATTCTCGCAAATGCGACACCTATTGCTCGTTTTCTTATTGCGTAGTAGAACCACTCTTTGTGGAAAACAACAATTATGCCATGCCAGATATTCTTACAGGCATTCACAGATATACAAACCTACAATAAGTTTCCTATATTGAGGTTTTGGAATGTTCCGTTTTTTTAAGCACAATAAAGATGGGGGCTGTTGGTGGGGGTTGAGAGGTAACTCCCACCTGTAACTTGTGAGGGCCTGAGCCTGGTGAGGTAGCCTGTCTGCTTTGTTTCACTGTTCTACCAAGGTTTTAGGAACTGTAAGATTCCTATCAACAGCAAGTGATGGATGATCTGTGGCTCAAAACCTAATCCCAAGTAGTAATTGTAATAATTCATTATTATTATTTAGACCGGACTAAATATTGATAATGAATCATTACAATTATTACTTGGGATTCCGCTTTGGTTCGCCCACAGATGAGTGCAAACATCCTTTTGTGTGAATATTAATCCAAAATGAGGGATGAATGCTAGCCACTAAAAAACAAAAGTGTCTGTCCATCCCCTATTTCTCCTTGCTATTTTTCCAGATGTGGTCTGGATGAGATGCCCACAGATTTGCCCGAGCAGCCGGGTGCACATCTGTTTGGTGGGAAGGGATAGCAAAAGATGGTGAGGGCGAGGAAGGAAGTAGGGGGAAAAGTAAGAGTAAAAAGGATAGAGAAGGTTGGGAAGGGATAGCAAAAGATGGTGAGGGGGAAGGAAGGAAGTAGGGGGCAAGGCAAGAGTAAAAAGGATAGAGAAAGTTGGGAAGGGCTAGCAAAGGATGGTGAGCAGGAGGAAGGAAGTAGGGAGCAAGGCAAGAGTAAAAAGGATAGAGAAAGTTGGGAAGGGATAGCAAAAGATGGTGAGGAAGGAAGTAGGGGGCAAGGCAAGAGTAAAAAGGATAGAGAAAGTTGGGAAGGGCTAGCAAAGGATGGTGAGGGGGAGGAAGGAAGTAGGGGGCAAGGCAAGAGTAAAAAGATAAAGAAAGTTAGGAAGGGATAGCAAAAGATGGTGAGGAAGGAAGTAGGGGGCAAGGCAAGAGTAACAAGGGGAATTTAGGGGTCAGATTTGCAAACGTGAGAGTATTAATGCCAAACGCTCTGAATGTATGGCAACAGACCATGTGTAATGTCATATAGATGGATATAGGGAATGAGGGAAGGGATGCTGTGTTTGTTGATGCAAGCTCCTAACAGGCGAGCAACAGGCCATTAAACAAAAGCCAGGCAGCCACAAACTCAGGACGGTGGGAGAGAGATCTGATTTAAAAGACCAACATGAATGGTCTGAATTGGAAATCGTCCCCTCCCCAGAACCTTATCTAGGAGGAGCCACGAGTAACAGGGTGACTTGGAAGCTTTGAGTCAAATACTTAAGCATTGTAGACCACATTGTATTGTACCAGCCTCGTGTGAGAAATGGCACAAAGGCCATTAGGAGCCCTCCCACCCAGAGACACCAGGAGCCGGCAAGAGAAAGCATTTTTCTACAGAGTGCCAACAGAGATGTGTTCTCCAAATAATACCTGGCTGCAACCCAGAACCTTGGAGACTTTATGCTGTGTGCCGCCTTTAAACAGTGTGAAACGCAAAGTGAAAGTACATCTCAAAATTCTGCTGCCCTCGATATGTTGAGTATAACAATTATTAGGATTTATAGTGTAAATGGTGTATCACTGGCACTATATAGTAATTTCATGCGATTCCCCCATTAAACTGATTTCCAACTTCAGAGGCAGCAAATGAGAAGTAACTTCCAGGTTCAAAAAGGTGCGCTTGCTTTCAGCCAAATGGGGATAATACAACACTACTGTACATTAAAGAGAGAACAGGGAAGATTGCAATAGTCAATGGGCAGAATCAACACATTATCAGCAATGAAATGAAAAACGAGGTTGGTAGAGTTCCAACAAATAATGTAGTGTTTCATGTGCTGAGAAAGAAACGGTTAGAAATAAAGTCTGAAGCTCAAGGTAGACTGAGAAGGTGATCAGCAGCAAAGCGGGAAGTTAGATAAAAAGCCTACAGTGCAGGGTTTGAACAATGCTGTTAAAACAAGACAAGCCCGGGAGTGGTGCACGCAGTGAGGTCTTGAACCCACCCAGGATGAAGGATTTCTAAACAACAAAAACACGTGATAATAACGTAATACACTGCACCCATACACACGGAAACCTTCAAGCAGTCAGAGAGAAACACAAGAATATTAACCTTGGTAAGTTATGTTTCCTCATAGGTCAGGAATTCAAAGGCATGACTCAGTTTAGGCCTCACTTAATGCAGTCCTCCTAAATGCCACTCATTTCTTGAGCATTTTGTTACCCAAAATACTAACGTGTTCCTAAGCGCTGTGAATTGTAGCAGTCATACAGAATAGTGCTCCAAGTGCTTTATAACTAGCTCAGATACTATGTAGAAAAGTCATGCGTCCCTGCACTTTCGCCGCTTGTTGGTGCTTTTATCAGGTTGAGAACGTGCTCCATGCCCGTGTTTAGTCAGAATGCAGTGAATCACAAGTGCGCTCCATGCGCGTGTCAGCAAAACATAAATATTCACAACGGTGCTCCTTGCGCTTGCTTACATAAACAGAGCACAGATGTTATGATGGAGCTCCATGCGCGTTTGACCCAAAATACAGGTAATTTCATTTGCGCTCCATGCACGGTTTACTCACCGTTCGGGATACGTATGTGTGATAGATACACGCTCCTAGCACGTTTGCCGAATGCAAGTCGGAAGGTAATAGTACGCGGCTCAGAAATGCTGCTGAAGAGAGCTCCCCAGGAAGGCTAGCGTGATACCTGGGTTCCTCGGACAGGGTCTGGAGACGAAGTAGCGTTGGGTCAGGGGACGCAAGTTAAATATGCGTTCAGCGTGCCATAACCGGAAGTTTAACCACGACCTTACAGGAGTGCTGCAAGCCACCGAGTGCACTGCTAACAAAGTAGCGGTTGCTAGGCGCAATTGCTCCATGCATACGGCCACAGAACGGGTCATGTACAAATAAAGGGTACGGCAAGGGTAACAAGAACGCTGCGTAAGACAACAAGCCCGGGAGTGGTGCGTGAATGGTGTGCGCGCGCAACAACGAGGCGAACGCACGTTCGCTTCATTGTTAAATCGCAGCTTAGGAAATGTGTGGTTTCTTAAAGTAAACGTAGGTGCGCGCGCCACATAGGAGCGGGGGCTAGAAAGCGCGGCAGCAAAAGCGAGACGAACGCGCGCTGCTGCGCGTTCTGGCCACCGTCGGGAATGGGCGCGGCAAAGGCGGGACATGCACCCGCCTTTGCCCAATAGCGTGCCGTTTTTCACAAACAACGCACGCTACAGCCAATGAGGGCTTCAGAAAACAAACCACACGCACGAGCGTGTAGGTCGTTTTCAGAAGCCCTTTCTAGAGGTCTGCGCTGCGCGAGCAGTGCTGCGCACTGCAACGCTAGGCGCGAGACCTAAAAATGGGGGGTCATCACTTTTGGCCGACTCCTTGGGGCAGGGCACTGACTGAAAGAGCAGTGAATGCACGGGGGGCGTTTATTAGGCAGATAGAGTGAACGCATTTGTCTTTGCATGGAGTCTGTAACTGAAGAAGTTGACTGGAAGAGTATACAAATTTACTTTCAGAAAAAGAGGCAAGGGGTTCTGGCTCCTGGCTCCGGAAGGGAGCGGATGGGTGCAGACGGGCTTGCCTTTGGCTTAATGAAGGAACTGATGGTGTACAACCGTGAGTGACAGCATGAGAACGCTGGCCCAGGAGGCAGGAGAGAGGGAGACTGAAGTTGTCAACTGAATGTGAACTTCCAATTATTCCTGAGATGTCTGAAAAATCTGACCCGAGTGGTGACAAAGGTGGGGGGCCTGCTTGAGGAGGTTGAAGACACAGAGGGTGTCTTGCAGAGATATTCTTCCCCTGAATAAACTTATCTGGCTGCACATAACCGGGGGGGGGGAATTTCGATGATTTTGGGACAATAGTGGAAATTCATCTGCTTTTACCTGACTTTCCGTATCAATTACATTTACTATTCAACCTTCCTATTCCGACAAGAGCTAGTCATGTGAGACATGTTGTCCTGAATATGTTCGATTTCCCTATGCTGGATCCCAGTGAGTTTCTGGTGGAAGTACATGAACTATGACATTCTCTTATGGAAATAATTTTCGATAGAATGTTTGTCACTGCTAGATTCTGGAACTAACTGCTGTTGATAAGAGACTTTGTGGGTTGTTGGAAAGGGATAAGAAGATTGCTTAGGTCCAAACTGAAGAAGAATAAATTTAGGGTTGCTCTAAGAAGAACATGGAGTAGGGTAAGTAAGGGAAGTCTCACGAAGGTTGTACATAACACTGTTGCAAACTGCAAACTTTTGGTTTTGCTTTTACACAGGTGGAGACCAACAGAGAAGACTCTGCTGGTGCTATTCTCCACCCATTGGTCAGACTTTAGTGAAGTTATGGAAAATAACCAATACTTCTGTAGATATAGATACATAGTAGGGATTACCTTCTTAATTATAGTTTCAGTATTAATTTAGTTGCTTGTATGGCTTTATTCCCCTGCATCTAAAGCTGTATGGGAGAAGGTTAAGCCTAAACCTAAATCATCACTTATAGCTGATTGAAACATTTATTCATTAGATGATTCAGACTTACATACCGATTTATCTAGAGGAGATTACCTAGGGCTATATGCATACACTAGCTTGCTTCATGAATATGTCGATACCATGGACACAAGGGATTGCTACATTTGTATGCAACTGCCTGCGTCAGTGGCTGAAGGCATCACTTACCATCACATACCCTTAACGTATTGTATTTCTTGTAGTCGGATACTGAGTCTTTTTTACAGGTAGAGCCTTTATCAGTATTCTTATTCAAATTATGATTTAGTTCTTTCAGAAGTTCCTATGTTGAAACCTTTAAGTCAACATGCATATTCCCAAATAAGCGACACTGTTCGAAGATACTTTGACCCTGTTAAAACGTTAGATGCAGCTTATGCCCATCAACATGATCTAACTTGTTTGGTGACTGATGTTGAAAAGAGAATCATAGATTTAGTAGAAGATAGGTTCTGAGCAGCATTAGCTAATGTCACTGGATTGACTAAAGTGCCCAAATGGTCACCAGAGGAGATGAATCATCAGATGGCAGGAAATACAGGAGCATTATCCTTAGATTGGCAACATACAGGGAAATTGTGTATACAAAATAACAAGAACGAGCTGAATACCATTGTGACCACAGGAAGAACATATCCATCTGGCAACATCCATCTCTGCTTCCCTGACTTATCAATCCAACATCCCTCATCGTTCAATTGTGCTGTACTTTCTTGCCACATTGCTAATTCCTCTATTGTGGCCTCACTTTGTATCTCCTTCACATTCTCGAGTGTATCCTCAAACATGGTACCTTCAGGCACCCACCGAGCGGGACCTGCTACAAACATTCTTTTCATTTTAGTCCGGGCTGTTTCCTTAGCTGTCTGATCTGCAAAAGCATTTCCTCTTCCTACATCATCAGTAACTTTCCGGTGGGCACTACACTTTACTATGGCCAATTTCTTAGGAAGTGTCAAAGCAGGCAAAAGTCTCAATATAAGGTGACCATGCTGAATCTTTGTGCCATGCGAAGTGAGAAACCCTCTCTCTGCCCAGAGTCGCCCAAAGTTATGTGCGACCCCAAAGGCGTACTGGCTGTCAGTATAAATATTGACAACTAGTCCCTCCCTCAATTCGCAAGCTCGTATTAAAGCAACAAGCTCAGCAGCTTGGGCAGACTGAAAAGGAACTTGTGATGTTTCAACTACTGTATACAATATAGTAATAGCATACGCAACAGTTGTAGTGCCATCTGGTAATTTAAAACAAGAGCCATCGACATATAGTTCCCCTTGTGGGTCAGATAAGGGAATATCAGTCAGGTCTACCCGTCCTTTCGTCTCTTCTTCCGTCCGGAAGATCCAGTCATGATTATCAATCTCATCGCTCTCAGAAGGGAGGGGCAGTAACGTGGCTGGATTCAGAGTGGCACATCTTTCGATCGTGATGTGTTTAGCGAACAATTTTAATTCATAGCCAGTCAGACGCGCACTGGTGAGGTGCTGTCTCTTTGTCTTATTCAAAAGTGTATCCACAGCATAGGGTACCATGACTGTGAGATCAAGTACGAGTCCAGCTGATTGTCTTATTGAGACAGCCACAGCCGCGACTGCTCTTAGACAGCTCGGGAGGGCTTGTGCGACAGGGTCAAGAACGGCAGAGAAATAAGCACACGGCCGTTGCTAATCTCCAATTTTTTGTGTTAAAACAGAAAGCGCACAACCAGCCATCTCGTGGATGAACACCACAAACAACTTGTTATAATCAGGGGTGCCAAGTACTGGAGCTGAACAAAGCACAGTTTTCAATTGCTCAAAAGACTGCTGACATTCAGGCGTCCAAGGCAGGGGCTCATACACATCTTTAGTGGTTAGTGCAAGCAAGGGTTTTATTAGTAAAGAGTAGTTAGGTATCCACTGCCAACAGTAGGAAGTGATACCTATGAAAGCGCCACATCTTTCTGAGTCTGTGGGATGGGCATTTTAACAATGGTACTGATACGCTCAGGGGTCAATCACCTACCCTCTGTCGACAGTAGGTGACCTAAATGGGTGACCTCCTGTCGACAATACTGAAATTTAGAAAGAGAAACGTTATGTCCATGCTGAGATAAATGTAGCAATAGCTTAACTGTGCTGTATTTACAAGCTTGTTCGGTATCGGAAGCAATAAGGAGGTCGTCAACATACTGCACCAATACATTACCTGTGGGAAGCGAAAAGGAATCCAAATGACCTTTTAATGCCTTGCTATAAATGCTCGGACTCTCTGTATAGCCCTGAGGAGGTCGACAGAACCTAAAGCTTCTAACAGCTAGGGTGAACCCAAACAGCTATCTGCTATCTGGATGAATAGGAATACTGAAGAACGCATTTTTCAAATCAATGACAGAAAAGAATTTAGCGGCGGGAGGAATCATAGTCAAAAGAGTAGTAATGTCAGGGACCACTGGAAACTGGGGAACCACTATTTTATTAACCTCACGCAAATCAATCACAAAACGATAGACGTCGTCATGGTCATCAGATGAACCCGAAGGTGTCCGTTTAAGAATGGGAAGAATAGGGCTATTACAAATATTGGCAGTTATCTCTTCAACCACTCCCTTCTTAATCAAATCCTGAATAATTTGCAATAAGGCTCGCTCTCCTGCCTGTGGTATTTTATACTGAGGGATAGGCGCATCTTTGGACAAACACTGTTTTGCACCACTACATCTGGTCCCATTATCATATAAACACCTGCTGGGGAACAATAAATAGTAGCATGCAGTTTCTTCAACAAATCCAGACCTATCAAATGTTCACCACAGTTGGATGTAAGCAAGAATGGTGAATCCACAGTGAAAGGATAAATAGTCAATGCAAGGGGTCTTGAAATGGGGCTTACAACCGGTATACCAGAAAAACCTACTGAAACATTATTATGGCCAGACAGAGCCGCCCCAGGGACCATATTTCGAGAAACAGAACTTTTCGTCGCACCTGTGTCCACCAAAAATCCCTTAGTCGAACCTTGCAGTTCCGCTGTTACATAAGGATCACGGTAGTCTACTGGTATCGGAACTGGTCCCCCACTCTGTCCCTGGCTGTCCTAGCTGTAAGACATCCCTGTCACTTCCTCCATATCATAATCATCATGATAGTACTGTCCATCCGGAGGGTCATCAAAATAATTATCAGAACGACCATGTGAGGCTGCGGCACTCTGTGCCCTATCAGCTCCACCAGCTCCACGACCCCGTCCACGGGAACCTCATCCTCTAGGGACTGCTACCTACTGCAAAAGCACAGGATACTTGCTACGCCAATGTCCCTCTTCCTTACAGTACGCACACTGATTCGGACCCAAAGGCGTTGTATTTGGCTGCCTACTAGTGCGTGGAAGCTGTCGGGCAGGACCACCACATCCTCTACCATTCCATCTAAAAGCCTGCTGTAACAACACCTTCGTCTTTAAATCCTTATGTCTTTTCTCTGTCTTCTCCTTTTCCTCATTATCCCTATGCTCATAATACTGTGCCATATTCAAAATAAGAGAGGGGGAAGAGGTGGACCAAGTACTTTCAGAGGCCTGTAAACGAGTCGCAATTTCAGGAAGCAGATTAGAAACAAATCTGTTAACAAACAACCGAACACTTCCCTCAACAGACAAATCCTGCCCAATGTAATCCAAAAACGTACCTTCAAACCGGGTGAAAAAATCAGACACACTATCATCTTTCTTTTGTCGATAAGCCGACAACTTATCCCAATCCACTTTTCTCTGTGGAATAAGAGAATGCATATATGTAATGATGCGGCCTGGCAATGCTAAAATTTCTGCTCGGGGCTTATCACCTGGTTTTCTTTCCTGGTCCCATGCTTTAATTTGATTCCAAGTACCCCCCAACTCAGGAACATGGTCTTGAGTATGCACCTGTCTCCAAATATCAACCAGAACAAGAAGACCGAAAAACATTTCAATATCAGCAAGAGTCATGACAGTAGAAGAGGCAGCTTCAGTCAATTCTTTATAATATGCAGTAGGATTTTTCCTAGGGACTGGCAAATGAGTTTTAAGAGATAACACCTCACTTCTTTTCAACGGAGTATAAACCCATTGTTCTTGAAACCGGGCCACCACTGCCGCTCGAGTAACATTACGGCGCCCATCTGTTAACTCTGGTATCTCTGGGTGATTTATAGGATGAACCTCTCTCATCGGAAACTGAGACACCGACCTGGGACTTTTCTCATGCAGTCTTCCCCTATAAGCTATTATTGTCGTAACATTAGCAAAGACTTGTTCTGGCCCCAGTTCGCTAATATACACTCGATCTCTAATGTCATATAAAATTTGAGGTGCTTTGCTTCGAAGTACTGTTGCCAAAGACCAATCAAAGTAGCGGACATATGTTTAAGGGCATGCTGCTGTACAAAGGGCTCAAAATCTCTCATAGTTGCCCAGACATCCTCTACACTATAGATAGGATTACGGGCCCATTGTGCAGCCTCATTGGCTATTACCTTTTTCTCTTCATCTCCCACATCAGATCGCACTAACGGTCCCATGCGCTCCTTAAATTTCGTTCAATCCCAATCCTCAAATCCACGTACTGGTGTCCCACTACTTACTAATGTCGGAGGATGGAAAACCACAGTGGGAGAGGCAACAGAAGTAACAGGCACAATCGTCGCTGAGGGTTTTGTCGCAAGGGAAAGAGCTGGCGAAAGGGACGCTGAGACAATAGAGGTGGCAGGGGTACTAACAGTCACCGTTGCCACAGACGGCAAGGAAACAGAAGGAAGAGGAGGAGGAGGAGCTGATGCCACATCCGTTGCAATAACAGCAGTAGATACAGGGACAGAGACAGTGGAAGCAACCGTGACGGGCGGCTGTGAGGGCACCGGAACAGTGGGATATATTCTTTGCGGGCATATAGAGGCGGGGGTCGAGCATCTGACAATTCTTCCACAAAAATGTCATCTTCTTTCTGAACCAAATATGATTTATCAATTTGTAATCGAAACCTTCTATCTTCACATTCAACACTTTACTGTTTTTCCCTATCATATGCTACAGCCTTCTGAGTCAATGTCTGCATTTTCCCTTTCCGGGCCTCCTTTTCTGCCTTGAATCGCCTTTGTCTAGCTGCTTTCTGCCATGTTCTAAGGGAATCAAACATAGACTGCCTACTTCGTCTCTTAAACAACTGATCCTGTAAATACTCAAATCTTTTGTTCATCAAAAGTGCCCGTCAACGGCCACTGCAATCGGGATTGGCCCTCGTATATTTGTGCCATAATGTACTAAAAAAATTAGGGCCAAGATCATGCTTCACATACATATCAATATTTGGAGTGCCTTCTGGAGGCGCCGGCTGAGCTTCTTCCAATCGAGCATCTGTAGAACAACAGCGACAGCACAAAGAAAACAACTTGCTGAATCCAGGCATTTTTCAAAAGAAAACAAGTTCACTATTAATGCCCGGCAAAACAATTGCAAATGTTTATATTCAAAAGACGGTCCTTAGACGTACCAAATATAAACCCAAATGGTACCATATCCACAAAGAACCAAAACAAACTCACCTGATATATGCAGGTCAAACAAATTGATTCTCCACTGCCGACTCTTCAGACCAAACGGTCAAATCCAAGGGGTTCACCGTTCAGGACTCCAGTCGGGATGACCACTGGGCGAGGCACCGTCCGGCGGGACAGAAGGGGCAGCTGCGAGTACCAGGAACTCTTTCGTTCAGGGATCCCTGATCCGTCCGTCCGACCCGACGATGGCCTCGACCTCCCCCCGTCCGCGGAAGAGGATGGGTCACTCACCCGAAGGAGTCCCTGTTCGGGCGCCAACTGAAGGAAGTGGCCCGATTAGGGTCACCTGGGTCACTCACGACCACCTCTCAGCCTTCCATACCAAATGAAGAGTCGCTCAGAGCGGAGCCCTGTCTGCCAAGTCGCTTAGGAGTGCTGCAGAGGGTCTGACATCAGTAAGCATAACGATACATTATGTACACTTCGAAACCAATGAAAGCACGCCCACCATGGAATTTTCCAGAGAGATGCAGCTGGACAGTAAATTACAAAGGAGTAAGTTTTGATTCTGAGGCCGGGCACACATTATCTACTATTCAAGGTCACTCTGCCTGTACCCGCCACTAGACAAGTGGGAGAAGGCTTACATCTAAAGGAAAGGTATGCGCTAAGAAGAACAGTGCATTCATTAGTGTAGCAAAACTCAGCTCCGAAGAAACATAACCTAGAGAAGGCCGTTTCTCGGAAATGGCAAAGGATGGCTTTCAATCATAATACAAAATGGCGCCATACACAAAATGGCGCAGCGAATGCTAACTTACGTAAAACAATGCGAAAGCATAATTTTTTATTCCAACAGCGATATCACTCCTTTGACTACGGTAGGGAGGGAGTACAGTAGGGCGATGAGTTTGATTAACTTGGTGCCAAGACCTATGCAAGCGAGGAGAGCAAATAAATATGCCCATTCGAGCGAATCGAATGCCTTAGTGGCATCTAAGAAATTTGCCGCTGCCTTCAACTGTGGGTCCACCTTTTGCATTGTGGCGAAGAGCATTCGCAGGTTGTGAGAAGTAGCCCTGCCGGGGACAAATCCACATTGGTCCGGGCGCAGCACCGTGGGCAGCAGCGGGAAGAGCCGTGCGGCGATGAGCTTGGCCAGTATCTTATTCTCTACATTTATCATGGACAGCGGCCGATATGAGTCGCATCTCAAGGGGTCTCTATCTGGTTTCAATATTGTGATGATTAAGGCCTCACGGAGCGAAGGGGGGAGCATTCCCCGCTCCACTGATTCCTCATACATGTTGATAAGGTGGGGGGCAAGCAGGCCAGGATATTCGTTGTAAAATGCTGCCGTCGGGCCATCAAGGCCAGGGGTCTTGTTCTTGTCTCCCGGCAAAGCGCATATGGTTCAGATCACCTCCTCTGTGAGCGGTTCATCTAGGTAGGCTCTATGCCCCGCCTCCAGCCATAGCAGCTGTATAGCGCAAAGAATTACGCAAGCCCAGGGGATGCTGTTTCTTGTTGAGCATGGTAAAGGAAGGAGTAAAAGGAGACCATTGCGGATTGTATGGCCTACTGACCCACTGCCAATTCATCGTCAGCCATGCGAAGCTCTGGGATGTAGTCACTGGCCCAGGGTTTCCGAAGGAGCCCCGTCAGATTCCTTCCTGCCCGGTGCCCCTCACCGTACCGTCTAGCTCTTGCTTCCCTGCCTAGGAGTTGGGATTCGCGTGTGGCTGCCTCGTGGAATTGGTCTATTTTCTCTCTAATTTTGTGAAGCAGATTTCTGTTGTGGCTAGTATAGAACACCCATCCTAGCGCCTGTATTTCATTTTCCAGGTGCTTATGATCGTCCCTGAGTGAGCGAAGCACACCCGCCTGCTTGGCGATGCATTCTCCCCGAATGACCGTTTTGAATGCCTCCCAAAATGTCGAAGAGGAGTCGACTGTGCCTTCGTTGAGCGAGAAATATTCAGTTATTTACTGTCTGATAGCTTCTCGAAACGCTTGGTCATGCAACGCCCCCGGCGGGAGTCTTCATCTGAACGCCCTGGCTGGATATTCAGGGATCTCCAGTGTAAGCAACACTGGGGAGTGGTCCGAAAGGGTCCAAGGTAAGTGTAATGCTTCGGCAGCCCAGGCCACTGCATCACGAGAAATCAGCCAGTAGTCGATCAGCAACCAGGAAGGCCCAGCGGACGACACACATGTGCTCTGCAACCCTTGAGGGTGTCTGTGATGCCAGACATCTATCAGGTCCCCGTCTGATATTATGGCCTGCAGTTGTGCTGTGGCTTTGGGGTGGGGACAATGCAAGTCACCCGATCTGTCCGTTCTAGCGTCAAGCACAACATTGTAATCCGCTCTCCACGCTATCGCGCCCGATCCAAGGGAGTCCGTCAACCTCAAAATGTCTGCAAAGAAGTCAGGATCATCAGTATTGGGACCATATATCGAGATCAGTCGAAGTGGATGCCCACCCAGTAAACCAGAAAGCATTACATAGCGGCCCATTTTGTCGCAAATGGTAGTGCGTGTGCGCCAGTGCAACCCCTTCTTGATGAGAATGGCCACCCCACGGGCATAATTTGAATCGCATGCAATGTGCCGCTCACCGACCCAGCCTGCCCGCAGGTGCCCACTCCTGTGCTCAGTGAGATGCAGCTCCTGTAGGAAAGAAATATCTACCCTGTGGCAGTCTAGCTGTGCAGCAACCATTCTCGCCTTGCGCATATCATTCAGACCGTGGACATTCCATGTGATGCACTTAACTCTGGTCATGGTACCTTGTCTACCATTCTATCTGCAGTTGCCCCTGGATGTGGTGAGTGTCTAGTAGCTCGGGGAGGGTGAAGTGAGGGAAGGGGAGGGGAGGAATGGCACATCAAACAATCAGTTTCAAAAACTACCCTCAACAGGGCCCATCCCCCACCCACTCCAGCCCCCCAAACAGGCTGTGCAGAAAACCCAGTCATCCCACGTTCCCAACCAAGAACAAGATATATACAAAAAAGGGGTATCATCGAAGGGGGGAGAAGTCTAGGAGCCGAACGTGCCATCCAGTAGATATCGGGCAGCGGGACAGGGGTCACATGAAAAAGCAGCCGGACTTTGTATGAGTCAGATAGCTGCATTCAGCAGCAACAGATTTCCTCAACACCACAAAAAAGGGATACACTTAGGGAGAGTCATTGTCCAACAGTGCAGCTCTGGCCCTTTCGGCTGGGACTGTATCAGCAGATATTCATGGGACTTCAGTGCCGCGCGTGTTTAGTCGTTGGCGCTGGTGCGATTTGGTTCCTCCGCATCGCTGCTCGGGTGTTCTGTATTCTTAGCCAGCCACAGATCTTTCACAAATTGGGGTGCGCTCTTCAGGTCTGTAAAGTATGTGGTCCGTCCTGCATGGAAGACTCGCAACTTTGCCAGGTACAGTAAGGAGTATTTAACATCCATTTGTTGCAAGGTGCGTTTTACTGCCCTTCTAGCTGCTTGTACTGCTAAGGTAAAATCCGGATAGAAGGACACTGGGGTCCCCTGATACACCACATTTTGTATGTCTCTGGCTAGCCAGAGCACCGTATCTCTGTCCCGGTAGTTCAAGAGGCGCTCAATGATTGGTCTGGCTGGTGCTCCCGGCGGGGGCCAAGGGCCCAGAGATCTGTGTGCTCGTTCCACAATACACACGGGTGACAGTGATGCTCCAAAAAGGGCACACATTATTTCCTCTACATAGTCCTCCACTCGCGACATTGCGGTTGATTCCGGCACCCCTACAATTCCCATATTGTTGCGGCACGATCTGGCCTCCAAATCTTCATTTTTTTGTCTTATCACCTCCAGTACCTTTTCCATGCCAAGAAGCTTTTCTCGGATGGTTCCTCCTTCATCCTCCAGCACGGAGGTGTGCTGTTCTACTTGTTCGAGGCATTCTTCGTGTTTCGTCACTTTCTCCTTGAGGCGGTCGAAGCTGTCCGACAGCGAATCTGTTTTGTTGCCAACCCCTGCAGTTCCGGGTGCCTCCTTCAGCTGTCCGCAGGTCCCGTTGCGTCACGTGTCGTAACGACCACCGGTGAGGCTGGAGCAGACTTCTTTGTTCAGTTGTGGCCTCCAGCAGCGCCCAGCTTCCCCTTCAGGGACGCGATCAGCGCGGGGCTTTCATGTGGGGTTTCCAGTTCCCGTTCGGCAGTCACCCGAGGCAGGCCTTCGCTTTGCTCGCCTCCAGGGCCAGCGATCTGTGTTCCGCTGCCCCGCCTCAGTCCACAAGCAGCCTTCCATCTCTTCACTGGCGTCTTCCGACATCGGCGCCACGCCAGGCCGCTGCTTTCTCGCCGCGTGGAGTGGCCCTCTTCAGCAGCACTTCGTTAGGCCAAACCTCTGCACCTCCGGCTGTCAGTTGTTTGCGGCATTCTCCGGGGGGCTAACGGCTTCGGAACCACATCAGTTTGGTTGCTGGGCACTACGATATATTTCCCGGTTAACTTGAGGTGTTAGTGCCGGTGGCAGCGCGGGATAGCTGTCAGATTATCTGTCCCGACTTTGGGGCCTCACCATAAGGCGGCCATCTTGGTGTCGGGCTCACTAGCGCCCCCGAGAAGGTGTATATTATAACCGCATTATGCATCGAGTTTTCTATAACATATTGCATTATATGCCTCTGACATATTGTTTTTCCTTCGAGATTATGGGACGGACGTCCCGAGAGTGACAAGACTCTTAGAGGGGTTTGCTGCTCTGTTGGGCCTACGCATGAACTGGCAGAAAACCAGTCTGTACCTCCTGTGTGAGACCCTGGAAGTCCCACCCTTTGCTCGGGGAGTCTCAATTTGATAACTGCCACCCTTCAATATCTAGGTGTGCAGCTCTATCAAACTGAGAACACCTTACTAGATGGTCACCTAGGCATGGCACTGTCTGTACACCACGGATCAATGCGCATCGGGAAAATTCTCCCTATCTCTGTGGTGGGGCGAATAGTGATTGCCAAGATGGTTGTACTGCCCCAAGATGGTTGTACTGTCCCAGTTCTAATATTATTTTGCCATGCTCCCTGTCGTGATCCCTGTTCTAAATTCAAGGAGATGCACTCCATGCTTGTGAATCTGATTATGGGGAAGGGCCTCTGCCAGGTCGCCCTAGTGAAGCTTCAGCATCCAGTTCAGGTTGGAGGGCTGGCTACCCCCGACTTTGAGGTATACTATCTGGCGAGCACAGTTACAATGGGCGTTCAGGTAGGTAGATGCTGAACTACGGGTTGCACTGTTTGTAGAGGGGAACACGCCAGTACTCCCCTGCTTAATGCAACTCCTGCCGGAGTCTTGAAAGGTCCGGGCAGAGCCCTGTATGCTGCAGCCAGTGGCCAAGCACTACTGGGTGCAGTACTTACAGAAAGAGGGTGTACCCACTCCCCATGACCCTCAGTTGCCCCTCCGGTGGCTAGTATGCTTCCTACCAGAAGTCGTGGCTCACCAATTGGAAGAGTGGGCGGCTATGGTACTGGTGACACTCGGTGATGTGTATGGCTTCAGGATTCTGCTGCCCTTCGAGGACCTGCAGACGACTTATGATTTGCCGACAGGTAACTCCCTCTTCCATGGCGCGGTCACCCGAGTGCTGCAGCAACAATGGCGATGGGCAGGAAGAGCCACCCTCTCTGCAGGTCTGCCATGTCTTGTGCACGTGCTCAGGTAAACACAAAGCGGTTACGGGCCTGGATGCGGCCCTCTGGGAGGACACAGGCATTCCCTTTACCACCCTCAAAACACCTAAGTGGCCGATACCAGTACTCCTATCGCAGACACAGACTGAGTTAAAATCCTGGCTTAGAAACCCTGGGTTTTAAATTGATAAATTTGTATTACCTGCATAGAGCGTACCTCACTCCTGCAAGGATTAACACATTTTTCCCAGGCACTGGCTTGCGGTGCCCTAGGTGCAACCTGGTGGACGCTGACATGCACCATATGGTATGGAGTTGTCTTCAGATGGACGAGTTCTGGATGGGGCAGTGGCCCTGATTACAGAGGTCACGAACCACGCACTGTCTGCGGAGCCTGCGGAGCCTGCGGCCTGCCTGTTATGGGATGTTCCAGAGACCGGCTAAACACAAAGTTACTGCATGGTTTATAGACATAGCAATAATTCTTGCAAAACAACAGATCATAATTAATTGGAAAAACATGCGGGCCCACAGATTTCCAAATGGACAGGGGAGTTGTGGAAATGGGCAGAGTATGAGGGCGCAATCTTAATCGAGAGAACAAGAGGGGACAATGCTCACTGGAGGTAGCCCGTACATGTAATGTGTCAATAGAGGATCTGCGGCCTGAGGTGGAGCCTTGGAGACTGCTTCCACAGCAAATGCCCAGGGAGATGATGGCACGTAATTACCTCCCCGGCCTCCCCCTTGCTTCCCTTACTTAACAGTGCCACCTCCAGAGACAAATGACCCATGCAGCTGCTCACTTTTGAGTAAATTGATAAGATTGCTACCTTCAGACTAAGCTTTGGGGTGGAGGAAGGGGGGGTTGGTTGTCTTGACCGGTTGCAGAGTATGTTGCATCACCGATATGCCTTGTACTATGACTGACTGTGAGAAGTTGGCCTGGTATATGATGTCCACTAATTAAAGTGGGCACCTTGCACCAGTCCAAACAACCCTTATGGTGATTTAAGAGGTCAAAGATAACCTTATGAAAGTTATCCAAGTGGTAGCTGTGGAGAGCTGCTTTCAGGCTTAGTCTTGAAGGAATGTTAAGCAGCTTGTTTTACCAGAATGCAACCTTATTGTATTGGTTAAATGAAAGGAGAACCACACAGTAGTTATAAGAATATATATTTATTATTATAACACCTTAAATACCTCATATTATCTGCTACACGCAGATAAACACAAAGCACACAATACTGTAGTACAGAAACAATCGTAAGTAGCACTAATACACAGTGGGCTCCCGGGGGAGACCAAACCATATACTAAAATAGTGGTATAAGAACCACGACTCGAGTCAAGACAATGTCTAGAATGTGTAGAATCGCTGGGACCCCAAGAAACCACCCAAGGTGAGTAAGTAGGGACCCCATGGAGGACGAGTGCAGTGTGGAACACGACCTCGTGCTATGTATAATTCAATGAGAGAGCCGCGGTTACAATTTTAAAGTTAAAGGACCCTTCCCAGTGGATTACGAGGAAACCCTTTGGAACATAGAAGGTTGGAGAGCCATCCCACCTGTGGATACTGAAGTACTAGAGTTAGCTATCCCAGGGAAGCCGGGTGCATAGGTCTGAAGTGGCATCGGAAACCGCCGTAGTCCTCAATGGGAGTCTTCAAAGAAATGCCACTGCTGGAAAGGTGAAAATTGTCCGGTGGAATCCGCAGGTGGATTCTTGATGGAAGGAACCTGAAAGCAGAGGGGACAGAGTCTGGGTCACTCAGGAGTGACCAGGGGCTTGGTAGATGAATGCCCATGGATGTCGGGTGCTTCAGGTGCGAAGAAGGAGACCTTGACTCTACAGCTGCAGGGACCAGGAGACGTCGAGGATGACCAGGAGTCAGATACGAGCTGTCCCAGAAAGGATGTCAAGTGCTGAGGGGTCGGTGTCCATCGGGAGCACCAAAAAGCCTTGGCAACAGCAACCCACAAAGAGGGTCAAGAAAGGTTATGGTCTGGCCCAGCAAGGTCCAGAGGACTCACCACGGCAAGGGGAGTCAGGGCCGGTTTGGAGCAACCAGGGGAACCCAAAAAAAATCAAGATTGTCTCTCAAATGGACCCATAAGCCAAAGGCACAGGAGTCGCGAGGGGACCTCTAGCAGTTTCACCAAACAACAGATTGCAGAGCACAGAGTGTAAGGAAGCCAAAGTCCTTGGTACGAAATGTGCGCAGAGGTTGGGGCTATTGACAGCCCAATGCACGAAGTTGGGTAACACCAACAAGCATATGCACTTGCAAATGTACGCCGTGCACAGGGGTTCAGGTTATGCGGTCCCCATGAGGGATACTGGCCTCAAACTTGGTGAGAAGGCAGCTCAACCTAAAGAAACATAGGAACCCACCTCCTGTGTTGCTGCAGCCTTCGGAGTCTGCAAGAGCTCAGGATCAGCAGACCAGTCAGTTGCGTTTTGGTGCCTGCGTATGCAGGGGAGTGACTCCTTCACCCCAAGAGAGATACTTCAGTTGTCCTTGATGCTCCACAGGTCCTGCACGGAGCCTGTATGGTGCACAGGCACAGACGATGCTTTGGACAGAGAGGGAGACGAAGTCAGGCCCAGTTGAAGTCCAGCGAAGTCCAGAGTGTCCAGACGGTCGAAGGTCAGTGGTTTCGTGTTCAGAATCTTGTCCACGTCGAATCTAGGGTCCTACAGTCAGGTAACCGTTTTGCACCCACGGGAGAGGGTTGGACAGATTCAGGGGACCCTCCTAGGGGAGGGTCTGGACAGAGGGGTGGTTAAACCCATGTCCTTTGTCAAGTTTCGCACCAGAGCAGGAGCCAACGGCTCCCTGAACTGGTTTGAACTGGACTATGCACAGGGACACCAAATGTGCCGATCATGCAGACTTTCAGGCACTTTGGAAGTGCACCCACCCAGCTCCAATACACTAAATCCTGTCTGGGAGGTGGTCCCTTCAGGATTGTTAAGGCCTGCTATAGGGGTAACTTATAGGTTTTAAGAGTAGTGACCTATAGATATAGTAAACCTATATCTATCGTAAGTGGTGCATGCACCATCTTACACAGGCTGCAATGGCAGGCCTGTAGTTCCATTTTGCATGGCCTCTCATGGGTGGCATAATACATGCTTCAGCCCATGGAAGGCCTCTGGGGTACCTATGCCCTGGGTACATGTGTACCATACACCAGGGACTGACAAGGGTACCCCAGTATCCAATCTGGAGTGTACCAAAGTACATGCATAACATTTTAAAGAGAAAGCCGATAGACTGGGGACCTGATTAGCAGGATCCCAGTCAGACTAGTCAAAAACAGTGTAACATCAAACAAAAAGTGGGGGTAAGCATAAGAAGCAGATCCTACTTTCCTACACTGACCTTCTTCGTGAGTTCGGAATGTTTTACCCACTGATTTGTCACTGATTTTGTATTGTGAATATAATGAAACTACCAATAAAATGTGTTGCCAAAAAATTTGTTCAGGTTAGCAATGACAGTGCAGTGGATGTCCCAATGGGTGCTGCCGTTCAGTATTCTCTTAACAACTGTAGCCACTGCATCTACTTTCTACAGTATGCTAGGCACTTTGTAGTATGACAATTAATCTATGTTTGTAGTTATTTTTAAGGACCATTTGCCAATGGTTTGCCTTGCTAAAGTGCACTGAGTAGAAGATCGGGGAAAACAGAAAGTTAACCAGTCTGGGGAAACCACAGACAAAAATGTTTTTCAAGGACTTCTTTAAATCAATCACATGTTTATGTGGCGTTAATCCAGCAGTTAATCACATATCAATATGATATAAATGAGTTAGCAAATGGTTGATAGGCACACTTTAATTTGTAAATGTATATTTCTATGAGTGAATACTAAGCTTAGATTAGCAGAGCATAATACATAACGTTTCAGATTTTCACACCTTTTCTATGAAAAAATACAGCATCTATACCTATAGTCTATCCTAAAAATACATTACGTGTCTTCTTTGCCACTACTAAATGAGGACAACACAGTTTCTTATGTACATATATTTTGATATATTTAAAAACTTTAGTAACTATGTTATTATGTTTAAAGTCACAGGCTTAAACAGACAGAATAACACTAACATAGTTACAGACAGTGATGAAGGATTGCCTATCCAACAGGTCTATCACTCTATAAGATAAAGAAGCACATTTTTTCATGACTCTATAAATAAATGTATTCACATTTACTGTGGCTTATACTGAGGATACATGAAAGCAACATCATTATTGTATACCTTGCGTAAAAGATTAATGTATTCTTTTGTATTTTTTAAACACAATCTCCATATTATTTATTTAACTATATGCTTGGTATGTTTTGTTTTTATAAAGTATGTCCTAAGATTGTGCTTTTCATGGTGCAGATAGAACTGTGAATGTATGCAATGTACATATTTTCATATATAGCTAAAGGAAGAATATATATTAATAGAAGAAGAGAAGTATAAATTATGTGTGTTGATGTGAGCACAATAAAATGTATTCATCTTAACCACAGAAAATACTAGGGTTAATTCAATGAAATGTTTTGAAAATGAAAATGGTGTTGTTTGTCATCATATTTGCCACCTTGACCATAAAAATTAATATATATTACATTACCTGCAGATGAATCTTGTCAAGTTCAGATTTTAAATTCCCAGGAAGTTACTGTGTCAGTACACAAATGTTACATTTATTTAGGAATGTGTAACATCCTTCAAGTAACAGACAATGCCTAATTGATTTACAGAGAGAGAGAGAAGGACATAGTTAGTTTTAAAATATACAATAATCTTAATGCGAGTTAATGCTAATCCTTATTATAAATCACACATTATTAAATGGCAATCTAATATTTTTCTATAGATAACTTGAATTGACAGCAAATATAAATATTGTGCTACAAGGAAAACACACTATCAGTGGCAGAAGGCTATGGCTGGGGTGTTCAGAAAGTTGGGCAAGATCTACGAGTTACAAAAAGCTGAACAAAGGGCAAGTAGATCTGCCCAAATGCAGGGACCAACTGCAAGTGCTATAGGCACTCAGCCAATGCATCTGTCCCCGCAACTTCAGCATCAGCTCCACCTGGATCAGCCAGGAGCATTCCTACACAAGGCCATAAGGATGGCAAAGGCAAGACATCTGTGGTCCTCCAGAAGATGATACATAAGAACAATAACAGACTTACAAACATGGAGAAATACTGCTGCATTATTATTCAGCAACTCAGACAACTCACAATAATATTGATAGGATGTTACGAAGCCTCTTATACAATCACAGAGCAGATCTAGAGACTGTCTTTGTAAATAATTTGATCATGTTCTCTTTTTTAATATTGGATATGTTTTATTGTTTTAATGGTAATAGGCCTTTTATATAATTTAGATTAGATATAGGTATAGGTTAGTTACAGTTAGTACTGATAGTTAAGTATAGAGGGTACGTTTACATTTTATAGATGTGTGTAGTAGAGGGAGGTGGGAAAATGTTTTAGTGTGTGTTTGTCAATAAAGTATGTAGTAGTACATTTATAGATTCGATTTATACATGTGATTAGAGTTTAATGTATTATTGATATTGTAGGATCTTTTGTAAGGGGGAGTTGGGTTTTGTAATATGTATGCATAATTTGAGATAGGAATAGCTTTTTTAATGTAGGATATTGTATTAGGTTTTTAGAATAGTTGTTTGGTCTTGCAGTTAGATTCAGAGTTAATTTGTGTGTATCTTCAGTATCAGTGTATACTAGTTGCAGTTACAATTTGAAATGAGCATCTGTTGTGTTTGAAAATTTGAAATGATGTTAACATTTATGTATTTAACATTAATATTCTGCTTTACGTCTTATAAAATTTTACAGTTTAGTCAAAAATATACCCAAAAACATATACATAAAAAAGTATATGATCAACAAAGGCTGTCAGTTTCTCCATGCCTAAAAGGTGTCAGAGTTTGTGCAGCCAATCCGTGTGTGTTGGTACTGCCTCCGTGCCCCATTTTGCAGCCGCGGCCCGTGCATGTAAGAGCAGTGGGGCCGGGTGGGGGGGATTTCAACAGCCGATGACGAGGGAAAATTAAATAAATAATTAATTTTGCTTTGTCATCGTCTGTCGAAATCCACCCCCACCCAGCTGCCATTTTGATAGGAGAATATGTTTAGCTGTGCATAGTGCCAGTGTTATTGCCCTCCCTTTCAAGGACTGCAGGCGTTGGGGAAGACCTAGGAGAATGTAACAGGAGAAGCGAGGCAGTTCCATGTCAAACATATGGTCTATGTCTGCTAGGACATCCGCCCTATAGCGGTGTAGTTTGGGGCAGTGCCATAATAGATGGGTCAGTGTACCTGCATGATTGTACTGGAGTCAACAGCAATCATCGCCACAGTGTTTCCATTTCGCTGTGCACACGGGTGTGTAGTACAAATAATGGACCATTTTAAGAAGGGTCTCCTTCCTTGAGGAGCTGCAGGTGGAAATGCGGGCTCACCGCAGAATGTCTAACCATTCCTTATCAGAGAACTTCCGCTCACATTCTAGCTCTCACCAAGCGCAGGCAGGAGAGGTGGTAGCTGTAGGGTGTGTATTAAGGAGGGCATAAATATCCGAGAGGATGCGTATGTCATCAGTTCTCATCCGGAGCCACTTCTCGAAGGGTGTGAGGGGTCTACACGCATGCAGGTGCACTAGGGGGTGTGTGACCCAGTGTTTAATAGCAGTGTAGTGCCAGTATTCCATGTCCGGTAGACCATAATCTACCCTGAGTTGGGGGAAATCCAATCTATGCCAATTTCAATCTGTGATGAGGTCCGTGGACTGTTCGCTCTGGTTTAGTTGCTGTAATAGAGCAGAGCGCTCTCTGTCACAGAGGGCTTGCCTGTTTTCTTCCGCATTGAGGGTTTGGATCAATTCTCTGAGTGGGCAGCCAAAGAGTGAGAGCGCCGGTGCTGCGATGCCAGAGAGCCAGGTTTCTCCTCAAGGCCCAATATCGAGTTTGCCTCACCCAGAGTAAAGACAACGTGTGTCTCTCCCTGCCAAGTGAACACAAGCTGGAATGGAAGACTCCCACTTTTATTTGACCCTTTTCTCCCTGAGAAATGTGGTGGCCGGCCCCAAGGCTCTGCATCGTTGGAATGTAGCATAGGAGAGATCTTGATAGAGCCATACTTTCGAGCCCTCAAAAGTGATTGATCCCTTGTCTCGGATTGTGGCCATAATCAGGTCTTTTTGTCGGTAACTGTGAAGGCAAGTCAGAATGTCCTGCAGTGTCTGGGGGCCCGAGGGGAGGCTAGCCCTGTGTGTGTAATCCAGTATGATTTCTTTGTCCACAAGTGGGGTACAATGTGACAGAAAAGATGGAGTATGTAGTCTTCTAGCTTGCCAGACTCTGGCTGTAAAGAGACTTCTTTGATACGGATATTGGCTCTGCGGGGTCTGTTCTCCAGGACCTCCAGGTGGTAACTGAGGTCAGCATTCTGGTATTGAAATTTGAGTATTTGTCATCGGCAAGCCTCCAATTCCACCTCCCTGGCATCGCTGCCCTGTTCAAGGGTATTGACCCGCTGGTCCATGTCTCTCAACTCGCGATGGATGTCTTTGATGCCTGGGACAGTTCCTGGTCCAGAGCTGCAATATCGTCACACAGAATGAGGTGGAATGTCTCCATACAGCCACGAGTGATCAGAGGCTCCCCCTCCAACTGGTCCCAGTGGAAGGCTGCGGGTAGAGACCAAGTGGGGGACCCATGGTCTCTAGGACAGTCAGTGTGCCTGGAAGCAGATTTAGAAAGCAAATCAAATCAAATCAAATCAGGGGCATTTGTTCAGCGCACATATCACTCAGAAGTCTCGTGGCGCTTGCAGACAGCTCTGAAAGATTGCTTGAGTAGTTGTCAAATAGCCATGATTTTTGCTTCTTGCGAAATCCATTGTGGTCAGTGATTATGCGCAGATTTCTGGGCAGTTTGTTCCAAGATGTGGGGGCACGAAAAGAAAAGGATCTTCCTCCGCTTCTGACGGCGCGGATTCTGAAAGGTGTGAGTAGTGATTCATTGCTAGATCTCAGGGGCCTACAAGGCTGGTACCAGCTTAGTTTATTGGACCAATATGCCGGGCTGATTCCGTACATGTTTTTGTGTACTAGACAGAGGATTTTAAATTGAATCCACTTTCTGATTGGAAGCCAGTGTAGGGATCTTAGGCTGGGGGCCGAAGGGGATCTGGGCGGAAGATTGAGAACCAGCCTAGCTGCGGTGTTCTGCAAAATCTGAAGCCTTGTGAGAAGGCCTTCATTAATTGAGGACAACAAAGCGTTGCCATTGTCCAAGCGGTTCATTATTAGTCCCTGGACTAATGGTTTCCTGGCCTCGATAGGGATCCATTTGAAAACCTTTCGCAGACTACGCATCGTTCCAAAACAGGAGCCGACTAGATGGTTAATCTGACTTTGCATTGATAATTTGTTGTCCATCTGGAACCCCAGATTCCGAAACGTCTGTTTTGGGGTTGGACAGGGGCCCAGGTTAGGGGGCCACCAGTCATGGGACCAGTGTTCTTGGGCCTTGCCAAAAGCACAATCTCGGACTTTCCTCCATTTAATTGAAGGTGATTTGCACTCATCCACCTATCAACATGTGACATGCATTCTTTGAAACGCAGCTTTGTTTCCGCTGGGTCTGGGCCAAGAGTGACCAAGATCTGTGTATCGTCGGCGTATGATACAACATCAAAGCTGTAAGATCTGATCACCTTGGCCAACGGTGTTATGTAAAGATTAAAAAGAGTAAGGCTGAGAATGGAGCCCTGTGGTACTCCCATCTTTACTGGTCTGTTACAGGGGATGGTATTTCCCACTTGTACTGTTGTGATTCGGTCTGTTAGGTAACTCTTGAGCCATTTTAGGGCGTTCCCCCTGACACCAATCTCCCAGAGCTGATGTTCTAGAATGATGTGGGAGATGGTGTCAAAGGCGGCGGATAGGTCAAGCAGGACCAGGATTGATGATTGACCTCTGTCCAAAGCTAGCCTGATGTTATCTGTTACCTCGACCAGTGCTGTCTCCGTGCTGTGGGCAGCCCTGAAGCCCGACTGAGAGGGATCCAGTAGCCCATGGCTCTCAAGATTGGTAACGAGCTGTTGATTTACTAGAGATTCCAGCATCTTCCCAAAATAAGGGAGCAACGAGATGGGACGATAGTTTAGGAGGAGTTTGGGATCGGCTGAGGGTTTTTTCAGGATTGGCCTGACCCTGGCAGCTTTCCATACTTTCGGGAACTCAGCCTGCGATAATTATCTGTTAAATAGGTCAGTTAGACTATCTAACAGTACCGGTGCGATGATTGGAAAAAAATTTGGTGGCACAAAATCAGTAGGTGAGCCTGATTTTATTTTCTTCATAGCTTTTCCCACTCCTTCGATGTTGCACTCAGAAAAATCAGCCAAGATGTGAGGGGGGGCTGGAGACACACTGAGCGCATTCTCTGAGTGGTTGTTATTTACTTGAGGCGGAAAGGAGTTATGGATGGCAATGATTTTGTCATCAAAGAATTTAGAGAGAGAGTCAGTCCATTCTTGGGAGTTGGAGGTCAGTGACTGAGTGGGAGGTGTTGTAAATTCTTTTAGAATTTGGTAGAGCTCCTTACACGAATTTGCTGCTTTATCTATTCTGTTTAGGAGAAACACTTTTTTGCTTGTCTAATGTCCTCTATATAACTGCGGTGGATGTTTTTATATAATTCGCGGTTGGTTAGGTCTCTGGTTTGTCTCCTTTTCCGCTCTGCTGTCCTGCAGGATAGCTTCGCTGTCTTTAATTGCTCCGTGAACCAGGGGGCGGTCCTAGATTTAACTTTGACCCTGGTAAGAGGGGCAATTTTGTCTAATGCGGCCAAATCTTTAATTATGTTGTCTCTCCTGCCACGTTGGGATGCCATGTTTAAAAGGGAATTACTCACTCACAATGTTCATCCTAGAAGCCCATAAGAGATAGATACTACCAAGGTCACAGCACTACCCCTGAACCTCTGCAGGTGTCAGCTTCCAGGCAGGACTTCAAGCTGGCTCGGCAAAGGAAGGGAAAGGTAGGTGCGTGGTATGGCTTGGCTCTTGAGGGAGCTGGTTTCAGTATGGCCCAGTAATGCTGGTGTGTGGTCAGGTGTGTGTCAGTATCTGCAGTAGTGATTAGCGTTGCCAAGAGTTCTCATGCAGAGCACCTCTCATGGTCGTGAGGGGAGTGGAGCAAATGTGGGCACTGATCCATTGTGCCATGACCACAGATGACTCT
Source organism: Calotriton arnoldi (assembly GCA_963921515.1). Lineage (NCBI taxonomy): Eukaryota > Metazoa > Chordata > Amphibia > Caudata > Salamandridae > Calotriton > Calotriton arnoldi. The sequence continues at coordinate 1,057,164 of CAWUFW010002092.1, forward strand.
CCAGTGTGGGAGACGACACCCCCAACCAGTCCGCGAACCGGGCTTACTGTCGTTCCATCTGGTCTCAGGTGTCTGTGTGGTAATGAGGTTCAGGGCCCCCAGTAAACGTGCACAGGGCTGGCTGCTCCTCACCTTGAAAAGCAGTGCTAGGGCAGTCTCATAGGTGTTTCAATGGTCAAATGTTGCCATGCGCTGCCTTGCTCGGAGGTAGGAGCTCCAGCGATCCAGTCCCGGGCTCAAGCTATCAGGCCGCCAGCTTGCACCAGCCTTCCCAGGAGTCTGTGTGGATTTACTTCAGGGTACTCGCTGCAGTTTTTAATGCCCCTTCTTTACTGGTGGGCTCTCAGGGTGGACAGTGGGGGGCCCGCGGTGTGGGGTGCCTCAGGGTCTGGTGCACAGCCTCGACATGCACAGGATACAGGTAGCATAGGAGAACTGCCTCCCTGAGTGGGTTCAGGCTCTCAGTCCTTCCCGTTGCATCAAACCTAAGGGTGGGCGGTAAACTCCGCTCCCCGGCGGAGTTCACAGAGTTTTTGACACTGCACTCCACTTGGATGGCGGAGTTTGGCATAAACTCCGCCTACGCCACGTAACGGAGTTTACCGGCACCCACCATGCCTTAAAGTTCCCTTGTCAGGGTGAACACTAACAGCGTGATTTTAAAAAAACTGTACCAAAGACAAACACTGCATACCACCGTCACAGCCACAGGGAGCCAAGGAGCTCTGGTCACTCCGAGGCCCTGGACGTTGCAATGGTCACTTACGCCACCAGCAGCTGGCGGGGTGGGGCCTTGCCGGTGACGCAGTGTGGTCAGCGAACCTGAGCTAGGCACAGAGGGCGGAGAATGAGAGGCCGAGGCCCAGCCAAATGGCTCCACCCTGCCCCACCGAGCACCACTCAGCCCTAGCATCACCGTGGCCAACCCTCATTCCGGAAGTGAATTAGGAGGATGTAAGGTTGGGCCTGCACGGCTGGGAAGGGGTAAGCAGCTCTTCCAGCACCACGCCGCGGCATACAGCTCCCCGATCCCCTGGCCCGGGCATCGGCATCAGGCATTACGAGCAGCAGGCAGAACGAATGCACTGTGCTGGTGGCTCTGAGGTAAGCGAGGGCTGTGTGAGATGTGCGCCATGGAGACCGGGGCAGAGGGCGGATGATGTACCGAGATGCTTTCTCCTCTGCCTAACATCAATATTGTCATGGCCTGACACATATTGCAAAGCAGACAGGAATACTTGCATTCCTAATTCTGGAAACTAAAAACCTCATCAGTTGTGACTTTCAAACAAACTGGAAAATCTAATTGCACGCGTGGAATATATTTCTTTATTTAAAATCTGATTCGCAGTATACATAATCGAGATGCGTGTTTTTCAAAGTCTCCCAGGGGACTCCGGGGACTCTGGGAAGAAAGCATTTTGCAATGAATCAGTCACAGCATTCAAATATACGAAACCCATCATGAGAGTAACAAAGACTAAACTCCTTGCCGTAGCTGGGTATGCTTCACAAGCATTCTCAGGGAAGATGGAAAAGTTGATGGAAAAAGCCCAGTGCCAGTGTTATAAAAGGCTTTTTAGGTTCCCCAAGTACACACAAAACGCCCTGATTCGGCTTGAGTTTGGCCTGGCACGACAAAAATATAAATGCAGGAGCACATTGGTAAAATTCTGGTTCAAGACAGTAAAAGCCCAGAAAGGATCCCTTAAGGAGGTATTGAGATCTATATTTGAGGAGGAACTGAACCCCTGGCAGAAGTACTGTCTGGAAACTGTGGCGACGCTGGGCCTATCGACAGCGGCCTGGGCTCAAGAAGAACTAAATTACCCTGCAATAAAGAGGGCGCTAAACAATCACATCACTCAGATATCAAGGAGTGAAGATATAGAAAAACTGAAGGCCATTAGAGGGTTGACCGCCCTAACTAAAGCATATGAGTCGCACAAATGTCAACCATACATGAACAACGCCCTAGGAAAGAAGTGCTTGAAAGAAATTCAATGGGCACGCCTAGTCCCCCTGCCAATAAAAGAACTGAATCTGGGCTGGAAATCGCTGAGCAACATAGTCAGATGCAGGCTGTGCAATTATAGAGCAAAAACATTGGTACACCTACTATGTTGCTGCCCTACACTATTGCAGCACCGATGTAGATTGTTAAAACCAATGTTCTTAAGGCATGGGATCAGAAACTGTGCGGACGCACTGGCCCTGCTCCAGTCCAGCACGGAGTCCTCGGACCTGGCCAAATTTGGAAAATTCATAAATATCACACGAAGGGCCCTAAATGAAAATATCACAGAGGAAGATCGTCTGGTTGCAATTGTCGTGTCACCTGGAGTAACAGAAGGAGACGAGCGGTGAAGAGCCTCTACCAGGAAAGGACCACTCGGTCCTCACAAGATCCCCAACGTACCAAGTGACTGTCTCAAGAACAGATAGGAACAGAGACTTTTTCTAATATGCAATTTTCAAACCAATGTATTTTAGAATGTATCTCACATTTTAGAAATGGTCTGTCACCGTGGTTTAATTGACACTTTTAATTTTTTATAAACAATTAGATATTTCTATTATAATGGCGTGAGACACATATTTTAGCATAATTTTGATAATGTACTGCAACTTTGCAATGATTTTAAGTAATTACGCAAATAAAATAACTATTCATTCATTCATTCATTTATTCATTCATTCACTCAAATATATACGCCGTAAGCTTGTTAGATTGGAGCTGGGAACTTTATGAATCAGGGCTGTCAGTGAAATCTGTGTCGGTGTGAAAATCCAAACAATCAAAATAAAAAAACTTAATGACGCCATTAGAAAATAGCATTGGTGGGCGAGAGGAGCAATACCGCTCGCCTGCGGAACTCCGCTGAGTTTTTATGCAACTCTGCGGAATTCCGCATAGTGCAACTCCGCAAACTCAGCCCACCCCTAATCAAACCCCAGTTGCATGCAAGGGCCGTGGCTTCGCGGTCTCAACTGTCACTTTGGTAAGAGCCCATCTTGTTGCTCAGTTCTCTCCTTGCCCCGTGGCCTTCCACGAGTCCCTGGCTGGTCGCGAGAATGCAAGGCAAATCCAGCAGTGCTCGTCTCACCGAACTCGGAAGCCCCCAGCCTCCATACACACCAGAAGCCTCTGGCTGCTTTCAGTGGGTCTCTGTGAGGGCGTGCATGGCAACCACCATCTTGTGGGAAGTTTCACCGGACCGCTGCAAGCGAAGCCTAAACGAAGCTTTCGCCTGCCCCTCAGTGTATCCCCAACAGCCAATGTGGTTTGGTGACTGATATTGTCCAGTTTTGGCCACTGAGGGTGACTGAAGCTGCTCGTGGCCAATCGGGTGCAGCAGAGCTCCGGAGATTGACTCCTACATGGGCTCCATCTTGGATACACCCCAATAAATTACAGCAGTAAGAAACTGGAGTATTACTTGAAGTGAGTGACTGCCTACCTCAAGTAGTTATCTCAATCTTTGGGGCTGAATTACTAAGGTCACTACATAACCAGAGCTCCACCCCCTGGTAGTTATGGCACAGAGCAAACAGGTTTAACTTTGAGTCAGTGTATAAAGTCTTAATGCTGTGCCAAACCAGTAATAAAGTCAAAACACAACACCAACACAAACCAATGCACATTTAAAAAAAATTAAAATGTAAATGGATTAAATGACACAGATAGGGCCAAAATCCTATAATTTGAACAGGAAATATGAATGTGTAATAAAAAAGCATAAATGGGCTCTAAAAGGGTTAAGCGCCAAGGTGGCTGCAGTTTTTGTGGTAGACTGGGACCTATCTGTAATGTGCAAACAACTGCAAAATAGCATGGTTTGCAAACTGAAACCACCTTCAACCTGGTCTGAAGGTTATGATGGGACCTAATGACAAAAACTGAAGGGACAAATTTTCAGCGGGGCCAGGCAGTGAGCTCCATGATGTCAGATGGTCTATGGATTGGATGAAGTCCTGGTAAGCTGTTGACGTTTGGTGCAAAAGCTCAGAGCAGGAGAAATTTAAATCTTCAGCCTAATGGAAATGCATCTTGGTCGGGTAGGCATGGCTTGCCCTGGTACTCCAGAGCCCTTTGGAGTGAAAAAACGTCTAAGTCCCAGGTTTTCAGTGGTGATAGGAGGAGCATACTTTGACATAGCCAACGAACCCAGGACCTTTGCAACATCACTTGGTGGTCAAGATTTACTCCAGCCGAGTCAAGATAGCAGGGTCCAGGGCAGGTCCATTTAGAACAGTCAGCTGAGCAGTTTCAGTAAAAGGCCTCTTATCCCTGTAGCTTGAACAGGTGGTGAGACTATGAGCCTTAAAATCATATCTTTGTCCAGGGTACAAGAGAGAGCAGGCCCAATCCTTCAGGTCTCTTATCAGATCACAGAGAGCAGGTGCAGGTCCAGTCTTCTTATGTTTTTCTTCAGGTCCATCAAGTGTTCTGATGAGGGTATTGGGTATGCCACATTTGTGCCTGGCACTAGCCTGTGGTTGGGGATGGCTCCTGAACCCTCAATAACCAATAGGTTAAAAGATCCCAGGGCTCACCCTAACCACTTTTGCAGCATTTACTGTGTGCCCCTGCCTCCCTTGTGCAGTCATCCTCTGTGGTCATCCTAAATACATTATTGGGCCAGCTCCCTCCCACTGGGATTGGGGCCTGCCTGACTGTGGAAACACAGAAGGACCCTAGCCAGATGTCAGCTAATATTTTCCTGTGGCACTGTAGGCCTCTTTAAAGTAAATCCACTTCCCTGTCCAAGCCCACTGGTCATCCAACCAAGGGAAGACCAGCAACTCACTGCACCCGTTGTCTTATCTGTGCTCTGGGGTCAATGTTCACCCCTCATCAGGGTTTGAGCACTTAGAATGCAGTAGCTGGAGGTTAATGGAAATAATGCTAGTAAGTCTTTACCCACTAAAATGGTAAGTTTGTAAAAGTTTATTTTCCTTAATATATAATAAAGATGTGATTGTACACTTTAATAACATTTTTAATACATAATTTAAAGAGTTCATTTTATTATGTTATATTTGCTTCCTAGGGAAAGATATCATCATTTAGTGTAATATTAGATCCCACTGTTTATGTATGGCACTACCAGCCTTCCTACAGTGAAAATTGCATTTTGGCTTTGTCACTACAACAACATATGTCAGATTACATTTATACATATAGACCAAGGTCCCTGCATTATGTGCTAAAAAGCCTACATAGGAGTGACTTATAAACCTTTAGAAGGACGGTTGTGACCCGTCAAAAGGTCTTAATATGATAGGTCTAATGGCAGTATTTAAACTGCCACAGTCAGGCTACAATTAAAGCTACAATAACTTCTTCAGTTTTACACTGTCATTGTAGTGGATGGCACAATATGTGCTGCAGTCCACTAATGACACTTAGCCTACAGGTTCAGGGTCCAATTTGTTTCAAATGCTATTGTTAGACCTTCACCCTTCAGGTAGCGTTTCCCCAAACTTTTTGCTTTCTCCTCCCGGGTTTTGCTGATTCACTTCTTAGGGCTTTAGGGCCTGGGCACTTTCCCACTGTAAGTGCGTGCATATGTTAGGAAGTGGTGCTTACCTGGGGTTGCTAAACATGTGTCCAGCCTGTCATTGCAGGCTGGTGTGCACGTTGCATTGAAGGTGCTCTTAAATATGTGTCCAACCTGCCGTTGCAGGCTGATGTGCGCAATTGCACGTTTACTCAGACTGGCCTGTTTAAGTCATTAGCCATCTTGAGAGGACCTTTCACCTCTACCTTAGTACCACGAGGGTACATCTTAAGGGATGAAGTGAGTGGTAGGTGAAAGACCGGGGAGGTACAAATGCGTCTCCCCTGCCCAGGTAGTGAGGAATACCCATGTATGTTTTCACTAACTACGAGGTTTGCTCGTCCCATAGGCTAACATGGGGAAATGGTTGAAATCACTTCAGGCTACAACAGTGGATTGCAGTGGAACAGCCTCATTTCGTTTCCTATCATTGGATTTACAGCGACAACCCCTTGCCAGTGGTAAAGTGGCTTTGTCGTAATTAGCGTAGAAATACCACTACTAGAAAGTGGGTATTTCTGTGCTCTAAAACTCTTTGTGTGCCTTGGTGCTTGGCTCCAGTCCACACTGGAGGATGGGAGAGCACATCTGGGGATTCCCCAGCGACAGCTATAAAACACTGGGCATACAACTGGAACAACAGACCTCTGCCATTTGCGGGCTGGCTGGAGAGATTGGAGGAAGAGGTTTTGACACATGGCCTCTAGAGCCAGATCATGAATCCACTAATGATAAAGATCTGCATTCCACAGCCTCATGGCAGAGAGGACTGACATTTCGGGGAGACATCTGTGGTTCAAAGGGAGACCCTTTGAACCACCCCTAACTTCAAAGGCACACGCCAGTATAACTACTGGTGCTATACTTCAGCAAGCGGTGAGATATGCTTGTGGGGACGCAGGACCAGAGAATGTGGAACTACTGGGTGCACATTGGCAGAGGACTCTGTGGTGCACAATGAGGATTACTGGCATTGAAAGGGACAGCGCACCCTTCCTGAATAGTGACTGTCCAGGGCTGCTGTGTGGCACCCTGAAGTGTGCTCTCCAAGGGCTTGTTGATCTTGGCCCCTGTTCTTTCGGAGGTCTCAGGGATATCAAAGATCCCCTAAGAGGGGCCCACACTGTCTACCTGTGACACTTGAAGCGCGGTGCCCTCTCAAGTGCCCACATCGCCTGCTGGATTACAACTGGTAGTGCGGCATGGGCGTGGACCTAAGAATTGTGCCTGGAGACCGGATTGCTTTGTGCGGAGCACCCAAGTCTGGCACGCATCTAAGGCGTGTGGCCCTTGCATCGTGGGGACCTTTACATGCATAAGCCTCTCATTGGTGGTGAACTGATTCACCTGTTGTGCTGGGTCCTGCTTCGTCGATCATGCCACATCTGTTTCGTGCGACACGCCGACTGCATGATCATTGCGTGCGGTGTCCAATTCACAGGTTAATGATCTTCGGAAGTGGGGACATACCCGTACTCGTGCCTCATGAGGCATTGCTGAACTTGCACCTGTGTATGTGACCTGAACTCTCTGGTGCAACCAATATCGACGTGACTAGACATTGTGCCTCATTTCCAGGAAAGTACGGAATTTGAAACTCTTTGTTGTGTGCCTGGATTGTCTGGGTGCGACTCTGATCAACATATACCTGATGAGTGCCGCCTCCCTCCAAGAGGCCCCAACCGCTTCATTGTCCATTCATCGACTGTTCCCTTACTTGGCTCTCAGTGCAGCGGACCAACTACCTTCTCCTCACCCGGCCTTCCCCAACGACATCGTGTGTCCAGGTAGTATTGCCCGGTTCGGGCACGGGTGGTGAGAGTGACTGACTGGGCTTTAGGAACACTTCCAAGAATGATCGGAAGCGGGTCAAGAGACTGCTTGACTCCCCTATGCTTCGCAGAACTGGGCTGATGCTAGAAGGCCCTTGGGGACCCCTTTGATATGACCGTCTATTGCCCTTGGCCCATTTCTGCTCCACATCTTGTGGGTGAACTTCTCAAGTGGCTGCCAGACCCCTTTTGCCGACTGCCTCCTAATTGAACTTGCTGCCTACCTCCACCTGCTTTCTTGGGAAGCTGACTAAGAGTGACTTCAGCCGCATGCAGACTAGTGACCGGGGGGTGGGAGGGGTGTCTCCAATCCATGGCTGTAGGATAGTCGAGGTGAGTTGAAGGACGGAGGGAGGCTTGGGGCCATGGGGTCTGGTGTGTGTAATCAATTGACCTTCTGAGTATCAGTTGTACTGTATTCGGTTGCTGAGTGCGTATGTGTGCTAGCACTTCCATACGGACTTACCTGATATCCATTGCACTGTGTAGCAGTGCGGAGTGAGTGTGTGTGTGGGAGTGATGGTGGGGAACTGACTGTGATTCACAACACTGGACAGCAGTTTGCCTGATATGTTGATTTCTTTCCAAAAGAGCATTAAGTTTGACATTGGTTTTTGCTGCGTGGCTTCGGCTAGCGGTGCTGCTAAAAAGTGATATAATTCTGTGTATGTACCTATTCCTGATATCGTTGTGAACCAGGGTGCACCCTCAAACTGCATGGGATTGAATTATAAGAAGTGCTAGGGTGGCCCCAGGGTGGGCAATGTGTTGCACTGCATAAGGGAGCTGGGGATGGTGTGTCGAATAGAATCTTTACCAAGTGTGCATATTGCTGATGTCATTAAAACACGGTTGGGCCTAGTACTGCTAGTAATAATTCCGAGTGTGATTTATGCCCAGAAATACATGATGTTCATGTTGTGTTGATTATTATGTGTGCTGAATACATACGTTATTTACATACATCATGTGTGAAGTCTCTTTTGTGACGCTCAAGATATTTATCATGAGTGAGTGCTGTGCCAACACATTGCCTCTGTGGTAAGCCTGACTGCTCAGTGCCAAGCTACCCAAGGGTGAGCGCAGGTTATACAGTGTGTGTAATCACACACCCCTGGCTGGAGTGGTAGGTTCTGCCTGGCTGGGGCACTGCCTCAGCCAACCAAAAAGTGTAAGTTCCAACAGCTATGGACTAATAGATACATTAAATATGACATTTAAGAGTATAGTAATTGCATCATGTTGAAAGGGGAACCACAGGCACTTTACGACTGGTTAACAGGGACTAACGTGCACAAGTTTTACAGACAGTAAAAACAGATAGAGCGAAAATCTGGGTGGGGCATTACACAAAAGATGGTCATTTCCTAAAATAGATGACATATTGTTCTATAATTGGACTTAAAGATACATTTAGTAGTCTGAAAACATTGAACAACCGACACTTTTTTTTGGATATTACTTTTATTTTTCTGTGCATATTGTGAAGTTGTAACATTAGGAGAGTACTAATTTAATGTAAGCCATATCAATGCAGAATACCTAATTATGTCAAAAAAGTAGAAGCTAAGCCATTTCTCCTCACGCATCTCTCCTAAGAATCAATTATATCTTGTGATTCAAGATGATTAGATATATCTATCTAATATATATTAGATATATTGCGACTGTTTTTCAGGAGTGAACCGGATCATGGAAAGTAAAGTAGGACTACTCATGGTGCCTTAACCCTTTGCAGAAAAGTTCGACAGGACTGCCTCACAATCACAATACAGCGTTTCACATCCTGAACTCGGGTTTGAGATCTTGCTGGCGACTAATTTAACCCCCAGTAAACTTGGCACTTACTTTCTAAGCGGAACCCTTGGAGCCCGACTCTAAAATGGCGCCCACCAATGTATTTTCACCGGTATTGGGAAGATGTCCCATCTGGACAAGGGGGTCCGATGGGCTTAGCTGAGGAAACAATCCTAAGATCTAGAGACAACACCACCTACAGAGTCTTGGAGATCTACAGACTCGATTTGCCTGACCTTAAGATGGCTGCCAAGCTACACTCCCCATCCTATCCTACCACCCTCGCCAGCTCCACCAGCCCGTCTCTGGACTCTAGACTTTTGGTCCCTTCCTGATTCTCATCTTTATCCGGCGGAGTCCGAAATGTATGACCGATTCCCGGTGGAGCTGCCCCCGACAGCTATAGGGGAGACAGGCTCTGGCACACTGCTATGACCGTCACCTACCCAGCCGGACCTCGGACTTATGTCTCGTCTCTTTTCTCCGCTGCTGACTCCCTCCCGTGGACTCCCTGCTCTCCCTGGCCTTTTCTTTTTTCCCCTCTCTTTCTGTGGATCTTGTTTTTCATGGTCGCTAATAACTCCTGTATTGAATTTGTAACCTCTCTGTAATTAATGTGATCATTTTTGTAATTTGTAACACAATGTTTCCTTATGTTAAGCGCTAGACCTAGTTTTTGGCCGATGCCCGGTGGAGCTACCTGATAGCTATAGAGGAGATGGCCCCCTTGGCCATCACCTACCCAGCCGGACTTTGGGCAGACCTTCCTTCGTCTCGCCTTCGCATTCTCCCTCCCACCCCTTACCCTACCCCCTTTCCCCTCTATGCTCCTTTTTTTCGTCCCATATGCTTTTTAAATGTTTTTCCGTTGAGACCTAGCTATTTGGCCGATGCCCGGTGGAGCTACCTGATAGCTATAGAGGAGATGGGCTGTGGACTTCCCGCTCGGCCATCACCTACCCAGCCGGACTTTGGGCAGACTCTCCCTCGTCTCTCCACCCTATTCCCCTCCTACCCCTTTACCCTCCCCCCTCTCCCTTCTAAGCTTCATTTATCTCGTCTTTACGCTCTTGAAATGTTTATCTAGTAACTGATGTAACTGGTAACTGATGTAATTTGTAACTTTGTGGAACCCTATGTAAAGCGCTCTGATACCTCCGGGTCTAGCCAGCGCTATATAAAACTCAAATAAAAAATAAAAATAAAAAAAATAAAAAAAATATCTGCAAGACAATCTAAAACATCATCTTCCCAATCAATGGAATCTCCAAGAGCAATATTATGAAGAGTAGCACATACCACAATCATTTTGTGTGACTCTGAGCAACATATGAAAATACCCTTACATTAGGATTGCAATGGTTTTGTGCGTGAACACCCACCTTGCATACGCAACACAATGCAGAGTTTGTGCCATGCGAGGCATGAAAAGTTACGCAAAGCTAACACTGCGCTACTTTAAAAATGCGACTAAAGGATTTGTGTTGAGTTGTGCTGATGATGCAAGACCTTTGTAAATCTAAGCCAGTGTTTGTTGCATGATTTATATGCCACCTCTATATGTCTAGTATTTATATAGCGCTTCATACTGTTTAACAGCGTGTTTGTGAATGTAACTAAACAAGTGATGCTGAAGCACACTTAACATGTAATCAATTAGTTTCACATGAAGAGACATTACAATTTCAGTCCATAAGTCCAAGTGTTTGTGTAGTGAGTTGTTGCAAACATTGACATGGATCTTGATTGTGAATGTTATATACAACAACTGGCAGTCAAAACCTGTTTCATCAAAGCACAATTTTATCATGGCTGCAAAGATTAAAATGAGATAGATGCGTGCCTTACTGTACATGTATGTTCTAACAAATACACATAAACAAGAAAAGTCGCAGAAAGGGCTCCAAATGTGTAAGAATCATAGTGGAAAAAACAATATATGGGTCCATATAAATAAAGTAAAGTAAAAGATGCACTGAAACCACCATCTATAAAATCATGCACACCCTAAATAAGTGCAAATCCTGAATACCCTTATCTCCCAAACTTCAAAAAGTAAGAATGCCACACACGTATTAAGTCCAGAGTGAGAACCAAATAAAGATTGCCTGCATCGAAACAAACTGTGTGAAGAGTTGCAACAGAAATGGCCAAATGAATACCTCAGTGAAAGTAGTTCAATCATCAATCAATTCCACCAAATATTTAAAAAAAAAAATCTTTAAAATAGAGAGAAATTGTGGGATAAAAGATTGTTGTGTCTGATCGTGAGCCATATGTGTCCAGTAGCTGGAAAAAAATGGGGAGAAAACGAAATAAGTGGTGAATGTCAAAGGAGTAAAGAGGGAAATGTATGTAAATTGAAAGGCAAAATCCACGAACATGGCGGCTGCTAGCTAGACTCTCGCGGCCGTGGCCGCCATAGCGGGGGAAGTTTAGCGGAGGAGAGCGGCAGCTACGCAATTAGAAAATACGTATAAACGCGTTTTTCTTAAATTTGTTAATTCACGGATACCTGGGTCTTGGGATGATCCTGGAACGTGGCGCGAGTGAGCCTGGAAGAGACCGGAGGCAGATTTGTGGATCCCCATGGACGCGCTGGAGTAAGGCAGCGGGAAAGCTCCGGCAAGCCTGGAAGGCAGGCATTAGAGCAGGTGGCAGAGGCAGAACAAGTCAAGCTCTCCTGCAACATGCTGAGGAAGCTAGGAACGGAGAGAGGCTTCTGAGCAGGGCAGCAAGCGAGTGGAAGCAGGGTGAGCTGAGCAGGAGAGGGGGGCAGCACCTGCATATGGAGACAGGAGATATTAAGGAAGGTGAGGCACCCTCCAGGTACACGCTGAGGACCAGGAACATCGGAGGTAAGGCAAATCTCCTTCCTATCTCACCGGATTCATTGCCAGAACCATTGCAAGGAGCAAAATAATTGTAAAGGCAAAACGTGGGCGACAAGGCTTGAGTCTCCAAAGCAGGGGATTAGGAAAGTCCTCAGCAGGGAAAATCAACGAGGGAAAAGAACGAAAAACCTGGTATTTTACCTTCCAAAGTAAAAATAACCCCCTCACTTAAATCTTTCTTCCGCGTACTACCGAGCATGCAAAAAGACGGTGTAGGGGGCTTAAGCCCCAGCATAGAAGAACATGCACCAGTCACGCCCGGTAGTAGGGCCATGTTAGAGGTTACTGTAGTCAATACGGAAAGCGGCATAAACAGTCCCGGTGGTCTGGGAGAAATAAGTAAGTCAACAGACGATACCGCTGTACCCCAGGGAAATATTATAACTGTTCCTTTGAGTAATAGGTATGCAGTGCCTGCACCACCTGAAGATTCAGGAGCTCTCCCCCTAGTAATGAGTGGGGACGGACAGAGTAGCGCGGATATAGGAACATTTGAGGCGAGCAAAGACACAGAAACATCGTTGGCAAGTATACTATTGGGCCTTAAGAGTGATATAAAGAAGCGCTTTGAGGTTTCAGAAGCAAACCAGCTAGGCATACAATCCTCTTGTTTAGAGCTAACGCAGAAGCTAGATGAAGTAACTCTTCGTACAAAGAAGTTGGAGGAAGAGGTGGATGCGGTGAAACAGGATGTGGAGAAGAATGCATCTGAGATTTCCAAATTAGAAAGGCAAAATCAAACGTTAAGGGAAGACATGGAGAGAATGGAGAACCATTCCTGCAGGAACAATCTAAGGTTTTTAAATGTTCCTGAAACTGAGGAAGGATCAGACATGAAGGCCTTTATAATTTCGCTGCTACGGAATACAATTTTGAAAGATAAGGGAGAGATAAACCTCGAGTATGAAGTCCAGAGGGCGCATAGAGAACCCTTTCGTCGTAACCTGCAAAGAACTAAACCTAGGAAGATCTTGGTGAACTTTCTCTCATATACCACCAAAGAAGAGATACTCAGCAGGGCTCTGAAAAATGGCCCCTATCTGATAAATGGGTACTCCCTGCTAGTTAGATCTGACTTGTGTAAGGCTACAGAACAGAGGCAGTGGGAGTTAGGAGGCAAGATGGAGGAGCTTCGGAAGCTGGGAGCCAAGGTTCAGCTAAAATTCCCCGCAATGTTGCGAATTATGTGAAATAACCAAATGCACAATCTCCGGACAGTAGAAGATGAGGAATTATTAATTGACAGGATCATAAAGGGAGATACGGCAAAATGATTAATCTGGGTTATAGGTCAGGGTAAGCTGCTCTCTTAATTTCAAATACTTTAGAGGAAGATCCCCCCAATGGTGCACCCATAGGCATTGTGTTACAGCAAACAAATGATGGACGGAATGCTGACAATGCAAACATTCTTCCCCAGTCAAAAGATCTGGGTTAAATCCATCGTTCTTTTGCCCACTACGCCACCCCAGTTTGGACACAGCCATATGCAAATCAGTCTTGACCCTGTGCCCCATGGGAACAGTCCAGACCGAACTGCCAGGCCAGGTCCTCCCAGGACCGGAAACTAGCATCCTGGGACCGGTTTCAGGGTATATCACCCTTCTTCAGCCAGGCTAGCTTGAATCCAGTGGCACAGTGAGCAAGGGACCCACGTCTGGGCATACCCATCCCACTTAGGGCGAAAAGTGTTACAGCAAACAAATGATGGACGGAATGCTGACAATGCAAACATTCTCCCCCCGTCAAAAGATCTGGGTTAAATCCATCGTTCTTTTGCCCACTACGCCACCCCAGTTTGGACCCAGCCATATGCAAATCAGTCTTGACCCTGTGCCCCATGGGAACAGTCCAGACCGAACTGCCAGGCCAGGTCCTCCCTGGACCGGAAACAAGCATCCTGGGACCGGTTTCAGGGTGTGTCACCCTTCTTCAGCCAGGCTAGCTTGAATCCAGTGGCACAGTGAGCAAGGGACCGACGTCTGGGCATACCCATCCCACTTGTCATGCCTAAAAAGATAGGGAGGGCTCCCCAGGGTAGGTGTAGGGGGGTGGGTCGGGAAGGTGGTGTGGGGGCACTGGTGGGGAGCAGTGGGATAAAAAAACAAAAAAAGTCCTCAGAACCTTTTATGCTGGAGAAATTTAACAAAGCAGTGAAGAACCATGGAATAGAATATGGCTAACACTCCAAGTATTGATATTCTCACATGGAACGTGAACAGTCTTAGATCTAAACCTAGACAGAGGAAAGTGATGGAATATTTAAAAATTAGGCAGGCACAAATTATGATTTTACAGGAGACGCACTTATTAGCTAATGAAAGTAAGGAGCTGTTTGGCAGGTGTGGATGGGTCCAAAATTATATCGCTTCTGATCAAGTACAATGTTGTAAGGGAGTCGCAATACTGATCAGGAGCGGAAGTGGGATAGAACTCAAGGCATCAAGTACAGATAGCTCAGGTAGATGGGTTTTAGCCCGTTTAAAGTGGACGGAAAGTGATTTTATATGTGTTGGGTTTTATGGACCTAATGAGGATGACCCACAGCATATCATTGAGTTAGAATTGAGGCTGGCGGATATTTCAGCTCCTGCAATCGTTGGTGGGGTCTTTAATGTACTGTTGGATCCTGTATTGGATTGCTCAACAAGGAGGGAGAGTGCATATGTCCCCAGAATGAGGAATGCTTTGAAAAGTATGATTCGGGATTTTGATTTATTAGACGTGTGGAGACACTTGAGAGGGAAGATGAGGGGGTACATGTATCACAGTAAAAAGCACCATCACGTTTCTAGATTAGATTATTTTTTAGTCGATAGATGCCTAGCAACTAATATTAAAAAGATCGAGCATCTTCCAGCTCATATTTCCGGACCACTCAGCTGTAATGATAACCTTACAAGCCGTAGGACCACAGCCCCTAAGAGATGGACTTTAAAGCGTGCTCTACTGTTAGAAAAGGAGGTAGAGACAGCTTTGAAAAAAGAGGCAGCGGAGTATTTTGACAATAATAAAGATACTGCCTCCCCAGGAATAGTATGGGATGCCTTTAAGGCATATATGCGAGGGGTCCTAAAAAGCCTTACCTGTGCAAAAAATCGAGAAGACAGGGCAGAAATAATGAATATGGAAAAGGAAGTCGGGACTCTTGAGGAAGCTTTATATACTATAAGTGCGAGAGAGGAAAGGGGGAGGATAGAAAGGAGGTTAGAAGAGGTCCAACTAGAATTCAAAATCAGGCTAGAACGAAAATGCAAGGCAAGATGGCAAGCAGCGAATATGAAGGAATTCGAGTATGGAGAGAAAGCAGGAGCTTTGTTAGCCTGGAAAGCCAGAGTAGAAAGAACTAGAAATGAGATAAAGGAGTTGAGGAGTGATTTAGGGGAGAAGCTAGACAGTTGGGAAACTATGCAGGAACATATTGTGGCTCTTTTTTCGCAGCTCTACAAGGAAGATATTGTTCCCGACGCACAAAAGTTAAGAAGCTTACTTAGCTCGCTTGGCCTCCCCGTTTTGAATGAGGAAGGGGGAAAAATGATGCAAGCCCCATTAACCCAAGAAGAGATTATGGGAGCAATTAAACGATCCAAAAATGGGAAGGCTGCGGGGTTGGATGCTATTCCCTCAGAAGTATATAAAATGGTAATAGAGGAAGTAGTGCCTGTCTGGGAAAGCTTGTTTAATAAGATATACATGGGTGAGGCGCAGGTCCCAGAATCATGGAGGGAGGCTTCTACAGTTCTGATATTAAAACCTGCAAAGGACCCGGCTAAAGCAGAATCCTATCGGCCGATATCCCTGCTCAATGCAGACTATAAGATCTTTGTCAGTATTTTAGCAGGGAGGTTGTCCAGAGTTGCTCCTCAGCTCATACATGAAGACCAGAAGGGGTTCGTCCCCGGGAGACAGATGCATGAATTCACCCAGCAGTTAATAGGGTGCATAGATATAGCAACATCAAGGTCGGTCCCCTTGGCGGCGGTTACATTGGATGCCGCCAAGGCTTTCGACCGTGTCTGCTGGGAGTATTTATGGGCAGTGATGGAGATCATGGGGTTTGGGTCTCATCTTATAACTACACTAAAAGCCCTATATATCGTTCCACAGCTAGGATACTTCTTAATGGTGCTCTTATTAGGAGTTTATTGATTCTTAGAGGAACGAGACAGGGCTGCCCCATCTCCCCTTTACTGTTCAATATATATATTGAACCATTTGCCCAGATGTTGCGTCAAGACGAACAGGTCATGGCCTTCCGTACAGGAGCATTTGAAAAGAAAATCGCTCTATATGCGGATGATCTTATAATTTATACAGCAGATCCCGCCGTTACAATTCCAAGAGTAGAGCTATTAGCAGAAGAATATGGGGCCTTTTCAGGATACTTGGTAAACAAGGAGAAAACAGGGATTATGTGTTGGAATATCCCAGGCTGGAGGGGGAGTATCCAGAGAGAGATTAGGTATTTGGGAATTAGCTTCGTTAACTCATTACAGGATATCAGAGGGTTGCAAAGGATAGCGACAAATTACTAATGAGATGGAAGAACCTTCCACTGACGTTATATGGAAGGGTAAATGTAATTAAAATGGTGTTACTGCCTAAGTTGACATTTCTTTTTAATTGTATACCTCTCACCTTTCCAAGAGGCCTAATTGATAAAATACAGGGCAAATTGGGTAGTTTTGTCTGGGCGGATAGGGGAGCACGTATGTCATGGAAGAAATTGCGGCATAAATTGGTAGAAGGAGGGCTGGCACTACCGGACCTAAGGCTATATTGCATGGCATTTCAGTTTAAGAACTGTAGAGCTCTTTTAGGTACACCAGGGCCCCGGGTATGGGGTGGTTTGCTAGAGGAGATGGTCAAGGAGCGGGGTGCGAAAGGGTTTTTATACAAATTTGGGGCAAAGAAATTTTTCAAAAAAGTTAAATTGAAGACGCTAAAGGCAGCACTTATTCTGTGGGTCGGAATAAGGAATATACTGGGAATGGGATACTATTCAGGAGGGGCTCCAATATGGGACTCACCAGGCATGCCGGAATGCTTGCAAGATCGTTTAAGTATCCCACTCAGGAGGGCAGGAATTGAGCTTTGGGGAGACCTCATGATCATGGAAGAAGTGGTACCATGGGAGATCCTGTGGGTAAAGACAGGGGGATCCCTCTCAAGGTTTAAATATTTGCAATTATTATCCTGGTGGGAGGCAAATAGAAATGAGACCGGAGGGTTTTGGGAGTTTGAAAAAAAGCTACAAGACGAAGCCCCGAAAAAGAAGGAAGAAAGTGACTGGTATCGAACTTTGGTGTCTTTTGAAGAGAAGAAGATCAAAGCACCCTGTGAGATTTGGGACGGCGCTATACAGATGTCGGAGCCACAGAAATTGTGGCAACTATCTTTTAAGTTGCTATATAAAGTTGTCAAGCCATCAAATTTAAAGAGGAATCACTTTTTTACAGCTAATAGGCTATATTGGACACCATATAAATTGGCAAAATTTGTAATAGCTGTTGCCCCAAGATGTCATAGATGTGGTCTGCTGAGTGCAGACGACAGACATATGTTTTTCGAATGCCCTATGTTACAGGACTACTGGTCCACTGTGGAGAAAGCAATAAATTAAATTCTCTGCGCCAGCATAAAAATAAAATTAACATTGATCATGTTAGGGGTGGAAGATAAGCCGATTACGCCCCTCTCTAGGGATAAGCAGGCCCTACTTTTCTATTTGATTCTCCTCGCTAGGCGAGAGGTTTGTAAAAAATGGACGGAAGCCGTACCGCCCCTTGGGATAGACTGGTTTCAGGCGGTAAAAAGTATTTGTAAAATGGACATTGGATCAGAGACTAATACGCACTCTAAGATCTGGGAGGCTTTTTTTAATTGGAATGGCACAATAAGAACTTAATTGCATTAGTCCTATGATTACACCTGCGTGGAACTAGTAACCAGGGCACTGGACAGGCTGGTACGCAGGACTATTGAAATGTTGCAAATAGCCTGGGGAGGAACAGGACGGTCGACAGGCTGCAATTTGCATACAATGGTGGTATGAGGACAAAACGTTTTTTTTTAAAAAAGAAAGGCAAAATCCACTTAATTGTGAATGATTATCCAACATAGCAAACATGGCCAGTCAATAAAAAAGATACAGAGGAATTCAATTTGACAAAAAAGAAGAATGGTGTTACAGCAAGTGAAAAGTAATAACCCAAAATAAATATTGGGATTAAGAAAGAAACGTAAAAGCATCTATAAACAAGTGTGGTATAGCTTTTTCATATAAATTATTATAGAACTTGAAATGTCAAAAACAGTCAGAGAAAAAATCAATTGTACATGATTTTTCAAATATAATCCATAATTAGTGTAATAATAAAACACATGTAACTAATAAGTTCTAAAGTGTATGTACAAACGTATATCATGCAGTTACTATATATGCTAGGACCCCAAGTGTTACAACGACCTATGTTGCTATGATGTCATACAGCTCATTACTAGTGTAAACATGTATTTAAAGCTGTTCATTTATACCTGGGATCACAGAAAACATAGTCTAATTAGTGAGAAAGACATGTAGCACTCTGTCTTGGTTTAGGCCTTTGATCCACTGCTCTAAGCTTAATAAACCAACACAATTCAAGTTTCCTCAAAGCTAGGACTCTATTACTGTCCCTGGGTTTGGAAGTAGACATTGCGATAGCATGAAATCTCAGATTGAATGTCTCAGTCAAGGCATGTTGGGTGTTGTACTGCACAGCTAGGGGATAGTTCTTATTTTTGTTTCTTATTGCCGGGATGTGTTCTTGAATCCTATCTTTCCAAGGCCGAATTGTAATTCCTATGTATATCTGATGACAATCACATATGATACAATAAACCACAAATTTTGTGTTGCAATTTATAAACTGTTCTACGTAATACTTTATTTGCATTGTATGTGCAAACTGACATAAATTACAATGTCCGCACCTGTAAAAACCCTTCAACTTGTTTTGAGTTGACTGGAGTCTAAAAAACAGTGACACAAAATGTTGCAGAATGTCTTACGCCTGCTGTGTGTCAGAACTGTGTCTTTGATATGATCCCAGAAAGAGTGTCATCAACCTTAAGTAAGTGTTAATGCTCGACATAGAATTCTGTAGAGGGTGTGGCTCACACAACTATATGGTGTAAGGAACGAAGGTCTATTGGACATGGTTTGTTTCTTATTTCTGTTTAGTAAAGTGTGCCGCTTTGTCCTTATTATTTTTTGTCTAGCTTTGACTTTCATTTCACTAGGGTACCCTCTTGCTAGAAATCTATTTTCCAGTGTGTTGAATTCTTAAAGAAATATTAGATCATTGCTACAATTATATCTAAGACGTGTCATTTCCTGACAAGGTATAGCCCAGATCTGAGATTTGGGATGTGCACTTGTAGAATGAAGGTTGGAGTTATATGCCGTCAGTTTTCTATATCATTTTGAGGCAATATTTATCCCATCCACATAGAGAACCAAGTCAAAAAATTCTATGTGTGTCTTGCTATAGTGATGAGTAAAATAAATATTGTAAGTGTCTCATATTGAGATAGTAAATGAATCTCAGTAACAGACCAGTGTCCCCAGTCAAATAATAAATACGTCATCAACAAATCTGCCCCAATACAGTATATGCTCTGATAGTTCTGGTAGGCGGAATGTCCAAATATGGAATTTTTCAAATCAGTGCATGTATGAATTAGCGAAGGATGGGGAACATTTTGATCCCATTGCTACTCCTTGTGCATGTAGAAACCATTTGCCATAATGCATAAAAACGTTTTATACAGTACTAAAGTGGTCATATCTATCACCATATTTGTTTGTTCCAGTAGCTTCGCATCTCTAAAGGATGGAAAATACTGTATAGCTAGAAGCCCCTTATCTGTAGGGATAGAAGTATAAAGTGAGCACACATCAAGTGTGAAGAAAGTGTTTTCATCTGACCAATTAATATCCGTCAATTTGTTAAGAAGATCCTTAGTGTCATGAATATATACTGGGAGCTTAGTTACATATGGTTGTAAATAAATATCTATACATTATGAAATGTGTTTTGTTGGAGAACTGATACCAGAAATAATGCGTCTCCCGGGGGAAAGGATCCTTGCTTGTGAATTTTAGGGAGAATGTGTAAACAGGGAGTGCTGGGAGATGGATTAAACTAATATATTTACTCTAAATCAGAAATAAGATAGAGGTCACGCCAATGCCTCAATTTAAGCTCCAATTCTGCAGTAATGTTTTTGAGAGGATTGTGGTCTAATTTGATGTAGCCTGGCTGTCCAAGAACTGCCGATCTGTCGCCTGAATGTAACCACTCAAGTTCATGACAACAATGTTGCCCTTTTATCCTACTCCTTGATATTAATGCCAGATTCTTCTGTTAACAACCTAAGTGCTTCCCTCTCTTGTAGCATGAGATTGTCCTGTGTGAGTCTGGAGCCAAGACAGGTTTTGTATTCCAGATCATAAAGTTTCTTGGTTACCAGTTTGTTAAAAAACACATCTATGCTATTGGCTGCTAGACAGGTAGGAGCAAATGTTGATTCAGTTCTTTAACCACTATCCGTATTGAGATTAGAGGTGATATTTAAGTCCAATAAGATATCTGCCATGGAGGGTGTAGCTGACTTTGTTTCATCATGAGACACTGTACTTGTACATCTTGTATGTCCTTAATTGTTCTGTTACATTTAACTGCACTGTTGATTGTTCTGTTACATTCAACTGGAATTAAAGGTGTGTAAGGCTGATAATTGTGTGGTCTTAGAAGAGGGACCCTCACTTGTAAATGTCCGTGTGAGCTATAAGAACTGAGACACTGCAAGATAAAGCCTTTTGCCCAGATTCACTGATCTGGGGAAGCCAGGATTAGAATTCATGTCCCATAATTACATATTCAGCATCTCAACAGCTAAACCACATATACCAGCATAATGTGCTTAAATGTTTTTTACATTTGCTGTCTACTGAACACAGCCTTGATGCACACAATTTTGAGTTGAGGCATACGTTTCTGAGAAACAAGTGCCAAACAGGATATTAAGTTAGATCTGCAGGATCAGGAAAAGGCAATGGGGAAAGCCATCATGGTCCTTGTTTTCATAAAACTGTATGTCCTACATGTGATACCCCTTTTTCAGCAGGAGTAGGGATGTTTTCTGTATTCATGTAGCAAGAGCCCCAGTCTATGAAATCTAGGGTTCATTGACACGTACCTGTGAACTGCAGTAGCAAGATCTAGAGGAAGTGAAAGCAGCTGCAGCAAAATTGGCAGCACATCATAGAAACAATGATTGCATGCATGCAGTCACAGAAAAAGTACAATTAGGAACCAGCAGACATCAGCAACAGCATCTACAGAGGTCACAGCAGAAACACTGGGGGATATAACAAGAGAAGGTACAGGTGTGACAGTATGCAGACTGATGCAGCATGACTTTCAGGATATGACTAAAAATCAATGCCAGCATTGGGAATAAAAGCAGGATGTGTGAAAGAGTGACAGCAAATGTGCTGACAGAGAATGACACCTGAGCAAGAGTGGCGATGGCCCTCACATCTGCACTCTCTTGTACCTGTACTCTCACTTCAGTGGATTAAGCACCAGCTCCAGGTACATGCCACCGATTCCTTAACTATACATGTTCTGTGACAGATAGAAACTTCCACTGCTGCTGCCATGCAGAATCTGTTTTCTGGGAAGGGAGTCCTGCACTTCGCTGTCATCTGTTATAATGGGATGCTTGTTTGCTTTCACCAAGCTGTACCTGTTCTCTGAGGAAGTCTTGATTGCACTGCTGCTGCTCAATTTTGTACCTCTTCTGTGAGAGGGCAAAGCTTGCGCTGCTGCTGCCCAAGCTGTACCAGTTCTGTGAGACAGGGAAGCTTGTCGTTTTGTTGCTCTTCTGTACATGTTCTATGCAGAAGGGGAATTTCCACTGCTGATGCCCCCAAATCATTTTAGGCCTTGCAAAGGGTATGAAAATGGTATATCAATGCCACTACAATCTTTAGTTGTCCTGTAAGAAGACACATGTGCCTTATTGATGCTCAAGTTGTACCCGTTCTGTGAGGAAGGGAAGCTTGCACTGTTGCTATGTCTGTTGCATCTGTTCTGTGTGACAGGACCTTGTGCTGCTGCTCCTTATGCTGCTATTTGCTCTGTACTTATTCTTGTGTTAGGAAAATGTATACTGCTGCTTCTCATGTTGTTCCCTTATTGTGTGTTAATGATGCTTGCACCTTTTAACCATACAAAATCCAAAACAATCGGCACTGTCAAAGTTGGTTTTAATGTGAATGATAGAGTAGACCCTCACAAAATTTGTGTTTACTGTTAACATTTGAATTTGTATACGAAACAAGCTAACTTTTTAAAAGAGACTACAACACTTTGTAAAATTTTAAAGCACAGCAGTTCCACGTTATGCGACATCTTTTTAGTCAACATCACATTGCCTGCTGAGATTTTTTAGCCAATAAGAAAAGTTTTAAAAGCAAAACTACACTTCCCAGAATGCAACATTCTGCTGGCTGAAAAGTCAAGTCTGACAGATGGTCTCCCATGTCGCTGAGTCACCTGGCAGCCTTGCTAAATGTATAATTAAACTGAGTTTGTGATTTTCTACCCTTTTTTGAGACAATTAAGCATTCAAGTGTGGATACCTTATTGCACACAACAATGATGGTCTATGGATTTGTGCTCTCTAACATAAGAAGACCTGCTGCACTGCCTCCCCTCCTGTGATCACACCGTGGCTGGCACCAGCTGAACGTTTCTGAAGAGACACAAGAAAAACAAGCTTTGGCAAATGCATCTGTTTTCGCCTATGTGATTAGTAATTTAAAAAAAAGTTTTTGCTTGGTGAGCAGTTGCACAATATAAGTTACAGGAACTCCGTAAAAGTGTTATTACTTGGTTATTGAGAAAGGCAATATATAATGTAGTAAGTGGTAGTACATTAAAGCGCCCCTGTACCTTTGGGTGATGTTGGTGCAATATAAAACTGAGCCCAAAATAAAATTGTGAAAAGCAGGTTTGAATGTGTAGGTGATTTGTGGTATTCAGACAAAATGTGGAAAAAAAAATATCGAGGAGCAGGAATATCGAGTTTTAAATATTGTGATGCAGAAATATTGAGTGCAAAAATATCGTTGGCAAGAATATTGATTTTAGTGGTGATGAGGACGTGAGGGCAAGATGGCGTCTGAATAGGTTCTCCCGTCCCGGGTCTCTCCTTACCTCCTCGGCTGCATGGCGGAATGCGAGCAGTGGGGCATGTAGCCCCTGACGGTGGCTCTCCTCAGATGTTGGAGCACTGTTGCAGCTTCTCTCTCCCTCGAAGAAGATTTGATCGCCATTACCGCAGGAGCGGTGGGTGTTACGAGCCCAGGACGTTCGGCGTGGCTTTGATCACTTTAGTGTTCCCAATCCTGCTCAGTGAGCTCAGGTGGATTGTCGGTTGGGCCTCCCGCATAGACTGCTCGATCAGATGGTGGGCAGAGGCACAAGGGGTCCGAAACCGAAGTCCTCGGCAGCAGCAGCGGCGGGCTCATTCTCAGATGCCAATTCCAAGACGGTCGCGCACTCCGAGCCTTCCCGTGCGAACAGTGCAAAGGGGAGGGGCAAGTAGAGAGCCGAGGACTCGACCGGCTTAGAGTCAAGACCTGCTCAGGGGCCCGCTCGCGGGAACAACTCCATCGCTCCTGCTGAGCGACAACTGGCAATCTCTGAGTTGTTTCCACTCTCCCACAAAAAAGGTACTGCTGCTCCACTGCCTGATGTTGTAGTCATTCCTGCTCAAGAGTTTCCCGCCGTGGCTGAGGAACTGCTTCCCACTGAAGATAAAAGAGTAAGTGGCGACCAAAGCACAAGTGGTGTTAAAGACCTTGTAATAGGCTCAAGTCTGACCTCAGGGGGCAAACCATGTATCGAACAGTTGGCGGCTAAGCCTGTGAGTAGTGAGAAGCCTGAATTAGGGGTGTGCGAAGACCTCTCTGGCAAAGGTAAAGCGAACTCCACCCCATTAAGCCATTGCCCTCTTGTGGCTCTGAACCCGATAGCTTCCCCATATCCTTTAGGGTGTGGCGAGAAATCTTTTTCATTAACTGATGACTCTGATTCCTCAATGCCAGAATTAGAATCTTCATATCCCACTTTGTCTTGTGCAACCAGCAGTAGCTCCCTAGACGAATCTGTTTTCCATAACAAACGAAAAAGTCGGTCTGGTGGAGGGTTGGTAAAGAGGAAAACTCTGAACCTGTTCAAGAAACAGACAAGAAGCAGCAAGAACTCGGGCTCACAACAGGAATGCTCCCCCTAAAGATGTTCCCAGGCTGAGATGGGATTATTCATCAATACAACTATCAGACCAGCAAGGGGTGAGAATGGAAGGGCTAAATACTGGGGAACTTTCACATCCAACAGAAGGTTTGATAGGCCCTGTATCCAGTGGCTCAAGTGAACCCTCACCAACTGTCATCCTGGCTACCATCAAGCAGATGCAGGAGGAGGTCCGGAACGGCAATCGTCGGGCTCGCCAAGCTTCATAGAAATTACACGGTGCCGTCAGAAAGATTAACAAAACCTGTTCTGAGATCTCAGAGAGAATGACTATGGTGGAGGCCCGCACTGAAACTCTCGAATCCGAGGTCGCAGAATTGAAAGCTGTGTGCTCCACTCAGGACCCTAAACTCTCAGACCTGGCATTGAAGCTTGAGGAGTATGAGAACAGGCAGAGGAGAAATAACCTGAGAATATTGGGAATCCCTGAAGGCATCGAAGGAGCGGATCCCAGAGGCTAGATAATCAAAATACTGAAGGGTGCATTTCCCGAACTTGTAGATTGGGAGTGGGAAAAAGAAATCTAGAGGGCACACCGAATTCCCTTAACCCTCAAGAAACAACAGTCGGACAATGCTGCTTGTTGGTACTAGTGTATTTTGGTCATTTTTCATTAAGGCAGAGCATTTATGATCTGGCCCGCCCAAACTCAAAAAGAGAGTTCGAGGGAGTCTCTTTTTTTGCGCGGTCTGATTTTGCCCACCCTACAGTGGAGAGGAGATGGCGATTTAGACAACTGTTCTCTCCTTTTCAGAAACTTGGTGCCGAAGTGTATCTCCTGAATCCTGCCAAATTGAAAGTGGTGTTTAAAGGCCGCACTTGAAGCTTTTTTTCAGAGATCCAGGCCCATGATTATCTAGATGAGATCCGGGGTGGGTCATGAAATATGAGCTTTAATTCTAGGTAATAATCTGCGCTAAGCGCGCCGTCGAGAGTGGGTTTCACCAGCCTGAGAAGGGCCACAGTAAAAGGAGGGGAAAAATACGGAAAAACAGGGAGGGGCTGGGACAAATATATATATATATATATATATATATAGGCGAAAAGATGATTTAATAAAAAAAAAAGTCTATGAAAAAAAAGTGAGTTAAAGGAGGGGAAAGTGAAAAACAAAAAACAAAAAAATGAGGGTGAAAGCAACATAGTTTACTCTCACTGATGGCTGGATGTCAGGAAATATTGAGTGAGGAGATCGGGGAGGAGGGGGAGGCGGGCTGGGGCTTCTTTTTTTAGATGCCATCACACAGGCTCGGCCTGGTTGCCCATTGGTTTGGAAAGGGACACAGGGAGTTGGTTTCGGAAGGAGGGAGGTGGGATCCTCCACTTTGCTGGGTTAAGGATGGGTGGAGGTTAGGATGCGTTGGGCCACGGGGGTGGGAGAGGGGTCCCCACTCGTGCAAGAGTAAACTTTTAAGGACAAGGAGAACAAGCTTCGATTTGTTGTAAGTTGTTATCATAATGTCAAAGTCAAGAGTCAAAGAGTCTTCTTAAACCGAGATAATGGGTGATATTAACATTTGTGGACTGAATGACCTTAAAAAAAGATCCAGAGTCTCATTAGGGTTACAGGTGTTGAATGCAGATATCGTGTGTCTGCAAGAAACTCACATTGAAGCATCACAAAGGAATGTATTAGACACGTTGGGCTATAGGCTTATAGGGGGAACCTCGCAAGGTGCACGCATAAGGAGGGTTGCTGTTTTGGCGCGAGGCAATTGGCTAAAGGTTTCACAAGTAGGGGTCGACACTCAGGTTCGTTGGGTTACGGTAGTTTGTTATACTTCCAGCGGGGCTAAATTTACGCTATGTACAATATACGGTAGCATTCATGATGACCCCGTGTGTATTAATCAGATATCCTATGAATTGACTCATCGACCATTACCTGTAGTGCTTTGTGGGGACTTCAACATTAATCTCCCGGGTAACTGGGACATTGGAGGTCAACAAAAATATTTTGGCCCAAAGTCTACCAAGCATCAGTAGGGGTGTGTAAAGACCATGGTCTAATTGATGTTTGGGGTAGGGTGAATACGACAGAGCATGGCTATACTTATTTTTCAGCTCCACACTCTACACATGCCTGTCTGGATTATATCTTTGTGTCAAATAGCTTCATTTCACCCTGTAAAATTGAACGAAATGCATGGTATTTATCAGACCATAATCCGTTGTTATTAGAAATCCGAGGCTCGTAGTATATGGAGCTTTGAGCGTGCACTGCTTGCCAATGAAGACTATTGCAGGCACATTAGTGAGTGGTCCCAATATTCTTTAGAGAAAACAGTGGTAGCGCCACGATAAACACGGTTTGGGATACATTCAAGGCCTGCCTGCGGGGAGTGACACTGAGGTTTTCTCTGAACATGGGGGAAAAATGAGAGACGAATCATTTTAGCTATACAATATAGCTTAGCGGCAGCTGAGGAAAATTTGATAAAAGTTTTGCAGCAAGGAGGGGATGCAGAAGAAGCCCAACTCGGGGTAATAACAGCAAGGGCAGCAATTGAGTCGATTTTTATAAAAAAGGGCAGCGGAAAAATATACAGTCTGGAAGGAAAGAACATGTGAATGCAGCGAGCAAGTTGGGCATCATCTTGCAGTGAGGGCAAGACAAAAGAGCATGAGCAATGAAATAAGAGAAGTGCGAGATCCAGTTCATGGGCTGGTCTCAGACTCAAATGAAATCAGGGATGCATTTAAAACATATTGCCAAACTTCATATACCGAAGATACCAACGAGAGACCTATACAGACTGCAGAGTTTCTTAAAACAACATTTGCAAACACGTTATCTACTGATGAGCGAGAATCCCTAGAAGGAGATTTATTATGGGACGAGATATACCTCGCAATCTCTAATCTTCCCTCTGGTAAAGCGGCAGGAGTGGACTCAATTCCCTCAGAATGGCATGTAGGTCAAGAAACTGAATTTTCTCCTCATTTTTGCTGAGTACGGATCGGAAGTCTGTTCCTGGTTTTCGCATTAGTCGCCGGCCGGTTGCAGTGTGCAGTGCGTGAGGAGAAGGACGCCGTCTCGCCGCATCGCCGCCTCCCGTGGTTGCCGCGGCTGCCGTGGGTTTTGCAGGGTTGCAAGGCTCTGCAGCATCGAAACTGCAGCCCCTGTAGCCCCTGTAGTTTTCCGCAAATCCGTCACTGTTTCCCGCACTGCCTCCCGCAGTTTCCCGCTGAATCCCGCTGAGTAACTGCGAGCAGGGTGAGTGAAGGCAGAGCGGATTGCAGACCGGGGGCTGCAGATTGCAGACAGCGGACGGAGCCTCCGCCTGCAAGGAGGTCCACACAGGCATCATAGTAGGCAGCCCGAGGGAGGGCAAGGGCAAAACTAGAGACAGGAAGAGCGGGCGCGAGAGCGCGGCTACCATTAGTGGTGGCCGCAGAGTGTAGAGCCCAGGTGCGACCGCGGAGGCGGCTCAACTAGGTTGGGTGCGGTTGCGGCGCCCAGTGTGCCCTGCTCTCGTGCCCCCTCCTGTCATCACCACAGCCTCTGTCCGGGTCCAGGTCCAGGTCCGGGTCCAACCTGGTTGGATAAAGGCGAAGGGCTTTACTTTCAACTTTACTGAGCCGAGTGTGGGCAGTCTTGGTAGTCCAAGAGTACCGCCCTCTTCAACAGAGTAACATGGAGGCGCCGGTGGCATTTCTTTGATCGTGCTGACCTCGCTGATCTAGCTGGAAGGCCAGTGGAAATCCTGTTTCAACCGGTGCAGAGAGTGCAGTGGGTGCTGCTGCGAACGGGCACCAGCAGTGACTAAGGCGGTTAACTAAGGAGGTTCCCTGAAGTTCTTAGAAGTGCCGGTATTGTTTTTGCTTTCTAACATTTAATACTTGTTACAGTGGCTACATCTGTTATACTTGTTACACTTGCTACCCCCAAACCGCCACGACCATTCACAAACTGCCACAGATTGTAGTGTGCTCTACATTACTTAAATTTTCCTTTGCCCCTCCAATATTGTTAGAGGTTGGAGGTGAAAGAGTCATTAATTCCCAGACTGGTGCTGGTGCACCGTTTCCTTATAAAGTGTGTATTATGAGGTCGGGAAAGGAGCGGCCACCCTTCCCTCTCATTAAGAGGAAGAAAAAAACACAACAATCAACAATTTCAGACAAATTCCAACTAATTCAAACCAGTGATATCCAGCCCCGTAAATTATCCAAGGTTCATATATTTGGGAAACCGGGAAAGTCACCGACAAAATTTGATTTTTTGAAAGATCCAACTGGTGCCATGTTAACGTTACTAACCAATTCACGTGGACTCCAAACTCCAATTAAGCCAATGGGTGGAATAAGTACAACAATCCCCAAGCAAGGAATAAGAGAACCCTGCCAACTTGAGCTGGAGGAGCAAATTGAGCTAAGGTCAAATTCAAACGAGGATCTAGGCAACCAATGGGGTCAAATAATGGATCTAGAGATGTTAACTATTCCTTTAATTGCACATCAGCAGCAAGAAGTTTCAAATAGCACGAGTCAAATGATGGGAGATACTCAACAATTATTAACAACTGGACTGCCAATGCCAGTTGAAGTGCAAGTAAATATAAGGAAAGCTAATGTTGTAGGGGACCTAACCAATTTGGTTGAATCAAATCAACGCCATCAAGAATCTCCAAAAAATGGGTTTGTCTGATTTACAACTACAACGGATGACAATATCCTACCGAATTACCAGCAATCGGACTTTAGTCTGACTTCAATAGATATTGTCCAAAAGTGGACCAGGAGAGTTCCAAACAAAATAAAGAGTCTCAAAATAATATAGATGAATATAATAGTAAACAAGAAACCTTGCAGCGTTGGAGTACCCCCTACCAAAAAGATACTATGAATAGTAGGCTACAATTTACTGAGCAACTCGATGAGGAGCACGAACAGCAAGGCGATGCAAAAGAAATCTATAAAGATCAGTCGTCCATAAATGGCCAACACCAAAATGGGAACTCAGGAGTAATCTGGGATCTATTTTTTAAAAACTCACAACTAACTTTGGAAGCTTTAACATATCAGTCTAATAAAATGGAGGTACAAATAGATCTGTTAAGTGCCATGGCATCCTCTGTAGCAGGAATCGATCATAAAATTTCAACATTAAACAATCTAATAATAAGGGCACAAGCCCAACCAATATCCACGTATATAGATTGTAATTGTGCCCCACTAGTTAATAAATTAGCTACCATTCCTGAGGTTTTAAAAACAATAATTGAAGACGTGAAAGGAAATTTAGTTAAGGTTGGAAATCAAGCCAGCCTGAGTGATTGCTCTCCTAATGATATGATGAAAAGTAATGATAAAATTGTAATTAAAGAAAAAACAACGGACAAAACGAATGATCATACAGAGAAAAGTGTTATGTTCACCAAAGTCAACATCGTTAGACGTAGCCCCGGAAACTCATTTATCCAAAAGACAGAGGAAAAAACAAAGGAAAGCAAGAAATAAAGTCTCAAAAATAACGAAAAATGTAACTGTCTCGGAAGCAATGAGATCAAATAGAGGAAACATCAATGAGCAACCATTATTTCAGGAAGAAGATGTCAAAGAAATGTTACCAGCAAAATCCCTCTATCCTTTATTCAATAAAAAGTCATTGAAAGTACATACAGTAGTAACAAATAAAAACATAAACAAGTCAATAGATAACATAAATAAAAACATCAACGAGTCAATAGATAACACAAAACAGGTAGTAAAGGAAAAAAATCAGCTTTCAGAGATGCCGCAAGTGGAGGAAAGTAAAAATAAGGTGAAAAGTAATCCATCACAATTGAAAACGAAAAGGTCGAAAAATGAGAGCATCATAGTCGCCCAAGAGAGTAGAGATTCGTTAATAAATTGGATGGTCAATAAAACACCAAAGGAACAGGGAATCGAGGAAAAATATTTATCTAAACAACAACAAATTGGGCCTCAGGTCTCAGGTAATCACAGTGGGAAGCCAATTGAGCACGATCAAGAAAAAGATAAAAATTGTTTACAACAAATTAAATTAAAAAATCCTGATCAAAAAGGCGAAGCAATACAGGTAATATTTACACCCGAATATAGATCTAGGGGTAATAATGATATCCTGAATCGAGGAAACATTCTAAGGCTGTGTAAAGCAGTACCTTCGTTGGAGAGAATTAGAAGTACTGACATTGATTCAATTGAATTTTTGGTAAATAATAATAAGCAAGAATCAACACTGGTAACCTGGACAACAACTTTTGCTGCTAGTCTTATTATACAAGAACACAACCTTTTTATGGAATGGGGAATAAAAATAACAACCCCACAACAACCCTCTTATCCTAGCCCTTTTATTTCACCAAAATTACAAAATAAGAAACAAAAAAGAACAGGCATTAACCAGAAATATTCAATACAAAAAAATCCAATAGGTATGACAAATGGACAAGTTTTAAGTTCATTAGAGGTGAATAAAGGCGATTCATCTGATATTGTAAATTTGGGTTGGTTGACAGCAGCCTTACATAACGTTAGGCAGGATTGAAGAATGGTAACCGATGTACCTTTAAGGGGGGCAATAAGCCCGACTGTGAGGATTAGAATATGTTCTTGGAACATAAATGGTGTACACTCAAAAATCCGGAATAAACAATTATACTCCCTGTTGCACCATTTTCAAATCATCTGTCTACAAGAGACTTGGGCCTTAGTACCTTTCATGTTAGAAGGATACAAGGGCTACTACTCGTTGGCTAAGAAAACAAATAAACACGGCAGACCTTACGGGGTTTGGCTACTTTTATTTCAACCGAACTAAAGATGGAAAGTGAGATGTATGTGCAAAGTATAAACGATTGTTTAATTGTTAAAATACGGTATAAAGATCAAAAAATTAATAAACTTCTTGTAATAATTAACGTATATATTCACCCTGACAGCGGTTCACGAAGAAAAATGGTTAACTGTTTGGTAACTATGATATTGCAGCAATTGTATAGTGACATTCAACCTGAGATCATTATCACTGGCGACTTTAATATGAACTTGTTGTGGCTTTATGTGAGAGATGCCGAAATACAACAACAGAATTACTTATGGTCAATCCCAAGCTTCCCATTTATAAATGAAACTAAGGAATTGAAGAATGAAAAAACTGGTAAGACTTTTGTAAAAGAATTAGAAACTATAGACCTAAGGGTGCTAAATGGGCGATATCCGCAAGATTTGCCACCAGCGTGGACATATCAAGCAGGAGATTATAGGTCCAGAATAGACTATACAATAGCATCGCTGAACCTTTTTCACAAAATTTTGTCCTACCAGTTAGGGGGAATGGACATGAGTGATCACAATCTGCAAATACTAGAGTTAAATTTAAATGGTATAAAGCATAAAAATTACAAGACACTTCCAGGAGAAACAACTACAGTAAATTACAAAAAGCTTTATTGGACAGATAATACCAAAGATTCGATTACAAATAACGCACAATCAATGGCAGAATCATATTTTGACGGAAACCTTCTCAATATTATTGAACAATGGTCCCTCTTTACAAAGGAATTAATTTCCAGTCAGTCTCAAAAAGATGGTAATAAAGGGCAGCTGAGAAAAAAATCATCAATAACAATGGTTCAAATATCGCCTGAATGTCATCTACTAAAAACAGAACGTAACAGAGCTCTAAGATTGGTAAAGATGTACCCAGGTAATCAAATTTATGGCGAAAAACTTAAAAGGATAAATGCAGAAGTAAGGAAATTGACCTGGAATGATAAAATGCAAGCAAAACAACGGTTATGGGCTAAAGCTTTATATACTTGCAAAAGAAATAACACAAGAGACTTCTGGTTACTAGTTAATAAATTGAACAGATCCAGCAGGAAAGCTACTTCTTCAACAGTAACTGAATCCGAATGGGTTAAGTTCTTAAACACGCATCTGAATTCTAAACCAGGTATGGTTAGTAATTCTAGTATTTGTTGTGTAAATGGAGCAGAGGATGAACAGAACACTGATACATTAACCGTTACGGAAAGCCAAATATGCAAACTTATAAAGAAACAGACACCCAACGGTGCCCCTGGCCCAAATGGGATTCCTGCGGGGTTTTATAAGGAGAAGGCACTATATTGGTCAAGTTACCTAACACCAGTATTTAATCAAGTGTTGCAACTGAGGTCTGTCCCTGAGTCATGGAAGGGATCTATAATTTCTCCTATTTATAAAAGCGGGGACTGGTCACTTCCAGCCAACTACAGATTAATTACAGTGCAAGATATTGAAGCCAAACTTTTTGCATCAATTTTACTTAAAGAGTTAATAGACTGGGCAACAGACAAGCAATTAATTCTGCCAAATCAATCTGGTTTTGTACAAGGACAATGGACGGCAATGAATATTTTAATTTTGGGAACTCTAATGGAAAAATATAAAATGAAAAAACAACCAGTGTATTTATGTGTTGTGGATTTTAAAGCAGCTTTTGATTGTGTAGACAGGCACATTTTATGGAGGAAATTGGATCGTTATGGTATTAGTCCCTGTCTTTTAAAAGCAATTCAATTATTATATACTGAAACATGGACAAGGGTTCGACTTGGGAATGGCTCAAGGCTTTCTAAGAAAATTAATACATCCCAAGGTTTAAAGCAAGGTTGTGTTTTAGCCCCATACTTGTTTAATTTATTTTTATCTGATTTTACGGTTGCAATGAACAATGAGTTAGCGGACTCACCAAAACTGGCAGAGAAACAAATATCAAACTTACTATATGCCGACGACATCGTCCTGCTAAGTCAAACAAGGATAGGGTTGCAACGATTAATAAACAAAACATTGATGTATTCAATTGAGAACAAAATGATAATCAATGAAACAAAAACAAAAGTAATGGAAATCAGAACGACTGCAGGGAAGTGCAGTAAATATAAATGGTACCTGCAAAAGCGGCAACTAGAAAAAGTTCAATGTTATAAATATCTTGGCATATTGTTTGATGAGAATGGATCTTTTTCACAACATAAAACGGAGATGAAGAAAAGAGCTAACCGTTTACAAGGGGCCTTTTGCTTACTCTATAGTTCGTTGGGAGGTCCAACTTATACCCCATTATTAAAAGTAATAAAAGCAAAATTGCTCCCTAGTCTTACTTATGGAAGCGAAATTCTCCGTGGATCAGATTCTATATTATTAAATAGTGTTCTCACAAAAACCTTCAAATTCTTGTTTAGACTACCATCTAACGTATCGCCCGCCCAGATTAGGCTGGAATTTGGTTTCTGCAACCAACAACTTGCAAGGATGGGTCAGTATGTTAAAACCTGGAAACAAATCAAAACCAAAATTGACAATCCAATGTGCTGTCTTCTGTGGCAAGAGATGCAACAGAATCAAAAATCGTCTTTCTATAAATATCTTAAAATGGCTTTAGAAGAACTGTCAATTGTTGAGATTTGGGAAATGTCGTTAACTCCACAAAGTTTTAAGAAAATAGTCAACAAATCAGTTAAACATTTATCCCTATTACAAGACAAAGATCTGTTCATTAAGCGATCGCATGCATGGATGTTAGTCCAGGAGTACACGAGTCTTAAAGTGCAACCCTATCTAGAAATACCATGGTCCGTACAAACCAAAAACATGTTTATGAAAGCAAGATTTGGCAATTTGCCAGGCCTAAAACATGCAATGCCTTGGATGAGACCATCTACGCCGACTCCCTGCAGATTATGCAATTTATGGGATGAAGATATTATGCATTTTGTTTGCATATGTGCAGCAATGATGGCTGAAAGAAAACGATATTTAAAAAACTGCTTCATTGATAGAGGTGTTTGCACCTGTAGACATGCTATGGTGGTTTGTTTTAGACCAACAGACATTAAAATGAATGCTAATTTTATAAAATTTTTGATTCTTGTAAAAAAGAAACTGGATGCTAGTGAGTCGAGCCTTGAAAATTTGGAAGTCTTAAATAGCTAGGGTTACATTTTGCACTATATAAATGAATTTGCACATAAGTTATGAAAATTACTAATGATATTATCTATATTAGGCCTTGGTAAAATGACGGACTGAAATCATGTCTATAACTTTTTTTTTTTTTTTTTTTTTTTGGCATTACTTGAGAAAATTATTCGAATGAAATTATTAGGAATTTTAGATTAATTTTATAATATTTTATTTGGTGTGAATTAAAGATTGTTTTAATTGTAAGATTTTAATTAATCATGCAATAACATTTTACTACTAATTCTCTCAGAATTTTATAACATTTTTGCACCACAATTAAAAGATCCGGTGACTGCGCTGTTTAATCAAATATTTAATGGAGCGCCCCCTCCGGGTTCATGGTCTATAGCTAAAATCACAGTATTTCTAAAAAGAATAAGCCCCCGGTAGAATTAGGATCATATCGCCCGATTACCTTAATAAATGGAGATTCCAAAATATACTCTAAAGTATTGGTTGTACGACTTGCTCAGATTATTTCAAAATTGGTAGTAAATCAACAACATGGGTTTATTGAGGGATGGGATACTACAGATCACATTAGAAGAGTCATCACACTTTTTGATGCAGTACAAGTGTCAGGAGGCCCTATGGCCCTGATATTATTAGATGCAGAAAAAGCCTTTTATAGGGTCCCCTGGTACTTTCTCTGGAAGTTAATGCAAGCAGGGGGCATGGGCCCAAGGTTTATCCAGGGAATTAAAGCTCTTTATTATAAATCAATAGCTAACATTTGTATTTCTGGGGGAATGTCAGGCCCAGTCTTGATTGCTCGTAGAACTCGATAGGGGTGCCCATGCTCCCCACTGTTGTTCGCGATATATATTGATCTGTTTATTCGTAAATTAGCCCAAAACAGCGCTATCCCTCCAATAATATTGCATGGCTTCGAAAGTAAAATTTTAGCTTATGCAGATGACCTTGCAGTAGTGACGCCTAACCCAGAAAGGGCCCTTAAAGGAATCGAAGAGGAAGCCTTTTGCTTTGGGAGGATCTCTGGATTTTCCTTAAATAAGGAAAAAAACAAATTATCACCAATCATAAGATCTTTTTTGTAGATAATGGTGTAGTTGATAAAGCAGCATATCCGGGTGTATACATACATATCCGCCGACGTAGACAAAATTGTAAAGCAAAATTTAGAGTCTTTGCTATTAAAGACTAGCAATGAGTTATCAAGGCTAAATAACCTCCATCTTTTTTTTTTGTTGCAGAGTTTTATATAGCGCGAACTTGACCCGAATCGGGTATCAGAGCGCTTTACATAGCACCAGTTACGTTACATGAGGACACACATTCATTTTGGTTAGGCACGGGGAGATTAAGTGATTTGCCCAGAATCACAGGATGTTCAGCGTCATTGCCGAGACTCGAACCCAGTTCCCCAGATTCGAGGTCGGCCGCCCTAGCCGTTAGGCCACTCCTCTCCCCTATCTTACAATGATTGGTCGATGCAATCTGATAAAAATGTTTTTTTTTCCCCAAAATATTATATTTTTTCAGATCTATCCCTTTTGAGTTTCCGATTGAATGGATAAAAGCCTTCGACAGGATGCTCACAAGATTTTTATGGGCCCATTCAAAACCCAGAAGAGCGCTGGGATACATATCTCTTCCGCAAGAGAGAGGAGGATGGGCCCTCCCTAATCTTAAACTATATTATTGGGCTACCATGCTGCAATACAGTTGTATCTTATTCAGGGAACCATGTTCGAGCGATCCACCACAACTCACCCCTACTATATTTGAATTGTTGATTGGAAAGGAAGCCTGGGGGTGCCTCTGGAGACAAATAGAACTAGGACATTTTTAAAAAGTGCGGTTTAAGTGCCTTTTGGGAGCTTTCAAAGTATGGTCAGCTCTTCGGAAATCCTTGGGTCTCGGACGATTGAATTCTTATACCCCTATTCAGAACAACCCGATCCTGCCTGATTTATTCAGGGATGGATATAGGCACAATTGGGTTCTCGCAGGGGTATATAGGCTCCCTCTGGTTTTCTGTTTTTCGATCTGAAGATAGAATTTGGTGTTAATAATAAGGAGTTTTTTAAATATTTGCAAATAAGGGATTATTTACTACGTTAGGGGGGTGGAACCTTTCATCTGCTGACAGATGTCGTACTTAAGGACATAACCCTTGGTCTGTTTAGTAAGACCTGGCCACCAATAACGGGGCTTCAGTAGTGAAATAGTTACAGAGATACCTGCGTGTGCTGAACCCAGACCCTTGTGTGCAGCTAGAATTAAACCTAATCTGCAATCCATGTTTGGTATTACTCTATCCCCCACTCCTGGAATTTGAACATACGGAATGTTTTGCGCATCTAACTTGTAGGAGTACTTGAGTGGAAAACCTTTCGGCAAGGCTGAGCTGTTATTGCACGTAGCGTTCAGAGCTATCATTATCTGTCCGTCTATCCTCATGTTAGAACGAGTGATTGCAGCAACGGCAGCAGTTCACATTGTCTCCTTGGCGGCTTCATCAGCCAGTGAATTCCCTTCAACGTGCACGCCAACATGCTGATGGCTCTATGTGTGAATTACATGAGCCCATGGCAAGCATTTTTTCAGCTCTGCAACCTGTTCCCACAGTAACTTGTGCTTTATTGTGCAACCTTTGGAATCTCTAAACCCATTCTGGCCCCAATAGTGAAGGTATGCAGTGTATGACTGAACACAATTAAACAAATCACACACAATGAGTGTGGGGAATTTCTGATCCATATTTTTTAGTCAAGTATCAATGAAGAGGGAAAGAGAAGCTGTGATCCATTCGGCTTCCAATGGTTAGTACAAAAATCAAAAAAAGGGGGGGAGAATGGACCACTTGTCCTGTATAACCAGGGTCTTAGTGCGAGTGGGAACCGTCTTAAAAAACCCTCATATACGTACACAGGCAAATGGCGGTATATCTTGGTTCTCCGCCTCAGTGTACCGTAACAGCATGATCATTGGGTCTTTTCCTCTGTCAATATGCTGACCTCCGCAAGGAGGAAGACCAACTGGTTTGTCAGTAGTGGCGAGGAATAAGAAAAGAGGGTGTGCTCGTGCTCTGATAAGTGAAGTAAAATTCCCTACATCACTTCTCACATGTATTTTATTAAAAAGGTTGTGATGTGGGAAATTAAAAACGCAGTCGTGCGTGTATAGACCCAGTTACTGGTCTATCGCACTGATGTGGGTCAACATGTTTCAGCCTCGTGGGACCTCTAGAGGCTTTCGTCAGGACCGGGGTGTGTTTAAGAGCGCATTCTGGCTCTTAATGGAGGGGGGGTGTACTCACCACCTTTGAAGTCTGAGGTCAGATCTGCAGTATGTGTACCTAAAAGGAAAAAGGGGTGTAAACAATCACATGGCCGCTATCTGATCTCAGCCCGAATATGGAGTTTTAGAGATAATTTTCAATATTACTGTCTCAGCATCAACAATCTATCTCTCAAGCAGTTCTAAATTGAGATGTGATTGTTTACACCCCTTTCATTCACTGTCACCAGACATTCCATCAGGTTCTGGCGAGCTATTGTTACTTTTGCTGCGCTGTCTAGCATCGTCAGAGCCCATTCCCCATTCAGTAGTAGAGTCCTCAGTAGCCTGGACATTTCTTATTTTAAGGCCAGCTACCTTCTTCTTTTTAAATTGAGGTTTAGTTTTGGGTTTATCTTCTTGTTTGATAATGTAGTCTGAAGTGCGATGTGCGTCTCTTGGCTTGGCTCGCTCTTCTGATCTGTGTTCTGGCCGTCCTTCCCTCTCCCATTTTGTTGATGAACCTTGAAAGGAACGAGAGGAACGTGTATCAGTATCCTGATACCTGTCAGGATTTTAATATTATCACGGTTTCTAAGGTTGTATTTTCTATCAGAGGGCTCCTGTTGAGGAGACCCTCCCAGTGATCATGATGTATTCTGCTTATTATTTTTTGATCGCTTGTTATCCCATTTCTTTTTAGAAGAATCGGGTGCTTGCTTCGAGTTATCCTTTTTGGAATTACGTGTGGTTTCCCAGGTCTAGCTCCCAAGTTATCTCTACCCATAACATAATTGTGGATACCTGGGCAAAATTGCCTATCAGTTTCATCCCCAAGTCCAGGGCAGGTTCTGCCCCGTACTCATTCTGTATTTCTTTCAATACTTCTGGTATGACTGCCATTGAGGGGGGACCATGAGTTCTGGTATAAACGGCAGCGAAAACTGTACCCCAACTGGTACAATCCTCTATTGGTGGAGCTATCCCCATTGGCAAGCAAATTGTTAGTATTCTGTGTTTTTCCTGTGGGCCCGTGTGGGGAAACACTGCCTCAAGCTGTGCTATTTTCTGTGCTATCTAGAACGGCATCTGCTCACGCCTAGTGGGCATCCGTCCCATAACCGCGTTCAACATTTGTGGGCTTATTTGTGTCGAAGTCCCTTGCGGTTGACCAGCTTGAGTGCCCCATGTAGGTTGAATGGTAAGTGTTCGCATTGCGAACTGTCAGGTTTCTGTATAGTTTTACTATTTCTTTGTAAAGTGTATGTAAATCTGGTGCTGGCAATGTATCAATCTCTGGATGCGGTGTGTAAGCAGCTAAGACCGGCCAGGTTGCTCTTTTTCTGCTGAGCGGACCGAGTCTCACATTTCCTGTGGTGTGGGGGAGGGTGCCTTTAAACCAATTAATATGTTCATGGTAAGTTAACGGGACTTCCATGTCCTCGTATGGGGAGTATTCTTCAGGAGTCTCATCTTCAATGTAAGTGTGAAACACCTTTGTGCGTGCATCTGGTGGTGGAAATTTGATCCATGAATAGAATACCTCTGTCCTGAATGCCTCGTGTGCCTCAATCACGAAGGTAACATTTTCACCCATTGCTGGGAGGCCATAATCTATTAATTTCATAGTAATTGCATGTCTGCAATTTTCTGAAATGTTAATAGCACCTTCCTGCTCAGCTTCCTCTGCACTAGCACCACTCGTACCAGTGTCCCCATTGTTAGACATTATGAGAGGAAGTATTAAGTAAAAAGAGATAAAGTTTGCACAATGTGGGGGTCTATAATCCTTCAAGCTTGAACAAACCTACAGCCAATACATAGGATATGCCTACTCAGCTGTGGCGGATATTCCCTTCACACTCCAGACGTCTCTGGTTAGATGTGAGTAGGGGTCTCTGAGAAAGCACGACTGAACTATTCAGATTTGACTGTTAAATAAGAACCAAACCAACGCTGGCGGGGCCATGTCATGTAGTTCCTAAAAATACATAGGATCTGTGCGTTTAGACAACATAAACTAAGGGATTGGTGTCCAGACTGATTCCAGACACCCCCAAAGGATATGTTAGCCTTTAGACCAGCTAGCTCACAGTGCCAGCATAAGCCTCCTAACCTTTCCAAGGAGCGAATAGTTTCTGGCAACTATTGAACATGACAACCCTTGATCCTTCAGGGATCGTGGAAACAGTACAGTACTTTTCGCCCAGTCAATCGTGCTCACTTAGTCTCAGAGAGATACACAGAATAAACGATGGGGATGTTTTCAATAAGTATTTATTAAACCAGCGTAATTCTAGCATAAAACATGTTTGCTGCGACAATCATTAGACAGAAACAGATGTTTAAGATTACATGCACCAACAGAGTAAACAAACGGTAGAATTCTACCATGGTGCTAAAACAGTGAATATATGCAGGCATAAAGATACATGACTGTAATCAAGCGTACTCCTACGATGCAAACCCTACCTAAGTGTACCTAAGTGAACCTAGCATGTATGTGGGTGTAAAGCCAAGAATCCCCTAGGAAAGAGCCAACCCCATTGCCTGATGGGAGAGAACGAAGGACCCCATTTTGGTCTCGAGTTAGACACCCAGCAAGGGATGTCAGACCGCTGCGTGTTGTAGTTTCTGCAGGCCGGGACCTCAGCATCTAGTGTCAGCGTGGATGCTTCTCCTCTGCCTATCTAGTGTTGGTATGGTTCTTTTATACCATAAAGATAGCCTCAGGCTTCCTTACACAATCGATATGTTGTGAGTACGATTATGTAAATGAGCCTAAATCAATACCTGCAATTATGCAAAGTAGTTCTTTTGCCCTAGGATGAAGATGACCATGACTTTTATACAGAGTATGTTAATCCTGTTATGTGCAGGGACTTTTCTAAGAATCCTCATGCATAATAAATGAGGCTAGTTTCAAGGAAACTGATCGACATTTATTCAGCACATAACTGGGTAAAAGGTCAGCGCTAAACCGTTATGCAGAGCAAGGTAGGACAAATGTAGGTAAAAGGGCGTGTAGCTACCTAGGCCTAGATTGGGGTACATTGGGGTACATAACACAAGAAAGGCCAGTGACTTTTTATCACGATTAGTAGGATCAAGGTGCTTGGAACCCGTTTGTCATCTGATCGTTCTCACTGGGCACTGTGAGGACTCTGGCCAGCCTACCCTAGGGGACTAGCAGCTTGATGCCTTACCTTCCAGCACTGGCACATGGACCCTTCCATAAAAATGCTTTCCTATACAGCTGCCAAGGACATGAAACAGACACCCCTGTGCACCAAAGCCTAGGTGGAGACGGTTCAGCCAGCAAAGTTCTCTGATCTATTGGACATACTTAGTCTTATTATGAATGGACCATTTGGGCAGCCTTCACTGTTTTCCAAGAAAAGAAATTCCTATATACCACTGTTCAACTCATGGTTTGCCTTTTGTTGAACCCTCTTAGTGGGCCTCCCCACCCAGCAGAGTCAATACCAAGCAGTCTTGCAGCTCACATCCCATGGGGTCTGTCCAGAGTGGATGGGGTTGTTTTGTGGTAGCCCCGGATGCCACCTGGTAGTAATGGTCCCAAATGCCACACATTGCCTTTCTTCACCCAGTGCATTTCTAGAGCAGCTTAGATAACATGTTCTGTGGGTGCCTCCACCACCCATCTTGAGGGTGGGCTGGAACTCCTGTGTCTCGCTCATGCTGAACCTTAGGCCACCGCTCCCTTCTGTCATTGTAAAGCAGTCTGCACCACTGGTGCCCATTTGATCAGCATCTCCACACAGTCCCTGCATACAGCAGAGGCCCATAGGTTCCTGAAAGGTGCAAAGGTCAGCCAGGAATGCACATGGCTCCTCTTCCAGCAGCTGTAACTACCAGGTTGATTCTGCATGAAACATATGCTTATCTTAAAGATTAAGCCATGCATGTATAAGTACACTCAGCCGGTATAATGAAACTATGACCGGCTAATTAAATCAGTCACTGGTAATTTGATCACTCCATTTGTTGCTTGGATAACTGTAGTAATTTTACCGCTAATACATGCTGACAAGCGCTGACATCCCAAGATGTAGGAATGTATCTGACCAAGACTAATCAGGGCCCACCCTGTCACTTAAATGGCTGTAGATAATCTTAGGACAACTGCATGTCCCTGTGACAGTGACAATACATTAGGATGTCTGATCAACTCTTGATGGTACTTTCTGTGCCGACTGTGATAACTACATTTTTTTCCAGTATGTCTATATTTAATTTTCAAATATGCAATTGTAAACCAATACAATAAATGCAGTCATGGTATAATAAGGATATAACGAAAAATTGTTTGTGCTCAAGCAGATTAATTGTTGTCAAAACATCCAAAATTGTGTTAAGGCAATGGGCTGTAGGCATTAGTTCATTAGTCATCTGAACAGCGACAAATGCAACAATAGCAGGTACCTGATATATTGACACCATACGTTTGAGAAGGTTGCTATGAATAGTTTACTTGCTCTG
Source organism: Calotriton arnoldi (assembly GCA_963921515.1). NCBI lineage: Eukaryota > Metazoa > Chordata > Amphibia > Caudata > Salamandridae > Calotriton > Calotriton arnoldi. The sequence goes on from CAWUFW010002092.1 coordinate 1,099,358, forward strand.
AATGACTACGCATGCCATGCAACCACAATAGCCTCATATACTATGCAATGTAGTCACCATAGGCAATTACAAATCTGGGGGTTAGCTAGTTCAGCCCTTCCGTCGATGCCACCGGAGCCACCCTGACCCAAGAGCTCAAGGCACACCTTCGGATGACTAACTAGGCCCCAGCCTGCCATACATTGACTGTATTAATAAGTGCTCCTTACTCTCGGGGTGGCCTATCATCGGATTTGACTTCCATTTTTATGAAGTATGTGTCCCAAAACTTATCAGCCAGGCCCCTTCCCCCTGTCTGTGCAGTACATTTAGTGTGTCAGCTTCAGTGGCGCCCATTTCCTCAAGTCACAGAGCCAGCAGTTTATGTCCAGAGCATCAGGCAACTCCCAGGCCATGGCAATGCAATCTTTAAACAAAAAGAATGGCAAAACCAAAAATCTGCACTCATATTTGTGTTTTTTCACCCTAGAAAGCACACCCAGTGGACATATCTGAGGCTCAATGTTCTACCTTCTCTCAATGAGTTCTGAAACCACTTCCACAACCCTTGTCTGGGTCCGCAATAGTACAGGGCATGCTCTCACCCTATGATAAAAGTGGGACTCCTGATGTCTACAACGTGGGCACGCCAAAGATATCCCTATGGACGCTAGACTTATGAGCCTCAGGGTGAGGTAGGTTTGGTGCAAGAAGTTGAATTGTGTGTATTGGTTGAATTGGTTGCTCATTGCTTATTAGATAGGTCAAGGTTCATTCTGTTTGTCTATTTGTCTTTGGTGTTTAATCATTTGTGTGAGTGTTGTTTAATATAGTAATTGTTTTCTCCCACCCCCATGATTTAATAATTATTGCAGTGTCTTGGAATTAAAGGGGTCCATTTGGCCTTGACCTCAGATCTGTCACAACTTGCTCACTAAAGCATTGTAAGTCAGGAATTGTCCTGGCCCCAAACTGCATGTCTCTGCAGTATCCTGAAATGTTTGGAACGTGCCATGTTCATAGAAATCACCCAGCAACATCACACCCACTTCAGTTCAGGGCTTTTTGTCATGTGTTTCAGCAATGATCTTAAGGTCCAGAGGTGTCCACAATGATACCTGTGGCATGTACAGTGGGAACCTCCCCTTTTGCTAAATGTATTTATACCAACACACATTTGCCACTGTTGCAAGTTTTTTCAACTTGGGGGATAGTTATGACGGACCCATCAACCAATGAATGATCACTCAAACCTTTTAATGCACTAAGCAAGTCAGTCTTTTCAATGTTAATGTTATTACCTAGCCACTTCATCAACCACTGTATTTGGTCTGCTGAATAGTACAGTTATTAATTCAAGGCTTCTTGACCTTCCACCATTATAGGGAGTTGTATCTTACCCAGCACTATTTTTCTTCTGCCATTGCCCCATATCAGATCATACAGGACGCCATGTAGTTCCATAAAGAATGTTTTCTTGAGGACATCTGGTAGGGCTGCACACAGGTGTAGCAGCCGTGGCAATACCAGCATCTTTGCTATTGACATCCAACCCACTGGGAAGAGTAGTCCATAAGGATATATTGCCGTGATGACCCAATCCAAATTGCTGTTAATAAGATCATCATCTGTGTGGTAAATGTTTACCCTCAAGTATTTAAAAACATCACCCCTCCATTCCAGTCTTGTGGTTGGCAGGTCCCCTTGGTGCTCACCCATCTCGTGTCTGAGAGGGGGACAGACAAGACTTGGTCCTATTCATTTTAATGCAGGTCATATCACCAAATTCATCTAGGATATTCATTAGTGTGAACAAATAGATAAATGCATTCTCCACATAAAGCAACAAGATGTGCCAGCTACAAGCTGATTTTATTCCTCATGCTGAACCCCTCTGTCTCAGTAGACACGCCATTCACTTCATGGCCACTGCGAAGTTAATAGGTGACAATGGGCACTCTTGTTTGCTTTTCTATCGACACTGAAATATTATGAGATGCTCTTACCTGTCCATACTTTGGTTGAAGATTCGTATACAGTAGCTGAACTAATCAAGACATTCTGGGCACAATCCCATCCTCTTAAGGGCTAACATAAGATAAGGCCAGCTCAAAGTGTCAAAGCCTTTTCTATGTCCAGAGAATGGCTAACTGCATTCCATCTCTCTTGGCTACACCATCCATCAAGCAGGCAGGTGCCGAAGGTTGAGAAAGGTGTTTCTCCCAGGGATAAATTCATTCTGGTCTGGGTCTATTATTTGCTTAGAAATTGGGAGTAGCCTATTAGCTAATATCTGCCCCAGGATCTTGTAGTTCAGATTCAGCCAGAATAATAGGAACGTTCATTCAAAGGGTTGCATCTCTGTTGGGAAGGACCACTATCAGCGTCTACCTTAGTGACTCCGGCAGTGCTCCGGCTTTCTTCGCAGATTGATACATGATCAACAATTTCTGAGTAACCTTAACCCTGTGGGTCACATAGAACTCAATGGGGAGTCCATCTATTCCTGGTGTCTTGTTCCATATCATTTGATCTACGCATTACATACTTCTTCTATTTTTAATGACTCTTCCAGAAGGTGTTATTTCAGTGAGTCAATATGAGGGATAGGAATTGTATTTACAAAAGTGTGTAGCCGGTACCGGTCTATGTCCTTATGAGCTGTATAAAGGGTTTCTTTATGCACTGTAAAGGACTTATTAAAGTCTGCTTGTGTGTTAATTTTATCTCCCTTGGAGACTTAATAGCACCAATTAGGGATCGGGGAAATTCTTTTTTCAATAACCAGACAAGCAGTCAGCCCAGCCTGTCTCCCTCTGCATGCTGTCACTTCACATATACTACTCAATCTGTCCACTAAGTCATGGTGTTTCCTCTTTAGTGGTCTAAGTTGTTGCACAGAATCAGGATGATAAACAACTAGGCTTTCAGTTCTCAAATGCTTCGCCCTTCAACCAATATATCTCTGCTCAGGGCTGTGTTGATACCCCATGTGTTAATGCATTGTCCACAGACAACCACCTTAAAGGCATTCTCCTTCACTGTTCTTTCTGTGGTTGATCCCCATTCTCTGCAAAATGTGGTGTGATGTGATTACCAATGGTATCTTTGAATGGAGCATCCAGTAACTCCTCAGTATGTAGCATCCACGTTGGAATCTGGGCCCACGTCCTACCCAACATTATTACCATCTTGAGAGGGCTATGTTCAGAGAGAGTGCAAACTATTCTGTGTCGGTTACTTTTTGCCATAGCGCCTCTTGCATATCATTAAGTCTATTCTTGTGTGCAGCTGATTGACTGGAGAATAGAATGAATGTTCCCTAGTGTCTGGGTGCAAAATTCTCCATGTGTCATAGAGTCGCCTACTGTCGACATCTTCTAGCCCGCCTTCCCCTCGGGCTTTACAACTCTCATCCCGCTCCAGAGTTGCGCTTGTCTGCTGAAATGTTTATCCCCTTTAACTGAAGCCAACACCATACCTCACTTGGGGATTGAAAAAAGTTTAGGTTCCTAGGACCTTTAGTTCTGGATAATTGCAGAATCAAGTGCCTCTCTGGTCATTGGCCTTGGTCCCACTCCAGGTGGAGGTGAACACCCTAGCACTCATGTGCCCTCTTGATTAAAAAGAACTTGGGGACTTTGCCTCGCAGCACCATCTTCACAAGCCAGTCCTCCAAGAACAGCTTCCTATTTTAGTCCATCACACATTTGGCATTCTAATGATTCTGGCACGCTTGGGGCGCCCTTAGACCTCCACGGCCCTAAGTTTGAGTCCTTTCAGTTGGGGGTTTGTATCTACATCACTGATGATTGTAGGGCTGTTATGGTTGATTGATTGTTTTTGACCCTATCTACCAGTTTTCTAGGGTCAGCCATGAGTAATTCCACATTGATCACCACTAAGTATATTTTAGTTTTAAGTGTGCTTTTCAAGAATATGAAGGCTTGCAAAATGATATTGAATTTACCTGTTTGCTTATCCAAAGTCGATTCTACATGCAGCAGTAGGTCAATTTGATCAGTTGCCAGAGAAAGTAGATCTATGATGCCTTTAGAGGGGAGCTGCCTTGCATTTTTAGGTATAACTATCCTCGTTTGCTCCATTGTCGCTGTCGTCTTGACCACCTTAGCTACAACTAGCAAGGGGGCTGCCTATACCAGGGGTGAGGCTTACATATCAGTCACTTGTCACTCAGTTCTTGTGCTGTAGCCTGGGTCATCTTGGAGAGGCATGCCTGTGAGAATTCAAAGGGGAGTGCCATGCAGCTCAACAGGCAAATCTAAACGGGGTTGGACACAGAAAGGACCTACAAATTGATACAACTTTTTCAATTCTGTTGGTGGTGGTACATTGCGTTCTTAGTTGGAGCAATTTGTATGGTTTATTCTGATAACAAGTGAGACTCCTCCATGCTAACTAGTTATGCGACCCCTAGTGGTCATCTTTCAATCTCTTAGAGGGTCAAGGGGCATTCAGCAACAGGAAAACTACCAGTGACAGGTATGTGTTGGTCTTAGATGACGTGGCCGTATGAGCACTACATTGAATGGGTCAGCTTGTATCTATCCTTCGCTGATAGGTGCGGGTAACCATCTGAATCCTATTTGGGACTGCAATTCTTTGACATGAACAAGAAGTTCCCTGTAAGTGAGTGTCATAACCTTTTGTTGATTAAGTCACCCCCTATCGCCTGTTGTTGCTACCTGAATCAGCTCCATCGGTCCAGCAACGGCCATGGTCGTGCCTTGCAAAGATGATCAACCTTGATTTTCTAGGGAAAGTACAAATCAAAACAAGGTTTCCCTAGGTGAACCAGATTAAAAATGTGAGCAACCTGAGTGATGGTAGGACCACCCCGACCTCTGCCACCTCTCAGATGGAAACCAGGCACTGGGTTTGTCCCTCTCCTCGCATGCCAGCCAGTAAAGAGGTCTGCCGCTAGTCGGTGAGGAGTGAGGACAAAGTGCTTGGCACATGAGGATCTGACTGACACATAAGGGTGGGGCTCTCCTTCTGGGAACTGCAGGGTTGAGCTTGGAACTGCAGTCCACCAGCAGAGGCATCCCTACATAGCAGCCAAAAGCCCTCCCGAGATTGAACCTATGCTCACCTAGCATGATCCCAGGGAACCAAATCACAGTGCCTTCACAGTCTGGGCCTAGGCCCTATGGCCTAAGCCCTTCATACTCCCAATCCCAGCTCAAATACAGAATTGTGGACCCTCCCAGGCTACAGGACAGCCTGGATGGGAAAGAGCCAGGGTCAAGAGGGAACCCTGACTCTTCTCTGCCAGAAACTATGTGGCTCGAAGCCTAGAAACTCTATTTGAACTGTTAAGGCCAACTCCCAAAAGGGAAGCCTTATGAGGCGCCATGCTGTCTCGCAATGGGGTGGTGCTGCCTTCCTACTGCCTCAAGGCACCCACAGGTAGGCAAATGTCGCAAAGTTGCCATTGCCTTTTAGTGGTCGATTACTCGGCTTGCACATCGAAGAAAGGAGCAAGCTGCGAGAATTTGAATTGCAGGACACATTGCTTATGGACACTTTGAACATACCTTGTGAGCCCATGTTCCTCGGCAGCTGCTCCTGTCTGAGGGTTGGTTGAAAGTCAATTGTCTTTGGGCCCTCCCCGGGCAAGGTCGGGGCTGTCTGAGGGGGCTCAGCTCCTTTCTTCCCCTCAAGATCAGATCCTGATCACCTGTCATAAGACCTTGGTCCTGCTGCACAAGTATACAGCTGTTACACCTGGTCACCACACTTTGCAGGGGTGGGCAGGCATCTGGATCACTCTGGGGGATGAAACCCTGGAGTGCCCAGCTGGGTGCTGTGCGTGAGTGTCTGTGAAGTCCCATGGCTGCCTGTTCGCACCATCTCAAGTGCCCACTTCTGTGACAGGACCCCATGATGCCAAGGGTGACTTCCACTTCCCACTTTTAAGCATATGAATATGACCTCAGATCAGACTTGGTGACGTGCTGAATTTACACATACTATAAAGGGGTGGAAAAGAACCTAACAAGGATTCCCTCAGTAACGTTGAGTGAAGAGCAAAGAAGAGCCCAGCTTTGATTCCTCAACCAGCAGTCTGTGGGGGAAATGTGGTGTATAAAAGACCAACTCCCCGGGGTTGCTCAGGGGTTCTGATTCCTTGTTATTGAGGCTCTCTCCATGAATGGTCTTAGGCTTGCAGTGCCCTGGGCGCACCAGCACCACATGTTCTCCGAGTTAAGTTATTGAGAATGCAACCCAAAGTGGGTGGCAAACTTCATTCAAGGCTAAATCAGGGTGCAAGACCAATAGCCAACAAGTACAGTAAGGACTTTGAAGAGAGAGTTCAAGAGGCTATGAAAGCATTGAGAGGTTAACAGATGGGGTCTCTGGAGTCTGCCTGGAAGATTCAACAAAGCATGAAGGTCGGTCACCTTGAAGGGTGTATCCCCTCTGTGGAACAGCTGACCGGGTGCACCCGCTCCTTCAGGGTGCATATCTTCCTCAGTGTTGTACTATGACTAACTCTAAATCCGCTGGGAAAGCTTTAGGATGGCATTTGGAGAGTGCTACAGAGTCCCCTGGCAGCAGCTTTGCCATGTCAGTGGAGCTGAGGGAGATTCACCACCTTTGTGCTCTACCCCAAGATCAGCCCCAGCTCTTCTCAGAGGCCTCCAGGACGCACCTGAGGCCCCCTGCTCCTGGCACGACTGTGGACAGGGGCACACTGTTTTTAGTGCGTCACTGACCAAAGAGTCTAACACATGTGTGAGTCAGAGGGCCGATGAAAATCCGGTGGAGCAATGAAGGTAAGCAATGGCATATGCCAGCTGAGGTGGGATCCTGCCTGGACCTCACAATGGGCACAACTCTTTTGAGGAAGTCAAGCATGAGTGTATGTGATAAGATATGAAAGATTGTAAACTATGCTTGGCAAAGGTGTAGGCAAATTAAACTCTGGTGGAGGTTCGTACTAGTCCTTTCATGCAAATCAGCCATCTGACCTGGCCATAGGGGCAAAAGACTAACCGAACCATATAGTAGCTGGTGCAAATGATTGGAAGTCTTGGAGCCAAAGCAATCTTTACCTACTCTCAAACTTTAAATGCTAAGGAGCCCGACACACTGGCATAGAGGCGAGCATCAGATGTGAATGCCTACTGAGCCAGATTGGTAAGTAGAACTGTCTCTCTGGGATGAACAAAATGCCAATTTAAGGTGCACAATGCCAATGCTCATCAGACCCCAGAAAAGGTTTTGGTTGAAATCGACAGCAGAATGGTGACCATTGAAGTCAGAATCTACTAAGGAGTGTGTAACAACTCACCTACTGAAAACAACTACCTATTGAAACAAGTCAGATCGTAAATTCGGGATACAGATTGACTCTAAGTGCTGGGTCAGTCGTGCTGGCGCTAAGCAGGGCTGGCCTTGCATTGCAGCAGATTGAGGCATCTCCCTCTGGGACAGCGCCACCTCTGGATATAAGGTGGGCCCTTTGTGTGGATCACCTCAGCAGTGGTGGTCGCCGCTCCCGTGCCCGGGGTGAAGGGTCAGTGCTCTGCCTCAGCCGGCATCTAGCAACTGAATTGAAACTGGTACAGACCAGGGGAATCTGATTATTTAATTAAAACAAAACGTCGTGAAGGCCCAAGGCAGGTTTGATATGAGATTTAGCCTAGTGCTCTGAATGTTGAAGCGAAGAAATTCAATGAAGTGCATGTAAACAGCTATAGCAACTAGGACTCTCCTAACCTCTTCTCGGTCACAGTGGCCTTTACCTCTGAATGGTCCTGTTAGTAACTATATACCACTAATCTTTTGATGAGACGTCTATAAAGCTAGAGCAAAAAAGATATCTGTCATGGTACTGATCATGATAGCAAGAAATGAAGAAGCTAACAATCCCAATTGCAGATGGGTTGGTTCCTGGATAAAAAAATCCTGTTAAGAAGGTGAAAGAAGATCCTCCTTTAACCATAAAACATTAAACTACTGACCAATTTTGTGAATTTTACACCCAGCTCCAATAACACAGTGAAATACATCTAACTGAATCATACTTTGTCGCAGTGTTCATCCCATATATTAATCGGTGTTGAGGAAATTATTGACCTCAGTGAAAGCATCGAATTTATCGCTTCATCAGTTAAAAGCATACAAAATGCACCATGACTTGAAAAAATGCCAAAAGTCTATGAGATCACTGACAAATCCAATGACAAATAAGCTGACCTCACCAATAAAGTCACCTACTGGAAATACCCTAACAAGAGATACAATTGCAATGTTTGTGGAGTCCTCATGGGAACCTTTCAAGAACTTAAAAACATGTCTCCAACAAGCACAAAGGATTCTACCTAAAAATGTACTGCTGAAAATGTAACAAAGAAGCTGAGTTTCATAACATTGCATGCCGCTATGCCAAGTGCAAGGGTAGAAAACAGAGAGGAGAGCTATAATTCCTATGTAGTTTTAGTGATTTGAGATCGCAACAAACATTGGAGTGTTGCAGCATGCAAGATATGTACACCCAAAAACACAAAATGATGTTAGACTCTCGGTTCTAACAAGCAGCAAACCTTCTAAATTGTGGTCAAAAGACAAAATGTTGTTGCTAATAGAGTTGGAAAAAGTATATGGAAACAAAAGGAATATTAATGTACTTATGGTCCCACACTTCAATAATAAACACAGCATAGATTGCAGAAAAAACAACAGGATATGAGAGACAAAAACAAAAACTTTAAACTAATATACATCAAGCATCCAATAATATTAAAAGCAACTCCAATGACGAACTAGAAATAATAGAGCGAACAATAAAAGAAAAGCAAAAGTCTTTATTAATAGAAAACGAGAGCCGAAAATCACAAACATTCATGATCTGGATGGCAGAATTACACAATGTTCAACATTATTCCAAAAATTTGCAAGATCACAAAGCTGCTATGGACTTAATGGAGGAAATTGTGATTTATATCACAGAAAACACCTGCGACATTAACCCGAAACCAGTAATCAAAATAAAGCACCTAATGAAAATAGTAACAAGCCTATGAATGCTGCTCAAGACAAGAACCAAAATGTGTCATCAGTAACATACTTAAAAAATATAAGAAAAATGGAAGGCTCAATAAAAAAACACCAGAAAAGCTATGCAAAATCAAAGGGCTGCTTTAAAGGATATCCAAACATGTTAAAAAAAGACAAAAAGAAAATTGCCCAAATAATCATTGATTGGGAAGAAGATGCCACTTGTCAAATCAGTGCTGATGATATTTATAAATACTACAAAAATATTATTGATAAAGAATAAAAGAAAAATCCAACATTCATCCCAATTCTTCAAATCCCAGAAGAATGGGACTATGAACATCGATATAAAGAAATCACTCTGCTTGAAATAACAGATGTATTTGAAGAAGCAAACAAACGTAGCAGTGGAGCCTGACAATGTTGCTTTAAATGATCAGTACAACATGCACAAGAAAGAACCAAGTTTTCCACCCAGAATACTATCAACTTGGTTAGATATGAGAAGATCCCGAGAGCGCATCAGAGAGAACAGATCAATATTAATTTCCATGAAAGTGCCTGTTAATGATATTGATAAAATAAGTAATTGGAGACCAATTAAAATAGGTACAGTATTCATGAAGTTACTAAGAAAACTCTTGAGAAAACAACTTACATGCTTTACAAAATTGAGTAAGAGGCAGAAACATTTCATGAAAGTGAGAGGATGTCAAGAAAATCTTACACTCCTGTAGAATATCATTAAATGGGCATCAAAGAATAAACACTTGTTAGCAGTGCTAATCATAGACATTTAAAAAGCATTTAACTCTGTCAGCCACTTTCACATCATACAGAGCTTCTAAAGACAAAGAGTTCCATCATATGTCTGAGATCTAGGGAAAGATTTATCAACTGATTCGTGTATGTACTTCAAGAGAAAAAACACTGAATCAATAATAATAATTAAATCTGGGAACAAACAAGGTGACTCACTATCCCCACTACTGTTTAATATTGCCATGGATCTTTTACTATGTGATCTTCGAAAAAGTGGCAAATGCTTTACATTTGGTTCAAGTGGACCTGTTTAACAAATTACTGCTCCAGCCCTTGCAGACGACATAGCAGTACTCAGTAGCACATGGGAAAGCATGAGTACTTACTTGAAGATCACTGAAAAATTTAGCGAAGCAGCAGGTTTAAAACTAAATATCAGAAAGACACATGGGTTTTACAATGAGTCACCACATAGAGAAATTGGTAAATAATTGCAAACCATGCCAATTTGAAAAGCAAAACATCGAAAGCAAGCAACCAGATGACAGTGAGTGGTAACTCTGATTGGCCTTTGATCCTCACACTGACAAATACTGAAATCAGAAAAATTAATAAGGTACTAGGAGAAATAGTGTTCACCAAAGTGGTATTGCTGGGGAGATTGATGCGTCAATCCGTTACATAAACTCATGAAATTCACTTAAACAAGGATTTGAAAGAAAAAGTCAATTATTACTGTAAATGATAACTATGAAATTGCATGATTTCATGGCAGGGTATGGGAGAATGTTTTCTCAATGTAGCGATGTTGCTTTAACTGATGTAGGACTGGAAATGTCATTCCCCTTCAAGAAAAATGTATGCCTTACTACTATGGCGGACACTTCAAACATGTGCCAAGTATCCATGGGCAATTAATACATTAGCAAAGCTCAAATAATGTATACTGAATTGTGTGTCATGTTTCACCTGAAAAGTTGGAAATGTTGAAACCTTAATATAGTATCGAAATTTAGTATGAATTTCGATAATGTTATTAAATATTTGTGTTTGCTAATAATATACAGAGTGTGATGTTAAACAATAGTATTAGTGCTACAACTGTCAGCCTTAGGGTGAGCTTACTCCAAACCTTTTGCCATCATCCTCCTATTTTTCAGAATGACTTTTGCTGGTCTTAGGACTCTGTGCACTTTACCACTGTTAACCAGTGCTAAAGTGATTGTGCTCACACTCTAAAATATGGTAAAATTGCCTTACACCTAATTCTTATACGTTCCTAGTAAAGTAGTATACCATACACCCAGGGCCTGTAAATTAAATGCTACTAGTGGACCTGCAGCACAAATGTTGCCCCTCCACTTAAGTAGCCCCTTAAAACATGTCCCAGGCCTGCCATTGCAACGTTAATGTAGTTTTAAACTACAATTTCAACTTCTATTCTATTCTATTGTATTAGCACTTGTATAGCGCATAGCTACCCATAGGCATCCCAGTGATGATAGTGAGGCACAGAAACTTAAGTGGAATTTACAGAGACCTGTTCTGGAACAGTCAAGTTTTCAGTAATTTCTGGAAAGGAAATTCCATTGCGACTGATCAAAGAGAATAAGGGAGGCTGTTCTACAGTTTCGCTGCACTGAGAAGAGAGAGTGCACCCTCCTTGTTTTGCTCTCTTGCTGACAGGGACAGGCATTTTTAGAGCACAGCGATCTCCCAGGTGTATAGAAAGATAACATTGAGTGAGTGATCGAAGGCCCTTTATCACCAATTACCTCTTGGCGATGCAGAGTGCTTTAAATGTTACCCTCTTGGCCAAAGGAAGCCAGTGGAGGAGGCGTAGGGCTTGTTGTGTCTCGGTATCTTGTGCAGCATCTGAGCAGCAGAGTTCTGTACTATCTGCAATTTTTTTATTGTGGCTTTGGGTGCTCCCAAATAAAGTGAGTTGCCATAGTCCAGGCAAGAGAGAATGAGCACCTGGACTAACAGCCTTTTTGAGGTAGAAGGAAGAAGGGGGAGAATTTTGGCAACAACCTTAGCATACCATAGCAAGTAGCGACAAGTTTTACAGCTTGGGAGTCAAATTTAGGAGATTTATCCAGCCACATTCCTAAGCTCTTTATGGCTGATTTTGGAACTGGGGGAACCTAGGCAGCTTGACCAGCCCAAATTGAAGGATGGATTGGGATTATTCCGCAGGATCATTAGCTCACTTTTGTCTCAGTTTACTTTGAGACAGGAGTTCTCCATTCACTTGGTAGCCATCACTAGGCAGGGGCCTACTGAGAAGGATGTGGATCCATTACTCTGGGAAAGGGAGAAAAACAGTTGTGTATCGTACGCATAAGATATAATTGACATCCCAAATTGATGATGTCGGCAAGAGATCTCATATATAGGTTCAACAGAGTAGGGCTCAACAAGGATCACTGACGTATTCCACATTTAAGGGGAAAATTGGCCGATGTACAGTCGTCTTCAAAGGTCTGGAAGGTTCTATCTTTCAAGAAAAACTTGAGCCATGCTAGAGCAGATCTGGCAATTCCAGCACTGCGTGATCTATCCGCAAGAATATTATGGTTTACGGTATCGAAAGCTGGACTAAGATCAAGGAGGATAATCACTGCCGAACCTCCCTGATCTAGGAGCTTTTTAACTTCCTCTACCACCACCAGAAGATCAGTCTCTGCCATGATAGGGACTTAATCTGGTCTGTGTAGGATGGAAAAGAGCATATTTCTCTAGAAATTCCGAGAGTGTAAGAGTAATATGTCTTTCCAGTATTTTGCTTATCCCAGGTAGAAGATAAATTGGGCAATAGTTTCCAAAATTGTGGGGGTCAAGGTTGGGCTTTTTGAAAAGTGCTTTAACCATGGCATGTTTCCACACCACCGGGACGGTGCCTATGGTTAACAAGAGATCCTCCATTTCTAGCAGGTTGGGGAACATCACCTCTGCTCCTCTGAAAAGAATGTGTGGTGGGACCGGATCCTTAGAAGAGCCGAATTTTATTTTACACAGAATTCCAGAGAGGCTATCTGATCTCAGAGGGAGAAACACAACCAATTTAATCAGGTTGGAGGTCAGTACTTGTTGCTCAAGACTGTCAGTGTCTGATTGGGGGGCCAATTGGAACATATTGTAGATAGTTTGAATTTCCCTCTGGAAAAGGTTTGCCAGGTCATTACACTGGGCACAAGATGCTTCTGGAGTAGGGCCAGTTAAAGAACGCTCTAGGAGAGATTTCACAACACAAAACATTTCATGCATGGAATTAGTAGCACCATTAATCTCTTCCTCAAAATAAGCAGCTTGCGCTTTTTTAATTTTCACTTGGTAAGTTCTAATGGTGTCCCGATATTTTTGTTTAGTTACCTCTCCATAATAACTCCTTCAAGTCCTTTCCACTTTTTTACACACTTGATTGCGTTTCCGAAGGTGGGGAGTGTTAGCTCTTCTAGTATGTTTTTTTTTCGGCATCACTGAATTAAGCAAGGAATCGAACCACTGGGAGATCTTGTCATTTGCTAAGGTCGGGTGTGACCCTAGAGAAGGTCTAGAGTTCATGAGTACCTGTTTCCATGAATCTATAGGCAGTTTAGACCAGGCTCGGACTTTCCAGCTAACTGGATGTAATTTTAAAGGTGGCTGACAAGAGTCCAAGATGAGTGAAATCAAGGAATGATCAGATCAGGTAATGGGAAGTGGTCTAGAACCTTTAACATATTGTCCGTGAAGAAGACAGGATCAAGTAGATGACCTTTCTCATGGGTGGAACTTAGCACCCTTTGTGTCATTTTAATGGGCAACAGATCCTGCAGAAGCCCTGAGGCTTGAGCGTTTGCTGGCTCATCCAGATGGAGATTAAAATCTCCTAGTATAGAAAAGTTTGCTCTAATGCTAGCCAAAGGTTTGCATACTTCTGGAAGAGCATGAAGGAAATTGCCACTGGGTCCGGGAGGTCTATTTAGCAATATCCCAGAGAAAATTGTACTGGGAGAAAAGGCAATCGCAAAGGTCACGCTTCCACAATCTGGGATATGTGCAAGTTCCATATGCATCTAAATTCTTCCTTGAGACTAATCGTTAACCCTTCGCCCTTCTTGTTCTTACAGTATTTTCGTAGAATAGATTATCCCTGTAGCATAGCCTGAACAATCAATTAATCAATCAATCAATCAGAATTTGTAAAGCGCAACTCTGTCACCCCTAGGGGTATCTGGGCGCTGTGTTTCCATCGAAGAGCCAGGTCTTGAGTCTCTTTCTGAAGTCTGCCATTGATGGGGGCGTACGGAGCTGGAAGGGGAGATCGTTCCAGGTCTTGGCTGTAATGTAGGAGAAGGAGTGGCTGCTGCTGCGTGTGCAGCGGATGCAGGGGGTGTGCGAGCGCAAGTGTAGAGGAAAGTTGGTGTCTAACGAGTTGGTGGAAGTTCAGTCGATGGTTGAGGTAGGCAGGTCCTAGGTCATGGAGGGCTTTGTAGGTGTGCATGAGGATCTTGAACTGGCATCTTTTCTGGATGGGGAGCCAGTGGAGGTCTCAGATGCGGGGCGATTTGGGTTTGTTAGGGAAGGTCCAGGGTGAGTCTAGCAGCAGCGTTCTGTGTGGGCTGGAGTCTTCTGAGGAGCTGGATGGAGATGCTGGCACAGAAGGTGTTGCCGTAGTCAAGGCAACTGGTGACGAGCGCCTGAGTGACTGTCTTTCTGGTGTTGGTTGGGATCCATGTGAAGATTCTGCGGAGCATGCAAAGTGTGTGGAAGCAGGAGGAGGCGACTGCATTAACTTGCTGTTTTATGGTCAGTTGGCTGTCGAGGATGATGCCAAGGTTGTGTGCATGGTCGGTTGGTATGGGTCCGAGTTCTGCAGGCCACCAGCTGTGGCCTCATGCAGAGGTATTCTTCCTGAAGATCAGTACTTCAGTTTTGTTGGAGTAGAGTTGAAGACAGTTGTCTCTCATCCATTTGACTACGTTGGTCATAGTGTTGCAGAAGTTGTTTTTGGCGTTGGCGGGGTCCTCTGTGAGTGAGAGGATCAGTTGAATGTCATCTGCGTAGGAGAATATGTTGAGTCCGTGGGATCTGACGACGTCTACAAGGTAGGTCATGTAGATGGTGAACAGGGTGGGGCTGAGGGATGATCCTTGTGGTATGCCGCTTATGATGTCTTGGGTGCGGAGGTGAAGGGAGGCAGTTGGATGCTCTGTGTGTATCCAGTAAGGAAGGAGGTGATCCACTTGAGGGCATAGTGCCGTATGCCTATGTTTTAGAGTCTGTTGATGAGGGTGTTGTGAGAGACTGTGTCAAATGCCACCGAGAGGCCGAGGAGGATCATGGCCACCATTTCTCCACGGTCGAGGAGGGGGTCTGATATCGTCTGTAGTGGCGCCAATCAGTGCGGTCTCAGAGCTGTGGGTGGCATGGAATCCTGATTGAGAGGCGTCCAGTAGATGGTTTTGTTCAAGGAATTCAGTGAGCTGCTGGTTGATGGCTTTCTCAAGAGCTTTGGCTGGGTAGGGGAGCAGGGAGATTGGACGATAATTTTTGAGATCATTGGGGTCAGCGGAGGCTTTCTTTAATAGGGGTCTGACATCGGCGTGTTTCCATCTGTCTGGGAAGGTTGTTGTGGAGATGGAGGCATTGAGGATGCTGGTGATTTGCGTGTTGATTGGATTCTTTGCGAGGTTGTAGAGGTGGTGAGGGCAGAGGTCGGTGGGTGCCCCGGAGTAGATGGAAGACATGATGGCTGAGGTGGTCAGGGCGGTGAGCGGTGACCAGGTGGTGATGGTTTGGCTGGTGTTTGCTGGTTGGTTGAGGTTCTCGGGTTGATGGTGGTGGGTTGGATGTTGAAATTGTTGGAGATGTTGGTGATCTTGCTGTGGAAGTAGTCTGAGAGGGTGTCACAAAGTTCTTGGTAGGGGTGGATGGTGTTCTCTATGGCTGTCGGGCTGAAGAATTCTTTCACTATTTTGAAGAGTTCCTTTGTGTGGTTGGCAACGGAGTCGATGTGGGTGGTGATGGCTGCTTTTTTGGATTCTTTGATGTGCCGTTGATAGTTTCTGAGGGCTGTTTTGTGAGCTACTCTGTCGGCGGGGCTCTTGGAGGCGCGCCATCGTTTCTCCAGATGGTGGCAGTTGCACTTGGTGGTCCTGAGTTCTGGGGTGTACCAGCTGGCATGTGTGGGGCTCTTTTTGGTTTTTGTAGGTTCCAGCTGGACAACTCTGTCAGCGCAGTTGGATGATCCAGATGTCAAAGTTCTGGACGGCCTGGTTGAGGTCTGTTGAGGCGTCGGTTTGGGATGTGGTGAGGGTCTGTGACCAGTGAGTTTCAGTGACCTTGCTACAACTGTGCTGGGCGTCGGTGATGGTGAGGTGTACGATGGTGTGGTCAGTTCAGATGAGTTCTGTGGTGTGGCTGAATATGACTCAGACTCAGCATGGAGCCAGGTTTCTGTCAGGAATACTACATTCAGTTTCTTTTCCACAATAAGGGGAAGGAGTTCTAGCTCATAAGCCGGAAGCGATCTACAGTTGATTGAAAGCATACACCAACTGACTTTGTGATTAATATATATCTTAGGGTCCTGGCTCCTGGAAAAGGACAGAGAGAAGTTTTTACAGGAAATATCTCCAGCATAAAAATCAATGGAGCGAAGACAATTTTCACTGGCAATCCCTCGTAGGGTGAATAGTTGCAAAGAAGAATAAACTTGCTCACTTGACAATAATGGACCAGGGCTACTGGCCCCTGGACCAGTTCGGACGTGGACGCGCGCAGACGTGCTTGCCTTTTGCATGCCTTTGGAAAAATACCCCCTTCCCAAGCCTTAAACTCTCCTTTTATTACATATAAGTCAACCCTAAGGTAGGCCCATAGCGCAGAATGCATTATAATTAAAAGGTTGGACATGTACATCTATGTTTTATATGTCCTGGTAGTGGGAAAACTCTGAAGTTCTTTTTTCACTACTGTGAAACCTACCTCTACCATAGGATAACATTGGGTTGCCTTATTACACTTAATAAGTGCTAATGTTTAATTAAGAGCAGGTATGGTGTCTAAGAAATTGTAGTTTAAAATTCTTATAATGGTAAAGCTGGCATTTTCCTGCCATAGCTATTTTGTGCCTGCAGGCTGTTCTTGGGTCACATGACTGGGTGTAGTTGGCACTTGAACTTTGTTGATTCCTCCCAGGCAGCCACACAATAGGGGGAATAGGTGTGCCTGGATGGGCCATCACTGGAAAGATGGGGAAACAAAGCTGTGCCCTGCCTTCGCGCAAAGGACTTCACACTACCTCATTATTCATATAGTCAGGCTGGAGCCTGGGGAGGCAGGAAACTCTAAATACTTCAATGGGAAAACTCTAGAAACTTCTCCTACTTCAAAGAAGGTACCAGATATAAACATAGGACCCTCAGACCCACTCTTCAGTTCACTTTCTAGACCTGCAGCTCCAGCTCTTGAACCCAGGACTACCAGAGTGACTCCAAGGGATAGATGTCCGGCCTCTTGATCAGAGCCTCAGGGACAGAAAAGTCTCTAACCATCTTGAACCTGCACCTGGACCCAACCTGAGTGAGCCCTGACCCTCCAAATGGTGCCTCTCGAGTCCTGGACCCTTGGAAGTGGTGCTAAAGTTGCAGAGAGAGCCAAAATCCAACCTTGGAACTTTTTTTTACTAAAAACTGCTCTGAAAACTGAGAGACCTTAACAGAAGGGTTATCCAGCCCCGTGGAGCCCTCATCTGCTATAGCCTCCAGCTTTGTCCCGCTGGAGATTTTCGACTTCCGAAAAAGAGACTAAGTCTAAATGTGAAAATCTTCACTGTGACTTTGTCTAGCTGCTCCCCGGCAGTGATGCCTCCTCTTTGACACCGCCTGCAGCCTTACCCCACCGAACTTTACATTCACACACAATTTTTGCTGAAATTTCTTTTAAGTCCGAAGATAAGTGCCAACTGGGCCCAATCCACATTTTGTATCCAACCCGTTGTCCATCGCGGTTGGCCATATATTTTTATTTTGATCCGGTCTCGAGTGACTAGATGTCCATGGCTGGCACTTTCATCTTTTAGGCACTAGTTTTCACCCTATACTTTAAAAATTCATAACTCCGGTACTACTGATTGGGTTTTTGTCATTTTGGTGTCAAATCATTTATCAAAATGTACTTTCTTTTTATGAATTGGTGAGGGATTTTTCTTGTGTTGCTTTCACTTTATTACTGTTTATGTGCTGCAAAGGTCAGGGCTGTCATTGGTGATACGCATGAATGGATAAATGAGATTCCAGTTGCCTCTATCTACTATCTAGTGAAATCTCAGCCAAGGAAACAGGCTTGGCAGAATCAGTGGGGAAAGAAGCCCCGTTGACTTTGACTCTAGTCTGGAACTGGGAGGAGTCATGAGAGATGTAGGATAAATGGTAGGCCATCCGTCCACTGGTGAAATATCACAATTGTTATACATTTTTTACCTATCCGGTGAAGGGGGCTGTGGGACAAGAACTGTGGAGCTCTTGCTTCTGTCTCCAAGATCTGTTACAACTGGGAACAATAACACAGGTGTCCTAAGGCAATCTGAGGGAATATAGAACCCTCCAGCTGAGCAAATCGGAAAAAGCTTACGTTCCCTTGAGTTTCAGTATCAATACAGATTGTGTATGCGGGGCCTCATGATCCTTCTAACTTTTTGTCTTTTCAGCTTTAAGCTGGAAGTGTCAGAAAAGATACCACAGGATAGGTGGTTTGAGGTGGCCAAGTGTTTATAGTGACATTCCTTTTTGATCCTTCAATGTCAGCTCTTTCTATCACTGTGAAGTAGAATTGACCAAGTATTGGATTGTTCACCAATAAATAGGGAATGTAAGCTAGGTTTAGATCACTGTGAAACATGTTAGTTTTACCCTATCGATGATGTGTTGTCTCAGTAGTAAACCTGCTCAGTACAAGGGGACTCATAGGTTCAGAAATTTTGTGTATATGCTTGGCTGAGGAGCCAATTGGACACAGCTACCATCTGTGGGATTATGACAGCACGCTACTAAGTCAGAATCCGCCCTAAACTATAATGATATCGCTGTGCAACACAGCCTTGGTTGGCTTGACACAGCTGACTTCTGGATAGGTGCTTAATGTCACTCACTTGGAAACTGGAGCACAGACAGGGTGCTTGCATCATCACTAATGCATTTTATGTTCCTGGGGCACCCAGTGCTAAATTATTCATTGACCATCTGATTCTGGGTCACGGTTTTATAAGTAGCAAAGCAGCTAACACACTGCGATCTATTGAAAGGATGGGCCAGGCTAGGGGTCAGGGGAAGACTCCCTTGCAGGTCGGCAAAACTACCAGATTACCCGAAAGCCTGTAGGCACTAGCCAGGGCTATCTTTTGCACTCAGGACAGAGTCTCCCCAGATCTGCAAAGTTTAAAGACATCTGCCAGTTAAGGCTTGCCAATGCCTAAATCACATTTTGGCTTAAACGCCACCAGTGATTGGGATTTTCAAGGCAGATCCAGATAATGGACAAGAAAGGGTGTGCCATCTCTGAGTCCCATTAATAAACCAGGTGTTTTTTGTGTGCACAAAACGTCACCAGCCAAGCAGGTGTAAATAGTTTCACATACCACTAACTGTGAGCCCAGGAGAAGAAGAGGAGGGGACAGGGTTTTTTAAAGGGAAAGTATCAAGGAAATCCTTTCATTTCTGGGCAGAAGAGTTATTGCAAAGGTGTCTGATTACTGAAAAAAACTATCAAATGTGACAACTGATATAAGTACCATAGCTAAAGGTTTTAAACAGAAGCATTAATCCTTAAACAATTGCTTATCACATTGGATTTTCTCAGTGTTGGTTTTTTCCACACGTAATAAGCTTACCTTCTATGTTTGTAATGTTGCTCAGAGCCATTTGTGCAATCATTACCTTTTTATATGCAGAAAAGATAGACACAATTTACAAAAACAACTTAAGGTCCCAATTAGAAGTAATGCAGGACTCCTGCAATGGTAATTCTGACCTGCCTTGCATGTGTGCTGCACTGCACAGTACATATTCAAAGTAGGACAAGTTTAGAAAATTACTCTAAGCACAGCATGTTGAACTGGAAGGGAACTGTGATGTCCAGGCACAGATGACACGACGAGTAAGAGTTGAAATAAAGGATGATTTATTCTCAGCACCTCATCCAACGGCACCACTGCTCAACTCCTCTTCTGATCCCCAGCATTCTCCCCAGAACCTCAAAACATTCTAACACATACGTTCTACTACATCACACTTCTCCCTCCCCCACAAAACTAAAAAATAAACGACAGAACACCCCAAAATCAATGCAACCCACAGAGAATATACAGACACTGTTCCCTCATGAACCCAGGGAATACATAACTTTATACAAAAATGTAGTCTTTGAGATAGGAAGGCCTCTTTAAGCCTTGAACACTCCTTCTTAGTGCACAGGTTAGGCCAGATGTTGACACCCAATTCTGCTCACCAACAGTGTTTTCACTCCCTTGCTCGGACACAGATGCTGTAGGAACGTCACTTCCAGGAGCATCATGAAGAACAGCCACCCTATTCTTATTCCACATCCGACCATCATGAGTTTTGATTGTGTTCTTAAAGCATTTAATCACTTGAAGTATCCTAGTATACTCAAATCAAGGAGCACAACCACTGGGTGCTCTTATCTTCACATAGTCCCCCACTCTGACCTCCACCTTTCTCACCCTTTTATTTCAAAATACACCTTTCTTTTACTCTGAGTCACTTCTTCCCTCTTCCTCCACACACCCAAAGTATTATCAACACCACCCTTGTTCCAAAACATCCATCCGGGGCCTCCCTTGAAGGAGCTCTGCCCTTGAACAACTCAAATGGTGAACAACCTGTAGTAGTATGTGGAGACAACCGGTACCCCGAAGTTCTTCTTAACAATTCCCTCTTCCATTCCAGACCATTCACTCTCGCTAACTGTATACCTTCCTTTAATGTTTTTATCACTCTCTCAACTACACCATTAGTTTGAGGATGATATAAAGCTGATTTCTTGTGCTCAATTCCACATTCCTTTAGATATGCTTCTGTCTCTTGAGAACAGAACTGTACACCATTATCTGTTAACAAATACCGTGGATAACTCTCTTAAATATGTTATCTAAGAATATTATAACATCGAAAGAAGTGATATCATGCACACACGATACTTCAATCCACCGAGAATACAAATCCATAAGAACAAAAACAGGTAATGGCATGTTCACCTCTAACCGGGCCTAAAATGTCCATAGCACCTCCTCCCAAGGATACTTAGGTAGATCTCTGCACACCATAGGTGGTTGACTCGTCCTAAGCCCTTTAACACATGCCACACATTCTACACAATCCCTTATCATCCACTCCACATCATGATCCAAAGCCTGCCACCAAAAATCACATCAAAGTCTCCCTTTTGTTTTTATGATCCCCCATGTGACCTTCATGAGCAAGTTGTAATATTCCTTGTCTTCGACCCTTGGGTGTGATTAATCTTGTTCCTCTAAGCAAAAATTATTTGTCCACTGTCAATACACCCAACAACTTACCCCACGTGCCCTTGAACTCCCCCAAATCTGCATCTACAGGTTTGACCGATTTCAACACTTGGATTACCCTCTTCAATTCAACATCTTCTTGCAACCCCTGTATCCATTCATCCTCTGTTATGCTTTCTTCACTGACCTCACACACTCAGTGATTCATGTTCATCCCCATCATCCATACCTACTGTTTCCAACCTGTCCATATCCACCAACCTTGACAAACAGTCCACTGAATAATTACTCGCACCTTGAACATATTGTACAGCAAAACAGAAATCTTGCAAACCTACAATCCAACTTCTAATCCTTGAGGAAATCTAATCTAATTCTTTCCTTGTAAATACCTCCACCAAAGGCTTGAGATCCATTTGAACTACAAACTTAACACCCCACAGAAATTATCTGAATCTGTTAACAGACCAAAACACCGCCAAATACTCCCTCTCAGTGACAGAGTAATTACTCACTGCCTCTTTCAATGTACATGAAACACAGGCTATCAAGTTCTCCTTGCCATCCTTGATTTGAATAAGAAGAGCTCCCAGACCTTTAGCACTGGCATCACACACCACTTTTGTGTAACATGATGGATCACAGGCCTGTAAAGAAGGAGCATTGTTTAACTCACTTTTTACATTCTCAAACTCCTCTCTACAGCCATCACTCCACAGAAATTGAACTAATTTCTTTGACAATTCCGTCATGTTGTAAGTTTTACCAGCAAAATCCCTGATGAACTTGCTGTGATATTCTACCATTCCTAAGTAGGACAACAGCTCCTCCTTTGACTTTGGCTGTTCCATAGACCTGATCGTATCAACTAACTCAGCACGTAGTCTTGTTCCTGTCCCAGAAATTATGTAGCCAAGATAACTAACTTCATTCACTCCAAACTTGCACTTGTTCGCACTGAGTGTTAAATCAGCTTCTTGCAACCTGTTCAGCACTTCCCTTACTCTGTACTCATGATCGCTGCTCATTGAACCAAAAATTAAAATGTCATCTTGATAACATTTTACACCAGGCACCCCTTTCAATATGTTCACCATAACTCTTTGAAAGACAGCAGCAGCTGAGATCAAACCAAAAGGCTGAGATGATCCAAAAGGTGTTAGAAAAGCAGTAAGGTCTTGAGAAGTCTCTTCCAGTTCAATCAGGTGGTATGCAGATACCAAATCAAGGGTAGTGAACATTTTCACATCTGAAAAGGTCAAAACCATCTCCTCAATGTTTGATAATGGAAACCTATCCACCACCATCTCCCTGTTCAGAGCCCGCAAATCTGCACACAGACAAAGACTTCCATTCCCTTTGCGTGCCACCACTATGGAGGCCACCCATTCCGTTGCTTCCACAGGTTCTATCATCCCACACTCACTTAACCTCTTTAGTTCATTCGCCACTGCAGTCTCTCCTGATGTTCTCTACTACTGGCACCAAATTTGGTCTTAATTTGATTTTATGCTTGTACCCTTTCAATTTTCTTAATCTGTCTTGAAACAGACCTTCAAATTCCTTTACAAATTTGCCCTGACCCAAACCTACCTCTTCCACCTGTACCTGTGGCTCCCTGTTTGGATGAAGACTCACACCTAACTCCTTTTGATGTGTCCATTCCAAAAAATCATCACAATGACAAGACACATACACCTTACCCTTAGTACACTTCCCCCGATTCCTATGTCAGCTTCAAAATAACCAATCATCCCTATGTTGGTTCCACAATAACCACCTGGTTTTACATCCGTTTCTAACAATTTTCTCCCTTCTGGGAAACTTTTGACAAACGTAGCGTTCAAAATTATAGAAATGCATGAACATGAGTCAAACCTCATTGAAACTCACACATTAGCTATAATAACAATTTCAGAAGCACACATATTACCAGCTTCTCCCACTTGTAAAACCACCTCTTGACACACCTCATATGTTTTGCTTTTGCTCAATTTTTTCCCTTTGCTTCTGCAACACTTCCTGAAATGCTCCTTGAGTCCACACGAGTTACATACTTGAAATCCCGCTGTGCACGATTTGTCATGTGATTCGTGCCCTCCACATCCACATCTAAAACATGACCTTTTAAAATCAGATCCTACTATTTTGTAACCTCTAGCTTCTGATTCTGTTTTGTTCGACCCATCTTTATTGGCCTCTGATTCTGTTTTCTTCGATCCATCTTTTTTCATCTTCACTACAGACAGAATTCTGCAGCGCCTTCTCCATCTTGAGTTCTCCCACATACTTCAACATGTGTTCTACATGCTTGGCAATCAACAAAACTTCCTCTAGAGGAGGTTCATCTTTCATCCATAATTCCTTGCATATTTTATCACTATTATAGCGTAACACAAACTGATCTCTAAATCTCTGCTCTACAGTACTACCAAACTTGCACGTCAAAGCCAGTTTCCTCAGACTGGTCACAAAATCTTGTACAGATTCTTCCTGACCTTGACTTCTCAACCCAAAATGATACCTCTCCAGGATGGTACTGACAAGCGGCAGATAATGACGATCTAACTTTGCAATAGCTATCTCAAACTCATTGAGATCACGCTATTATGCTGAGCTAAGTTCAGGCAACATTTCTAACACCTCCTGTCCCTCAGCACCTAAACAGTGCAGTAACAGAGCATGTTTCTTCTCTGCATTGAGGTTTGGACCACATACACATGCATAGTTCCCAAATACTTTCTTCCGTTTGGGCCACTTGATCAATGGTTCACCTGGAGATAGCAGAAAGAACGAAGGTGCAGTGACATTTTGCATGTTGCAATTTTTAGTCACAAAAAAAAACCTAAACAATGACTGTTGTATAGATGTTGGAAACAAGGTGTGTGTATCATCGCTGTAAAGATGAACACACTGGAAAAACCAAGGTGTGTGTATCACCGCTGTGCAACTGCTGTATAGATGATCAAAACAAGGTGTGTGTATCACCGCTATAAAGATGAACACACTGGAAAAAACCAGGTGTGTGTATCACCGCTGTGCAATCAGCAAAGTAAAACTAGTATATTCAACAATTACCCAAGGAATATAACTTGACAAACTGTAGAGTTGAGCAATCATCAGCTTCATGTCCCTCCAAAATCGACTTCAGCGTTGTGACTCCACTGAACTGATCAGATGCCCATTGGAAAATGGCCGCCCCGTTCACGTGATGACTTGGCCACAGCTGGCCAATCAGAACTGTAGCTTGCGGCTTCACATAAACCCGTCCGCTCGGCTTGACGCGTAACTCAACAATACTCTCGAAGAAACTCGAGGTTCCAGTTAAGAGTGTACAGTGACCTGGACTCGTCCTCTAGTGCATTTGCGCCCCTTGCTGAATCTGTGCACGGCTGTGCTCAAGCCCTTTGGCTGTTAAGTCCAATTGTCAGCAAGCAAACAGGCCTTACAGAAAAATTATGCTGATACGCTCCTTCCTTGCACTCCCTTCATAGTATGGGCAGAGTGGCACTCCTTCACAGTAAGGGCATAGCGACACGTTGAACAGACAGCTCCTCCTCCAACAAACAAAAAAAACACTCACCAATGCCCCAGAACATCAGCGTAGTGATATAGTCCTTTAGAATTGCCTTAGTGTCCATACACAGATTTAGATTGCTGCCGAAAGCACACCCATAAATCGCTGTGTTCACTCATCGAGCACAGCCCGGTCACATGCCTTGTTGAGGTGCTACTGAGTCGTGCTTGACTTCATATCCCATCCTGTCACCAATATGAGATGTCCGGGCACCGATGACACGACGAGTAAAAGTTGAAAACAAGGATGATTTATTCTTAGCACCTCATCCAACAGCACCGATGTTCAACTCACCTTCTGAGCCCCAGCATTCTCCCCATGACCTCAGTACATTCTAACACATAAGTTCTACTACATCACAGGAATCCTTCCAGTACAAAACCTATGTTAGATATCACACACACACACCCCCTTTTCACTAATGTGCAAACTCTCGTTTAGGCATATTTCTTACACTTTGGATACTGCACTGTGAAAACAAAAAAGTGATGGGTGGAATGCTTGAATTAATGTCAGCCACTGTTAATTAGCCTGAGACACATTCCAGTTCATTTTAGATTACCCTGATTTCTTTGGGGACATGTTAGCGTCACAGGAGATTGCTCAGGCTTATTTGGGGACATGTTATCGACGTAACACTTGTGCGTCTGGGCAATAAAACAAAAAGTAAGCCTTGCACTTGGACATTTATGCGGACATAAAAGACATGTATTAGTCAAGTGGTTGAGGATTACATGAACTAATAGCAACCACACAAAACTACACAATATTGTAGGCATTAAACAAAAGCAAGACTGTCTCTATGACCTGGTGACAAGTAATTATTTTAGAACGACTATATTGCTTTTCAGGGCTCCATTTAATGAATCTCACACTATATCAGCACATTTCAGCAGGAAAGAAAACCGATGGGTTAACAGAAGAACTTTAGATATTTTCCACTTTTGTATGGATTTTGCTGTAACCAATAGAGTCATTGTTACTGAACGATAAAGGATCTAATTCATATTAGGTGCGGGGTTACTTTAAAAAAGGGATTTGTAGACAATTTCTCAGCCAGAAACGTAGCAGTGCACAATACATTCTGTAAGAGTGAACCAGTGTATATCTGGCAGGAAACCGTGTTAATTCACCCATAAAGCACATTCTTAAGGGGCTTTTGAAAAGAAAACATTGTGAATAACAAGCATTAGTAAATGCATTAGGTTTCATCTATGTGATTAATAATAAGCTTTTTTTGTTGTAAGTTGTAGCTTGATGAGTAGTTGTACAATATAAGTTACAGAAAGTGTGTTAAAGTGTTATGACTTGTTTATGTACAAAAAGGCAATATATTGTGCTGTTACTAGTGATATTATAAAGTTGGGAGATAAGGTACATGGTAGAGGACAAAGATAAAAAAAATGTACCTGATAAGTAGGCTTCAAAGTGGTGCAGCTATGGGTAGAATAGGCAAAGGGTGGATGAAAAACCATACAAGTACAGCCAAAGCGCTGTTTTTGCAAATACAAAAACAAGATTACGAAAACTAGATGAAAAGGTGTTGTTTGATTATTGTCCATTATTAAGATAAACAAATGAAAATTGACTTCAAATTTTTCAAATGAGCATTTGAGCAGTTGTGCAATATAAGTGAAAGAAACCCACTGAAAGTGAGATTATTGTTTTGTTGAGATGGGCAAGTTTTTTTTCATTTTGCAATGCATATTTTTTTATTATTGAGAATAAACTTGAACATGAACATAAACTCTGAAACAATAATGAGCATCTAGTAAATATTTGCACTTGCATTGTCATTGGCATTGTGTTACAATTTCTCTTGATTTAAACATTATACTGTGACATTTTCAATTATTATGCTATATACTTTGAAGTTTGTAGGTTGTAACAAATACTGTATTTTTTTCAAGACATTTGTTATAATAAGTCTCGGTGCCACTGCACCTACTGCGTTATTGAAATCAGGACCCTAATGCCTGCTAGATAACTGCACTGTGCCTGTTTTAAGAATGTGCAGTTGGTGTTCTTTATATTATATAGTAACGAAAACACAGGCGGCTGTTTAAATTACTTTGGACAGGTCAAACCCTTTTTAGCAATTATTAAGCTAAAATACCAGGCGCAAGGCGAGCTAAATTAAACAAAGCGTTTGCCTGTTTTAAGAATGTGCAGTTGATTTTCTTTATATTATATGACAACGAAAATACAGGGGGCTGTTTACATTACTTTGGAGAACTCAAACCCTTTTTAGCAATTATTAAGCTAAAATACCACACGTTAAAAGTATGCAAATAAATTTGAATGCATTTTACATCTATAGAAAGATGAAAGGCAAAATTCTCACTATTAGGAAATAACTCCTGCTTCAGTTTACAGAGTATCGCTTAATTACCAAGTTGCTTATTCTTATGGGCAACAGAAAATACATCAAACAATATAACATATTTTTTGGTGCTAGAACAATACAAACTTCAGAGTAAAGGTCAGTCCGAAAAAAAGCCAGTCTAACCACCTAACTGCTTACTAAGCTAATCGCTTGATGTTAAAAAAGTGGAGAACTCACACCAAAGAAGAAAAAAAAGTTTTTTTGTATTTAAACGTATTCCAAAATATTAGATATCTTCCGAAAAAAGAACAGCGCAAACATCCTATACAGTCACCAAACATGTTTGCTCACAAAGACAAGCTTGACGCAATGCGACAACAATGCCCAGCAGATGGAATTTTCAAATTCACTGCTCTTGAAACCATACAGCCTCCCTTCCCGTCCAGTAGAAGGAACAGGTTGCAATCACAAAACTCGAGGAATACTTTTAGAACAGGCACATGACCATGTTTACAATCCAAGACTCTGCGGATGTTGTCTGGCGCTGTAATGTTATACAGAAACTGTCTCAATGGATAAAGGAGGTTAAAACATTCCTTCAGAGCACCAGGGGGTTTGCTCATATAAAGCCCTGCAATCACTTTGTTCGGGTTTATGCTACGTAATGCGCCAACAACAAACGCATGACACCGAAAAAAAAACAATTTTATTAGCGGCAAACACATGACACAGAAAAAAATGCACCTTTATTATTGGAACAATATCATAAAGAATGTGAAAAATGGTTAAAAGTTCCACCCACTAACGCAGAGTTAAACAAGCATGTTTTAAATGTCTGCATGCGGAAGATAATTATTGGTTAACAGTAAACGCTGTGCAGCCTTAACGTAAGAAAAAAAGCTCCATAACTTTTGGCCCCAGTGCAACTGCACCTGCTGCACCACTCAAACCATAATCCTATTGCCTGCAAGGTAACTGCACTTGTGACTTCCTGTTTAGTAGTAAAATATAGCAATATTAGGTGTTTAGTGGTGTAACTAGAGCTTTTGGTCCCGGTTTCATCGCACCTGCTGCACCATTACAATCATGACCCTAGTGCCTGCTAGATAACTGCACTTGGGACTGTCTGTTTAGTAGTAAAAATTAGCAATAATCTGTGATTAGTGGGGTCCCTAGAGCTTTTGGCCCCTGTGCCACTGCAACTGGTGCACTATTTAAATCAAGCCCCTTTGAACTGCAAGGTAACTGCAATTGTGGGTGACTGTCTTGTAGTAAAATATAGCAATATTAGGTGCCTAGAGGGAAAGATAACAAAATGTAAACAGTATGCAGCGTTAACCAATAGAAAAAAATTTGAACCACCAATAAGGATGGAAATGAGTAGTAGGCTACGGGAAACTGATAAGACAGACACAGAAGGGAGAACAGGCTACAAACAATAGAAACGGAGGAAAGTAAACTGCCAAGCATACGGACCAATAAAAAGTAAAGGCGGGATGTAAGTCCCTTTTAAGATATATTAATAACAATAGATTTCACAAGCACAGTGCAAGCGTTGTGCAGGCGATACCTAAAAAGTGCATATATTAAAATTGAGGCGTATGCTCAGGAGCAGTTCTATCGAACAGAAACTTAGGCAGCACATAATAAAGTCTATATGATCCTACGAGAAGCCACAAAACTAACTGCATATTTAATATTGAAGGGACTTCAGCAACATTTTTTGCCTTCCTTGACAAAGATGCTCCACGAAATCAATATTTGCCAAAAACTGGCCAAATGCTGCTTGGCTTGCGTGAGCGTTGTAATCTTTAGATTTTAATTTAACAACCATCTACAATTCAGGTCCTTCAAAACATAATTAACAGTAATGTACTCTGAGTCCTGGCTCGCCCTTACACAATGCTTAACAACAGGCTCGACTGTTAAGCAAGAAGTGGCTTTACGTAGCTACTCATCAGTGATGTTTTTGAACAAAAGATAGTTTCCAGTAAACAGAAGCTGCTGTAGCGTGTTCAGGAAGTTCCCTGTTATGGCCTCTTTGGTTCTCACATGCCCTTCATCATAGTCTGAAGCCATGGCACAAAATGGTTACCATCAGGACGTGGATGGGCCCTACAAACTCTGAAAAACAGTATCACCAAATGTATCACAGTAGCTTGCCTTCACTGAACACATTAAAACCATTCACTTCGAAGTACCTTAATGGTTGAACTGCCAATTTTATGACTAGGAGGACAACCCCTAAAACTCATTTTCCTGGACATCCATGTTTATGAATATAAAACATGGACTAAGTTGGTGCAATCACTAGTCCCCTTTTCTCTGATAAGTCATAAGAAGGCACGACTGGCATCCTTGCATATTCCACACATTAACTAACACCTAGCTAAGGCACGCACAAAGGACGAGCAGGCAAGGGTAAAACAGATAAAGCAAGGAAGGCACTGTAATGCCCTTCCTTGCAGCATATGTTTTCAAGGAGTAGGTACAGGTTTGTTTGAGTCTGCATTCTGCACCTGGTCACTGGTGTGCCTAGATCAGAGAGATTCATGACAACCCCTATTGGCCTTGTAGGTGACAGTGGTGTAGCTGCTCTGCCAAGGGCGGGAGTAAAGGGATGTTTCCTCTAGCAAAAGTAACATGCCAACATAATGCCAACATTTGGGAATAGGTAAGAGGGAGATTTAGGAAACAGAGTCAGTGAAATATATATGCCCTATTAACGTACATTGAAGTGGAGGGGCTTTTAGGCTGGGGAAAAGTAAAATAAAGCCATTCTGCATTAATATTAGGATGCTGGTGTGTATGCAACGGGAATAGAGAACTAGAGGCAGTCTTTGTGTGTCTATGTTGCGATATCTTTGATTGCAGCCTTTTATTAGTCAAACGAGTAGACTGTGTGCCTTGTATGTCTGTCGTGTAGAAGAAAGAATTGGAAGAGTGCAGCAGGGGGGAAGGGGGGTGGTCACTCACTGGTGTAGGGAACCCCCACTTAAGCAGCTTAATGTGGAGCTGTCACTGGCCCCCATGGTCTGATGAACCACCAAATATGAATTCATTGTTTATGGCCTCTCCTGACTGGAGGTCTGCAGAGAACGTGCTGATAAACAATACTGTTAGACAATACAATTGCAGAGGGGTGTGGTAAGTGAGCTGAAATGCACAGCTGAGGCTACAGAGAATGAGTAATGATTAATTGAAAAAAGGGAAAACACAGAGAGGGACAGATAGGACAAGCATTGGAAATGCAATAGGTCTCGCATTTGTTGGAGCTGGAGCTATTGGCATTGTAAATGGCAATGTTTTGTACTTTGAAATAGGTCTTGTATTTGTTGGAGCTATTCACATTGTAAATGGCAATGTTTTTTATTTATCCTTGGGGTTTTATATAGCGCGAACTTAACAGCCTCAGTTGTGAATTTCGATTCATCAAAGTTTTGTGAGCCCTGAAATTTGCACAAGTAAAGTGCTAACAGTATAAATATGGGCGCTGTTTAATAAACGAAGCCACTGCAATACAAGGGCAAAGGTGACCGAGTGACTGCTTCTGGCTTGACGGAGTTGCTTACACTCACTGCCTGTTAAAGCTAGCTAGCCCGCTACTATGAGTTTATCAAACTTAATGCTATGCTTTCTCATGTTATGTTATGCTATGCTATGTTATGCAATGCTATGTTTTGTTGTGTTTTGTTATGCTATGCTATGTTTTGTTTTGTGTATGCTATGCTATGGTTTGTTATGCTATGCTTTGTTTTGTTATGCTATGCTATGTTTTGTTGTGTTTTGCTATGCTATGTTTTGTCTTGTTATGCTATGCTATGTTTTGTTATGCTATGTTTTGTTATGCAATGCTATGCTTTGTTATGCTATGTTTTGTTATGCTATGCTTTGCTATGTTTTGTTATGCTATGCTATGTTTTGTTATGCTATGTTTTGTTGTGTTTTGTTATGCTATGCTATGTTTTGTTATGCTACGTTTTGTTGTGTTTTGTTATGCTATGCTATGATTTGTTATGCTATGTTTTGTTTTGCTATGCTATGCTATGTTTTGTTATGCTATGCTATGTTTTGTTTAGTTATGCTATGCTTTGTTGTGTTTTGTTATGCTATGCTATGTTTTGTTATGCTGTTTTGTTTTGTTATGCAATGCTATGCTTTGTAATGCTATGCTATGTTTTGTTTTGTTATGCTATGTTTTGTTATGCTATGTTGTGTTTTGTTATGCTATTTAGTTATGCTATGCTATGTTTTGTTGTGTTTTGCTATGCTATGCTTTGTTTTGTTATGCTATGTTTTGTTATGCTATGTTTTGTTGGGTTTTGTTATGCTATGCTATGCTTTGTTTTGTTATGCTATGCTGTGTTTTGTTTTGTTATGCTATGCTATGTTTTGTTGTGTTTTATGCTATGTTTTGTTTTGCTATTCTCTGCTTTGTTATGCTATGTTTTGTTGTGTTTTGTTATGCTATGCTATGTTTTGTTGTTATGCTATGCTCCGTTTTGTTGTGTTTTGTTATGCTATGCTATGCTCGGTTTTGTTGTGTTTTGTTATGCTATGCTATGTTTTGTTGTGTTTGGCTATGCTATGTTTTGTTTTGTTATGCTATGCTATGTTTTGTTATGCTATGTTTTGTTGTGTTGTTATGCTATGCTTTGTTATGCTATGTTTTGTTTTGTTATGCTATGCTTTGTTATGCTATGCTATGTTTTGTTTTGTTATGCTATGTTTTGTTGTGTTTTGTTATGCTATGCTATGCTATGTTTTGTTATGCTATGCTATGCTATGTTTTGTTTTGTTATGCTTTGTAATGCTATGCTATGTTTTGTTTTGCTATGTTTTGTTATGCTATGCTATGTTTTGTTGTGTTTTGTTATGCTATGCTATGTTTTGTTATGCTATGCTATGTTTTGTTGTGTTTTGCTATGCTATGCTTTGTTTTGTTATGCTATGTTTTGTGATGCTATGCTATGTTTTGTTTTGTTTTGTTGTGCTATGCTATGCTTTGTTTTGTTATGCTATGTTTTGTTGTGTTTTGCTATGCTGTTTTGTTTTGTTATGCTATGCTATGTTTTGTTATGCTGTTTTGTTGTGTTTTGTTATGCTATGCTTTGTTATGCTATGTTTTGTTTTGTTATGCTATGTTTTGTTATGCTATGCTATGTTTTCTTTTGTTATACTATGCTATGTTTTGTTGTGTTTTGTTTTGCTATGCTATGTTTTGTTTTGCTATGTTTTGTTATGCTATGCTTTGTTTTGTTATGCTATGCTACGTTTTGTTATGCTATGCTATGTTTTGTTGTGTTTTGCTATGCTATGTTTTGTTATGCTATGCTATGTTTTGTTGTGTTTTGTTATGCTATGTTTTGTTTTGCTATGCTATGCTTTGTTATGCTATGCTTTGTTTTGTTATGCTATGCTGTGATTTGTTGTGTTTTGTTATGCTATGCTATGTTTTGTTGTGTTTTCCTATGCTATGTTTTGTTTTGTTATGCTATGTTTTGTTATGCTATGCTATGTTTTGTTATGCTATGCTATGTTTTGTTGTGTTTTGTTATGCTATGCTATGTTTTGTTATGCTATGCTATGTTTTGTTTTATGCTATGCTATGCTTTGTTATGCTATGTTTTGTTTTGTTATGCTATGTTTTGTTATGCTATGCTTTGTTGTGTTTTGTTATACTATGTTTTGTTATGCTATGCTATGTTTTGTTGTGTTTTGCTATGCTGTGCTTTGTTTTGTTATGCTATGCTATGTTTTGTGATGCTATGCTATGTTTTGTTATGCTATGTTTTGTTATGCTATGTTTTGCTATGCTTTGTTATGCTATGCTTTGTTTTGTTATGCTGTGCTTTGTTTTGTTACGCTATGTTTTGTTTTGCTATGCTATGCTTTGTTATGCTATGCTTTGTTTTGTTATGCTATGCTATGTTTTGTTATGCTATGATATGTTTTGTTATGCTATGCTATGTTTTGTTATGCTATGCTATCCTTTTTTCTTTTTTTACATTTTTTTTTATTTGTCATCAAGAGGGAAAAATTACTTCAATTTTCAATAATCAGACCAAACCATAATTACATACATATGAGGAGACAAAAAAAAAGGGAAAAGCCGAATAGAGGAGAAACAAGAAGAGAGAGCAGAGATCATACGACAGACTGAATTAAACATTAGATATTAGAACAACGGTTCCCATATTGTTTTACATTTAAGCAGAGAGCGTAAGCCTCTTGACTCAGCCAATACTAATTCCAACTCATATGTCTGTCTCACCAACAACCACCAGTCCATAACAGTAGGAGGCTTTGGTGATATCCAGACCCTGGCAATTGTTAGTCTTGCAATGACCAATAATATAGTAAATAATAAATTATATTTTGCATTCCAATTCCCACAGCCCATCATTATTTCCCCTTCTGTAAAAAAAATTTGAATGCCGATCTTCTGGGACAAGACTTCCCCCAACCTCTGCCAGAATGTTGACAATCCAGGGCATGTTACAAACATATGTATTATGTCTGCAGCAAATAAGTTGCACCGTGGGCATTTCGTCCGAGCGCTAGTTTGACTATTAGCCGTCCACTTAGAAATTCTTTCTGGAGTATGATACAGTAAGCATATTGTACGAAACTGTTGAAGACGTAAATTAGTAGAATATACCGCCTTATCTATAGCACTAAGTGCTTGTGAGATCATAATACCCGAAACAGGTGTTCCCCTAATCTTACTCCATCGCTCCGCTAATCGTGGACTATCATCCAACCTAAACATCGATAAACTTTTATACCCTTTTGAAATCAATGATGTTTCATTTGCAGTAAGTAAACAATCCCAGATATCAGATCCCACTACATTCGTCAGATTTAAATGCCGTAAAAAGTAATCGCGGATCTGATAATATTTGAACAACATGTTTTCAGGTATTTTGTATTGCGCCTGTAATTTTACAAAAGAAGTAAAACCACTGCCATCGTACAGTTCTCCTAGACATGTGATACCATAGCTAACCCAGCGTTTACAACCCACATCCTGAAAAATCTCTGGCAGCCCCGGATTATGCCAAAGCGGAAATTTTTCATGAAAGAGCGATGTATTGCCTTTTGCAAGAATGGCCTTCCAAATGAAAATGCTATCTCGTAAAGTCTTGAACCTAACCCTCTTAAAGTAATTTGGATCATTGATCCTATACAGAAACATATTGCTCTCGTCTCCCAAAATAAGTTTATGACAGAACATAGTGTGAGCATGATTAATGAGGCTACGAATACGGCCAAAAAAAGCCGCCCAAAAATACAACTTAAAATCCGGAAACTCCAGACCCCCTGACTAAAAGGGAGTTTTAACAAATCGATAGCCCGTCTTGCCTTTTTATAGCCCCAGATGAAGCTACTTAATATCCCCTCTAAACGCTTAAAAAAGAGATTAGTGACCCGTATAGGGATAGAGCGGAACAAATAAAGAAATTTGGGCAGATTTTCATCTTTATAGCTATGCTATGTTTTGTTTTGTTATGCTATGCTATGCTTTGTTTTGTTATGCTATGCTATCCTATGCTTTGTTATGCTATGCTATGTTTTGTTGTGTTTTGTTATGCTATGTTTTGTTGTGTTTTGTTATGCTATGCTATGTTTTGTTGTGTTTTGTTATGCAATGCTATGCTGTGATTTGTTGTGTTTTATTATGCTATGGTTTGTTGTGTTTTGCTATGCTATGCTATGTTTTGTTATGCTATGCTATGTTTTGTTGTGTTTTGCTATGCTATGCCATGCTTTGTTTTGTTATGCTATGCTATGTTTTGTGATGCTATGCTATGTTTTGTTGTGTTTTGTTATGCTATGCTATGCTTTGTTATGCTATGTTTTGTTGTGTTTTGCTATGATATGCTATGTTTTGTTATGCTATGTTTTGTTTTGTTATGCTATGCTTTGCTATGTTTTGTTATGCTATGCTATGTTTTGTTATGTTATGCTATGTTTTGTTGTGTTTTGTTATGCTATGCTACGTTTTGTTATGCTATGTTATGCTATGCTATGTTTTGTTGTGTTTTGCTATGCTATGCTTTGTTTTGTTATGCTATGCTATGTTTTGTTATGCTATGTTTTGTTGTTTTGTTATGATATGCTTTGTTATACTATGTTTTGTTTTGATATGCTATGTTTTGTTATGCTATGTTTTGTTTTGTTATGCTATGCTATGTTTTGTTGTGTTTTGTTATGCTATGCTATGATTTGTTATGCTATGTTTTGTTGTGTTTTGTTATGCTATGCTTTGTTATGCTATGTTTTGTTTTGTTATGCTATGCTATGCTATGTTTTGTTGTGTTTTGTTATGCTACGCTATGTTTTGTTATGCTATGCTTTGTTATGCTATGTTTTGTTATGCTATGTTTTGTTTTGTTATGCTATGCTTTGTTATGCTATGCTATGCTTTGTTATGCTATGCTATGTTTTGTTATGCTATGCTATGTTTTGTTATGCTATGCTGTTTTGTCGTGTTTTGCTATGCTATGCTTTGTTTTGTTATGCTATGTTTTGTGATGCTATGCTATGTTTTGTTGTGTTTTGTTATGCTATGTTATGCTTTGTTATGCTATGTTTTGTTGTGTTTTGCTATGCTATGTTTTGTTATGCTATGTTTTGTTGTGTTTTGTTATGCTATGCTTTGTTTTGTTATGCTATGCTTTGCTATGCTGTTTTGTTTTGTTATGCTATGTTTTGTTGTGTTTTGTTATGCTATGCTATGTTTTGTTATGCTATGCTATGTTTTGTTGTGCTATGCTATGTTTTGTTATGCTATGCTATGTTTTGTTATGCTATGCTATGTTTTGTTGTGCTTTGCTATGCTATGCTATGTTTTGTTTTGTTGTATTATGCTATGTTTTGTTATGCTATGATATGTTTTGTTTTGTTATGCTGTGCTATGATTTGTTATGTTGTGTTAGGCTAGGCTATGTTATGTTGTGTTAGGCTAGGCTATGTTATGTTGTGTTAGGCTAGGCTATGTTATGTTGTGTTAGGCTAGGCTGTGTTATGTTGTGTTAAGCTAGGTTGTGTTGTGCTGTGTTTTGTTATGTTTTTTTTGTTATGTTATGTTTTGTTATGTTATACTATGTTATGTTATGTTATACTATGTTATGTTATACTATGTTATGTTATACTATGTTATGTTATGCTATACTATGTTATGCTATACTATGTTATGTTTTGTCATGCTATGTTATGTTATGCTATACTACGTTATGTTTTGTTATGTTATGTTATGTTTTGTTAAGTTTTGTTAAGTTATGTTATGTTATGCTATGCAATGGTATGCAATGCTAGGCTATGTTTTGTTATGTTATGTAATGGTATGTTATGTTATGTTAGGCTATGTTTTGTTATGCTGTTATTTTATGTTAGGCTAGGCTATGTTTTGTTATGTTATGCTATATTATGTTGTATTAAACTACTGTGGATTTTAACACATCCAAAAACTGATGAACGGAGCGGGCTTGCACCTCTTTGGGCTTGTGCTTGCTCCCCTCCCTCCCTTAACACAGTACTTTGCATTTTGCCCTGTGTTTGTAAGTGTGTTTTCATGTGGAATTAAGGTGCCTGGTGAGGGGGCACTATCCGGCGCAGCAGTGGGATAAGCGTCTTAATACCGAAAAGTAGCTGTGAATTGTGGAAACCCCCGATTTTTGTGCGTGAAGCAAATAGCTTGCAGCATGCAAAAGGGCTCGTGTATGTTGCCTGTTATGGCTGGGGCCATATAAGTGCCGAGTGAAGTAAGCAGTGGCGGCTAAACAATTTAGATACGCTTCTGTGTGCGTTTTAAAAGGAAAACCGCCAAACAACAAAGCGCCGCAAAAGCTAAGCAGTGCCCAGTGAAAAATACACAGCACCGCGAAAAGATCCGCAGTGTCCAGTGGTACCTAAACAATCCCAAAAAAACCATACGCTTGTGAATGTTTAAAAACCTACCGGAAAACTAACGCCGTGCAACGCTCCGTAGTATAAAAACATATCCAAGTGTATGCGCGTCTAAAAGGGCATACGTATCTCCTGATTAGTGTGTACATACAAAATATCTGCAGTGTGCGGTGACGGTGAAAAGATATCGCCGCACACAACACTTAAAAAGGACCGTAAAAAATATCTGCAGCATGTGCTCTAAACATATCGCCAACACTTATTTGCTATACCGCTAGCGTGTGCTGAAAACATGTCACCAAACACAACACTTTTTAAGTGTGTTTTCATGTGGAATTAAGGTGCCTGGTGACGGGGCACTTTCCGGCACAGCAGTGGGATAAGCGTCTTAATACCGAAAAGTAGCTGTGAATTGTGGAAACCCCAGATTTTTGAGCGTGAAGTAAATAGCTTGCAGCATGCAAAAGGGCTCGTGTATGTTGCCTGTTATGGCTGGGGCCATATAAGTGCCGAGTGAAGTAAGCAGCGGCGGCTAAACAATTTATATACGCTTCTGTGTGCGTTTTAAAAGGAAAACCGCCAAACAACAAAGCGCCGCTAGTATTATAAATACATTCAATTTTATTACACTTTATATATTTATTACATTATACATTTCCCATTTATTTCGAGCCTCCGGTACAAACATAATTGTGAACACCTTTGAAGCTGTTTTTCAAATTTGAGTGCAAACCGAAAATATGTTGCCTACAATTTAACGTGCGCTAATTAAGAAACAATAGCCAAATGAAAAAAGAAAAAAATAATCACAAGGCACAGAAACAATGAGTTAAAATTATATTAAGACAATTAAAGGCGCCATTCCCCAAAGTTGACGTCATTTCGTATTACTTTGACTGCAGCATTGCCTTGCTGCTTAAAAGTGCTAAGATATCACTGCAGTCAGCAAGAGCAGTGTAGGGAACTACCACACCCTGCCTCGCCATATTTAAGTATCCATAAACACAAGTTTAATTGTTACACGAATTGTGATATAGGCAGGATTTATCTACTTGAGTTAAAAAGGCAAACCCTTTTGTCATTCAAATAATAATAATGTTGTCTCGAACCACAACCTTAAATATTTACATAGCTAAGCACTAGCGGAACTGCATCTTTGCGCCTTAACGAGTCTTGCTTTTGTCACCCAACGTAATAGTACTCATATTATCTGCTATGGGTGAAAGCTGAGTAAACGGATTCGCAGATATCCGAAGCAGGCCCTACACCCACCAATCTATCAAAGTCCATTTTATTTCGGGCTTTTAAAATGCACTTTTCTCCTCTGTTAAAAAGCAGTATCTTTGTGCTTCCTGGGGTGCAGTTAAATTACGTGTTTTCCTTCATTGTTTTAAAACTTAACAGGCTTTGGTTACCTTCCCAAGAAACAGACCCGTGCTTGTTTTATTTTCCCGGAATGCCTGTGCGCCGTGGCTCTCTGCTTCACAGCCCTTGTGAAGACTTTTCTTATCTGCTTGTTAAATAAACAAGCAGATAAGAAAAGTCTTCACAACAGCCATGAGCACAAAAAGAAAAAAAAACGCTCCCCATCTGTTTTCATTCCGCCGCTTGTCTTTGCGTCTGGGCTGAGTGAAAACAGATGTGCTTGTCACAATGGGCGGCATCACAAAACTGCAAGGGCGTCAACAAAAGTGATAGCCAGCAAACCAAAAGCACATAAAAAACATTAATCACGACCAAAGCCAATTGGAAACGGTCGAGACACAGGGGCGTGGATTAAAGTTCCCCTTCTTGTACTGTTTACTAAAGCCCTCGCAGGGCGAGGAGCGCATGCGCGCTCCAACGCCAAGCGAGACCTAAAAAGCGAGCATGAGCGAGAAATGTAGGTATGAGAGGCAAAATATACCTGAATTAGAAAGGAAAGCAAGAACAGCAGAAGAAAGGAGGCTGAAAGGAAAGAAATAAGAAAGAAATGATGAAAGGTAGGATGGAATGGTGAAAGGCAGGGTGAAAGAATAAATAGATGGACGGGTGAAAGGAAGGACAGAACAGTGTACATATTGATAGATTAAAGGGTGAATGAATGAAATGATGAAGCATGAACAGATGGGTAAGAGTGAAAGGATGGACGGATGAAAGGATGGTTAGATGGATACATAGATATATTGATGGATGCATTTGTGAAGGGATAGATGCATATATGAATGGATGGCTGGCTGGAAGGATTGATGGAAGATCACAGGGTG
Source organism: Calotriton arnoldi (assembly GCA_963921515.1). Lineage (NCBI taxonomy): Eukaryota > Metazoa > Chordata > Amphibia > Caudata > Salamandridae > Calotriton > Calotriton arnoldi. The sequence goes on from CAWUFW010002092.1 coordinate 1,138,720, forward strand.
AAGGTAACTCTTCTGAGGAGGGTCGGGTTTGATCACCTCATGTGCACAATATGATTGGAAGTATGGTTGAAGTGTTTTTTTAAAAATTTTCTGACTACTCCATTGAGTTCGAATATATACCATTACATCGCATGCGTTTACAGCGCGTGCGATTACAACGCGGTCGTTACAACGACCGCGTTGTTACATTGCAGTACCATTACAACGCAAGTCGTTACAAGGAATTGCTCTACATGGTGCGCTGGACTTATGAATAGTATAATTTACTATTCCAACTCCAGTGTGTGCAACAGTAGGGAAGGTGTTGGAATAGTAAATTATACTATTCCTTAGTTTAGAGCGCCATCTAGAGCAAGTCAGTCTAACGACTTGCGTTGTAATGGTATTGCGATGTAACAACGCGGTCGTTGTAACTACTGCGTTGTAAAGGGAAAGCGATGTAATGACCGTGTTGTTAAGGTTGTTTCCCTTGAGTTCACCTCACACTCCAGGGTGTGCTTTCCTTTGTGAACTCTCTCGGAGAGTCCTCTGCAGGGCCTGGGAAGTCCAAAGGGCATGAGGATCAGGACAAGTCAGGACCAGGCATGCATTAGACACTGGCAATGTGTACTGTGGGTGACTGCCTATTCCTGCTACTCCCAGGAAGAGACCCAGATCGTCTGCTGCAAGGGAGACTGGGTCCAGCAGCGTGCACCGTGTTGCAATCACCATTAGGCTTAGTAAATTTGTAAGCAGGCAGGGCAAAGAAGGGCTGGCCCTTAGCTAAGGCTCTAGGCAGCATCTTGGCATACAGACTTTCTGTTTGACTAGGTTGCTCAGACATGTTTTTTTTTTTAAAACATCTTTTTATTGGCATTTTATATCAATGTAGACATCATACCCATGTACATTTAATCATGTATAATCGCTATGTTTGATAACCCATATAAGCCTGGATATTACAGATCATGCATATGAGTAGAAATTGTACGTTGACGTATATTATTATTAACAATTAGCTTTATATTTGTTTTTTCACTGTGGAGTTATATATCACAGCATATATGTGTTCAAGTTAGTTACTTTCACATTTAGCCAAATATAAGCTGATAACTTGTTTTATTCTATTAACATTAAACCAAACATATCAAACCTTGTCGTTTTCAGTCTCTATCATTTCTGCCATCAGTGATATGAGTTCTCGTATTTTTCCTGGCAGAGCGGGGGCACATACTAGTCAGGTCGTTACGTCTCGCATATGCGAATAGATCCTATTTATCACCGGGGAGGGAGGGGAGTCCAACTCTCCCACATCTGTGATATGGGACATGGTTGACGGTTGAAGATTTCTAAGTAATTTGCAGCTCCTTGTCCCATAACTCATGCAATCAGGGCCGGACTGGGTACCAAAACCGGCCCTGGCAAAGAGCTCGGCCGGCCCCGGGGGGATGCTATTGCCAGGGGCCGATATTGCAGCTACGCAGCAAAACCGGCCCCCGGTAACAAAAACGACACCCCAGTGGTCTAAAACCAGCCTCCCATCCTGGCGGCCCACCAGGGAAACGTCTGGTGCCTGCTACAGCCAGTCCGGCCTTTACGCTATCTCTTACTGCCCCTAATCGGCCGTACAGCTTTTCTCAAATTTGCAAACGGGAAATTAGCTGTGAAGCCTGATCCCCGCGCTTTTCCGGACCTTTGCTGCAATTAAAGTGAAGCAATCTTGCAGTCTGTTGACACAGTGGTAAAGGTCAAGAGACTGTGCCGCTGTACCATAACACTGTCGGCTCACTCTATGTTCTGCCTAATCCCATGATTATTGAAAGAAATCATGAAAATCTATGTGTCACTGAAATGAATAGACTGACAAATGCAATTGATGGTATTTTTTGTCACTTACTTGTGTCTTCCTGCATGTAAAAATTATATAATGTATGATTAATCATATATATAACAAACATAAAATGTAGTAAGAAAAAGTAAATACCTTTTTTTAAAACCCCACTGTATTTAAAATTTGTTGTATTGCCACACCTTATTACACATTTCAAGTAATTTGTCATACAAGGAAATTAGTTTAGCATATTATTATTACTGTTTTATTACTGTTTATCCGACACCCATATTTGTTACAGTGACTCTAATGCTTGCTCTGTCATGTCTATACCTTCTGTGTTAAATTTACAAAGACTTCCCACACCACAGCACAGCAATAGAAATTTCTGCACAGCATTGCGATAAAGGGAGAGAGCAGAACAGCACTACATCAAATAAGATAAAGCACTGTTTTACTCTCTCCATGCACTGGAGCTCTGTAGGCTGTCTTTGACCAATTCACACAGCCTTGCACCATAGTGCAAGGGTGTGTGTGATGACAAGAATAGGTTTTTTATTGTAACATGACGCTTCCAGTACAACAAATACTATGCTTTGAAATGTTTTAACATGTTTATAACTTTGTATGTGTGCTTTACAGTAGATCACACATGCAAATGTATAAATGTTTTGGGAAAAGAAAACCTTACTTTTAACGTTACGCATGTCTTAAGGAGGTTATATTTTTGTGCAAATCCCTGTCTACCAATGTAGTAGATAGCAATTTGCATCAAAACCCATGTGTAGTTGTATGGGAATGGCCATGTAACCTCTATTGTATGCCCCATTGACGTAAAGTAGCACTAAGTAGTGCAAAGTGATACTTTATGTTATTTTGGGGCTACTTTCCAGTGCAAAACATGTTTTGTGCTGCAAAGTAAATTCCAAAATCAACACTTTGTGCCAGGATTGTGTCACAAAAGTTATCCAAACTGGTGCACAGTATTGATACGTTTGGACCTTTACATTTCCAGTTACCATCTCACCTTTGTCTTTCTTTAAATCAAGGAACAAGAGTACTACCTTTCTCTGGTAGGAATGAGGTTGGAACTTACAGCCATTGAACTGGTGCAACTTTTCAACTTAAAGAACTGTGGGTCATTCTGCGGCGGCAACGTATATGGCTTCTATGGCATACACGACTATCGGGATGTGGCTTTTTCTGTTTAAATATACAGTCTCCTACAGTTTATGCATCATAGTCATGGTAGGGGAGTGCTCCAGTGAAAGCATGATTCACACATCATGTGCAGGGTCTCCAGAGTTTCGAAATCAAAGGGTCCAGGATTCAGCATTTTACTGTCAATATTCATGCCTCTGGGTCATACAATGTGCATTATGGAAGATGCTTGAGATTGTTGCTTTTATTACCCCCCTACTCATATTGTGCACCTATAGCCAGATATATCAGCATCTACTTGTGCTGATAAGCTACCCTTCTATGAGAGGAAGTCCAATAGTACTTCATCCCACTGAAATGCAATGTTTTTTTTCTTTAAGGCTTGAGCTTCTACCCTAAGCAGTATCTCACTTTCAGCTTCAGACAATATTTTTTATACACAATAGAAGTACAGTGTTTATAAATCTGGCACTTGTTTTTTCAGCCTTGAGTGGAATGAAGCTTCCTATAGGTAGCCTCCGGGTGTGCCCAAGTTTACTCTCCCTGTTGAGGCCTCAAGCTGGTCCGTTATGCCCTCTCCTCTGAATATTGTCTATGCTCAGGCCAGTTCCGTGCCATATGATAAATCTAAGAAGCTTTAAGCATCTAGAGCACGTCAAAGAGATTGTCTTGAATATCTTATGTAGTTTTTTGGGCGTTAAGTAGGAAATTAAATTGTGTATATATAAAAGAAGTATTTCTTAATACGCTGAAAGCAATGTTACAAATATATAAGTCCCAATGTGTTCCAATCGCCACCTATGGTTCCGCCATTTGGGGGGATGCAAATTGCATAACCATAGAATCAGAGGAAAACAGGTTCTGCAGGCGCCTGTCGGGTGTACCTCTCTCTTCCCCCACATCATCTGCCATAAAGAATTAAATCTGTTATACATATCTGATTTTATCAGAGTGAGGCCATTGTTACTTTGGTTATCCATTTGGAGTAATGACCAGGCATTGCGCATAAGAGATATAATAAATGACTGCATCTCCTGTGATAATGGCCTTCGAATTCCGTGGTTGGCATATATTAAATCGGAATTCGGGAAAATTGGTATGGAGCAAGCTTTTACAAAGAGAGAAAATGCCCTATCTTTAACAAAAGGAAGTAGCCTCAGCTTTTTATAACCTAGCACGTGAAAATTGTCTCAATAGTGTAGTAGGGAAACCACTGATAACTGTATATTTGTCCCAGAGTATCTCCATGCTACCACCCGTTTATTTAGAACAGTCTTGTGGGAGATGGGAGAGCTCCCTGCTATTTAAGTTTCGTGCTGATACGGTTAAATATTTATTGTGTTTTCCTTCTGGGTACCAACCGAATCTTGCTGCTATTCCTGGCCCGTGTAATAATAAGTCAGGCCAAACCATGATACATTTTTTACTGTTTTGTAGATTTTATGAATTGTATACAAGGTCATTCTTGCTTCCACTTTTTAAAAGGAGATATCGCGATATCAGACAGAGTGGAGTAATGTTCTCATCAATTTTCCAACTGTCTGATACTGAAACATGTTTACATGTAGCCTCATTTTTAAGACATGCTGTGAGGGCACGTGGCACTTTACTATTATAACAACCTGCTGCTATTTTGTGCTTTTAATCCTTGTTTTTAATTTATAGTGCTACGTATAGACATGTTTTATCTGATTTATAATAATACGTCAATGAACTTGTGTTGATGTAATGGTGATTGTTTTATATGCATGTACTTTTATGGAAGGGTAAACTTTCCGAAAAAAGATATTGAATTGAATTGAATACGTTGTGTATATATTTGTAATTCTCTATTTGCTGTCATTTCCTGAAGACCAAGAAAAATACTGGAAGTTGGCGATCGGTGAGTTTCACTCACGCCTTATGGTACCAGAATATTATAACCAAAATATTGTCTGCTAAGAATTTTTTTTAATCCTGAGTATAGTTTACCAATATATCATCCAACTGGAGTTAATACTAGAACATTTACATCCAATGGCACAATATTTTTGTAAACGGTATTTAAGATACAATACTTCTGTCTAATGATATTTTTGCTAACAATATTCTCACGTACTACTTAGAACAATACAACAGGCTAGTGATTTACCACAATTCTGCAGGAAGAGCAGGTTTTATGGAGGTTAGTTTGGAAAGGAGAATTGTCAGGCTGGAAAAAGTCAGCGTTTCCAAAGTAATGTCGCCATCTTATACACACAGGGACGAAACAGAACCACAATGTACTCTGTCTTCTGTAAACCAGAAACACATAAACATATAAACACACAACTTTCACATATTCCATCAAATGATGAAGGCAAGCAACCCAATTTATGGAGACTTGATGGATGTTTAACTAAGAAATGCCAGTGGGCATCCTCCACATACAGGTATAGAAACAAAGGCCTTATGCCCCTCGACTATGAAGCCACTTCCCCCTGGATGAGGCAGTACACATAGGGTGACTCTGGCCACCCAATCTCCGCCTGGATGTCAAACAGCAACAAATGGTGCTCTCTCAATGGATTTGCATGATTATTAAGATCACTAGAGAAAAGAAAGGGGCTAGCTAGAAAAAATGAACACAGAAGGAATGCACAGCTTTTCTATGCTGTTCAACGGACTTTCGTTCTAGCTCACTTACCTCTTAAATTGATGCAGTTTTTTGGGGGAGAGAGGCAGAATGCGAGGTATATGGGTCTTTGGTGATGGCTCGTGGACACAAGGATGCCTGGAATGGTTTTTTGGGAGAAATTAACCCACTGAACTGTCCCAAAAAGAAAAAAAGATAGAAAACAGTTACAAATTGCTGCAATAACTACAATTGTGTGCTGCAAAATTTCCATTTTTGTGTCTCAGAATTTTTTTATCAATTTCACAATATCCTGGGGGTCTGCAAATGTGGCCTGTACATTAGAGTCGAGTTGCATCCAAAGGTTTGTAGCAAACTGCTCCCAGAGGCTACTGGGGTGAAGAAGCCCACACAAGACCATATTGCTCTCTGGGGCCCTTGTGTGTTGACTTTCAATCAGGTTTTATCTGCACTGAGAGTGGAGTTTGTATGATCGATCCCTGAATCATTAAGAGGGACCAAGCGTTACCGGATATGAACCTACGACATAACAGGAGGGTGTGGCGTAACTATATTCAACCTGAAAGGATGTCACTGTAGGAAATATTTAGGTGACATTATTTGCATTGACAACAAACACCTCTCTGCACTCTAGTGTAACTAGGTCGAGTTAAGAGTGCCAAGTTATCAGTTTCTTATTTAGAGGCAATGTAACACAGGTTCCCTTAAAATGATAAGTCTAGAACATAAATTGAAAAATCCAGACCGGTTATGGAATAGTTATGCATTAGGCTTACACTATGCATGTTTCCTAGTACTCAGGTAACAGAATGGGTACTAATGAGACAAGACTACTCCTTGTCACCAAAGATGAAATAATTAAGCCCTCGGATTTTGTTTAGCAGCTTAATGCATTCTGGCAATTGGAATCTTGTTTTTCAAGTCCTGAAATGCTCAAGGTAACTGACTGAGGAGAATAAATCTGAAGACAGGACTGGGGCTAATAAGTACACAATTTCAATAACTTTCTTCAAGGGCACAGTGGAGATGTCTCAGATGGAACAATCGAAACCCTGATTGCAGTAAGATTGCATTGCCCCATTTTGAGATATGGTTAGAGACAGATTATTTATTGCCAGAGCTTATACCTTAAATGCACAATACACACAGAGCCGGGTAATGAGTCAGCCCTCCTCGGCAACTGCCTGTTGCAAGAAGCATCCACATTTGGAATCAGCCCACTTTACAACCATTGGGAGTTGCAAACGTCAGTCATGGTGTGTTCATGGCATATCACTTTCCATTGCTATAGTAAAGGGTTGTTTAGCATAAGGAGGACCTGAGATTCAGGATTACAACTAACTATGTGAATGTGCTCCTCTGGGATTCATGGTATTTAAATTAAAGTTATGTGAATGTCCTAAAAATCTGCCATGGATCTCACACTTTTGGACTTACGTTGGACACCTTTGTTGCAGCTGGAGTATGATTCCCCACAGGGAGGGGCTAGGATTACATGGCAAAGGAGTCTCTTTCATTGCCAAAGCCCTGCATGTGCCTGATACACATCCTCCTCAATCATTGCTCAGTCAACATGCGGAAGTAGAGTTGCCCGGTCTGCTCAGGATCAGCCCAAGTCCCTGGAAATAAGAGCAGCGCCAACGCAAAGACCTGGTGGGTACCTGCTCCTGCCACACACTGTCCTGCTATTGCCAACAGGGGCAGGCACTTACTGGGTTGCTCTTGGCTACATCTGCTGTGGTGCTGCTGCATTTCTTCTGAAGTGTCAGGCAATTTCTGTGCAGACAGGGCAGCTCCTGCAGCTTGTGCTTCAATTGAATTTGATGATATCACTAAAGATGCTGCCCTAACAGCCGTGGCACCCATCTCTTTGAGTGCAGCCTGGCCTTTACTTTGGAAGTACAGGCCGGGAGGCACTTGGAAAGGGCAAAGATGCAACTGCCAGTTTTCCAATAAGTAATGCTTATCATGAGTGTATAATGCTATCTCCAGTGTGCATGTGCATATGTAATGATCCCATCTTTATGCAAACGAGGTGAAGCAAAATCTACCAGCCTGGTTTACTTATGGCTGGAAGGGGAGACAAGGTCAATGGGAGAACTGTGGTTTTAATAGACAGTCTATGGCTGGAGCAGGAAAGAGGAAAGCAGACGGTCAATCCATGTAAGAATATTTATGTAAAGGAATGTATACACAAGAGCGCGGACAAGGTAAAACATTTATGCTTCCACGCTGCGGGAGCCTTTCTGCTCCGCCCATCGATTGAGTCAAAGTGTGCCGCCAGTCTCTCCAACGAGGCTACAGCATACATTACATAGACTATATATTGCATGTAGTGGTGTGCATTGCATTACAGCACTGCCGGAACTAAATCTCATCACACACCTGAGAGTGCATTATAGCAACTCTTTAAGGCTTTAACGGTGCACCCTGGATTTTGGAGAGTGCTGTAGTACATGGTGTATGTAAGCACTCTCCAAAATGTCTTTACGAACATCATAAAGTGAATTACTATCAGGTTTTTATCACCCAGTATAGAGTGTTGTACTACGCAGCCTGTGGCGTACCAATGCCACCAAGAAGAAAATAACTTCCCTCCTTGGGTGAGGCTTATGATTGCACCAATTCAATACACAGTACATTATGACGTCTTACTGCTGCACACATTTCAAAACTCGCTCACTTTCCAAATTGCTGCCTTTCCTTCCCCTTTGTAACTGACAGTTCCAGTAAAAGGTACCAAAACCATGAAGCAGCGCCGAGCTACCTTCCCATTGGTCTCCCCTGATGATGCGCCCGTAGAATGAACCTGGTCCTTTTTAGGTACTTTAGGGGTTAGAGCTCAGCAAGACTTAAGCAGAGAAAGAGCAAGGTGCGAAGTGGGCAACATTGAAGCCCCAGCAGAGGATTCTATAATCACTTGAAACATAAGGTGTACTGTACTGCATTTAGCAAGTATGCACCTAACTGCACTAAGGGGAATCCTGCAATAAGGGTCTCTGTGGGGATATGAGGGGGACATGCCCTGAAATGCCAGCAGGGGAGGATAAACTGAGGAACATGGGGTCAGTCTGGCTGCACTCGGGACGGTGGATCTCTATTGCACTCAACAGAATGTTACACTATATATTTTGTGTGGGGGGTTCAACCCTATTTTACACCTAAGGAAGTGGAGAGGGTTAACCTTATAGCCATACTTCAGTCATACCATGTGTACACACAGATTATACCTCACTACTAGGCGTTGAGCCAACCATGTTATTGGTACCATTTGGGTGGGATGGGTTCTTCTAATATGATTTATTGGGAAGGTGGTATGGATGCCTAGAGATGAAAAATATGTGATAGCAAATCATATCTCTTTGTCTTTTGTGTGTTACCATTCCTCTCCCAAGATACCTTGATGTATATGGAAATGATTTCATAATTTTTATTATTGTGAATTTTATTATTAAAAATGACAATTACAGTAAATGTGATTATATAAATTGATAATAATTATAATATATGTATTCCTCAATCACCTTCATCATGAAAATGGAGATCTCTCTGCATTTTGGATGTCGATATATGAGTATATTGTTGAAAATGTCTTGCTGGTTCTGCTGTGTGCTGCTCAAAAAGGAAATTGGCATTTACACCTTACTGCAACGTGCTCTATGATCCCATGGTGTTTTGCGTATGACAGGATGAACTACACTAGATATCTTCCTGTATACTATGCCGAAATAACATTATGTGCAGTGAAACATCCAGAGATACACCACAACTTCATCAATGGATGGTTTTCAGTTCAACTGTCAGATGTCAATCCGTTTGGATGAGTTCTGGTCAATCAAGTGATAGAGATAACAGTCAACAAAGACACGCAGACTCCGGGCGGGTGCTGTGAGAAGATATTATATGACGGCTGAACACAAAAGCGCCTTTTTGGGCCAGATAAGGGAAATGGTTTGCTACAACAGATCAGATCTTACTCACGAAGACCTACATAAGTCACAAATTGAAAAAGACAAATATACTGTTACGAGAGCTGTTAGTCTGGGTCAAAGCTGGATAAACCCATTTGTTGGGCAACATGATCTCATTAGTCTCTCCACTGCAAAAAAGGCACCACAAGACATAGTATCTGACATAATGAAGGTGCATGAAATGGGTGAACAGTACTATACAGACTTCAAACTTGAGCGACTTGAGAAAAATCCACCTATTCAGAAGTTTCATGACTCAATGAAAATGAAAAAACTAAACACCTTCACTAACATGTCCAAGAAGAAGGCAGTGAACAGCAATGGAATGACAATCATCATGAAAGCAGAGAAAGCACTATTTGGACGAATCTTTGTGACAGCACAGAATCGGAACCCTCAAATTGAGGATGTACTCTCTCATCCCTTAGGACCTTTACCTTGGACTTTAGCAACTCCAGAACGTCTGTTGCGAAAGACAAACAAAGCTGTTGTAGCAACATACTTGCAGAAAAACATTACCCCTGCTGAGGAAATACCTGAAAATTCAGCCAGGCTGATTGGTGGTATGGTTCTTGTTCAGAGAGTAAAAGGAGAGGAATCAAACTTTGGTGATGCGGCTATGCCTGTCTTGTCCACAGCTTTGCATGATGGAAATAGGAGTCAAAGAATCGATGTTGTGTTTGATACGTACAATCAGACATCCATTAAGAAAAACTAAAGGACAATCAGAGGGGAAGAACTCAGGCACCAGTTACAGAGAATCTCACCTTCCCAGATTGTCAGACAGTGGAGGAAATTCCTAAGCCGCGTAAGGAATAAAACTCATCGCATTTCTTGTTAAAGAATGGAGGACACCAGAGTATTTAGTAAAACTTGAGAATAAAACACTGGTCGCGAACTGTGACGATAAATGCTACAAAATCACATCTGAAGGGAGCTACGAAGTGCCAGATCTCAACAGTACACACCAAGAAGCAGATGGTCGTTTGTTGCTGCATGCTGAACAGGCTGCTAATGAGGGTTATGAGGCAGTAATGATAAGCTCAGATGACACCAATGTGTTTATGTGTTTGGGATTACATGACAGAATCATCACTAAATTGTTTCTGAAATGTGGTACTAAAATCTGCATGCAAGCCCTTGACATTAGGAAAATAGCTTCAACTCTTGGTGAAAATGTTTATCGAGCAATAATAGGTCTCCATACGTTTACCTGATGTGACACAGTAGGCGCATTTGTGGGAAAAGGAAAAGTAAGTGCATTCAAAATCTTTGGTTCATAAAGTGAATGGCTTGAGATATCACCTATTCTGCTCAAAGAAGGGTGATATAGACAGTCATCAACTTCCACCTTGCAGGGACTGTCTGAAGAAACATGCTGAATGTGCAAATTATCAAGCAGCAAGAGATTTCTTCTGAATGATCCACAAACACCTAGTCCGATTGGGAGAGGGTGGAAGTTGGAACAACACGAGGGAGCAGAGAAACTGGTAGTGGACTGGATGGAGGGGCAGCCGGCATCTCAAGCTGTTTTAGATCTACTAGCTTGCCAATGCATTGGGAACTGCAAACTGCCAACATGTGTCTGCTGTCTAAATGACCTCAAATGCACTGACATGTGCAGACTTCCCGCTTGTGAAAATCAAACAGATGCAGAGAATGATGACACCTATTCAGAAGAAGAAGATGATAACGATGAATGTTAATGATAAAATTGTGTTTATGTTCACTCATGACCTACATTGCCTATGTAAGATGTAACAACTATTATTATTTGAAATTGTTAGTGAAAATTATGCATATAATCTATATCAATATATGAGGAATTCATTGAAGTTTTATTGTTAATATTTTAAGGACTATGTTGTTATTATTACAATTAATAATCATAATTATTTTTAAGTAGAATTGAATTTCACCAATCTGGTGGAATTAAATTGATGTTTCCACATATTATGATGAATTTGTATGCTATTTATCAAAAATATGAAACCCATTATTATTTTTGGGCTATTGTTGCTAATGCATCAATATCAGACAAAAGGCAAAGAGTGATGCCTTGCTATCACATATTTTTCATCTCTAGGCGTCCATACCTTGCAGAAAAATCATGTTAGAACCTATCCCCCTGAGTGGTACCAATGGCCTAAATTTGGGGTACTGGCTCATGGCCTATACTGCCATCCAAGGGACTCACTCACTTGGGAGTTTAATTTATAATCACAAAGAAGAGCAAGCAGTCCAAGCAGTTTACACAGCGTTACCTTAACAACATTCTTAGTAACCTCATGCTGCGCCTCATACGGCTCAGCGCAGTTGACTCTGCACATATCTTATACTGTCTGATTACAGCCTCTTGACACCAAGGGCATGGGACCTTCATGCCATCCAGACCCAGTGGGGTAATGCAAAATGAAGGCCCCCCCTGCAGAATGTGGAGAGTGGTCCCTCATTCTTCAACATCTCATAGATATTTATTGGTCTTAGGCTGAATGGGGGCCCCTGGAGGGTTGGGGAACTCCTGAAGGGTTGCAGAGGTCTCTCTTACATCCCTATCCGGGCCTGCTGCAGCCCCCCAGAATCTGTCCTGCACACACACTAGCTCTTAAGTAACCTTTCTTTCCTTTCTCTTACCAGTCCTTACAACAAATAGGAGGTGTGAATCAAAGCACCATTATTGACAAAGTACCTACTTTTAATACACTCCATTATATATTTCCCCTCTTCCAACCCTGAAAGAGTGCACCTATAAGCAGGGGGTTTCGTCCTAACACAACCTGTTTTGCAGTGTTTACACTTACAAGCACTAGGGGCTGGCACAGCTAAGAATCCTTTGTTTAGAGAAAAAACATTACTTACATGGGCACCAGTAGGTATCAAAGAAGGGCACACTTGCAACCCCTGTGGGCACTGAAAAGGCCTGTCCACAGACCACAGCCCAGAGCTGAACAGTCAGACACGTGCTGCCTACACAGCCGAGCTTTGAGAGGAGGGTCCCGTGCCAGGTTATATCCCTACTTTGGTATGCCTCCAACTGGAAGGGAGCAGTAGCACGACGATAAAGACAACAGCAAATGGAGGTTGAGACAAGGGGATTATCGTGGAACTCTGTAAATGACCAATAGTTTTTACTTGTCTTTGTACTCTAATAGAAATGTCTGTTTTTAAAGCAGTCTGATGTCTAGGTCAGTAGGCATAGATATCAAAAGTGCAGGAGATGGAGTGGCATTGGGTCATAAGTGTGAGAGGCACTGTGGGCCCTGTGTTCCAAGGAGAGGATGGGGGAGTGCTGCCGCACTACCCCATGTGTCCAGCCCTCCCCATGTCTGGGGGGAGGGGGAATGCCAGCCAGCATCTATGCATCTGTCCACAAGAGCGGGAAGGCCAGAATGCCGCTGCCAGCTCCAGCAGCAGCACGCTGAAGTGCTGCCAGCACAGGGAGCCAGCATGGACAGCTGGGGGTGGGCTCCCGAGCTGTCCCCCAACAAGAGATCCTGCACGCAGGGTGCCCGGGTGGGACCGGGCACCCTGAGGAAAATGGAAAGCACTGCCCGAGGCTGCAAGAATAAAAAGGAAAAAAAAAGCAAAAAGGAAACAAAAAGGCGTGGCTGTCCCCGGCGGGAGGAGCTGGAGGAGCAGTGCAGCCTCCCCCAAAAAGGATTGAACAAGTTCCCACCTTAAATTTGATGGGACACAAAAAGAATAACCTCCCCAGGATTTCTGTAAATTTCAAGCACTCCCAAGACTGGCGCTTTTGCTCTTCAGCTGGGACTGCTGTGCCCTGTAGGTGCAAGATCTATGGCTGCAAAATTAGTGGCCTGAAGGTGGTCAACATAAGGTTTAATGTTTCACAAACACCCTCTAGGGGTGAAAAGTTGTAATTACACATGCATTGTGATTAGAAATTTGACGCCCTTTAGGGGCTATGTTTTGATTGCGCTATTCATACTGAACGTTATGTTGCATTCAAATCATCCAGACATGCATAGACCCTTTTCTTGTGAATGGTTTAATGAAGAAATGATGCTGACAACCACTCATGTTCAAGGCATACATGATTTATTGCCAATATTAAGTGCGTCCATTCGAAGTGATATTCCATCATTGGCCTCAGGGCCTCCACGCCACACAAGGCCAAAACTAACTAAACCTAAACTTGGGAACTACACAGAGTTCTCTGCTTCTTTTTTGCATAATTTATGTGGCACTTTGTACTTGAAAGGGTATTGTTTGTTTATATATATATATATATATAATGGGGGTGGTGCAGGGCAGTAAATAAATTTATTTTGCACCATATCTTTGGTTCGGCGTTCGGCTGTTCCAGGGAAACTGGATGTCAGGAGGCGAAGCTGGTGATATATATATATATATGCCACGAACCTCGCTTTTGCTGTTTTCTTCCAAACAAACGAGCGTAGACCCAGTTTGGTGCAATTATAATTTATTCCGACACACCACCAGTCGCCATGACGCGTTTCAGCAGATCCCTGCCTTGATATATATATATTACCTACTGGCGGTCGCCAGTAGGTAGTTTTAGTTAGGACCTCGTTTCTATTCAAAAAGCGTTTTTTGTTTTCCCAATAACTTTGGCGCCCTTTGACGAATTTTCGGGAAATTTTCAAAACTAGTGGCCCGCTCAGCTCAGCTTCTGTCTTGAAAGTTTCGGGGCGATTTGTCAAGCGGGGGCCGAGAAAAAAGGGGGGTCCCAAAACGCGTTTTCCCCATGTTAATTTCCATAGGAAACTTTAGACAAAGCTACAACCCGAACTGCTGAACGGAATTACACCAAATTTGGCAAAAAGGTAGGTCTTGGTTCAGAAAGAGCCCTTTTTTTTCCAAATGGTGTAAATCCGTTCAGTAGTTTCAGAGAAATTAGAAAAAGAAAAATATCGATATCTGAGCACCAAGGAGGGTTCGCGAACCCTCCCGGGCACGAGCTTGTTTCTGATTGGCTGCCAACACTCCAAACCAGGAAGTGTTGGCAGCCATCTTGTGACTTGGTAACCGAGTCACAAGAAAAGAGTAAAAAAAAGGTAAAAAACAAGAAAATGGGGCAGGGTAGAAACACCCTGACCCCTTAGGCCTGCTCAGGGGGTCCCACAGGGACCCCCAGGGCCAAAAAAAACATTTTTTTTAAATAATTTCGGCCGAATTCGCGCAGGGTCCGCGAATCCGGCCGAAATTATTTTAAAAAAACGAAGCGCAGTCTCCCGCGCTTCGTTTGTTAAAAAGCCCCCGGGTAGGCCAGGACCCGGGGGCATGCCAAATTATGGTGTGGGGGCCCAAGCCCCCACAGCCCCGGGGACCACCACCTCCCCAGGGCTTAATAATTTATGTGCAGGGGGCACACGGCCCCCCGCAGCCCCAGGGACCGCCACCTCCCCGGGGCTTTAATTAAATTATGGGGGGCCTCGAGGCCCCCCCAAGCCCCGGGGACCGCCACCTCCCCGGGGCTTTAATAAAATACGCTGAAAAAAATAAAGTGTGTGGGGGGTTCGAGCCCCCCCACACTGCCCCGGGGACCACCACCTCCCCGGGCACTGTTTATTTAAATTCGGGGGTCTGTTACGGACCCCCGGCCCTGGGGACCACCACCTCCCCGGGGCTTTAAACACATGGGAGGGGGGCCGCGCGGCCCCCCTCCTGGAGCCCTTGATGGCCCTGGGGACCGCCACCCCCCAGGGCCGGCACCTGCAACCTGCTCTCGCTTCCAAAAACCGAAGCAGAAATGCTTTTGCACAAGGGGAGCTGCATGTTAGCAGCTCCTCTTGTGCAAAAGCAATGCCGGCTCCCGCAGGAGGCGGGGAGCCGGCTGGGACCGTGGGGGCATTGGGGATCGCCCCACGGTCCCCAACAGTGAGGCCAGGCCCCGGGAGATGGGGTCCCCAGGGCAGATAA
Source organism: Calotriton arnoldi (assembly GCA_963921515.1). Taxonomy (NCBI): domain Eukaryota; kingdom Metazoa; phylum Chordata; class Amphibia; order Caudata; family Salamandridae; genus Calotriton; species Calotriton arnoldi. The sequence continues at coordinate 1,154,180 of CAWUFW010002092.1, forward strand.
AAGCCTCAGGAGGGGGCCACGCGGCCCCCCTCCATTAATTTTTTTTTTTAAAAACTGTTTCTGGCCAGGCCCCGGGGGATGGGGTCCCCGGGGCCAGAAATGGCCCAGGGGAGGGGGGCCACGTGGCCCCCCTCCTCACAAATTATAATAAAAAATTTTAAAAAATGAGGCCAGGCCCCGGGGGATGGGGTCCCCGGGGCCAATAGTGACCCAGGGAAGGGGGGCCACGCGGCCCCCTTCCCGTTTTTTTTTTTTTTTTAAAACCCAAAGAAAATGCTCAGGCCCTGGGGGATGGGGTCCCCAGGGCCAAAAGTGGCCCAGGGAAAGGGGGCCACGCAGCCCCCCTCCCATAAAATAAGAATTCATAAAAAAGAAAAAAGATACTGGCAACTCGCCGGAGGCCCCGCCCCCTCCCTGCAGCACTCTGCAGACGCGCCCCCTTGCGTGTTATACGTTGGGGGATTAAGTCCCCTTGAATACTGAGGGTCCCTGGGGGCCAACTAGCCCATCAGGTACCTTCAGTAAGCGCCACAGAGCTGCGTTGCCGAGAGGTGGTCTGAGGCCACGCCCCTTTTTACACCTCTCTGCAACGCAGCTCTGTGGCGCTTACTGGAGGTACCTGGTGGGCTAGTTGGCCCCCAGTGTCAGGACTCACGGTAGGTTTCCTCCTTATTTAACTCTGGCCACCATTTCCCCCTCACAAAACCATCAAAAAGCATTCGATCCCTGGAGTTGGAGAGCAAGTTGGCATCGTAGAAATTCCAACATGGCCGCCAACATTCCAACACTGCTGCAGCATATCGCTGTGTAGCAGTCTAGTCATTTAGGTTAATCACACTCTGGTGAAGCACTCTCCAAGATTCCACTGTGCACTTCACCAAAGTACCTCAAGGAAGAGCAACAAATTTACATGGGCGTCGTGGAAGTCAGTCAGGGTAGTTTGCGTGCACACCGGGTTTAGATTGGACGGTTGGTAACATTTCCAGAGTCAAGGTCAGTGAACTGTTTATTTCTTGTCATGTAAAAAAGAAATACTTTGTGAAAAGCTAATAGCATAGATTCTAAATATCACCGGGAGGATAGAGGTTAAATAAAAGTATTTAAAACTGCTTCCTCAGTTCCCCTCTAAACCTTCGGTGAATTTTCAAAGGCTTTCATTAGACAATTTCTGTCAGAACCATTTAGTTTCTCCTGAACGCGGGCGTGACCTTTCAACACGCAGCGTTTACCAGTGAGAAATGCAAGCATCTAATTTCAGCTGGTTTCAGTCAAACACACCGAGTTTCCTCTCAACTAAATAAAAAGGAATATTCTTTAATCCAAATACTTTTTAGCCAGAGTCAGAGTTACTGGAGTGTGATGATTAGCACACTATAAATCAAGGCTCTTTTCAAAGACATGTAGCTAATTAAAACTAACAGAAAAAAGACATCCCTTAAACAAATAACTTTCTACCAGAGTCAGTGATATTCGGGGTAATAATTAGCTCTCCATAAATCAAGACTCTTTCCAGGCACAGAAGAGCATATGGAAAATAGATAAAGAAAAAACCACATAACTGCAATTTATACTACAAAGCTAAAAAGCCTTTACTAAATGTGTGGAACTAGAAAGAAAGGCAGAGACATGAATTCCCAGAACCCCATTTAATACGGCCCGTTCAGTTCAACACACTGTAAGTACACTCATAGAAATTAGAGGCACACCATTACAGAATTAAATAAAATAAACTTAGACTTACCTGTATCATTTCTTGTGAAGGAAGCTGAAGCAGGATAGGCGCAGGTCGTCCCTGAAAAAGAAGAAAGAAGATTACTGAACTGCACTTCTCTTCATAAATAAAGAGGAAAGCAAAAAGAGAAGTAAGAAGAGAAGTAGGCTCCCAATCATATCCTGGTAAGACAAGCAACCCTAAATGTTAAGAAAAGTAAGTTATTATTAGATAAATGGAAAAGTAAAGTTACATTACATATGTGTTTTAGCACTACAAGAACACTACGAAGAAGAATAGAAGATTGGCAGAACAAGCAGAGTGTTGGGAGCTGTCTCTTCTCTGTCCCATTCCCCTTTCCCCCCGGGTACTTACCTGCAATGGTTTATTGAGATACTAAGCAGGGAGGTTCCGAGAGGGGCATTGGAAACTAGCGTCGTTCTGCTCCCGTGCCATTAGAACCTAGTTGCTAGCCTTGACACCCAGGGACCCTCAGGATTCAAGGGGACTTAATCCCCCAACTTACAATGCACCAGGGGGTGCGTTTGCACAGTGGTGCAGGGAGGGGGTGGGGCCTGACATAACAAGTGTGCAAACGCACCCCCTGGCGCGTTTTAAATTGGGGATTAAGTCCCTCAATCCTGAGGGTCCCTGGGAGCCAACTAGCCCACCAGGTACCTCCAGTAAGCGCCACAGAGCTGCGTTGCAGAGAGGTGGTCCGAGGCCACGCCCCTTTTACACCTCTCTGCAAGGCAGCTCTGTGGGGCTTACTGGAGGTACCCGGTGGGCTAGTTGGCCCCCAGGGACCCTCAGGATTCAAGGGGACTTAATCCCCCAATTTACAACGCGCCAGGGGGCGCGTTTCCACAGTGGTGCAGGGAGGGGGCTGGGCCTGATATAACAAGTGTGCAAACACGCCCCCTGGCGTGTTGTAAATTGGGGGATTAAGTCCCCTTCAATCCTGAGGGTCCCTGGGGGCCAACTAGCCCACCAGGTACCTCCAGTAAGCGTCACAGAGCTGCGTTGCAGAGAGGTGTTCCGAGGCCACGCCCCTTTTTACACCACCTGCAAATTCAGCTTCTGGCGCACTGCTGCTCGGATGATGAAGTCCACTTGTGTCCTGAGGTCCTCAGGACACAAGAGGACCTCATCGCCCCACCAGCAGTGCACCAGAAGCCTCGTTTGCAGATACAGATACTAACGCATACTTACTCTCTTATACAATCACTGATACAAGTACACACTCATCCATACAGCCACTCTCACAATCACTGACTCTCACGTATAATCATTTATATACTCCAACTCTCACATACACTGCCTTTTACATATGTAGTTACTTGGACATGTACCACTGAGACATCCATTCACTCACCAACACACCCATACACATACTCACCCACCCATACAGCTGTTTCCACATGCACTCTTGAACCCATATACCCAGTGAATCAACCACTCACACATCTATGCACAGAGTCACACACCTCCCACCCACCCACACAGACACTCAGGCACCCATACAAATACTCAGGCAACCAATTAATAACCCATATAGACACTCATGTAGCTACTCACCAACCCATGCAGCAGCTTACACAACAACAGACAGACTGATACAGACATTCACACAGTTTAGTCACTAACCCATGCATTCACTAAGACACATTTAATCACTCACTTATACAGTCAGTCATGCACCTACTAAATCCTCCATCCAGACACTTATACACCCACTCATTCTTCATTACACCTTGGCATATATATAAAACATATTTAAACTTTATAGAAACACACAGTCACTGGATGATGTCATCAGTGATGTCATTTGAGATGTCATCAGTGATGTCATCAGTGATGTCACTGACCATGTCATGAATGATGTAATATGTTACGTCACCAACAGTGCATTGCGAGGCGCGAGTTATAGTTAGCTGAACTAACTATAACGGCGGAATTTCTCTGGTTTTGTACGAGTGAAATGTCCAACTAACTATAACGTCCCTGAAACCTATGGTTTTTTCAGTGAATATATATATATATATATATATATATATATATATATATAAACAAGCTGTAGACTCCTTCCTGCTTACGTCGGAGGAAAACAGAGTCACGGACCCAGATTGCGTGGCAATAAAAGTTCTTTATTTTGCGAGTAGCCGTATGACGCGTTTCGGGCAATAGAATGCCCTTGATCATATATATGTGTGTGTGTGTGTGTATATGTACATAAATATATAAGTATGCTTGTAAATATATATTACCATATATTTTTACATTACAAAAATAACAGTACTGAGACATTGCAAAAATTACATAATAAGCATTCTTTTGAAGTTTTCTTTGTTCTTTCTTTATTTGATTAGTTGTAGAATCTCTTTATACAGCAACAAACAGCCAACATATGTTTCGTGAATAATTCACTTGTTCAAGGCTGTTACAAACAAAAAATGAAAATCAGTATTTCTAATTTACAATTTAAATTGACATACACAAAATATATATTAATCACACAATACTTTGAAAAGAAAGATTCAAAAAAGTGTTTGTAAATCTGGGCATTTCTTAAAAGTTAATTATTTGCACCAAGACAAGATATACACAACTTCTTAGTTCCATATCATAAGATGTTGTGTATATGTTGTTTTGGTGCAAATTGTTAACTTTCACAAAATGTCCAGATTCGAAAACAGATTTTTTGAGTCCTTCTTTTAGGTATTGTGTGATTATTATGTATTTTGTGTATGTCAGTTTAAATTTTAAATTAGAAATGACTGATTTTCATTTTTTGATTGTAACAGCCCTGAAGAAGCTCCGTGTGGGCGAAACATGTGTTGGCAGTTCGTTGCTATATAAAGAGATTCTACAACTAATCAAATAAAGATGAACAAAGAAAACTTCGAAAGAATGATTATTATGTAATTTTTGCAATATCTCTGTGCTGTTATTTTAGTATAATAAATTACTACACTGGCGGCGACCAGTGAACTGAACGTTTAGCGACATGCAATTTTCCTATTACCCAAGTATTGTTAAAAACAAAAAGTGTGTGTGTGTATATATATATAGTTTATTATACCATCATAGTCCAAATGACGCGTTTCGGCCAACAGACATATATACACACACACATTATATATAAATTTTTTTAAAGGGCAAAAGCACTTGTTTATGAGTGTGTGTGTGTGTGTGTATCTACATACACACACACACATACACACACAAACAAGTGCTTTTGACCTTTAAAAGAAATCTTACCAGTATGGTAAAGTCCTGTGTTGTAAAGTAGTTAAATATGGCCTGGATGGTAAAGGTGTTGCTTGGTAAAGGGTGCATGGGAAAGGTAGCGGTTTACTCCTAAATTTTAACAGTAAGCCAGAAGTACTATTGGTTTATTCCAGTAATTTAAGTGTAAGCCAAGAGAAATACACAAGGAACTCACAAATACTCATATGAAAATCTTGTAATCAGGCCCATTGTCTTCTGCTTTACCTAGATGCTCACATATCATGGGGATGAATTCAGATTTTTTTTTTAGACCAATGGAAAAAGTATATGATTCTGCACATAAAATCTGGTTCTGATGAAGGAAGGCAAGATAGTCATAGTGTTGCGTACACAGATACCCCTTATGAGAGTGAAACTACTTTCAAATGTGCAGTGTTAGACCTGACATTCTTGGTATGGTTTCCCTCTGACTTTTTTTGGCCTCTGAACACCTGTTTTGCTGACTTCATTTTTGCTAGCTTTTGGATTATGAGAACTTTACCACTGCTGACCAGTGCTAAAGTACAGGTGCTCTAACCCTCAAACATGGTAACATTGGCTTATTTTTCAAATCAAAATAAGCTTTATTCGAATTCACACATGAGTCATAAAAGCTACAATATTACATATGTGACAAAATTAGTTAAAAACCAGTATAAAAGTTAAAATAGATTAAAAAGCTTTAAAAACTACAGTACATAGGTACAAATACAATCGTCATTTGCGCAATCAATTTCAAATTCAATTACAAACTATAAACAGTAATCTGTAGCTGCTTCCTGCAATTGATAACGGTCCACAGAAATCGAGACATTACAGCACATATGTGGTTGTTTGGTAGCATTTGCAGGTACAAAAAAGCTGGTCGGCATTGTGTGAATCCCAGCTGCAATGCATGGGTTTGACATATTTCTTCCTCATCTCAGAAAAATGTTTACAGAATAGGACAGTGTGCATAGTGCTCTGCAGGGAGGTATCATCACAGGTGCATTTCCCAGGTCAGATGACCAGTTATTAATAGTAGGGAAGCTAATTAAATGATGGCTTATCCACAATTGGCCTATTTAATTTACGTATAAGTCCCTAGTAAAGTGCACTACGCATGCCCAGGGCCTGTAAATTAAATACTACCAGTGGGCCTGCAGCACTGATTGTGCCACCCACTTCAGTAGCCCTTTAAATCTGCATCAGTCCTACTATTGCAGAGCCTGTGTGTGCAGTTTTAACCTGCCATGTCGACCTGGCAAGATGACCCACTTGCCAGGCACAAACATTCCTTTTTAATACATATAAGTCACCCATAAGGTAGGCCCTAGACAGCCCTAAGGGCAGGGTGCAGAGTATTTAAAAAGTTGGACATGTACTTTTAAGTTTTACATTTCCAGGTAGTAAAAGCTCTTACATTTGTTTTCACTACTGCAAGGCCTATCTTGTCCATGGGTTAACAATGGGATTACCTTGCTCCATTTTATAAGTTAATCTTCCAATTGGGAAAAGATTGAAACTTCGAGTTTGGTGTCTCTGCACTCACAATTTATAATCACAACGAATAGTGAAGTCGGATTTAAATTGTAAGTCTGAAAATGACACTTTTAGAAAGTTGCTAATTTCTCACTTTAAACCTTCTGTGTCTCTGCCTGTCTCTGAATGCACGTCTGGGGTGGGTGACAGCTGGGCTTTGTGCATTCCTTCTAGACAGCCCCACAAAGAGAGCTGAGGTGTGACATTCACATTCTGATGTCTCATCACCAGTCTGATGAGTCTTCCTGGGCTAGGTAGGAGGGAGGAGTTGACACTTGCACCTGAATAGGGCTGGGCCTGTCCTCACACAAAGGGCTGCATGCCACCCTGTAGTGAGTCTAGAGCCAGGGCAGGGATAGCAAGGACCTTGTGTACTTCAAAGGTCTCTTTGAAGTCTTCACCACTTCAAAGGCACAACTGGGTTTAAGTACTGGACCCCTAACACGACCAACTCAGTACACTCTGGACCCGAGGACACTCTGCCCGGAAGTACTGGCTGCTGAAAGAACTGACACTCTGCTGGATTTGCTGGAATCCTGCTCTGCTGTGCCCTCCCTGCTGCCCCCTTGCCTGGTGGTGAGAAGGACTGGATCTGACTGTCTAAGTCCCCAGAACCAAGTGATTCCAAGGGCTTGCTGGCTTGTCTCCTGTTGAAAAGTCTCAGGGACATCAAAGACTTCATTCAAATCTGCTTCAGCTGCTGGACTCTGCCAACTGGGAGTCCTGCCCCGCCAAGACGTGCCAATCCAGTCCTGGGCCTTCAAGAGGGGTTCTGCAGCTGCTTTCTGACTAAATCCACACATCTGCTGATTTGAACTGGTCGGAACCGAAGCATTTGCCTTCAACGCCGACACTGTGCCGCTTAGGAGACTCCACAGCGTGGCTCGACAATGACGCAGCACCTTCATCATAAGGGGTTTGATGGCGGCAAGGGACCCGACTGCGAAGCTTGACGATGACGTAGTGTCTTCATTGTAAGGGGTTTGATGACAATGCAGGATCCGACTGGCAGGCTCATCGATGACACAGTGCCTTCATCGTAAAGCGGTTTAACTATGATGTGGGACCCGATTGCGTGACTTGGAACCCACGCAGTTGCTTCTCGATGTCGACACATCCACGGGAGAGGTACTGTTTTTAGCGGGGGCTATGTGGCTCCTGAATCCGACCCATGCTCCATCGCGGTCAGCTTGACTTTTCAGATTTGACCCAGAACAAGTGCGACCAGATTTCCCTGGTTGGCGCTTTATTCTTTTAATCACTATATTTAAATTTAATGTTTACAAATTCATAACTCCGGATCTACTTATTGGATTTTTGTTGTTTCGGTCTTGTTTTGTTCATTAAATTAAGCTCTATATTTCTAACCTGGTGTGGATTTTTTTTGTGGTGTTTTAACTGTTTTACTGTAATAAGCGTTGCACAAATACCTTACACATTGCCTCTTAAGTTAAGCTTGACTGCTCTGTGCGAAACTACAAGAGGGTGAGCACAGGTTAATTTAGGGTGTGTATCTGACTTACGCTGACTAGAGTGGTGGTCCCTACTTGGATAGGGTACATACCTCTGCCAACTAGAGACCCCAATTTTTAACATACAGATAATTCCTTTGTCGTAAGTAATGCCTCAGACAGGAGTAATGGATTTTCCAAGAGGAGTTTGAGGGGAGCACACCAAGCACAAGAGGTAAACATGCACTGAGCTGTAACTTTGTGGGTATTCACAAGCATTGGTAATACTTTCCCCATAATTATCTGAAGTTCTTTTTTTTAATGCTTTATTAAAAACACACAACAAAGAATTATTCCATATCCTTTCGTTGAATATTGAGAAGTACATAATTCAGGCAAATTAAAAATGGTTAATAAATAATTCCCAAAATAATATCATCAGATTTAGTAAGTAAATAGTTGTTAAATTAGTAAATATTTGAGCAACAAAGCATTTTTGACATTTTTGAATTTAATTACAATGGAAGGGGAAAAGAAAATGGAAAAAGAAAGAGACAAGATATAACTATATGTAGTTCTATAAATACAGTATCATTAATTAAAGCAAAATATAAAGCCGAATTCTATATATTATGACTTGTTTAAGAATACTTTAGCACAGGGGGGCGTGGCCAAGCTAATGGCCGAGTGAGTCGCATCGGGTGCGAGCTCCCGCCGGAATCCGTGATCCTGACTGAATCCTGCAGCATAAACTGCCTTACAGCTCTAAAAAACAGTTTGGGTGCCACCCCACACGCCGCTGACCGGCAAACTCACCTGATCGTGCCGGAATAGGTGCGAGGCGACGTTATTGCTGTTGCATCCCGGAGCGAGTGGCCTAGAGAAGATGGCGGCCGTCGATGCCGTGGCTGACAGAGAGGTTTCCTGGATTCACTGTGGGGCCCATGGAGGGTGCTGATCGGGGTCGCTGCGACCTGTGCTCCTCGGCTCCTCCGCTCGGTGAGTGGTTGTGCTCTGCCGTGGTGTGAGACCGACTGTGGAGTCTGCCCGTCCATTCCGGGGGGCGGGGCCGGAGAGCGAGTGGAGTCTTCCCCGCTGTACCAGAGCACGGAGCCCGACCCCTTTCGGAGGCAGTATAACCCCCGCGGCGCAGTGTTAGTGAAGCGCAGCGGGGGTGGGGACGGTGATGTCTGCACGCCCGGCCCGGTGAAAAGGACGATGCGCGCGGGCTCAGGCGGCCCTCTTCTGCGCTCCCCCTGGGTGTGAGGAGATTCGGGCACTTATACGAGGCGGCTGCTGCCTGGGGCCGGAGGCTGTGCTGGGACACGTGTGGCCCCTGGAGTAGTTGGCCTTGGCAGCGTGGGGGCTTCCTGGCTGGGCCCTGCTGTAAATGACAGTCTTGAGGGCACCTGGAGTAATAACCCTGCACAAGCAACCTGCCCTGAACCCCCCAGTGGCCTGATCCTACATTGTCCCCACTGTGAGGTGCTAGACCTGAAAGGACACCGTTGGCAGCCACCAGATCCCGCAGTGTGGTCGTGAACAGGGCCCTCCCTGCCCCCCCCTGCAGATGCTTTAATCGCACACAGGACACTAACGATGAGGGTGACTGCGCGCTCCTGGGCCTTGGGGGACGTTGTGTACATGACAAGGTTGTGGCCCCTGCCGTGATTTGCATCTCTTGTAACTGCCGTATGAGAGGGCGGAAATCCTACCCGCTGCTGACGATTCCGGGGGTCACACTGGAAGGAGTGGTTGTTGCGATATAGTGCGCCCCGGTGGGTGAAGACCTACATTGGTTCCACAGGCGACTGGCCTGGCCATAGTGATGCCAACGGCACGACACGCCTGACTGAGAGCGGCGGTTAGTCCACGTGAATTGCAAAGTGCGCTGAGGACGAAAACATGTAAATACTAACGGAGAAAGGCCCTTTTCCCCTGCCCCAGCCTGTGTTGCCGGAGAGACAGTGCCAGCCTATCATTACGTCAGCGGTTGGGTTCACACACTAAGAGAACATCGAGGAAACTCCTGCCCACAGACGAGCGCCAGAGGGAAACAATAGCGCGAACCCCGACAGACGCGGGGAGATAGAGGCGGGACGGAAACATGGCCAAAGATAAAGACCTGAAGGCCTCGAAAAACGGCAAGTTGGACAAATACACTAAAGTGCACCCGGTGCACCCCGGTGGGGCAGAGGATGCGCAGCCTCCCTCGGACACGACCCTGCTCCTTCAGGCCATCCAAAACTCCAGGGAGGTGTTGGAGGGGAAGATTGGCGAGGTGTGTTCCGAGGTCTCGTTGCTCCGCCAGGATCTTCGTAAGGTGTCAGAGCGGGTGACAGAGGCCGAGGCCCGGGTCTCAGAAGTGGAAGACGTGGTTAAGGACCTCCAGAAGGGGATGAAAGAGGTCCGTAATACAACGGCAGATATGCTGTGGAGGATCGACGATGCAGAAAACCGGGCCCGAAGAAACAACCTCCGCTTCGTGGGTTTTCGGGAGGGCGTGGAGGGATCCAACGTTGCAACCTTCCTGACTAAATGGTTGACCGATGTCATCCCACTAGAGCAGTTCTCCCAGTGCTTTATCATAGAATGTGCTCACCGCGCTTTAAGTGCTAAAGCTCCTCCCAGAGCTCCGCCGAGACCCATTATTGCAAAACTCTTGAATTTTCTAGATAGGGACATGATCCTCAGAGAAATGCGCCGCAAGGGGGAAGTCTGCTTTGACAGCTCGAAGATCATGACGTTTCCAGATTACAGCTGCGAGGTGCAAAGACAGCGCTGCACCTTTGATTCGGTTAAGACTAAGTTGCGAGCCCTCCAGCTTCAGTACATGCTCTTGTTTCCGGCAAAGTTAAAAGTTCTATTCCAGGGGAAGGTTTTCTTCTTCCAGACTCCGGAGGAGGCATGGGCATGGGTGGAGGAAAGACCGGCGCTCCAGCCTCGGAAGGAGACGTCTCCAGACGCCCGACAAAGAGGAGCTAGAACTAATGAGGATGGGTCTCCGAGGCGACGGAACCGCACAGCTACGGGGCGACCCCGGAGAATCCATAAAGGCACACCATATGCTAGAAAACATCTTACGCCTCTCACAAGGAGTCAGGATGGTCGCAAAGAGGATGACACTCCATCTGAAACAGACACGGCACAGGGCATCGGCTCCCCCAACCAGCAATCGGACTCAGACGATACCGACAGGTCTTCTGGCCCAGCATCAAGACACCCACTAGAAAAGGCAATCTTGGCGCTCGAACAGAGTGGGAGAGACGAAGAACTGAACAAGGATACTTTGCCCACGAGTGATGGGCCCACCGACCAGGCTGCTGCAAGCTAAACTCCGGCGGGGAGGACCTACGTGCCGTTTCCCACCCCCTCTTCTCCCTCTTTTCTCTTTCCTCTCCGCAGTCTTTTTTTTTTTTCTCTCTTTTCTCTCTTCTGTCTGTTGGCTGTTCTACACTTTCTGTCTCTGCCTCTTCTTCGAAGAATTGCTGGATCCTGTACAGCAGTTGGACAGACCACTAGTACAGCAAAAACTGTAAGAGTTGGGGATTCTGGGCTTGTGATCGGGAGGGGGAGGGAGGGATCGACAGACCGACCTATCCGCACCAACCAAAGGCCATTTCCAGAGATGGGGGGGCAAGAGGTTTGAAGGGGAATGAGGGAGGTGGGGAGGGGGGTTGGGAGGGGTTGTATACAGTTTGATGTTAGAAGTTTTTACGTTTGTTTGTCAAGCACTAGGATTATGAAACCGAGACAATTGCATAACAGGAGAAACACGGAGGACATTCACCCTCCCCATCTTAACTTCCCCGTTGTAATGTTACCAGTGATACCATGGCCGGGAGTCCCACCCTGACGGTCCTGACTTGGAACGTTAATGGACTGGGAGACAAGATCAAACGTGGACTAGTGTCACAACACATAAAACGACTCCACCCTGAGGTTGTGATGCTACAGGAAACGCATCTCAGGGGAACACAGTGCAGGTTTATCGCTCATGGGGCTTACAGGGTTCTGGCACACTCGGGGTTCACCACTGGGGCACGGGGAGTAGCAATCCTGATCAAGAAGACTATCCCCTTTCAAACTACACGCATTTGGCACGACTCCCTGGGCAGGTACGTGGGAGTCTTGGGGACGTGGGGCCGGGTAGAGACCCTCCTGATATGCGTATATGCACCCCCCCAGACTGCAGGCCCCCACTATGACGAAGGTAATTGATGTACTGATTGAGACACCTTCCGCACTACATATAGTAGGGGGGGACTTTAATGATGTAATGGATCCGGCCATCGACCGTTCTGGGGGCGGGGTCAGATCGACAACCACCACACCACTACACTGTTTCTCCATGACGATGGGACTGACGGACATTTGGCGGGCTAAACACCCCCAAACCAGACAACATTCCTTCCACTCGGGCGCCCATGACTCACACTCCAGACTGGACTACATATTTGTTCCCAGAGGGGAAGTATACAGTGCAAGGCGCGCCGACTATACAGCCAGGGGCCTCTCGGATCATTCCCCACTCTTGGCGGAGTTAGGTGTGAGGGAGCGAGGTGGGGTTCGGGGTTGGAGACTGAACCCATGGGACCTGCAGAATACTGAAATTGCAAAGGGTATCAAGGCAGACACTGACATATACTTCCTAGAAAACAAAGATTCCGTCTCATCTGGTGTGACGGTCTGGGAGGCTTACAAAACGGTGCTATGTGGCAGGGCCCAGAATCGTATCGCGTGGGAAAAGCGACAGAAAGATAAGTGCCTGATGGATTTAGAACAAAAAATAAACGATTTAGACACACAGGTTGTTCAGCATAATGATCCCGAACTGTCCCGCAAACTGGCAACCCTACGAGGGGAATACAAGGAGCTGGCCTCTGACACCGCTAGGAAACTTCACCTGGCGACATTACATCGCCTTTACGAAGTGGGCGATAAGGCTGGGAAGCTTCTGGCCTGGCTTAGCAGACGTGAAGTTCAAAATACATGGGTAGTAACAATGATGGACTGCCAAGGGAGCACTCAATGCACAGATGAGGGAGTGGCCAAGGCTTTTGCCGACTACTACAGAGATCTTTATAGGGCACGGTCACAAAAATCGTTGGTTGAGACGTAGGAGTATCTAGAGGTAATCCCCACTCCAACGTTGGAGGAGGCGGACACTCGGGCTTTAGATGAAGACCTGACTCTAGCAGAGGTCCAAGACGCGGTGGCAAAACTGCGACCCGGAAAGACCCCTGGTACTAATGGGTTGCCCGCGGAATTTTACAGAAGATATGCGACCACTCTCTGTCCCCACCTCCTCCGGCTTTTTTCTTGACGCCCGAACGGAAGGGATTCTCCCCCAGGACCTGCGGATGGCCACTATCGTGGTCATATATAAGGAGGGTAAGCCTCGTGACCAGTGTGGGTCTTATAGACCCATCTCTCTACTGAACTCGGAGGTCAAGATTTTGGCAACCCTGCTAGCGACGCGCCTCATGGGTGTAATTGGGAGTCTGATTCATGAAGACCAATCCGGTTTCATGCCGGGAAGATCCACCCGACTGAACCTCAGACGCGCTCACAACTGGCTTATGGAGGTACGTAACCGTCCGAACCCACAGGTGTTTCTGTCACTGGCTGCAGAAAAGGCGTTCGACGCCGTTAACTGGCAATTCCTGGATGCCACCTTGGCCAAATTCGGACTAGGGCCGAAATTCCGAGGTTGGGTGGCACTTTTATATAATCGTCCGATGGCTACAGTGCGGGTCAATGGTCGATGTTCGACTCCCTTCCCTATCGAGAGAGGGACGAGGCAGGGCTGTCCCCTATCACCCCTCCTCTTTGCGCTTACTCTGGAGTCTCTTGCCTGCGCTATTAGGCTACATCATTCGATCCGGGGCTTCCACATCACACCCGCAGACGCGGAAGAGGAGAAAATCTCCCTCTACGCCGATGACATCCTGCTATATATCACGTACCCTGAGACTACGATACCGGTTCTCTTTGATTTGATTACCGAGTACGGACAACACTCTGGTTACAAAATCAATTGGAATAAATCCACGGTATACAGCCCATCGGACGCCTCCCTAGATTGTCCTTTGCCTGGGGAATTGCGAGTGGTGTCGAGAGGTTTTAAGTATCTGGGTATCTTTGTTACGCCCCACGCGTAGGTGCGCAGATGCGAGAATCTGCATGTCGTCCTGGGCAACTTTAAGGCCGATACAGAGAGATGGAAAGACCTTCCGCTCACCTTGTTGGGTCGCGCTGCTCTCTTTAAAATGATCACCTTGCCGCAACTCTTACGCCCTCCAAAATACATACCATCTGCTGCCTAGGGCTATTTTCACTGAAATCGACGGCAATATTAGATCTCTAATCTGGCAGGATGGACACCCTAGAATCGCGCTACAGACACTGAGGCGCAACCCCTACAATGGAGGGATCGCACTCCCTGATGTAGAGGCCTACTATTGGGCATCCCACTTGATCTCCATCAACGAATGGGCGCACAAACATAGAGACCACCCCACATACCGTCTTGATAGGCAGACAATGCAACCTCATACACACCTACATTATCTATATGGGGGAAAGGGCAGCTCAAGACTGCTACCGGTGACTCAAGTGACACTATTGGCGTGGAAGAGGGCTAGTAGGACCCTGGGTTGGACGAAGTGGCTTACGCACTCCACACCGCTTTGGGAGGGGGCCTGGCTTAGAGAAATCCGTAAACTTACCGGGTTCGAGGCCTGGGACCTCCATGGCATCTCCACGATAGGGGACATAGTTGAAAAAGGGGAACTTAAAACTTGGACTAAATTAAAGCAGGAATATAATACGGCTGATTCTCAATTCCTTAAGTATGCACAATTGCGACACGGGTGGCAGGCGGAAAGCATCCCCCATGAGCAACTCCCGGAATACGCTCCCCTAGAAGGTAGGCTCCTACAGGAGGAACTTATTGGTAAAGCGGTCTCCTTCACATATAAAACCATCAGTAATAATCTTCCCGACGGTTTGCTAGGTCTCCGAACAAGATGGGAGAGGGACGTGGGGTCCCTAGACGATATCGACTGGGAGGCGGCATTGATGCACCCCAGGGAGGTGGCCATCAAGGCTGGGCTTCGACTAATTCAATTCAAAATATTGCATCGAGCATATTATGACAGGAAAAGACTCCATAGGATGGGGAGAGCAGAGTCGCCGCTGTGCCTGATGTGCAAGATCACTAACAGTGATTTCTACCATACGCTCTGGGCTTGTCCTATACTCAAGCCATACTGGACGCAAGTGATTGGCTTATTGGGAAAGGTCTTGGGGGTGACATTACCAATGGAACCCAAATTTGTGCTCCTGGGGATCCCTAGCGAAGTGGACGTCACTTGGACCCAGTTGATCTTTGCTTCGTTGGGGTTGGTGGTGGCCAAACAGGACATAGCTAATAACTGGGGAGTGGCCGACAGTCCGTCCATACAGGAATGGACCAAAGGGATGGACATGTACATCACGGCTGAGCAAGTCACATACCGTAGCAGGGGGTGCCCGAAGAAATTTCACAGGATATGGGACCCATGGAGAAAACACTTTGGGCTGGACACAGGGGACGAGAATCAGCAGTCCACTGGTCACACGACGCAGGAGACCTCGACAGAGACCTGAATCTGTAATGTCTCATAAGACTATTCGGCCAACTTATCGACAACCATTTCTCAGTCCAAGACACAGTCCCCTCACAACGAGGACAGTTGACACCGGCATATATTGGCTTTCATTGGCTCATTGGTCGGGAGGGGGAAATGGGTCCAATGATAATGATTATATTTGCAATGATTTGAGTTGTACTTCTGTTACTGTACCATACATGACTTCCTTAGTGCTTATTGTTCAGTTGCATAAAATAAAAACAATTTTAAAAAAAGAATACTTTAGCACAAATAATTCCAACAAACTTAAAATCTTACCATAAATAATAAGTATGGTTCTCTTAAATTGCGAGTTGTGTTTAGGTGAAAAATGCTGTACCTAGTCTATGGTTAAGACAAATTAGATTCCACCAAGCTTTATATGATATTTTAAATGCTGTCTTCCAATTAGATGCTATTATCTGTAAAGCAATCCCAATATGGAGGTCAAGACCTTTACCAATTGACTCATCACACAACCAAACTTTAACCTCCCAAAAAAAAAGAGCAAATTATTAAAAGAACCTTGAACTTGCCAAATTTCTGCAATCTTGCTCTATTTTTGTAACTGGAAATATTTAACTTTAGAACAGTCGAAAAACATATGTAAAAAAATCACCATTAGGTTTGCCACATGACCAGCATTTATCATCCTGCATTATTTAAATTTTATAAAAAGAAATAGGCGTACAAAATAGTTTATTATAAAAAAAGTTTCTGAACTTCTAATGCTAAACCTATCGAACGAGGTGCAAGTAAAACATTAAGGACTTGATTTAGAGTCTGGCGGACTAGTTACTCCATCACAAACGTGAAGGATATCTCGTCCTCCATATTACAAGTGCATTATATCCAATGGCACTTGGAATGAGGGGATATTATATCCGTTACTTTGTGATGGAGTAACTCTAAATCAGGCCGTAAGTTTAGTAAAGAGCAAACAACACCTCCATTTTTCATGCATGAGAAATGGAGGTTTTCACACATAGATAATGTTCGCCAGAGCATAAGTCTTTTCTGCCACCCCCTATAAATTACGTGTAGGTATGCCAGTCTGCCAGTCTTCAATTAACGTCACACTGGCAGTCAAAAGTTCAACTTTTGAATTTGCAATTCCACACAAGAATATATAGAGAATGCATTTTCCATTCAGTCTCTCTACCAATGTTTTAGCTCTTACACAGAAGCATCTTGTGGTAACATTAATTAAGCAGCGGCTGGCATCTACCGGGAGAAGGGGGCAGGCGGGCGCGCTTTAAATAATATTTTTTTTTTAAACTGACACTTACCTAAACTCGGCGACGTCCTCGATCCAGACCTCTTCGTTCCACACAGGGAATGGAAGCAGCAACTCCCTCGGCTAATCCTAGAGCTGCTCTCACCAGAATGAGAGCACCTCTAGGATTGATGGGAGTGGCCTCACTCAGCACTCCACAGTGCTCGGGAGGCTTTGGCTTTCTCTAACCCAGCCATCTTAAGACAGCTGGGTTAGAGATGCTTAAAGTTCGTATGTGTTGCTGGCCGTCGCAAGACGGCCTGGCCAAAATGACATGCGCACTTTAAACAGTGCCATACCAGCCTACTCTCTTTCCTGCTGAGTGACATGCTTCTGTCACTCAGCAGCGGCCCGCCCCTGTCCTGACGCTCGGCTCAGTATGGGGGATGAAAAATAAAATGGTAATTAATTGCCATTTTATTTTTTATCTTTGGGGGGATTTTTAAGTGGGGCGACGTTCCTCCGCTCAAACAGAGGAGCAGCCCCTGCATTAATTAATAGAAAATGTATGTATAGGACACACTGTGTTGATATGGAAAAGTCCCTCGCATAACGATGGACATGCACCTCTGTCCTGAGTGTCCCTGCGCAACAATGTCTGGATCCCTGGTGCTGATTTTTTGTTGTCATGGGCGAATACGGATCATGCTAGTTTGCCACAACATAGTCCTATCTCAGAGATTGTGGTCTTAATGGACTGGGAGGGGAGCCCAAAGCGCTACCCTCAGGTTGGTGAATGGCTACTGTCTTTATCAAGAGTTTAGTAGCACAAGCACAGTGGTGGCAGCATACCATGTAGTGATCAGTAGGAGCAAGCAGGTCTTTTTACCTGTGTCACTGGAGTGAGGCTTACAGCTGCTGTGTGCTTAACTCACCCTTGGCCTATATCAAGTTAGTATCTAGTGCTGTGCAGTGCTCATGTGGTTGCATGCATGTGCTGTGTGTATGTGTGCCTGTAAATGGTGCAATACATCTGGGCTCCATTTTGGGATGCCTAGGGCTGACTGGAGGAGCATGTCGAGGTAGAGGAATCCCTTCTGACAGATTTGTGGATTTGTGGACAAACACACACTGGAGGAAAAAGAGTCAAGCTCTTCAGTACACTTGAAAGGGTGCTCTTTGGTTCAGGGAGAGGTCACTGAAAATTGGCCTGGGCACATCTCAGGAAGGAGATGGGGCTGACAAGAGAATCATAAATAGTAGGGCTGGGGCAACCATTTGATGCTCAAATCACTGTGACTGACATCCAGGTTTGAACCTCTAGTCACTCTCATGGCCTGTGATGTGGGGCCACCAGATTTGGAGTCACCCCTGGTGTGATAGACTGCTTTCTGGAGGAAGGGCAGAGAGTTGGCACTTCAAAAGGAAGCAGACCCCCAATACAAACTTCAAAGACTCAGACCCTAAATCACATTTGGTGTTTGTAAATGGACTATAAGAAGGGGAGCTTGAGGGCCCCCAAATTTTCAACTGTCAAGCAGCCAGTCTGGCTGTGTGAGGAGGAGAAGCTCTGAAAGACTTCTGCCTGAGACCAAGCCTATGGAATAAGGCATGCAAGTCTCCCAGCTGGGTGAGGGGACATCACCTAGGGAATTACAAGACTACCTGCCCCTGGAGCCTGGACCACCAGTGCCTGCCCGCTTGCCAAGATCAGCTGCAAAGGGGAGGAGAGAGCTAGAGAGAGCGAGGTCCAATGGGGGATACTAAGGAGTTTATCACTGTGGCGGTATGTGAGGAGATGGCTGCTGCACCCATCGGGTTGCTGCCTGTGTGAAGATTCAAGTCGATGACCCCATATGCCACAATGCGTCGCCATGATGTTAGCCATGGTTGCGCCATTTGGACCGCTACCCATGTGCAGAGCAAAATCAGCGATCCTGTGTGCCAAAGGGGACCACCGGAAACATTGCCTTACTGCTGTGTCGATCAGGCAGTCACCTGTGTGCGGTGGGAAGTCAGTGACCCCGTATGCCAGAGGGGGCCATCAGAAAGGACAAGGACAATTGCCTGCTTTAAGCCGTCGTCGACAGGAGAGGCCACTGCAGTGACCCGTGCACCCCTGACTGATGATCGGATATGGAGCAGTCAATCCCCCCAGTTGCAAGGATCAGAGGAACGTACAGTCTCATGGGAGGAAGCGCCATGGAGGCCTAGCTACTGCCCTTGCAGAGGCATGAGTGCTATCCATCAACAGCAGCCACTGATAAAATGGAGCTACTAGAGCGGAGTTCCTTTTACATGGCTCGCCAACGTTATTATTTAATAACATAGCGACGGGACAGGCGGTAACCCCTTCGATGGCAGAGGCGCTTATTACAGTAATTCCAAAGCCGGGGAAGAACCCTCAACAATGCGCCTCATATAGACCGATTGCCCTCCTAAATCTCGATGCCAAGCTCTACTCGGCTATCCTAGCGGCCCGTTTAGAAAACCTAATGCCTGACATTATGCACCCGGACCAGTCCGGTTTTATAAAAGGGGGACAGACACGTGCCAACATCCGCAGGACTCTGCATCTTATAGAAAAAGCAAACAAGTTCAAAATACCAGCGATAGTACTGGGCTTAGATGCAGAGAAAGCCTTCGACAGAGTGGATTGGCATTTCTTGTTTCTCACTCTGGAAGGTTTTGGCTTTGGGGATAAGTGCATACAAATGATCAAAGCCAACTATATAGACCCGCGCTCCAGGGTACATGTTAACAGGGTGAGTATGGCATTCTTTGAGCTTGGTCAAGGCAGAACAATTTCTCCTGGAGTCTTCTAGCCCTACGATCAGTCTTACCCGCTCCTGCAGGAGTTGTGCAACTTGACTCTCCAGGTGCGCTCCACTCACAGATGTCGCAGAGGGCTGCAGTGGCTGCTAAAACTGCATTGAAAACAAAACCCAATTGGCATCTCTGGCCACAGGTCAGCCCCTGGTTATTGGTACCACAGGTACCCAGGGCACTGTGACCAGGGAAGACCGCTAAGGGCTGCAGCACTTATTGTGCCACCCTTAGAGGCCCTGTACCTTTACACTCACACACTGCCTTTGCAGTCTGCGTGTCTTGGTGCAGAACAAAGTGAAGAGTCGACATGGCACACAAGCCTGTGTGCCATGCCTACACCCCACTGCCCTGGCATAGATCAGTCACCCCTCCAGCTGGGTGCACTATACCAGTGGTGAGGGTATAGGTGCATGAGCCCTCTACCCCTACAGTATCTAAGTCCATTCTTAGACATTGTAAGTGCAGTGCTGCCATTAAGAGTATATGGTGCTGGGAGTTTGTCATTACGAACTCCACAGCACCATAATGGCTACACTGAAAACTGAGAAGTTTGGTATCAAACTTCTCAGCACATTAAACCCACACTGATGCCAGTGTGGAATTTAATAAAAAATGCACACAGAGGGCTTCTTAGACATGCCCCCTGAAAAACGACCTACCACTAGTGTCCAGGCTGAGTGGCTGCTTTCAGCTGCCACCACCAGACATGTTTCTGGACCCCTGGGTCGAGAGCCTGCTGCTCACGGGGGCCTGAAACAATGCACATCCTGGGACGAAGTGGCAAGCCTCCTCTGCCAGGATGGGCAGGGTCCACGAAGGGGAAGCTTCGAAGGCTTGCCGCCTTTGTGAGCTTCCCCAGGCCACTTGCTGCGTTCAGCAACTGGTTCCCACTGGTTCTGTATCCCACTTTGGGCGGGAAAACCGGCAGGAAAAACAAGTGAGGAAGAGAGGTGTGCCCACCTCTGCCAACTCCACCCCTCAGGTGGGCGAGGCGAGGTGAAGCATAACTCTCAGTCCCCGCCATCTTGCAGATGGGGAGACCCAGCCAACCAGGGAAAGGCTTTTGCCCCCCCTCCCACTGGAGGGTGGCATAATAGGGGGTGTACCCACCCCAGGGAGGGAACCCATTGGTCCCAACCTTTTTACCTACCTGTAACGCCCCTAAATCCTGTACCTTACTTCCTCAGACAAGAAACCAGGAGAAGAAAAGAAGAAGAAGGACCGAACAGCCGTGCCGAAGCTAGCAAGAGGAGGACGCCTACTGACTTGGCCCCAGCCCTACCGGCCTGTCCCCACCTCGAACCTGTAGAAGCGAAACCCCCGTGTGTCCTGCAGCCAGCAGCCTCAAGAACCCCGAGGACCTGCCCTGCCTTCAAAAGAAAAGACTCTGTCCCCCGTGAACACCGGATTTGTTCACCAACAGACTCCAGCTCCGGAAGGATCCGAGAGTCTGCACCCGGCGCCCACGGCCAGAGTTCGAGTGGCCCAACACCAAGAGGAGGTCTCATCGGCGATCCTGACCCGAGATCTGGTGACCCCTGACCTGCCTCAAGCCTCCAGCTGACGCCAGCAGCCTCAAACCGGAAGGTCCCCCCAACCGTGACTAGGAGCTGGTAAGAAGATCCGACCCTAAAAGGCACCCCTGCCCCCGACGCCCCACGGCCTTGGGTGGCCCAATCGACGGTGCCTAACCAACCCCCAGCATCCCAACTTACCTCTCCAAGTGGTGGGCGCACCCAGAAGACCTTCGTTCCCAAGCCTGCAGTGTGTTTGCAAACCAGAGAATCCCCATTGAAAGCTACAGGGCTCCCGAGGCCAAAACAGCACTCTGCACCCGTCCGCCCCAGGGTGCACATTTTGTGCTGGCTAAAACCCCCATTTGCCCTGAGCTTAAATCCAGGAGTTTTGCTCCCACAACCCAGTGGCCTGCTCATCAGCAGCCACCAACAGGAGGCCCCCTATCCCCATTGGATAACATTGGGCCTCAGCACTCTGCACCCGGCCGCCCTAGTGCCGCTGAGCGTGTAACAAGAGTGCATCCTTGACCCTGGGGGACCCCTGAGTCTAACACCAGAATACCAACTCCCACAACAAAGTACTTACTTGTTAACACTATTTTCCTCCATAGGATAACATTGACTGTTTTTCTATGAAACGTTTCTAAGTGTGGAGTTGGAAAATCTAAGAAATCCTTTAAAACTGTAACTGAATAACCAAAATGCTTTTACTTACCTATTTACAGGAAATGTCCCAGTGCAGTATCCTGGTATACTGCACTGTGTAAGAAAAGTAATCTGAAAAGTAACTTACATGATATTCTACTAAAAAGCCAATACAAAGTATATGTACTGTATTCTGAAAAGCATTGCATTATCAGTAACACTACTGTAATCAAATCAATGTGCACATACAATTGCAAATCGAGCTATTTACAAACTGCATTACTACTGTAAAGTATTTATTGCTTACCTGTGCCAGGCTTGCTTGCTTGCTTCTAGAAAATAAAATAACTAAAAGAATATTTATATACAAAACCAATTGGTCTGAAGTTCAGTCTTTGAGTGTGTGATATCATTTGCTGATTGAGTGTGTACAACAAATGCTCAACACTACCCTCTGATACAGCCTTACTGCTCGACCACACTACCACAAATAGAGAGTAAGGGGCTATCTACTTTTACCTCTGCCTACCTTTGGGGTTCCACTGGACTCTGTGCACACTATAACTCACTTTGGTATAGTATATACAGAGCCAGCTTCCTACACTAGCCATCTGGTCTGCACCGTTACACACTGCACTTCGGTCTGGCGGTTCCTCCGCTGCTGCTGGACCTCTCGGATTGCTGTCCAGACTACTTTTCGCAATCCCTTTATTATCTGGGTTCCATAATACTACGCGGAGGGGGAGGGAGCAGCTCCAAGCACCCAGGATGTTGTCTCACCTCTTCCCCCCACCTTCGAAACTTGCCTATTTGCTCTCTTTAGCGTCTCCGCGTGTAGGGGTCTGGACCGCCCGGTACTCACTCCTATTGAATCGTGCCGCCCGCCATTTCCGCCTCCTTATCCTTCGCAGGGTCCCCGGGTCAAGGTGGGGCCTTTCATCTCTTTACAGCTCCAGACTTGGAGCAGTCTTCCCTGTCACCACCACAGGCGTGGTCTCTCCGGATGCCTCCACCAGTGTGGGAATCGGACGTAGCACCGATGGAGCTAGTCGGAACTGGCGCTGCAACTTAATCCAAGGCTCGCGGCCGGGCGACCTCTTCCCGGCCTTGTTGCCCGCACACCGGTTTGGTGGAGAGCAGCCGAGCATCCCGGAATGCATCCTCGCCTGCGCTGCCCCCCGCCGGAGCACTTACAGGTCAGTTCGGTGCTGTTGACTACCCTCTCACTTCCTCGTGGGCTCCCAGGTCACCGATGATTCATCAGGGGGATGTTCTAGGCTTCCGGTTACTCGCTCCTGGTGCCGGGTCCCTCCCGTCCGATGCAGGCTGCGGATGACTGCAGTGGTGATCTCTGCCACTGCGCCCAACCAGGGGGTGAATTCGGTTCCTGGAGGTGCAGCTCAGGTCTTCCCCACCTCCATAGGTGTCTCTGCCCGGATAAAGTACGGATAATTAACGTCTGTCGCAGCGGACAGTTGGAGCTTTACTAAGCTGTGGCCATCTTGTTTGGCTGTTGGCCACATGCCCCCTCCAAGATGTTATCTGTGCAGCTTATAGGTCATCCAGGATTGTCATATTTCTCTGGCTCAGGTCAGGATCAGAGCCCAGGCCTTTTGTCACCCCGCTGTGCCAAGTTAATTACATTTCTCTTTTCCCAGCAGCAGGAACAAAGGCCTCCCCACACAAAAAAAGAAATTAACAGTACTTCACTCAGCTCCTGAGGAGAAAAGGGGAGGGAACAAGGATCTGCATCAACCAATCAGCTGTCACAATGTACCAGTGATGGGACAGCTCAAGCCTACTGAACAAAGGAGGATGCCCAGACAACTGGAGCCAACAGAGTGGGGGTTTTCCTTTGAGGTTTCAGTGGGAAAGGTCCTGACAGTGATGTCAGCAAGGGGCGGAGCTGAGCCCCTGGGGAGGTGTGACTAATGACACCTGGGTGAATTGTCCCATCATGCTGTGCAGGAGGGTTGGAAATAAGGGTGTGTAGTCTCCTCCCCAGCCTGGGTACCCGCAAAGGACTATGCCACACACGGAGCTTAGTACTACACTTCTTTTTTCTTCTGTATGTAATGCAAACAAAACATTCTAAACCAGCCTTCAGTGCATTCCCCTCTAACACTTACGTTACATTTCTACGGAGTCCATCTGGATCCAAAAGGGTTCCATCATTTCTAAATTCGCAAGACACTACATCTCCCCCTCTGTTGAATAAAAAAATTAAATTTTTTACAAAATATTTATGTAGATAGACATCTATATTCAAATCTTTTCAATCAATCTTCTTGGTGCTTTAATTGCTCAACCCTATCTTGTGTTGAGAAATTGGAAGGTGTTGTCACCGATGTCCAGGATCTGCATCAACGGTGTAGAAGCAACAGCCGTTGCTGATATTTCAGACCCAGTCTCTCTTTTAACTATTAGATCTGATGAACGATTGGTGAAGTGCCTGAAATGAGTAGAGTCTCAAGTAATAGACTTCCCAGAGCGCTGGGCAGTCACCATGTGCCCCTTAGTAGACACCAATGGAAAGGTTCTGCATTAAAAGGAGTATCAGATTTTCTTTTCTGCATTTGTTGTACGAGCACTTGATCTCCTCTCTTGAAGACAATGTTCTCTGCATGTCATCTTTGTTGGCATACACTTACATCTTTTGTTTGTTAACCAAGTCCTTCTCATGAGTTGTCATCTTATCTTTGTTTCTCTGATTGGTCCATTGAGGTAACTTGGTATTCACTGCTCTCCCGAACTCAGAGTCGCAGGACTCTCACCTGTGGCCGATTGGGGTGTTGAACGATAAGATCTCATTGTAGGATTCAATAAAGTTTTCAAATTGAGCTTTTCAAGAGTGGCACGCTGCACTTCTTTCTTTAGCGTACTCCTAAAATGCTCAACAAGTCTTTTGGCTTGTGGCCATAGAGGCGTGTTCTTATGATGCTTTATTTTCAAATACTCCAAGAAATCTCTGAACTCTCGACTATTGAAAGGCAGGTCATTATCAGACTTCGCTATGGCTAGAACACCCCATGTCGCAAAGATGCCATCGAATCTGTCAGTGACTCATTCTTGAGTTGTAGATGAAAGCTCGTCAATTAGTGGAAATCTTGAGTATTCATCCATAATCCCCAATAGATGATGTCCATTGTCAAGTGGACCGAAAATGTCAATGGCTATTCTCTCCCATGCATGCTTCGGGAGTTCTGACATGTTCAAGGTGTGATGAATAGTTTTTGTAGAAAGGCAGTTGCATAAATGGCAGGCATTTAATTCATTTTCAACCCTGCCATCAGGGTAAGGAAACCATACTCGATCTGGGAGAGCTTGTTTTGTGACAACAATTCCACGATGTCCTTCATGGGCTACCTCAATTATTTTCTGTCTCAGACTCTCCGGAATCAGGAGTCTCGAGCCTCGTAATATAACTCCTTCCTGAGTTATGGACAGTTCGTCCTTAACATTTTTGTACTTTTGATATTCTTCATTGCTGGTGAGCGGTCAAGTGTGTTGGTTTCATGACTGATGTGTAATTATATCCTTCAGCTTTAACATGTCACTATCATGGCAGTGAAATCTGGGCCAACGAAATAGCAGCTGGTGTGTTTGATTTTACAGTGATGTCGCTATAGGCCTCAGTTGTCTTGGATGGAGTACTGTGACCTTGAATAGGCACTCTAGAAAAGTAGTCAGCAGGGTTCGGATCCTTCCCTGGATGATGGACAATGGTATAATCATACTCTTGTAACCGTAGTTGCCATTGTTCAATGCGAGGAGGCATTTTGGCCTTAGATTTCCAAATATAGTCAGTAAACTTGATGATCAGTTACCACCATAAAAGGTTTTCCGTACAGGAATACATGAAAATGTTCACAAGCCCATACCACAGCTAAGTTTTCTTTCTCAGGTTGTGAGTAAGCATGTTCTGTCTGGGACAAACTTCTACTTGCATAGGCCACAATATGCCTTCGAGCATTCAGATGTCCACTGTGCTGTGCAAGGATAGCACCTAACCTGACTGGGCTAATGCCAACAACCTCTGTATGAAGCTTCGGATTGAAAAATGCCATTTCATTAGCATTCTCAAGGGCTTCTTTAACTTTTTTTAAGCTTTTCTCACATTTATGTGATCAATGAAATGAAGTATTCTTTCTCGCAGGTCTCTCAACTGAGCTCTTATAGTGGCAAAGTCTTGTATGTATCTGGAACAGTAACTGGCCATGCCAAGAAATGAACGCACCATGGAAACATCTTGCGGGAGATCAGCATTTGACAGAGCTTGACCTTTAGCAGGATCTGGTGTCATACCCCCATCAGAAAGATATAGCCAAAGAATGTTAGCTTTGTCTTATGGAACTCACACTTGCCTGCATTTAATTTCAAACCTGCTTAGGCAAGTAAATTACATACTGGTGTAAGAGCTTTAAGTTCTTTAAGTGTAGCTCTGAAAAACAATATGCCATCACTGTAATTGAACAAATTCATGATGGCTGTATGATATGTCAAATGATGTATTAAAACCGTTCTGCAGCGGATGACACACCAAACATAGGGGCTTATTTACAAGCCCCGTTCGCCGCTGGACCGTCACTTTTTTTGACGCTCCGGCAGGATGGACGTCCTCAATAATATGCAACTTCCCTTTCATAGTCTTAAGTTTTCCCAAACCATGAAATAACGAAGGAAACTGACTTACTATTTCAT
Source organism: Calotriton arnoldi (assembly GCA_963921515.1). Taxonomy (NCBI): domain Eukaryota; kingdom Metazoa; phylum Chordata; class Amphibia; order Caudata; family Salamandridae; genus Calotriton; species Calotriton arnoldi. The sequence continues at coordinate 1,180,717 of CAWUFW010002092.1, forward strand.
GGTGAGCATTCATGTTGTAATCCACAGAAATCAGTCCCATATCAGCAGCTGTGCTGAAACTGAGTAGACAGGCACTGGACGCTGTGCCTTGAAGCACATGGATAGGTGCTTGTACCTTAGTTTTCTTGTGTTTCATTGTCGCTCCAGTTGAACCTTGACTTTTTAAGGGTGTCGATGCAGCCCATGGATACACTTTGGTTTTCAATGGCGTGAGTTCTGGTAAAGGAGATAATACATAGTATTTCTCCTCAGGCATAATGATTATTGATGCTCCGTTGTCGATAATGAAAGGTATCGAACAACCATTAACTTTCAGTGTAATTTTAGGACAATGTTTAAATGACTTAGGTGCTTTGGCATGACGATTTATCTTTTACTCACATTTTTCTTCACAAACGGCCAGCCCAGCATGCTCACGCTTTTCTGAGGTAAACATCAACACGGCGCAAACATTTCCTTCACTCTCACTTGACACTGATACATAGGAACTGTTTGACGATGATTTAGATGACGATCGATGTCGTTCGGTGTCTATTTGTCTTAACTGATGTCGCCGCGTGGACTTGTGGGTGTACTTCGAACGTTGCTTCTGGAACATTTCGACAGCCATTTTGTTTTCATGCTGTGAAGCACTTGCATTTCTCTTGGCTTTACAAACTGTCAACAAATGATTCTCCTTCCCACAGCCTTTACCATTCTGTTCGAGAGCGGGACAGCTTCCTTTGTGTGGAAACGAAAACCCACATCTAAAACACAAATTCTTTTTACAGGCAGACATCACCTTGTGTTCTTCAGTATTTGGCTGCAGCTTACTTTTTATACTCATGACTGATTCATCTGGGCAAACCCGGTGGCCTCCATGTCAGCAGTTTGTCTATCTGCATGCTCTTCAGCTCTGGCAGCCATTAACACTCGCTCCAGACTAAGAGTTTCTCTCAACATTCGTCGTCTGAATGAATCTGACAAGCATACATCAATAACTCTCAGACGAATAGCTTCTTCATCATTAAATTCATTGATCTTACAATGTCTGATGAGTGTGTTGAGTCTCTCCACAAATTTATCAATGGTTTCACCAGATTTCTGTCATTCCTGGTTGAAGATGTATCTTTCATAATCAACATTTGGCATTGGATTAAAACTTGAGATTCAACACTTCTTTAATCTAACGATGTGTGACTTCTTTATCGGTTCGTGGCATTCTCTTCATAACTTCTTTTACACCATTTCCAGGAAGATTTTTGAGACACTTGATAATCTTTCTGTTATCAGTCTCTTCAAGAGCATCGATGAAATCATCAAATGTCTTTATTCAAGCAGTCCATCTATCGCCAATATTTAACTTTTTGGTGGCATCGAACGGTGTTGGTAGTTTCAGGAAAGCGTCAGTGTTGTAGCTATTACTGGGAGTGGCTGACATTGAGTGTGGAGCTCGCTCGAGCACCCTTGCCTCTTCATCTTGAACCTGTTCATGAGAACCATCTCCAAGGTCTTGAGATGTGCTGGCCTCGGGATCATCCTTGATGATGTTTGGAAAAACTGCCTCTTACTTCGCCCTCCATTCTCTCAGCCTTCCACAGTTCCGAAGATATATTCGGTCGCTTCGAATTGTCACCAGCTTGATAAACACAACCCCTGTGCTTTGCCCGGGCTGCAGTGCCTGGCACTCAGGTCGTACCGGCTCGCTGTACTCAGGTTCTGGTGAGTAAATAACTGTTTTAATCTTAGGCGGTTCTCTGCACGCTCTTTGTCTTCACCACTTTCTAACTGTAACATCATCTTTCACTTTGTGATTATCAATAACTTCCCTTTGAAAACCTGGTTGTATCTAAGGGTGAGCGGCAAACTCTGCTCTGCGGACAGAGTTAGAGGTGTTTTACCACTCCGCGCTCTGTTTATGGCACGAAGTTAGACAAAACTCAGACTCCGCCACGTAGCGGAGATTTTTACCACCACCACCCACCAAGTTCTGGCCACGCTCGATCATGCTGTAGGCCACAGCGCTTCTCTCCGTTGCCAAGGAAACCGGGCACAGGCGGAGGACAACCACTTCCGGTCCCACCATGTCACGTGACTCATGCCACCTCCGGTGCAGGACTCAGGATCAGGAGCTGCCGCTGGAGTGAAGCAGAGTGGCGAGAAGAAAATGTGAGTGCTGCCGGCAGGCAGACACGTGACCAAGCCTCCTCCTGCGGCTGCCACTGCCACGAGGGACCCTCTTATCGTCGATGGACAGTCAGGAACAGAAAGGGTAAGGAGGATCCCAAGACTACGGCTGCCTCCTCTGAGTCCCTGCACCGGAGCCTCCTAATGGAGTACCCAGTTTCCTCAGGCAAATCTTGGGCCTTCCACCTAGTACACCGCTAACCCCCTTGCGGCTAGATATAGGTATTGCCCCGATTGAAGATGAGGCTGCCTTACGATCCCTAACTTTTTGGCGAAGGCTTTGGGTGACACCAGAATTGGTTGAATACCAAGCAGAAACGAAGGATCTTCTAGCTCATCTAGGGGCCCTAAAAAAAGTCCCTTGGTTTATGCATGTTAGGTATCTATGTGCAATGATAGGTAAACCAACACTTTGGACTAATCCTGAAGAAACCAGTTTTATAGTTTCACGAGTTGAACTTGTGAAAATGTATCGAATAAAAAAGCTTGAGGCCATTCAGGTAAACCCGAAATTAGGTCCTCTAACTTTACTGTTCCTCACAGTCAAGGAGGACTACAAATTTGAACCTTTTTTGGATGATATTTTACCTCCCATAGCAAGGAAATTATATGTGCAGTTTCGATACAGTATTTTACCTATCCGGGCTTTTACTTCTAAATGGGCTCATTTGCCCCCTCGTGGGTGCCCTGCTTGTAATAACCACGAGGAGACTGAACTGCATGTTTTATTCTTTTGCCCTGGGTATAAAGAAGCAAGGAAAAGTTGGCTTGTACAGTTGTGCAGGAATCTGGGGTTTGTGCAATGTATGGTGGCATTTAGAGTTTTGAAATATGACACTTCTAAGCCTATAGTGTTTGCTGTTTCTCGGTTTCTAAATGCAATGTGGCGAAGGAGAAGGGGTTTCCTTCATAAGGAAATATAATTAAAAGATAATAGCCTGATTGCAGTACTAATATAAGAGCCCAATGCTTAGACCACTTTAATGGGAATTTGCTTTTAAACTTTTAAGATCAATGTAGATTCTTTCTTCTTTTTTTCTGTTTTTTTTTTTTTTTGTTTTCTCTGTTTTTTAATTGGAACTTGTTTTTTATCTATTTATTGCAACATTACTGTGTTGTCCTTTGCTCAGGGCCTGTTTAGTTATATAAATGAACCGACCAACTATAGGGAATTCCAGCCCTATGTGGTTTTCTTTATGTACTTGCAATTGTTTGGATGTATTTAATTTTTTTAGGAAATTTATGTCACGATGTGTAGCCATAACTCTTCTAATGGAAGTGGTTTTATTTTCAGGTTGGAATGTTTTAAACTCAGAATGTAGTTTTACCGATTTTTGTATACTTTTATGGTCCTAGTGACCGAAATAAAGGTTTTTGAATGAATGAATGAGTACCCAGTACATGCTACAGGAGGAGCCGGTAACTCCGCCCGCTAGCGGAACTCCACATAGCGCTGCAGAGTGTTTTTTTCACTTCGTGGAGTTCCACGTAGCAAGGGTACGTGGACTTCGCCCGGGCCTAGTTGTATCTGCCTTTAGCATTCACGCTCCGGGTTACATATGTATGTATATTGCATAGCAGTGCCGTACCTTTACATATGATCTGATCAGCAGGTTCTCGGTCATTGATAAGAAGATTTCTTTGCAATGCTTTCGTAATTTGTAACTTCTTTATGATGGCTGGAGTTGCGCTTTCACTTCACATGCGTTAAGTGTTGGTTCCTCACTTAGACTGCAACACACGTAGCACACACTAGCAGTTTGCTTAGACCACGGCAAACTCTCTGGCAGAGCACTGTCGATCTTTGGGTTACTTATCCCCTAACTCGTCCCCAGTTGTAGCGTCCTTCCCAGCCTGGGTGCCCGCAAAGGACTACACCACACACAGTGCTTAGTACTACATGTCTTTATTCTTCTGCCTGCAACCGCAACTCAACATTCTAAACAAGCCTTCAGTGCATTCCCCTCTAAAACTTACATCACAGTTCTACGGAGTCCATGTGAAGCCAAAAGGGTTCCATAATTTCTAATTTGCAGACACTACAGGGCGGAGAGGAGGTGATGTGGCACCCCAGGGTAGGCAGGAGGTGCCTTGATTCTGGAACCTTCCACCCCCACTTAAAAGGTTTTGTGCAAGGGGGAGAGCTCTCTCTTGGCTTTGTTTTCCTGCTGGACACTGGGACTGGAGGCTCTAGCCATAGACAACTGGAAGGAGGAACCCGCAGAGGCCCATCTGGACGAAGGACTCTGACTACAGTTGCCCCCAGTACCAGTGGGGCTCACGCCAGAACCAGGGAAGCTGGTCCCCTTACCTTCCCTAAGGACTAGTTGGAGAAAAAAACTGGCCTTGTGCTCAAAGGAGGAGAGAAGCGCCAGACAAGAAAAAGCAGGGAGGCTGGTGCAGGGACCTAGTGGAACCACCTCCCTGCAAAGTTCACCACTTAAGAGGCCAGGAGGCCTAAGGAGAGTGCAAGGGCTCACCACCAGGAGCAAAATGAGTCCAAGAACAAGCACAATGGACCGTGATATCAGCAAGAGAAGAATTTCACTGTTGACCCCCCCCCAAATGCAACCCTGGAGTGCAAGGAGCTCCGCTGCCAGGTGATTTCCTTCCCCCGGAGTGGGCCACAAAGAGTAAATCGTAATTTTTCCCCACAGAGTGGGCATGCATGGGGCCCCCACCCCAGAGCCAAGATGGCCCAGGAACCCAATCAATGGGGTATGGGACCCCCAACTTCTGGCCTCCTACCACCAAAAGGAAGGCCAGAGCACCCTTGTACTCCCACTAAAAGGGAGGGGCCGTGATCCCTACTCCGGGCCCCGACGTCCTCCAGGACAGGGGTAGTGCTGCTGCATCCCCCCCATCTGTGGTGGGCCTGCCATGCTCCCCGTACCCACATTGGGGGGAGAGGGTGGCCACCACAAGAAGGAGCGCCCTGCCCACAGGAGCGGGCAGAGAAAGAACTGCCAGCTCCCTCAGCAGCACAGAAAAGGGCTGCCCATGCACGGAGCCAGCAGGGACAGCCAGGGGTGGGCTCCCTGGGCTTCCCACAATGCTTGGAGGCTGGCGCGGTGCGATGCCCGGGGTGGGACCGGGCACCCCAACCAAACAAACAAAACAAAATGAGAAAAAAGCAAAAGCAAGCGGCAGGAGCAGCTAATCATATATTCACCCTCCCAGGAGGGTGCGACCCATAATGCCTTCCGGGGCTTTGTTTTGCCAAAATGATTCCGCAATGTGGTGGCCTCTAGGATGGCAGGGGCACCACCAATGATGCCAGGAGAGCGTGGGGGTTACAGAAGTGCAGCAGCTCCCCTAGGGAGTTTTACCAAAAGTACTGACCCTATGTCTGCAGGGTCCAAAAAGAAAGGACCACCCCAGGATTCCCTTCAGTTTCTAAGCACTCCTTAGTCTCCAGCTGGATCTCTACAGCTGGTAGTGCAACACCCTGTAAGGGCTAAGTTCATTGCTGCTTAGTTTGTGGCCTAAAGAAGGGGTAGAAGATTCATAGACATGGTAGATTAAGAAATGCTATTTTTGAGGGTAGTTTGTCACAGGTATTTGAACAATGCTTTGTTGACAAGTATTCTTCATGATAGTTTGATAGTGGTTTCTCTCAAAGTATTTTATTTGCCATGAGTTTAAGCAATACTTTATTCAAAGGGTTTTAATCCTGACACTAGCTCATATTCCTGAGAAGCTGTAAGCACTTTATTGCGATGCCTAATTATTCATGATAAGTTCAGAGGAATTATGGTTACTGGAGTCAGTGATGGAATGAAGTATTACCATAACATGTGATTCCAATCTTGAACTGGGATAACATTGACCTAATGTAAACTGACACCCCCATATATGTTAATGTGCTGTCTTATATGTGAAGAGGGTGTACTGTAAATTTGGAGTTCATGACCCTTTAGGGGTCAATTGTAATGTTGCCAAAGGTATTTCCACCAGCCTTATGTTTATTCGTAGATTACTGTGTAGTATGGAGTAGTGTGTGTGTATAAATGTACATTTACTTTTCTAAAGAAAAAGCACACACTGGACAATAATTTATTCAGTGTTATTATTGAATGCAGGTGAATGTTGATTACTGGCCTACATCATCTCCCTTGAGTAGGCCTTGGACTGCTCTGTTCCGCTACCCTGAGAGAGTCAAGCACTAAATTGGGTGTTTGGTTTCCAGTCGGAGGGCTAATGAGTACCCATTACTTGTGCAGGCCACACAACTAATGGCCTGTTTCCTGACAGTTGGTGATATTTTTGCTATGATATCCTTGAAGCATAATATTTCTGTAGTTGACATTCTCACATGCAACATTCCAGGAGAAAGGAAGCCAGTACTGTACCTGTTTGTTCTTAGTATGAGTAAAACTTTTTTTTACCTCCTGTGTGATGCCTGGTCTGTCTTTGAGAATAGCTTGCACCGATGCTACTTGTGCTGTAACAGCTTTGTACATGTGTCACAGAAGCTTTCACTGTTGCTCCCAAAACTCTGCATGTTCTGTATGAGAGAGAATCCTGGCTGAACTGACCTTGTATTCCATCAGGCATTTCCCATGTAGGCTGGAGTCATTGGAGTCTGCAGTATGGCGCCTCTGTCACTTTCCCCAGCTCCCTTAGATTACGTACAGCAGACAAAAAAGGATTCAAGTGAAAGAGATAGGCAGATAGTGATAGAGAAACAGTGAGTGATCAGAATAGGATAAGAGAGAAATAAAGGAGAGAGAAAGAATTGATGGATGGAAAGAGACAGCACGAGAAGAGGAAGGGAGCGAAGTTGGTTTGTGCATTTTTGCTAGGGCTAATTATGGTTCTCCAATCCAGTCGTGGGTGTGTATTGGAATACAGAAGCTTTCACTGCTGCCATTTGTGCTGTCACTGTTCTGTGTGTACATGGTTTGTGACAGCATGTGTGTGAGTTGTGTGAGGACAGCTTGCCTTGCTGCTTGCCAAAGTGCACGTATACTTTATGAGACGTTAGCCCTGCTGCTGCTTGTGCTGTAATAAGTGGGTGTTTTGGGAGGGAAGCTGTCACTGCTGCTACGTGTGCTGTAACAGATGTGTGTAAATGTTTTTGTGCAACAGCGTTTGTGTGAACTGTGTGAGTGAGGCTTTCACTCGTTCTTTTCAAGCTGCACAAGTGCTGTGTAAGGCCAGTGGTCTACGTGCAGAAAAAGAGCATGGGAACTGTGATGTAGGACACAAAGTGCAGGGTAGAGGAGGGTGAAGATAACATAGGATTAGTGTTTGTGGGAATGATAGACAGAGCTGTATGCTGAAACTGTTACTTAACAATAACCATGGGTGTAGCTTAGTCAGTGAGATTGGGGGTGTGAATCTCAAATATCCCAACTAAAAACAGGGGGCTGAAGGGTGGGGGGAGGGGGTAGTGAGATGACTAGTGGTTGCGAACAGGATCAGTACTGATTTGCATTAGGTGAACTTCTGTCTAGAGTATCACAGTTGATGAAAAATAATGGATTGGAATGCTACCCCGAGCGATTGCCAATGGTTAGACAATTTGCAAGCATTCGTCCCATTACCTTTGGGTGTTTGATTTCCTGTAGTATGCCTGGAAACATGAGACTGGTAAAGCTTTCCAAGTCTACTACTGCCAAAGTTTCTGAATTCCTAATGCAGGGAAATTTGCACCCATTCAAGAAGTACTTCTATGGGTGTAGAGTTACTATTTTTTTGATAAACCGGTCATTATATACATTTAAGTTTCCACTAAAGAAAAAGAAAGCTTTTAGTGAAATGAAATTTATGAGAAAAACAGGCACAGACATAGCAAACCGTACTGGGGCCCACACATCTGACTACCAAGCCAAGAATGTGTTTTGGGTGTGTCACACCCAAAATACACCCCTGAAGCTACGTCTCTGCTCTTCCCACCTGGGCCTGTTAGTTCTCCCTGGAAACTCATGACTATGTATGCATACAACACTACAGTCTGGAGTCCCTGCCATGGGATCACTTACTTTAAATGTATTTTCACTGCTCACACTCTCTCTTCTTCGTCTCTGCTTCCAGAAGCCTTGATGGTAGAGTTGCCAAGTGGGTGCATGTAGGCAGGACTCCATGTTTCCAGCCCTCGCTGTTTACAAATAGTTTTATCAAGTGACTGGCCGCTTCATGTACTAAGCCCAACTTGCAAAAAGAGGTGGGAGCACCAACAAATTAATAGGGCGAGCTGAGCCAAGGGTCTGGCTTGGCTCTAAGAGACCATGCATGAGCCAAGCCATGAAAAAGTGTAGCATGTATATTGTGTGACAAACATAATGTAAAAATATGATGGTCTCATCAAAATTCAAAGAATTTCATTTCTTTAACATGCAGAAGCATTTTACCTTAGATGTCATTGCATAGAAGAACATTTATTAAAAGTGACAGTTTTTAACTATAAACTTAAACACATTAATGACTCGCCTCCCAATGGGAATGCCATTAGTGAACTAAAAGGCAAGACAGTAGTCTTGTAAACCCTAATAGCTAGAGCAATATTATATATTTTAAATCAAACATAAGAGGTGCTTGTACAGCCCACATGTGAACTCAAGTATTTAAAGGTGCGCTCATATGTGATAATAAAGAAAAAGGAGGCTCTGTGAAATAAAAATGCTTACCTAAGATCACACAGTTTGGACAAGCAGGGAAAACTATATTGATTCCAGTTTATCTGGTCTTACATTTTGAAATAAAATTTAGCCACCAGATGTATTTCTCCGTCTCTGTCTCTCTCCTGTTTTGCATCAAAGCTCACTGTTTTATCTTTTATTTTTGGTGCACGAGAAACCGGCACAGGCACTGGAGACCCAACTCAGGGCCCACAGACCCAACTACCAAGCCAAGAATACATTTATTTAGGGGGAGAAGGTGTCACACCCCAAACACGCTCCCCCCACCGAAGCTATGCCCCTGACAGTAACTAACCTAAACCACAGAAACTACAAGTACCAAAATAAATCTATAAGCAAAAAATCCAGTCCTGGTCTAAGGTGGCTCACAGCAAACACAAGGACATGATGGACGGAGTGCTGATACTTTTCAGACACTCACCCCCAGTCACAGATCAGGGTTGAATCCATCATCGTTCTTTAGCTCACTTTGCCACCCCAGTTCAGACACAGCTATATGCAAATCAGTCTTGACCCTGTGCCTCATGGGGACAGTCCAGCCCAAACTGCCAAGCCATGTCTTTCCTGGACCGGAAACAAGCATCATGGGACCGGTAACACCCCATATCAGCCAGGCTAGCTTGAATCCAGTGGCAAAGTGTCCATCATCGTTCTTTAGCTCACTTCGCCACCCCTTTCCGGTTCAGGGAAGACCTGGCTTGGCAGTTCGGGCTAGACTGTTCCCATGAGGCACAGGGTCAAGACTGATTTGCACATAGCTGGGTCTGAACTGAGGTGGCGAAGTGAGCTAAAGAACGATGATGGATTCAACCAAGATCTGTGACTGGGGGTGAGTGTCTGAAAAGTTTAACTGCTCCGTCCATCATCTCCTTGTGTTTGCTTTGTTCGCCCTAAGTTGGCAGGGTATGCCCAGACGTGGGTCCCTTGCTCACTTTGTCAATGGATTCAAGCTAGCCTGGCTGATGAAGGGTGTTACCCCGAAACCGGTCCCAGGATGCTTGTTTCCGGTTCAGGGAAGACATGGCTTGGTAGTTCGGACTGGACTGTTCCCATGAGGCACAGGGTCAAGACTATTTGCTTATAGCTGGGTCTGAACTGAGGTGGCGAAGTGAGCTAAAGAACGATGATGGATTCAACCCAGATCTGTGACTGGGGGTGAGTGTCTGAAACGTTTCATTGCTCTGTCCATCATCTCTTTGTGTTTGCTTTGTTCGCCCTAAGCTGGCAGATTATGCCCAGACGTGGGTCCCTTGCTCACTTTGCCACTGGATTGAAGCTAGCCTGGCTGATGAGGGGTGTTACCCCGATACCGGTCCCAGGATACTTGTTTCCGGTTCAGGCAAGACTTGGCTTGGCAGTTCAGGCTGGACTGTTCCCATTAGGCACAGGGTCAAGACTGATTTGCATATAGCTGGGTCTGAACTGAGGTGGCAAAGTGAGCTAAACAATGATGATGGATTCAACCCAGATCTGTGACTGGGGGTGAGTGTCTGAAACGTTTTAGTGCTCCGTCCATCATCTCCTTGTGTTTGCTAAGGTGGCACACATATATGGGCCTTCTGCAGTTGGTCTTTTCATTTGCGGTTTATGCTAATTTTGCTTGTGAAACTGTTCAAGTTTTCAAAATGGACGGACCAAATTCTTGAAGCCATTCGAATGATTTACAGTCATGGTTAATATGGCAGAGACGGCCTTTCAAGGGCTGATGTGTGCATCAAAATGCTAATGGGCGCACAATTACTCTCACCTTGAACAGCAAAGCTTGCTAGCAAGCCATGTTGTCCAGCACACTCCCCCCCCCCCCTCCAGGACCTAGGATAAGAACCCCCTGCAAAACGACTGCTCTTATGATAAGGTCCTGATTACTTACCAGTGACCTTCATTACTCCTATAGTTCTATTATCAGTCATTGGTTGTCCTTTTATGGCACTCAGTAGTGATTGGTTGGACTTTCATTCACAGCAATTTTCCTGGAGTTTTTCTGGTGTATTTTCTGTCTCAGGAGGATTTTACCCTCACAATAATGACTGGATGATGTCAAAGGATGCAGAGGTAGCTTTAGTGAGTCTCTGAAAAGACATGGTCTTCTGTGCAGGCAACCCTTTTGCAGCTGAGCAGAGAATAGGGGTTGCAGGAAATTTACGAGTCACACTTTCAGTTGTCTGTTGCCCTTCAGGAATTCATTTTGGTTTTCACAAAGTATATGGATAGATTTGCTTAAATGAATATAGTATGGGAACACCAATCCCAGTAGTTCCTGACCACTTCGACCTCGCTATAAGATGCTTGCACTCCTGCTGACTATACTGACTAATGACTAATCATAGAGATACTAGGGCGGTGGTTCTTTACACAAAAGACTTCAAGGTTACCTGACAGTTCTCAATACAGAGAGAGGTCCTGCAGGGCTGTATTTTAGCTCCTTTTCTTTTTAATTTATACATTAACAACCTGGAGCAGGTTCTCTTGGAATCAAAAGTGGACTGCCCCCAGGTGGGAACGCGGAGCCTCCCTGTACTATTGTACGCTGACGATGCTGTCCTTAAAGCTCGGACAGCAAGGGGGCTGCAGATTCTGTTGGATTCCTTTGTCCACTTCATGGAGGAGTACGATCTGTTGTTTAATAACAGCAAGTCTTATGTGATGCAGGTGGGACCTGGTTCGAGGAATCCTTATTCTTTCATGGTTGGGTCCACCCTAGTTCTTAGTACTAGTGTTTTATCATACCTGGGGGTATTGTTAGATTCTGATATAAACTGGCGGACTCTTGAAAATAGAAAGAAAGGGGATTTTGTAAGGGGCAACGCCACTGTTTTGAATTTTGCTTCTAGATTGGGCAAGAGACCCATCGGGGCTCTCTTGCAGACATATAGGGCGAAGTGTACTTCTAAGGTGATCTACAGTAGTGAGATCTGGGTTATATCCCACATGATGACCTGCAAATTGTTGAAAATAACTTCTTGAGAATGCTTTTAGGAGCACCACAGGGCATTTCCACCTTTATAGCGCATGAAGAGTTGGGCATGGGTTATCTCTCTGATACGCTGGCTGATCGTCCCCTTTTGCTGTGGGTGAAGATTTGGTTCAACAAGGGGAATACATTAAGTCAAGAGATTTTAAAGGATTGTTTGGCCCCTGACTATTTTAAGTATATCCCCTGGCTTAAATATATTAGGGAGTTTTTTATAAGTATGGGTAGGGCGGACCTATTAATGAATCCAGGAACATCTCTAGGAAGGATTTTGGTTGTGTAAAGGAGACCTTTTTAAGAAAGCAGACGTTGGATAGCGAAGAGTTGGCGCTAAGCAAGCATAGTGTTTGTAGGTTCATTATATTGAAAATGGTGCAATCAACCGAGCCGTATCTTTTTTGAATTAAAAGTAGCTATGACCATTTTTTGTTGACTAGGTTTCGTTTAGATCTCTTCCACCTCTTTCTCGCCCACCCACGTGGGCAGAATAAGGGGCAGAGTCTTTTGCCCTGTGGCTGCGACGGAAAGTCTCCGCAGGACATGCTCCATTTTTTTTATGTTTTGTAACTTTTATATGGTACCTAGAAAATCATACATTATCCCCATTTCAAAAAAGGCAAATTTTAGGCAGGTTCAACCGGCCTTTATATTCTTACAAATGCTTTCAGGTAATACGGTATTTTATGTTCTTAGTTTTCTAAAGTCTGCTGTTAGGCTTAGATCTAGTTGTGACTAATAGATGAGGGCTATTTATGGATGAAGGAGCCTTGATACTACTTTTTATTGTATTTTGTATTTATGTACTTTTTGAATTTTTAAAATTGTTTTGTTTTCTTGGAAATGTAGTATCAATTGTATAGCAGTTGAAGGTGATGCAGTAGATGTATTGCCTAATAGATTTTAAATATTGTATATTTACGGCCTCTGACTTGTACGGTTTTTTGCAAAAGCCGAATAAAGTTTATTTGATTGATTGATTAACTAACGAGTAGGTGTTGTATGAAGCCTTCAGTGCTGCTACTTGTTCATGTCTGTGTAGGAGCATGTGTGTGTTTTCTAAGGCAAGTTTGGACTGCTGTTTTTCAAAATGTACCTGTTCTGTAAGCGAGATATGCTTTAATGGTTGCTATCTGTTCCAAAATCGACATAAGTGGCCTGTTAGCGCACTAGTGCTGCATATGCTCTGCTGGTCCGTGCGCGAGGGAGGGAGACGTGCTCTTCGTGGTGCGTTTGTTCTGTTTGTACGACGGTCGCTTGCCCGACTGACTGTCACCTCGTGTGTGTCTGTTCTTCGTGTGGCAGTAAAGCGTGAATGTCTGCTGCCTGGCGTGCTGTAACTGTATATGTTTGTAAAGGACCGGTACGTTCCCACTGCTGGCCTCGGCGTGTTGCATATGTCCTGTCAGTGACAGCAGTATGCATTGCTGATAAGCGTGCAACATCTGTTCGTGAGACAAGTTTGCAGCTCTTGCGCTGTTCGTTTAATGCGAGTTCTTTTTAAGAGAAATTTGATATGTTTATATTGGTTGTCGTGTTCCTCCTCTCGGATGCTCTCACAAGGCATGCCTCACAGGTGCCTCTCGCCACAAGAGCCTGGGCGTGGACGACCCCAGCACTGCAGGTTGTGCTACACTGACATAGTGAGACTGCCCAATGCTCATTGTCAAGTCCACTCCTAACGCATAGAATCGCCTAGTCTCACAAACCGTATTTCCGCGCTCTACTTGTGTCTTCAATTTATGACATAATTTCTTTAAATCCGCGGAATTTCACACATGCCCCACACACCTTAACGTCTCGCCTACTCCCAATTCTCGTTCTCCCACCGCATGGTCTGCTTGCAGCCCTCCACTATGCCTGCACTTTAACTAAAGCGCCATCCTTTCAGCAACAACCGTGACCGAAGAACAACGGTCTGCCTCAATTCTACAGGTTCCCAGCTCGCGGGTAGCCATCCAGGGCCCCCACTTTTCACGTCTGTTGTTTATACAGAGGGCTTTTGCCACCCACCAGTGCCGGCCAGCATTCCCCTTCCGCCAGCACTGGCGCCTTCCAGTGGCCACACTCCCAATAAGGCAGAGGACTCACCTCGTCCAGTAATCCCCTCCTTGTCTCTCTGCTCTCCGGCTCTCTTCCAGGACTGCTCTCCAAGGCCGGATCAACCCTCCAGTGCTCCCCACCCCAGCATGCCTCCCAGAGGCCACTCAAATTCCAGCTTCGGGAGGCAGAGCGACAGTGTCACATAACGCCGCACGGGGGCTGAGGTGAAGTGCTTTCTGAAATGAAATCTACAGAAGGTCGGGGTGTGAGCTGTGAGGTGGTATGCTACGGGTTCTCAGTCCACGTTGAAGGTTGCAATGGATTCCAGGGTCGAAGTGATGTGAAGCACTGGGTTTGGGTTCGACTTAAGCCCTAATGTGTGTTTTTTAGTTGAAATGGAGTGTTCAAGATGAGAAATCCAGTGGCGGCTGGTAACACTTGAAAGTGGTGTGCATAAAAGCTTGGTATGACTTTTATGTAGTGAGTGACGCGGGCAAGCTTATTGGAAAAAAGTGGTGTCCAGGCGCCAGAGAAAGAAATTGAAAAAAAGATTGGCAAATGGTGCATTTGAAAGCAAATTCATTTAGTGATAAAGCAAGGCTTATAAAGCAGTGGGAATGTATAGTTTTGAAATATTACACACATAAAAAACTGCCCTATATCTTACTGCATTAATATGTTCAACAGTTACTGTAATGTACAAATTGTACAACACAACAACTTCAGCCTTTTAAAGTGTGTGCTTGCCCAGTGTCTTGCACTGCATGCAGCATCAACTTTGGCAGAAAATGCTCTAACCTGGCTTCGGGAAAGACCCACAGCTGCTGATTGCAAGCAGTCATATAGAAATATGTGAAGACAGGTCTTTAAGTGGGATGAAAAATGTGTTGACTCTCTAAAAGGGAACATGTAAAATACATTTTTGTGATTCCCATAGTGTGCTGCTATCCGACCGGTATTTTGGTTTCTCTCTGAGATGTAATTGCATCCAGATACATAACACAACAACTGATCTACACCTAAAACCTGCCAGTACGATTGGCTCTGTCAATAGTTGTTAGCTATTTAACATAAATGAGCAACAACAGGGATTTGTTATAAATAATTAACCTTCAAAATGTTTCAATTCAGAAATTTCAATAGTATTGAGGTCTGTGAAAGGAGTTTTGGCCTTTGGTTATGTGCGCTTTATGTTAGATATTTATGTCCCTATTCTCTGCACATCTCGTCCATCTTCAACCACCTCTCTTTCCTCTTCAGCACCCTCTTTTCACTCTTCCTCAAATGCATTTCCTTGCATCTCCCTCACTTCACCACTTCCAAACATACACTGCACTCACTCACATTTAAGCAATGTATTTACTTTTGCCTTGTACCATCTGTGCACCCCCTTCACACACATTTCCACTGAATTGCAATTACAACTGGAATACATGACCATTGTTCTGTGTGCTCTGCAGAGAGTAAGTCAAAACAACAGTTCCCTTGGTTTCTATTCAAACACACTATCAGTGACTTGTACCACACTCATGCCAAACATACCACTAGCGCCAGAAAATGTCAGCAGTTCACCAAAGCCAATATACAAATGTACAAATGTTTTATTAATTAAATTCCAGTTAAAAAAGCATATAAAAATGTATAGAATAAAAACACATCAAATATAGCACCGTGGGTTGACTTCCAATGTGGAAAATAACATACACAAAATCATATAATCATGCATATAAAATACATTATGGGAGAATATGCTTAGACATTAAGTTTTGTCATTTATGGCACTAATCCAACAACAATTCCGTGTCAAACCATCATTGTGTACTGTTCCTTTATTGACCAGGATAGATTCAATTTAGTGCAATTGTTGCAGCAGCGCGACACGTTTCAGTGGATTAAATTGTTCCGACCACCTTCTTCAGGAAGAAAAACTTTATATCTCCCAAAGCTTCGAATAAGAAATTGTGATGTGTTATCAATCGCTCCTCTTGGGATCTGGCTCCTCAAGGTGAAGCAACAACAAGATGGTTCTTGGTTGTATCCTAGCTACAGGCTCAGTTAGCCTAACTGAATCTATCAACAACCGGAGGGCGTTAGGAGATCATGAGGTCCCGGCACATGGTTTCTATCTAAAGAAGAGCCCAGTAGCTAGAAGATTTACAAATTTGGAGATTTTTTAGTCCCAGAATTTTACTTGGAAAATTTGCATTTTCACTTCCATCATCAGATAAAAGGCTCCCAGAGAGAGTCTTTTTAAACCTTTGGATACAACTAAGAACCATCTTGTTGTTGCTTCACCTTGAGGAGCCTCTGAACTTTTTGCTTTTCTTTGTGCCACAGCGGATAGATTGCCGGTTCTATCTCCGGTACCAGGCCCGTGTGAGGGGCAAAAACTACACTTCCCTGCAGCCCTTGCGGCACGCACGCCGCCTACGCCGAGGAGAGCGCCAGGAGGCGCTCAAATAGCAGCCAGTAACCCCGCAGCGCGGGAGCCTCTGAACTTTTTGCTTTTCTTTGTGCCACAGCGGATACATTGCCGGTTCTATCTCTGGTACCAGGCCCGTGTGAGGGGGAAAAACTACACTTCCCTGCAGCCCTTGCGGCACGCACGCCGCCTACGACGAGGAGAGCGCCAGGAGGCGCTCAAATAGCAGCCAGTAACCCAGTAACCCCATGTGCGCCCGTCCGAGACCGGACAAGGCTGGGCTGGGCCATACCTCTTGGCTTATTAACTCTGTAATCAAGTACACTGGTAAGAAGTTATTCAATTGTTGACTGGACTGGATTGGATTGCCTCAGGAGAAATGGGGAAAAGAAAACTAGTTACAAGTAGGGGGATGTCCGCTGTTAAAACAGTACCTAACACAAATTGCCTGAAAAATGCTATGGGGATTATAAATAGTGAAATAGTACAAGTAGAAGAGCAATTGGCAGCTACTAAGATGACCCTGGATGTTGCTCAAAGGGAGGCCAAGCTAACTACAGAGGTTTGTGCCCGTGAAAATATTTCTGGCTCTGGGGTCGAGGAAAAAGATCAAGAACTGAGGATCTGTTGCGCCAAGGGTACAAGCCCAAAGGATAATAATTCCATCATCCCTAAGTTAGACTCTCAAATTAAAATGGGCCCCTGTGTATTAACCACTCCCCTGGAAATCTCCACGACATCGGACATACCTGATCTGGCTTCGCCACCTGCCAAAAAGTGCAAACCGTATATAGCACCTGTAAAGACTAGTCTTCAGAAAACCAAACAGAAAAAAGGAAAAAGCACAAAACAGGATGGAAAGGGAATAGGGATGGGATATGGGGATTCAATGCTTAACATGTCAGGTATCGATAACCTTTTTAAAAAACTACATGGGAAAATCGACACTATTGAAAGACGTGTTATGACCACTGTTCCCTTTAAGATGCGCGCGCGCGCGCACCTCTCTCAACATGAGCGCGCACTGCCGTGTGTGGAGCGCGCACACATTCAGAACATCCAGCAAGAGAGTCGCGCCGCTGCTTTAAAAAAGCGAGCGGCGTGAAAAACCGGCACTTCCTGGATGCGGTGTGCCGGAGGAAGAGTCGGGAGTGCAGGTAAGGCTGGCTTTGGGGCTTGCGGCTGTTGGCCCTTGTTAGTAAAGCGCGGGGCAGATTGTGGGCTTTTGTTTAAGTATTCATGTTAATCACAGCCCCTTCACGAGCTGTGATTAACATGAATACTTAAACAAAAGCCCACAATCTTCCCTGCACCGCACTTTACTAACAAGAGAGTAGAGCAAGTTTAAAAACACAGCGTGTACTTTCGGCGCCTCCTAAAAGTCTGTTTATGGAGCCAGAGCTTCCAAAGAGCATGTCTACAGAGCCAGAGCTTCCAGGCCGCCTGCTTCCAGCACCAGATCCTCCAGGCCGCCTGCCTCCAGCACCAGAACTTCCAGGCTCCCTGCCTTCAGCACCAGAGCTTCCAGGCTCCCTGCCTCCAGCACCAGAGCTTCCAGGCTCCCTGCCTCCAGCACCATAGCTTCCAGGCTCCCTGCCTCCAGCACCATAGCTTCCAGGCTCCCTGCCTCCAGCACCAGAGCTTCCAGGCTCCCTGCCTTCAGCACCAGAGCTTCCAGGCTCCCTGCCTTCAGCACAAGAGCTTCCAGGCTCCCTGCCTCCAGCACCAGAGCTTCCAGGCTCCCTGCCTTCAGCACCAGAGCTTCCAGGCTCCCTGCCTTCAGCACCAGAGCTTCCAGGCTCCCTGCCTTCAGCACCAGAGCTTTCAGGCTCCCTGCCTTCTTGCCTTGAGCCTTTATTTTGCCAACTTTTTGACCCTGTGCTTCCAGTTTCCCAGCCTTCAGAGGTCTCAATACATATACATTCAGAGACTGAACCTCCAGCACCAGAGACAAAACTCTCAACATGTAAGCCTCCAGGGCCTGGGTCTCCTGCATACCTGCTTCCTAAGTCTCCTGCATGTGTATCTTTTGTATGTTTTCCTCCGGGGCCAGAACTTCAGGTCCGCTTCCTATCACCTCCTTCATTTTCAGCCAGTTTGCCTTTGACCTCTGTGCCTCCTGCCAATCCGTTATCTGCTTTTGATCCTACAGTCAATCTGCCTTTGTTTTCAGCGTGCTACTCTAGCCTGTCATCATCAGGACTTCAAACACCTTTAATGCAGGCTTCTAAGCCCCTGTCACTGGATTTGGACTCTTCAAGTTCTACCTTCAATACTGCTGTTAATTTACAGACTATTATCCAACCCTCCAGAACATCACAATTTACCTTCAGTCCTCTGATAGCGTGCACTGAATCTATAATGGAAATTGACTTAATTCTTAGGAGCAAAGGCTTTGGATCCAGTTCCAGACTCCGGGAGACGGTCTTTGGAGGGGGAGTACTGTCACGATTTGCTCCCTGTGCTCTCGTACCCACCACCAGGGGGCCGCATAGTGGGACTTTCCAGTCTTCTAATAAGCTTCCAGACCCTCCCCTGCATGCATATCCTGACTTCCAGCCATTTGGACACTTATTGGGAATTGACATCCATTCCCAATCCATGCCGGGTTTTGTGAAAGCCAGCCTGCTTATATTTGAAGCCAGCCTACTCATGCCTGAAACTCCATTACCCAGAATTCCCTGCTCACTGCTTTGTCTCCACCCCTGCAGGCCAAGGATGGGTGGAGGAATTCAGCTCACCTGTGGCTGGCTGCTGCTAGCCTGCTCACACCTGATGCATGTGATTACTGAGAGCTCTTTTAAGCCCCAGCTCCCTTCAGCCCAGTGTTGGTCATTGTAGCTGCTTACCGGTGAGACCGATCCTTGTTTCCAGTGCTCCCTGAGCTTTTGCTATTGTTTCCAGTGTTTCCTGAGCTTTAGTTATGCCTTGTTCCTGACCTGCTGCTGTTTTCCTTGTTCCTGAATTAGCACTGCCTGCAGTGCTACCCTGACCCCTGAGCCTTAGTATTCCTTGTTCCTGAACTGCAGCAGTTTCCCTTCTCCTGAATTAGCACTGCTTGCAGTGCTACCTTGTTTCCTGAGTTCCTGAGCTATAGCTACTCCTTGAACCTGAATTAGCACTGCCTGCAGTGCTACCTTGTTTCCTGAGTTCCTGAGCTATAGCTACTCCTTGTGCCTGAATTAGCACTGCCTGCAGTGCTCTTGTTTCCTGAGTTCCTGAGCTAGTTATTCTTTGCTCCTGTTCCTGGGCTTCAGCTATTTCTTCTTCCTGATTTGCATTGCTTGCAGTGCTCTCTTGACTCCTTGTTTCCTGAGCTGTAGCTAATTCCCTGCTCCTGAACCAGCACTGCCTGCAGGGCTACCTAGACTCCTGAGCTTTAGCTCAGTTCTTGTTCCTGCCCCAGCTCTGCCTTCTATGCTACTTTGTCTTCTTGATTTCTTAACCTGCACTATTCTAGTATACCCTTGTAGCTTCCCCTTCTGTATATCCCTTTCCAGTCCCTGCCTTTCTTCCCAATTCATTGGTTCCAGTTCCTAGTTTGCTGTCTTTCTATTTCTGCTGTCTTGCTTCTGTTACCTTGTATGTTTGTTACCTGCTTTCTGCCAAGTGTGCCCAGTGATTTCCTTCCTTTCCTGTTAAGCACTCCTCCTTGCTAGCTCCTTGTCTATTGTGCTTGTGTTTAGTTCTACCCCTTGCTGTTACTGCCTTGCGTGTTCCTGTTTGATCGCCAGGATCCGTGGGCACAGCTGACTACCTAGGTGGTGTTTCTTGTTCACTGTGAGTATTGTCTTTGAGTTACATTTATAACATCACCATAGGTATAAGCTCCACAGACCCTGCCTTTGCATGCATATCCTACATGTGGGTATTTGCAGTCAGTATCTGTAACAGTAATTGTGGGTAAGAAACTTACTGAGCTTCAATCTTACCGTGTGGAGCTCCTGAGTGCTTTACCCCACACTCCCCTTTATTGTTAATGTTGTTTCATATATATGTCATGCACATTCGTCCTGGGTGTAGTTTTTCTGAAAGCTAAATTGCCTCATGCGTGCCCTTCCTTTCTGAGTCTTACCCATCTTGTTCACTTCTACAGGCTTCCCCTTTGGATCCCTTTTTCTCCTCTGACTCCCTGTATGATCCTGGGCAGCGCTGTACTCCTCTTTATGTGTACGTTTTCTACCAAGTTCCCAGTCCTTGCCCAAGTCCCTGACTGTGTTCCCCACATAGTCCCGGACAGTCCCTGACAGAATGACCAACCCACATTTCCAGGGTCACTTGTGAGGTTTCTTTGCATTCAATTAGCTACCACTTTTTCCTCAGAGCTCACCCAGTCAGTTCTTGCCAAGATGTTTAGTGTCCGATCCAGAAAGTCCGCGCATGTTGGCAGACATCCATTACCTAAGCAGTACAGTTCTATAGAACATATTCAAAAGTCCTTGGACTCTAGAGATCGATTCATGGCACAAAATAGACTTTTACGTGCTGAATATTATTCCCTGTGGCTGGCTGATCCTTCCATGTTAGATTTTCATTCAATCTGTAACCCTGATCCTCACCTGATGTCAGCCAGTGACTTACAGGATGAAAACGAATTTCTGCAAACCTTGTTAGCAGCAGAAAGACAAAATAGCAATTTAGAGAGTGGTACTATTAAGGGAAATTTTTCTGAAGTTTGTAACTTAGAGACCCCCTGTCAAGACAATGTTTTCTTTGAAGACATTTTCCAGACAAAGTATTTATCAGCATCTTACCAAACTGGTAGTTCAATGACCCCAGTTAAAGCATGTTTAACCACACAGCAGCCAAAGAAAGAGCAGATTCATTTCATAACCTCTGTTTTCCTTTCAGATAATGTTACCCAGTCTTGTAGTCCAGTAAAGATCACAACACCGGATACTAGAGGGACCTTGTTAAATACTACTTTCAAAGTAAGCTGTGATCAGTTTGCCAAAAGAGAGAGAAGACCTATTAAAACACAGACAGCTAGTAGCAAGTTTGAACAAAATCCAAGGATTAGTTCTGTTGATTGTTGTGAAGTTTCAAAGTCTACCGCTGTCCTTGTAGAAAAAGATCTACAATCTTCACAGGATATATTTGAATCAAGGGTTTTGGAATTGCAACAAGAGAATAAAATGTTTCAGACTCTGTTAAAAAACTATAACCCAGAGTTCAAGTGGGAATCTAAAACCCTGGTACAAGACTACTTTTCAGCTTCTATGTTAGCCTCCTTAGAAATAGAGAATGAAACCTTGCGCACTATTTTGCGTGTCCCCTCAGAGCTGGTCCAGTAATTGTGTAAATAATCCTGTGGCTGATCACTCAGATTCCACTCAGAACAGCCATAGTACCATGTCTCAAAGTGCAGTTAAAGAAAGTATTTGTTTGAATTCTGAATTTTCTAACTCGTCTGTTTTGCCTTCAAGCACACCACATATTGAAAAGTCAGAAAATGATAGTACTGTATGCTCTGATGCACCTGTACCACCTTCTAATGCAGAAGAAAATGAGAATATTTCCAAAGACCAAGTGATCTCTTGCCTGTTTGCTCTGACTAAGACATGTGAACTGCCAAATGGTAAAGGGAGTCTGATCATCACAGACGCTAAGACAAGCACTATTCTGAGCCATCCCGAAGAAAGAACTTCAGCGTGTTTTAATGTGCAAAGCAACTGTGAAGATTTCACTACTGACAACAAGGAATCTACTGTTCAAGGGCTATTGCCCTTTCCAGAATTTGAAGCCTATCATCCTTGTGCCCCTATGCCATCAGCTTGTCTGCTTTCAGAGTCTCCAGAATCCTCAGCTGGCCTGCCATCTGAGCCCGAGCCTGCAGCCTACCTGCTATCAGTACCGGGGCCTCCAGACTACCTTCCTTCAGAGCCCGAGTCCTCAGCCGGCCTACCTACGGAACTTCAGCCTGCAGTCTGCCTGCCTACTGAGTCCACACCTCTGGCCTGCCTGCCTACTGAGCCTCCAACCAATTTGCTTATAGAGCCGGCGCCTCCTAAAAGTCTGTTTATGGAGCCAGAGCTTCCAAAGAGCATGTCTACAGAGCCAGAGCTTCCAGGCCGCCTGCTTCCAGCACCAGATCCTCCAGGCCGCCTGCCTCCAGCACCAGAACTTCCAGGCTCCCTGCCTCCAGCACCAGAACTTCCAGGCTCCCTGCCTCCAGCACCAGAGCTTCCAGGCTCCCTGCCTCCAGCACCAGAGCTTCCAGGCTCCCTGCCTCCAGCACCAGAGCTTCCAGGCTCCCTGCCTCCAGCACCATAGCTTCCAGGCTCCCTGCCTCCAGCACCATAGCTTCCAGGCTCCCTGCCTCCAGCACCAGAGCTTCCAGGCTCCCTGCCTCCAGCACCAGAGCTTCCAGGCTCCCTGCCTCCAGCACCAGAGCTTCCAGGCTCCCTGCCTCCAGCACCAGAGCTTCCAGGCTCCCTGCCTCCAGCACCAGAGCTTCCAGGCTCCCTGCCTCCAGCACCAGAGCTTCCAGGCTCCCTGCCTCCAGCACCAGAGCTTCCAGGCTCCCTGCCTCCAGCACCAGAGCTTCCAGGCTCCCTGCCTCCAGCACCAGAGCTTCCAGGCTCCCTGCCTCCAGCACCAGAGCTTCCAGGCTCCCTGCCTCCAGCACCAGAGCTTCCAGGCTCCCTGCCTCCAGCACCAGAGCTTCCAGGCTCCCTGCCTTCTTGCATTGAGCCTTTATTTTGCCAACTTTTTGACCCTGTGCTTCCAGTTTCCCAGCCTTCAGAGGTCTCAATACATATACATTCAGAGACTGAACCTCCAGCACCAGAGACAAAACTCTCAACATGTAAGCCTCCAGGGCCTGGGTCTCCTGCATACCTGCTTCCTAAGTCTCCTGCATGTGTATCTTTTGTATGTTTTCCTCCGGGGCCAGAACTTCAGGTCTGCTTCCTAGCACCTCCTTCATTTTCAGCCAGTTTGCCTTTGACCTCTGTGCCTCCTGCCAATCCGTTATCTGCTTTTGATCCTACAGTCAATCTGCCTTTGTTTTCAGAGTGCTACTCTAACCTGTCATCATCAGGACTTCAAACACCTTTAATGCAGGCTTCTAAGCCCCTGTCACTGGATTTGGACTCTTCAAGTTCTACCTTCAATACTGCTGTTAATTTACAGACTATTATCCAACCCTCCAGAACATCACAATTTACCTTCAGTCCTCTGATAGCGTGCACTGAATCTATAATGGAAATTGACTTAATTCTTAGGAGCAAAGGCTTTGGATCCAGTTCCAGACTCCGGGAGACGGTCTTTGGAGGGGGAGTACTGTCACGATTTGCTCCCTGTGCTATCGTACCCACCACCAGGGGGCCGCATAGTGGGACTTTCCAGTCTTCTAATAAGCTTCCAGACCCTCCCCTGCAGGCATATCCTGACTTCCAGCCATTTGGACACTTATTGGGAATTGACATCCATTCCCAATCCATGCCGGGTTTTGTGAAAGCCAGCCTGCTTATATTTGAAGCCAGCCTACTCATGCCTGAAACTCCATTACCCAGAATTCCCTGCTCACTGCTTTGTCTCCACCCCTGCAGGCCAAGGATGGGTGGAGGAATTCAGCTCACCTGTGGCTGGCTGCTGCTAGCCTGCTCACACCTGATGCATGTGATTACTGAGAGCTCTTTTAAGCCCCAGCTCCCTTCAGCCCAGTGTTGGTCATTGTAGCTGTTTACCGGTGAGACCGATCCTTGTTTCCAGTGCTCCCTGAGCTTTTGCTATTGTTTCCAGTGTTTCCTGAGCTTTAGTTATGCCTTGTTCCTGACCTGCTGCTGTTTTCCTTGTTCCTGAATTAGCACTGCCTGCAGTGCTACCCTGACCCCTGAGCCTTAGTATTCCTTGTTCCTGAACTGCAGCAGTTTCCCTTCTCCTGAATTAGCACTGCTTGCAGTGCTACCTTGTTTCCTGAGTTCCTGAGCTATAGCTACTCCTTGTACCTGAATTAGCACTGCCTGCAGTGCTACCTTTTTTCCTGAGTTCCTGAGCTATAGCTACTCCTTGTACCTGAATTAGCACTGCCTGCAGTGCTCTTGTTTCCTGAGTTCCTGAGCTAGTTATTCTTTGCTCCTGTTCCTGGTCCTGGGCTTCAGCTATTTCTTCTTCCTGATTTGCATTGCTTGCAGTGCTCTCTTGACTCCTTGTTTCCTGAGCTGTAGCTAATTCCCTGCTCCTGAACCAGCACTGCCTGCAGGGCTACCTAGACTCCTGAGCTTTAGCTCAGTTCTTGTTCCTGCCCCAGCTCTGCCTTCTATGCTACTTTGTTTTCTTGATTTCTTAACCTGCACTATTCTAGTATACCCTTGTAGCTTCCCCTTCTGTATATCCCTTTCCAGTCCCTGCCTTTCTTCCCAATTCATTGGTTCCAGTTCCTAGTTTGCTGTCTTTCTCTTTCTGCTGTCTTGCTTCTGTTACCTTGTATGTTTGTTACCTGCTTTCTGCCAAGTGTGCCCAGTGATTTCCTTCCTTTCCTGTTAAGCAATCCTCCTTGCTAGCTCCTTGTCTATTGTGCTTGTGTTTAGTTCTACCCCCTTGCTGTTACTGCCTTGCGTGTTCCTGTTTGATCGCCAGGATCCGTGGGCACAGCTGACTACCTAGGTGGTGTTTCTTGTTCACTGTGAGTATTGTCTTTGAGTTACATTTATAACATCACCATAGGTATAAGCTCCACAGACCCTGCCTTTGCATGCATATCCTACATGTGGGTATTTGCAGTCAGTATCTGTAACAGTACTTGTGGGTAAGAAACTTACTGAGCTTCAATCTTACCGTGTGGAGCTCCTGAGTGCTTTACCCCACACTCCCCTTTATTGTTAATGTTGTTTCATATATAGGTCTTGCACATTCGTCCTGGGTGTAGTTTTTCTGAAAGCTAAATTGCCTCATGCGTGCCCTTCCTTTCTGAGTCTTACCCATCTTGTTCACTTCTACAGGCTTCCCCTTTGGATCCCTTTTTCTCCTCTGACTCCCTGTATGATCCTGGGCAGCGCTGTACTCCTCTTTATGTGTACGTTTTCTACCCAGTTCCCAGTCCTTGCCCAAGTCCCTGACTGTGTTCCCCACATAGTCCCGGACAGTCCCTGACAATCAGTGAATGGAAAGAACGGGTGCTTCCTGTGAGCATCGAGAAACTATATATTAGTATTAGCAACTTAACTGGCCTAGGAGATACAACTTGCCACTCAGGCACTTACTTGCGGCAATTGGCAGTCCGTGACTGCACCTCGTGGACTCCCTCAGCAAAGTCTCATTATTCTGGCTCAGCTGCATGTGTTCTGGGCTGCTGAGGAACACTCAGGTGGTCTCCAAGGTCATCCACAGATTCACTCTGCCATCGGCGCCGGTGGGGTCTGATCCAGTCACGGGATAATTTACCCCAGTCACGCGAACAGCTGCACTGCCATTTATTTTGCTACTAATGTTGCTCTGGATTGCTTGATCAGCAATCCGTGTTATAATTAAACGTGGCCTTTTTTTTTTTTTTTTTAGTTTCTCCTTTTTCCTCTCACTTTTTCACATATGCCCCA
Source organism: Calotriton arnoldi (assembly GCA_963921515.1). Taxonomy (NCBI): domain Eukaryota; kingdom Metazoa; phylum Chordata; class Amphibia; order Caudata; family Salamandridae; genus Calotriton; species Calotriton arnoldi. The sequence goes on from CAWUFW010002092.1 coordinate 1,206,499, forward strand.
TCTGGTTTACTGTGACCTCTCCTTGTCACTTTTTCCCTTCTCTTCGATCCATTAGGCACACAGGGGGGACTTGGCCGGCGATAAGTGAGTCCTCGGCTCGGGACTCTGAGGCCCTGTGGCCTCTTCTCAAGGGGGCACAAGAGGTGGGAGGGGTAAGCCCCATTCAGTGTGTGAGAGACAGAGGAATATGTAAGGGCAGGCCAGGGAGGCACGTGACCGCTAGCCACCCCCTCAGCAATCATTTTGGTTTGAGATGCCGCTGCCCACTTTAGGGAGTAATTGACTTCTCCCCATTCGAGATTCACCTCTGCAATCTTTCTGTGCGAGTAATCGACTGTTCTTGCAGTATAGCAGTCTCTGCCTTTTTGACTACGGTATTAGTTCAGATTCATTTATCGTTTTTCAGTATTTTGGCCTTATTTCTATAAACGGCACTTCAGTTCCATCTGGAGAAGATAGGCAGCATGAATTTGTATCTGAATTACATGAAAAAGATGAAATAGTAAAGGTCTTCAGTCTGCCAATACCGCGCTACCTGGGCGAAGACATGCATTTCTTGAACTATTTTCTTTGGCAAAATAAGATGAAAGCATCTATTTTAGTATTTGAGGAACTCCCTTGAATAGGACGCCCTACTGTGCCTTGTTCTGTGTTTTGTTTAAACGTATCTGCAAGTAATGCACCATCTTTTCACTTTTTTAAGTAAACGTTTGGAGTGACATTTGGCGATGCACACACGCGCGGTCTGGTTCCTGGCGCACATAGCCATGGTTGCAATGCACAGAGACCCTCCACTACCGCACACAGAGGAAAAAAATTAGAGGGAACATTGGTTATGACTGAAATTAAATCAGTGCAAAAAGACATTACTCAGCTAATGGATTTGATTGCAGATTCACGGCTACAGAATGTCCCTAAAGTATGCCCAAAAAGTACTCCTACCGGGAATCTTGTGAAGAAATTACCACCAGTTCAAAGCCAAGTTATTGAAATTGAGGTGGCTGAAAATGACAAATTACCTGTAAAACAAATAGTGGGAACACTTAGCATATCTAGACTATGTTCTGCTGTTAAAGTGGCAAACGGTGGTCCACGTAATTGTTCCAATCATAAATTAGCAACTGATGGTTATCAACAGCCTAAGAAACATCAGGGTGTTTTTCTTAGTTTGCCCCCCCCCCCAGGCTACTCCCTATGTTATTGTTTTAAAGAATGTTCCCAAATTGCCGGATAATTATATAGAATCTTGGGGATCGTTGAAAAATCGTGTGATGCACTGGTTCTCTACCAATACCTGTTGTAGCACTAGCCTCTTATTTGAGGAAATAATAATGCTTAGAAGAGTGAGTTGGGTGGGTAATATGGATAAGTCTTGCGAAGGGGACTGCATAGTCGTAAATTTCCGCCACCCTAAAATTGTGGGTCGTCTCTTGGAAGAAGTATCAGCAAGACAAAGTTGGCCAAGTGATTGCCCAAGTGCAGCTATTATTGCAGTACCCCTTGGTTATTTCTACAGACCTAATACCGAGCAATGTCACCCACTTACTAGAGTTCAAAGCAGCGTTGTTAATGAAATGTTACCATCTATGCCAAACAGGTTTGATCCTCTAAGAGGCTGTAGCGAGGTTGATTGACTGAATGATAATGTAGTACAAACAGTCAATAATATCACTACGTGTAGGTTTTTGAGCACTCCAACAGAAATAGTAGAAGCGCCATTACTGAACGAAGGTAATCACTCAGCCCCTTGTATTTGCACCGAGTTAGTGCCAGCTGAAGTCACGCAATTGGGTGTCTGTATTGACCCCATATTTCTCAGCGGCATTGATGGCACTGATCCTGTCGGTTGTTTACCGACTGGTTCGCTGCAAATTATGTTGTGGAATGTTGCAGGGGCCAAAAATAAACTGCATGACATATCATGGCTTAATACCATACAGAACTGTAATTTGATTTTAATGCAGGAAACATGGCTGACAGAACCGTTTTTTGTTAATGGTTTTAAAACCATTTATACTAAATCGACTCAGTCTAAGGCTGGGAGAGCGAGTCGAGGTTTAGCAGTGTTAATATCATTGAGCTCCCCATTGACCCTAGAGAAAACCTTTATTAAATCACAGTACTTCCAGTTCCTACTCTTCAGTGTTAAGGGAAAGCAAAATATTGTAGTGATTAATTTCTATAATAATATCTTTAATACTATGAGATATGAGATTATTGTATCACTGGAGGAAGAGCTGGATAACTTTCTGAAGAGGTTGGGGGGTGATTATATATTAATATGGGGGGGCGATTTTAATAGTGAATTATGTAAGATTTCGATAGGGGCCCAATGTGGACATAATGATGACATGGATGATTATATTGTTCATTTTCCACATAATTCCTATGGTGAGATTATAAATCATGTTATGTATAAATATAACTTAGAAGTTATGAAGTTGGGGTGCCCATGATGGAGTTCATTGTGAATACACATATGAGGGGACTAGGTCTTCCTCATGTATCGATCATTTTTTAATTTCAAGGAACAGTATGCCTTTTGTTAATGAATGTTCTATATTGTATAGTTTACTTAGTGATCATCACCCTCTCTTGCTAATGTTGAATTCCAGTCTATATCAGACTGCAAAGGCATGTGTCTCTGCAGCTGATATTAGAACACAGGGTGAAAATGGGATTTCAATTAAGTGGACTGGTGTTAACCCTACAACTTTTATGGAAAATATAGTTGTAAAAAACAATGATTATATAAAAGTCTGTTTGGACGTTTCTTCCAGTAACATTGATACCGTTATGGCTTTTCAGAATATCTCCGGAGAAATTAAAAATGATTTGAAATTGAAAAATAAGAATAATAAATACACTAGGGATTATTGCCCACGCTGGTTTAACCAACAATGCTCTAAATTGAATAGAGACTTGAAGGAAGTCTTAAAAGTTAAACCTAGGAATGGGGAAAAAATTAGTACTCTCCGGAAGCTTTATAAACAGGCCCTAAACGCAAGAAAATTAGAAATCAGGGAGATTGCATGGGATAACCTGGTCCAAGCTGCTGAGACAAAGAATTCCATTTTATTTTGGAAAACTTTAGATCAACCATCGTTTAAAGATACTACTTCAGCTAGGATTGACACAGTAGTAACGCCAGAAGACTGGCTAATCTATTTTGAAAATATTTTTAATCCCACTAAACAAACCACCAATATGGATGGAAATCGCAACATCATCTTATTAAAAATTAGTAAAATAGAATCAATTGGTGTTGATGAGATTAAAATTGCCCTACAAAATAGTGCAAGTGGTAAGGCTGCTGGCCCAGATGGGGTTCCGATAGACATTTTTAAGCATGATGTTGATTTTTGGTCCCCCATTTTAGTTAAAGTTTTTAATGCTATTGTTGATGGGGTACTACCAGCAACTTGGGCTGACAGTACGATTGTCCCTATCTTTAAAAAAGGCAATAGAGCTAGCGCAAAGTGCTACCGTCCGATCTCCCTTCTTGATTCCACATTTAAACTTATGGGCAGAATCCTGCTAGCCAGATTGGAAGGCTGGGCTAAAGATAAAAACTTTTTAACCGAAGCCCAGTATGGCTTCAGAAGGGGCATCGGAACGGTTGAGCAGTGCGTTAACCTCGAACTGCTTATAGGGAAATATACCCTTGCCAAAGAGGGTTTATTCCATCTTTTCTTTGTCGATCTTTCTAGCGCGTTTGACTTAGTAAATCACACTAAGTTATGGCAAACGCTGGAAGGGATGGGTGCCCCACTTGATATTATCAGTCTCCTATCACAGATATATGTTCATTTAACTTCAAAGATACGGTATGGCCAGAATGGGGAATGCACTACGCATTTTAGAGTAACTCGAGGGATTAGACAAGGTTGCGTCCTTGCCCCCCTTTTATTTTCATTATATATCAATGGTGTTGATTTTTTATTGCAGAGCTTGAAAGCTGATTCTCCAACTGTTGGTAAGCGTGTAACCCCAGTTTTACTATATGCAGATGATGCAGTCCTGATTTCCAGGACTGCCAATGGCCTCCAACTCTTGATAGACAATTTTACAAATGTTATGGTCAATAAAGATCTATCAATAAATCTGACAAAAACTTTAGTCATGACATGTGGGAAAAGTAAAAGTAAGAGTAGAACCCATTACGTTGATGGAGTACCCATTGAAAGGACATCCACTTTTTCTTATCTGGGGTTACTGTTTAATTGTAAAGGTACATGGAGTACACATATTAATTCCTGTAAATTGAAATTTTTAAGACTAGTGAGGCTATTTTTAGATTCTCCCCAAAAATAGGCAATAAGCCAGTGCGAGAAATTTTAAAACTATATGGGAGTAAGTGTATAACAGGGGTATGCTATGGTGGAGCATTATGGGGTATGGCAGACACTACCCCATTACAAACACTGGAAAATAAATTTTTAAGAAGGGTGTTATCGGTTCCTAACTCCACGGCGACTTATATTGTCCATAGGGAGACTGATGTACCATATCTTAGTGACCTGATTAGTATGTCTGCCCTTATTTTATGGAACCGAATTTGGACAAAAGAAGAAACGACCCTCACTAAGGAAATTATACGAGAATGCCCTACACTTGACCATTCAAAGAAAATACCATGGCTACAGCATATTTATGGCCTATTAAATGAGTGCAATGCGATAATTGATTTTAAAGACCCTACGAGAAGTCAGACCTATAGTAGGGGGGAGTTAAAAAGGCGACTTTTTAACTCTAGAGAAGATAGGAGAGAAGTTGAGATGAGTACAAAATCATGTGTTAGATCATATTGTGAAGGGCCTTTTTCACCGGGTACCCAGCCTTATCTTATTTTCACTACAAATATTCAACATCGATTTTATTTAACAAGATTAAGGATGAGTACCTCCACTACCAGATAGCATTCCCTAAGATGGGTAGGTGGAGCGCAAACCTACCAAAGTGCCCGTGTGATGGTAAATCTCCTCAAAGTACTCTGCACTTCTTATTGTTTTGCAACTTTTATAGGGATTTTAGGAAATCAATATTACGCCCACTTTTTATTGTTAATAGATTGTACTCCTATAAAACCCGCTTTTAATCAAATTTGCCTTTTGGAAAACGTGTCAATATGTAATGTGGTTATTGTTTTTACTCAATTGGCCATTAAGCGAAGGAAGGAACTTTCACATCTGGAATCTTTGAATTATGAAATGGAATAGACTGTATATCTTTTTTAAGAATTTTTTTAATGTATTTTTATCTTTTAATGTTTTACATGACGATATGTAAATAATGATTGATATGGTGTATTTATATCAATGTGGAAAATGTGTTTTAAGCAAATTTATTAGGGAGGAAATGTTCAAAGGAGGATCCATATTGGAAAATTAATTAGAATATTGCTGGTTTTTTTAGGATGAATTGTTTTAGAATGCTTTTATGGATATATTATTATATACCGAATAAAGCTTGTTTTGACTTTGACTTTTTTGATAGTAAAGATAAGTGTTCCCAGTGTCCGTCAGAGCCTCACTTGTACAGGCTCCTATTGTTCATCAATACGTTGGCGCTCTTGAGCACCGGCGGTGGAGCTTGCTCTATCCTAAGCTCACGATGACTCCCACGCCAATCAGGATAATGTACCCCCCTCCAAGGGAGCACATTCAATCTATCCTGTCCGATGTCAAAACAGTGCACCAATCTCACATCACCCTAAACTAACTCCGTTGGTACTACAGCAAAGTACACCCTAACTTACACAGTCCATCCCTGGCTAATCTGACTTCTCTTTTGGTGCACTATTCCTCAGCCGAGGATGCCGATTGTACCTGGTGACTCCAGGCACAGAAGGATCAATGAAAAGGGGTTCCTGGATAGCTCGTATCTCCGGTGGAACTGCTGCATTCAGCACTTCATCATTCTCCGCATCCGTTTGCATCGAGGTCAGTTTAACGTCACTGAAGGGGACAAACTGAGGCACCGTCTTACACTCAGAGTCCCCTACTCCGTCTTTGATCCATTGGTCATAACGCAAAGGCAAAGGCACCCTTTTCCAATGAGTGCCATGCACCCAATTCTTTCAGCCAGCGACCTTGACTGCAGTACGTGTAGCCAGAAGGACCTGTTCCAGTTCCTTCCAGCGCGGCTCCAAACTCTTCTTCCGATGGAAGTTTCTGATGAGTATAAAATCCCCAGGCCGAATGTTGTGTTCGTGTCTGTTAGACCTGGCACCATTGGCGTGGGTCTCCCTTCCATTTTTTGCTGTTGCCTCCTGTGTTTTGCTATGTTTTTGCTGGTCTAGATGCTTTGGGCACTTTGCCACTGCTATTCAGTGCCAAAGTGCAAGTGCTCCCTATGGTAAATTGTTGTATGGATTAGTGATTCCATGATTGGATTATTTGATTTATTGTCAGACCCTAGTACAGTGCACCGCGTGTGCCCAGGGCCTGTAAATCAAATGCAGCTGGTGGGCTTGCAGCACTGGTTGTGCCACTCACAGAATCAGCCTGCAAGTGTGACTCAGGCCTGCCATTGCAGAGCCTGTGTGCAGTCTAGTACTGCCATGTTGACTTGGTAAGTGCACCCACTTGCCAGTCCCTAAACCTTCCCTTTTCTACATATTAGTCACCCCTAAGGTAGGCCCAAGGGCAGGGTGCATTGTATGTAAAATGTAGGACATGCCCTGATGTGTGTGGCATGTCCTGATAGTGAATTACTGTCAAATTTCGTCTTTCACTATTGCAAGGCTACCTGCTCCCATAGGCCAGAATGGGCAGTTTGATTATAACATCTTATAATCCTAACTGACCCAGGGAACCAGGTAGAAATTCGAGTTTAGTATGCCTGAACTCAGAATGTTAAAATACATCTTTTAGTGTGGGTGATTTTTACATTCTGTGTTTGAAAATACCACTTTTAGAAAGTAGGTATTTTCTTACCTAACCATCCAGCCTGCCTCTGCTAGGTTGTGTATTGCATGTCTGGTTTGTGAGTGACAGGGGCTGGGGTGGAGCCAGGAGACAGGGTGAGTCAGCACTAGGCTGAATAGACCTATCTGCATTGGGAGTGGTGGGAGGAGTAGCATCTGGGCCTGACTAAGGCTGTGCCTGCCTTCCACAATGCTGGCTCCACCTCCTGTGGTGCGTCTGATGACCCTGGCCCACAGTGACAAAGGAAGAAGTTGTGCACTGGCAGAATGCACCCAGAACTGGTTTGGACTAGGTACAGACACTCTCTGCCTTCAGAGACAAAGGATTTGTGGGTATAAAAAGGGGGACCCAGACCCCAGAACTTTAGTTTGGGGGTTGGCCTGCAGTGGTTGCTTAATTGCCAAAGAAAGGAGAAAAGGACTGAGTGTGCTTTCATCATCTTGAAGAAGATCTCGAAGGGCTTGAATTTCAGCTTGCCTCCTGTCTGAAGTCTCAGGGATACAAAGACTTCACCCCTTCTGCTTGCCTGCACCTGGAACTTGCTGTTCTGGCTGCTACAGAAGGAAATTGCAACACCGATGCCGGCGAGCGATGCCGTAATCTGCATCGGAGCCATGAGCGCTGATCCGACTTGCAACGTAGACCCGACGCCAGCCGCCGTGCCACATCGACGCCAGCGAGCGACATCGTAACCTGCCGTGAGCGCTGCTCCGACTTGCGACGTAGGCCCGACGCCTGCTGCTGTGCCGCATCGCCTCCGAAGCCAACATCATCGCGGAGCCGATCCTCGACGTGGGTGGTCAAGAATCCATCGACATCGTGACCTTGTACGGAACCGTGGTTTCGGCGCCATCGCGACGTCACCTCCTCTCCAGTAAGGAACAGACGCATCCCCTGCTTTGCGCAAGCATCGAGGACCCGACGCATCGCCTCCCCCGAAGCAAGGAACCGACGCCGCACAGCGCCAACGACGCCACATCTCCCCGATGCCGTGAGCTGTCTTTGTTTTCACTTTTCCAAGGTACTGTTCTTTGTGGGTCTGTTTTGACTCCAGGCCCGATGCCGCGCACCTCGCGGTCGACGCCGTACTTTGGGATTTCTTTGACCTCGACGTCGTGATAACTCCAGTTGGGGTTATCTGTTGCTGAAGACTGCGTTTAAGTGAATAACCTATTTTTAAGCTATCTCTACCATCTTGAAGTATTATTTCTGATTACAGTATTGTGGATTTTTGTCGTTTTGGTCTTGTGTTAAGTCTATATAAAGAATACTTATTTTTCTAAACCTGTGTGGTGTCCATCTGTAGTGTTTTCACTATATTACTGTATGTGTTCACAAATGCTTTACACACTGCCTCTGAGATAAGCCTGCCTGCTCGTGTCAAGCTACCAAGAGGGTGAGCAGGGGATATTTTAGGAGTGTAGCCCCTTACCCTGACTAGACGCAAGGGTCCCTATTTGGTCAAAGGTACCTACCTCTGCCAACTAGAGACCCCCAAATCTAACATTGGTGGTCAGCGGTGAGGATTTGGACTTGCATTTGTAACTCATATACACTGATTGGTGTACACTACTAGTGAGTGCAGACCAAACGCAACCACATACATTTTGGTAGGTTGTTTTTCCTGGGATTTCTATTTTTGCCAAGAACTGCCAACTTTTGACACCATGAGCAAAGCAGCATCCATCGCATCTATGGATTTAGATTTTGAGGAAGAAAAGCTAGAAACTTACACTGTGAAACAGCTGAAGTGCTTCTGCAGGAGATTTAAAGTTGCTACTCCAGGCCTCACCAAGAAGGATGAGTACCAAAAGGCGCTGGGGGCCTGGGTGGAAGCAAGAAATACCCCAGAGCATGTGGAAGAGCATGAGGAGGGGGCTGAAGAGGCAGAGGGGCAGCTAGATGGGCCATTGGGTCCAGGGGGGAGGAAAGCACCTTCCCCAGCAGGTAGCAGTGTTTCTTCCAAGGGCCTGTCCCCAGGAGAGCTGGAGGACAGGGAGAGAAGTAGGATGCATGAAATAGAGTTAACCAAGCTCAAGATCGGTGGGGAGTTGGAATTGGAAAAGAAGAAATTGGCCCTAGAGGAAAAGAGGATGCAGTTGGAGCATGAGAGAATTTTGAGGGAGTTGGAATTGAAAGCCAGGAGCTTAGAGATTACTCCCTCTGGTGGCAGCACACCGTCCATGCCTGTTGAAGCACGAGTGTATATACCTAAAGATGTGGTGAAAGCATTTTATAAAAATTATGATATTGGTCAGTGGTTCAAGGCCTATGAGGTAGCTATGTCCTCCCACCGGGTCCCTGAGAAGGATTGGGGAGTGGGGTTGTGGGGGCGGTTCCTTAGTGAGGGGCGGGATACCTTGTTAGACTTGCCCTCTGAAGTCCACAATTCTTATGTTCATATGAAAGAAGCATTGATGTCCAGGTATGGGTTGACTCCTGAACTGTATAGGCAGAGGTTTAGAAATTGCAAAAAGTTGGAGTCAAGTACTTGGGTGGAATATGTAACTTTTTTTTGCAGAGCATTGGATGGTTGGGTGAAGGGTAGCAAAGTGAATGATTTTGAAGCGCTCTTTGATTTGATTGCATGGGAGCACTTGTCAGGAATTTGTTTTCCAGAGCTACGCCAGCACCTTATTGATAGTAGGCTGACTAATCCTAGGAAGCTTGCTGAGGAGGCGGACCGCTGGATGAGCACCCAGGTCCACAAGCGTCATGTGGGATACTCCGCCAAGGTGGGCAGGGTCCCCAGCAGAGGAGTGGGGGGGACAAGGGTAAACAGAGGGAGTTCCAGAAAGGGCCCCAAAGTTATCCCCAAGGGAACCAAGAGAAAGGTTCCCAGCCTCCCCCTAAGAAGAAGGCAGGGGCCCGACAGATAAGCCTGTTCACCGGGGGCCCAAGACCTGTTTTAAGTGTGGTCAAGTGGTCACTGCTCTTATGATTCTAGATGTCCCCTGTATGGGAAAACCGCACCCATTGGTGCACCACCCCGGCAGATGGCTAGTGTAGCCCTGGGGGAGGAGATGGGTGCCCAAGGTGGGTGGGGTCCTGCAGAGATGTCCCTGGTCTCTTTAGGAGACTGTGAGATGGTCCCCAGGACCCAGCTGCCTGATAACACTAAGAAATACAGGCAGTGGGTGACCATCAATGGCCAGAGGGTGGAGGCTCTGAGAGACACCGGAGCCAGTGTGACAGCTGTCAGTTGTCGGCTGGTGTCTAAGGAGCAGGTGATCCCCCATGCGTACTTCCCTGTAGTTGCCACTGACAACTCAGAGAGCCACTGTGAGGCGGCCCAGGTTCCCTTTGAGTGGGGGGGGGGGGTCTCAGGTACTCTTCAAGTAGCTGTGAGGCCAGCCATGCCTGTTGTCTGTCTGTTGGGCAATTACTTGGAGAGCTCCCCTTGGGCTAAGTGGAGCGTGATGCACATTTGGAGATGTTGGGCTTGTCGGATTGGGCGTGTGTGACCACCCGGTCTATGGTAGCCAGTAAGGGTGTTCAAGAGGACCTGGAGCCTGAAAGAGTGGCCCAGGCACCTGCTTTAAAGAGAAGAGGCAGGGGGCGCGGGAAACCGTCCCCCGTGGTTCCCACGGTCCAGGAAGAGGCAGACCTTGAGGGGGATGCCCTGGAATCTACAGGGGAACAGGTAGCTGAACTGGGGGACCTGCCTGAGCTGACCCATTGGCAGCAGGAAGGAGGCCCCTACAGGGAAGAGTTCTGTGAGGAGCAGAACAAGTGTCCTTCTCTTGTGGGTTTGCGGCAACAGGCCATAAACCAGGCAGCAGGTGATCAGTCTGGATCACATTGGATCTACTGGGAGAATGGTATCCTGTATAGCGAGCCTAAGGTTACTGAGCCTGGGTCAGCCTGTGTGCTGGTGATACCCCAGCGCTTCAGAGCCTTCCTACTGGGTTTGGCTCATGATGTGCCTTTAGCAGGACATTTGGGGCAGGACAAGACCTTTGAAAGGCTTGTCACCCACTTTTATTGGCCCCAGATGCGCAAGTGTTCAGACACTCATTGCAGGACCTGCCAGACTTGCCAGGCAAGTGGAAAGAGTGGGAGGAAGCACAAGGCTCCTCTCCAGCCATTCCCTGTGGTCAGCACCCCCTTTGAAAAGGTGGGCATTGACATTGTGGGGCCTCTGGATCCCAAGACAGCCATGGGCAACAGGTTCATCCTGGTCTTGGTGGACCATGCCACCCGGTACCCGGAAGCCATCCCTCTCTGGACTGTGACGGCCCCCGTGGTGGGATGTGCGTTGATGGGGATTTTCTCCTGTGTGGGGTTCCCCAGAGAGGTGGTGTCAGACCATGGTACAAACTTCATTTCCAAGTATATGAAGTCCCTGTGGCAGGAGTGCAGTGTAACGTACAAGTTCACCACTCCTTACCACCCCCAAGGTAATGGGTTGGTTGAGAGATTCAACCGGACCCTTAAAGGCATGATTATGGGTCTTGAAGAACCCATGAGGCGTAAGTGGGACGTCCTCTTGCCATGCCTTCTCTTTGCTTACCAAGAGGTGCCACAGAGGTCCCTAGGGTTCAGCCCCTTTGAACTTCTCTATGGACACCCGGTAAGAGGACCTCTGAGTTTGGTAAAGGAAGGCTGGGAGAAAGCTCCCAGGAAACCACCCCAGGATGTATATAGCTACATGCTGGCCTTCAGAAACCAAACCCGGCGTTCCAGGCAACTCGCTCAGGCGAATCTGGAAGCCATCCAGGAGGAGATGAAGCGGTGGTACAATCAGAATGCCACTCTGATTGAGATTCAGCCTGGTCAGAAAGCGTGGGTCATGGCCCCAGTGGAGCCCTGCGCGCTCCAGGATAAGTGGACCGGACCATTTGAGGTGGTGGAGCGCAAGAGTGATGTCACCTACTTGGTGGACTTGCGGTCTCCTAGGAACCCTTTGCGGGTCCTGCATGTAAACCGCCTGAAGCCCCACTTGGAGAGGTCCGAAGTGGGCATGCTCCTAGCCACAGATGCTGGAATGGAAGAGGAGACTGAGCCTCTTCCTGACCTCCGGTGTGCCAAGGAGCAAGATGGGTCAGTGGAGGGTGTGAACCTCTCTAACTCCCTGACCCCTGAGCAGCCGGAGGATTGTCGCCAACTGTTGGGACAGTTTCCTGACCTGTTCTCCCTGACCCCTAGTGTCACTGATTGGTGCGTCCATGACGTGGACACTGGGGACAATCCTCCTGTGAAGCACAAAACTTACAGAGTGACTGACAGGGTGAGAGCTTGCATCAAGGAGGAGGTCTCCAAGATGTTTGCATTGGGGGTGATTGAGTCCTCTAACAGCCCTTGGGCCAGCCAAGTGGTCTTGGTCCCAAAGGCTGCCGTGCCTGGTCCCATACCCGAACTCCGGTTCTGTGTGGACTACCGAGGACTCAATTCAGTCACCAGGACTGACGCGCACCCCATCCCCAGAGCTGATGAGCTCATTGATCGGTTAGGGGCTGCCCGGTACCTCAGCACGTTTGATTTAACGTCTGGGTTCTGGCAGATTGTCTTAACTGATGGGGCAAGAGAGAGGTAAGCATTCTCCACACCAGATGGGCACTACCAATTCCGGGTTATGCCCTTTGGGATGAAGAATGCCCCTGCCACCTTTCAGAGGTTGGTCAACCAGGTGGTGGCTGGACTGGAAGATTTCAGTGCCGCCTACCTAGATGACATAGCAGTGTTCAGCACCAGTTGGGAAGAACATCTGCGCCACCTCTGGGAAGTGTTGATGGCGCTGCGGAGAGCAGGCCTCACGATCAAGGCGAGTAAGTGCCAGATCGGGCAGGGTTCCGTGGTGTACTTGGGACACCAGGTTGGGAGCGGCCAGGTGGCGCCCCTACAGCCCAAGATTGAGACCATCCTGTCTTGGGAACCCCCCAAAACCCAGACAGAGGTGAGAGCCTTTTTAGGACTCACTGGGTATTACAGGAGGTTTGTCAAGGGGTATGGCAGCGTGGTTGCCCCCTTGACAGAGCTGACTTCCAGGAAGCAGCCCAAGAAAGTGAACTGGACTGACACCTGTCAGAAAGCTTTTGATGCCCTGAAGACTGCCATGTGCACGGCGCCCGTGCTCCTGGCACCCAACTTCTCAAAAGAGTTCATTGTTCAAACAGACGCTTCAGAGCATGGTGTGGGGGCTGTTCTTTCACAGATAAATGAGGAGGGCCTAGACCAACCTGTAGCCTTCATCAGTAGGAGGTTACTTCTACGGGAACAGAGGTGGAGTGCAATTGAGCGTGAGGCATTTGCTGTGGTCTGGGCACTGAAGAAGCTGAGACCATACTTGTTTGGGACTCACTTCCGGGTTCAGACAGACCACAGGTCCCTCAGATGGTTGATGCAGATGAGGGGTGAGAATCCAAAGCTGTTGAGGTGCTCCATTTCCCTACAGGGGATGGACTACACGGTGGAACACCGCTCTGGTACAGAACACGCCAATGCTGATGGTCTGTCCAGATTTTTACGCCTTAGTGAAGAGAACTCCCCAGAGGTAGGGTAGTTCTCCCCACATTTCAGCTGGAGGGGACACGTGTTAGACCTGGCACCATTGGCGTGGGTCTCCCTTCCATTTTTTGCTGTTGCCTCCTGTGTTTTGCTATGTTTCTGCTGGTCTAGATGCTTTGGGCACTTTGCCACTGCTATTCAGTGCCAAAGTGCAAGTGCTCCCTATGGTAAATTGTTGTATGGATTAGTGATTCCATGATTATATTATTTGATTTACTTGTCAGACCCTAGTACAGTGCACCACGTGTGCCCAGGGCCTGTAAATCAAATGCAGCTGGTGGGCTTGCAGGACTGGTTGTGCCACCCACAGAAGCAGCCTGTAAAGTGTGACTCAGGCCTGCCATTGCAGAGCCTGCGTGCAGTCTAGTACTGCCATGTTGACTTGGTAAGTGCACCCACTTGCCAGTCCCTAAACCTTCCCTTTTCTACATATTAGTCACCCCTAAGGTAGGCCCAAGGGCAGGGGGCATTGTATGTAAAAGGTAGGACATGCCCTGATGTGTGTGGCATGTCCTGATAGTGAATTACCGCCAAATTTCGTTTTTCACTATTGCAAGGCTACCTGCTCCCATAGGCCAGAATGGGCAGTTTGATTATAACATCTTATAATTCTAACTGACCCAGGGAACCAGGTAGAAATTCGAGTTTAGTATGCCTGAACTCAGAATGTTAAAATACATCTTTTAGTGTGGGTGATTTTTACATTCTGTGTTTGAAAATACCACTTTTAGAAAGTAGGTATTTTCTTACCTAACCATCCAGCCTGCCTCTGCTAGGTTGTGTATTGCATGTCTGGTTTGTGAGTGACAGGGGCTGGGGTGGATCCAGGAGACAGGGTGAGTCAGCACTAGGCTGAATAGACCTAGCTGCATTGGGAGTGGTGGGAGGAGTAGCACCTGGGCCTGAATAGGGCTGTGCCTGCCTTCCACAATGCTGGCTCCACCTCCTGTAGTGCGTCTGATGACCCTGGCCCACACTGACAAAGGAAGAAGTTGTGCACTGGTAGAATGCAACCGGAACTGGTTTGGACTAGGTACAGACACTCTCTGCCTTCAGAGACAAAGGATTTTTGGGTATAAAAAGGGGGACCCAGACCCCAGAACTTTAGATCACTTCTGGGAATCAAGACGAACGTTTTCTGAGGAGAAGAACCAGGAAACTGAAGGAGGAGACTACCCCTGTGCTGCGTGCTGTTTGGGGGTTGGCCTGCAGTGGTTGCTTCATTGCCAAAGAAAGGAGAAAAGGACTGAGTGTGCTTTCATCATCTTGAAGAAGATATCCAAGGGCTTGAATTTAAGCTTGCCTCCTGTCTGAAGTCTCAGGGATACAAAGACTTCACCCCTTCTGCTTGCCTGCACCTGGAACTTGCTGTTCTGGCTGCTACAGAAGGAAATTGCAACGCCGGCGAGCGATGCCGTAATCTGCATCGGAGACTTGAGCGCTGCTCCGACTTACAACGTAGACCCGACGGCGGCCGCCCTGCCACATCGATGCCAGCGAGCGACATCGTAACCTGCCATAAGCCGTGAGCGCTGCTCCGACTTGCGACGTAGGCCCGATGCCTGCTGCTGTGCCGCATCGACTCCGAAGCAGACATCATCGCGGAGCCGATCCTCGACGTGGGTGGTCAAGAATCCATCGACATCGTGACCTTGTACAGAACCGTGGTTTTGGCGCCATCGCGGCGTCACCTCCTCTCCGGTAAGGAACAGACGCATCCCCTGCTTTGCGCAAGCATCGAGGACCCGACGCATCACCTCCCCCGAAGCAAGGAACCGACGCCGCACAGCGCCAACGACGCCGCATCTCCCCGACGCCCTGAGCTGTCTTTGTTTTCGCTTTTCCAAGGTACTGTTCTTTGTGGGTCTGTTTTGAGTCCGGGCCCGACGCCGTGCACCTCGCGGTCGGCGCCGTACTTTGGGATTTCTTTGACCTCGACGTTGTGATAACTCCAGTTGGGGTAATCTGTTGCGAAAGACTGCGTTTAAGTGAATAACCTATTTTTAAGCTATTTCTACCATCTTGAAGTATTATTTCTGATTACAGTATTGGGTATTTTTGTCGATTTGGTCTTGTGTTAAGTCTATATAAAGAATACTTATTTTTCTAAACCTGTGTGGTGTCCATCTGTAGTGTTTTCACTATATTACTGTATGTGTTCACAAATGCTTTACACACTGCCTCTGAGATAAGCCTGCCTGCTCGTGCCAAGCTACCAAGGGAGTGAGCAGGGGTTATTTTAGGAGTGCAGCCCCTTACCCTGACTAGACGCAAGGGTCCCTATTTGGTTAAAGGTATCTACCTCTGCCAACTAGAGACCCCCAAATCTAACAGTGTCCCTCTGGTGTAGCGGGCATGGACTCACGGACCTGTTGATGAATAGAACACACATTTTCAGTTAGCTGGCACAGGTAATCGATTAACAAGGGGTACTCAATATCAGAGAACTGACGAGGTCGCGGGACGCCCCAGACATTTGCCGGGCATCCAAACACGATCTTGTATGGTGACAATCCTGTCCTAGAATGTGCTGTTGTTCTTGTTGACAAAAGAGCTAATGGTAAAGCATCTGGCCACTGTAACCCAGTTGTCTCCTGAATCTTTGCCGATTTCAGTTTGAGAGTACCATTGTACTTCTCAACCAAACCTGCTGACTGTGGGTGATTTGCAGCATGAAACTTCTGCTTTATGTGCAAACCATCACAAATCAACTGAATGACCTTGGCATTAAAATGACTTCCATTATCACTCCAGATCGAATGGGGCAAGCCGAAACGAGGAAAGAACTCCTTAAGGAGTACCTTTGCAGTTGTCATGGCTGTATTATCTTTAATGGGATAAGCCTCAACCCACTTACTGAATGCACAAACAACCACCAAAACATACTTCAAATTATTGCACCTATCTAATTCTATATAGTCCATCTGGATGCCCTCAAAAGGGAAAGTGGGTGGTGCAAAATTACCGGGTAGTGTAGGAGTACCCTTCCCAGGATTGTGCATCATGCACACCATGCAGTACTTCACTAAATGTGCAGCTGTTTTTGAAATGTTATCATTCTTCCATACAGGGTCTAGCAACTTGCAAACACCCTTAGCACTAATATGGGCTGGGCCATGAGCCATTGTGACTACAGGAAGAACATATGCATCTGGCAACATCCATCTCTGCTTCCCTGACTTATCAATCCAACATCCCTCATCGTTCAACTGTGCTGTACTTTCTTGCCACATCGCTAATTCCTCTATTGTGGCCTCACTTTGTATCTCCTTCACGTTCTCAAGTGTATCCTCAAACATGGTGATTTCAGGCACCCACCTAGCGGGACCTGCTACAAACATTATTTTCATTTTAGTCCTGGCTGTTTCCTTAGTCGTCTGATCTGCAAAAGCGTTCCCCTTACCTACATCGTCAGTGACTTTCCGATGGGCACTACACTTTACTATTGCCAATTTCTTAGGGAGTGTCAAAGCAGACAAAAGCCTCAATATAAGGTGCCCATGTTGAATCTTGGCACCATGCGAAGTAAGAAACCCTCTCTCTGTCCAGAGTCGCCCGAAGTTGTGCGTGACTCCAAAGGCGTACTGACTGTCAGTATAAATATTGACAACAGTCCCTCACTCAATTGGCTAGCTCATATTAGGGCAACGAGCTCTGCAGCTTGGGCCGACTGATGGGGAACTCGTGATGTCTCAACTACCATACGCAGTGTAGTAATAGCATATGCAGCAGTTGTAGTGCCATCTGGTAATTTAAAGCAAGAGCCATCGACAGATAGTTCCCCTTGAGGGTCAGATAAGGGAACATCAGTCAAGTCTATCCGTCCTTTCATCTCTTCTTCCGTCCGGAAGAAACAATCATGTTTATCAATCTCATCATTCTCAGAAGGGAGGGGCAGTAACGTGGCTGGGTTCAGAGTGGCACATCTTTTGATTGTGATGTGTTTTGCGAACAGTGTTAATTCATAACCTGTCAGACGTGCACTGGTGAGGTGCTGTGTCTTTGTCTTATTCAAAAGGGTATCCACAGCATGGGATACCATGACTGTGAGGTCAGTATCAAGTACGAGTCCAGCTGATTGTCTTATCGAGACAGCCACGGCCGCGACCTATAAAAGCGCGTACATCTTTCTTTGTGGAACTGGCATTTGAACAATGGTACTAATACGCTCCGGGGTCAATCTCCTACCCTCCATCGACAGTAGGTGACCTAAGTAGGTGACCTCCTGTAGACAATACTGAAATTTTGAAAGGGATACTTTATGGCCATGCTGAGCTAAATGCAACAACAATTTAACTGTACTGTCTCTGCAACCTTGTTCTATATCTGAAGCGATGAGTAAGTCATCGACATACTGTAGCAATACATTACCTGTGGGGAGCGAAAAGGAATCCAACTGACCTTTCAATGCCTGACTATAGATACTCGGACTCTCTGTATAGCCTTGAGGAGCGCGACAAAACCTAAAACTTCTACCAGCTAGGGTGAACCCAAACAGATATCTGCTATCAGGATGAATAGGAATACTGAAGAAAGCATTTTTCAAATCAATGACAGAAAAGAATTTAGCAGAAGAGGGAATCATTGTCAAAAGAGTGGTGATGTCAGGAACCACCAGAAACTGGGGAATCACTATTTTATTAACTTCACGCAAGTCAATCACAAAACAATAAACATCTTCATGGTCATCAAGAGAATCTGAGGGCGTCCGCTTAAAAATGGGAAGGATAGGGCTATTACAAATATTAGCTGTTGTCTCCCCAACCACTCCCTTCTTAATCAAATCCTGCACGATTTGCAATAAGGTTCGCCCTCGTGCCTGTGGTATTTTATATTGAGGGATACAAGGTAAAATAGCACCATCCTTAACGCGTATCGAAACAGGCGATATCTGCAACAATCCCACATCTGTGTCGCCTGTTGCCCACAGAGTGGGTGATGCATCTTTAAATTCAACAGGAAGGGGCGCATCTTTGGACAGACACTGCTTAGCGCACACCACATCTGGACCCATTGTCATATAGACACCTGCTGGGGAACAATAAATTGTAGCATGCAGTTTTTTTAACAAATCCAAACCCATCAAATTCTCACCACAGTTAGATGTCAGCAAAAATGGCGAATCCACAGTGAAAGGACCGATAGTCAATGCAAGAGGTCTTGAAATGGGGCTTACAACCAGTACATGAGAAAAACCTACCGAAACATTATTATGGCCGGACAGAGCCGCCCCAGGGACCATATTTCGAGAAATAGAACTTTTTGTCACACCTGTGCCCACCAAAAATTCCTTAGTCGAACCTTGCAGTTCCGCTGTGACATAAGGCCCATGCTGGTCCACAGGTATCGGAACTGGTCTCCCACTCTGTCCCTGGCTGTCCTAGCTGTAAGACGTTCCTGTCACTTCATCCACATCATAATCAGCATGGTAGTACTGTCCATCCCGAGTGTCATCAAAGTAATTATTACCAGAACGACCCTGTGAGGCTGCCACGTTCTGAGCCCTGCCTGCCCCACCAGCTCTACGACCCCTTCCACGAGAACCTCGTCCTCTAGGGACTGCCACCTTCTGCAAAAGCACAGGACACTCGCTACGCCAATGTCCCTCCTCTTTACAATACGCACACTGATTCGGACCCAGGGGCGTAGCGTTTGGCTGCCTACTAGTGCGTGGAAGCTGTCGGGCCAAACCACCACGTCCTCTACCATTCCCTCTAAAAGCCTGTTGCAACAACACCTTTGTCTTCAAATCCTTATGCTTTTTCTCTGTCCTCTCCTTTTCCTCATTATCCCTATGCTCATAATACTGTGCCAAATTTAAAATAACAGAAGGGGAAGAGGTGGACCAGGTGCTTTCGGAAGCCTGCAATCGAGTCACAATCTCAGGAAGAAAATTAGAAACAAATCTATTAACAAACAACCGAACACCTCCCTCAACAGACAGATCCTGCCCACTGTAATCCAGGAATATATCTTCAAACCGAGTGAAAAAATGAGACACACTCATCTTTCTTTTGTCGACAAGCCGTTACCTTGTCCCAATCAACCTTCCTCGGTGGAATAAGAAAATGCATATATGTAATGATATGGCCTGGCAAAGCAAGTATCTCTGCTCTAGGCTTATCACCTGGCTTCCGTTCCTGATCCCATACTTTAATTTGGTCCCACGTACCCCCCAAGTCTGCAACATGATCTTGAGTATGCACCTGTCTCCAAATATCAACCGGAACAAGAAGACCAAAAAACATTTCAATATCAGCCAGAGTCATCACAGTGGAGGAGGCGGCTTCAGTCAATTCTTTATAATATGCAGTTGGATTCTTCCTAGGATCAGGCAAATGGGTCTTAAGAGATAAAACTTCACTCCGTTTCCACGGAGTGTAAACACATTGTTCCTGAAAAAGAGCCACTTCTCTTGCCCTTATAACATTACCGCGGCCATCTTGCACTTCTGGTAATACTTGG
The DNA here is from genome assembly GCA_963921515.1 of Calotriton arnoldi. Lineage (NCBI taxonomy): Eukaryota > Metazoa > Chordata > Amphibia > Caudata > Salamandridae > Calotriton > Calotriton arnoldi. The sequence continues at coordinate 1,226,400 of CAWUFW010002092.1, forward strand.
TGGTATATAGGATGAATCTCCCGCATCGGAAACTGAGTCACCGCCTTGGGACTGTTCTCATGCAATCTTCCCCTATAGGCTATTATTGTTGTGACATTACTGAAAACTTGTTCTGGGCTCAAATCACTAACATACACATGATCTCTAATATCAGGTAAAATTTTAGGCGCTTCTGATTCAAAACACTGCTGCCAAAGACCAATCATAGTCGCCTACATGTGCTTAAGAGCATGCTGCTGTATAAAGGGCTCGAAATCTCGCATTGTTCCCCACACATCTTCCACACTGTAAATGGGATTACAAGCCCACTGGGCAGCCTGATTAGCTATTATCCTTTTCTCTTCATCTCACACATCAAATCGTACTAATGGCCCCATACGTTCCTTAAATTTCATCCAGTCTCTATCCTCAAATCCACGTACTGGTGTCCCACTACTCAGTAATGTCGGGGGTTGAAAAAACAGAGTGGGAGTAGCAATGGAAGTAACAGGCACTAACGTCGCTGCTGGCTGCATCGCAGGTGTAAGAGTTGGCAAAAGGGACGCTGAAACAATAGGTGTGGCAGGAGTACTTACAGTCATAGTTGCCACAGACGGCGAGGACAAAGAAAGGACAGGAGGTACCGTGTCCAAAGCAGTCTGATCAACAGTAGCAGGAGCAGAAACAGCAGAGACAGAAGGAACGGGTGGCTGGGACTGTGAGGGAATAGCAGGATATATCCTCTGCAGGCATATGGAGGTGGGGGTCGAGTATCTAACAATTCTTCCACAAAAGTATCATTTTCTTCTTGGAAGACACATAAGATTTATCAATCTGTAATCAAAACCTTCTATCTTCACATTCAGTACCCTTCTCCTGCTTTTCCCTGTCATATGCTACGGCCTTCTGAGTCAATGTCTGCATTCTCCCTTCCCGGGCATCTTTCTCTGCTTTCATTCGCCTCTGTTTAGCTTCTTTTTTGCCACATTCTAAGGGAATCAAACATAGACTGTCTACTTCTTTTCTTAAACAACTGTTCTTGTAAATACTCGACCTTTTGCTCATCAAAAGTGCCCGTCAAAGGCCACTGCAATTCGGCATTGTCCCTCGTATATTTGTGCCATAGCGTACTAAACATAATAAGGCCAAGGCCATGCTTCACATACATATCAAAATTCGGAGTGCCTTCTGGAGGCGCCGGCTGACTTTCCTCGAGTCGAGCATCAGCGGAACAACAACGACAGCACAAAGAAACCAGTTTACTTATTCCAAGCATTCTCAAAAGACAACAAATTCTCTACTTATGTCTGGAAAAGTATTTGCAAACACTTTTCACCCAAAATCGGTCCTCAGACCGTACCAAATACAAACCAAAATGGTACCATATCCACAAAGAACCAAAACAAACTCACCTGATGTTTGCAGGTCAAACAAATTTATTCTTCACTGCCGACTCTTCAGACCAAACGGTCAGATCCAAGGGTTTCGCCGTTCAGGACTCCAGTTGGGATGACCACTGGGTGAGAGAGACACCGTCCGGCAGGACAGAAGGGGCAGCTGTGAGTACAGGAACTCTCTCGTGCAGGGATCCCTGATCCGTCCGTCCGACCCGACGATGGACTCTACCTCCCCACCCGTCCTCAGAAGGGGATGAGTCACTCACCCGATGGAGTCCCTGTTCGGGCGCCAACTGAAGGAAGTGACCTGATTAGGGTCATCCGTGTCACTCACAACCACCTCTCAGCCTTCCATACAAATGAAGAGTCGGTCAGACAGTAGAGAATACAAACCAATATATTTATTCAGATACACTCGAGCGGAGCCTAGCCTGCCCAGTCTCTTAGGATTGCTGCAGAGGGACTGACATCAGCAATCATGGTGATACATTATGTATGATTCAGAACCAATGAAGGCACGCTCACAATGGAATTTTCCAGGCAGATGCAGCTACACAAAGAAGTACAGAGGGATAAGTTTCGATCCTGAGGCTGGGCACACACTATCTCCTACTCAAGGTCGCTCTGTCCGTGCCCACCTCTAGACTAGTGCGAGAAGGCCTCTATCTAGTGGGAAAGGTATGTGCTAATAAGAACAGTGTATTCATAGAGAAAAAACAAGGCCCAACCTTGGAGAAACAAGACTTACCAAAAGCTGTTTTTTCAGGAAGGGAAAGATAAGTTTCGATCATGGTTCAAAATGGCGGCCAAACATAAAATGGTGCCGCGAATGCTAACTTACATAGAACAATACATAATCAACACAGCGAAAACATTTTCATTCTAACACTGGTCAGTGTTAAATAAAAACCTTTATGCATATAATGTGCACATCCTGCGTGCTACCCTCTATAGTGAGGTTCAACTTCCATTTAAAATGAAAGTTGGTGCTAGCACGGATTCGTCGGTGTCTAAATACATTTATTGATGAGTTAGATGCACAGTATACTTTGATCTTTATATACAGCTGCAAGCGTGAACCTTGGAGCCCATTATGATTGCCAATCGTATACTATAGCTGTGTTTTAATATGAAAAGGTATCCCCTGCATTTTTCTACCTTAGATTGTGTTATTTATATTTCATTCATTTTTCCCTTTTTATGTACTATTGCTGCTCAAAAGGGTCTATTTAAGTTCTCCATCTCAATTAAAACTAATGGATAATAATAACTTTCAGTTTTCAGAGATATATTAATCTGTGATTCTAAAAGTCAATTTTTTTCCCTTATTATCCCTAATCTTCCTTTTTCTGTAACTGGTCATGTTCACTGTATGCTTTTGGTATTCACTTTTATGCATATAATAATTTGCGGCAGTATGGATTAGTATTTGTTGGGCCCTAATGAAGCAACCTTGGTGTCGTGAAACATGTGTTGGCTAGTTTTCAAACCAAGAAAAAAAGAAACCAATACAACTCTTTGTTGATGAAAAATTCTTCAAGTTATTGACTGTCTCATTTATCCAGACCTCATAACCCAGTCTGTCTTTGTTAAATTCAAGCAGCGGTTAAGGGAAAACCCAGTGCCTTTGCTGTCTGACTTTAACCCCTTCGCTGCTAGGCCTTTTCCCCTCCTGTGCTAAGCCTTTTTTTGGCTATTTGGGGTAGTGCGCGCTTAGGCCCCTGTAACTTTTTGACCACATAAGGTATCCATGCCAAATTTGCGTCCTTTTTTTCTATCATCATGGGGATTGTAAAGGTACCCAGGGTTTGTGGATTCCCCTGGAGGGGACCCAGAAATTAGTCAAAATACAGCTAAATGTTGTTTTTTTTTGGAAAAATGCGAAAAAAGGGCTACAGATGAAAGCGTCGTGATTTTTCCCTGCAAATGGCATCAAAAAGGGGTTGTGGTGCTGAAATCACCATCTTCCCAGCTTTCAGGGACAAGCAGACTTTTGTCAGAAAACCAACTTTTTTTACACAGTTTTGGCATTTTTCTGGGACATAGCCTATTTTTGCTATTTTTTGTGCTTTCAACCTCCTTCCAGTTAATGGTAGAAATGGGTATGAAACCAATAATGGATCCTGGAAAGCCATACATTTCTGAAAAGTAGACAAAATTCTGAATTCAGCAAGGGGTCATTTGTGTAGATCCTTAAAGTTTTCCTTATAGAAACTAACAGTTAAATAAAGGAAAAATTGAAAATTAGTTGAAAAAAACAGCCATTTGTGTCAACGTTTTCACCTGTAACTTCTTCTAATTATGACAGCTATTTGAAGGCAATATACCGTTAAATCCGCTGGACCTTTCTGGTTGTGGGGATATATAGGACTTGTAGGTTCACCAAGAACCCGACGAACCCAGAGCCAATAATTGAGCAGCATCTTGCAATGGTTTTTTATTATGTACCGGGTATATAGCAATTATTTTGGGAAAATGTATACATGGAAAAATTGTTATGAAAGACACCTATGTATTTCTGAAATGGGAACAAAATGTAGATTTTAGAAACAGTAGATATTTGCATATTTCCGAAATTGGGAGTACCCATACTAGCATGAGAATTATAGGTCATTTTTCAAAATGACTTATTTTTTACACATTGTCTTTCATTTGGAAGGCAGAAATGCATCGAAAGTCAATAGGTAATAACAGTTGCTCTACAATTCTGTGTTACCCTAAGTCTCCCGATAAAAATGGTACCTCACTTGTGTGGGTAGCCCTTGTGCCCACAACAGGAAATGGCTCAAAATGCAACGTGGATGTACCACATTTTCACAATGAAAAATTACCCTTTTTTGCAAAGTGCCTAGGTGTAGTTTTTGAACCCTAGCTCTGCCGGCACCTAGGGAAACCTAGCAAACCTATACATTTTTGAAAACTAGACACCCAGGGGAATCCAGGATGGAGTGACTTGACTTCCTCCCACCAGGTTCTGTTACCCAGAATCCCTTGCAAACTTAAAAAATTGTCAAAAAAAACACATTTTCCCCACATTTCTGTGGTGGAAAGTTTTGGAATCTGCGTGGATCCACAAATTTCCAACCACCCCGCGTTCCCCAAAGTCTTACGAGAAAAATGGTACCTCACTTGTGTGGGTCGGCCTAGTGCCTGCGACAGGAAACGGCGCAAAACGCAACGTGGTCACACCTCAATTTCGCAGTGAAAAATGACCCTTTTTTGGCAAAGTGCCTAGCTGTAGTTTTTGAACCCTAGCTCTGCCGGAACCTAGGGAAACCTAGCAAACCTATACATTTTTGAAAACTAGACACCCAGGGGAATCCAGGATGGGGTGACTTGACTGCTTCCCACCAGGTTCTGTTACCCAGAATCCCTTGCAAACATAAAAAATTGTCAAAAAAACCACATTTTCCCCACATTTCTGTGGTGGAAAGTTCTGGAATCTGTGTGGATCCACAAATTTCCACCCACCCCGCGTTCCCCAAAGTCTTACGAGAAAAATGGTACCTCACTTGTGTGGGTCGGCCTAGTGCCTGCGACAGGAAACTGCGCAAAACGCAACGTGGTCACACCTCAATTTCGCAGTGAAAAATGACCCTTTTTTGGCAAAGTGCCTAGCTGTAGTTTTTGAACCCTATCTCTGCCGGCACCTAGGGAAACCTAGCAAACCTATACATTTTTGAAAACTAGACACCCAGGGGAATCCAGGATGGGGTGACTGGACTGCCTCCCACCAGGTTCTGTTACCCAGAATCCCTTGCAAACCTAAACAATTATCAAAAACCACATTTTCCCCACATTTCTGTGGTGGAAAGTTCTGGAATCTGCGTGGATCCACAAATTTCCACCCACCCCGCGTTCCCCAAAGTCTTCTGAGAAAAATGGTACCTCACTTGTGTGGGTCGGCCTAGTGCCCGCGACAGGAAACGGCGCAAAACGCAACGTGGTCACACCTCAATTTTGCAGTGAAAAATGACCCTTTTTTTGCAAAGTGCCTAGCTGTAGTTTTTGAACCCTACCTCTGCCGGCACCTAGGGAAACCTAGCAAACCTATACATTTTTGAAAACTAGACAACCAGGGGAATCCAGGATGGGGTGACTTGACTGCCTCCCACCAGGTTCTGTTACCCAGAATCCCTTGCAAACATAAAAAATTGTCCAAAAAACACATTTTCCCCACATTTCTGTGGTGGAAAGTTCTGGAATCTGCGTGGATCCACAAATTTCCACCCACCCCGCGTTCCCCAAAGTCTTACGAGAAAAATGGTACCTCACTTGTGTGGGTCGGCCTAGTGCCTGCGACAGGAAACGGCGCAAAACGCAACGTGGTCACACCTCAATTTCGCAGTGAAAAATGACCCTTTTTGGCAAAGTGCCTAGCTGTAGTTTTTGAACCCTACCTCTGCCGGCACCTAGGGAAACCTAGCAAACCTATACATTTTTGAAAACTAGACACCCAGGGGAATCCAGGATGGGGTGACTGGACTGCCTCCCACCAGGTTCTGTTACCCAGAATCCCTTGCAAACATAAAAAAGTGTCAAAAAACAACATTTTCCCCACATTTCTGTGGTGGAAAGTTCTGGAATCTGCGTGGATCCACAAATTTCCCCCACCCCGCGTTCCCCAAAGTCTTACGAGAAAAATGGTACCTCACTTGTGTGGGTCGGCCTAGTGCCTGCAACAGGAAACGGCGCAAAACGCAACGTGGTCACACCTCAATTTCGCAGTGAAAAATGACCCTTTTGGCAAAGTGCCTGGCTGTAGTTTTTGAACCCTAGCTCTGCCGGCATCTAGGGAAACCTAGCAAACCTATACATTTTTGAAAACTAGACACCCAGGGGAATCCAGGATGGGGTGACTGGACTGCCTCCCACCAGGTTCTGTTACCCAGAATCCCTTGCAAACATAAACAATTGTCAAAAAAACCACATTTTCCCCACACTTCTGTGGTGGAAAGTTCTGGAATCTGCGTGGATCCACAAATTTCCACCCACCCCGCGTTCCCCAAAGTCTTACGAGAAAAATGGTACCTCACTTGTGTGGGTCGGCCTAGTGCCTGCGACAGGAAACGGCGCAAAACGCAACTTGGTCACACCTCAATTTCGCAGTGAAAAATGACCCTTTTTTGCAAAGTGCCTAGCTGTAGTTTTTGAACCCTAGCTCTGCCGGCACCGAGGGAAACCTAGCACACCTATACATTTTTGAAAACTAGACACCCAGGGGAATCCAGGATGGGGTGACTTGACTGCCTCCCACCAGGTTCTGTTACCCAGAATCCCTTGCAAACATAAACAATTGTCAAAAACCACATTTTCCCCACACTTCTGTGGTGGAAAGTTCTGGAATCTGCGTGGATCCACAAATTTCCACCCACCCCGCGTTCCCCAAAGTCTTCTGAGAAAAATGGTACCTCACTTGTGTGGGTCGGCCTAGTGCCCGCGACAGGAAACGGCGCAAAACGCAACGTGGTCACACCTCAATTTTGCAGTGAAAAATGACCCTTTTTTTGCAAAGTGCCTAGCTGTAGTTTTTGAACCCTACCTCTGCCGGCACCTAGGGAAACGTAGCAAACCTATACATTTTTGAAAACTAGACAACCAGGGGAATCCAGGATGGGGTGACTTGACTGCCTCCCACCAGGTTCTGTTACCCAGAATCCCTTGCAAACATAAAAAATTGTCCAAAAAAACACATTTTCCCCACATTTCTGTGGTGGAAAGTTCTGGAATCTGCGTGGATCCACAAATTTCCACCCACCCCGCGTTCCCCAAAGTCTTCTGAGAAAAATGGTACCTCACTTGTGTGGGTCGGCCTAGTGCCCGCGACAGGAAACAGCGCAAAACGCAACGTGGTCACACCTCACTCTCGCAGTGAAAAATGACCCTTTTTTGCAAAGTGCCTAGCTGTAGTTTTTGAACCCTACCTCTGCCGGCACCTAGGGAAACCTAGCAAACCTATACATTTTTGAAAACTAGACACCCAGGGGAATCCAGGATGGGGTGACTTGACTGCTTCCCACCAGGTTCTGTTACCCAGAATCCCTTGCAAACATAAAAAATTGTCAAAAAACCACATTTTCCCCACATTTCTGTGGTGGAAAGTTCTGGAATCTGTGTGGATCCACAAATTTCCACCCACCCCGCGTTCCCCAAAGTCTTACGAGAAAAATGGTACCTCACTTGTGTGGGTCGGCCTAGTGCCTGCGACAGGAAACTGCGCAAAACGCAACGTGGTCACACCTCAATTTCGCAGTGAAAAATGACCCTTTTTTGGCAAAGTGCCTAGCTGTAGTTTTTGAACCCTATCTCTGCCGGCACCTAGGGAAACCTAGCAAACCTATACATTTTTGAAAACTAGACACCCAGGGGAATCCAGGATGGGGTGACTGGACTGCCTCCCACCAGGTTCTGTTACCCAGAATCCCTTGCAAACCTAAACAATTATCAAAAAACCACATTTTCCCCACATTTCTGTGGTGGAAAGTTCTGGAATCTGCGTGGATCCACAAATTTCCACCCACCCCGCGTTCCCAAAGTCTTCTGAGAAAAATGGTACCTCACTTGTGTGGGTCGGCCTAGTGCCCGCGACAGGAAACGGCGCAAAACGCAACGTGGTCACACCTCAATTTTGCAGTGAAAAATGACCCTTTTTTTGCAAAGTGCCTAGCTGTAGTTTTTGAACCCTACCTCTGCCGGCACCTAGGGAAACCTAGCAAACCTATACATTTTTGAAAACTAGACAACCAGGGGAATCCAGGATGGGGTGACTTGACTGCCTCCCACCAGGTTCTGTTACCCAGAATCCCTTGCAAACATAAAAAATTGTCCAAAAAACACATTTTCCCCACATTTCTGTGGTGGAAAGTTCTGGAATCTGCGTGGATCCACAAATTTCCACCCACCCCGCGTTCCCCAAAGTCTTACGAGAAAAATGGTACCTCACTTGTGTGGGTCGGCCTAGTGCCTGCGACAGGAAACGGCGCAAAACGCAACGTGGTCACACCTCAATTTCGCAGTGAAAAATGACCCTTTTTTGGCAAAGTGCCTAGCTGTAGTTTTTGAACCCTACCTCTGCCGGCACCTAGGGAAACCTAGCAAACCTATACATTTTTGAAAACTAGACACCCAGGGGAATCCAGGATGGGGTGACTGGACTGCCTCCCACCAGGTTCTGTTACCCAGAATCCCTTGCAAACATAAAAAAGTGTCAAAAAAACAACATTTTCCCCACATTTCTGTGGTGGAAAGTTCTGGAATCTGCGTGGATCCACAAATTTCCCCCCACCCCGCGTTCCCCAAAGTCTTACGAGAAAAATGGTACCTCACTTGTGTGGGTCGGCCTAGTGCCTGCAACAGGAAACGGCGCAAAACGCAACGTGGTCACACCTCAATTTCGCAGTGAAAAATGACCCTTTTTTGGCAAAGTGCCTGGCTGTAGTTTTTGAACCCTAGCTCTGCCGGCATCTAGGGAAACCTAGCAAACCTATACATTTTTGAAAACTAGACACCCAGGGGAATCCAGGATGGGGTGACTGGACTGCCTCCCACCAGGTTCTGTTACCCAGAATCCCTTGCAAACATAAACAATTGTCAAAAAAACCACATTTTCCCCACACTTCTGTGGTGGAAAGTTCTGGAATCTGCGTGGATCCACAAATTTCCACCCACCCCGCGTTCCCCAAAGTCTTACGAGAAAAATGGTACCTCACTTGTGTGGGTCGGCCTAGTGCCTGCGACAGGAAACGGCGCAAAACGCAACTTGGTCACACCTCAATTTCGCAGTGAAAAATGACCCTTTTTTTGCAAAGTGCCTAGCTGTAGTTTTTGAACCCTAGCTCTGCCGGCACCGAGGGAAACCTAGCACACCTATACATTTTTGAAAACTAGACACCCAGGGGAATCCAGGATGGGGTGACTTGACTGCCTCCCACCAGGTTCTGTTACCCAGAATCCCTTGCAAACATAAAAAATTGTCAAAAAAACCACATTTTCCCCACATTTCTGTGGTGGAAAGTTCTGGAATCTGTGTGGATCCACAAATTTCCACCCACCCCGTGTTCCCCAAAGTCTTACGAGAAAAATGGTACCTCACTTGTGTGGGTCGGCCTAGTGCCTGCGACAGGAAACGGCGCAAAACGCAACGTGGTCACACCTCAATTTCGCAGTGAAAAATGACCCTTTTTTGGCAAAGTGCCTAGCTGTAGTTTTTTAACCCTACCTCTGCCGGCACCTAGGGAAACCTAGTAAACCTATACATTTTTGAAAACTAGACACACAGGGGAATCCAGGATGGGGTGACTTGACTGCCTCCCTCCAGGTTCTGTTACCCAGAATCCCTTGCAAACATAAAAAATTGTAAAAAAAACACATTTTCCCCACATTTCTGTGGTGGAAAGTTCTGGAATCTGCGTGGATCCACAAATTTCCACCCACCCCGCGTTCCCCAAAGTCTTACGAGAAAAATGGTACCTCACTTGTGTGGGTCGGCCTAGTGCCTGCGACAGGAAACGGTGCAAAACGCAACGTGGTCACACCTCAATTTCGCAGTGAAAAATGACCCTTTTTTGGCAAAGTGCCTAGCTGTAGTTTTTTAACCCTACCTCTGCCGGCACCTAGGGAAACCTAGCAAACCTATACATTTTTGAAAACTAGACACCCAGGGGAATCCAAGATGGGGTGACTTGACTGCCTCCCACCAGGTTCTGTTACCCAGAATCCCTTGCAAACATAACAAATTGTCAAAAAACCACATTTTCCCCACATTTCTGTGGTGGAAAGTTCTGGAATCTGCGTGGATCCACAAATTTCCACCCACCCCGCGTTCCCCAAAGTATTATGAGAAAAATGGTACCTCACTTGTGTGGGTCGGCCTAGTGCCTGCAACAGGAAACGGCACAAAACGCAACGTGGTCACACCTCAATTTCGCAGTGAAAAATGACCCTTTTTTGGCAAAGTGCCTAGCTGTAGTTTTTGAACCCTAGCTCTGACGGCACCTAGGGAAACCTAGCAAACCTATACATTTTTGAAAACTAGACAACCAGGGGAATCCAGGATGGGGTGACTTGACTGCCTCCCACCAGGTTCTGTTACCCAGAATCCCTTGCAAACATAAAAAAGTGTCCAAAAAACCACATTTTCCCCACATTTCTGTGGTGGAAAGTTCTGGAATCTGCGTGGATTCACAAATTTCCACCTACCCCGCCTTCCCCAAAGTCTTACGAGAAAAATGGTACCTCACTTGTGTGGGTCGGCCTAGTGCCTGCGACAGGAAACGGCGCAAAACGCAACGTGGTCACACCTCAATTTCGCAGTGAAAAATGACCCTTTTTTGGCAAAGTGCCTAGCTGTAGTTTTTGAACCCTACCTCTGCCGGCACCTAGGGAAACCTAGCAAACCTATACATTTTTGAAAACTAGACACCCAGGGGAATCCAGGATGGGGTGACTGGACTGCCTCCCACCAGGTTCTGTTACCCAGAATCCCTTGCAAACATAAAAAATTATCAAAAAAACACATTTTCCCCACATTTCTGTGGTGGAAAGTTCTGGAATCTGCGTGGATCCACAAATTTCCCCCCACCCCGCGTTCCCCAAAGTCTTACGAGAAAAATGGTACCTCACTTGTGTGGGTCGGCCTAGTGCCTGCGACAGGAAACGGCGCAAAACGCAAAGTGGTCACACCTCAATTTCGCAGTGAAAAATGACCCTTTTTTGGCAAAGTGCCTAGCTGTAGTTTTTGAACCCTAGCTCTGCCGGCATCTAGGGAAACCTAGCAAACCTATACATTTTTTAAAACTAGACACCCAGGGGAATCCAGGATGGGGTGACTGGACTGCCTCCCACCAGGTTCTGTTACCCAGAATCCCTTGCAAACATAAAAAATTGTCCAAAAAACACATTTTCCCCACACTTCTGTGGTGGAAAGTTCTGGAATCTGCGTGGATCCACAAATTTCCACCCACCCCGCGTTCCCCAAAGTCTTACGAGAAAAATGGTACCTCACTTGTGTGGGTCAGCCTAGTGCCTGCGACAGGAAACGGCGCAAAACGCAACTTGGTCACACCTCAATTTCGCAGTGAAAAATGACCCTTTTTGGCAAAGTGCCTAGCTGTAGTTTTTAACCCTAGCTCTGACGGCACCTAGGGAAACCTAGCAAACCTATAAATTTTTGAAAACTAGACACCCAGGGGAATCCAGGATGGGGTGACTGGACTGCCTCCCACCAGGTACTGTTACCCAGAATCCCTTGCAAACCTAAAACATTGTCAAAAAAAAACATTTTCCCCACATTTCTGTGGTGGAAAGTTCTGGAATCTGCGTGGATCCACAAATTTCCTCCCACCCCGCGTTCCCCAAAGTCTTACGAGAAAAATGGTACCTCACTTGTGTGGGTCGGCCTAGTGCCTGCGACAGGAAACTGCGCAAAACGCAACGTGGTCACACCTCAATTTCGCAGTGAAAAATGACCCTTTTTTGGCAAAGTGCCTAGCTGTAGTTTTTGAACCCTAGCTCTGATGGCACCTAGGGAAACCTAGCAAACCTATACATTTTTGAAAACTAGACACCCAGGGGAATCCAGGATGGGGTGACTTGACTGCCTCCCACCAGGTTCTGTTACCCAGAATCCCTTGCAAACATAAACAATTGTCAAAAAAACCACATTTTCCCCACATTTCTGTGGTGGAAAGTTCTGGAATCTGCGTGGATCCACAAATTTCCACCCACCCCGCGTTCCCCAAAGTATTACGAGAAAAATGGTACCTCACTTGTGTGGGTCGGCCTAGTGCCTGCGACAGGAAACGGCGCAAAACGCAACGTGGTCACACCTCAATTTCGCAGTGAAAAATGACCCTTTTTTGGCAAAGTGCCTAGCTGTAGTTTGTGAACCCTAGCTCTGCCGGCACCTAGGGAAACCTACCAAACACACACATTTCTGAAAAGTAGACACCCGGGGGCTTCCATGGAGGTTTGGCTTGCGTGGATCCCCCAACGTTTCCTTACCCAGAATCCCCTGCAAACCTCAATTTTAGCTGAAAAAATCACTTTTTTCACACATTTTTGTGTGGGAAAGTGTGGCATCACTGGCCTCACACAAATTTCCTACCACCCAGCGTTCCCCCAGGTCTCCCGATAAAAATGGTGCCTCACTTGTGTGGGAGGCCCAAGTACCCGCGACAGGCAAGGGCCCACAACGTATTGAGGCGACCTCAAAATGGCCTTTCACAAAACCACCTGGTTTTGCAAGTGGGGTCACCTGGGTTTTTTGCCCCGTGCTCGGCGGCCATCTAGGGAAACCTACCAAACCCACACATTTCTGAAAAGTAGACACCCGGGGGCTTCCAGGGAGGTATGGCTTGTGTGGATCCCCCAACGTTTCCTTACCCAGAATCCCCTGCAAACCTCAATTTTAGCTGAAAAAATCACTTTTTTCACACATTTTTGTGTGGGAAAGTGTGGCATCACTGGCCTCACACAAATTTCCTACCACCCAGCGTTCCCCCAGGTCTCCCGATAAAAATGGTGCCTCACTTGTGTGGGAGGCACCATTGAACAATTCCTTAAACAATTGCACAGCAGTGTAGAAGTTATCAAGGTACAAATGGTGGCCTCTGTTAAACAGTCCTCTAGCAAGATCCCACACAATTTTCTCTGAAACTCCAAAAGTGGACGGACAACCAGGGGGTCAATAGTGGAATCCCTACCAGTGTACACACGCAAATTAAAAACATATCCTGTCCTACTCTCAATCAATCAATCAATCATGTCACTTATAAAGCGCGCTACATACCCGCGAGGGTCTCAAGGCGCTGGGGGAAGAGGGGGTGGTGCTGCTACTGATCGAAGAGCCAGGTCTTGAGGAGTCTTCTGAAGGCCAGTAGGTCTTGGGTCTGTCGGAGGTTGGTGGGGAGGGTGTTCCAGGTCTTGGCGGCGAGGTGGGAGAAGGATCTGCCGCCGGCGGTCGTTTTCCGGATGCGGGGGACTGTGGCGAGGGCGAGGCTGGTCGAGCGGAGCTGGCGGGTGGGGGTGTAGAAGCTGAGTCGTCTGTTGAGGTAGGCTGGTCCGGAGTTGTGGAGTGCTTTGTGTGCGTGGGTGAGGAGCTTGAAGGTTATCCTCTTGTTGACAGGGAGCCAGTGCAGGTCTCTCAGGTGGGGTGTGATGTGGCTGCGTCGGGGGATGTCGAGGATAAGACGTGCAGAGGCGTTCTGGATGCGTTGCAGCCGTCTCAGGAGCTTAGCCGTCGTTCCTGCGTAGAGGGCGTTTCTGTAGTCCAGCCTGCTGGTGACGAGGGCCTGGGTGACTGTTTTTCTTGTTTCGGTGGGGATCCACTTGAAGATCCTGCGGAGCATTCGGAGGATGTTGAAGCAGGATGAGGAAACGGCGTTGACCTGCTTAGTCATGGAGAGGGTGGGGTCAAGGATGACCCCTAGGTTGCGTACGTGGTCGGTGGGTGGCGGGGCTGTTCCCAGTGATGTTGGCCACCAGGAGTCGTCCCAGGCTGAAGGGGTTGGAACCAAGGATGAGGACCTCCGTCTTGTCCGAGTTCAGCTTCAGGCGGCTGGTCCTCATCCATTCGGCGACGGCCTTCATTCCTTCGTGGAGGTGGGCTTTGGCGGTGTGAGGGTCTTTGGTGAGGGAGAGGATCAGCTGGGTGTCGTCGGCGTAGGAGATGATGTTGAGGTTGTGCTGTCGGGCGACGTGGGCGAGGGGTGCCATGTAGATGTTGAACAGCGTTGGGCTGAGGGAGGAGCCTTGGGGTACGCCGCAGATGATCTTGGTAACCTTGGATCGGAAGGGGGCGAGGCGGACGGTTTGTGTTCTGCCGGAAAGGAAGGATGTGGTCCAGTCCAGGGCCTTCTCTTGGATCCCGGCGGGATCTCAGACAACATATACAGCTTAATTCCATAGCGTGCCCTCTTGCTAGGAATGTACTGCCTAAAACCAAACGGCCCTTGAACAGGACCAAAGACTCATCAATAGATATTTCTTTCCCTGGAGTATAGATCTCTGAAAATCGATCTACAAAGTGATCAAGAACAGGCCGAATCTTAAAAGACGGTCACATTCAGGGTGATCTCTGTGGCAACGCCAAACCATTATCAACAAAATGCAGCATCCGAAGCAAAAGTAAATACCGATCACGAGTCATAACTGCAGGAAATATGGCCGTTGCCATCAAGGGACTGGTAGACCAATATGAACCCATGGACGGCTTCCTTATCAAACCCATCAAAAAAGTCAAACCCAAAAACTTCTTCATCTCTTCCAGATTTGTGGGACTCCACCGGGTAGCTCTAGAATGGGGCCTAAGTCTGGCACTGTTGTCCCTCAAAAACTGTTCAGCATACAAATTAGTCTGCTCAACAATCTCACCCAAAAATACATCATCCATAAACAACTGAAAATACTGTATAGGCAAATAATGTTCACAATCCACTCTACACCCTGCATAACCACTAAAGGCAGGCAACACCGGCTGCACCATGTTTGGATCAACCCAGAGTCCAGCACTTCCAGTAGGAAGCCTAGCAGCCCCAGGCTGCAATCCAGATGCCTCTTGCACCATCGGCACAGTAGTATCCTCCTCTAAATCAGGCACTTCATCTGCACTGAGAGTACCTTCATCATCCGATGATTCCATGTGGAGAGAAAACTCACTGCCTGAATCTTCCCCTCCCTCCTCTCCCTCAGACGCACTGTCAGTCTCATAATCCTGCTCAGAGGAAGATTCAAGAAGCAAACCAACCACCTGCTGAGCAGTAATTCTACGGCTAGCCATAATGCTTACTAATAAAGGTTACTTGTCAAACAAGTCAACAACAACAAACCCTTTGTAAAAAAAAGAAATAAACAAAATGTAGCTTTATCACAAAGACCTATATACTCCAACACTATACCACTCACGTGACAGAAGCAGCTAGACTCACCACCACCTACTCTGCACAGACACAGTAAGGACCAACAATATCCCACTAAAAAAGAAGAAGAAAAAAATTACACATAAGACAATGCAAAACATCGCAAAGAATTTCATGCTCTGAACACTAACAAATATGCTGCCATTATGGCACCACTTACAAAAAAATTCATTCATGCATGACAATAATACTCATTTGGAGTACACACAACAAAAATATTTTTCTTACCAAATAAATGCAATTACGCAAAACTGCAGAACCACCACTGCCGAAACCGCAAACAGGAATCAAAAGCTTTACACTAGAATAAAAAGGAGAAAAAAACATTACAATCACATATGCAAATAATGCACCAGTCCACACACAATCCACCAGCCAAGCTAAGGGGTAGGTGGGCCTAACAGTATAAATAAAATATTCACCCCCGTAAAGGGGAACAACCCTTGCCCTTTTGGCCACTCCCCAACACAAAAATAAAAAAAACCCTGGTGTCTAGTGGCTTCTGCCCTCCTTGGGGGCAGATGGGCCTAAAAACATACTGCTATTCTGCCACCCAAGGGGTCACTCTCCACAAATAAAAGCCTGGTGGACTAGTGGGAAGATACCTTTATCTTCCGCACACGATCTCTCACTACTCAACTCTACTCTCAACTCTATTCACAACTGCATGTTAGCTCACCAACTCATTCTGAATCCCGCCAAAACTGAATTCCTCCTCCTCTCTACCTCTCTCTCACCTCCTCCTGTTCAATCTTGGATGGATCAGCTGAACCTACTCAACAACAAACCCATCATTGTTGACAGCGCTAAATCCCTAGGTGTCATTCTTGACAAAAGACTCAACCTAATCTCCCACATCAACGCTATTGCTAAGAACGCACGTTACCAGTTGCGCCTTCTATGGGGGATCCGTCGGTTCTTCCCGGAGAAAGACTTAAAAACCTTGGTACAATCTCTGGTTCTCTCAAGACTGGATTATTGCAATTCTCTTCTGACGGGCCTACCCAAATCCCACCTCTCCCCTCTCAAATCCATCCTCCATTCAGCAGCTCGCCTCATTTCAGGGTCTAAACGAAGCGACCACGTCACTCCTATCCTCTCTTCGATGGCTTCCGATCGAGGCAAGATCGATTTACAAAACTGCCTGCATCACACACAAAGCCTTACACACCTCCTCCCCTCGTTACCTGGCAAATAAATTGAAATTGTCTCTCTCTCTCTCTCTCTCCCTCTCCCTCCCTCCCTCCCGCATGCCTAGTGGGCATTCCTGCTGCACGATCACATGATCGTGCAGCAGGAATGCACAAAAGAGGCATCGGGGGAAAGGAAAACCCTTTCCTTTCCCTCGATGCCTCTTTGATACAAACCCTCCCCTCCCCGAGCCAAACCTCACCTGATTTCCCGACGCGCTGGAAGCAAATGGCTTCCAGCGCGTCGGGAAGAAAGGGAAACCCTCAATGATGTCAGCGCGCCTCACGCGCTGACGTCATTGATGGGGCGGGGGAGGCAGGGGAAGCCCTTCCCTGCCTCCCCCAAAAAAACTAACGATCGGATTCCCACGGGGAGCGCCAGCGCTTCCCCGTGGGTGGTCTTATGACGAGCTGGACTCGTCATGAGCACACGAGCACTGTGTGCCATGACGAGTCCAGCTCGTCATAAGCACCGAAGGGATAAAGGGTCAGAGCAGGATCTCAGCGGCAGACGAGGAGAAGGAACCTCCTGGTCACAGGAACTACACGAGCATTGCGCTCGAGAAATTCAAGGATTCAAAGACCTCCATCAAGGATTACAGCTAACTTTTCAGGGTGTAAATGGAGAGAAGCCACATCTGCTTAATCCACGCTCACGAATTCTACACGAGAATTGCGCTCGAGAAAATGAAGGATGCAAAGACCTCCATCAAGGATTACAGCTAACTTTTCACGTTGGAAATGGAGAGAAGGCACATCTGCTTAACCACGCTCACGAATTCTGCACACCTGCTCTGCATATTTATCCAAGAAGATGCCACCGTTTTGTGCAATACTTCTACTCAACTGTAGTACTGTCTACTGGCTAATCAGTAAGTGTTACCTCGTTGGGTAAATGTATAGTGCCTTTCCTACACTACAGCTGCGTAAAGGACCAGAAGAATTGTCTCCAGTGACCTGTGTGTCTGTAATTTTGCCACCGCGCCGAAAGCGCCGGGAACCTTTGATTAAGCTGTCCATCATAGTGGGGAAAGGGCGGGCAGACGTTGCATACCGCTAGTGTATGTGTGGCGGGGCCAAACGGGCGGGGCTTCTAGGCCCGTTCACATGCCTCTTGTTTATAAAGGGTCAGAGCACGATCTCAGCGGCAGACGAGGAGAAGGAACCTCCTGGTCACAGGAACTACACGAGCATTGCGCTCGAGAAATTCAAGGATGCAAAGACCTCCATCAAGGATTACAGCTAACTTTTCAGGGTGTAAATGGAGAGAAGCCACATCTGCTTAACCACGCTCATGAATTCTACACGAGAATTGCGCTCGAGAAAATGAAGGATGCAAAGACCTCCATCAAGGATTACAGCTAACTTTTCACGTTGGAAATGGAGAGAAGGCACATCTGCTTAACCACGCTCACGAATTCTGCACACCTGCCCTGCATATTTATCCAAGAAGATGCCACCGTTTTGTGCAATACCTCTACTCAACTGTAGTACTGTCTACTGGCTAATCAGTAAGTGTTACCTCGTTGGGTAAATGTATAGTGCCTTTCCTACACTACAGCTGCGTAAAGGACCAGAAGAATTGTCTCCAGTGACCTGTGTGTCTGTAATTTTGCCACCGCGCCGAAAGCGCCGGGAACCTTTGATTAAGCTGTCCATCATAGTGGGGAAAGGGCGGGCAGACGTTGCATAACGCTAGTGTATGTGTGGCGGGGCCAAACGGGCGGGGCTTCTAGGCCCGTTCACATGCCTCTTGTTTATAAAGGGTCAGAGCACGATCTCAGCGGCAGACGAGGAGAAGGAACCTCCTGGTCACAGGAACTACACGAGCATTGCGCTCGAGAAATTCAAGGATGCAAAGACCTCCATCAAGGATTACAGCTAACTTTTCAGGGTGTAAATGGAGAGAAGCCACATCTGCTTAACCACGCTCACGAATTCTACACGAGAATTGCGCTCGAGAAAATGAAGGATGCAAAGACCTCCATCAAGGATTACAGCTAACTTTTCACGTTGGAAATGGAGAGAAGGCACATCGGGCGGGGCTTCTAGGCCCGTTCACATGCCTCTTGCCCTCCCTCCCTCCCTCGTGCCTAGTGGGCATTCCTGCTGCACGATCACATGATCGTGCAGCAGGAATGCACAAAAGAGGCATCGGGGGAAAGGAAAACCCTTTCCTTTCCCTCGATGCCTCTTTTGATACAAACCCCCCTCCCCGAGCCAAACCTCACCTGATTTCCCGACGCGCTGGAAGCAAATGGCTTCCAGCGCGTCAGGGAAGAAAGAAAACCCTCAATGATGCCAGCGCGCCGCGCGGTGACGTCATTGATGGGGAGGGCGGGGGCGGGGGAGGCAGGGGAAGCCCTTCCCCTGCCTCCCCAAAAAAAAAACTAAAGATCGGATTCCCACGGGGAGCGCCAGCGCTTCCCCGTGGGTGGTCTTATGACGAGCTGGACTCGTCATGAGCACACGAGCACTGTGTGCCATGACGAGTCCAGCTCGTCATAAGCACCGAAGGGGTTAAGTAACTCTGGTTTCCTCTCTTTTTCTTAGATTAAAATCCATGGATGGCTGAATTAGTCTTTCATCCTACTGAAGGCAATTAACTGTGTTATATTGGGTAATACTTAGCAATACAAGTATCAATATCCATTTTTTCCTGGTTTCCTATGCATGTAGTCTCTTTCTGGCAGGAGAGGGGCAAATGAGAGGAAATTCTGTGTGAGGTGGGTGTCTACTTTTTTGGACGGGCACATTTGTGCCTGAGGCTGGGTCTGTTCAGCCTGTTTGCAGGTTGGCTCTGACAAGGAGAACCTGAACATATAGGATCAGCCACAATTTAATTATTATACTCTTATAAGACTCACAAGGCATATGGGGTTATTTGCGGGCATATATATTTGAGCTTTTGAGCCTATGTGTATTGCTATTATGACTGGTCCCAGGAAAGGATAGTTGTGGTTAGCACAATATGGTGGTGCCTTGACATTGGAATCTGTGCCTGAGAATGAAGCTATGCTTCATGTATGTATGTATGTATGTATGTATGATGGCGGTAGATCACCTATGATGGCTGCATTTTTGTTTTTTTGTGGCTGCATCCTAATAGTATTATGTCAGCAGTATAATTATTTTTAAAATTGGGAACTGAAATTCACTTTTATCTACGCTATCTTTTAAAAAAATTATTACTTATTGTATGATTTTTCACTACATATTATCACTTTCTGTAAAGACACCATCGTCAATGATCAAATTACATCACTTCCTGTGATGACACAAGGATCAAAGGTTCTATGATATCACTTGCTGTGATGTGTTTTAGATCAAAGGGCATGTGATGTCACTTCCACTACCCCTGGCACTTTGATGAATCAACATCAGTGGGGAAGAAACCAGTGATCTGATGGTCTTTTTAATTATTACTTATTGTATGATTTTTCACTACATAATTTCACTTTCTGTAAAGACACCATCGTCAATGATCAAATTACATCACTTCCTGCGATGACACAAGGATCAAAGGTTCTATAATATCACATGCTGTGATGTGTTTGAGGTCAAAGGGCATGTGATGTCACTTCCACTACCCCTGGCACTTTGATGAATCAACATCAGTGGTCAAGAAACCAGTGATCTGATGGACTACGTTCTTTTGAGCACACTCTGTCCCAGCTTGAGTTAGCTCTGTCTTGACTCTTCCCACAGAAGCTTCTGTGGCACAATCTAGTGGTTAGAGCCGCCCAGCCGAAGCTCTGTCATGCATATTACCTCCTGTAGTCCTCTTGTGTCTGTGGCTCCTGTAGCTCCTGAGCTTCCAAGCACAGACTCCGTTCTGTGTGCTCTTGAACAGGGCACCTGGGCCTGTATTACTAAAAGGGCGCACTTTCTCTGTTTGCGCCGTGGCACACCTTTAAGCAGGTGCACCTGGTGCAAACAGGGAAAATGCACTATTATGTAGAATGCACTGCCCTCAGGGCAGCTGCAAACTCTTGCTTCCCCAAGGGCAGCACATTCAAGAGAAATACTGAGTAGTTGTTTAATAGCTTCTATGTGTTTCTCTGTTCGGGGAGACGACCCGCCTGTACTTTCAAAAGGGATTCGAGATCCCCTTGCAGCCGAGTGCAGTGAGTGAATGCACCCACCTGCAGGGGAAGTCTGAGGGGTTCATGGGACCCCTTTTCATGCCTTGAGAGGGCTGCCCTGAGGGGGCGCATTGACAGAGCGCCACCATTTTGAGGCTCACTTTCGGTGCGCCTCCTAAGGGCATGTTTGCTTCTGCTCCCAGGTCAGTAACACAGCATGGGAGCAAAAGCAAAGTGATTCCCTCATTTTCAAGGGGCCACGCCCCTAGCAAATGAGAGAACGCCCTCTTGATAGCGCTGGTGCTACATGTGCGCCAGCGCTATCTGTATTACAGAAGGGGCAGCACAAGCGTCTGTGGCCCCTTCTGTAATACCAAAGTACGGCCCCCGGTGTGCACAGGGCTCAGGACAACTCCAGAGACTCCTGCCTGAGTGTTCCATCTCCTGCTCCCAAATATCTTTGGGAATGGAGGCCAAATGCTTTTCTGTTGAGGGGATAGATGAGTCAGTCTCAAGCATGACCACGTACACGATGTTTTGATGGAGAAAGGAAAGCAGAGCCATTGTTTGCTCGGCTAGTCACATATTTCTTGTTCGAATTTGGTACAGCAGGCACGACCCAAGCTAACACGCTCTTTTCAGGTGGGGGGTGGGGAGTTCATCTGAAGAAGCAGCGCCAAGGCCAGCTCAGTCTTGGCTGGAGGAGCATTTCTTAGGCTGTCCGTGTTTATCTTTTCTTGTGGATGAGGGAAGGACAAGGAGTTGAAGGAGGCGCTACCCAGGTGGTGCCAGCTGCAACCAGCAGGGCAGGCGGAGGCAATGTAGGCTCCCCTGCACTGTGTATGCTCAAAGGGCGCACAGATGAATCTGCACATTTATAAAAGTAGATGGATGTGTGTAAATGATGGGTTTGACTCCTAGATGTGTGCTGTGCCTAACTGGGGCAAATGTGAACAGGCAAGGTTGTCTGTAAGTAACTGGGCCAAGTGCATACACGGTATGCATTGTGTACTTAATTATAGGTATGTGATTCTAGTATCAGCACGTGCAGCTATAACTGGACATTTGGGTATTGGCATGGGAAATTGTACCTGTCTCAGGAAAATTAGAACCTGGAATGACAATGTTTAAGTGCATCACACACTTCAAAATAAGAACCCATGAAGAGGAGGAGGTTTAGATAGTTTTATAAAGTGCGCAATTACCCGAGGGTGTCTTAGCGCTGAGATTGGACAGCAGAACCACCCGTCAAACTGAAAAAACGACTATTCTGACAGCAACTTAACTCACAGCTTCAGTACAAAACCAAGTCTTCATCTGCTTCCTAAATTGCAGCAGGGTAGGTTGGAGGCATAGAGTTGTAGGCAATGAGTTCCATAGTTTCCCTGCACAGATAGAGAACGTTCTTCCTCCTCATCTTGCTTTGTTTATTCTAGGGATAGTGACCATTCATGCTGGGCTAGATCTAAGATTCCTACTAGGAATATATCAGGAGAACCTGTTACTGAAAGTAAATTGGATGGCGGGCCTTATGGACCAGGCACAGTGCCTTGTAGAAGATCCCTTTTTTCACTGGTAGCCAGTGCAGTCCATACAGTGATTGAGATTTGGGTGCAAACTTGGGAATTTTTAACAGCAATCGTGATGCTGCATTCTGCAGAGACTGCCGTTTCTTTACCAAGTGTTTATGAGTGCCCAAATACAGCGCATTGCAGTAATCCATCTTCGAAAAGATGAGAGCTATCATCACTGTCTTTTGCAGATCAAAGGGAATAAACGGAAAGATTTTTTTTTAGGACCTTCAGCATGAAGAAACCTGAGGAAGTAATCAAATGTATTTGTTCTGAGAAACATAGGGGCTCATTACAATGGAGGTCGGAAAAGCCTTCCGACCGCCGTGGTGTTGGAAAAAACCCGCCCGCCAGGTCCGTGGAATATCCGACGGTCCCATTACGATACATGGACCAAAAACTCCGTCCTCGGCGGTCAGATTTTGAAAAACTCCGTCCTCCACGGTCGGAAAGCCTGAAACTCCAACCGAGGTGGACGGAAAAGCATTTTTCCAATAACCAAATGCCGATTCCCCAGCGGCATGACCGCTGAGGAAATGGTCCTGGCGCAACGAACTCTGCGTTCGACCGCCACGGTCCTGCTAAGCCAATATAAAAAAATGGCCATAGCAAAGTCACCAATGTAAAACACAGCTGATGGTCATTCCTACCCACATTGCAGAGTATAAAACACACTTCTTCCCTGACCAGCATCCGTTGCAAAAAGACAGCATTGAAGGCCAACACAACTGGCTAGGAGAGGAGACATATCACACTGCACACCATCACACCCACCTATCTCCACACACCAACCCTTCTCAACCACACATCTGACACACCTTTTACACCTTCACCACCACATTCTGATTTTCACTAGTATCCCTTTTTCACACCATTCACCATGTCACAAAAAAATGCCCACATTTTCTGACAATGACTTGTCAGTGATGGAAGAAGAGATCATTAGAGTTGAACCACATTTGTTTGGAACCCTAGTCCAACAGACCCCACTTACCAAGAAGAATCAAATGTGGGACAGGATAGTTAACAAAGTCAATGCAGTAGGTTCCACCTTGCACACAAAGGAGAACATCAGGAAGAGGTGGCATGACCTCAAGGCCCGGGCTTTTACCCGAGGCTGCTCAGAGGACTGGCGGGGGCCCTCCTGTTCCCCTACTAACATTCACAGAATGGGAGGAGAAGGTGCTTGCCATCCTGCATCCAGAGAGTTTCACAGGAATAGCTGGGGGAGTGGAGACTGGTAAGTACCAACTACAAAACTGCCACCACACTGCCATGTACTGTTTGGCACAATCATTGAAATGGACTATCACGTCCAATGCTCACAAATGTAGTACCCACTGCTCCAACCCCATTCCTCACTTGGCAGCCATTACACTCCTCTGCTTCTCCTTACAGGTAGGTAGCCATCTTACTAGTGTGGTGTTGGGACAGGAGAACACCACTACATCTCCCACCGGGCCTTCTTGACTCACCCCCAAACAGCATGGAACACTCCTCCCGCCCCAGAGCCATGTGGTAGCAATTTCATTCCTCAGTACCTCCTTACAGGTAGTTAGCTATCTTACTAGGGGGTGGGTTCGGACAGGAGAACACCACTACAACTCCCATCAGGCCCTCTTTCCTCACCACTGAATAGGATGCAACACTGCTCTCACCCCATTCCTCACTTGGCAGCCATTTCACTCCTCTGCTTCTCCTTACAGGTAGGTAGCCATATTACTAGGGGGTGGGTGGGGACAGGAGAACACCACTACAACTCCCACCAAGGCCTATTGCCTCACCACTGAACAGGATGTAACACTGCTCTCACCCCATTCCACACTTGGGCAGCCATTTCACTACTCTGCTTCTCCTTACAGGTAGGTAGCCATCTTACTAGGGGGTGTTGGGACAGGAGAACACCACTACAACTCCCACCAGGCTTTCCTGCCTCACCCCTGTAGAGCATGTAACACCCCTCCCACCCCAGAGACATCTGGCAGCCATTTCACTCCTCTGCTTCACCTCACAGGTAGGTAACATCTTCTTTTCACTTGCCTCACTTCCAAACAGCACGTAACACTGCTCTCACCACATTCCTCTCTTGGCAGCCATGTGTACACTGCTCCATATGTCACATCAACTGCACACATAGCTATGCTCAAGCACATGTCTGATACTCACACTTTCAATCACCAAGGCTCCAGGAACGAAATGTTGAGACATATCACAATATGTGCACAATGATATGTGCAAACATTAAGGATGGAAAGCATGAAGGTGATATGGCCACAATACATGCGTGGACACATATTCAAAGAACACAGCACATATGATGAGCACTGCTAAATGGATGTTAGACTTGGCATCTTTTGGCGTGTTTCCCCTGACTTTTTGCTTTCTGACCTCCCGGTTTTGACTCTGTTTTTGCTGGTGTAATGATTCTGCGCACTTTCCTCACTGCGGTCCAGTGGGAAAGTGCAAGTGCTCCTGTATAAGATGTGTTATGGATTGGTGTTTCCATGATTGGCCTATTTGGTTTATGTGTCAGTCCCTTGTAAAGTACACTGCGAGTGCCAGGGCCTATAGACCAAATGCTGTTGGTGGGCTGCAGCACTGGATTGTGCCACCCACGCAAACAGCCCGTAAAGTGTAACTCGGGCCTGCCATCGCAGAGCCTGTGCGCAGCCTGAGGCTGCCATGTCGACTTGGCAAGTGCACACACTTGCAAGTCCCTAAACCTTCCCTTTGCTACATGTTAGTCACCCCTAAGGTAGGCCCAAGGTACCCCTGTGGGCAGGGTGCGTTGTACGCGAAAGGTAGGACATGCCCGGGTGTGTGCGGCATGTCCTGATAGTGAATTACAGCCTAGTTCGTTTTTCACTATTGCAAGGCTACCTGTTCCCCTAGGCCAGAACGGGCAGTTTTGATTATTACAGCTTATAATCCTAACTGACCCCGGGAACATGGTAGAAATTCGAGTTTAGTATGCCTGGACTCAGAATGATAAAATGCAGCTTTTAGTAAGGTTGGTTTTAACATTCTGTGTTTGAAAATACCACTTTTAGAAAGTAGGTATTTTCTTGTCTAACCATCCAAGCCTGCCTCTGCGAGATTGTGTATTCCGTGTCGGGAATGTGAGTGACAGGGGCTGGGGGATGCCAGGAGACAGGGTGAGTCAGCGCAGGGCTGAATAGCCAGATCGACCTGTAGATGGGTGGGAGGGGTCGCACCTGGGCCCTGAATAGGACAGTGCCTTCCCTCCACAATGCTGGCTCCACTTCCTGTGGTGCGTCTGATGTCCCTGGCCTACTCACTGAAAGAAGGGACGGAGACTTGTCAACAAAGTGCTCCAGAACTGGTTTGGACTAGGCGAAGGCCTCTCTGCCTTCAGAGAACAAAGGAATTTGGGATATAAATATTGGGGCCCTGACCCCATGAATTTAGATCTCGCTGGAATCAAGGAACCTGCCAAGACGAAGAGCTGGAAGAGCTGCCAGGAGGAGTACTGCCCCTTTGCTGTGTTGTTGCTTTGTTGGGTTGGCCTGCAGTTGCTGCTTCTGTCTTGGGCAGTGAAAGGACTGGACTGAACTTTCTACGAACTTGTGCTGAGTATCTCCAAGGGCCAGGAACCGAGCTGGCCTCCTGTTAAGAAGTCTCAGGGACTACAAAGACTTCACAAGCCTCTGGGTACCGCTTCTGGAACGCTGTTTCAGTTGCCACAGGGGAAGGGAACCGCAACCGACTCCGTCAACCGAATCCATCCCTGGCCGGTGACCTGTTTGCACCGCAGACCGCATCGCCCCGCTTCGCATCGCAACCCTGGTCTCACCGTGGGCGACGTCCGACGCCGCCAACATCGAGCCGCTGCTTGCACCGTGACCTGTGGGCACCGCAGTTCGCATCGCATCGCTTCACTGGGCCAGCCGGACCAGACCGACACTGTCGCTGCAACTGGCTCAAGAGTCGAGACCGCACCGCATTTGGGGCACCGCCGCACGTCTGCGACGCACCGCTCCGACTCGCACCGCTGTCCGACGCCAGCTCCCGCACTCCGGCTAGGTCGCCTGCATCGCAACCTGTCAGCACCGCATCGAGCATCGTCTCGCCCTGCATCGCACGCCTTGGACTCACCGACTCCGCCTGCACGACGCTCATCGAGCCGCTGCCTGCACCGCATCGAGGGACACCGCACCTTGCATCGCTCCGTCTTGCACCGCAACCGCGATGAACGCCGACCGGCTCGTACACTCCGCACCAGCCACAACGAGAAAGGTACTGTAACCGAGTCTGTTCACGACTCTGCTGGCCCGTATCGACGCGGTCGGCTGGAACTGTTAGACTCTGTGGTTTTCAGCATCGCGGTAGGCTCGGACGGAGCTACCGACTCGTACGAACTTTGCTTTTGTGCTATTCCTGCAAAGAAGAAGTTAACGTATCAAGTATTCATTCGTAAAGTATAGTATTGTGGATTTTTGTCGTAATTGGTCTTGTCTTGAGTATATAAAATATTGGTTATTTTTCTAAACTGGTGTGGTGTCCGTTTGTAGTGCTTACACTGTATTACTGTTGGTTATGTGCAAATGCTTTACACACTGCCTCTGAATTAAGCCTGACTGCTCGTGCCAAGCTACCACGAGGGTGAGCAGGGGTTACTTCACGAGTGTAACAACCCTTACCCTGACTAGGAAGAAGGGTCCCTACTTGGACAAAGGTGCAAGCCCTTGCCAACTAGAGATCCCATTTCTAACATTGGTTGTCAGCGGTGAGGATAGGACTTGTGTTTGCACTTGACTTACAGTGATTGGTGTGCACTACTACCATATCGCAGACCATTACGTACCACATACTGGTTCTTTTTCTTTGGCCTATTTTTGATCTTGCCAGTTTCAACTCACGACTTTTGTCATGCCTGAATCAATTGCATCATCCGTTGCATCTCTGGAAGTTATCTTTGAGGAGGACAGGTTGGAGTCCTACGCCGTAAAGGAGTTACGAGCGATTTGTAAAAACCTGAAAGTCCAAATTAAAGGCCTCACAAGGAAGGAGGAGCTACAGAAGGCGCTGAGGGCCTGGGTAGCAGCCAGACATGCCAATGGGCAGCCTGGTGATCTCAGTGAGGAGGCGGAGGAGCCTATTTCCAGGGTGGATGTGCTTTTGGGTAGAGGGGAACCCGCCAGGTCGGGCAGCAGCAGTCTGTCCCCAGAGGAGCTGGAGGACAGGCGGGAGGCAAGGCAGTTCGAGCTGCAGAAGCTCAGGCTGGAGAGTGAGCGGGAGGAGAAGAGATTGGCCATAGAGGAGAGGAAGATGCTCTTAGAGCATGAGAGAGAACTGAAGGAGCTAGAACTTAGGAGTAAGTCAGGCTCAGATGGTGGCAGCAATTCGTCCAGAAAGGCAGACGGGATTGTGCACATTCCCAAGAACGTAGGCAAGGAGTTCAAGAAGGGGGATGACATACAAAGGTGGTTCCAGGGTTATGAGGCAGCCATACACATGAATGGGGTCCCTGAGGAGAATTGGGGAGCAGGATTGTGGCCACTTTTCCCGGAAGAAGCAAGGGATGCTCTGATAGCTTTGGGTAAGGGGTATCACCTCACCTATGCTGACATGAAGGATGCCCTTCTCACGAAGTATGGTCTTACTCCTGAAAAGTACAGGGATCAGTTCAGGTCCAGTAAGAAGTCTGATGTCAACACTTGGTTGGAATGTGTGGATGTGTTCTGCAGGTCTCTGGATGGTTGGGTGAAGGGCAGTAGTGTAACAGATTTTCAGGGGCTCTACAACTTGATTGCATGGGAGCACTTGTCTAGTCTATGTTTTGCAGATCTGCGCCAGCACCTAGTTGATAGTAAGCTAACTGACCCCAGGAAGCTTGCTATGGAAGCGGACCGCTGGGTGAGTACCAGGGTCCACAAGAAAGCGTTTGGGGGAGACTCAGCCAAAGGTGGGCAGGGTCCCCAGCAGAAAGGTGGGGGGACAAGGGTAAAGCACAGGAGTTCTCTAAAGGGCCCCAAACTAGTACCCAGGGTAAAGGTTCCCAGCCCCCGGTGATAAGAAGAAAGGGGTCTCTACAGGGAAGCCTGTTGAGACCGGCCCCCGCAAGTGTTATGCATGTGACCAGGTAGGTCACTTTAAGGGGGACCCCAAGTGCCCGAAGGGGACACAGCCACCCACCGGTGGACAGTCCAAAGTGTTGGCTAGTGTAGCGCTTGGGGAGGAGGGGTGCCCACAGGAGGGTGGGGATCCCGCAGAAATGACCCTTGTCTCACTCGGGGACAGTGAGATGGTCCCAGGAAACCAGGTGCCCCCTAACACAAAGAAATATAGCACCTGGGTGACCATTAATGGGAACAGGGTAGAGGCTCTCAGAGATACTGGAGCCAGTGTGACCTCAGTCCGGTGTCACCTGGTGTCTGAGAAGCAAGTAGTCCCAGGAGCATTCCACCAAGTAGTTGCTGTCGACAACTCTGAGCGCCAGTGTATGGTGGCGCAGGTTCCCTTTGAATGGGGGGTCTCAGGTCCCTTAAGGGTGGTTGTGAGCCCTACCATGCCTGTCGATTGTCTGCTAGGAAACGACCTGGAGCAGTCCTCATGGAAGGAGGTTGAGCTCAGGTCTCACTTGGAGATGCTTGGGTTGCCAGAGTGGGCATGCGTGTCTACTCGGTCAATGGCAGCCAGAGAGGGTGATCAAAAGGACTTGGAGCCTGAAACAGTGGCCCAAGTCCCTGCCAAGAGGAAGGGCAGGGGGCGCGGGAAACCGGCCCCCGAAGTTCCCACGGACCGGGAGGAGGCGGACCTCGAGGGGGACGCCCCGGTGCCTACAGGGGAGCAAGTAGCCGAACTGGGAGACATCTCTGAGCTGACCCATTGGCAGCAAGAAGGGGGTCCCACCAGGGAGGAGTTCTGCAGGGAGCAGAACGAGTGCCCTACTCTGGAGGGTCTGCGGCGGCAGGCTGCAGACCAGGCAGCTGGTAATCAGTCCGGGTCACATCTGATCTACTGGGAGAGTGGTCTCCTATACAGTGAGCCTAAGGTTGCTGAGCCTGGGTCAGCCCGTGTGCTGGTGGTACCCCAGCGCTTCAGGACCTTCCTACTGGGTCTGGCTCATGACGTGCCTTTGGCAGGACATTTGGGGCAGGACAAGACCTTTGACAGGCTTGTCACCCACTTCTTTTGGCCCCAAATGCGAAGGCAGTCAGATGCACACTGCAGGTCTTGCCAAACTTGCCAGGCAAGTGGTAAGAGTGGGAGGAAGGTCAAAGCTCCTCTCCAACCTTTTCCGGTTGTTGGAACACCCTTTGAAAGGGTAGGGATGGATATTGTGGGGCCACTGGATCCCAAGACAGCCATGGGCAACAGGTACATCCTGGTCTTGGTGGACCATGCCACCCGGTACCCGGAGGCAATCCCTCTCAGGACAACGACGGCGCCAGTGGTGGGCCGGGCGTTAATGGGGATCTTTTCCCGTGTGGGATTCCCCAGAGAGGTGGTTTCTGATAGGGGACCAATTTCATATCGAAGTATATGACATCCCTGTGGAAGGAGTGTGGGGTAACCTACAAGTTCACCACTCCTTACCACCCACAAGGAAACGGTCTGGTGGAGAGATTCAACCAGACCTTGAAAGGCATGATCAAGGGTCTAACAGAACCCATGAGGCGTAAGTGGGACGTCCTCTTGCCATGCCTACTCTTTGCATACAGGGAGGTGCCTCAGAAGTCTCTTGGGTACAGCCCCTTTGAGCTCCTGTATGGCCACCCTGTCAGAGGACCTCTGAGTTTGGTTAAGGAAGGCTGGGAGGCAGCTCCCAGGAAAACTCCCCAGGATGTATTTAGCTACATGCTGGCCTTTAGAAACCAAACTGCCCGCTTCAGGAAACTCGCTCAGGCGAACCTAGAAGCAAGCCAGGAAGAAATGAAGAGATGGTATGACCAGAACGCCACTCTGGTCGAATTTCAACCTGGACAAAAAGTGTGGGTCATGGCCCCAGTAGCACCTTGTGCCTTGCAGGACAAGTGGACTGGGCCATATGAGGTAAAGGAGCGCAAAAGTGACGTCACCTACCTGGTGGATTTGCAGGCTCCAAGGAACCCTTTGAGGGTCCTTCACGTGAACCGCCTCAAGCCCCACTTCGAGAGGTCCGAAGTGAGTATGCTCTTGGCGACAGATGATGGGGTGGAAGAGGAGAGCGAGCCTCTCCCTGACCTCCTGTCTACCAAGGAGCATGATGGGTCCGTAGAGGGTGTGATCCTCTCCCCTACTCTGACTCAGGAGCAGCAGGGGGGCTGTCGCCAGTTGTTGGGACAGTTCGCCCCGCTGTTCTCTCTGACCCCCGGTGTTACTCACTGGTGTACCCATGACGTGGACACCGCTGACAGCCATCCTGTGAAGCACAAGATTTACAGGTTGACTGACCGGGTCAGAGCCAGCATCAAGGAGGAGGTCTCTAAGATGTTGGCGTTAGGGGTGATTGAGCCCTCCCACAGTCCTTGGGCCAGCCCAGTGGTATTGGTCCCAAAGGCTGCGGCGCCCGGTGCCACTCCAGAACTCCGGTTTTGTGTGGACTACCGTGGGCTCAATGCCGTCACCAGGACTGACGCGCACCCCATCCCCAGAGCTGACGAGCTCATTGATCGGTTGGGAGCTGCCCGGTTCCTCAGCACGTTTGATTTAACGTCTGGGTACTGGCAGATTGCCTTAACCGATGGGGCCAAGGAGAGATCAGCATTCTCAACCCCAGAAGGTCATTACCAATTCCGGGTGATGCCCTTTGGGTTGAAGAATGCCCCTGCCACCTTTCAGAGGTTGGTCAATCAGGTGTTGGCTGGGCTGGAGGATTTCAGTGCCGCCTACCTGGATGACATTGCTGTGTTCAGTTCCAGCTGGGAAGAACATTTACAGCACCTTGAGAAAGTGTTGAGGGCTCTGCAAGGTGCAGGCCTCACGATCAAGGCCAGTAAGTGCCAGATCGGGCAGGGTTCTGTGGTGTACTTGGGACACCAGGTAGGAAGCGGCCAGGTGGCGCCCCTACAACCCAAGATTGACACCATTCTGGCTTGGGAACCCCCAAGACCCAGACAGAGGTGAGAGCCTTCTTAGGTCTCACCGGTTATTATAGGAGATTTGTTAAGGGCTATGGCACCATCGTTGCCCCCTTAACAGAGCTGACCTCTAAGAGGCAGCCCAGGAAAGTGATCTGGACTGAGTCCTGCCAGAAAGCTTTTGATGCCCTGAAGGCAGCCATGTGCACGGCGCCCGTGCTCAAGGCACCTGACTTCTCCAAGGAATTCGTCGTGCAGACTGACGCTTCAGAGCATGGTGTGGGAGCGGTGCTCTCACAACTGAACGAAGAGGGCCTGGATCAGCCTGTAGTCTTCCTTAGCAGGAGACTACTTCCCAGGGAACAGAGGTGGAGTGCCATAGAAAGGGAAGCTTTTGCTGTGGTCTGGGCGCTGAAGAAGTTGAGACCATACCTGTTTGGGACTCACTTCCGGGTTCAGACAGACCACAGGCCCCTCAGATGGTTGATGCAAATGAGGGGCGAGAATCCAAAACTGCTGAGGTGGTCCATCTCCCTACAGGGAATGGACTTTACGGTGGAACACCGTCCTGGTACAGAACACGCCAACGCAGATGGTCTGTCCAGGTTCTTCCGCCTTAGTGAAGAGAACTCCAATGGGGTTGGGTAGTTCTCCCTACTTTCAGCTGGAGGGGACATGTGTTAGACTTGGCATCTTTTGGCGTGTTTCCCCTGACTTTTTGCTTTCTGACCTCCCGGTTTTGACTCTGTTTTTGCTGGTGTAATGATTCTGCGCACTTTCCTCACTGCGGTCCAGTGGGAAAGTGCAAGTGCTCCTGTATAAGATGTGTTATGGATTGGTGTTTCCATGATTGGCCTATTTGGTTTATGTGTCAGTCCCTTGTAAAGTGCACTGCGAGTGCCAGGGCCTATAGACCAAATGCTGTTGGTGGGCTGCAGCACTGGATTGTGCCACCCACGCAAACAGCCCGTAAAGTGTAACTCGGGCCTGCCATCGCAGAGCCTGTGCGCAGCCTGAGGCTGCCATGTCGACTTGGCAAGTGCACACACTTGCAAGTCCCTAAACCTTCCCTTTGCTACATGTTAGTCACCCCTAAGGTAGGCCCAAGGTACCCCTGTGGGCAGGGTGCGTTGTACGCGAAAGGTAGGACATGCCCGGGTGTGTGCGGCATGTCCTGATAGTGAATTACAGCCTAGTTCGTTTTTCACTATTGCAAGGCTACCTGTTCCCCTAGGCCAGAACGGGCAGTTTTGATTATTACAGCTTATAATCCTAACTGACCCCGGGAACATGGTAGAAATTCGAGTTTAGTATGCCTGGACTCAGAATGATAAAATGCAGCTTTTAGTAAGGTTGGTTTTAACATTCTGTGTTTGAAAATGCCACTTTTAGAAAGTAGGTATTTTCTTGTCTAACCATCCAAGCCTGCCTCTGCGAGATTGTGTATTCCGTGTCTGGAATGTGAGTGACAGGGGCTGGGGGATGCCAGGAGACAGGGTGAGTCAGCGCAGGGCTGAATAGCCAGATCGACCTGTAGATGGGTGGGAGGGGTCGCACCTGGGCCCTGAATAGGACAGTGCCTTCCCTCCACAATGCTGGCTCCACTTCCTGTGGTGCGTCTGATGTCCCTGGCCTACTCACTGAAAGAAGGGACGGAGACTTGTCAACAAAGTGCTCCAGAACTGGTTTGGACTAGGCGAAGGCCTCTCTGCCTTCAGAGAACAAAGGAATTTGGGATATAAATATTGGGGCCCTGACCCCATGAATTTAGATCTCGCTGGAATCAAGGAACCTGCCAAGACGAAGAGCTGGAAGAGCTGCCAGGAGGAGTACTGCCCCTTTGCTGTGTTGTTGCTTTGTTGGGTTGGCCTGCAGTTGCTGCTTCTGTCTTGGGCAGTGAAAGGACTGGACTGAACTTTCTACGAACTTGTGCTGAGTATCTCCAAGGGCCAGGAACCGAGCTGGCCTCCTGTTAAGAAGTCTCAGGGACTACAAAGACTTCACAAGCCTCTGGGTACCGCTTCTGGAACGCTGTTTCAGTTGCCACAGGGGAAGGGAACCGCAACCGACTCCGTCAACCGAATCCATCCCTGGCCGGTGACCTGTTTGCACCGCAGACCGCATCACCCCGCTTCGCATCGCAACCCTGGTCTCACCGTGGGCGACGTCCGACGCCGCCAACATCGAGCCGCTGCTTGCACCGTGACCTGTGGGCACCGCAGTTCGCATCGCATCGCTTCACTGGGCCAGCCGGACCAGACCGACACTGTCGCTGCAACTGGCTCAAGAGTCGAGACCGCACCGCATTTGGGGCACCGCTCGCACGTCTGCGACGCACCACTCCGACTCGCACCGCTGTCCGACGCCAGCTCCCGCACTCCGGCTAGGTCGCCTGCATCGCAACCTGTCAGCACCGCATCGAGCATCGTCTCGCCCTGCATCGCACGCCTTGGACTCACCGACTCCGTCTGCACGACGCTCATCGAGCCGCTGCCTGCACCGCATCGAGGGACACCGCACCTTGCATCGCTCCGTCTTGCACCGCAACCGCGACGAACGCCGACCGGCTCGTACACTCCGTACCAGCCACAACGAGAAAGGTACTGTAACCGAGTATGTTCACGACTCTGCTGGCCCGTATCGACGCGGTCGGCTGGAACTGTTAGACTCTGTGGTTTTCAGCATCGCGGTAGGCTCGGACGGAGCTACCGACTCGTACGAACTTTGCTTTTGTGCTATTCCTGCAAAGAAGAAGTTAACGTATCAAGTATTCATTCGTAAAGTATAGTATTGTGGATTTTTGTCGTAATTGGTCTTGTCTTGAGTATATAAAATATTGGTTATTTTTCTAAACTGGTGTGGTGTCCGTTTGTAGTGCTTACACTGTATTACTGTTGGTTATGTGCAAATGCTTTACACACTGCCTCTGAATTAAGCCTGACTGCTCGTGCCAAGCTACCACGAGGGTGAGCAGGGGTTACTTCACGAGTGTAACAACCCTTACCCTGACTAGGAAGAAGGGTCCCTACTTGGACAAAGGTGCAAGCCCTTGCCAACTAGAGATCCCATTTCTAACAATGGACAACACAAATTGGAACATGCCTGCATATAGAAAACATGGTATTGCAAAATGAACAATACACATGCCAAACTACAGTGCTGAGCATCAAGTTGGTAGGTGATGACATGACTATTGAAACAGGAAACATCATGATGTACAATAATCATTATGTTCATGTCAGTTCACAAACAAGTAATGGATGTACCTCTATTTCATGTCACACAGGTTAACCCCATGGATGATGGTCATTACGTTTAACCCCAAGCCTTTTGTCTCCTTCAACCCATTGCTCACTGTGTAACAAATTTTGTGGAATGCAATTAAAATCCTGACAATGTAAAATTTCTCCAACTGACGGATCTCAATCAACAGCAGCAGAGACTCCTACCACCGAGCAAAGCCAGTATCTATCCCTGGATCGTGAACTCTCGGATGCTGAATCTCCCCAACATTCGGACGTGGAGGGCCAACCTGGCCCTTCTGGTCAGCCAGGGCGACA
The DNA here is from genome assembly GCA_963921515.1 of Calotriton arnoldi. NCBI lineage: Eukaryota > Metazoa > Chordata > Amphibia > Caudata > Salamandridae > Calotriton > Calotriton arnoldi. The sequence goes on from CAWUFW010002092.1 coordinate 1,261,121, forward strand.
ATAATCAGTGGGTCCCACTGGCCCCACCACCACAACTGCCACCACAGCAGCCACAACAATGCTGAGCACTGCCCCAAGTACCTGCGGACCAACCACCTCCACCACTGCCTGCACCACAGTAACCGTCCCAGAGGTGAGCAACAATACCAGGCTCACCGTAGATGCAGGGGACAGTGTACAGGTGCAGGCCCAGCCAAGGGCACAGGTCCGGGGGGCAGGGCTGGTGGGAGGGCCACTGGGGGCCAAGCACGGGAGCCCACTGTTGACACTGACGCCCTGACCACCATTGCCAGAGTCCTTGGTGCCTATAAAAACAACCAAGGACAGAAGGGCCAGGTCACTGAGGAACTCCAGGAGATCAAGCTACTGCAGCAGTCCATGGAAAACCGTTTTGGGCAACTTATCAATATCATGGGCCAGCTCATTGTGGTGCTGAGGGCCATCAATGCAGCTCAAGGCACACCTCCCCCCAAACATCATCTAGTGGCCAGCTCACAGTTACAACATCAACCTCTGCGGCTGCCACAGGGAGGGAAGAGCTGTCACATGCTGTGTCCTCAGACACCTCGGAGCTTGCAGCAGTGGAACCCCCCCGCCCCTGAACATAAGCGAGAAACCCGACGGGAGATTCAAATGGCAATGCATCAACCCATGCAAGGAAGCAGAGCCGCCAATAATGTCACCAGTTGTGCGCAGAACATTGACTTTGTGGACTATCCTGTCACATATTTTCATTCTGAAGGCAGAAGTCTGTTAGACTGTGGACTACTCCAAATGTGGTAACAACTCTAGTGTGTTCTTTTACCATCACTGACAACTGAACCCATCTGTGTTCCCCTTCCCACTGTTTTTCACTTTTTTGAACTCACTGTATGCACCTAAATAAATACACCTATAACACATTCCTTTGTTGAAGTTGTATGTTTTTCTGATTAAGTACTATATGAACTTGACTGTGACTGTACCACCCAATGACACATGTGCAAAACAATTTATTCAGTCACTAGATGCAGAACAAGCTAACACTGCAGAGGAGTATACCAAACATGCCACCATGAACAGACCTTGAAGTATAAAGTACACACATATCTTTATTACAGTGTCACACCCGTAGGTGCTTAGGAGGAGAAGCACATCCACACAGTGACATCGCACGTGTCACTAGTGGAACATGCAGTACCACAGTTTACACATAGCAACATCTCAGATACAAGTATGTTTAGGAAACATTATGCACTGTCCAATGCCAGAGTAATCACACTGGTGTTTCATTAGTGCGGACAAAGACATGTCAAGTAGGCCCCAAGAAACTTCACACAGCCAAACAGTCACAGCAACAGGGGGTCAAAACTGCAACTCTGCACTGGTACACTCCAAACAGGTGAAGCCGCATCTTCTGGATATCCTTGGGACATGTATGCATGTTGTCACATGATTTCTGTCGCATGCAATGATGACACACATGGTCACCTACATCCAGTTCGCACACAGAGAGGTATCACCCTAGGTGAACATTGACAAACATGTATTGTCCCACAGACACAATGTGATGAGGAACACAATGGAACACAAAGGATATGCGCCAAACACAACACATGAGTAATGGCAAGTTGTACCTGAAACATCCATCCTATTGCAGTGCAAGTAGCTTGCAGAGCTGAGTTGTACTCACAAAGTGTGGGTCAGACATTCCTCACGTCCATTTTGCATGGTAGAACAGCATCATTCTGCAGATGATGTCATTACACTGACATGTCAGATTGGAAAATGACAGGACGAAGGGACCTACAACGACACAACAAGGAGATTTACTTTATCAGTTCTATGATGTCACAACAACAACACTTCACTCCTGGAGTACACAGTACAAGGATCAGACCAGACAACCCATGCCTACACCTTAAACATATACATTAGTTAAGAGTTAGTCCAAAGACAGCTATGCACAAAGTACACCACAGTTGTGCATAAAAAACAGTCAGCATCCCCCACATCCTCATTGCTTCACCACAAAAGCAAATGCAACTGTCACAGTCATACCATCTTACTGTATACTTATGCTCAAGGGAAGTAGTTGATGATGAGCTGTCGACGCAGGTCAAGACCTTCCTCTTCGCCACTATCATCTTCACTGTCCATGTCAGGATTCTCACCCGGGGGCTCCTGCTGGTCCCATCCTCCAATATCAGAGGAATCTCCTTGTGCAATGCAAGGTTGTGGAGCATGCAGCAGACGACTGTGATCTGACACACCTTCCAGGGTGAGTAGAGGAGGGCTCCCTCGGTCTTGGTCTTGTCCAAACAGCAGAATCTGGCCTTCAGGAGCCCAAAAGCCAGCTCCACTACCCGATGTGTCCTCCCTTGGGCATCATTGAAGCAGACTTCCCTTGGCGTTGTTGGATTTCTCAGTGGGGTCAGCAACCAAGGCCGGTTTGGATACGCTGAGTCACCTAGTTGTGAGACACACAGATGTACAATCAGAACCAATATTTTTGATGAGGTCAGCATGTCACACACACAATCAAAATATTGGCACAACCCACTCACCAACAAGCCAGGCCCTCTCCGGTTGAAGCTGTGACATCAACTGGGGTTTGTTGCTGTTCCGCACGATATAGTAGTCATGGGCAGACCCTGGGAATTCTGTACAGACATATGAAATGGTCAAATCTGCTAGGCATGTAACTTGCACATTGATAGAATGATGATGTTTCCGGTTCCTATAGATTTGCTCATGTGCCTGAGGTGTAACAAGGCCAATGTGTGTGCCATCGATAGCTCCTACGACATGTGGGATGCGACCTAGGTCATAACCCTTCATAATTGTCAATTCTTCTCTTCTTGGGAAATGTATATAAGTGTCCATGTGTTTCATCAATGACAGACAGGACATCACGCAACACCATACTGGACATTGATTGTGACACTCCACGTGATGTAGCCACTGTGTACTGAAATGAACCAGTGGCAAAGAAATGCAGGGTGGCCATCACCTTCACTGTTGGGGTCAGAGCTGTGGGAAAGGTTCTGTGAGCCCTTAACTGAGGTGCCAACTGCCGACATAGCTCTTGAATTGTCAGGCGATTGAGTCGGAACTTCTTGATGATGTCTCGCTCCTGCATGATCAACAGGTCTGGAAAAGGCTGATAGACAGGCACTTGTCTCCTTCTCCCTCTGGCAGGGTACACATGTGTGGAAATAGGCAAAGATGAAATGTTAGTTACAGCGTACACGATGACTCAGACCAGCACAAGATTTACAGTCATGCTGATGCATTGTCATGCACGTGTGACCTGTATACATACATTGGCATCATGTAGTTGATTAGGTTGAAAAGATGTAAAGACTGACCACCAGAATGGGCTCCATGGCAAAGGTGACAGACATATGGTATATTGCAAATTCATGGGTACCCAGCCATGTGGGTAGTGAACATATCGCAGGTGACACACAGCATTAAGCCAGAGATGGAAATACCTGTTGTCTCTTAACCTGACACACGTTGAAGTAAATGATGCACAACATCATCTCTATAGTCCGCCATTGACTCAAAACAGGACAAGACATCATTATTTCACAGCACTGTGTACAGCAGTTATGCACATTTTGTGCCTAGTCCATTATGCCTGTGTGAGGAGTCTGCATTACACACATTGCCAGATTCACAACAAGGGAACACAACTCCACTGGTAATGTGTGTCCAGGCACGCATGGATGACACTGACTTGTGAGGAAGGGCAAAGCAATGTTGTAAATCCACTGGGAACTGCTATTTCATGTGGTGGATGAGAAAAATTAATCTCACACTCTTGAGTCCCTTCACAAGGTGCCAGTGATGTCTGATTTTGTGTGGAGATTAATGCTGCAAATTGTAACTCAAGAACCGCAAATGCCAGATAGTGTTACCCGCGCCGTAGGTGTCAACCACGGCGGTCATTGCCATTGGAGACAATTGAAAAATGCCAGCAATGCGTTGGAGAGATTCTGATCCCCGCCCGCGATGTGACACCGCCTATGCGAATAACATGGCAGCCAATGGGACATGTCATCGCGACCGGCATTTGAGGATTTGAACATCGCGGTGGGCGTGCTCATCCACTGTGGTCAATGCCTTTGGACACAATTGTGAAATGCCAGCGATGCAGTGTAGAGATTCTGACCCCCGCGGTGTGACACCGCCTATGCGAATAACATGGCATCCAATGGGACATGTCGTAGCGGCCAGAATTAGAGGATTTGAAAATCGCGGTAGGCGTGCTCAGCCACGGCAGTCACTGCCATTGGACACAATTGAGAAATGCGACCGAGGCGGGCCAATGGCAATGGCGGAATACCACTGAAACCACCCTAGTGACCTATATATGTGTGGCAAATGGGCATACTTGTCACTTGCCTACAGACACTGCTGTCTGCCATACCTCCCCATCACCTGCTGCTGTTTTTCAGCTCTGGGAGCACTCATGGCTCGTACCGAGAATATAAGGGCCCGTCCCTTCACCCCAAGGAGCTGGAGCTCCTGGTGGACAAGGTCCTTGGCCAGTACGGGCGGCTATATGGTGCACCAGAGGTACTGGTAAGTAAATGTGTACATTATTTGGAGTCATTAGAATGCTTAGCTTATGTACCTGTACACTAGTATGTGCCTCAGAGTGCAAGCCGATGTAGATGCCTTTATCATTGGACCACTACATGGCCCATACATGATATTCCATATGTTGCACTTAAGTCTTTGGAGAGGATGGCACCGTTGTAAGTAGTGTAGCTCTCTTTGACACTTTAACCTCAGATATTGTTCTCCGCATGGCTCTGAATTATGCTTGCTACTCTGACTTGCATAGTGACTTAACGGTAATGGTGCAATGGTGTGTAGAGCATTCTTCGCCAAGACCCCTGACTGCATGCAATGAGGAGTTAGACAGAATGAGGTTTGACACTTTTACAGTTACACTGATGACTGGGACAATTGTCACTTTGTGCACCTGTTCCTTGTGCGGTGTTGCTAAATCAATCTCACACTTACTATGGCAACATTATGGAGATGGGACATGCCGATTGGGCTGAGGGTACAGCTAAGTTAATTAAATAGGGATGCAGTGACAAAATGGAGGTGAGTGCTGTCTGCCCACAAGATCAAGGCCTGTACCTGTATTGGTCTAGATTTCTCTGAACTCACCTCTTACACATCTGTGACATGTACAGTGGAGATGTAATCCTACTCTTGATACCATATTGTGGTGAGAATCACATGTGTATATAATGTGTCATCATTCACATTCCACATGCAGGTGAGTATTGTGATGGCATCCCAGTTTCAGTGTCACAATTGGCAAACGGCTGTCCTGTGAATGCACAATGTAGAAAGTCCACATCTCACAACTGACTTGCTCAGCCATCTGAGTAATGCACCCTCCTATTTATACACAAACAGATATGACTATCATTTGTACTCATGACAGCCCTTAACCTTGTCACCTAAGTCAGTGAATGTAATTCCATGTACTTACTGTGCCCTCAATACCACGTGATGCTATGCGATGGGTCTGGACGTAAAAGTGTATGTAGTGTCAGACATAGTGAGTATTTCCATGAGGTCTCAATTACAGTGTACTGTCTGTCATGGTCACTCACATTACGCACCACAGATGATGTCCTTGCTCACCCTGATCTAAGTGGGCAGCCTCAGCATGTGTATGTAATGACCAGGTAGTAGGTCCATCTTCACAGACCTGGCCATTATACTCATCAAGCTTGATCAGAGCGTAGAATGTGACATGGTCTATAGGACTATGCTGTCCATGGATCAATGTTTGTGGTATGTGTAGTATTGCTTCTAAACTGGCACACAAAGTTCCACTACATTTTGTTGAAAACTTGTCCTACATGTCTCCCATGCCTACAGCTCAAAGTCCATCAGCGCAAGGCCATAAGGCGGCCATCGCCCAGAAGTTGGGGACCCTGGGGGTCTCCAACCGGCACAGTACCCACTGCCACAATAGGTGGGACGACATCTGCAGCCTCAGCAGGAACGTCACAGAGATGCAGCTGGGGCTGGCCCCTCGAAGTGGCAGGTTGGTGTGCCAGACCTTGACCTCGCTAATGTCCCGCATTCTGTCGGTGACCCAGCCTGAGCTGGATGGACGCTTGAGGATCCAACAACAGAAGTTGGGGTTGAGTATTGGGCTGAGTGTGACTTTGTGCATGACTGACTAACTTAATTCCAGCCATCATCAAACCAGGAAGCTCAGAGATGTCTCATGCGTGATGCAATCTGTTGAAAGTTGATTGTGTGGGAATGGCAGGAGGTGCCGGTTGTATACAACTGTTTCCAAATCAAGTATCATTGACATGACCAGTGTCAGCCCAAATAACCTAACCATGTTTGCAGATTCCATCTGGAGACTGATGTCTGAACTGACCCATTCAGACACATGAATAGAAGTCTGTGAATTGTCTAGCACAGCACACTTGTCAATCTTGTGTGTGCAGTGTGGCTCCCAGACTATTGTGACTCATGTGATGGTGTGGCAGTGGATTGCGTTATGGCCAATTGAGGTCTCAGGGTGCAATGAGTTAGCAGAGGTTACACTTGTCCTATGTGTTATGTAGAGCCAAATGATACAGATGACAGCATCCCAGATCAACCTTTAATTGGCTACCTGCAGCATGGCATCACAATAGTTGTTTTCCTGTCACAATCACAACAGCTGCACACATGCACTGATGGTGTAGAAGGTAATGAGTACAGTTATGCATTAGGTGATTTCAATTTGGACATTGTGTACATGGCAATATGTCTTTGTGATGGTCAGACAGTGTAAGGTTGATGCATTGGAGCAGTATGTGGGTATTGGGTGAATGTGTTTACCCCTAAGGGTTGACATGGTTGTATGGGATCATAGTGTATGGAATTTTAAGTTTCCAAAGTAATGTACTGTACATTGCAAGCAAGTCAGCCTATGTCACTCTGAGTGGCAGTGCTTACTGTGTATGCATTGAGGAGGGGGAGGGGGTGTACATTTGCACCAGTGCACGGTCAAGTTGTGGCTACTGATTTCCATCCATCAGGGAGTGAGCTCTTGAGACATTGATGTGCCCTGTGTGTCAACAGTCAGCACAACATAGGTATGACAGATGCCAGACACTAGCTTTGACCACACATTCCCTATCCTTGTGGAGGCCACTCTAATCTTTCTGCAAAGGCTCATGCTGAAGCCTTCTGTCCATCAAGGCTTGCCCTGACATTGACATATGTCTGGTATATTATTTCTGCTCACATGCAAGGCCCTTGACTGAGATTGCCCTAGACAGGCTAATGTGCCTTGTGCTTTGTTAACACTTGTACATGGTGCTTAGTTACATTTATCCATACTACATGTGACACATGTCAAGTCCGCTGATGTATATATCTCAATTGCATCATCTGGCAGTGGACAGCAGTGAGCAAGATGAATGGGGTTGTGACACAGGTGTGGTGTCCACTTCCATGTTAGTGATGCATTTAGATTGTGAAGCCAATGATCCCAAGTATGTGTTCTGCAGTACTAAGAGATATTAGTGTATGCATGTAAGGTCAATTACCTATTTGCATGTTTCAATTTGTATGTGTGGTGGTTAGGGAACTTCATCATAACATCAGAGGGACAATACACAATTGGATGTGCAGCTCGGTTGATAGAAAGCATGTAGGCGTAGCTACAACAATTGGATGTGAGATGTAAATGTTGGCACATGCAATGGGATTTGGCATTGTCAAAGTATCATGTTGCATGAATGTACACAAGTCATGTGTCAATACATCATGTAATCATGCCAAAGGTTGTGCTGATGCATCCAGTACTTGTACGAGTACTTTCCTGTTCTGATGTGTAATGAGTTGGTTTTGTATTTGATTTCATACTTGTGCCAAGGTCATTGTATTGAACCTATGTCTCAGTCTTTTACAGCATCTACCGAGGGCAGGGAAGGAGAGGGGCCCGACACCATTGGAAAAGCAGCTGGCATGAGTGGTCCCCGGGAGTTGAGCGACACGGTGGGGACCAGTGCTTCGGAGGGGGACAGGAGTGCCCTGGAGGAGACAGGAGCTGAAACACCAAGCTCAACGACTTCACACTCCAGCAGCGACTCCATGGTGTTGGTGGACCAAGGAAGCTCAACATCAGCATCTCCATCAGCTAAACCACGTCCTGTGTCCATCCCCCTGCTGCTCCCCAGACTAATATCCAGGCCCGTTCCCCTAAGAAGAGTAGAGTCTCCTTTCCCCAGGCACCGCAGCCCCTGCCCCTGTCTCCCCTGCTGCCCTCGTGTGGAGGTCATAGACATCCTGCGGCAGATCACTGTGGGTCAGACTGCAGTCCTGAATGCCCTCCAGGATCATGGCAACAAGTTGTCCCAGGTTGTTGCGTTCCTGGAGGGCATTCACTTGGACATGGCTGGTCTACAGAGATCTGTCCAGTCTCTGGCCTCCACAGTGACAGCAGCCATACCGACTTACCAACCTCCCATCCCAGCTCCTGTCCCTTCCCTCTCCACCCTCCAAATGCCCGCACCTGACCAGAGCAAACGCATACCTTTATTACACCCAGACGTCCACACGCAGCACACATCAATGCCACTCCAAGTGACACAAACACACCACACCCACCACATCCTGCACAACACACACTACAAGCACTCAAGACACAATGCCAACAACACCATCCCAGGACACTCAGACATACACACCGAAAACATGCATCCACGTCTCAGACCTCAGATTCCTCTCCTTCCAAAACCCTACCCATCACCACACTTCCTCCCACATCTTTAAAGACCCTTACCCTGTGTGCCCTGGACGTCTGGCCTGCCACTGCTGCCCCCTTCCAGAGTTAAGAGGGCTGCCCTGACCCAAATCCCTCCACCTTCAACGTCCAGCCACCCCCCTGAGAAGGGTGGCCCCAGGAAACAAGAAGAGGATGTCCCTTCCCAACAGGGTAGGAAGGGGAAAAGGTCCACCCACCCCGATCCTACACCCAAATCAGGAAAACAGAAAACAAGAACCCCGGCAAACCAGCCCCACGTTCTGAGAAGAAGGTGGCTGATGTAGCCACCTCAATTACCATTCCCCCAAGTCAGCTTCGGGGTTATCAAGTTCCAAAAATAGTTAAGCCCAGCCCTCCCCATACCGAACCAAGCACTCCACCTCCCCAAGCTAGCCCTCCCCCTCCCAGAGCCAGTACTCCCCTGCCCCAGCCAGTTCTCCCCCTCCCAGGTCCATTCCTCCCACTACCCCAGCCAGTCCTCCCCCTCCCAGGTCTAGTCCTCCCAAGGATTGACCCAGCCTCACCCTTCCCACTCATATCCCCCCTAAGCGGTGCCTGGAGTGCCCGTTTGATGCCCCTATCTTGGAGAGGTTTCCCTGGCAGTAAACTGTTTGGCACGTTTTCCAGGACACAAGTGTGGACTAGTCTTTGGACTGGCCATTGGCCTTGTTGTATTGCACTTTATTTAATAGTTTTTGTTAAAACTGGCGGTCTCTAGTTGGCAATGGTATACACCTATGTCCAAATAGGGACCCTTGCTTCTAAGTCAGGGAAAGGGGATTACACTCCTGGATAATCCCTGCTCACCCCCTTGGTACCTTGGCACGAGCAGACAGGCTTATCTCAGAGGCAGTGTGTTAAGCATTTGTGAACACATACAGTAATACAGTGAAAACACTACAGATGGACACCACACAGGTTTTTATAAAAATAAGTATTCTTTATATATTCTTAACACAAGACCACAAACAACAAAAATCCACAATACTGTACTCAAAATAGACTTAAAGATGGCAGAAGTAACTTAGTTCAAGATGATGATAAATGCAACACGTTTCTCACAAAAGTACCTTGGATGCGTAACGCAAAGCAAACAAAGGGTCCGCAGGGAGGGCGATGCGGCGAGCAGGCGCCTCGATGCGGTGCGACGATCCGGTGCGATGCAATGAGAGTGCGCCCTTGATACGATGCGACGATGTGAAGATGATGCGTGCACGCCCGACGGCCGTGCGGCGAACTCTGTACCTTTCGAGCCGCGACAGGCCCTGCGACACGCCTCTCCGGTGATGCGACGGCAGGCAGCTGCGACGGCGACTCGCTTCTCTGATGATGCAACGGCGACCCTTGCGGTGGCGACACGCTTCCCTGGTGATGCGACAGCAGGCAGCTACGACGAAGACACGCTTCTCCGGTGATGCGACGGCAGGCAGCTGCGATGAAGACACGCTTCTCTGGTGATGCGGCGGCAGCCTCTGCGGCGGTGACACGCTTCTCCGGCGATGCGACGGCAACAGCTGCGACAGCGACACGCTTCTTCTCATTGAGTCGCGCTTCCAGCTCCCGGCGACACGCAGGCTTCTGCAGACAGAATCCCCAGCAAGGGAATTCAGGAGGGAGCTGGTGGTGAAGTCTTGTAGCCCTGAGACTTCAGCAGGAGGCAAGCTCTAGTTCAAGCCCTTGGAGAAATAGTCTGCAAGATGATGAAAGTTCTTTGAAAGTTCCTTCTCCTTTCCTTGGCAATGAAGACCACTGCAGGCCAACCCAGCAAACAGGACACTGGCAGAGGGGCAGTCCAAACTCCTACAGCTTCCTTGGTTCTTCTCCTTGGCAAAGGTTCGTCTTGTTGTTCCAGAAGTGATCTAAAGTTTTGGGGTCTGGGCCCCAATATTTATACTAGCAAATCCTTTGTCCTCTGAAGGCAGAGGGTCCTGTACCTAGTCCAAACCAGTTCTGGGTGCATTCTGCCAGTGCACACCTTCTTCCTTTGTCAATGTGGGCCAGGGACATCAGACGCACCACAGGAGGTGGAGCCAGCATTGTGGAAGGCAGGCACAGTCCTTTTCAGGCCCAGGTGCTACTCCTCCCACCACTCCTCATGCAGTTAGGTCTATTCAGCCTAGTGCTGACTCACCCTGTCTCCTGGAGTCCCCCAGCCCCTGTCATTCACAAAACCAGACATACAATACACAAGCTAGCAGAGGCAGGCTGGATGGTTAGGCAAGAAAATACCTACTTTCTAAAAGTGGTATTTTCAAACACAGAATGTTAAAACCAACTTCACTAAAAGATGTATTTTATAATTCTGAGTTCAGGCATACTAAATTAGAATTTCTACCATGTTCCCTGGGTCAGTTAGGATTATAAGATGTTATAATCAAGCTGCCAATTCTGGCCTATGGGGACAGGTAGCCTTGCAATAGTGAAAAACGAAATTGGCTGTAATTCACTATCAGGACATGCTACACACATCAGGGCATGTCCTACCTTTTACATACAATGCACCCTGCCCTTGGGCCTACCTTAGGGGTGACTGATATGTAGAAAAGGGAAGGTTTAGGGACTGGCAAGTGGGTGCACTTGCCAAGTCTACATGGCAGTCCCAGACTGCACACAGGCTCTGCAATGGCAGGCCTGAGCTACACTTTACAAGCTGCTTCTGTGGGTGGCACAACCAATGCTGCAGGCCCACCAGCAGCATTTGATTTACAGGCCCTGGGCACCCATGGTACATTATACTAGGGTCTGACAAGTAAATCAAATAATCCAATCATGGAGTCACTAATCCATACATCAATTTATCATAGGGAGAGCATATGCACTTTAGCACTGATCAGCAGTGGTAAAGTACCCAGAGTCATAAAACCAACAAAAACAGGTCAGAGAAAATACAGGAGGATGCTGGACAATGTATGTATATATGATGACCTGTTCCAGTATAGAAGTACCACTTTCACTGTGGCATGTAATTTATTGGCAGTTGCAGGTGTCCCCAGAGCTTTGAGCAGGTAATGTGCTTATTGACTCAGAGGCTAAATGGGGCCATGATGCATATCTGTGATGGGCTACTCTTGGCCTCTACATTGCTTTGTCTGGGCTCTGCTTTGGTACGCATGCCATCTTTGCTTCCTCTACATCAACACCAGCTATTTGGATTTACAGGATGACTTGTGGGGTGGACAGGATGCATCATATGTGAATGATTGGATTTGATGTGTACACACCTGGGTAGGTGTACAGTTGTCCTTGATAAGTACGGCTTCACAGGCACATGTGTACATTTCCATGTGTGAACTTGACAACCAATGCATAATGTTTGTCATGGGAAATGCAGCTGTAGGAATGTGTATTGGGGACTTGATCTTAAACCTTTTACACATGTATGTGCCAGTTTGTGAGGGCATGGTTTGTGCCAATCTCAGACCCATGCAACATGTTGTCTGCACATGTGGACGTTGCTGCAGGTGCTATGTGCAGTGTGTCCTTGGGACCTTGCTGTCCAGATACTTGTTGGCCCCATCAGCTGGGAGTAGGGAGAGTGTGTGGCTCCAATGTGTGAGACAATGGGTTGTGGATCTGACATTTTCAGCCTTTCCTTTGTACATGGGAATTCACTGTGCTGACTAATTCTGCAAAACATACTTTCATTGGTGCCATTACTCATACATTGATGTCACATTACACTGTATACACTCCACTATGTGCTATTTCACTCCATAGCAGTCCTGTACACCAGTCCAGTGTCCGCCACTCCACTGTATGCTGTTACAGTGTACCTGTCACCATTGTATGACACTCCAGTCTATAAAACTCCATTGGACGCCACTCCAATGTGAGATACTCCACTATGTCCTATTGAACTGTACACCACTCCCCTGTATACTACTCCTATCTACACTATTCCACTCTATTCCATGCCAGTGTTTGATACTCCACTCCACACCACTCAAGTGTGTGGCACTATACTGTGGCACAATCCATTCTGCCCAAATCCATTGTGCCCCTCTGCACTGTTTTTCAATTAAAATTATGCAATTTGACTCTACTACATTCCAGTGAGGGTAAATCCAGTATAGTACACTTCACTTTACAACACTGCACTCTACGCTTCTCACTTGCATATGTAGTTGCTGGAGTTGTAGAGCAGTAGGGGACATCCGCAGTGTAGAGGTGCTTGCTGAGACACTGCCACCCATCCTGATGTTTGTTGTAGATGAGTATGTGACGTATGTGAAGATGCATTTGAGGTTGTGCCATGAGATGCAGGCTCTGTCATTTGTGAGGATGTGCAGTAAGTGAGGACTGTTGCCTGCAGACTGTACAGAAAGGGCTTTTGGTGAGGGCACAGATGTTCTGTTGGTTTGTGTTGGTCTGTCCATGGTGATTTGTGTGGACATAGGGTGACCAACTTACATGTAAGTGGGGGTCTGGTGTTTGAGAAGTTGCATACATGATCACAGTGGATTTATTTTGGGCATGGATGTGGAAGTCGAGACCTTTCCCACTCTCTTGATTCTCTAGGGTGTTATGTGTTGTGCGACCACCTGCTTAGATGTTTTATGTATGCTATCTCTGGATATGGTAGCCTTTGGTGTGTTGATGTTGAGTGTGTGTGGAAGCTCAGTCAGTATGTGTGTTATTGGCACCCTGACATGTACAGGTACTCGCTGTTTGGTCTGCTGTGTTATGAGTGTGCAGTGTGGTGATAGTAATGTTCCTCCTTGTAGCAGATGTGCTGTACCTGTGGATCTCCATTGTGATGCATGTGGAGGGTGGACTGTGAGAGTACAATGAGGGGTATTTTGAGAGTGACTCATGGATAAAGGAGAGCGATCTGTGTACTGTGATGATTTGTGATGTTATTGTTTCTGATGGTGAGATCAGATATGTGTGTCCCTGGTTGTGGTGGTGTAAGCACACTGCTTTGTGTGTATGCTGTGCTGTCAGTGGCTGATCCATGGTCCTTGACAGGTGTGAGGCTCTCTCATGTCCAGCTATGGTTGCAGTGGGTTCTAATTGGATGTGAATGGGTAATGAGTTTGAATGGGATGAATGCTGTGTTTTTTTGTGTATTGGCCCTTTACACAGACCAATGCATGAGTGTGTTCTGTTGTCATTACAGGAGAGTGTGTGTGTAATGAGTGTGTGACATTGAGTGCACTGAGATGAGTGTTGCTTTTGTAATGTGCATTTCTTTTGGGCATGTCAAATCAGGCATTGTGGAGTCTTGTTCATTTGCTATGTGAGTGTGCCCAATTGGCCTCTGGCCCCCTATCTGTGACCAATCTGCTAATGCTTGGGAGGGGGAATGACACCATGGGCCCTTTGTGACCGGTGGAGTGTCTGGGGCAGTGTTGCCAGATTGGGCTAGATGAAGCACAATTGGGGTTAAATGTAGCCGCTGTGCATGGCAAATTTGGTTAGTGTGGTTTCTGTGGTCTGTGCGGTTAGACATATGAAAAGCTTATATCTGTTCCGGGGAGGACTGGGAGCATATTGGCCTGTCCCCTCTCTTGCTACACATACCCATAGTTTGGGGACATATTTTGATGTGGTCTGTATAAAAGTCTTTAGCAATTGCCTTGAGTACAGGATTACATCTGACATCCTTGACCTGGGCTCAGCGAATTCGGTGTACCCACCAGTCTGAGGCATTCAGGAGCAGGGACATCATGGGAGTAGTGTGGCACCTGTATCGGAGATTGGACAGGGTGTAGAGCAGGGAAGGTGTTTGATGGGTAAGAGTAAATGGATTTTTGCAGTTTTCCTAACAGGGAAGGGCACAGAGAGGCATGAGAAGTGTGCCAGTGGCATACACATGAAAGATTAGTGAAGACAAATAGAGTGCAGATCCCTGGATGGCAATTGCAAATGTGCAATCATTAGGGTCCAATGACTTCCTTGCATTGCTGGACCCCGGTGATACTGCACTGATGATATCTTTCCTTCTATTTTAATCTCTGTGCTACACAAAGGTCAGTAGATGTCCTAGGTGTAGTCTCATATGTAAAACCTCTTTCATTACATGAACATATGCTACTACTCATTTCTACAGACATTTCTTGCAGTGCTTGCTCCACTTTTGAACAGTTTACCTGTTCTTAAACAGTGTTAATGATTTACACATTAGTGACAAGGCAGAGGAAACTGAGTTAAAGGCTTGCAGAGAGTGGATTCTGGAGCTGACATGCAGACTGACCAGTGAAAGGTTGGGAATCTGTTCAGTCAGTTATTCATTATTCAATTGTGCAAGGCTATTTATAAAAGGGAAAGGCAGGGGTGACAATGAGGAGGTTTGTTATGGTGCTTAGGTCATGTATCACCGCTTTCTTACTAGCCTCTTCATTACACATTGGCATTCAAATCTGCTTATCAGCTTTCTGCTACATTTGGAAATGGGGAGTACTGGGTTGGAGGAGTTAAGTGGATTAGCTGTATAGTCAGTGTTTTTGTAGTACAGGACAAACCCACATGGAATAATGTAGTGCTGCAAGACATAAATGCGCCCAACTGACCGCTGTTGGTGCCATGAAGTATACAGGTCATGACAACAATATTCGGGGGGGGGGTGAATGGTATGGCTTGTCATTATGTGGTATGCTCTGCCATTGTATGGTATGCACCTGTCAATGTCTGCTTAGGGTTTGATGTGGCCTGTGAATATATGGCATGGTACCTCTCTTAATATGTCATCTACCTCCACTCAGTGACTCATCCCAAACATCATTGTACTACTGTGATCTCAAAATTCACATTTTCTTTACTCTTCCCTCCTCTGTTCCTTCTTGGATCAGGCCAAACCTCATTTCACTACAATGATCTCCCAATGAACACTGTCCCTGCCCCTCCTTCCTTGGAGTAGCTATGTTGGGCTACTAGGGGCTACTTTTTGGTTGGCTGCGGGCTGGAGAATGCTCTACGGATCTGGCAACACTGTACTTGTCTGCAGACCATCTGCGTCCAAATGGGCATCTTTGCCCACCGCTTCGCTGCTACTGTGACGTGAACACCACGGCCAGCTAGATGGCTGCATTATGTGCGCAAATTGGTGCCCCCGCTGCTGAGGTGACAATGGCACTTTGTACACGGCATTGTTGCTAGACATGGCTATAGGTTCCTGTGTCCATCAAGGTGTCCGATGTTGACAGGTAAGTTGTCCCCGAGAAGTGATTGGTTCATGTTGGTGTCAGGCAGTTGCATGCAGTGATAGGTGTTGACTTACCTCGGGTGGGGTCTGCGACTACATCGTATTTGGTAGTAGTGGACAGGGTAGAGCAGTGGCAGGACTTGTAGGGCAGGATCCATGACGTGCAGGAATGTGGAGAGGTGCGTGAATGTAGAGTTTCTTCTCTCTGTGGTTCTGTTTCCACCATCTCTGATGAGCTGGTTTTACCGCCGCGTTTGGATGGCCTGATAGGTGCATCGTAATGGGGAGGACGGTCGGAGCGCTCTTCTGCCCGGCAGTGTCTCCATTGGCTCCCTCCGAAACCGGCGCAGAACAATTTTTCTGTCGGATCCAGAAACACCATGGCGTACGGAAATATGCCTATCTTTGCCCATTGTAATATAGCTGTCGGGACGACCGCTTCCGGCGTGACAAAAAAGTGTTTTTCCGCCTTGGACAGCACCGCGGAGGTGCTTACGACCACCATCGTAATCAGGCCCATAGTTTGGTGTCAATGATGACTCCCAAGTTTCTTGCTTTCTGAACCGGCACTGGTAACGTGCCTAAATCCGAGGGCCACCATGATTCATTCCAGAAGGTGGTCTCCTTTCCAAAAAGCAGAACCTCGATCCAATGACATTGTGATAAAAGCAAGGAAATGCATGTGTAATTCGGTCAATCTGGTTCTGGTATATGGAAATGACAGGCAGGTACATTGAGCACAGGCCTGGTGTATTTGAGCAGCACTACTGGAAGATGGCCCATTAGAGCTTATCCTACCAGCTGCATCACTGCATGTTTGAGCACTCTCCTGACATTACTGGAAAATCACAGAATATTAATTGCACACCACAAAAGAAATGATCATTTGGTGATGTTACCTTGGTGTGCGTGAGTTCCTGCAGCGTTGTCGGGGTGAGGATGTGTACCTGCCTGTACGTTTACTGGGTGTAGATGTGTGTCTGTGATGTTGGAATGGTCACCTATATATACACATTTGGTGTGCCTGTTGAATTCCCAGTCTGTATGCACCCTATAAAACACAGCAAGATCTATTGACTTCGCCAGTGCTTATTGAACCTTAGGCAAAGGTCGAAATAAGGATATCTATTACCTAAAAATAATATCTTTTGCTGCAAGCAACACATTGCGAACTTACAGAGCAGGAGTGATGTGTTTCCAATCATTGTGAGATTTCCTCTCTTGACGGTACCATCCCACAACGTACACTCTATTTCCATAGGGAATTCCATGAAAATACCGTGCGGTCTTAGTGACAGTCTAGCAAGGATGGGTTTCAGCACTCCCGCAAGCCAAAATGTTTATCTTGAAAATTTCCTAGGAAGGAAAACGCCTCTTCTCTCTCCTCTGTGGACATTCACTGAAAGCATGACTGTTCTACTGTGGGTGATCTGCGGGGCCCTTATCTTGTTACACCCAGGGGAAAACGTCTCACTGGTAACATCAAACCGCCAGTCGCAGCAGCAATTAAGTCATTGTACCATTGTCAGAGCCTGGAGTGTACGTGACCCACTTCCATATCAGGTAGGCAGTTAAAAGGATAGTGTTAAAAATACACGTATTCATTCTTGGCGTTCATCCTTTTCAATAATTATACAAAGTGCTCCTGTATAAATGTCTAAAATATTTACTTATCTCTTTTACACTTTTGTACGTTCATAGGTATGTATGCTTTAGTTTAGAGATTGAAACCCACTTCTGTATATTTGACTTTGTGTTTTTGTGTGCGGTAGCGCTGTTGTGTCACACATGACTTGATTTTCCATAGTACTGTGACACTATGGTTCTGAATTAAAATTTGCGCTGGTTGGTTACTGTATTTGCAGGCGGGCACCGCCCATATGGCTGAAAAGGCTTTAATATCCCCCCCCCCCCGTCCTGTAATAGCCTGGGCTAATGCAACTTCCAGGACACACCCAGTTCTTCAGGCGCTGTGGGCTCGGCTGGGCAGTGGCTGGCGACTTTTTTCAGCCCCATCTCAGGGGGATATTCTCAAGAACGTGTGTTCGTGCCAAATTCGCTTAATGCAACTTCTCACATCCCAGTCTATCGCGGGAAAATAACACCGTGTTAACGCAGTATTCCCAACCCGGCGGCACCATGCGATAGTCTCACGATAACGCGACAAATGCCCGCGTTAAAATTAACGTCACGCCGAAAAAATGCGAAACACGAACGCGAAAAAAGTGGCGATGTTCCCAATGGCGATACAAAAATCAGCGAAAACCAGCGACAGGCCTGCGATTCCCACGCGTCATGCGTGAGAATGCACTATAAAAGCAGAGAGAAAAAAAAAAGACAAAAAAATGTAACTGCGTAGCACCATGGACGCACCCGGACCGAGTGCAGAGGACAACGCGAACCCCACAAGCCCCACAGATGACCATCCAGGAACCCCGGGGGCGGGGAAGGGCAAGGAGAAGAGGAAGAGGAAGACGGGGTTCAGTCCGCAGAAAAACCGGATCATCGTCACGGAGGTGACAGAACACTACCAACAACTGTTCGTCACCTCCACTGTGTCATCGGCAACACAAACGGAAATATGGCAGTCCATCGTGAACAACGTGAATGCAGTCGGAGTGTCGAGGAGGTCAATGGAGGAGGTCAAGAGGCGCCGGCATGATGTGAAAAGCCAAACCAAGCAGAAACTCGCTGCCAACCGGAAGGCAGCAACGGCGACTGGAGGTGGGAGTCCTGCGCCACAGGAGGAGCTGGATGAGCTGGAGGAAATGGTGGCCACAGTCATCAGTGCGGAGACAGTGCAAGGAGTTGGGGGTCCGGACACTGCTCGATATGACCTGACCCAACAGCAACAGGGTGAGTAACGACCAGGGACTGGGGGACGGGCACAATGGCACACATGCACAATTATGTGTAGCACACTTCACACCCACAATGACTGTGGAACATGTCCCTGATGGCCTTGGCACACTGCATCACACATAGAAACACCAAGTAGGCCCCCGTCCACCATGTGCACAAATGCCCCCCCTCACCAATCTCACAACCCACCCATGCACATGTGCTGAACCCAGCAAAGCAGCGGCTCTGTGAGCCACACTGACAATGCAAGTGACACAGCATGACCAATAGCATGGCTGCAGTCAAAATACATGACATGGTGCACGCCACAACACTGAGGTGGCCCAGTGTGGATAACATCCTCAAAGGAGCAGGTCACACACTGACACATCCACGTGCACATACAACCCCTGACTTCAAAAACACATCTGCAGACAAACAATGCACAGGAGTCCAAAATCCGTCCAAGAGCACAAATGACCCAAGTCGCCAACATCTCAGCACCGTAAAAGCACACAAGTCAAAGGCACACCGGCTCAAAGGGATAAGGGGCCGCTAAATCAGAGCTGCAGGGGCGACTCTCCCACAATGCAGCACACACACATAGCAATCACAGCACATCAACATTGACGACAATGTGGTACAAAGTGCCACACCTACACCACAGAACAGAGGACACACCTGGTGCGGCATGTGCATAGAAACTGGCCAACCACATCAGGCATAGCAGGAAACTGTCAGATGATAATGTACGAGTACAACCTCACATCCGTCATGTAGTCGAAATGTCCACTGTCCCCCAGCAAAAACCCAGCTCCTTCAAAACAGTCACAATGTACATTGTCATGCAGTCTGTATGTAAACATGTACAATGCGTGCACATACATGGAACACACTGTTAACCTGCATCTCCCCTTCACATTGCAGAGGGACAATCAACACCTCCTGCAGAGCAGACCAGACATCTCTTCAGTGATGATGAGGAGGACCCCCTGGCCATCTGCTCCGACACCCTCCAACGGCTCATGGACAGCCTCCGCACCCCACCTCCAGGAGCAGGGCAGCCCAGCTGCATCGAGGTGATCCCACCCCCTGCACAGACCACACTCCCAACACCTCACAGATGAACACATGGCATTCCAAAGCCATGTGTCAGACTGCCAGAGGGGGCTGGCTGAACAGGTGCGGGTGGGTTTTGACTTCATGGCAGCCAAACTAGATGCCATACGTGGGTGTCTTAGTCCCATCAGGGGCCACTTACAGTCCCTAACGGACACCCACAGTCCGCTCCATGCCCTACAACAATCCTTGGCTGACCTCGCTGGAGCCATTACTCGGATACAAGAACTGTCTAGTCAGACAGGCTCCAGCGACGACAGCACAGAGTTGGCACAGATGCGCAGGACAATGGAGAACATGGAGCGGATGCAGACAGGAAGGATGGCTGCCACGGCTGAACACCAGCGAGATGTAGCTGGGATCTACCATGCCCTGCAGATCCTCATCTTGCCATTGCTGCCACAGAGCCTGTCCAAGATGACTGCTGCAGGAACTTCGACACACACATCTCCGCCCCCTGATGTGTCAGTGGCACACAGTGATGCAGCCATACCACCTCCGCCCCCTGATGTGTCAGTGGCACACAGTGATGCAGCCATACCACCTCCGCCCCCTGATGTGTCAGTGGCACACAGTGATGCAGCCATAACACCTCCGCCCCCTGTTGTGTCAGTGGCACACAGTGATGCAGCCATAACCCCACCACACACACCTGGCACACCTGACACAGAAGACATATCAGAGGATGAAGATGTGGATGTTAATAACTCTGTGTCAAAAAGGAGGTTGTAGCATTCATCCCCCGCCATATGGCCTGTTTCTGCTTGGTACAGCCCTCTGCATCATGCCCTGGTACAACACCTTCCACTGTCCCCCGGAACACTCTGCGACATTCACCTGGACCCCGACATGGACTGCCATATCTGCTCTGGTTACCAATGACACAGCAAACAGGCTGCGGACTCAACCCTTCCTCTACTGATGAACTTGTCATCCCCTAAAGGACTCTGTTTGGACCTCCGCTGGGCAACCATGTAATGTGGGGTGTGCAGGGCCATGTACTGCTCCAGCTCCGACACTCCACAGGATGTGAATAAAACATTCCTAATCACACAGATGTGTCATGTCTATGTTCAATCAAGTATAACAGTATGGATGACTGTAGGGACATTGATTGCACAAAAAGGTCCACCTTGGGAAATGACATCAATGCGCATTTTTGACCGTGACACACATGGCCAATTAGATGACTGTGAAGGTGTGAACTAGCTGTGGCCTCATTGATCATGAACAACAATCTCGCAACCCTCCCAACGTAGCCCCACGTCCATGTATTAAATAGGGCTGTGTTTTCAAAAATTTCAAAGTCGGTAGGAGGCCTAAAGTAGTGTCCCACATCACATGTGTCAACAGAACATCTCTTCGCATACCTACACACACTCAACTGTGTGGAAACAGCCTGGTTTGATGGAACACATTGATCCACACGGCAAGAAGTTGGACACCATACTCACATTGCTGAAGACACGTAAGCGCACAGGTCTACCAGCAACTCTCCCAACCACAATGTCTGGCTCACAGAGGTGGAGCTGGCAATAGGGACCCACCCCTAAGTGAAATGCACCAGTCTTTCCCTCCCTGTGTACGGACAATGCTCATGGAGGCAACGATTTGGCATGCTAATCAACACTCATCACAGTTGAACACTAGTGAAGTTGCGTACACTTTATTAGCATGTGCGTGTCAGTACGGGCAAGACAAGGGCCACAACATGCAGACCAATGCATCATACACTAACAGGCAGCAAAGGAACATGTAGAGGTGCAGGACATGGGGAGGCACAAATGAACACCAATCATTACGGATGCCAACGGTCTCAGCCCACCTTGCCTTGCTCGACGAGTCATGTGGTGTTTGGCGAATGCTCATTGCACCGTGTCAGGGGACACCACTCACAGCCCATGGGATCTGCGTAGTCCTGTACCACAGGACTGCGTGGACTGTCTGCTCTGCTGACAGTGAGCAGGTGAAGGAGTCCAACAAGGTCACATGTAGTACTACATTGCCATGTGTGTACTCTCCCTCCAGCGGTGTGTCAGGTTGAAGAACGTTGCCAGGCGCCGCTGTCCACTCACCTTGCACAGGTGTGTGTCAACCCGCAGTCTTGCACGCACATGCATTCTGAGTCCAGGCAAATGCAGCCATGTCCACTGTTTAACCCTGGGCGTAGTTCGCGTAGTCGCGCTACGCGTAGCTACACGAAGTGTACTTTGCACTACGCACGCTACGCGAACTGTGTAGTGCAGTAGGGAAATGCTGTTCGCAATGTTTGCACAGTGCCGGATGCTTGTCCGCACTGTGCAATCATTGCGAAGGGCATCATGCACAGTGCAAGCGGTCGTTTTCTGCCGCTCGAGTAGATTTGTACTCGAGCGGCAGCTTTCTCAACGTGGACTGGTAGTTTCTCACCGCGAGCGGTCGCGAGCATACGCGACCACTTGCAATGAGAAACCTTACCTCCCCACGTTGAGAATCTTGCCGGGAGGTTTATTTTCCACGCTCGTGATCGGCAACTTGATGTTGCCGATCACGAACGAGGAAAACGTCTCGCCGGGATGTTGATTTTGCTCGCTCGCGGTCGCCAACTTGACGTTGAGGACCGCGAGCGAGCAAAAAATGCCCGCTACGCTACGCGTTTTTGCACTGTGCTACGTGCGATTCGCGTAGCGCGTAGTTGCGCAAACTACGCACACTCCGCGAGCGTAGCGTAGTTTTCCGCCCAGGCCTACCACTGTTATGGTGGGATATGTGTCCATTTCTCCAAGATGCAAAAGGGTGTTGGGACCTGTGCTATGGGTTACAATCTTTTGTGGCTGCAGGAACGTAGTTACTCGTCCATGAAAGCGAGCACAGCTTCATGGGCAATCAGTTCCAAGAGTACGTTGTTGTCGACTTCAACGAACACGGAGCGAGCCAATGCATTAGCTGGTCCGGACAGATGTGCTCCATCCACACCGTTTCACCAATCTGCAACACAGCCCAATAGGGGAGCGCTTCGATGTGGTCACTGCACATGAGGAATTGGGCAATCTCACATGCCCAACTGCCAGCACATACGCCAGATACCAAGGCATCCCATGAATGGGTATCACGGTTACACTCCTGGTCGTGGTCCAACAGGGGGCGCACACACATGTCATAATCCAGTTCAGCTACCGTTGTGTTGGATAGGCAGACATCCATGGGCCACTCGAATATGCATGATCGACAGTAGAACCAGGGCTGGACGCAGGTGACGTATGCAAGACGGAAGCTCAGACGGTAACTGATGCGCAACACTGCCAGTGGCAGTGCCCCCAACAAATGCAGCATACGGTCACGGTACAGTTCCACGTGACAGGCGTTGTGCATGTGCTCGGGATGTTCTGACATTGCGTTGTTCGCTCCCGTAGAACCGGCACTCTTCTGACCTGCGGCTGTTATGTGGATGATATGCCACAGCTCAGAGCAATGAGTTGTATGAGTGTGCAGAGTTTGGACGTATGGGTTGTCCTGTACGTAAGTGTCAAGGCCATTCCATGCAGGAGTACCTCGAGCAAGGACTTCTGTGTGTGGGGTGTGGATACGTTGATTTTTCATTAGCGCTGTGTGTAGTGTGGGAGTCATCATCATCTGCCATGGTATCTCTCTCAGGGGGTGCCTGCCGCATGCAATTCCAAGGTCGGAGGTGCAGATGTCCTTCCGCCTTCTGCATTGAGACAAAGGGGCTTTCATCCCTAATGTTAGTCTGACTACTGCTTGTATCCTGGGAATGTGATGTGGCTTTCGCGCTGCAATTGAGGCTAGGCCTTGGGCTTATGGTGCACCAAAAGTGATGAACACACACAACAGTTGGCATGTATGAGCCAAGACCCTGAGCGGTTTTGCGCTCCTTGTACAATCCCTTAGTGAACGGACGACCTCCGGGTGCATGCAACATTGCAACATTGTCGATTGCGGGCCGTGTGGCACAGACACAGCAACAGAGACACACGCATCAGTTGGTTTCCTGTGCAGCCCAGATATGAACCACTCCCAGGAGCCAGGGATATTTGTTCACACCCCTACGCTGGCCTGGCGTACGCCGAGCCAGCCCACTCAGCTTACGTATAAAGGGGGGGGGACGACGCAACGTGTCCCAGTTCTTCCCCACTGCCTGAGGTGACATGGCTGCGTCCGCCTGCCATATGACGAGACTCAATCATATAGGGTCCATGACTTGCGTTGCACGGAGTCGGTGGCACCGGTTACACTGCGGCCGGCATGGGCCTACCGCCACGGGACGGTGACTTTCTGTGCACTGAGGTGGGTGCACCTGAAGTGCTGAGCGGGTTTGCAGCTTGCGATGATGCCGTGTGCACTGATATGGTCTCTGCCATTGCAATATCAAGACCCAGAATCAAGTGTGCGACCTGGTGGACCGCAGTGTAGGCCTGATCCAGCGGGCAGCGCGGGCCTACCGCCACGTGGCGTTGCCTCGCGGTTCACAGAGTTAGTGGCACCTATAGAGCTGAGCGGGTGTGCAGCCTGCGATGATGACGTGTGCACTGATATGATCTCTGCCATTGCAAAATCAAGACCCAGAATCAAGTGTGCAACCTGGTGGACCGTGGTGCGGGGATGCGTGATGTGGAGGCTGCCAAGGTCGCGGGCCCCGGGCTTGTAGCTTGCACCGGCACGTGGTGGGCCCTCTTGGAGACACGCCGGTGGCGGAAGGTGAGCTGTGAGGCCTGGGTGCGCAGTGTCGGCACTGTCTCTACCTGTCCCTCTCTTCCTTTCACTGTCTCTCTCTCTCCCTAATTTTCTCTCTCTTTCTCTCTCTCTCTCCCTCTCTTTCTTTCACTGTCTCTCTCTCTCCCTCTCCCTCTCTTTCTCTCTCTTTCTCTCTCTCTCTCCCTCTCTTTCTTTCATTGTCTCTCTCTCTCTCCCTCTCTTTCTCTATCTTTCTCTCTCTCACTCTCCCTCTGTTTCTTTCACTGTCTCTCTCTCCCTCTGTTGCTCTCTCTCCTTCTCCCTCTCTCCCCCTTTCTCTCTCTTTCTCTCTCTCCCTCTCTTTCACTCACTCTCTTTCTCTCTCTCTCTCTCCATTTCTTTCTCTCTCTCTTTCTCTCTCTCTCTGTCCTTTTTTGAGCGCATGACGCACCTTCTTATCTTCAATTTTGTCTTGCAGGTTTTGACTTGCAGATTGTCCAGAGAAGACCCGCCATGACTCCTCCACTTATTAGTGTTGAGTTAAATTTGAATAAAATAATTATTTTTGAAATTCTAAGATGTATGAATGTTTTTCCTTTTTCTGGCTACACATGAATTGTTGTACTTGTGCGACATCAGGTGAATTGTTGTGTTTATGAATTTGTAAGGTAGATGTGAAATATCTTTGTCCTGGGGGGGGGGGGCTCCCGGGGTAGGACCCCGGGAGGGTGGGGGTCCTGGGTGTGGTGGCAGTGGGTGTTGTGGCCCTCTTGGGGCTCCGAGCTGCATGATCAGTGGCTCCATGGCATCTGTTGTTCTTCAGGTGTGGCTCTGGGCTGGGCTCCCTTTCATGGTGCAGGTTGTCGTCCGACTTAACACCAGGTAGGAGCAGGTGTTAGTTCCCTGCTGCTGACGCACCTTATCGCATTTTTTTGATTCTTATCGCCGATCTGGCTGCTCGTTGAGAATGTTGCGCAGTGGTGTTTCCGCTGCTTTTTGCACGGAAACGCCTACTCTGCATATCATTAGCGTTAGTTGCCGGTGTCATCCGTGGCGATGATTTTTGCGGCTGCTATCGCAGGAAAACTGGTGATATCGGCTGTTAGCACCAGCTTGTGAATGGTGCGATGAATTTATCACCACTTTGGTTGCGATAAAGTGCCGCTAACTCGGCGATAAGTACTTGAGAATATGCCCCTGAGTTTTTTACAGATACTTAAAAGACTATTTACTGGTTAACAAAGCATTGTTTAATTGTTTTTCCACCGGTTCCCGTACCCCCTCTACCAATCTGTCTATCCCTTCCATTTGTAAATTACTTTTGCTGCCACAGTGAGCGAATACATTTAGTAAAAAGTAACTTTAGGCATATCAAGAGGCTGAAAGTTTGTTGCAACATCAACAAATCATTTATATCCTCCACCCCCAATCTCTGATTGATACTATAATGCAGCCGCGGACTGTGCAGATAGGAGCAGTGGTGCGGTGGGGCCGGGTAAGGGGGGATTTCGACAGACGATGATGAGGGGAAAATTAATTAATTATTTAATTTTCTCTCGTCATCATCCGTCGAAATCAACCCCCCCCCCAGCCGGCCCCACCACTCTTACCTGCACAGGCCGCGGCTGCTATAATGGCAATAGTTTCAATTATATCTAAAACCCCACTTGCCAACCGTCAATATCATGCTAAGTTACTCAGAGTGTCTGGGAATAAATCTTGCATTCAGACAACTTACCCATCATGCTCACCGCTCACCCTGCACTCACACCGCTCACCATGCACTCACACTGTTCCACTGGGGCTGAAGTCCAAACAATATTTCAGCTGAGAGGCTGGGGATCGTGAAATCACACTAAAGCCTGGGCTCTGCATGGCAATACAGGCACCAGCATTGAGGTTTTCTGTTCATCTTCTCAATTCATATACCTTCAGTGGCAGGTGGTGCTATAATATTGGCCCTACGCCCCTCAGAGGTATCATTGTGGTAGGCAGTCACATTTTTAGCAAGCTCTGGTGTTTAAGAGGAATTTGAATGTTGGCCAGTTATCACTTGAATTCTAACATCTTCAAATGAAATGCAGTCTTTGCCCTTTCACCTCTTCATGGATTAATCTTTGATTGTTTCCAAAAATATAGGCTGAAAATCACAAACTGAAACTTGTTTTTAAACTTTTTACATAGCTGCCCACTGTCTTGTGTGACACATTCAGCCAGTCCCTGCCTTCCATTCACCACAGTGCTTGATTCTGGGATGTGTAGTTATTTTTGTGGTCGAGCCCGCTTGTGAGACACCATTGTTTACAATAAAGGACTTGGAGCCCGCCCAATGCTTTCCATTCATTGGCTTTATTGTCACTTTGCTTTGCCGCCTCCTAATTCTCCAGCACATGCCAGGTGTCACTTCCTGTTTCTTCTCTGGTGCATGGTCCAAGTGCAGATTGATACTTCTTTCTTAGAGTCCACCCGCTGCGTGTACTGTGATTGAGGTATTATTTTTTTACCCATGTTACTGCTTTCTCCTCCCACCCACCACTTCTTCGTACTGCTGTACCCTTTTCCCTACCTCTCCTCACGGCCTTTCTTGCACTTACCCACACCCTCTTCCGCCATCCTTACTTGCCTGTCTCATCCCGCCCTCCCGAACCGACCCAAAAGCAGGCGCTATGACGCGGCACCAGTGTTGGCCGCGTCATAGCGCTTTTTGACTAACTTTACTTTTACTAAATCACGATAAGTACTCTTCGGGTGTTTTAGAGTTCTACCTCGATTTTCTCTATGATAAGCCTTATTGGGGGTCTGGTGGGAAGTCCTAAGATGAAGAGACCCACTGAGGAGTGGGGAAGGAAATGATTCCTTTTCTTTTAGTTACCCTCACACACCCTAGTGGTGTCATGCTTTATCATCGGGTCACCCTGACGCCTAAAAGTCAGGGTGGACTCAACCGTATTTCAGGGAGCTCTTAATGATAATTAGACCAGGGGGAATAAAGATTAAAAAACCACAAGCTAATCCCTGTATCCCTTTATTCTTGGATTTGCTAGGGTTGTTAAAAATGTAAATGAGGGGTCAAATTGGAGTATTTCTGGTCCTATGACCCTAATGCCAACATGTTTCAGTCCTGCGAGGGCCTAAGTAGCTCCCAGACTTTCTTCAGGGCAACCAAACAAATCACCCTCCCTGGAAATGTGCAGAAGGAGATTCCCTAAACTGCTTTGAATTAAGGGCAGGTAGCTGCTCCTTGTTTTATTATAAAAAGATCATTTATCTTTTTTAATCCTCTTAACACTCCATCTGTGAAAACAAACAGAGAAAAGGAATTCATAGTGTAACATTTCTTTAAACCCATTTCGATGCTTCCCATGTGTGACGTGATAACCACTGCACCTCTGTTGTAAGCAAGGCATATTAATATGTGGTTGCAACACTATTTTAATCTTACCACCCTCACATAGGTGGCAAAAAATGGTGTTGTGGCGATCTTTTATCGCATACTGTCAATATCCGCATACTGGTGCGTGCTTGATCATTGTGAAATCACCCGTGTCATTCACACTCAACAGCGTAATGCTGCTATCACTCCATGTGTTTAGTCACTCATTTCATCCATTCACACTGTCCTCCTTACCCACTCATGGGAGAGGAAACTCATCTCCGGGTGCCACACGGTTTAAAAGGGCAGCCCTGTAGTCAAACACTACTTGTCGATATCAGGTTTGCAATGAAAGAGAAAAAGAAAAGAAAAATCAAAGGTCTTAGTTAGAACTTGTTCTTTAAAAATGCCTGTGTCAGAGTGGGCGTGCACGTACCTCTGTAGAAATAACCAGCACCCGTTATTACTCACACCATCAAGGGTCCTGCCCCGCTTTGTCACCTACTTGGTGCGGGGTCCCCGGGCTTTTGCGTGGAAGGCTCCGGGACCGGAGTTTAAATGTACCTTTAGTGCGCGAGGAAAATGCTCCGCCCGTTGGGTGCGGCAATGTACAGCGTCATCGGACTGGCGCGCATAAGTCGCATCATTGATTGAGGGGGAGCGCTGGGAAATGTAGTACAATACGTGCGCTGTCGGCAGATAGCGTCTCAATACACCAATTGTAGCTAACGCAAAGGTTTTTTTTATTTTATTTGAAATTGTGACAAGACGCGCGCTCGCATATAATGAGGCTCCCATGTAGAGAGATGGCAATTTTATGTATAAGGAAGAAGTCTTCCTTTGTTCTATCAGTGTCCCCAATGTTCAAATTAACAGTAACTTAATTCGATTTTTAAGGCACTTAGGATCGTGCATGCCTCGGTAAACAGGGCACGATGTCCCACTTTTTTTGGGACTTGAAACCACTTGATCTAATATATATACGGTAATATAGGCATACGTTCTAGATTGAGCACGGATCTTGCTTGTATTACTGTTATTGACATTGTGTAGTCAAAGATTCAGCTAGCATTTCTGATGGCGTACAAGGCCGGTATTTTTGTGTTGTGAAAAATATTATTAGCTGCAACCACCTTGTGAATGGAGCCTAAGAAAATTATCATATTTCATCTGAAGTACCATGATGATGTTCATGAACAGTCTTATATTGCTGTTCACTGTAACTCCTTCATCAAAGGAGCACCAATAGGTGTATGTCTACTCCATTAGGCGTCAGGGTGACCCGATGATGAAGCATGACATCACTAGGGTGTGTGAGGGTAACTAAAAGAAAAGGAATCATTTCCTTCCCCACTCCTCAGTGGGTCTCTTCATCTTAGGACTTCCCACCAGACCCCCAATAAGGCTTATCATAGAGAAAATCGAGGTAGAACTCTAAAACACCCGAAGAGTACTTATCGTGATTTAGTGTTGCACACACAGGAGGTTGTACTCTTTTGAAGAATTTCCTCTTGGCCCTTCAGGCATAGGGAAAGGGCCCTTTCCCTCCTTGCCATAGTTGTATTAACTTTACTTTTAGCCATGTTGCACAGCCACAATATGACTAAAAGGCATTGGCACGCCAATATCTCTCTCATAGACAAGACCTATTGGCTTTGCAAATGCTTATTTTTAGGTGCAAACGCTTTTTTTTAGGTTTTTGCCTCTAAATTTTAGTTTTTATTTTGTGTTTATGTCCATAGTTAATTAAATCAACGGAATCATTGTGACAGATATGCCAGTGAGAGGCATTGTAGCAGAAGTCACTACACTGAAAAGTTTTCTCAATGCTTATTGGTTGTCAGCCGGCAGTAGTTTCTGTATGGAGAAAGTTGGAAAGGTGGAGGTCAAAGGATCAAACATGTCACTGGCAGTCTTAAGGTGGCCCAGAGCGGGATTGGTGTAACTGTCCAGCCAGTAACAGAAGGATTATTATATTTGACAAGGACAATACTAAATATATAGATTTGAACAAGTAAATGAATCTCTGCAGACCTGACAACCATGATCACCACCATACTCGTTTTTATCTGCGTTTTTTCTACTTCTGTTCACCCACCTGAAAAACTAAATGCCTTCATGATCTTTGTGTCACCCCTACATCCTTCTTCCTTCCTTGCTTGCCCATCCCATCAGAAATAATTTTCTAACTTTACTTTTAGCCATGCTGCATAGCCACGCTGCTGTACAACATGGCTAAGCTAAAAGACATTGGCAAAGTCAATAGCTATTGCATAGGTGAAACCTGTTGACTTTGCCAAAGCTTGTTTTACATTGTAAATTGGGTCTAAAAATTCCAATATTAGACATGAGCGTGCCAACAAGTTAACAAGGAGAGCCAAGCCAGAGCTGAGCCAAAGGTCTGGCTGGGCTCTGAGAGCCCATGCACGAGCTGAGTCCTGAACATGTTTGGCACGTAAATTATGCAACAAAAACCATGTAACAATATTCAAAATTGGAAAACAGTGTATTTCTTTAGCATTCAAAAGCGCTTCCGCTCAGTACATAAGAATATGTTACTGCATTGAGAGGTCTTTTTTCAAAGTCACAGTTTTTAAACATGAAATTAAAACTTTTCATGCCCCTCCATGAACTGCCATGACAACAATACCATTAGTGAATTAAGGAGCACATTAGTTGTCAGGTGCACTCTATATGTGGCCTAGAGTCTTACAAGGAGCAACATTAAAGTCTATTTGAATCAGACACAAGAGAGGTACTTGTCACTGCAGCGGTGTCACTGGATCAGTTTGAAACTGATCCAGTGACACCGCTGCTGCCCGGGTTTTCCCGCCGGGGTTCCTGCCTTGTTTTTCCCAGTTACTGTTCTACCTGCCAACAGACGCCCCGCCCACCCCAGGACTTACTTAATGCAGGCCGCAGCACGACCACATCAGTAGGGACCTGGACACCTAGCCTGCCACTTGGCTTTGGCCTCCAGCTCCTGCTGGTTTCAGACTGATCCAGTGACACTGTCTGCCGCTGCTCGAGTTTTCCCGATGGGGTTTTCCTGTCCAGTTTTTCCCACTCACCGTTCTTCCTGCCAACAGAAGCCTCGCCCACCCTGGGACTTACTTAATGCAGGCCGCAGTGAGACCGCGCCGCTGGCACGCCAAAGGCAAGCCCATCTGCACTGATCTATTCCTGGACCACGCCTAGCACCATGACCCCTGGCATCCTGCCCCCTGAAGATACACCATCGCCGGGCTTTACACCCTCGACCCCAGATGCTGCATCAAACACTGCTACTGCACCGACCCATGCTCCATGGTAGGACCTTTCACCTGCACCCACTGCACTTCACCTGCCACAGCACACACACTAGCCAACCAACCAGCCCCACCCAGAACACACCACAGACACCACCTGAACAAAAACACCAACTCTCAAGCGCCCTTCTCAACATAGGCTCACTATGCAAGCATTCTACAGAATTATGGGACCTCATTGCCACCTTTGCACCCAACATCATCTTCCTCACTGAGTCCTGGCCCAACCACACATTAGTCCCAGACACAGCCACAGCGTTCCCCAACGGATATAAAATCACTCACCAGGACCGCACCAATAAGCCGGAAGGAGGAACAGCCATCATCCACAAAGAGATCACACAGTGCACCACCACCGACAACATCACCACCCCCATGGAACATCTCAAGTTCATGCTACACACGGACCACAAGACAACCATCAGAGGCACTCTCACATACCGACCCCTAGGCCAGAGCTCCAGAGCTTCTGCAACACCATCGCAGACTTCATTGCGCCCCTAGCCCTAGACTCCAAGGACTACATCTTCCTCAGCAACCTAAATTTTCACACCGACGACCCCAATGACAACAACACTGCACACGTCCTTGACAGTATGAGCAGCCTCATATTGACCCAGATCATCCACAACCCTACACACACACTGCAGGACACATGCTGGACACGATTTTCACCTCTAGCAACCGCATCAAATACAGCCACGTCACAGAACTCACATGGACCAATCACTCCATCGTCCACTTCAGCAACTCCAGCCTCTGCACTGCCACCCCCAAATACAAACAGCGCCCCCTACTGGAGGTGGAACAAGATCTCAGAGACCAGCTAGACGGACGCCCTCAAAGCCTCTTTCCCTGCTACCACCACCAACCTCAAACCGGGAGTGAAGGACTTCAATGCCTGGATTACCAATTCCGCTGACAGCATCGCCCCCATCAAGAGCAACATCTAGAGAAAATCCTCTAAAAAGGCCAACTGGTAAACCCAAGAACTCAGAACAGCAATATGAGACAGGAAACAGCTGGAGAAGAGATGGCGCGCCAGCAAGGACACCTCCAACAAGGCAGCCTTCATGACCTCCCTCAACCTCTACCACCACCTGCTGAGGGCAACAAAGAAGACAGCCCTAGCCGCACGCATCAAAACTAGCACCAACAACATCAAGGAACTTTTCAACATCGTTAAGGAATTCTCCAACCTGCCTGCCTGTAAAAACAACATCACTTCCTAACAGGAGCTGTTGGACATCCTCACCGACTTCTTCCATGACAAGATTGCAACCATATACAGAAACTTCGAACCCCAACCCCCACCTCAGGGCTTCCTCTACAGATATGTCACCACTGCAACCGACATGAACCACAGATTGACCACCTGGAACCTCTTCTCCACTCAGGACACCACCTCCACCATAAGGTCTATCTACTTGTGGGCTCCCACAGACCCATGCCCGCACCACATCTTCAACCTTGTAAACTAAAGAATCAGTCAGGAACTCAACACCCTGCTCAGCACCTCTATCACCACTGCAACATTTTTCAATGCCTGGAAACATGCTGAAGTTAGACCACTACTCAAGAAACCAGTGGCAGCTCCTCCGCTATGGCGGAGGACCGTCGCCCCATTGCTTTCAAGCAGTGCGAGAAGAGGAAACATAACATGATAATAACTTACAGTTATTATCATGTTATGTTTCCTTTGAGGGTGGGAGGGTGGGAGGGGCTGGTCTGCTCGAGGAGCAGGGCAGGGGTGGAGTGGTTTGCCCACTCAAGTTCGCAATGACTGTTTGGTCGGCCCTCTCAGGCCGCCCAAAGCAGTCATGTGCACTTCCCTGTTCTCCATGCAGGCTGCATGTCAGCCTGAATGGAGAACATGCCCACCCCTACAGCCCCAGGCTGAGCGCCGTGTCACGGTGTTCAGACCAATCACAAAGCTGCACTGCAGCGTTGTGATTGGCTTAGGTGAGGGAGCCTGGCTGCCTCCTTCCTGTTCCTGGAAGCGGACTCAGGAGAGCAGGAGCACAGAAGATGCGGGACCCGGCCTCGAGGTAAGTTTAAAAAAAAATTCTAAACCCAGCTTCCCCCTCGCGTGACACCCCCCGCGACACCCACGTGGCTCCCACACCCACCCCCCCAACCGCGAGCCATGCCGGCCGCCCTTGAAAGAAACCCTCTGCCGACCCCAGCAAACTTAAAAACTACTGGCCAATCTCCCTGCTCCAATTCCCAGTGAAGATACTAGAAAAGATAATCAACAAGCAACTCATGTCACACCTGAAGCAGGACCAGCTACTCAACACCTCCCAATCCAGCTTCTGCAGCAATCACAGCACCTAAACCGCAATGATCGCAGCCACCGACAATATCCGAACCCTCCTCGACAAAGGAGAAACAGCAGCTCTGATCCTCCTTGACCTCTCGGCAGCCGTTGACACCGTATCCCACCACACACTGATTGAAAGACTCCACTACATTGGAATCCAAGGGGACCCACTCAGATAGATCACCTCCTCCCTCACCTGAAGAACCCAGAGGACCCACCTTTCACCTCTGAACCCAAGGAGATCACCTGTGGTGTCCCTCAGGGCTCATCCCTCAGCCCCACGCTCTTCAAGGCATTTATGACCCCTTTGGCCAACATCGTCAGTTCCGACAGTCTCAACATAATTTCCTATGCAGACAACGCCCAACTCATCCTCTCACTCACCGACGACCCCACCACCACCAGAAACAACTTCCACAGATGCATGACAAGCGTCACCGACTGGATGAAGAACAACTGCCTGCAGCTAAACACAGACATGACAAATGCACTGATCTTCGGCAATAGTATCAACACATGGAATGTCTCCTGGTGGGCATAAGATCTGGGACCAACTCCTTCCGACCACACCAAAAACCTCAGAATCATCATTGACAACAAGCTCACGATTAAATCACAGATCAACTCCGTCTCCTCCGCCTACCTCCTCACTCTGCACATGCTAACCAGGATATTCAAGTGGCTACCCCCACACATGAAATGCACCATAAGACAGGCCCTCATCACCAACCGACTGGACTACTTCAACGCCCTCTACGTAGGATTGGCTGCACACCTCCTACAGAGACTTCAGACCATACAGATCACCGCAGCCAGACTTTCCCACTGAACCCACTTTATACCCCACCTAAGGCAACTCCACGGGCTCGCCATACAGAAGAGATGCCAATTCAAACTGCTGCCCCACGCACACAAGGCTCTACACAACTAAGGACCCACCTACATTCAACACCGCCTGAACTTCCACCAACCGTCGAGAAGACTACGCTCCGCCGCCCTCTCACTTGCCCATACTCCGCACATCTACCGAAGCAGAAGTGGAGGAAGCTCCTTCTCCCACATCGCAGCAACAGCCTCTCCACGCAACTCCGGACCATCACCTCACTTCCGAAATTCCGAATGGCCCTCAAGACCTGGCTGTTCGAATAAACCTCCTGGGACCTGCAAGCGCCTGGATAACCTATCGGGTGATTAGCAGTCCTTTATAAATCCTGATTGATATTGATATTGAGAGTGGATGAGCTCCCTCAAAAAAATCTGGCTAAAGTTTTGAAGGAAATCAACAGGATGATAAGGAGGTGGAGAAACTTGCCAATTGGTATTTATAGGAGTGTAAATATTATAAAGATAATGGGTCTCCCGAAAATGACTTTTTTTTTTAAATATCATACCATTTCTATTTCCAGATAAGCAGATCAGGAGGCTGCAAGGCATGATATCCAGCTTTATTTGTGTGTCAAAAGGGGCAACGATTGCCTGGAAAAAGCTAAGGAGGCAGCCAAAACAGGGAGATTTAGCCTTACCCAATTTTCAAAAATACTGATATGACTTCCAACTTAAACATTTTCGGCTTCTAGCTAGGACCCCAGAGGTTTCCCATTTGGGAAATTTGTATACTGCCATGCTAACAGATATGGGCACAGATAAATTCCTGTATATGTTTAGTGACCCTAAATAATTTTCACGAGTCAGGTTAAAGGTCCTCAAGGAAGCGTTTAGAGTCTGGGTGTCATTGAGCAAAACACTGGGAACACACTACTAGTCAGATTTCGCCCCTATTTGGGACTCCCCTGGAACTCCTATTTGGCTTAAAGATAATCTCAGTCACCCACTGCAGAAGGCAACATTTAACAACTGGGGGACTTGAGAGATGGCAAAGTCCCAATTACCTGGCATGAGCTCTCTATAAGAACATGAGGAGAAGTTGCAAAATTTAAATTCTTCCAGTTGCGTTCTTGGTGGACAGCGCAGGAACTGGCAAAGGTTGGAAAATGGGAACATGAAGGCCTTTTAGGGGATAGCAGGCATATAAAAAAAGAAGTATCCCTGTGGTATTGGGATGTGGTGGCAGTAGAGGACAAGAAAAGCATGGAGCCCTGTCAGATGTAAAAGGCCTTGCTGGAGCTCACTTTCTTTACAAGACAGTAAAACCTGCACCATTAAAACAAAATCACCTCTTCACGCTCCATAGAGCCTACTGGACTCCTATTGGGCTGGCCAAATTTACGCGAGAAACTCCAAGATGCAAGTGATGCAACGCAGCAGCAGCAGATGACAAACTTATGTTTGTGGAGTGCAGAGAGTTGGCCACCTTTTGAATCGAGGTCCGTGGTGTACTGAAAGCAATCTTGGGCGCTGAAGTTAAGGTAAGCCATTCCTTAATACTCTTTGAGATTGACACAGCACCAAACAAATGGAGTAAATGGCAAACAGGCTTACTCTTCTTCTTGATGCTGATAGGAAGAAGAGAAATCTGTAACAAGTCGGTCTTACCTTAATCCCCAACAAGCGAGATTGGATCACCTCAGCCAGCTATAAGTGACAGCGTGTAGTAAGGCTGAGGCAGAACAGTCTGCCATCTCTTCACACCTTGGCATGAGAAATTTGTAACAGTCCAATGATTATACCATAGCTTCGCTGAAATTGAATTGAGTACCATATGCAAGCACTATTCAGCAAAGATTGCAGTCAGCACTCTGGGTAAGAGAGGCTAAGCTCCATCTATAGAGTGGAGTATAAGAACTGGCGGTGGAATGAGGGTCACAAAAAAAATGGCTCTCAGGTGGCGGAGCCTCACAATGTTCCCATTGTTTGTAATTGAGAACTTCTCTAGGACTAGGATAGCTAGCACTATGTATGAAATAATGTGCATGATGGAGATAACAATACCTTTCTTTGTAATTTGCTGAATTAAAAAAAGGATCTTCGTTTTTCAAAGTAACATATGCCTGTAAATCAGACATCATTCTTTTATCAGTCTCAATGTCACAATCATCTGACATAGAACCGGCTATGCAGTCCAAGGAGAGGTTGAAGCGAGATAGGGTTTCCCCCTTGGACTTGAAAGCCTCTAGCTCAGACCCCCTGTTGAAGGTGATTAGTTGGAATATTGCTGGGCTAAGCAGTAAAAGGGAGAGTGAGAGATGGCTTGAAACCCTATCAGACCAGTGTATAGTGGACCTACAAGAAACCTGGGATACTGATAATACATTCTATTTGGATGGGTTCACTTCTTTCTTTTCAGCTGCCCTTACCCTCACACATAGGCAGAACTAAAGGTGGCTTACTTACTTTAGTATCCCTAAAACTCCCCTGCACATCTACACAGATAGAAAAAGGTTCTTGGAACTTGTTGGTGGTTCAGCTGGATTTTACGAAGTTGCCCAGTTTATTGATTTACATTTTTTATAATTCCTTTGTCTAGGTTACTCCATCCGATCATTGGTTAACTTTAAAGATTTTTCATGAGTCCTGTGATGAAAAACAGAACATACCTTATTTGGTCATTATAATGGGAGATTTCAATATTCATTTATGTTACACGGGATGCTACACATCTGATGACCCCTGTGATGATGAGTATAATATTGAGCACTTCAAGCACTCTGCCCACAGAAGTCTGCTGGACAATATTAGCAGATTTTGATCTTTACTGCACCAGGAATGGCCCAGAAAGGGTGATTATTCTGACATTTACTGGTAGAGTCTCTAACTCGACTATTGATTATATTTTCATGTCATCTTTCTTGGCCCAGTTTGTCTGACATTTTGAGGTTCAATGGAACCATCTTAGTGAGCATAATCCCCTATTTTTATCTTTGGAATTGAGTCGGACAGAAGTAACTAGCCTTAAAGCTGGCCTTAGTAATTGCGATATTTCACCCTCAAGATCAGGGACGCAGATTGAAATGGAGCAAGGTTCCTCTTGACTCCTTCTTAAACACTCTTTACTCAACCTGAGGGCAAGATATTATGCTGTGTCTAAATGGTTCTACTAATGGTGAGCTCCTTTTGAGCGCATTCAGTAGATTAAGCCAAAAGGTCTCAAGTAATCTCAAGAGAACAACGGGTAGATTGGCAATGGAGGATGAGAGATGGTTTGACCATAGATATTCAAAGGCACACCAAATGCTGTTAAAAATCTTAAAGCAAACCCCCAAGGATAAGGGCGAAATAACTAATTAATTATAAAAGAATTATAAACAAGCCCTTTTTGCTCATAAAAAAGAAATTAAAGGGGAAGCCTGGGACGATCTACTACAGACAAACATTCTGAATAACAGTGGAACATTTTGGAAAATCATCAATAAACCCTTTTTCACTGGGGCACAGAAAAGCGCTGTAGATGACACTGTTACCCCGGATATCTGGATAAAGCATTTTTTCTGGATCTATGGAAGTCCAACAGAGGTTCCACTGTACATGGATCTGGAGCTATCTAGAGATTACTCCACTTCTCCCTTCACTGAGTAGGAGGAGACAGACGCCCTTGCAACCATGTCAAAGGATAAGGCGCCAGGACCCGATGGGGTACCAGCAGACTTGTTTTAACTGAACCCCCAATCTGGGCTAACATTTTAACTCATGTATTTAATGCCTCCTGGAGACTAGGGCTATGCTCTTCTTGGTCAAGGGATGTTATCATCCCGGTTTTTAAGAAAGGGGAGATATCATACCTGTGCAGCTATAAACCCATTTCTCTTACAGACTCTACAGTTAAGGTTATGGGGAGAGTGATTCTTGCTAGATTATCTGTTTGATTGGAGCAAAATAATGTAATTTCCAGTCTTCAATATGGGTTTACGCCAGGGAAAGGCACCTTAGATCAATGCCTCAACTTGCACTTGCTTATTGGAAAGTACAGAGTAGCTAACAGGGGCAGGTTACATCTTGCATTCATGGATTTATCATCGGCGTTTGATCGAGTTGATCAAAATGATGCTCTTTACTTATTGAATTGGGAATGGATCATTATATTGTTAATTTTCTCCATGAACTCCATCGGGACCTCTCTGAAGCTGTGAGGTATGATCAAACGGGGTCTTTGTCTTCCCCGATAAGAGTTTATAGGGGAGTAAGACAAGGATGTATCTTAGCTCCCCTCTTATTCTCACTGTTTATTAATAACTTGGGCCCAGCCCTATGTATGGCATGTAAAGATATTCCCCAGGTTGAGTGCCAGATTATTCCAGCGCTCATTTATGTTGATGAGACAGTGTTGATAGCGAAAATGGCACTGGGGCTCCAGCAACTTCTCAATTCCTTTATAGGCTTTATGAACTCCTTAGACATGAGTACTAACTATTCAGAATCACATACAATGGTCTTAGGTCCTAGAAATATCCACTAGAGAAATTGTTTTGGAAAAAGAATAGAACTAACTAGGGTGCCTACCTTCCCTTATCTGGAGGTCCTTATCGATGAGAGGGGCTCGTGGGCACCACAAAGAAAGGCCAAAAGGAATACAATGTCTAGAGCAGTAGCAGGAGTGTTTGATTTTGCAAAAAAGATCAGCGCCCAAACCTTTACAGGCGTTTGTTAAAGTATACCAAGTGAAATGTATCTCTACTGCCAGTTATGGGAGTGACATATGGGGTATAAGGATGTTACGGAGTTACAGAGAGTGGAAAATAAATGTTTAAGAAGGTTGTTGTTGATGCCGCAATCTGTAGCTACCTTTATAGCCCATGAAGAGCTGGGGATGTGGTACATTGGCCCTTTCCTCTTTGACAAGGTGGATCTGGTCCAGCGCGGAGTTGGGTTTGAACCAGGCAATAATTAAAGATTGTCTTCTTCTGGAGAAGGACAATAATATTCCCTGGCTCAACTATATTAGGATCTCAATGTAGAAATTGGGTCGCTTGGACCTAGTTAGACATCCAAAATGGATAACCAGGAAAGATCTGCCCTGGACTGAGAAACATTTTCTCATGGTACCACGTGCCAACAAAGAAAACAGAGAGCTCTCCAAACCCTAAGTAAGGGTGTATTCTTCTAAAATCGTATACTGCAGTAGAGCTTTACTTGACAGAGGTCACAATACCTGAACACCGCTTTATTTTAATAAGATTCATACTAAACCTTTTGCAGTGGTTACTTGCGGAGCTGCAGGGGAGTCACAAAGTGGAAGACTCTGGCCCATATACCTGTGGCAATTTTTCGCCTCAAGATACGTTGTACTTTGTGATGTTTTGAGATCACTAGTGCTCACTGCGACATCGTTATAAACTACACTTGTTAAAGGGAAAAGGTTTTCTCCAAGTAAGACCAGCACTGATTTTCCTTCAGATGCTGTTGAGCCCCTTAATCTTTTTTAATGTTGCTAGTTTCTTGACAGGAGCTCTTAGATGTAGGAAGAGATGTCTTATGTGCTAAAGGAGCTTTTTAATGCAAATATACTACTGCATTTTATTTTTTATTGAATGTATTTTACACATGCTTTTGATACTGTATTTTATTCGTGCAAGCTTTTATGGTTTTAATTAACGGAATAAAGTATGTTTGATCATGATGAAGATGAACTGGGTATCATAACATCATTTATTGAAACTTTTATCACATAAGGCAATTGCAATGTTTCAGTGGGTCCCATAATTTGATATGGAACCTTTTCCCAGGCTATGCCCTCAGGCACAAGATAAGCTGTAATATTCGCATCATAGAGACCACTTCCAGCTGTGTGGGAAGAGGAGTGGGGTTGCAGTTCACGAACCACAGGTGAGACAATTGTTCTTACAGGGACGAAATGTCCATTCAGTAGCAGCAGAGCGCGTATCGTTGACAGCCACATGATGAACAGAAAGGTTCCCAAAATGATCTAGGCATAGGAACAAAAAGAAATCACATTCTTCTCACAAAACCACTGACAAGCACAAAGCAGTCTCTTGCAATCAGTGACTTTAGAAGGGGTTGAAAGGTTTCCTGTAAAATATCCAGAGTCATTTCCAATATCGTTGTTCTCTTGAGGCTCTCGAAAGGGCACCAGTTCAAATGACTTAGCATTAGGTGGAAACCATGGAATTGCGTTGGGCGGTAGGCACTGTCATATTGGCAGCATTAGCTGTGTTTGTTGCACTCAATATCATAGAGTGTTATGCTCAAATATCCTCAGCTGGGAACTCGAGCTAGAAATGTTACTGGTTTGTTCAGGGAGTAAGGTATTCCGAATAGGGAGAGGCTGAGAGGCACTAGTCTGAATCCTTCTTGGTGTCCTGCAGGGTCAGTTGTAAAACACTGCACACATAGTGCTTCTTAACGCAGTCGATAGACACCTGTTTCTCCTTGAGCCAGGCAGTGGAGGCAGAATAACAATAGTTCTGTTGCCTTTTGCCCCAAAAACAGTGACAGGTGGTCTATAAGATGGTTTAAAAGCTTGCTTGTCATGAATTTTTTCCCCAATTAGGTCCCAGCTTTGGGAACCCACACATCAGCAGCAGTGATAACCTTCTCTGACATCAGTCAGCTGTCTTCTGTGGTGGGGACTCCAACTCCCAGCATTTCCAGGGCCCCCGGAGGCTGCCCTGCAACTGCCCTCACATCTACTCTGCGCCATAAAGTGCTTATTCCACTCTCGCCGCGCGGGACACGCGTGGGACACACACAGGCCACGCCCAGGCCAAGGGCGGACCCGTCCTTGCCCGTCATTGACCAGAAGAAGCTGAGCTGGGCAACCCCTAGAACATCTATCCCTGGGAAAAAAGAGTATATAAAAAAGAAGGTACTGTGTATTTCATAGAAGTGACTTTTGCAAGACCGGATAGTTACACCTGGACATGAACTGGGGCTGGACAATATTCTTTTAAGACCCGTCTTTAGCCCCGCACTAACTATGAAACAGCATTTGTGCCTTGTTATTGAGTTTTATGTGGTTCAGTTATAGGAGCTGCTAGGCCCATGATATGATGCTGTTGTTTCACCTTTAACAGTACCTATTGAATTGCTGGGAGAGGCTGGGCTGGTTACCTGGTTGTTGAGCAGGATCAAATCACTTTTGCCTTTTTCGGTTAACTGGTCATTTTAGGTCTATACGTGACAACATGGGTAAGAGTAAGGCTGCCAGTGTTCCTTCAGCTGCTGCCACCCCCCGCACCGCAACTGACTCCTTCCTAGTGCGGGTGGTAAATGTAATTTCAAAAGAAATAGATATGGCAGAAATACGTCTTTCTTTGGGTGTAGGGGGGTTGGGGCATCTATCACCGATGTTGCTTTGCCCTCTTTATATGAGTTGCAGCAAGGGGGGTAGCATTGTTCTAGCGTCACTGAGGGGTCAGATATTTTTACAGCTCCCCATTTTGCATCAGAGCCCGTGCCAGATTCACCACCCAAGGACCCTACTTTTATCATCCGCCCTACTACACCAAAGAGGAAAAGAAAGTGTAAGAAGGTTCCAGTGGCAGCCGGTGGAACATGTGTTCATGCGCCGGCCACCCCAAAATACCCTGTGGCTGTTAATGGTCCAGTTCCCTTTGATGAGACACATTGGGCACCAATTATGTCCAGAACAACAACTAGAATGGAAGATCTACTGTACCCAATCAGAGAAAAGTTGGAGTGTCTGATCAGAGAAGTTGATAAAATTAGATATTTTTGTCACAATTTCCCTCCTGGTAATTTTAGGGTCGATAATACAGATAAGTCCCCATCACAAGCTATAGTACCCTCCATGTTAGAATCTAATACCATGGGCAACTAATCATTATACGAGGAAGCCCCTGGGGCTAGCTCCGTTTCTGACCAACCCGAAGGGGATCTGCGTGCACACCTGTTCCCAAGGGCAAAACGCGGTCTATTCCGTAGCCAGCTTCAGTAAGTAAGGCGCTTTCGACATTAAGACATATACATCATACTGAGTCGCAGTCTATAAATTTAAATCCAGTGGGTGACAATGTTGTAAATTTTGCAGGGGATCATGTTACGATCAATTTTCCCCCAGCGTTCTGCCCCTATGTGGCTGTTTTAGTTAATGTACCCCCCCTTGCGGCCAGGTCAAATAGAAACCCATTAATCTTTGAAAAATAGAGTGATACACTGGCTCCATAGGAATTGTCAAAACCCAGTGGGGAGAGCACACCAAATTTTACTAACCAGGAGAGTGGGATGGGTTGGCCCCCTTGAGAAAGAGCCTTAAAGGCAACTGTATTATTATTAATTTTTGAGATCCCAACTGCGCAAGGGAAGTTTTAGCTAGGGCCATACATCCTTTCCAGATTGATTTGAATATGTTCCTACAGTCTTTGTTTTTTTTTTATAGGTACCTACGACACATTCAGCTTTTAGATAGTGATGCCTTAAATATGTCTAATGCTACAGGCTTAGACTTTCCACCTTGACCGCCCCTGACTGTATCTAACAAGTTTCAAGCACTGAGTGCTCTCCAGGATAATGTCTGACACAATTTGTGTTGTTCTCTTGCGAATGATGTTGCCATCTTGAGGACAAGAAGGTGGATAATGGTTTGGTTATCTTAGGCACCAATCCAACAGATGAACCCTTGTTTGGTAAAAGTTTAGTCACTGAATTCTCACAGTCAGGGCACAATACTGTGGATAATACCCACTCCAGTAGCTTACAGAATAATATGTCATCTTCCTGTAACCCCAGTCTTGGTATGGATGGAGGCTATAAAAATTAAACATGGAATGTGGGTGGACTAGCAAATAAACAGGGTTCCCCAAAGTGGTCTCACTTCATCAGTGATCTTGATGTAAACTGTATATAGGAAACATAGTGCTTAGCTCCCATTTACTTTGAGCGTTTTTCATCGCACTGGTTAGAGGCTGAACCCTCCCTTGACAGTAGGGCTAAAGGGGGAGTTATGATCCTTATTTCGAATAAACTCTCTGTGTATGTTAAGAAAACTATAACAATTGGGCCACATTCACAAGTATTGTGGCTAATGTTTAAAGGGGGGGCGGGATTTGGTATTGGTTAATTTTTATAATAACGTATTTGATTCCACCCGTAGTAAAGTGGTTTCTGCACTTGATCATGGCCTGGATACACTCCTATGTTCTATTCATACTAGTTTTGTACTTATCTGGGTAGGTGACTTTAATATTCAAACTTTCCCCTTGTCTGCTTCTTGGTTTTGTGTGGTAATAAATCAGGACGGGACTGGATATACACATTTTGTCATAATGAGTATGGGGGTACACTGAATTCTATGATTACCAAGTTTGACTTACAAATACATAAATGTGATTGCGACACCAATGGATGTCAAATCCCAACTTTTACAGGAAGAAATGCTTCAACTGTCATTGTTCATATCTTGATTTCTGTTCACAATAGTAATATGTGTGGTACCCCCAGTGTTGCTCAGTCGGTATAAGTGACCATAACTCTATTAAATTGATTTTTTTACTGGGGAAGGAATAGCGAAGTCCCATTTAGTACTATCAATAATATTACCCCTACTAGACCAAATGGGGTACGTATTAAGTTGCCTGGCATTGACCTCCCTAGATTACTGCATGGCTTTAGACAAGGTATGGGGACCTTAGAGCAATATGTGAACTTGGATCTGCTTATAGGTAGATATACTTGGGTCAAAGGTGGCACACTGTACCTTTATTTTGCAAATCTAAGTAGCACTTTTGACCCAGTAGATCATTCCATTCTGTGGCCAACTTTGCTTGCCCATGGTTCCCCTAGACCCATTATTTGCTTCTTGGCCAGGCTGTATGAGAATGTATTGAGCAGGGTTCATATTGGTCCCCAGGGGGAATGGACCATGAAATTCAATGTGAAAAGAGGCATTCGGCAGGTTGCGTCCTTGCCCATTTATTGTTCTTCTTGTTTATTAATGAGGTGGACAAGGCCCTACAAGCGGTCCAAGCAGATGCCCCACGAGTCACCAGGAGTCCTATACCAATGCTATTATACGCAGTGACACTGTTTTGCTGTCTAGGACCCCGGTGGGCTTACAGAGATTAATGAATACATTTGGGGAATTTATGTCTGCGAGGAAATTGGTGGTCAATAAAACCAAAACACATACCATGATTTGTGGGGACAAGGCCAAAAAATGTAGATCTTTTCATATTCATAATACCCCAGTAGCCACTGTTAACACCTTTTGCTATTTGGGTATTACATTTGCACGTAATAGTCATGGTCGCATGAAATAACCAATGTTAGAGCCAAAATGAGCAGAAGTGCTCATGGGATTTATAGGTTTCAGCGAAAATGGGTAGCCGCCGAACCAGAGATATGGTAGCGATATACAAGGCTGGAGTAGTTGCTTTCGCCACCTATGGGGCCAGTGTGTGGTTGTTTTTTTAATAGCAAACCATTG
The DNA here is from genome assembly GCA_963921515.1 of Calotriton arnoldi. Lineage (NCBI taxonomy): Eukaryota > Metazoa > Chordata > Amphibia > Caudata > Salamandridae > Calotriton > Calotriton arnoldi. The sequence goes on from CAWUFW010002092.1 coordinate 1,305,993, forward strand.
CAGATTGAGGAAAACTGTTTCCTTAAGCGTTTATTATGTTTACCCATTTCTGCCTCTATGGAGATTGCCCACAGGGAGGTTGGGCTACAGTATTTACAGGACCTGATTAAGCTACGTCCCCTGCTGCTTTGGCACTCTATAAGGGTTGAAGACAAGACAAGCTTTACTAAATCAATTATTTTAGACTGTTTGTCCTTGGACAAAGCCTTGTGCATCCCCTGGTTAGGCCTCCTTAATTCAATCTTTAGTAGTTTGTTTAAGATGTCAATCCGGTCTGATCACTCCCAGGTGACCTCACTAACTAAATTGTCTAATAAAGATACCTTTATGAATTACAGAAGGGTATCTCGAATGAGGTCTGACGGGGAAAGCCAACTCTTACGTATTATATGTCACTTCTGTTGGAAGAGGGTTGCCAAAGCTATTTATCCAGGGAACCAATTCACTGCACCGTTTTGTATTAACTAGATTCAGATTTGGGACCTTCCATCGTTTGGTGGCATTCCCTACTATGAAATCTTGCCTCCCAGATACGATTCTTTGTCCTTGTGATGGGCTGAACAAGCAAAGTACAATTCATTTTATGCTATATTGTGATTTTTTATTCAAATTTTTGGCATTCTTATCTAAAAACCCTTTTGGTAAAACGAAATATTAGATTGCATATTGCTGTCCTGAAATTTATGCTTGACCTAAATGATAGAGGGGTCTGTTGTATTGTCACACTTTTCACCTTAAAAGCAATCAACGCACAAAAAAGTATTATCCCTCAAATGATGAAGTACTGTTGCACTATTAATCGATATGATGCTTATTAATTGTATTTTTCGGAATAAGGATGAAGTTATTTATTTATTCTTAAGTGCTGTTTTGGATTCTTTTTATAGGTTTTAATTGCTTGTATCTGGTTTTATCATTGTATCTACTGTTATGGCTGTTTACATATGCCGAATAAAGTTCTTTGAATCAAATTGATAACCTTCTGTTTACCGGTGGCAGCGTCAGAGTAGTTTGTGTTAGACAGCTTGCCTCTGACCGCTTACTCTGTAAAACATTCAAACGTTTCTCCAAGTCAGATATATAGTTGTCCGTCACCTTCCCAGAATGATCTAAGTCAGACACATACATACATACATAGGCACTCCGAAGAGAACCTCATATAGAGTGTGTCCTCCCAATACTCGTTTAGGCAAGTTATTTAATGCTCTCGGAACTCCATACAGGTTATGGTACCAACTAAGACCTGGACCTATCACTGTAGCAGACAAAGCTTGTTTAATAATGCCATTGGCTCTCTCTACAGCATTGTTTGATTCAGCTTTGAGCAGATTGCTGAATTGCAGAAAAAACTCCCAGAGCAGTCATTGTATCCCTGTAAGCCGTGGAGGTGAACGCAGGACCATTATCTGAATGAAATAAATGAACTGCCCCCATTAACACTAGGCACTGCAAATCTTTTACTACTGCTGAAGCGCTTGCATTTCTCTGTGTCCAAACTCATAGGATTCAAGAACATGAATCAGTCGCCACCAATATGTACTTACATTGGGTAGCAGAATGGAAGGGACAGAGTTGGTCCAAATAAAGCACCCGGAAGACAATGTTTGAGATCCTGAGGGGAGTTGGCGAGGGTCTTTTGACAGTGGAAAGTTTAATCTGTTTACAATTGTCACACTGTCTAACATAATCCCTAGTCTTTTTATATAAATTAGACTACCAAAAGCATTGCTGTAGCATTGCTACGGTTGCATTAATTCCTGCATGTGTAGTTGCCAACCCCTCATGGGCGTGTTTGAATAATTCTAATGTAGACAGACGTTTATGTATTATTCTGTCTTCCACTCCTAGTATCGTAACTACAGGAATGTTTTCTGAATTTAGAGTGTATGAATATTTGGGAGGAAAGGCTGCAGGAGGTTTCCCACTTTGCTTAGTTGCATTTATAGCTGTTAAGATATCTGTGTCGATCTTCGTTTGAGATCTGTTTAGGACTGCTTCTCTAACAGTCTGAATTGCAGCCTTTAAAGCTAGGTCAGCTGCAAAGTTCTCTTTAGCATGAATGCGATCATCGTGATGGCTCAAAGTGTGCCTTACTTAAACCAATGGAAGCTTGTCTTGTAAGACAGTTACCTTTCCCCAAAGCTGTTTATTCTTTATAGGTTTACCTTTGAATTCTTGAATCCAATCAACCGCCAATGCTGCAAATTGACATTGTAACCTTGCACACAGTAGGATGAGTCAGACACAATAAGTGTGTGAACTGGCGAGTCAGTCTTCTGTAATGCAAGTAGCAGGGCATGTAATCCTGCATGTTGTGCCATACTGTCACCTAGGAATTTAGTGTGGGTGCGCCCTGGGGTGAACTCATCATTCTTCTCTACACCTTGCACTGCGCGCAGGCTGCAGAGTATTTTGTTCCTACAGGAGAAGATGCTCTGGTAAGACTCAAGGGATAAAGTGGCTGGAGTCGGAGCAACATCCTATTCATATTGGAGAAAAGCTTGTTTACGAAGAGAGGGATCATACTGAAACTCCATTGGACCCAAAGAAGAGGCCCACTGTACCCACTTAGGTATTGGGTAAGCTTGCCTGCCTTTGTAGCTGCCTCTAGTGCTGGTACAGGAGAAACCATAATGATATGCTTTACCCGCCCCAAAGGGCGCTCTTTTAAGACAGCTGTCAGGATTTTTTCGATGGAAGCAAAATGTGCTTCAGCCAGGGAATACAAGTGATACTTGTAAGCAATAGTGATGGTATGTCTTTCATTGTAGGTCACATAAGTTTAACCATAGTGATTGGGTATGACTTTGATAACTAGGTTGGATTTGTTGTCCCTAGTTTGCAAATATTTAGGGCCAGATGTACGACAGTTTTTTGCGGTCGCAAAGGAGTTTTACGCCCGTTTGCAACTGCAAAAAACGTGTGGCCAATGTTCCAACCTTATTTATCGAGTCGCTAGTCAATTAGCGACTCTCAAAAATAGGGTTAGCGACTCGCTATTAGAAAGGGGCGTGCCAAGGGCGTCCTTCCTCATAGCGACTCCTAAACTTATGTATGAATGTTTTGCGACCGCAATTGCGGTTGCAAAACACTCGCAGTTTACCACTCTTCTCAGAAGGGTGGTAAGGCACTCGCAAACGGGAAGGGGACCCCAGGGGACCCCTTCCCCTTTGGGAATGAATGCGCAAACATTTTTTAAGAGCAGTCAGTGGTCCCAGGGACCACTGCCTGCTCTTAAAAAATGAAACGGAAAAGTTTCATTTTTATTTTTTAAATGCATCCTGTTTTCCTTTAAGGAAAACGGGCTGCATTATTTTAAAAAACTGCTTTTTTGACAAATCAGTACCAGACATGGTGGTCTGCTGACCCCAGCGGGCCACCATCCCTGGGAGTGGCAGCCATTCCCAATGGGGTCGCAAATTGTGACAGCCTCAATAATATTCATGAGGCATGCAATTTGCAACCCCATTGGGAATCGCAAACAGTGTCTCAGACACTGTTGTACATAGCATTTGGCGACTGGCAAATTGAGACTCGCAATATGTCGCAATTTGCTAGTCGCAAAACTGGTCTCAAGCATATCTGTTTGTAGAACACGTAAGATATCAGTATGCACGTTCAGCCACTGTTTGGATGAGAATGTGGGAGAAATCAGGTCAGACAAGGGTTTTTACTCTTTTGGCGTAGTGAGGCTAAAAAGAACGTCCAAAGCTAAGGAACCTTAGTGGAGAGTGCATCTTTTTTAGTGTGCTGGGAGGTTGCAAGGTAGCACACTTCTGAAGGAAGTCAGCAGCTAAACTCGTGCCCTCACTGGATAACTCGTATCCTAAGAAGGTCACTGACAGGTAGGCAATCTTCAACCTTTTAAAATTTATTCTGTAAATATATGATGTCAATATGGTCCCTACTCTGTCTACCCTAGTCAAGTGTAGATTTAAATCATCATCAGTAAGATAGATATCCCAATCAATCAATAGCTTTATTTCGATAACATGTATCATAAAAGCATTGTTCGACAAATGTACAGAAATAAAAACATATGTTCGATGGTAGTGAGTCTTTCAGTACAGAAATTCGCAAAAAATATATTAGCACAACTTCTTTGGCGTTCTGTTATATTACAATACATAAAACAGATATCATTAAAAACATTCACCTAAAAAGTGTACATGCGAGTTTCTACAAATTCATTCCATAACATGTACACATTAGTTAAAAGGGAAGTATAAAAAAATGATAAAAAAGAACACAGTTCATCACAGCAACGTTTATATAAAGTGCAAGTGCTATATCCATCTGAAGAGACGTTCTAGGTTTATGGTGACATCCCGATGTAACTATGATTTAATAAATGCAGCATCACATAGCTTTTTGACTGCCTCCGGTGTCACATAAGGCCTATAGTTAGGTCACCCCTCGCAGGGCTTTATACCTAACTAGCCACGCGTGGCTTAGAAACTTAGCTACCCCACAAGCAAACAAGACGCTTGGGTCGGATTTTAGAATGCGCAGAGCAACCCGGTGGTCGCGGGTGCCCATGTCACTACAAATTGGTTTCAGCCATTTGGACCTTGCGTTGTTGTAAGCTGGACAAGCAAACATGACATGGGCAACACACTCCGTCGCGGCTCCACAACAAGGGCAACTTTCTGTTGTGTTCTCGGCTGAGTGCCACTTAGATGTTAGAGCATTGACAGGGAGCGTACCAAGCCTAAACTGAGTATACAGAGCCCTGTCTCGTGGGACCTGGATCACATCTAGGTATGGCTCTAGACTTCTAGTCTGCTTAAACATGAGAAATTCATCTGTTAGTCTCCCCATGTTTGGCTTGCTAAGCTCCTGGCTATCAATCCAATCCCAGTATTGGCGCTTAAGTTCCGCCTTGCTCAGAGGGTTTTGGGTGTCCCACGATTCTTTAAGGCCAAGTAGTGTAATAGTTTTCCTCACATATGATATCCACTTGACCCTATGGTGCACATCTAAGTTCATTACCTCCGTTAGAGCTGTGGCATAATTGGTGAGCTCTGGGGTGCGCCTTATGCGAGCCCAAAAGAGCAATGGGCGAAGCTTAGCAATGTCTCTGAAAGGGCGCCTGCCCATATCATACATAAGAGGTGTTAGTGGGGTGTTACGGGGAAGCATCACCAGATCCCTCAGAAACTTATGCTCAGACCGACTGATTTCGTCTACATTCTCGAACCCCCATAGCTCAGCTCCGTAAAGAGCCGAGCTAACTGCTTTTGCGTTATAAACTACGAGGGCCGGGGCAACTGGCCTGCTATACGAGGAGCGATGTTCTTTGGTTAGTGCCCCTGCCACGCGTTTATGACTCAAAAGCATTTTAGCTAAATGGGGCCTCCAAAGCATTTTGTCAGAGAGTCGAATGCCAAGGTATTCAAAGGTACCGACTCTCTCCAGGGGGTACCATTCAGTGTTAGGTTATTCCTAAAAGATTTGTGGGGGTTAAAAACCATGAGCTTTGTTTTTGTGGTATTAATGACTAAGCCCCGGGAGTAACAGAAAGATTGATATCTGTTCATTAATTTTTGTAGCCCAGCTGGGGTCTTCGACACCAACAAGGAGTCGTCAGCGAACAGAAGTGTCGGGACTTTGTTGCCTGCCAGGATTGGGGCGTCAGCTGGGTCTTCTTGGAGGAGCCTCACCACCCCGTTCACATATAAAGAGAACAGTGTGGGGGCCATGACGCAACTCTGGTGCACTCCCTTACCAACGGGGATCCGCTCTATCAGCTGACCTTGGGCTCCCCATCTCACCTGGGCGTAGTTTCCCTCATGCAGGTGAATCAATAGGTTGAGGATTAGGGGTGGGATGCCCATATCTTTAAGGATCTGCCACAATCTGGTCCTAGGTACCAGATCGAATGCAGTCTTCAAGTCTATAAATGCAAGGTAAAGGCTGCCCTTTCCAATTAGCACGACTTTCCAGTATATAAGCATTAGCCTAAATACCTGGTCGATCGTCCCAGTACTGGCCCTGAAGCCAGCCTGGTATTGAGAGAGGACATCCTCCTCTTCAGACCATGATTGAATTCACTGTAAGAGGACCCTGCCTAACACCTTTTGCATTACATCAATCAGACTTATGGGCCTGTAATTCGAGGGGTCTTCCCTATCACCTTTTTTATAAATAGGGACCACTTCAGCGCCCTTCCAGGATTCTGGGACTGGGCAACCTGCAACTATGGCGTTGAACAATAGCTGAAAATAACGCGACCAGCTACTGGGGTCAGACAGAAATAGATCTCCTGGCAGTCCGTCTGATCCAGGAGCTTTGGCAGGGACTAGTTTCTTGATTTCTGCCTCTATTTCAATCAACGAAAAGGGATCACTATCATTCCCTACTGGAGAGACGTCTGTGGAGCCGCATGGCTCCTCCAGACATCCGTCCTCTGAAGTGGAATATAGTTTCAAAAAGTGGTTATACCATTCGTGGCTGGTGATATGGTTGGGCAGAGTACCTAAATCCCTGTTATTGCCCCGGCTCACTAATGACCAAAATTGGTTCCTATTCTTCCCAAGACTCACATTCTTCAATTCCTGCCAGTGCAGTTCATCCCACTCAATCTTTGCTTTATGCAAAGCAACCTTGTATTCCTTCCTGGCCGCTTTAACCATGGGGCAGTTTTTAGTTCTGATTGCTAAAGTCAGAGCCTGTCTTTTAAGCTTGCAATTCTTGGTGTACCATGGGTGCTGTTTTTTTGGGGAACACGCAAATTATTGTGCCTACAAGGTGCTTGAAAGTAAGAGCTCAATAAATCTACAGTGTGGGAATGGATAACAGGGACTACTTCCCGCTCGGCTGTATCCACAACTGCGGCCTGAAGCTCTGCTGTTTTCTTGGCTAAAGTCTTGCGGATAGATGCTAAGTTTGAATCTTGCAAAGAGACCTTTTGCCACTTTAGGTGCCTTTTGCAATTGGAGGAGACGATATCAGTGATAAAGTTTGAAGCCCGACTGAACTGAGGGTGGAGAAGTGAAACCCACGGGTACTTCATTGTCATGCATAGAGGGTTGTGATCATTGTCAGTTGTGGTGCCCACAAACATGTTGGTCGTCTTGTCCCACAATTTCACATCAACTAAAATATAGTCAATGCGTGAGGGACCGCTGACTCTGTTGAAGGTGTTCGCCCCCTGGATGTCCAAAGGGGTTCTACCATTAACTGCCCTAAGGCCGAACTCTGTCGTTAATGCGTTAAGTTGAATTGCTAAGTTGGTCCATCTTTTGATGGGGGGTATATTAAGTGAAGGGACAGCCCATTTACTATCAACTCCTTCGTGCTCCAGCATATCATCTGGGCTCAAAGGTACAATTAAAATCGCCTGCGATCACAATTCTCGGACAAGGCGAGCAGCTGGATATAGCTTGTTCTAAGTGCGTGATAGTAGGCGATGGGTTGCCCCCCTTAGTTCCTCTAATATAGACATTAAACCGGTCTAAAATACCCCCCCCCCCCCCCCAGGGCCCTTGATGGTGAGTCTCAGGATGTCATGGCTTAGAATTGGGTGCGTATCAATACGGCAACCTAGAGCAATATTCACCCAGACAATCAATCCCCCTGAGGGACACCCTCTCCCCACGGTGGTAGCTGGGGTACAGAAGCAAGCTTAGCCTGTTTTATATAGTGGCACCAAACTCCATGTCTCCTTGAAGATACAGATGTCAAATCCCTCTATGAGTTTGTTCCAGTGCGGGAGTCGGAGTTTGTTATATAGGCCCGCTACGTTCCATGATATAATCTTTAACTTAGTAGGAGTAGGAACCTGGGCCGGGTTAGCGTTTATCTGTGGGGACTTGTTTGACTGCATTGGGGGATCAGACAACTCGGCGTGATCTAATGGTATACATGATCCTGTCTTGTGTGTCCTCTGTGCTATTTCAGAGTGAAAACTAGGGCCCTTGTTCCCAGGGATGATCATCGCTAGGTCTTGAGCGTCGGGGTAGAATAAGGAACTTTGAGGGTTACATGTGGTGCTCAAGATGGTGGTGCTTGGGTCCATGTATGAGTGGTTAGCTATCTGTAGTCAATCGACTGCTTCTAGAGATGTCCCTCGCTCTAAGTTGACAGTTGTCCCACCCCCTGTGTGTGCTCGTAAGTGCCTAAACTGTATAGCTGAGGTGGGGGGGGCAAGTTCGGTATTCTAAGGCAAGAGGATTCTCTGCCAAGTCAGCTGTAGAAAGTGTAAGTTCAATGTAGTCATGTAATTGCGCAGGGGACGAGCATCTCCGGGCGCTAATGATGTCCTCGCGTATCACCGAGCGACAGCCCCTGATGTGGCGAATCCAGTGTATGACTTTATTTGTTAAGGAGTCATAACTTTCATGGGCGTTCTTTGGGCTAAGCTTAGGGACATTGGCCATTATAATCTTTTGGCCTTGTGGCAAGGGAGCAGCGTGTGAGTAATGGATCGGCTGGGATGTTTTTGCCAAAGTATTCATTCCCATTGATGTGCAACTGGAGCCTGCTTGGTCTAGCCAAGCTCTAGGGGCTGTTTGGTTAAGGCGATCTTCAGATGCGTTAGCCTTTGGGCTACCAGAATTTTTATGTGGGTTAGCCTTTGCCTTGTCATGGTGATCTGCTTTCGAAGCTTGAGAAACAGAGTTTATGGTAAGAGATAAAAGAGAAGTGGCGGATCCGCTAGGTAGAGCCCTTTCAGTTGGAGGGATCTTATTTGTTAATACCTTTTTTTGATTGTGAAGATGTGACTGGTTAGCATGCTGATAGCGAGGTGGGACCGTTGGTAGTAGGGTTTTGACCAGTGCGGTGAGATCTTCAATCATGTGTCTCATGGTTGCTATCTCAGACCTAAGAGTGTTGATGAGCTGAATGGTATCATGCGGGGCAAATGTTTGTTCTTCGCTGCCTTGTGCTTGTGGTGTGCTAGGCTGCCGAGGTGCTTTATCTGTGATGGTGTCGTACGTAGACAGTAAAGCAAACCTATTTGAACAGGGAACTGCAGGGCGGGGTACACACTCGTCAGCACTAATGGAGGAATCTAGAGAGTTAGTGTCCTCTGCCTGTCCTTTTGCATGAGCAACTAGTGTGGTAATGCTATGGCCTAGATTTCCCTTTCTAGAATGCTTATGGAACATTGTGGGAATAATTGGTGTACGAGAAGGGCTAGTGTGGTTGGCGTAGGATTGACCATTAGTGCATGGTGCTGTTGGTTTTATTGGTTCTGATACTAAGATATCCTCGCACTCACTAATGAGGGTATCAATTCTGTCAAGGACACAGTTACTAGCTACATGCTTCTGGACTTTCCTCGCCTTTTTCCCCTTGCCTGCCCCACTATTGTTACTACTTCCCGCCATTGTGCCCTCCATAGTTTTCCTTTTGCCCATATTTCAAAATAAGATAAATTAAACAATTGACAAGTGATGGCCCGGCTCCAGTTATTTATAAAGGTCGCCTTGTTAAATATCGTCAGGAGCTCAAATTAAATATGAGTCCGGGGACCAAAGTTCAGGCACGTTAGTACTTAAAGAGTGTCTCACACTGTATTGAGAGTCTCCACAAACAGAAGAAAAGTTAGCACAGTACCTTGTCTAGATGTTGTAAGGCCATGACAAACAGGGACTTAATCCAACAGTTAGATGAAAGGGGGGTGGCCCTGCCCTGTCTCTTCCTGGCAATGACAGGCAAGGATGGGCCTGCCCTTGGCCCGGGCTTCGCCCGGGCGCGGCCTGCGCGTGCCCCGCGCCGTAGGATCTGGTCAGCGCTAATGAGGGCACAGCTGACTCCTCCTCTCAGCTGACTGCAGGCGGGAAACACACGTTGCACTCTGGGACTTGGAGTCCCACCAGAGTGTATGTCCAAACGATGGTGCCTGCGATAGGGGAAAGGAAGCGCCCCTAGGTTGACAGGGTTTGGGAGGCACAAGATGGATCACAGCCCCCTCGGTGAACCAACAAAAACGCCAAGTCTGCCCCACGGATGGTTCGAGCGTCCCGTGCCACGGGATCTGGTCAGCGCTAATGAGGGCACAGCTGACTCCTCCTCTCAGCTGACTGCAGGCGGGAAACACACGTTGCACTCTGGGACTTGGAGTCCCACCAGAGTGTATGTCCAAACGATGGTGCCTGCGATAGGGGAAAGGAAGCGCCCCTAGGTTGACAGGGTTTGGGAGGCACAAGATGGATCACAGCCCCCTCGGTGAACCAACAAAAATGCCAAGACTGCCCCACGGATGGTTCGAGCGTCCCCAATATATGACAATACCTCAGGGTCTGGTTATAAGATCTCAACGATTATCACTGAAAATAAGCCAGGACTGTTCTTATAGCCCATAAGCAAGTGTCGGAATAAAAACTACCCTCTGTCGAAACTGAAAGCAGTAAAATACTCACTCTCAAGCGCTCTGTTTTGACTAAAGAACTGATTCAAATATCCAGGGTAATTTTGTATTTTTTTCGCACCAGGTTGGTCATCAAACCTGTGCTATGGGTGTTTTGTTCTGCATATGTTCACATGTGCGAATTTATATTTCTGTTGTTTAAGACTATTCTATAGTAGCTGTCTGGTTTGAAAAAGGGGCGTGTTGATTGGTGAAAGACAAGGCGCTATCTTGCCTTGGTACTTTAACTGATCTAATATTGGTTTTATACCACATTTTGCTTCTACTTTTAAAGGGTATTTTGCTTGTGGTTGTGGTTCACTGCATAAGGGAATGTCTGTACAAGGCTGGAGCGTGTCTTACAGCACTTTCACTGGCATAAATTTCCCTGATAGCCTCAGGTACTATAGGAGAGAAGGCTAGCATTATGACTTCTTCCCCCGGGTGCTTGTCTAATAAAGACTGGAGGCTAGTCTTTTTCTGCTAAGTTGATATCATAATCATCAGATAATTGTGTCCTGAAGACTGATTTTGATAAGACGTGGTACATCACCTTCAACTTGTATGTTTAGATTGTAAAGCCTGTCAGAAGGATTTAAATGTTGATCTGGGGTCGTAATTGGCATAAAGTCAGCAGTTGGATTTGCACCCAGAAACCTCTGAAGCGTCTGATGTACTATTGCAACTTCTGTGGTACTGTCTAAGAGCGCTCTCGCCTAAGTACTGTTTTGGAGGAGGACTTGTAGCTGGATTGGCATATTTCTTATAAAGTCCTGCTACTTACTTCTTCCTGGCTTGGGTTTTAGAGTCAAGTCATCTCTCTTCCCTCTTTACTCTAATATCAGTCTTGCGTGCTCCTTCACTTTTTCAACTGTACTCCTCTTTTCTTCAGTACTCAGATCGACTACTCCTCTATGTTCTTTTACCTTCAGTATACTAAAAAGAACATGAAGAGCAGCAATCAGGATACTGATAACGGTCAGGTTTTTAAATTTTCTCACGCTCTCTTAAGTTATAACCACCCCGGCTGGATTCCTGAGAAGCGGGTGATCCAGTCCGTCATTTATTTTTATCTTTGAGTTTTTTCTTCACCTCCATTGTAGATTTCTCTTTAATGGAACCCTCAGTATCATTTTTTCATTTTTAAGTGTGGCTTAACGGGTCGAGTACCCAAGATATCTCTACCTGCAGAAGTATAAAGTTCCACTAATATTTCTGGTAGCTCCCTTTCATGGTCTTGAACTGGAACCACTTCCATTCTCTGAGGGATAGCCAGATCTGAAGCCTCTCCTTTAATAGCCGTTCCAGCCAGTTTGACAGACTGCTAGGGGCAAGGATTTCAAGCCTCAGACTCCCTGGCCCCGCGTGACTGCACCATTGCGCCTGGAGACGCTTAAATCACCCATGTTGTTCCCACGGTTTGGGAAGCCATTCCAGCCAGTTTGACATACCGCTAGGGGCACGGACTTCAAGCCCCAGACTCCCCGGCCCCGCGTGACTGCACCATTGTGCCCTGAGGCGCTTAAATCACAGACGCAGTTCATATGGAGCGGGAAGCCGTTCCAGCCAGTTTGACATACCGCTAGGGGCAAAGACTTCAAGCCCCAGACTCCCCGGCCCCGCGTGACTGCACCATTGCGCCCAGAGGCACTTAAATCACCGTTGCTGTTCCCACTGCACGGGAAGCCATTCCAGCCAGTTTGACAGACCCCTAGGGGAAAGGACTTTAAGCCAATACTCCCCAGCCCTGCATGACAGCACCATTGCACCCGGAGGTGCTTAAATCACCGACTCGGTTCCCGCAGCACGGGAGGCGCGCGGGCGGCACTCGGGCGAAACCCGGGCCAAGGGTGGGCCAATCCTTGCCCGTCATTGCCCGGAAGAGGCTGGGCTAGCCCTTTGACTTCTGCCCCAGGAGGACCAGCTCTAAGAGATATGGGGCTGGAACTGGATTCCTAAGGTACAGTGTTTTGTTCTGTGTTATTACCTGCCACTTCAAGCAAAGGGAACACCAAGTGACCAGGATTTTGTTTGGCCTTAGTACTTGGCGGCGTTACTGTGGGTTGTATGTCCGTAGTTTAGCATTGTATAGATCTAGTGGTCATTTCTAAACTCCAAGCACTTTGCAATAATGAGGAATCGGACATGCCACCCCAAACAGCAAGCTTTGCCCCAGCAGCTTGCCTCATCAGTGCCTCCAACCTCAATCGATAAGATGCTACAGAGGGTCATTGGTGTAGTGGCAACGGAAATTGAACTTATCAAAAGACGGCTGTCCCTAACCCCCGACCTTCATTTTTCCGCGACTGGTATGGGCTCCCCCCAAAAAACCCTTGCCCCGGAACTCAACTCTCACACACCACAGTCTGATGACCGTGCAAAGGCGAGTGATGCACCAAGAGTCCACTCGCGCAAAGGGGACATCGACACTGGCCCTGCCAAAAATGGGAAATCCAAACAAACAAACAGAGTAGGGGCAAAGAGAAAGAAGCTCAACGAAGGAATGCCCGACATTGGAGGAAACCTGGACGACCCGGACACGAATATGGGCAACATAGGCAGCGCACAAGAGACTTACAGGTTCATTTTAGATCCATTGTAAAAGACGAGCTTAGTTCTTTGGTAGCACGAGTAGATAAACTGGCAAAATTGTTTGAATCTTTGGTGGGAATGTGTCACGGAGCCTCTGACTGGCAACTACAAGGTGACCCCGATGAAGACTCGTTACCTGACCATGCCCTGCCCTTCTTCTTGTTACAGCCTGGAAATTCCTCGCTTTTCCCGTATATGGCTGCGGGATATGACCATGGCTCCTTTAAGGAAAGATATGTCTGGGACGAAGGCCCCGCCCATCCAGAATGCATCACTTTCAGCATAACACCTAAACCAATGGGATATGAGGCAGACGCATACGAAAACCTCGGAAGCGAAGCTCAGGTGTGTGCGGTTAGCGTTGGAGGCGAGAAGACTCCACGAAACAAAGCTAGCGAGGAGCACCACGTCAAAGGATCCGGTGCTCAGGCTTTGCCAAGCTGCACACTCGAAACCAACATGTCGTTCAATGACACCGACGCGAGACAGAGAGAGATGGAGAAGCGGTGTGAAGTATCCCAGGGAAGCGAACAGGCTCCAAGTAACCACGCACAAGCGAGCCATGTTCCTGGAGGAGCGTGGCTAGCAGAGGTACGAGCACGCCTATGCTAACCCTACTCAAAGCAGCTTTTGGTGAATGTCTCTACTGATAATTCCCTTTCTTCCACAACGGTGAACGGGTTCCTTCATTAAGGTGCATCAACTCCCATCACTCCCTTCCCTATTCCTGGCTGAGACCCAGAACATTGTTATTGATTTCGGTCCCATGTTTCTTTCCTCCGAGGGCTTCTGACGTGAAGAAGACTCCAGGCGGGGAATCACCTCTGTGGGACCTCAGTGAAGAAACCAAAGTACTGAGTACTTTCTTTTGGAACAAAGGAACCTAATTGTGTTATCGAGAAATAAACGTTTGAATTATCGGATTACAAGGGCTCCTTCTATCCTTCCATCCTACTGCCTCACAGAAGGCCAGCCCCAACCACAGGGAAAGGAACCGATGCTAGCTGCCAGGCTGATATTGAAACCTTAACACCTGGAACTAGGTCTGAACCCCCACATGCCCAAAACCTCATTTCCACCACTGACCTCAACAGAGCTAATTATGAGTCCAGGAGCGGTACATCTTAACATGGCAACTAAGCAAGATTATGTGTACCAGCAGTGGCCCAGGCACAGATGGGAGGGGGTTGGAAATGAGCCCAGCACAGAGGCCAGGGAAGAGAGAAGTGTTCTGCCTTCCATTAACTTACCCCCCACCTCATCCCCGTACGCCATTGTTCTAGTAGTTGTACCCGAGCTCAAACAAGGGCAGAGGGAAACCCATTTCGAACTGAAGAACAAATGCATGTTTTGGCTGGCAAGGCAGAGACAATTCTCCTGATGAAGACGCTGGTGAGATTCTTATGATGCATAGGGTCAGGTGGGTGGAAAATAGGCCGAAAGATGTGCATGGGGACTGCATAATGATCAATTAAAAAACCCAATGACTGTCCAAAGCCTTTTATGTTTAAACCATCATAGTCAAGATGCGGGAATAAGGTCCCTACCGCTAGGATACTTCTACAGTCCATATCAAGTACCAGCAACTAGAGCGCACATGAGCCATGGACAGGGGCTGTGGAAGCAGAACCACCAGCATACAAGACAGTGGCATCAACCCCTCCAGACACTTACTATATAATCTACTCACAGCGAATAGATTTGGGGTCTTAGAAGAGGTTGATTGACTCATAGTAATGCAGCACCCAGAACAGTCAACCAAATGCCAGGAGGATTCCCGGGAGAGGGCTATTTTAAACAGGGAGTTTGTTACCCTAGTGACACTTCTGAGTTGGGGGTGAGTGGAATAAAGGAGCCCCCTGACACAATACAACCAGGCTGGGATAAGTGGGCAAGCTGTGTAGGCCAAACCATTGTGGGGCTGTCGCTCAATGATGCTCTAATAAGCCCACCCACTGGATTGCCACAAATTGTGGCTCAAGCTAAAGCCCTAGAAATCTTAGCAGACCCCAACCCTCCAGCGCCCATAGCTCACAGTAGCAAGGTCCCTATTAGAACTCTGGCTATCAGACTAAGTGACCAACAGAGAGAAACCACGCCACCTAAAGTTAATCTTCAGGTACCCAGGCCAGCTAAACACACAGATTCAACAAAGCTGAGGGTATTGTCATGGAATGTTTGCGGGCCACAGAAACAAACTGGACAACCCCGACTGGGGGGCTTTTGTGGACAAATACGACATCTGCATAGGGAGGATACACAGCAGTTGGGCTTTGCGACTTTGAGAATAGCTGCAACCACCAGGGGTAAGGATAGGCCATCAGGTGGTCTTTGTATATGGGTTGGGTCTCATTTGGGCTGTACCGTTAAGCAGCTGAAGTTCTTCTCAAATGACATCCAGTGCATTCTTCTGACATTTACATCTAAGGTCAGAATCGCTCTAGTCAATGTCTACTCCAGGCCTGCAAACAACAGCCAAGAATCACCAACCTTTGGCCAACTGGCTGCTTCCATATCCACCATCCCCAACAACCATTGGATGGTTATTGGTGGTGACTTTAACTGCCAGTTTGAGCCCCTGAATGGTTTTAATGGAGGAATTCCCAGTGAAGAAGAGCTACACGGCGAGTTATCTAGTCTGCTGCTGTATAGGCACTGTTATGTGTAATGGTACAAGGTATTGAAGATGCTTTGGTATTATTTTTTTGAAAATGGTAAATAAAGTTTAAAAAAAAGTGAAAAAAAGAGCTACACTTGGCAATTTTCGAGGCAAACATCCCACCAAGTAGGGCCTGGACTCTGTTGGTGATCCAGATTAAATCCTTCACCTTAAACCACTCCCTAAGGGCATGCAATGGAAGAACTAAATCAGACTTACCAGGGAAGCATACCTTTAATCGATTAGGACACTCTTCTATTTTAGACGACATCCTGGTAGAAATCAGGATGTGGCACCGTGTGGCTGACTTTGTTGTTCTGACCCGACACAACAGCAATCACAACGCCCTGATAGTGGAGGTGGTACTGCCGACTTCTGAGGAAGTCTCTGGTTCAAACATACCACCAGATGACAGATTAACACTGGCTAACAATAGAAGAAGAGTCCGGTGGTCAGCTATACAGCAATCCTGTGATAGGATGGCTTCCCTATATGATTCAGTCATCCCGTGTCTACTTGGCAGCAGAACAGTTCATTTCCAGTGATGGTACATTCATCTCCCTTACGCGAGTTGCCGAGACCCATTAGGTGCTGACATCTACTCCGGCCAATATATTTTTTCCTCCGACACACTTAAGTGGGCGCAAAAGGCCAAGCAATCCTGGTTCAAGTATAGCTGTTGGGTGGCCAAGTTAGCCCTGATGAAGGCAATTAAAACTAAAGATAGACCCCTAATCAGAGAAAAGAGGGCATTACATAGAGCCAGCATCACCGAAGCTAAAAACTGTGGGAGCTGGACAAGTGGGATTCTTTGAAACAGGCCTTATCCACTCATGACATGAAGGCTTTCTGGTGCATAGTTAATACAGGTAGTAGTGAAGGGAAGCAGGCCATTGAACCAAACATTGCAGCTGATGTCTGGAAACAACATTTCGAGGCCCTTTACTTAAGGATGGAGGATGAGGGTACTAGCACAGCGAAAGATACTTCCCCACTGCAGGACATCTGCTCTGAGGCCCCTGAGATAACTCTCATAGAAATAGGTAGCGCCATAAGCACAATTGCCCCATCCAAAGCTTGATAAGATCCCAGGGGACCTATTCCGCACCGAGCCAACTGTTTGGGGCCCCTAACTGTGGATATTGTTTAATGGTATACTGCAAGGGATCCTGCAAGGGATCCTGCAACCTGGGCTGGCGCGGAAATCCTGCCGGTCCACAAAAAGGGTTCACCACTTCTTCCATCCAATTACAGACCCATAAGCTTAATTGCTGTCAGCCAGAAAATCTTTTTCCCCGGGTATTGCTGGTCCGTCTTCAGACCTGGATGGACGAATTAAAAATATTGAGCCCATTCCAAGCTGGCTTTAGGAAAAACACATCCACCATAGACCAAATATTTAGGCTTCAACTCTTGTACTGGAAAACGGTGACTAAAGAGGGTGGCAGCCTCTATCTGATCTTCGTGGACCTAAAATCTGCGTTCGATCTGGTACTAAGAGATAAACTATGGGCTGTCCTAAGTGATCTGGGGGTGCCGTCCTATCTTTGTTATATGCTTAGGCGTTTGCACGAAGGCAACTGTGCCCAAATCAGGTTCGGCAAACATGGAGAACTTACTACACCTATAGCCATAGATAGAGGGGTAAGACAGGGCTGTGTGCTTGTGCCTACCCTTTTCTGCCTATTTATAAATGCACTTGTAGAAACATTGAACACAGGGAAGGATAATGATGCACCCAAGATAGCGAACATCAAAGTATCGGCAATGATGTTTGCCGAGGACACTCTATTGCTCTCAAAATCACCGATGGACATTCAGAGGATCCTCGACAACTTCAAGGCCTACTGTGAAAGTAGGGGTGTCGAGATTAACAGTCAAAAGACCAAATATATGGTCTTCAACCCAACCAGCTCAACTCGCCCTAACCCCAGCCTGCATGGCTTTCTGTTGGAGAGGGTGTCTGTATTTGAGTACCTTGGGGTCACTTTAACCGAAAAAATGGACTCTGGGGCTCAAACTAATAAAACAAGCCTAAAGCTAGCGCAGAATATGGGGGGCTGACCAAGCTATATAGGAAATATTTCCATAAACCTATCGGACTGCTCTTGGAAATCTACTGAGTGCAAACAAGGGGTGCCGCAATGTTTCGGGCTGAACTTTGGGGGTATTGTTCTCTGAGAAACATCACCAAGCCCGAGAACACTTTTGTCAGGCAGTTATTTGGTCTCCCCTCAGTTCTCCCCTTACACCGCTTCGTTTGGACTTGGGGTTAAGGCCAATTGCTGACGAAATTGCTCTTAGACCCCTAACTTTTTGGCGTCGCTTATGGGTAACCTCGGAATTGGCAGTGTATAGGGACGAGTTAAAGGAGGCTTTGGGCTTGCTGGGTGCTGGGAAACTACTGTGGCTAGCATATGTCAGGGACTCATTTCTGGACATGGGCAGAGCGAGTCTATGGCACAACCCTGAGGAAGCTTGCCCCACAATTTTCAGAAAGGAACGGGTTTGGAGTGACAGGGAGGGAAACTCACCCGTTTACAGGGGTGCTCAGCAACAGGATCATTAACAGTTGCGTTTTTGAGAATAAAAGACCAGTACATCCTAGAGTCTGCCCTGGATGAAATACAACCCACGCTAGCGAGGAAACTGTATATCCAATTTAGGCACGGGGTTCCCCCACTGCGAGTATTCTCCAACAAATGGGCAGGTACACCCTCTCTAGGCTGTCCGGCCTGTGGCAATGCAGAGGAGTCAGAGTTGCCTGTATTCTTTTTCTGCCCTGGTTACAGAAAATCTAGACGCCATTGGCTGACCCAATTATATAGAAATCTGGGGACCAAACACTGTCCAGAGGCATTTAGGCTGCTGAAATACAATACTCTATCGCCAATTGTATTTGTGGTGTCCCGCTTCCTACACTCTATGTGGTGTGTGCGCTAGTCACTTTTGAAAACCAATGTATAGGACTAAGTTGCCCAAAACTTTTTTATACTTTTTAACTGGGCTTGCTCTATTTTTAAACTAATTTTATTATCTGTGATTTCATAGAGTGCTCTTTTTATTAATATGAAATGTAGCAGTTTTATCTCTGCTCAATAATTGTATATCTCATCAAATAGGCACTCCGTATGTGTTGTTCTGTTTTTTGCTTATTTATTGGGGTGTGGGACAATAGATTGCAATTGTAATATAGGACTATGGGGCGTTGAGCTTATGTACTGGAGGATGCTTTTATGTACCGTCAGTTCATTGCACTTGCACTTTTAGGGTCTAATGACCGCAGTATTTGAATTGAATTGAATATTGCTTAAAATGCTAGAGGAGACTGTAGAGAAGGTCCCCATTAACTTCTTTCCTAAGTCCAGAGCTGGTGCAGCTACGTGCTTGTTTTGCACCTGTTTAAGTACATCAGGGAGGGCTCCTAATGAAGGATGTACTATGCGTACTGGTGTAAATGCATACAAAGATGCTTTCCTAGGTGTTACATTCATTTACAGGAGGAACCATCCCAAGAGGGAGACTCATAGTCAGTATTATGTGTTCATCTTGTGGGCTAGTGTACTGATACACTGCACTGCCTCTAACTTGTCTTTCTAGCAATTTAGAAAGCAATTTTATCACACTTAGTGGGATATTTCACCATGATGGCTTTAATAGTCTGTGGACTAATAGTTTGTATATGTGCAGGAGCAGCAGATCCTACTGCGACAACAGGTCTAGAGCTCAAATTATGTAGTACAAACTATACCAGTCTCCTGTATAAGGTGACTGTGTAATTTAACACACCCATCACTTCAGCCTGTGGTAAATAGTCAGGGCGAGGAACGGGAGTGTAGCCAGTCAAAATTGCCCATGTAGCCCCTTCATTGCTCAGGGGCCCCAAACGGACATTTCTGTGCATGTGTGGCAATTGACCACAAAATCAATTCTAGTGTTCTCGGTAAGTTAAATAGATTTCCAAATCTTGGTAACCCCTGTAGTGTGCTGGCGGATCTACTGCTGTAGATTCTTGAAACTGCCCTAATGCAGCATCAATAGGCTTGAACTCCACCCATAAGTGGAAAGTCACAAAGGGATATGCTAGATGTGCAGCTATTACAAAAGTAACCCCCTCCCTCACCGGGAACACCTTGAGATTTAAGATGTAGAGTAACGGCTCCCCTGCAACTGACCCCATAACAATAGGTGCTGCCATAAGGAATGGATTCAATTGTAAATTGGAATTAAAGAATTAGAAAACCAACAGAATGGGGAATAACCCTTTATGAATCAAGCTTGACAAACCTATGGAAATAGGTGCTCCGATATTCCCATTAGGAGGTAACCATCAATAATACGGTTGTCTCCGTTATGGCGAAATGATGGTTCATGTGTGTGTGAATACTGAAAAAGCTACTCAAGGCTTAACCGTAAGATACAGGCCCTGCGTTGGGCCCCAACTGTTGAATAAGTTACGACTTTGGTGTAATTCTGCAAAGGTATGCTTTCCCAACCATGGGTGACACGGATGAACTTAGTTCTATGCACCAGAGATGAGTGTGAAAGATGGGTTATTGTAGCCCCGCAAAACACTATTCATTGTGTAAGTGGCATAGAAATATTGCTTTTGGGTTACTATCAATCCCCTAAAGGGATCAGGGGCCCTTGGTAATAGAAACAAACCTGATTTCATTGTTCACAGCATTACACACACTGTCCCAAGAAGAATTAACACTTTTAACTAAAATGTATTTATTACTACAGACTTTGGGGCCGATTCCGATCTCGGCCGGTAGGGCTCCGAATCGGATTCGGCTTAACCGGATCCGATTCGGAGCCCTATTTCCCGACCGATTCGTACGCGCTTCCGGGCGAGCGAGTACGATGCGAATTCGCTGACCGACTCGTCCGGGCGTCCCGACCGCTCCGACTGACTCGTTCCCGGGTCGAACCGCACCGACCGACTCGCTCGGACTCGACTCGCACCGCGCAATGGAGACGTTCCCTGGCCGGGTGAGTACGATGCGCGCCGCGAGCAGTCCGACCGAGCCGCGCACTCCGGCTCCAAAGAGCAGTCGGAGATGTACTTTGGGGGTCCGTGTCGGACCCCCCTGTACGCGTAGCCGCGCGAGTCGCACACTGGGGGGACCTATGGGTCCCCCCTACCTGTGCGTGTACGGCGCGAGTCGCTTCGACGCGTACCCGCTGTAGGGGGCACCCTTGTTCGCCTCGCACCCATTGAGTCAATGGGAGCCCGTGTACGCGTCGTACGACCGGCTCCCATTGACTTCAATGGGAGTCCGACCGACTCGAGTCCGATGGCATACGTGCGCATCGTACTCGTTCGGTCGGGCTGCCAGAGTCCGATTCGGTCGGAAATCTCTCCGAGTCCGGCTCGGTCGGAGAGATTTCCGGCCCGAATCGGAATCGGCCCCATAATCTGTTTCTCAGTAACTACACAGAATATCATAAAATCAGTAGAAAGGCACGTTTTAAATAACGAGAATGAAATAAACATTTCTAGCATGTTTTAAAATGTCATCTAAAACCTAACACCCTAACACCTGCTATTAAGCGCTATACTATGAGAGCATGTAAGGCAAAGCAACTTGCAGTCTAGAGTTTCTTAGGGAGAAGAGACGCACTGCATACTTTGTTGACAGCAAAGGCTGTCTTTATCAGCAGAGGCATGAACACAGTGCTTCCCGTAAAGGGTAAACACATGCTGTGGTAGTACTCGGTCGGTCTTCCTCCGGGACTCTGCTTTATCAGTTTCAGGCTTTTAGCGCGATGTAGTATCTGCAAAGTGTGAAGTGTGCTGGCAGTAGGTGAGACCGTCTCTGGCAGAATGTACAGCGATAATCTAGGCAAAGAACTTCTCCTGACAAGTGGTTAAATGGTAATCCTTATATGCTAAGGGTCTGATTATGAATTTGGCGGTCCTCCTGCGGCACTGCCACCGCGCCGTCTGCAGAAGGACCACCAGAGCTGTGGTGCGCCCGCTGGATTACGATTGTAATCCATGGCAGGCAGGCGATGCTGCAGCGGCCTCACTGCAGTGGACTGTTAGGCTTATAGGAGAGCCTAACATGCAGCCCCCCACCATGACAGTGCCTGCAGCATGTTCCTGCACCGTTTGGCATGCATACCATACCATGCAGGAACAGGGGTGCAATGGCAGGGGGGCACATACGGGGGGCACAGTATGTGCCCCCCTGCATGCAGCACTGGCCCTGTTAGGGCCCCCTAGTTGCCTCTCCACCACCCTTTCCATGGTGGCCTCACCGCCATAAAAAGGGTGGTGGACAAGCAACTTAGAATATGCTCTGCGGTGCTGCAGTGGCACTAGCAGCATATTCCTGCTCCTGACCACTGTGTGACCACGGCAGGATCCTGGGGCCCCGACGAACGCATCGGTCCTGTGGCGGTCCAAACGCCACACTCGTAATACTGCGTGCAGGCCCACAGTGTGGCAGTGGTCGGACTGCCACCATGAGTACGACGATCTTATGGACCATCATGCTCGTAATAAGGCCCTAAATCTTATCAGAAATTGGAATTTCTGACATAAGGTTAGAATGTCAACATAGATTATGTGCATCAAGATGTGATTCCCAGCCGTTGCCTTGTGAACATATAAGGTAAAAGGACGTCAATTTGGGTTACATTATTTTGGTTTTATGTCTGTATGTATTCGGATGTAACCTTACAGGGTGAAAAGTAGACATTTGACCCAGGCGAATGTTGCATTAATTGTTGTGTCTGTGTCATCAATTCAATGGCTTGATGCTTTTACAGTTTGTAGAAAGATAAGGCCAGGAGGGTTCAGATAGAACATCGTTGACATAAATATCGATGTTCTAAATATCGAGAAAAAAAAATATAGACTACAAAAATATCGACTCCCATACCTAAACAGGTAAGTACAAAATACCTATGTACAGACGGATTAGTGAGGACTATTCACTGAAAAGTGGGTCTGTATAACTTGATATTTAAGTTTACTTAAATGGAGACAACATCGTGTGGACATAGACTTGTGTGGAATGTGTTCTCCTTGAAAGGTAGTACACTGTTGACATTACATTTAACATGCTATCTTAAGAACATGATGTGTACATAGGTTTTGAGCACTATGCTTTCACTTGTGATACTAGGATTTGCAATACTAACGTGTGTATGACGGAATTATTCGCGTCACAGTTTTGACACCCTGAGATTGAACATCGTGGACAATTCGTAATTTACATTTCCTGTTCTCATACACATGCCTTTTGTCTTAAGCCTACAATTAATCATGGTTTATACTGGTTACAAACTTTTGATAATATTATTGAGATTGGTCTCATTTATGGTGTATTCCAGTAATAACATGTTTTATTTAGCACCAGTATAAGGTCTTATTAACTATACATGTACATTGTACCTAGTTACCAGTATGTATAAAATATTTTGTGTAATACCATTCCAAGATGGCCGCTATTGTAGGCTATCTGTATTGTCCCTTTTCTGTTATGCCTATTCCCAACCCGATGTTATTTTTACCCTTCTTTGATGGTGCACTTAGTACACGTGAGCAAGGCTGCGGACGCAGTCGAAACACGTAGTGGAATAAACTTGGTTTTGCATCAATATTGGATGTTTGTGTTTTGGCCCTGAGAGCGCACTTATTTGGATTTTCGCTAAAGTGATATTGACTTTACCAGCACGCTCCGCTGGTGTGTGCGTCACCTTCCATGGGTTAGCAGTTCGGAAGGAGCTACGTTCTTGGGATATATATACATATATATATATATATATATATATATATATATAAAATAAAATAATATGTATTAAATATATTAAATATTAATATTAATTTAAACAAAATAAACTAAATTTAATATACATTTTAACAAAATAGAACAAATAAACGTAATTAAAAAAAGATAAACATACAAACAATAATTTATACATATATATATTTACTTTAAAATAATTAATACACTATTATCTTTAATTTATTTTAAAAGTTTAAAATTATATAAAAATAAAATATATATATATATCAATAATTTAAAATATTTTTAAAAAAACATTCTATAATAAATTAAAACATTAAACTATTAAAAAATATTTAAACTTACATTTCCCAATACAATCAGTGCAACAGTAGGGAAAGTGTTGGATAGCAGAATAATTAAATTTACTTTTCCAACTCCAGTGACTGCAACAGTAGGGAAAGTGTTGGATAGCGGAGGGGTAAAACTTACTATTCCCACTCCAGTGTGAGCAACAGTAGGGAAAGTGTTGGATAGCGGACGGGAAAGAATTACTATTCCCACTCCAAAGAATGCAACAGTACGGAAAGTGTTGGATAGCAGAGGAGTAAAAATTACTATTCCAACTCCAGGAGTGCAACAATAGGGAAAGTGTTGTATAGCAAAGAGGTCAAATTTATTATTCCCACTCCAGTGAATGCAACAGTAGGGAAAGTCTTGGATAGCGGAGGGGTAAAAATACTATTCCCACTTCTGTGAGTGTAACAGTAGAGAAAGTGTTGGATAGCGGAGGGGTAAAAATTACTATTACAACATGGACAGGGGCTGTGGAAGCAGAACCACCAGCAATACAAGACAGTGGCATCAACCCCTCCAGACACTTACTATATAATCTACTCACAGCGAATAGATTTGGGGTCTTAGAAGAGGTTGATTGACTCATAGTAATGCAGCACCCAGAACAGTCAACCAAATGCCAGGAGGATTCCCGGGAGAGGGCTATTTTAAACAGGGAGTTTGTTACCCTAGTGACACTTCTGAGTTGGGGGTGAGTGGAATAAAGGAGCCCCCTGACGCAATACAACCAGGCTGGGATAAGTGGGCAAGCTGTGTAGGCCAAACCATTGTGGGGCTGTCGCTCAATGATGCTCTAATAAGCCCACCCACTGGATTGCCACAAATTGTGGCTCAAGCTAAAGCCCTAGAAATCTTAGCAGACCCCAACCCTCCAGCGCCCATAGCTCACAGTAGCAAGGTCCCTATTAGAACTCTGGCTATCAGACTAAGTGACCAACAGAGAGAAACCACGCCACCTAAAGTTAATCTTCAGGTACCCAGGCCAGCTAAACACACAGATTCAACAAAGCTGAGGGTATTGTCATGGAATGTTTGCGGGCCTCAGAAACAAACTGGACAACCCCGACTGGGGGGCTTTTGTGGACAAATACGACATCTGCATAGGGAGGATACACAGCAGTTGGGCTTTGCGACTTTGAGAATAGCTGCAACCACCAGGGGTAAGGATAGGCCATCAGGTGGTCTTTGTATATGGGTTGGGTCTCATTTGGGCTGTACCGTTAAGCAGCTGAAGTTCTTCTCAAATGACATCCAGTGCATTCTTCTGACATTTACATCTAAGGTCAGAATCGCTCTAGTCAATGTCTACTCCAGGCCTGCAAACAACAGCCAAGAATCACCAACCTTTGGCCAACTGGCTGCTTCCATATCCACCATCCCCAACAACCATTGGATGGTTATTGGTGGTGACTTTAACTGCCAGTTTGAGCCCCTGAATGGTTTTAATGGAGGAATTCCCAGTGAAGAAGAGCTACACGGCGAGTTATCTAGTCTGCTGCTGTATAGGCACTGTTATGTGTAATGGTACAAGGTATTGAAGATGCTTTGGTATTATTTTTTTGAAAATGGTAAATAAAGTTAAAAAAAAAAGTGAAAAAAAAAGAGCTACACTTGGCAATTCCCGAGGCAAACATCCCACCAAGTAGGGCCTGGACTCTGTTGGTGATCCAGATTAAATCCTTCACCTTAAACCACTCCCTAAGGGCATGCAATGGAAGAACTAAATCAGACTTACCAGGGAAGCATACCTTTAATCGATTAGGACACTCTTCTATTTTAGACGACATCCTGGTAGAAATCAGGATGTGGCACCGTGTGGCTGACTTTGTTGTTCTGACCCGACACAACAGCAATCACAACGCCCTGATAGTGGAGGTGGTACTGCCGACTTCTGAGGAAGTCTCTGGTTCAAACATACCACCAGATGACAGATTAACACTGGCTAACAATAGAAGAAGAGTCCGGTGGTCAGCTATACAGCAATCCTGTGATAGGATGGCTTCCCTATATGATTCAGTCATCCCGTGTCTACTTGGCAGCAGAACAGTTCATTTCCAGTGATGGTACATTCATCTCCCTTACGCGAGTTGCCGAGACCCATTAGGTGCTGACATCTACTCCGGCCAATATATTTTTTCCTCCGACACACTTAAGTGGGCGCAAAAAGGCCAAGCAATCCTGGTTCAAGTATAGCTGTTGGGTGGCCAAGTTAGCCCTGATGAAGGCAATTAAAACTAAAGATAGACCCCTAATCAGAGAAAAGAGGGCATTACATAGAGCCAGCATCACCGAAGCTAAAAACTGTGGGAGCTGGACAAGTGGGATTCTTTGAAACAGGCCTTATCCACTCATGACATGAAGGCTTTCTGGTGCATAGTTAATACAGGTAGTAGTGAAGGGAAGCAGGCCATTGAACCAAACATTGCAGCTGATGTCTGGAAACAACATTTCGAGGCCCTTTACTTAAGGATGGAGGATGAGGGTACTAGCACAGCGAAAGATACTTCCCCACTGCAGGACATCTGCTCTGAGGCCCCTGAGATAACTCTCATAGAAATAGGTAGCGCCATAAGCACAATTGCCCCATCCAAAGCTTGATAAGATCCCAGGGGACCTATTCCGCACCGAGCCAACTGTTTGGGGCCCCTAACTGTGGATATTGTTTAATGGTATACTGCAAGGGATCCTGCAAGGGATCCTGCAACCTGGGCTGGCGCGGAAATCCTGCCGGTCCACAAAAAGGGTTCACCACTTCTTCCATCCAATTACAGACCCATAAGCTTAATTGCTGTCAGCCAGAAAATCTTTTTTCCCCGGGTATTGCTGGTCCGTCTTCAGACCTGGATGGACGAATTAAAAATATTGAGCCCATTCCAAGCTGGCTTTAGGAAAAACACATCCACCATAGACCAAATATTTAGGCTTCAACTCTTGTACTGGAAAACGGTGACTAAAGAGGGTGGCAGCCTCTATCTGATCTTCGTGGACCTAAAATCTGCGTTCGATCTGGTACTAAGAGATAAACTATGGGCTGTCCTAAGTGATCTGGGGGTGCCGTCCTATCTTTGTTATATGCTTAGGCGTTTGCACGAAGGCAACTGTGCCCAAATCAGGTTCGGCAAACATGGAGAACTTACTACACCTATAGCCATAGATAGAGGGGTAAGACAGGGCTGTGTGCTTGTGCCTACCCTTTTCTGCCTATTTATAAATGCACTTGTAGAAACATTGAACACAGGGAAGGATAATGATGCACCCAAGATAGCGAACATCAAAGTATCGGCAATGATGTTTGCCGAGGACACTCTATTGCTCTCAAAATCACCGATGGACATTCAGAGGATCCTCGACAACTTCAAGGCCTACTGTGAAAGTAGGGGTGTCGAGATTAACAGTCAAAAGACCAAATATATGGTCTTCAACCCAACCAGCTCAACTCGCCCTAACCCCAGCCTGCATGGCTTTCTGTTGGAGAGGGTGTCTGTATTTGAGTACCTTGGGGTCACTTTAACCGAAAAAATGGACTCTGGGGCTCAAACTAATAAAACAAGCCTAAAGCTAGCGCAGAATATGGGGGGCTGACCAAGCTATATAGGAAATATTTCCATAAACCTATCGGACTGCTCTTGGAAATCTACTGAGTGCAAACAAGGGGTGCCGCAATGTTTCGGGCTGAACTTTGGGGGTATTGTTCTCTGAGAAACATCACCAAGCCCGAGAACACTTTTGTCAGGCAGTTATTTGGTCTCCCCCTCAGTTCTCCCCTTACACCGCTTCGTTTGGACTTGGGGTTAAGGCCAATTGCTGACGAAATTGCTCTTAGACCCCTAACTTTTTGGCGTCGCTTATGGGTAACCTCGGAATTGGCAGTGTATAGGGACGAGTTAAAGGAGGCTTTGGGCTTGCTGGGTGCTGGGAAACTACTGTGGCTAGCATATGTCAGGGACTCATTTCTGGACATGGGCAGAGCGAGTCTATGGCACAACCCTGAGGAAGCTTGCCCCACAATTTTCAGAAAGGAACGGGTTTGGAGTGACAGGGAGGGAAACTCACCCGTTTACAGGGGTGCTCAGCAACAGGATCATTAACAGTTGCGTTTTGAGAATAAAAGACCAGTACATCCTAGAGTCTGCCCTGGATGAAATACAACCCACGCTAGCGAGGAAACTGTATATCCAATTTAGGCACGGGGTTCCCCCACTGCGAGTATTCTCCAACAAATGGGCAGGTACACCCTCTCTAGGCTGTCCGGCCTGTGGCAATGCAGAGGAGTCAGAGTTGCCTGTATTCTTTTTCTGCCCTGGTTACAGAAAATCTAGACGCCATTGGCTGACCCAATTATATAGAAATCTGGGGACCAAACACTGTCCAGAGGCATTTAGGCTGCTGAAATACAATACTCTATCGCCAATTGTATTTGTGGTGTCCCGCTTCCTACACTCTATGTGGTGTGTGCGCTAGTCACTTTTGAAAACCAATGTATAGGACTAAGTTGCCCAAAACTTTTTTTATACTTTTTAACTGGGCTTGCTCTATTTTTAAACTAATTTTATTATCTGTGATTTCATAGAGTGCTCTTTTTATTAATATGAAATGTAGCAGTTTTATCTCTGCTCAATAATTGTATATCTCATCAAATAGGCACTCCGTATGTGTTGTTCTGTTTTTTGCTTATTTATTGGGGTGTGGGACAATAGATTGCAATTGTAATATAGGACTATGGGGCGTTGAGCTTATGTACTGGAGGATGCTTTTATGTACCGTCAGTTCATTGCACTTGCACTTTTAGGGTCTAATGACCGCAGTATTTGAATTGAATTGAATATTGCTTAAAATGCTAGAGGAGACTGTAGAGAAGGTCCCCATTAACTTCTTTCCTAAGTCCAGAGCTGGTGCAGCTACGTGCTTGTTTTGCACCTGTTTAAGTACATCAGGGAGGGCTCCTAATGAAGGATGTACTATGCGTACTGGTGTAAATGCATACAAAGATGCTTTCCTAGGTGTTACATTCATTTACAGGAGGAACCATCCCAAGAGGGAGACTCATAGTCAGTATTATGTGTTCATCTTGTGGGCTAGTGTACTGATACACTGCACTGCCTCTAACTTGTCTTTCTAGCAATTTAGAAAGCAATTTTATCACACTTAGTGGGATATTTCACCATGATGGCTTTAATAGTCTGTGGACTAATAGTTTGTATATGTGCAGGAGCAGCAGATCCTACTGCGACAACAGGTCTAGAGCTCAAATTATGTAGTACAAACTATACCAGTCTCCTGTATAAGGTGACTGTGTAATTTAACACACCCATCACTTCAGCCTGTGGTAAATAGTCAGGACGAGGAACGGGAGTGTAGCCAGTCAAAATTGCCCATGTAGCCCCTTCATTGCTCAGGGGCCCCAAACGGACATTTCTGTGCATGTGTGGCAATTGACCACAAAATCAATTCTAGTGTTCTCGGTAAGTTAAATAGATTTCCAAATCTTGGTAACCCCTGTAGTGTGCTGGCGGATCTACTGCTGTAGATTCTTGAAACTGCCCTAATGCAGCATCAATAGGCTTGAACTCCACCCATAAGTGGAAAGTCACAAAGGGATATGCTAGATGTGCAGCTATTACAAAAGTAACCCCCCTCCCCTCACCGGGAACACCTTGAGATTTAAGATGTAGAGTAACGGCTCCCCTGCAACTGACCCCATAACAATAGGTGCTGCCATAAGGAATGGATTCAATTGTAAATTGGAATTAAAGAATTAGAAAACCAACAGAATGGGGAATAACCCTTTATGAATCAAGCTTGACAAACCTATGGAAATAGGTGCTCCGATATTCCCATTAGGAGGTAACCATCAATAATACGGTTGTCTCCGTTATGGCGAAATGATGGTTCATGTGTGTGTGAATACTGAAAAAGCTACTCAAGGCTTAACCGTAAGATACAGGCCCTGCGTTGGGCCCCAACTGTTGAATAAGTTACGACTTTGGTGTAATTCTGCAAAGGTATGCTTTCCCAACCATGGGTGACACGGATGAACTTAGTTCTATGCACCAGAGATGAGTGTGAAAGATGGGTTATTGTAGCCCCGCAAAACACTATTCATTGTGTAAGTGGCATAGAAATATTGCTTTTGGGTTACTATCAATCCCCTAAAGGGATCAGGGGGCCCTTGGTAATAGAAACAAACCTGATTTCATTGTTCACAGCATTACACACACTGTCCCAAGAAGAATTAACACTTTTAACTAAAATGTATTTATTACTACAGACTTTGGGGCCGATTCCGATCTCGGCCGGTAGGGCTCCGAATCGGATTCGGCTTAACCGGATCCGATTCGGAGCCCTATTTCCCGACCGATTCGTACGCGCTTCCGGGCGAGCGAGTACGATGCGACTCGCTGACCGACTCGTCCGGGCGTCCCGACCGCTCCGACTGACTCGTTCCCGGGTCGAACCGCACCGACCGACTCGCTCGGACTCGACTCGCACCGCGCAATGGAGACGTTCCTGGCCGGGTGAGTACGATGCGCGCCGCGAGCAGTCCGACCGAGCCGCACACTCCGGCTCCAAAGAGCAGTCGGAGATGTACTTTGGGGGTCCGTGTCGGACCCCCCTGTACGCGTAGCCGCGCGAGTCGCACACTGGGGGGACCCATGGGTCCCCCCTACCTGTGCGTGTACGGCGCGAGTCGCTCGACGCGTACCCGCTGTAGGGGGCACCCTTGTTCGCCTCGCACCCATTGAGTCAATGGGAGCCCGTGTACGCGTCGTACGACCGGCTCCCATTGACTTCAATGGGAGTCCGACCGACTCGAGTCCGATGGCATACGTGCGCATCGTACTCGTTCGGTCGGGCTGCCAGAGTCCGATTCGGTCGGAAATCTCTCCGAGTCCGGCTCGGTCGGAGAGATTTCCGGCCCGAATCGGAATCGGCCCCATAATCTGTTTCTCAGTAACTACACAGAATATCATAAAATCAGTAGAAAGGCACGTTTTAAATAACGAGAATGAAATAAACATTTCTAGCATGTTTTAAAATGTCATCTAAAACCTAACACCCTAACACCTGCTATTAAGCGCTATACTATGAGAGCATGTAAGGCAAAGCAACTTGCAGTCTAGAGTTTCTTAGGGAGAAGAGACGCACTGCATACTTTGTTGACAGCAAAGGCTGTCTTTATCAGCAGAGGCATGAACACAGTGCTTCCCGTAAAGGGTAAACACATGCTGTGGTAGTACTCGGTCGGTCTTCCTCCGGGACTCTGCTTTATCAGTTTCAGGCTTTTAGCGCGATGTAGTATCTGCAAAGTGTGAAGTGTGCTGGCAGTAGGTGAGACCGTCTCTGGCAGAATGTACAGCGATAATCTAGGCAAAGAACTTCTCCTGACAAGTGGTTAAATGGTAATCCTTATATGCTAAGGGTCTGATTATGAATTTGGCGGTCCTCCTGCGGCACTGCCACCGCGCCGTCTGCAGAAGGACCACCAGAGCTGTGGTGCGCCCGCTGGATTACGATTGTAATCCATGGCAGGCAGGCGATGCTGCAGCGGCCTCACTGCAGTGGACTGTTAGGCTTATAGGAGAGCCTAACATGCAGCCCCCCACCATGACAGTGCCTGCAGCATGTTCCTGCACCGTTTGGCATGCATACCATACCATGCAGGAACAGGGGTGCAATGGCAGGGGGCACATACGGGGGCACAGTATGTGCCCCCTGCATGCAGCACTGGCCCTGTTAGGGCCCCCTAGTTGCCTCTCCACCACCCTTTCCATGGTGGCCTCACCGCCATAAAAAGGGTGGTGGACAAGCAACTTAGAATATGCTCTGCGGTGCTGCAGTGGCACTAGCAGCATATTCCTGCTCCTGACCACTGTGTGACCACGGCAGGATCCTGGGGCCCCGACGAACGCATCGGTCCTGTGGCGGTCCAAACGCCACACTCGTAATACTGCGTGCAGGCCCACAGTGTGGCAGTGGTCGGACTGCCACCATGAGTACGACGATCTTATGGACCATCATGCTCGTCATAAGGCCCTAAATCTTATCAGAAATTGGAATTTCTGACATAAGGTTAGAATGTCTGACATAGATTATGTGCATCAAGATGTGATTCCCAGCCGTTGCCTTGTGAACATATAAGGTAAAAGGACGTCAATTTGGGTTACATTATTTTGGTTTTATGTCTGTATGTATTCGGATGTAACCTTACAGGGTGAAAAGTAGACATTTGACCCAGGCGAATGTTGCATTAATTGTTGTGTCTGTGTCATCAATTCAATGGCTTGATGCTTTTACAGTTTGTAGAAAGATAAGGCCAGGAGGGTTCAGATAGAACATCGTTGACATAAATATAGATGTTCTAAATATCGAGAAAAAAATATAGACTACAAAAATATCGACTCCCATACCTAAACAGGTAAGTACAAAATACCTATGTACAGACGGATTAGTGAGGACTATTCACTGAAAAGTGGGTCTGTATAACTTGATATTTAAGTTTACTTAAATGGAGACAACATCGTGTGGACATAGACTTGTGTGGAATGTGTTCTCCTTGAAAGGTAGTACACTGTTGACATTACATTTAACATGCTATCTTAAGAACATGATGTGTACATAGGTTTTGAGCACTATGCTTTCACTTGTGATACTAGGATTTGCAATACTAACGTGTGTATGACGGAATTATTCGCGTCACAGTTTTGACACCCTGAGATTGAACATCGTGGACAATTCGTAATTTACATTTCCTGTTCTCATACACATGCCTTTTGTCTTAAGCCTACAATTAATCATGGTTTATACTGGTTACAAACTTTTGATAATATTATTGAGATTGGTCTCATTTATGGTGTATTCCAGTAATAACATGTTTTATTTAGCACCAGTATAAGGTCTTATTAACTATACATGTACATTGTACCTAGTTACCAGTATGTATAAAATATTTTGTGTAATACCATTCCAAGATGGCCGCTATTGTAGGCTATCTGTATTGTCCCTTTTCTGTTATGCCTATTCCCAACCCGATGTTATTTTTACCCTTCTTTGATGGTGCACTTAGTACACGTGAGCAAGGCTGCGGACGCAGTCGAAACGCGTAGTGGAATAAACTTGGTTTTGCATCAATATTGGATGTTTGTCTTTTGGCCCTGAGAGCGCACTTATTTGGATTTTCGCTAAAGTGATATTGACTTTACCAGCACGCTCCGCTGGTGTGTGCGTCACCTTCCATGGGTTAGCAGTTCGGAAGGAGCTACGTTCTTGGGATATATATATATATATATATATATATATATATATATATATAAAATAAAATAATATGTATTAAATATATTAAATATTAATATTAATTTAAACAAAATAAACTAAATTTAATATACATTTTAACAAAATAGAACAAATAAACGTAATTAAAAAAAGATAAACATACAAACAATAATTTATACATATATATATTTACTTTAAAATAATTAATACACTATTATCTTTAATTTATGTTAAAAGTTTAAAATTATATAAAAATAAAATATATATATATATCAATAATTTAAAATATTTTTAAAAAAACATTCTATAATAAATTAAAACATTAAACTATTAAAAAATATTTAAACTTACATTTCCCAATACAATCAGTGCAACAGTAGGGAAAGTGTTGGAAAGCAGAATAATTAAATTTACTTTTCCAACTCCAGTGACTGCAACAGTAGGGAAAGTGTTGGATAGCGGAGGGGTAAAACTTACTATTCCCACTCCAGTGTGAGCAACAGTAGGGAAAGTGTTGGATAGCGGACGGGAAAGAATTACTATTCCCACTCCAAAGAATGCAACAGTACGGAAAGTGTTGGATAGCAGAGGAGTAAAAATTACTATTCCAACTCCAGGAGTGCAACAATAGGGAAAGTGTTGTATAGCAAAGAGGTCAAATTTATTATTCCCACTCCAGTGAATGCAACAGTAGGGAAAGTCTTGGATAGCGGAGGGGTAAAAAATACTATTCCCACTTCTGTGAGTGTAACAGTAGAGAAAGTGTTGGATAGCGGAGGGGTAAAAATTACTATTACAACTCCAGTGAGTTCAACAGTAGAGAAAGTGTTGGATAGCGGAGGGGTAAAAATTACTGTCCCACTCCAGTGAGTGCAACAGTAGCAAAAGCGTTGGATAGAGGAGGGGTAAAACTTACTATTCCAACTCCAGTGAGTGCAACAGTAGGGAAAGTGTTGGATAGCGGAGGGGTAAAAATTACTACACCCACTCCAGTGAGTGCAACAATAGGGAAAGTGCTGGATAGCAGAGAGGTAACAATAACTATTCCCACTCCAGTGAGTGCAACATTAGGGAAAGTGTTGGATAGCGAAGAGACAAAAATTACTATTCACACTCAACCAGTTAAAACAAAAATAAAAAACATTAAAATTCGTAAAAATTCATAAAAATAAATAAACAATATTTAGAAATAAAAAATCAAATATATAAAAAGAAAAAATATTATAATATTAATTACATATAAAAAACCTACAAATAATATATAATATAAAATATTAAATACATTTATAAAAAATAATTCTTTTAAACTAGAAAATATTTACAAACAAATAAATGAATTAATACACAAATGTATTTATTATATTTCCTACCCTATAACACCACACCAATAACAAAACACTTCAACATTTTTAATTCTTTTTTCCCAAAATTAGCATAATTAATAATCAATTTAACAAATATTATTAATTTAAAAAAACTAATAAACATTGATTGACTATACACACTTTAACACTATGAAATCCAGAACAAACACCTAAATTAAAAACTATTACTATTAACAACTAATAATAAAGTAATGAAAATGTATTTAATACCCACCCTTTACCCCTTTAAAAGCAAAAACAACAGACAAAAAAAAAACAATTACCCAAAATAAATATCAAATAATTAACATTAATTAACAACTATATATTATTTAATTAAATACAAATTTCTTCCCACCCTTTATTCCTATCAACACCAGAACACACACCTAAAATTAATTACACAATTACCATAATTAATTGCCAATTAATTAATTAAAATTAACATCCAATTAAATAATTCATCAATTAAAAATAAATTACTTCCCACCCTTAACACCTATAAACACCACAACACGCCTAAAATTAATTACACAATTACCATAATTAATTACTATTTAATTGATTAAAATTGATTAACAACCAATTATTAATTAATTAATAATAAATTACTTTACACATTTAACACTATAACATCTCAATTAAACAAATATTAATAAATAAAAATAATCAATACATTTAATATAATTAAATTACTTCCCACCCTATTCCCTATAAACCCACAACCCGCTACTTAACTAAAAACGCAAAATTCAATAAAAAAAATTAATAACTACTAAAAATTTAACACATATATTAAAAATACAAACAATTCTTATACAAAAAAATACAACACATACATATAAAAAATATACTAAAATACATAACATTAATAAACAAATGATATTTTTAACAACTATGGGGCCGATTCCGATCTGGGTCGGATCTGGAGAGATTTCCGACCGAACCGGACTCCTGCAGTCCGACCGAGCGAGTACGATGCGGCCGCATGCTGCCGGACTCGATTCGGTCGGACTCCCATTGAAGTCAATGGGAGCCGGTCGTACGACGCGTACACGGGCTCCCATTGACTGAATGGGTACGTCGCAAACAAGTGCGCCCCCTACAGCGTGTACGCGTCGGTGCAACTCGCACCGTACATGCATGTTTAGGGGACCCTTGGGTCCCCCCTGTGTTTGACTCTGTACGGCTACAGGTGCAGGGGGTCCGGCACGGACCCCCAACCGGCCCGGGAGCTTTTTCGAGCCGGACGCTCTGACTCGATCCGGCTGTCCGACGCGTCCATCGTACTCGCTCGGTCGGAAAACGTCTCCATTGCTGGTGCGATTCGTTTCCGTATGAGTCGGTCGGAGCGGTTTGGATCCGGAAACGGTTCGGTCGGAACACACGTGTGCATTTGCATCGTACTCGCTCGGTCGGACAGCTGTACGAGTCGGTCGGAAAAAACGCGTACGGCTCGTACTTTTTCCGGCCGGATCCCGTTCGGAGGGCTTCCGACCGAGATCGGAATCGGCCCCTATATTTTTGCAAACGATATTAAACACTTCGATATTTTTAAAATCGATATTACTTACCTTATGTCGATATTCTTTACCACGATATTCTTGCTGTCGATATTTCTGACCCACGATATTTACAACTCGATATTTTTGCAACTCGATATTTTTCATTTGATATTCTGTCTCTGCACCGGCCAGGAGACATCTCCGTCTAACAGCAGACATGCCAATGTTTCTGCATAAGTCAGGAAAGATGGCGACTTCCATTACTTGAGAGCAGGAAGATGGCAACCTCCATTAGTGAAGATGGATTTGGGGCCTACGTAAGATGGTGTTGGACTTTAGGCGCTTTATGTCAGTTGAACAACGTGACTTGGTTGTCATTGACTCTTCCATCGTAGAATTAGAGCAAAGAGTAATCAAATTATCTGGGGCCTCACTATAAACACATGGATTTGGGCGGGACTTGAAAGCAAGAGGCTTGAGGGTTGCCGGCCAGGCACCATATTCATACTTTCCTTGCATTTTTCAAACCTTGGCAGATTTAAAAATTTGTGGAATCTTGTTCCATGTTGTTAATTGCTGGTCAACAGAAGTGAAGAATGTGATTATCAAAGCGCCCACTAATAATGACGTCAATAAACAGGCCGAAAAATTGCTTTAAAAAACATAAAGTCAAGAATCAGCAAGCGATGTCGAGACAGGAAGGAAACAGTGGTTGGCATCAGAAACAAATAGTAGAGCTAACTATTTAATTTCCAAAGGGCAGAAATCAAGTAAAGCCAACATCCATGAAGCAGATGTGCACCCCAACACCCTGCGCTTTACTTGGTGCACAACACCCAGCTACCTGCAATCCAGAGGGTCCCCAGCAAGTTGTGAAATACGCTTGAACAGGCCCATGTGCACATGTCACCGGACCCCTACTAGCAAGAGCAGGTGACTGGGCAACTTCGTCTGCTGGGCCCTCACGCCAGCGCAGGGCACCACAACTCAGAGTGCAGCCTTTGGATGCGAAATTCTAGGCTGGGATGCCAGGACGTCTAAGTACCAAGGTGCTAAGCACTTAAGTCCTGCGCTGGGGTATTTTCCGGGACCGAGATCGGGGCTCGCCCATGACAGAGGGATGCAGCGGTATACAAATCTGGCTCCAAGTACTCGGTCTTCACTTTTATGAAATTTTTAGCACTTTACTGATGTTTACTATTTTTTCATTATAGCATGCTATGTTGGGCTCGAGACTGGAAATTTGGCTTTCAGCTGTAGTAATCCATTTTTCTTGCTTGCTGAGAGGAGTGGTTAGCTTGTCCACTCTGGAGTGAAGCATTTCAATCTTGTTATCTATAGAAGTAAGGCTTTACTGGATATGCACTAGGTGCAACATCATGTCATCGTTATCCTTTTCTGCGGTGGCTCCCTGAGAGGATAATGCTTGTTCCTAGAGTGAGCTATGCCTGTCTTCTTGGCTTGAAAGTGCAATTTAGCTTTCATGGTGTCACCCTTCCCTATCATGCATATGAGGGTGTAGGCAGTTGAGCCCTGCCTGGAGCCCCCCGTTCCCACTAGGGTGAGGATGTATGATCATTGGGGGATTCTGTGGCTGCTGGGGGAGCCCAGCATTAGTAAAAGGCTACACGCCCTATAGTATATACGCCACAGATCTCACTGTTCTCAATGCGGTCCACTCTTCTCCTGCTCCACCCCACGTTGTTACGGTGAGGGAATGGACACCTGGCAAAATGAAGGCTTTGGGGTCCATATCCTCTTTTGCTCCTGGCACTGGAGGTCCATCGGGCTACCCCTGAGGTTAATCCCAGTAGACCCTCTTACTTCTTAACACTCACTCATCAATCCAAATCCATTACTCTTCCTACCTCATTCCTGACTTCTCATTCCTCAGATCTACCCTTCTTTTTTGTTCCTCATTCTTTACTTCTCTTCTATCATGCTTAGGATCCAATTTAAATGTTGGCAGAGAGGGAACAGTGGTTCTTGTTGATGCTTGAAATGTCCACCATGCTGGTAGACGTTTTAATTTGGCAGTCACGTTTTAATTGGCAGTCAGCACCTCTGTCAGGGTGAAGGTGTAATTTACTCCATGGCCCTGGCAGAAGACGGCACACTGGCAAAATATAAATGAGGCCCTTAATGCCCTTCTTCGGGTTCTCACTTTTTATCCTCACCCCTCCCTCCTCTACCCTCAATCCTCATCCCTCACCATCAATCAGCCATACTCCATTCCCCATACGTAAGTCATCTCTCACCTCTCATCCCTTCACATCCCTCGCTCTGCATCACTCAACCTATTTTTTAATGTTTCATCCCTCACCCTGCAGTTGTCCCTCCACATCCCTCAACCCTTATACCATCTCTTTATTTCCCATTCTTCCACTCAATCTTCATCACTTATTTGTCACACTTCATTCCTCACTGCTACTTATTTTTCTTACCTCATACCTCTTCCCTCACTGCTCACATCTCCCCCTGTATGTGTACATCACTGTCTGTTATGAGCCGTGCTGATACCTTACATCTCATGCCTCAGTTCTCTTTACTCATTCTGTATCCTCTAGCCCTCACTCCTCTGTCTTCGCTTCTCATACATTTTTAATCAACCATCATTCTTCATTATTATTCATCAGTCCTCAATGCTCAGCCCTGCTATCTAACTACTCGTCCTTCATTTCCCAAATTTCAACTCTCATCTCTCACTTTTAATTACTGCTTCCTCCAGTCTCAACCCTTACTTCTCTTCTTTTATCTCATCCTTCACTCGCCTTCTACTTCTCCCTCACTCCTCACTCCTCATCCCTTATTCCTCTCTCCTAATTCCTCATTAACTCTGCAAATTCCCTCACTCTTCAATCCTTATTCTACTCTTGACCCCTGAATTCGTACTCTATAGCCCTCATCCATCACTGCTAACTCCTCCTCTCTCCAACAGTGACACGGACACTGGACGAATTATGTTTTCCTAAAATGTCCACCACCTGACCATTTTAGGATATCTT
The DNA here is from genome assembly GCA_963921515.1 of Calotriton arnoldi. Taxonomy (NCBI): domain Eukaryota; kingdom Metazoa; phylum Chordata; class Amphibia; order Caudata; family Salamandridae; genus Calotriton; species Calotriton arnoldi. The sequence goes on from CAWUFW010002092.1 coordinate 1,344,844, forward strand.
TATCCTTCCCTCCTCATGACACAGTTCTCAATATTAATCCCATATTTATCATTCATTATGCCTCACTGTTCCCTCATTCTTCATCCCTCACGGAAGCCTTGCCAATCAACCTTCAGTTACCAGCCTTCACACTTCATCTCTCACTCTTTACCTCTCATCTCTCACTGATCATCCATAATTCCTCACTCATCATTCTTCGAACGTGCAGTACCTAATCCCTTTTAAGACATCCTCATTGCTCACTCCTCATCCCTCAGTCCTCACCCCTCATTCTTCAGCTCTCATCCCTTAAACCTTATCTGTCATACATCACTCCTCAGGCCTCATCTGCCATTCCCATTCCTCATAATCCATCTTTCGTGTCTCACTTCCAATCCCTCATCCCTCAATAGTCACTCCTTATCTCTTGCACCTAATCCCTCATTCTTTTTCCCCCACACTCCCTTAATTCTTCCTCACCTCTTACCCCTAACCCCTAATATTGATTTCAATGGATGTCATATTTACATTAACACTTGACATATTAATTTAGACATGGGTCATGTACATTTAAACATATGTTATAATTATTTCACTATATATGTCATATTCATTTTGATGTGTTTCATATTAATTTCAGAGCATGTCATATTAATTTTAACAAGTGTCATTGTAATTTTAGCATTCGTCCTATGCATTTTAACTCATGTTGAATTAATTTCAAAGGGGCTCATATTCATTTCAAAGCATGTAATATTCATCTTAGCATCTGTCATATTCCTTTCAATGGATGTTGCATTCATATTAAAACAAAAGTCACATCCATTTCAACACATATAATATTCATTCCAATGTGTATCAAATGACTTTCAATGCAAGTCGTATCAATTTTGATAAATATCATGTTCATTTCAACTTAACTCATATTCATTTTAAATTCATATTAAATGTATTTCAATAAAGCTCATATTCATATTAGCACATGTCATATTCTTTTTTAACATGTGTCCTACTCCTTCAAATCAATGTTATATTTGTTTTTTCAGTATGTCATAATCATATTAACACTTTTCATAATAATTTTATCATGCGTCATATCCATTTTAACCGTGGTTATATCCATTTCAGTATGTATCATATTAATTAATGCATGACAAATTCATTTTGACGAACTTCAATGTCGGTCATATTCGTTTCAAACCATGTCAAATTCATTTCAAAGGGGCTTATATTAATTTTGATACAAGTCATTTTCATTTTAAATCATCTCATATTCATTTCTCTATATCTCATATTCATTCCAATTTGGGTAATGTTCATCTGAACACAATTCATAGTCATTGCAACATGTAAAATGTTCATTTCAAGGTATGTGTTATTATTTACAGTGTACAATATATTCTTTTCTGGGTATAATCTATTACTGCAGTAACTGATTTTCATTTCAATCTGTCATTTTCATTTCAACGTATATCATATTCCTCTTGACATATGTCAGTAATTTCAAGAAATGTCCAATTCTTTTTGTTGCATATTATATTCATTTCAGTGCTTGCTATATTGTTTACACTGAGGGTTATATTAATTTCAGTATGATTGATGTACATTTTAGAATATCTCTTATTCAATTCAGAGTGTGTTATTCATATTATTCTCTAAGTAGCATATACATTCTGCCATGTTTCATATTGGTTCTGGTACAAGTCAGATTTATTTTGCCAGTTATCATATTTATTTTGACACATATTTCATTCATTTTTATATGTGTCATATTCATTTTGCACCACCCTGTGCATTTCAGGAGGTGTCCTATAAGGTGATCTGTAATTTTACATGAGCGGCTTCCCATATCAGATTCCAGTGCCACAGAGCTGTCTGACCTTCTGTGCGCATTATTAAACTTTATACTATATTGCCAAAAGAAGTTGTGTTGTATTTTTCATTCGTCCAGCAAAACAACGTTCTGCGGTACGCATAACATAAGTATTACTACCTTGTCATATCACGTGCTGTCAACCTTTAGGCCACCCCTGCCAGTCAGATGTAAGACTCACTGAGTCAGTTATCTGTTGATATAACATGCACCCAACCACACACCCATTGTTCTGTGTACCATCCCACCCATTCACTTGAGTGAAAATGCTAAACATGCAGGACTGTTCCGTAAAAAGGAAAAAATAAGACACAAGATGGAAGAAATTTTATGTATCCATTTATTTTTCACAGTTTCTAACAGCTGATTCTAAAGAGTTCTGCTAAAGTCATGTGCCCTGCTCTAGATGGCTCCTACTTTCGTCATGTGAACTACTGCAGGAAAGAGGAGTTTTGTGCCTTGTGTGTGCTCTAAAATAAATTATTTAGAAGTTCTGAGTTCCAGTCTAAAGAATGTTCAATCTATAAATGTCTTAAATGAAATCTCTGAATTCACTTTTCTCTCAGCACAATTATAACCCCAAATGTCTTACAACACACCTCTGAGCCCCGAATAACACCAATTTCTTAGAGCGCATCTTTGACCGAACCAGGACATCTTAAGGTGCACTCCTGCCCTCACCTGTCTTACAGTACACCTCCTCCTACTCCAACTGTCTTACAACACACATCTGAGCCCCGAATAACACATTTCTTTAAGTACATGTCTGAACGACCCAAACCATCTTAAAGTGCACACCAGCCCCCCACCTTACAGCACACCTTGTCTTCCTCATGTCCTGCAGCACAACTCTGAGCCCTTAATTATCGCACTTTCTTCCAACACACCTCTAACCGACCGTATTAAAGTGCACAGCAGCCTTATGTAAATTACAGCTCACCACTTCCACCATCTGCCTAAAGAATTGCCCCCAACCCTGGGTGATTCCACTTGTCCTACAGAACACTCATGTAACTCAAAGCACATCTATGCTCCATTGATATTTCATAAAACCTCTGAATGTCAACTGATTTTGCAGGTTTTACAGCAAACCCATCTGATCACACGAATCTCACAATAATCCTCTGACACCTCCCCTGATTGATCAGTCCTATTACAGCTCCCAGCCAGACTTATCCAACTTCCCACAATGCTCTGGACTTGATTTTCCTAACCTTTCTCACAGAATGCCTTTACTTTCAAATCAAACCAAAAGACCTTGCAGCACAACTTAGACCCATGACTGACCCCTTCTAATTTACCTGACAGTTCTAACCCTCTCCCCAAACCCCCCATCACACCTTTCATGTAGAACACTTCCCTTACTTGTTACAATACAGCCCGACTGCACACAGTTTACCTTTAACAGTCCCACCTTTCTTAGGTCGCACCTACTGATCCTGTCCTACCTCACATCACTGAATTGACTAGTTTTAGAGTAGACCACGGAAACCACATGTCTTTACAGCATACATGTGGCTGTTTCTGGTTCCATATGTCTCACAGCAGACACCCAGTGTGTCTTACAGCACACCTCGGATTGCACCCATCTTATAGCACTCATCAATCACCCTGGGCCTGATTCACAGAACTAACTTACGTCAAAAACGTAAAGTTAGTACTTTTTGGTATTCACAGAATACACTTACTCATTTTGGTATTCACAGAATGAACTTACTCATTTCGTATTCACAGAAGTTAGTAGTCCTAACTTTAGGACTTCTAAATGCCTTCTGTGAATACCGAAAGTCTTAAGTTAGGATTTTCTCAGTTTAGGAGTAGTAAGTTAGGACTCCTAACTTTAGGACTCCTAAATGCCTTCTGTGAATACTCAAAGTCTTAAGTTAGGATTTTCTCAGTGTAGGAGCAGTAAAGTTCCTAACTTTACTACTCCTACACTGAGAAAAATCCTAACTTTAAGACTTTCGGTATTCACAGAAGGCATTTAGGAGTCCTAAAGTTAGGAGTCCTAACTTTACTACTCCCAAACTGAGAAAAATCCTAACTTTAAGATTCTTCGGTATTCACAGAAGGCATTTAGGAGTCCTAAAGTTAGGACTACTAACTTCTGTGAATACCGAAATGAGTAAGTTCATTCTGTGAATACCAAAATGAGTAAGTGTATTCTGTGAATACCAAAAAGTACTAACTTTACGTTTTTGACGTAAGTTAGTTCTGTGAATCAGGCCCCCTGTTTCTAATAGAACATCTCTGCAGCCACCAGCTAAATAACATGCAGCCAATTCTATGTGTGCCATAGTACACATGTGATCACACCTGTCTCACAGCAGTCATCTACCACCATATGTCCTGCAGGGCAACTCTGAAATCTGAATACACCCAGCTTTCTTATGGCACAACACTGTCCACCAATTACTCAACTTGTTTTTCATTATACCCTGAGCCTGCATTTTGCAGCAGTGCTGTAATGCCATACACTGTTTTATCTTTTCCGTTATCTAAGCACCTAGAAGATGCTTCTGTCAAGTGGCCCACTGAGAGAAATAAAAGCACTTGTTTTGGAGCATAACTTAGTCCCCCGTTTCATCTGTTTTACAGCATGTTTCTGAACCCACCAATGCTAAAGCATATATATGACCGACATAAAACCATCTCTGGCACACCACTGATCTGGCATGCCTTACGTTGGGATGAAAGATCTGAGTTTGGCTTAGAAAGGTATGTTACTGGAATACTGAGGTCAGAATATCATATAAAATAAATATGGTGTCCCAAAAATAGTTTACAAAAATATTACACAATTGGAAATTATAATAATAAAAAATCTACACCCAATGGGATTATGTTTTTGTAAACAATAGTTATGCCACTATATTTATGTCAGACGATATTTCTGTCCATGATATTCTGACATAAACCCTGGGAACCCTGAGTGAGTACCAGTAAGTAGACAATTTGCAAGCATTCCTCCCTCCCTCCCCTTTTGTATGTTTGATTGAACTCTCTAAGTGACTAATGGTATGTCCAGACTGTGAATCCCTTGCTCACTGTACCATAGATCCCAAGCTATACCCCACTGAGGATGTCTAATGAGGCTGAACTCGGTGTGGGATTGCTTATGTTCCCTTCTGGATAGGGCAACAACTGGAAGTTCAGTATGATCTGTTCCCATGACGAGTCGGGTAGGTACTGATATGCATGAGGCGGGTCTCTGTCTAGAGTGCTACAATAAATGAAAAGCAATGGGTTAAAATGCTACCCTGAGCAGTTGCCAGTGGTTAGACTATTTACAAACATTCCTCCCATCACCTTTTGGTGTGTTTGATAATCCTCGGAACTTCCTATCCTGTAATGTTTCTCTTCACTATGCTGTGTCTATGAGTCAACAACTGTGAGCCCACAGGAGGTGCTGCATTTTGTTTGCGTTCTTATCAGAGGACTGGTAACGGGGATAAGCACATTTTACAATAGGAGGTTGGCTACTGACCATACAACGAAGGCTATGCGTTATACTCCAGGGGCAACGGTATCTTTTACTTTATCCCTTTGCGAATCAACTCTCTCCAACAAAAGGTCTTTCCACTTACCCACATCATGTCTGAAACATGCATGAAGGATGTATATATTTGAGCACATAGTGTGTGGTTTGTGGGTAGTTTACTGAATGGAAGTAATCCATTTAGCCTCTGTGTGCAAATCGCATAAAATGGTGGTTTCCTTTATGATGGATAGCTATGTCTATCATGGATACACCACACTGAACTTATGGTTTCCACAGTGCTCCCCAACACCTGTGTCCCTGGTAAGTGGGGGAGATCACCATCCATTGCCTTTGTCCAGGAAAAGTTTCTCACTGATTCTCCATTTCCAGAGTGGTTACTGTCTCTTATGCCAACAGGGAAAGATGCAAAATTAAAAATCAGCATCACATCTGAAGCCAGACTAAGCTGGTGTGACAGAAAGCTCTTGGCCAAAAGCCCCTGAAGTCTGGCCAGTAACTACGAGAAGTCCTTCTACAGGATTCCCACCTTGACCACCATAGTGGTCACCTCAGCCAGAACGTTGTTCATCCTCATGGCACACAGCAGGCCTATACATCAGTGTAGCAGGGAAGACAGTGGACAAGCCTAGAGTCTCTTTTGAAATGCTACTCTTTCTCAAGATGAGGCTTAAGTCTGGGAATTTATAAGAGCTCTGCTTCTGTGACCTTAATGGAGATGGAGAGTTCATCTGTCTGCAAGAGGAGCTGGACTGCAGCTACCAGGAAGTGCTAACCTCACTCCAGGAACCCCTACACAAGGTTCAGCTTTATGTAGGCTCTGCATGGAGTGGGTCTCAACAGAAAGAGGTTTCCCAGCAGTCTTAAGATGCCACAGTTCTGCTGGTCATGATAAGGTAATACTACGTTTGTCACCTGGTCACACTGAGAATGGTGGACCTGCCCCATCACCAACACACCTGTGCATGTATGATGTTAGTATGAAGCTCTCTTTAGCCCTAGAAGAATAAGGAAGCAGTCATCCTTAACACCTGTCTTGAGATCCGCTTCCGCAGGCTGGAGGAGGCTGCTCTAATTCTACAGCCATCTGCATTTTTTTCTAGCCTTTATGGTTTTAAATATACAATTTTTTTTTCTGCAAGTCAATACCTAATCCTAAAAAAACAAGTCCTGGTTGAGACTTGTCAGAGTGGTGAGTCTTGTACTTTAACTATATATGTATGTATATAAAGATAGATATAGTGTACAGTGTCAAAGGCAAAGATACGGTCCAGTGACTGGAGAGGTAACTGGGTTTTGAGAGTAGAAGTAGATTGCTAATGCACCATGATATAGTGTTCTTTATGAAGTACATCTTGCGTTTTCCTAAATTTTGGCAATGTTATGGTAATCCCAAATGGATAGCGGGATGTTGCTCCAGATCCTGGGTGCATAGATGGATAGAAGGCCTGTTGGCTTATTTTTTTCTTTTTAGCACCTCTTTTCCTCTGGTCTGATGTCCTGATTGCAGGCGAGCTGTGAGCCACAAAGATGGTGAGCTTGTCTGCCAGGTTCTCAGGGGTGAGGGACGTGATCCCTTTACAAATGATGCAGCTGGTTTTGAAGATGGTATGGGCAGGCAAGGGGAGCCTGTGGAGTTCCCTCAGGTTGTGGGTGATGTTATTATATTTCTGAAAGGCCTCGGTAAGACATGCTGTGCCATGTAGAATGACCTTAAAGGGGGAACCCAGTCCCATGGGCATCCTCATTACTGGAAAATCTTGACCATGAATGGTGGATTTGGTGACAAACTCTTGAAGAAAATGCTGCTCTTGGGCCATCCATTTAGACACTTACCACTAGTACATCTGATCCCAACCTGATTTAAGACCAACTTTTGGACTGTGTCCCTATCTGGATACTGGTGACTAGAAATTGGGCCACCATAGACTTTGCTACCAGGTCATTGAAGAAGTCCTGTTGACTTCACTGGGACGTATCCTGCTTCTTTGAATGAAATGGTAGGTTTTTTTCGGTTGCTAAGTAAAATTGTGACTGCAACAGTCTCACAGCGCAACTCTGACCACATCAGTCATGCAGCACAATTACAACCCCCCTGTCTTGCCACACAACTCTGACTCCACATGCCTCAAGCACAATTCTGACTCCAACCGTCTTACAGCATAAATCTGACCCCACTTGATTTACAGCACAACTGTGCCCCACTCTTCTTACAGTAAAATTCTGACTCCACCAGTCTTACAACACAACTGTGACAACACCTGTCCCACAGAAAACCTTTGACCTCACGTGTCTTGCAGCACCAATCTGACCCCATCTGTATCACAGCACACTTTTGACTCTACTTGTCTTACAACATAACCCTGAATCACCTATCTTATTGCATAACTGTGACCCAAGTCTTCCCACACTACAACTGTGACCCCACCTAAATTACAGCTATGATTCCACTTGTCTTATAGGGAAATGTAGAGATCCATTTCCCATGTCTAACCCAATAGATCAAGCCTAACCTGATTTGTTTCATTCCACCAGTTTTACTTTACACCTCTTACTCCTTAATGTTCACAGGGGTTTCATGGGCTTACTTGACATTTGCCACACCTCTGCTGTCACCGATCTCACCCATCTTGAGGATATTGCTGATACTCATTTCTACTTTATTTATGGCTTGTCTTTTGATAAAATATCATCCGAAAAGGTTCAAAGCTTATCTCTGATCCCTGAGACTCTAATCTGTCCCACAGAACTTCCTGCCACCAACAGTCAGTTCGATCTGTGAGTCATGCCGGTGCATATGCATATGTGAAGGACAGTGAGCCTCAGAGAAAGATAAATTAGGAGCCTATATCATACTTGCTGGTGACTCCATGAATGGGAAAAAAGGCAGACTGGAAGGGTATGTTGGCTTAACTGGTGACTCATTGCCCAAGACATAGTGGTATCTGGGACTATAGCTGCTTGGCTGCAGGCACCTTGCCTCAGACAGAGGTGTGCCATGCTTATGTTGGCTTGGGGGGTAGTTCCTTGGCTGAGGGGGCAGAGGTGGACTGGGGCTATGTTAGTCTTGACGGTGTCTCCTTGCTCATGATAATCTTCTCATCACTTCTGCCGCAGATCGGAGCTGAACAAAGAGAAGATGAACAGAGGCTCCTTTGCTCGGTGTGGCTGAAAAGGAAACACATAATTCAGTTATTGCAACATACATCCTGCATACAGCAGTCTAAACATTATTGGGAAACTTTCTTATTTGAATGTTAAATGGGGGTTCAGTTTATTTGAGTTATCAGAATTATCCGACAGATTTTACCCTTTGATAGATTTTGGCAAGTCAGACCTGCCGGAATGAAACAGATGAAAAGGCCCGGTAAATACTGGGATATGCAGATTTTACTGCAGAAAGCATCAAAATCCGTATTTTATCTCACCTGGTGAATTTAGAACCCTGAGGTATCGTATTTTAAAGGGAGCAATAAATAGCACCTACATGAGACTACTCGTAAAAAAAGGTCCCTAGAGCCCCTGCAAGCTGCATACATTAACCATTAGAATTCATAGAATTTGGTGAAGTAAGGGAAGGTCGTATAACAGAAAAAATCTCTGCCAAAATAGCATAGATGCTGCAAACTCTTGCTCACACACACCATATATACAAACCAAACCCGTCCACACATAATTCTACCTAATAAATCTTCACTCACATACTACACGTCACCAGACAAGTAGGTCTGGGTGTATTTCAAATTAGAGGTCATTTACCACGCCTAGATTGGTGGCCCAAAATTTGCCATGCTAACACCACTGGTGACATGTTGTACTTAAAATAAATAAACAAACAAAATGCATCATTTCCTTCACGTGACTCAGTGTTCAGGATTCTGAGCTGTTCAGGAAGTCCCTATGAGGGCTCATTTGAAGCTTCAAGCCCAATCCGAGCTCAAGAAGGCCAAATTCATTCTCTCAAATGTCCCCCTCTATCACTAGGTGTGTATGGATTGCAAGAATGGGAAGCGCTCTGGCAGGCAAGGGTTAGGACCCCGGGGACTCAGCTTCCATGTGCTGTTTTGCAAAGTGCCCAGGATGGAGACCTGTAGGCAATGGAGGGCTCCTCTTCTTGCCTACATGAAGGTGCTATGAGTGGGCCCCAGGTTAGAGCTCCGGGTGTCCTAGGGGTGGAAGCTCTCCCATCCTGGGCTCCATTCCCCGGCCAGCCGAATCTCAACTTGCCCGGGACAGGGACCCACAGGCCTGGGAGGGCCTCCCCTGCTTGCCCAGGATAAGAAGCTCTGACTGGGTCTTTGGGTCAGAGCTCCGGTGGGCCCGGAGGTGGAGCCCCTACCCATGGGCTCTATTCTCCAGCCCCCCATGCCTTAAATTGCCCAAGGCGGGGACCCACATATCCAGGAAGGTCACTTGGGGCCCGCGATGGGGACCCGCAGGCCGAGGTAGGCCTCCCCTGCTAGCCTGGGATAAGAAGCTTTGACTGGCCCCGCATCAGATCCTCAGCAGGCCCTGGGTTGTAAGCCCCTGGCCCTGGGCTCTGTTACCTGGCTTGCCATGTCTCAAAGTGCACAGGATGGGGACTTGCACATCTGGGAAGGTCTCCCCTATGTGCCCGGGAAGAGAAATTCTGACCGGGCCAAGGGTCAGAGCTCTAGCAGGCCTTGGTTTGGAAGCCCTGGGCTCACTTATCCAGCCCGCCATGTTGCAAAGTTCCTTGAGCAAGGTCCTGAAGGCCTGAGGAGGACTCTCCTGCTTGTCCAGGTTCAGAAGTTCTGACTGGGCCCCGGGTCCTGGGCTTCCTTCTCTGGCCTACTGTGTCACAAAATGCCTGGGACAGGGTCCCATAGGCCTGGGGAAGTGTCCCCTGATTGTCCAGGTTCAGAAGCTCTGGCTGTCCCTGGGGTGGAAGCCCACTGGCCCTGCGCTCTCTTCTCTAGCCTGGCGTGTCACAAAAAGCCAGGGGATGACTCCCTGCTTATCTGGGTTCAGAAACTCTGGCTAGGCCCCGGGTCAGAGTTCCGTGAGGCACCCCTTAGCCTCTTTCCTGATACCCAGCTAGAGCCCAGAGAACCTAGGCTTCAGAGTCCCTATCCCCTTCAAGGGGGAGTAGAATCCTTTTTCATAAAACATGTCATGACCAGATGGCTGCTCTGAGCCCCGGATATCTGGTTGCACACCATGCATTCCTGTGGCATGTCTAGAAGGAAGTCCCAGTGAGGACTCATTTGACTCTTTGAACCCAGTCAGGGCTCCTGGATGTCGGGCGCCTTTTCTCTGACGGCCCCCTTTGTCACTCGGTGTGAACAGATTACTAGAAAGGGCAGTAGCATTGCTCCAGATTAGTAGGGACAGGGTACTTGGCCTCAGGGGCCTGAGTCTGCAGCTGCCTTCCAGCTCTGTTCGATGGACCTTTCCTTCCAGCCCTGCTTCCAGGAGAGCAGGCAGGGATGCAAAGCTGACATCCCTGTGCAGGGCGGGCTGTTTTCAGAAGTGTATCCAGCCCTGTACTTTGAACACAATGGCTGGGCAACCCTGGAATTCCTAACAAAGGCTCATTTGATTCTCCAAGGTCAGTCATATAAGGGACCCCCTTGTCTTTCGGGTTTTCTCCCCATGTGCTGTGAGGGCCTGGGTCAGCCTGTCCTGGGGTCCAAGGGGCCAGAGTCTGGAGCTGCATCCAACCCTGTCCAATGGGCCTTTCCTCTGATACGTACTTCCCAGAGAGCAGGCAGGGATGTGAAGCTGAGATCCCTGTGCTGGGCAGCCTCCTCATGGGCTGTTTAGTCAGCATTGTACTCTGAACGATTGGGCACACTTGGTCCATTTAGGGATAGACTGCTTGGCCAGCCTCAGTCATTGTTTCAAGCAAAGAGCTTCCACCAGCCTGGAGGACTGTCCTATTCAAGGGTTTGCTTTTTGTGGAGGACACTCAGCAGACCAATGTACAATACTCCTGTGTCTTGCTCTGGCTGCGCCTTGACCAGCCTCTCCCTTCTATTGTAGTGGAACAGGCTGGGCATGCCGGTGCTTGTGTGATTGACCTGTCCTCCCCATCCCCCTGCAGGTAACCATGGGCTCCCAAAGCAGGCTCCTAAGAGGTGTGAAGGTCTGTCCAGGACGAACATGCGGCTCCTCCTTCTATCCAACAGATGCGGCTACCTGCATGATCCTGCCAGTAGCATGTGCTTATCTGAAAGATTTAGCCATGCATGTGTAAATTCACTTGGCCAGTACAGTGAAACTGTAAATGGCTCACTAAATCAGTGTTAAAATTGAAAAAATTGACGTCAATGTTAATGATGATACGTTTATATGTAAGAACAGAATTGCATCCCTATTATTGAATTCACCTGTCATAAACTCTCTGTCAACCCGACTCAGAAATACATGGTCAGACAGGCCCTGAGACTTAGGCTTGAGGCTACTGATTAACAGGTCACAGGTGGGGTGGCACGTAGTCAGCAGACAAACGCTCAAACAGGAAACTAAGCGGAATCCCACAGATAGGAGCAGCAACACCACAATGGTCCAGGGAAATTGGCCCCAATAAAGCAAACATGTTCGGAGGGTTGCACACATTCCCAAAACACCATAAAGTCAGATGCCAAACAAAGTTAGGAACACACAGCCAATCATGACTCAGCACACACAGTACATGCAGTGATCACGCGCCCCTCATGCCGGACACCTGAATACGTTACCCACTGGCCCCCATTGTGTTCATGCAAAAACAAGGTTCACCTGCATTTGTTATCAGGGACCTTATTTATATGGCTCCAAACACAAGACCCGCATTCTTTACCTAAAAAGGATCGACAGAAACATTTTATGATACTCAGAGAAATTTATAAAGCCTTGCTCAAATCAATTGCACTTTGAGACAGTCCTCCGACCCGCTTCTGTAACTGTACTCCCAGCCGAAGCAATTAATTAAATCAACTGTTCCTGTTTTGCCAAACGCCTCTTGGCTTTTGTTTTTTCAAGGAAAATTTATATACGAGCAACATTTTGGCGAGTCACCCAGGAGAGATTGGTATCTTGGACCCGACTGAAGCCGTAGGAAGGGGACACCGCCCGGGCGGATTCACATTTGGGCAGCAAGGAAGGTGAGCAGACACCGCAATACATTGGAAGGTCTGCTAAATCCATGGGGCAGAGGTCTGTCGAAGCAGCCGTCACAGTGGGTAAGAGACCACATCAGATCCTTAGTGCCAGCATTGACGTATGGCAAACTAAGAAGAAGCGCAAAAAAGTAACCTAAACGCCCTGCCACTGAGAGAAATCTGGCATGTTAGCTGTTTTATGTGTTCGCAAGGCAGATTCGGAGACGTTCCCGTGGAGGTCACCTTTTTTCGATAGTCAGCACCCTAGGAAAGATGAATATTGGTTGCCACATGGACCACTAGGCGTGATACAGATGGTAAGCTTGTCCCCTGGTTGCGATACAGGGTTGAGGCCTCACCACGTGGACCACTGGGTGTCACACATATGGTACACATGGGCCCAGGGTGTGATTTAGGGCTGGCACCTCAATCTTATATTTTAGTCTAAAAGAGTTTTCTCTGTGCTACTGATTTCTTAACACTGTTGGCATCTGAAAGAAGTGAGAGATGTTGTTCGCTTGGACCACTGGGCATTACACAGATGGTAAGCTTGGCCCCTGGGTGTGATACAGGATGCGATTCGGACGTTAGGGAAAACAATTTGGACTTGGAAGATTAGATGTAGCTTGTGTTTGGCCAAGAGGGGCCTCTGGTTTTTAAGTTAATCCTTTTTTCTGCAAAAAATTATTTACTTTGTCCCAGAGCCTATATTGACAGACTATTAGGCTCACTTAGTACCTTGTACCGTGCAGAGCTTTCCCTAGTCACAGGATAGCATGAGCTAAGAGCAGGCTAAGGTAATTTTTTCTCTGTCGGTTTTATTTCCTTATTATAGTCAACTGTGTTTTGTCGTAGGGGTTGTATTTTGTCGAAGATTCAATGTGGTATATGAAGGCGCTGCTATTTCTCACATTCGTTATTTGATGCCAAAGCAACATTTGTTATTTTATGCCAAGGTCAAAATTCATTATTTGATGCCAAATTTTATGTTGCTTGCTTAACAACTGCACTTTCATCTAGGTTGTGACCCTTCATACGCATTGTTATTTGTGTTTGTGAAATATTCATATTGATGCAGCTGTAGATAGCATTGAGCTCATAGTAAGTAGTTAGAATCAGTAAACCCGTGTATATATTTTCCCCACGACTAGAACAAAACTAAAGATTCCCAAAATAAGAGAAACTAGGACGCATCTGTCCTCTAATAACCACCTAACTTATCATGGAGTCGCCTCTATCACACATCAAACCAGGTTCCCCACACCGGCTGGAAAGCTTAACAAGTTTTGCCAAGAACAGCACCCACATACTAAGGCACACGTGTTTCCCTGGCCAAAGGAGGGAACCATTGACACTAACGCAATCAAACATATGAGAACACAGACACAAACAAAATATACAGGACAGAAGAAGGACAGAAGAGAGGTGCTATTAGAACTATGGGTCATCTTTGAGGAAGCTCAGACCAAAATCCTATCCCACAGACAACAAGCAAGGCATCCGCACCATCCCACCATGTGCAGGTATGGAAATGCTCTCCCCGCATAAGAACACACCAACCCACCAGTTGAGGGAGCCGGCGGGTCTCCTACCGAACAATGAACTGTTAGGTCCAGGCATGGGAGTCTAACAGGCCAGCAGGCCCAGGCATTCTTAGCGCCGCTGCAGTCCAATGCAAGGGTTCCCCGAAGTTCGACCCCTATCCACTGCATTCAGCCCATCAAACTACATTGGCGCAGAGGACACACACTCCTACTGGTTTGGGCAAACACACTCGGGTAACAGGGAGATTCAAAGCGGTTCTAGACAGCAATAAGTCTAGCGGGGGTAAAGGAAAGGGCCCCAGTCTTCCTGGACCCGAGCATGTATCAATTTCAGGGCGACTCCAAGGGCGATAGTAGCGAGAGAGGAAGGAGAGATCTTTGCACTTTACACAGCGACTTACTAACAGACTGGACTAAGGAGGGGAACCAATTTGCCCGATCCTGGCCTAGGGGAGGGCCATTTGAGCCAGAAGACATGGCTATGGAAGAGGATTGCATTAGATAAGGGAGGGGAAATCCCAACTGGACCTTTCACTACATGCAGCAATGCCTCGCAAGGTGGGAGAGAAAGTAAGTCAACGAAAGAAGGGAAGAGGGAGAAAGCAGGAGGAGATTGAGACAGACCCAGGATGGCACTGAGGAATCCCTGAGCTGGGAGCAGGAGGTCGTGGTCAGAACAGCTGTGCCCGCAATGGGCCAGAAGGCAGCAGCACCAATGGGGCTACCGCCGCAGAGGTTCAGAAAGGATAAAGCACGTAGTAGGAGGATTCAACGAAGTTTTTTAGAGGACTCTCCAAGATGGAACCTGGTCACAGTCCTCCTCCGCTACCAGAACTAGATAAACCACGGGGTCAACATGGATCACTCCTGCGTCCGGTGGATAACACACACACCTCCACTGTCATGTGTCCTGTGCTGTCAGTGACCTGACGGTCTGAGGAGGAACCCACTGTTACAATGCTGGTAAATAACATGCCCCACAGCTTCCTTAATGACACAGGGGCAACAAAGTCATGTCTAAAGGAAGGGATTGTTCCTCTATCCAAAAACTCAATGGACACTCAAGGGTTCTCGGGCATGGTTATGAGGGTTCCCTTCACGAAACCCCTGGAGATAGGCATGGGAGGCAGCCGCGTAAAGGGACAGCTGCTATATCACCCCTCATCCCCGACTAATCTCTTAGGAAGAGACATAATGGCCAAACTAAACTTAACCATACATTTTTTTAAAGATGGGACAAGGACCTGCTTGGCCCCTGGGGTCTCTCCAACAAGACTTATGTCTTTAAGCAGACTACATTGCGCAGATGGGCCAATAAGAGCGGTGCCCACTGACCTTGCAGCCTTCACTAACGATGTCCTCACAATTATTGCTAATGCTCTGGAACTGCTTGAACGGATACTACAGCTGCCCAGCGTATTTGTGTTTTGCCAGGAGGGTCACCATGATTTGGGACCCCAAGAGGAGGCGCTGTTATGCTTGAAGTACGGGGTCCTGTTGGCCACTGATCAAGAGAGCATGATGTGGGCATGTATCATCTTCGTCACACCTAACCTCAGCATCTCGGAGGTAACAGATGACCAGCTATTCAGCGAGTGTCCAGGGTCTCGGAAATCATTTTCACTGATTTAATTAAGGTTAGCAGGAAACTGTGAAATGGGGCTCTGCTGCCCATGACGGTGCTGACAGCCTGGCAGGAGTCAGACCTGCCAGCAGTGCTGCCGCAGTTATAGGCGAAGAGACCTTATGATATGGGTCTCATCAATACTGCTGAACTGGTAAGGATAATGCTGAGAGCAGTTGCGCAAGTACACGCTCTTCAAGGAAGCTGATGACGGTATAGCACCCACAATTCAAGCACTGATTGATCAAGGGTTCCTGAGAAAGATAAGTCTAGACAGTGGAACCCTATAAGAAAATAGCACCTGACTTGCTATCCCTAGTTATTATACATCTACTGGGAAATACCCAAGTTCTGTGTGCACACTGTTAGCGCACCCACTGTCACGGTGCAATCCAATACTGGAATATAACAATTTCTAACAAAAGCAAAGGTGCACCACTCAGAGATAAACAAACACACATCAAAATATCAGATCCGTGTCCAGAGATGTTTCTTTAAGTTCTTCGTTTATTCAAAAAGTTAAAAGTGATCAGGTTGAACTGAACAGCCGACGCGTTTCGTCCATATACATGGACTTCTTCAGGGCATCCATAAGGTATTCCTAAGATATGATGTCAATATGTCCATGGCGGATAAAATCAGCAAGGAATATGTTGAATCCCGTCCACTTTAATCATTAATAAAGCGAGGGAAGCTTCACGTAGGTGAGATTAACCAAGGCAGGATAAATCGAGAATATTTAACTCAAACAGTCACACCAGGATAAGATGGACCCTGTATTTAGGGCAACTACCAGTTCCGACCGTGATAAGTCAGGAACCGCGGCCCGAAAACGTCTCCAGTCGAGTAGCGTCAGGAAGGATCAGGATCAAGGGTTCCTCCATGTGGGGATCCCCCCTGCAATACACTGATTCTCCCAGGCAAAAAATGTAAGGGAGGGACCTGGGCACCTGGTGCTGGACCTGCGCCCCCTCAATGATATTGTGGTCCCGGAATTCCCTCTAGTACCAGAGCCCTACATCATATTAACTGAGATACCCACAGACACTAGCTATTTTTCCGTGATAGACTTCAAAAACACATTCTTTAGCATTCTGGTATACCCCGAAAGTCAGTACCTGACCGTGTTCATCTTCCGAAAGGTTCAGCTGCTCTACCGAAGACTACCACAAGGGCACTGTGAGTCCCCCAGTATTTTCAATCGAATACTGAGGAAGGATCTCGCCAACTTCCAACCAAGCAGCACCCTGATACAGTACGCTGATGACATTTTGATATGTAGTCCCTCCAAGGACCTATGTCGGCAAGACATGACAGCCCATCTGACCGCACTTGCAAAGACGGTGTATAAAGTATAGAATGGGAAGATACACTACGTACAACAGGGGGTTAACTATCTGGGCCAACTGATCTCAGCGGCTGGTCGACGGATTACGCTGGAACGCGCAGGCTCTAACAGGGCTACGCCACCACCGAAAACGAAAAAGGGTATGCAAAAATGTTTAGGATTATGCAACTATGTCTGGCAGTGGGTCTTTGACTACAGCACACTCATCGCCCCCTTACTCTAGGCCATCAAGAAGGTGAAATCTGGCCACAAGGAACTAGCCTGGACACCTGAGATGCACAATGCCTTCTGCAACCTCAAAACAGACATAATACACTCCCCTAAGCTAGAAATGCCTGACTATAGTAAGGAATTCTTCTTATTCAGCCACAGCGATGGGCGAGGCATGTCAGCAGTTCTGAAGAAGTATCCACTGGGGCACAAACCTCTTGCGTACTACAGCAGGATCTTAGACGCAGTCATGCAGGGTAATTTCCCATGCGAGCAGGTGCTAGCAGCAGCACCTCAATCGTAATGAGGGCACCGCTGACACTGTATGCAAAATATTCTGTGTTTTGCAGTCATGAAAAAAAGCAAGAGCACGCTGACTACACAACGGGCTTCAGGTTATGAATAGAGGCTCTCCAGGCCATCGAAAATAATACTGTGCCATCTAGTAATCCTACCCACCTTCCTAGCTCAGGAGGTTCAAGAGGAGGAGGAGATCCATGACTGTACCACATACATCCCGAGGGGATCATCCTGGTAGAGGTGGATCCCTTCCTAGACAGTGAGGCATTGTTCATCAATGGTTCCTCCATGATAGACCAAGAAACTGGGGTAAGACACATGGGGGCATCAGTGGTAACACCCGCAGCCACATTCCCTCAGAGACACTGCAAGTCACCGCGCAGCTAATTCTCCTCCCCCACTTTTCACGACAGGCAGCAGAACTGACAGCACTAATCGAAGCCCTCACCCAAAGCATGGGGATACTGCAACCATTTACTCAAAATCAGCTTATGTCACCACCAAGGTGCCTTCTAGCATAGGAAGGTGGAAATGGTGAGGGTTCCTGAAATCAGGTGGCACGCTCATCGCACACAGGGACTTCCCAGAATTACTGATCAACGCACTAACCCTACCTAAACGCGTGACTGTGGTGAAGTGCGCCGCTCATACCGGGTGCAAGGACTTCATATCCCCGGGGAATGCATTAGCTGACCAGTTTGCAAAAAGGGCAGCTTATGGAACGATTAAGGAGACATACGTGTTTCCTTTAAAACAGGCATCAGAGACGGAACCCCTTCAAGACAAGCCTTATACAGAAACAGCAGGGTTGTAATTGAGGGAGTTGCAGGAAACAACATTGCCTGACAAGAAGGAGCTGCATGCAGACTGCAAACGACCTCCTATGCCGTCACACACCCACAAGGAAAAGCATCATGCCTCAAAGTTTAGTCCACATAGCTTTGCCCCAATTACACTTACCAGCACACACAGCAAAAGACAACATAATAGTGGAACTCCAGATTGACTGGTTTATTCCCAACCTTGCCAAAACAGTGACAATGTATTTAAACGGATTCACCGACTGCCAATTATAGTCGCCCAAACATACACTCAAGGTCGTGTCATCAGCTATCCCAAGAGCAACGGGGCCTTTCAGAGCGTTACACATCAACTTTATCGACATGATCGATTGATGTGCTAACTACCGATACCTGACTGTAGTAGTCTGCCCCTACTCTAGGTGGATTAAAGCAGGCCTTTGTGTACACTGTGACGCCAAGGCAGCAACGACGTTCCTTGCCAGGCAAGTTATACCCAGGAGGGGGGTATGAGACATCATCAACCCAGACAATGGAAAGCACTTTGTCAACTCCATGTTCGATCACATCTGCACCCTTTTGGGAATAATCTATAAACTGGCCTCAGTGTATCACCCCCCAAGTAATGGTGTCGTTGAGAGACTCAAGGGCCTGTTAAAAAACAAAATAAGCAACATTTGTGCAAACCTTAATAAAAAGTGGCGCCACTATCTGCCCCTAGCTTTGTTTGCAATGAGGAACACGCCCAGCAGCGATCATCATCTCAGACCACACCAGATCGCAACTGGTAGATTGATGGGGATGCATATCCCAAAAATCCCAGACCAAGTTAAGCTTTGAGGCTACCTTTCAAGTGCTGGGGGATGAATTGCATGTTTATATTTCTGAATTAACCAAAACCGCCAAACAGATCCACCACCAGAGCTCCAGGTGCACCACCGCCAGGCTACCATATCAAGCACCTCAACCTGGACAAGAAGTCTATATTCAAAAATTTGTCAGGAAATGGAAGCAAGCCAAGTTTGAAGACATACAGAGTAGTTTTCGCAACATCAACTACCCTCAAGGTGGAGGGGAAAGATGATTGGGTCCACCTCTCCGATGTGCGACTGAAACTTTCCATGGCAAACACCCCCATGAACCGTACCCTGAACTTTTTTTTACTCAAACTTTTAACTAAAGAAACTACCAATTACCGGAGGACTACAGACGGATTCATCCCACAACCTACAATGTTCAATAAGTTATGTATTGTTACATTTCTATGTACCTTCTGTTTACCATGGGTGTTGCTGCATCCATTCATCGCCACAGATCTGCCTAGTCAAATGGAGTCCACCCAGGGACTATTACAGTGCTTGAGTAGGGACCTCTCCCATATCACTTACAATAACACTGAACACAACACTAGCATCTAACATGTTCCCTCTTACACAACACATGGTATCAGCACATGACTGCTGTGGACTCCAAGACAACAGCCAGGTCATGTTACGTCTGTTGGCTGATACTGCATGCACTAGGCGCAGATAGGCTTTACTTGTCCTAGGAAGCAGCCCCTGAAAAAGCAAAATGCCTTCTCCACCTATACCTAAGTAGGATTAGGGCCAAACTACAACCCAAAATGGTAGAAACCCACAGAGTAGCAGTGAATCTGACCCAATACAAGACCATCCAACAACACTGAACCTTTTCACCGAGCCTAGCGACATTTTAAACTGAGCTAGATTGGATGTGCAGGAGGGGCACCATAGGGGAAGATACTGTTTGGCCCCAAGACTTCCCACAGAAGAGATTCTTGGAGGCAGCAAACCACTGAACCAGTGCACTAACACGTCCACCTCTGCTTCCATCTGTGGTCCCAGGATGACCCTTAGCGTGTCTGGGCAGTCTTCTTTAATAACAAATGGACCCCAGACATGGAATTCCAGTGTAGGGCCATCATCTCGATTATATAAAGGGAAATGAGTCTTGTAGGGTAGGGTTTAACAACAGGTGAATATACATGGCTAGAAGGAAAGGGGCAACCCCTAATTGTATGGAAACTTACACTGTATTCCTGGTGTTTCAGAGGTAAAGGAACAATTCCACTGGGCACAAATGAAAACTGTGGCACAATCCTGCACATACCGGACATGCAATGGGACACCCCCATGCTGATGGATACCTTCTGGCAGTGCAGCGAGGGTGCCTACACCCAGCTTGTCCCCAGATGGCATGGCCTCTGGTCCCTCGTCACCATACACACCCTGACTCTAGTCATTCACAGAGAACAACTGTTGGATTTGTACCATTACCCACTAAAGAAGAAGACGACTCTGTTACATCAGGCTCGTGAAAAAAGAACTGCTGATTATTTTGGCTGGGCTCAGTACAAGGACATTCCAGAAGACTTCAGACTGTTTTCTGATGCACAATTATCAGCGGGAGAGTCCATGCGCTTCTTCACCTTACAGACAAAAGAGAACGCCCACTGTTTGCAGATAACTAGGTGGGGAATGCTCAAGATGATGAACAGTACTGAGCTTGGCCTTAATTCAATCAAGGAAGAACTAAGAGCCATCCGCCTCATGGTGATGCAACATCGATATGAGTTAGACTTAATGACTGCAATGGAGGGAGGGGTGTGTGCCAAGATCGTTGCGTCCTGCTGTACATTTATCCCAGCAAATGACATAGACAATGGGACTCTGACTCTTGCCATACAAGCACTGCACCACTTACAAAGACATGCGTGAGGAGGGAGGGGCCCCTGAGCAGGAATGGTACACTACCTGGTTTTTCTGGCTCCCCTGGTTGCTGTCCGGACTGTACACATCATTGCTGCCCGTTTTCTTATTTCTGTTGTTTTTGTGTGGTTTCCTGAAATTGGGAGTTTCTTGCTGTAAAAACCGCAGTCCTCAAACTGGGTAGAATGCTAGTAACTAGGAAAGTAGTAATGCTCAAAACTGAATAACAACAAATCCCCAATAATGTGACTGCCATGAAGTATGGGTTGGATAGGGTAGTTGAATATTCAACTAAAGGGGGAATGCTAATATTGAAATGTTAATAATGATACGTTTATATGTAAGAATGAAATAGCATCCCTATTATTGAATTCACCCATCATGAACTCTCTGTCAGCCTTGACTCAGAAATATGTGGTCGGGCAGGCTCTGAGACCTAGGCCTGAGGTTACTGATTGACAGGTCACAGGTGGGGTGGTATGTAGTTGGCAGACTAATGCGCAAACAGGAAACTTAGATCAATCCCACAGATAGGTGCAGCAACACCACAATGGTCCAGGGAGATTGGCCCTAATAAAGCACACATGTCCGGATTGGCCCCCAATAGGTAATGTGTCCAGGTGTCCGACATGAGGGGCGTGTGATCACTGCATGTACTGTGTGTGCTGTGTCCTGATTGGCTGTGTGGCATCTGACTTTATGATGTTTCGGGAATGCGTGCACCGCTCTGGACATGTGTGCTTTATTAGGGCTAATCTCCGTGTGTCCCCGCAAGATCGAGGCCCACCTGCATTTGTTATCAGGGACCTTATTCATGATTCCAAAGACAAGGCCCACATTCTTTACCTAAAAATGATCGACGGAAATGTTTTATGATATCCAGAGGAATATAGAAAACCTTGCTCAAATCAATTGTACTTTGAGACAGTCCTCAGACCTGCTCCTGTAACTGTACTCTCAGCTGAAGCTTTTAATTAAACCAACTGTTCCTATTTTGCCAAACGCCACTTGTCTTTTGTTTTTTCAAGGTAAATTCATATTCGAGCAACATCAGTTATGGTTACTTTGATCGTTCAATCTATTACTTGGATGAATGTGGTAATTTTAGAGCTAATACACGCTGACAAGCACTGACATCTATGTATATTTATCAGACCAAGATCAATCTGGGATCGCCTGGCTGCTTTGGTGAACTCTAGAAAACTACAGGCCAATCGACCATACATACGGTTGTCTGCCCTATCAACTAACAATGATACTTTCTAAGCCTACCATGGTGACCACTGGTAATGGGGAATAAGGGTTCAATTCCAGAGAGGGAGAATGGGAAGTGGCTAGCACATCCAAAGAAGGAAGCAAGTGGGCAAATTACCCCCTCCTGACTCTGGGAGGTGGTGACAAAAATTAACAATACAGGACACTTTCGAGGCCCTGTATTTGAAATGAGTACACTTTAAGGGCCAGATGTACAACCATTGAATATTGCGACTCGCAAATTGCGACAAATTGCGAATTGCAATTTGTGAGTCACAAAATTCAATGTACAGCAGTGTCTCAGACACTGTTTGCGATTCTCAATGGGGTCACAAATTGCATGCCTCATGAATATTAATGAGGCTGTCGCAATTTGCGACCCCATTGGGAATGGCTGGCACTCCCAGGGATGGTGGCCTGCTGGGGTCAGCAGACCACCAAGTCTGGGACTGCTTTGTCAATAAAGCTGTTTTTTTTAAAATGCAGCCCATTTTCCTTAAAGGAAAATGGGATGCATTTAAAAAAGAAAAATGAAACTTTTCAGTTTCATTTTTTAAGGGACCCCTGCCTGCTCTAAAGAAATATTTGCGCATCCATTCACAAAGGGGAAGGTGTCCCCTAGAGATCCCTTCGCGAGTGGCTTATCACCCTTCTGAGAAGGGTGGTAAACTTCGAGCGTTTTGCGATCGCAATTGCGGTCGCAAAACAATCACACATTGGGTATGGACTCGCTATTAGGAAGGGACGCCCTTGGCACGCCCCTTCCTAATAGCGAGTCGCTAACCCTATTTTGCAAGTCGCTAATAGATTAGTGACTTACAAAATAGGGTTCGTACATTGTGCATCCGTGCATCCGTTTTTTGCGATCGCAAACGGGCCAAATGCCCCATTGCGACTGCAAACAAATGGTCGTACATCTGGCCCTAAATCCCTTAATGAGGATGCACTGAAAGTGAAGTACAGTGCCAGCAGCCACAGTAATTTCAGCTTCATATTGTATATAAAAGTAGCTGCAGTTAAAAAAACTTGAAGGTGGATCTTGAGATTGAGCTAGTGGTCCACTGAGTGAGAGCCCCTGCTTCTCGGCACCCCCTTGATGCTCTTGAATAAATGTCCTTGGGGCCTGAAGCATTAACTTGAAAAAAAGTGTTCAAAGCAGTCGGGTCACCTGAATCGGTCTGCATGGAAAAATGGAATAGGACTTTGGTTCTATTTTGATGGTTTTCGGGAACTCGAGCCATAAACAAGAGCAATGCTAGGAGCATTCGCATTGGGCCCCTAGAAGTGAAATTATTGGACCAGTGCAAACAAAAGACGAAAGCATTTGCCAAGAATGTTTTCATTAATCAAGAATAAAAGTCGGAGGTTCGAAGACGATCAGATACAATCGTAGGTCTGACCATAAATGATCCCGACTATTGTTCCATCGGCATTGTTACCATGACACGCTGAGCAACATCTGGGTGAACCAAAATTGTTCAGTTCTGGGGGAGTATGGTTGCAAAGTTTAAACTTAAAGAAATTGACAGAAGGACACCACCAAGAAAGTAGCCTGCAGCTTAATTTGGTCAAAAGTGAAACTTCACCTGGAGGAACAAATGGCATTCAGCCACACATGATCGCAATAACAGGTCTGTGATGCCCTTAGATCTCTGGGGCTGTACATGTGCTACAATGAACAGATCAGTGTGTGTCTACCCTTTGCTGACAGGTGTGAGTAACCTGATGAACCCCATTGATGATAGGAATTGGAGATTAAAATTGTTTCCCCTGAATGAAAAAATTCCAGGTAAGTGAGAGACATAGGCTCACGTTGATTAAGGCCCTGCTCTTTGTACGCATTGTCCATCACTACTACCAATAGGATGGCTTAATGAGGTCCTTGGATCAACCCCACCAGGCGACTACTCTGGTGAAGCGCTGAGAAGACAATCAAGCTTGACTAGCAAGAGGACGTAAAAGTCTTAACAAGGTTTCCATAGGTGAGCCTGTGGAAGGATCATTATCAGCGAGGTGGACCAAGCGACTGACAGTGGCAGCCTAAACCGTTGGCCACTTCCCAGATAGAAGCCAAGGCACAGAGCCCAGCCCTTCCCTCATGCATCCTGGCTGGCTGCACTCTGCTGCCCCTGGGTGAGGACTGAGCATATGGTGGACTTCTACACCCAGGATGACACAACCGATGTGAGGGACCAGTGTGGGTGCTGCCCCCCTATGCCCTCTGTGAGGGCAAAGATGCGAGAGACTGCACTCTCAAGATGGAACCCATACTCACCAAGGACGCACATGGCCGTAACCGAATTGTAGTGCCTACCCAGGCTGGGACACTCTAAAGGCCCTGCTACCTGGGCCCTTTTATCCCCGATCCCGGTATGCCCGAGCTTTGAGTGACTGAGAAGTGGCCTGCCTTCAGTGGCAGGGCAGCCTGCATGAGAAGGAACTGGTGCCATGAGGGAACCCTGGCTTCCCTCGTTGAAGATGCCGTGCCCCTCAATGCCAATGTGCTGCCCCCAGCCACTTGAGTTTCCACGCTTGTATCGGAAGTGGATGAGTCGCTTTGATGGTGTGGGCTGGGTCTTCTCCTCTCAGTGCCCCCAACCAGGACAAAGGGGACCCCAGCCTGTTGGCATGGCATAAGTTGAAAAATCTTGACGTGTATGGGTTGAGCCCTGGTTTCTACCGGCGGCACATGGCTAATGTGCAAGTAAGGCAGCCCCTTCCTTGTTACCAGGTACCTGTTGGGATGATCCTGCATTGCTAGGCTGGGGTTTAAAGACTCATGTGGCCCTGTCCAGGAGTTACGGTGGTGTAGCTGCATGCCTCCGGTGTCATGCACGCCTCCAGCTTGCCTGCCTGCTGCAGACGTGGGGAGAGGCTTCTGGGCCGAGCACCTGGAAACACTCTTTAAATCGTGAAGGTCAGCTTCTAGAGGGGAAGCCTGGTGGGGTGACTGGCTGTATCACAGTCTCGACAGTGTATGACTGGCACTAACTTCCTCCTGGTTCTCCTGCACCCACTGGTGGACTAATGTTGTAAAAGTTGCCTGTGACTCCTGAGGGTGTTCTCCCGGTCCTCCCTGGCCCAGGAAAACCCGAAGGGCTTGGCTGCATGCTGCATATGCTGTCTGTGGTGTCCTACTGCTGCCCACTTGCACAGCCAGGTCCCATGCCTTCCTGCAGGTGATGGATCCCATGCTGGCCCCAACGGGCTTCAGTCTCTGATATGGGAAAGGATGTGCTGCAATGATCTCACGCCCATGCAAAAGTGGGTTGCATCCTTCTTCAGCCCAGTGAATTGGTCCGCTCTCACAGGTTTCGGCACCTGACTATGAACTTAGATCAGACGTGGCGATCCACTGAATTAGGCATATAATCAAACAGAGGCAAAGAAACTAACCGGGATTCCCTTGTAACAGTGAGTGAGGAGCCCAGCACTGAATCCCTACCCCGGTGGTGGGTGCAGGAAATGTGGTATACAAAAGACTGAGTCCCCAGCATTGCTCAGAGGGCGTAAGTCCTATTTATCGAGACTAATCCCACGGATGGTGTTAGGTCAGCAGTGACCCCCAGTAAGTGGGGATTGAGTCTTCTTGGATTCAGGTTGCTTGGGAACGCAGTCCAAAGCAGATGGTAAACTCCATCTAAGGCTAAATATGGGCGCAAGACCAATAGCCAACAAGTATTGTATGAGAAAATTGAAAAAAACTTTGAAGAGAGAGTTAAAGAGGGAGTGAAACTGTCAAGAGGTAAATGGATGGGGTCAGTGCAGTCCACCCTGAGGATTCAAGGTCGAATCACCTCCATGGGACCACTGCCTGGGTACACCCAGCCCCTTCAGGGCACATTTCCTCTGTGGTGGTGCGGTGCGGCCAGCTCCAAGTTTGCTAGGAAGGCTTCGGGGTGACAGGTGTCTCTCTTCTCCGGCAGAGAGTTTTATAGCCCTTTGGCAGCAGCTTTGCTGAGAGAGATTGATCACCTCTGTGCCATCCCCTAGCAAACGACGAGGTCCCTCTCTGAATGTGCCAGGATGGGGAAGGGGGACGGGGTCCCCTGCTCGTGATGCAACTTTTCACCTGGGGCGGACTATGCTAAGAGCGTCCCATCTGTGTTGTACAGCTGGGTGGAGTGCCCAAGCCAGGTGCTGGGAACCTGAAGTGATGTTGGCTACCCACCTAACCCATCTTGAAACACAAACCAAGGAGCCTAACACTTGCACGAGTCAGAGGACCAAATGCAACCCTCTGGTGCACAGAAGGTGGGGGCTGTTGCATGCAGGCTGAGGTGGGATACTGCCAAATCCTTGCGGCGAGCGCACCACAGGCCCATCTCTCCCGCTCTGTCAGGGAGATGGAGCATGAGCGTGTGTGATAGGACCCAAAAGATGGTGCATTATACTTGGGCAGGTCAAAGCCAGAGGAAACTCTGGTGAAGGTCCCTAACGGCCGTGATTTGCAAATTGGTCATAAAAAACCCCGCACGCTGGTGTGAAGCTGGGCTTTGAATGAGAGTCCTTAGTGGGACAGTTTGGTAAATGGGATGAACCGAACGCCAGGTTAAGGTGCCCAATGCGGGTGCTCATCAGACCCCAGAACAGTTGTCAGTTGATATAGACAACAGGACGATGACCATGGAAGTTGGAATTCACTAATGAATGTGTACCAACTCATCAGTCAAATCAACTAGCCCTGAAATGGAGCATCGGGCTCATACCTGGCCATTACCAGGGCTGAGAGCCACAGCTTGACTGTAATCTGGCACTGTGAAGAGACATGAGAGGTCTAGGATAAGTGAGAGGCCATTGGGATGCCAGTAAAATACCATTACTCAGTACACCTATCAAATCAAATGCAGGTTTCCTAAGACAAGCTCTGGGAGGACATAAACCTCTTGCAGAGCAAGGGCAAAAGCTCGTTCGATCTAGATTTTCAGTATGAATACAGACCGTGAAAGTGGGGGTCAATATCCTTCTGACATTCTCGGTTTCAAATAGGAGATTCTAATCACAAAGAGTATGGTGTATCAAGCGAGAGTGCGGAAGAACACTGTGTTCCGTATTAAATATCCCTAAGTGGAAAAACAGTTCCAGTTTTTCTGGATGAGGAAGCCTCACCCACATAATGTGGCATGCTTCATCATAGGCTTCCTCACTCCACCCTGGTAAGATGGCACTACCAAGGTGGACTCAACCTCATAAGTATTAGCGAGTTCTTGATAACAAAAAATCCTGAATAACTACAGGGATCCAGGTCAAAATAACTTAGAGCAAACCCTAAAGAAATTCCTTTTATTCTTAGGTATGAGTAAACAAACTAAGAAAGATGTTTCTGAGTATTATGACCCTCACATCTATGATTTTTTGCCGAGACGCATTGTGGCCCTCGCAACTATTTTCCTACCAACATGTTTTTGCTCATAAACTAGCCAAAGTCATGGCCTCGAGCATTCATCAGGGTTAACAAAGGTAGAGATAGTAATTCCATTCTAACTGACGAAACATTTCTACATGCAGGTGACAAAAAGAATTCCTACCTTGCCCGCAAGGAGAAAATCACCTAGGGACCAATATAATAAGTGTTTGTTGACACCATTGAAATAGTGATATAAAGTCAGCACACATGATCCTTTGAGTGATACTGCACAACGAAACACGCTACACATGTGAAATTTGGGGTCTGTGGAGACAAAAAAACACATGCACTTGATCATGGATCCTTACATACCCAACTTGGGCGAGGGCTTTACAACATGGTCAGGTGCCAGGGGTACAGCTCTTAACATCACAAACTAATACCATAGTATGTTGTTAATTGCAGACAATTCAAATCTAAGGCTAAATCTCTATTGAAAAAGGTATTTCATAACGATGAAATAATCAGGATGGCCAAACCCGTTAAAAAATGCTGCCTATGGTTAGAAAGTGGGCCATCGGATATGTGAAGTAGTATGTAGCAATATATTGATCCTCTCAATTTAGGTAGTCTAAATTTATCTTAGAACCAAAGGAATGGGTGATAGCACGTCTTGGTTGTGTCCGCCCAAGTGGGGGCCGGTAATTGCACTTACTTTGTCAAGGAGTGGCGTCCATCCATTTACCTACACTTCTTTCCCAAGTCTGCCGAACACAGGTTAGCGGCCGCGGGAGACGCTGCTGAAAGTCGTGGTGGCCACCATATTGGGGAGTGGATGAGAGAGTGAACGCGACCAATGTTGGCCAATGGAGAAGCTATGATGGCACATTATTGGAGAACATATTGTGACACGTTATGAAAGTCATGGGGGAAGCAGTTCATTTGAGGGCCTGGCCATTTGGGGAAACTATTGAATAATGTGTCAGTTCAAGCAAAGAAAGGATCATAGGAGGAGCAGTTCAGTTCAATTAAAATGCAGTTCTCTCATTAAATTACTAGTGATAAACTGAATGAAATTCCCATAAAAAAAGGTAGCCAAGATAAAGATGAGTACTTCTATATAGAACAAAGGATCTGTTAATGCAAAGGTCTCATGGAAAAAATATCACTTAGAGTCAAGAGTAAAGACTCAGAGGAGACCAAAGTAGATGTATTCACCTCCCCAAAGTACACTGGAGAATACACATAGATTAATCCTTCGTAGGAGATGTCAACTCTTTCACCAAGGAATACTTGATCAAGGGAAGAAATCAAGATGTGCATTTCCTGGTTCTTTGGTATTAAAACCCTATATTTCTGAATCTCAATCAGACAGATTTACACTATTGTTCAATCGCTAATATGTGTGGTTCATTATGATGGTATACCCAGTAGTCACAGCAGTCACAGAGTACCCCAGTTGTAATTAGAGCAGATGTTATTTATTTTGTCTTTCATATATTACTGACTATATAAGATCTGTATTAAATTGACCCCATGGAATATCCTCATTAAGGCCCTTCCTGTTAGTCCCCAATCTATAAATCCAACATTGCTCATACCGCAATAATGGAGTTATCATATCTAGGTGTCGTGATAGCAATTTTTCGATAACATACCATATAGTGTCATTAGCAGAATGTTTCTTTTCCACAAAATGTTGTGTGAGCTTGTTGTTATCTTTCTTATATCAGATAGTGCTATGTTGTTCCCTAATCCTAGTTCTTATTTTACAGGTCATCTTCCTGATATATAGGAGATTACAGGGCCATTTGATAACACAGATGACATTGGTAGAATTACAATTGGAAAACCCCTTCAGTTGCCAAGGTGTTGTAAGGCCTAGTTCCAATTTTTCTGATTTTTTGTAAACGGACGAGTACTGCAGGTTCCATACAGGAAATGACCATAAAGGGAGACCTTGATCCAAAAAGTTAAAGCTGTTATTGTCCAATCTTGTTTCATTGGGCATGTGTGCACCAGAGTGTTGCACAAATGTCTTGCTTTTTGTAAGGCAAACATAGGCTTCTCAAACTCCAGGGTACCTGAATTCAGGATTCTCCAATGTTTATTTTTCATCTTTTTTTACTTCAAGAGAACTAGGGCAAAATGGTGTAACACAGATTCATTTCTCTGTGCTCTTGTTGACCTGAGGGGTAAGTAGCTATTCCCTGTTGCTGTTAAGAGCCCTTTTCTTTGCTTTTTAATAATTGGTTGTCGCCACTTTTTATCAGTTTATTGACAAGCTTCTCAACATGTTTCTCAAACGTACTCTTATCTGTGCAATTCCGTCGTAAGCATAAGAACTGTACTACTGGAAGGTTTTCTCTCAACCAGTGATTTTCAATAGTCTGTTCCTGCCAGGAGCGTTATAAAAACCTCTGTTTTCAATGTTCCATTGTCTGGATAGATTCTTAGATCCAGGAAGACCAGATCCGGTTGGCCCACAATCATGGTGAACATGTGTGTCAAGGGCTTATCCATTCCCCAAACACTCTTACTTCCTCAACTGTGCCTCTCCAAATTATCAAGATATAGTCAATATATCTTTTCCATGACATGATGTGTTCTTTGAAGGGGTTCATATTACTGTAAATAAATAAGACTTTGAAGGAATGTACATACAGACAAGCTAGATTTGGGACAAAGGCACTTTCCGTGGCAGTACCGTGGGTCTGTAAAAAGTATTCCTCCTCAAATTCAAAATAGTTCTTGGTTAGGGCAAGGTGCCCACATTCTAGTATAAAGTCAGGTGGAGAAATCGAGACCCAATCCGTGTTATTCAGATGTTTTTCGACCACCAAGGTAAATTCTTGAGGAATACTGTTGTGTGGGATTCAACAGCCAACCTTATCAGCAAGTCTTTATCAGGATCAAACTCCAGGTTGTTCAATAGGTTGAGTACATCTCCGGTGTCTTTAAGTTTAATGGCATTTTTTGTACCAATGGTATTAAGAAAAAATCACAGAAATGAGCCAGTGGTTCAAGTGCGGAATTTATTCCTAACCAATAGGGCGCCCTGGTGCGGAACCTTTTCTTGTGTACCTGTGTAAGTCTATGAAAGTAGGGGATCCTGGGTTGTTTCTTGATCAGAAATCCAGCTTCCTCTTTTATAATCCAGTTGTTCTCCAATCCATTATTTGCAAGGAAGGTGATCTCTTCCATAACCCCTGAAGTTGGATCTCTACAGAGACTTTCATAATTGCATTCATCATTTAAGAGGCAAAGGCATTCAGTATTATACATGGTCTTAGGAAGACTAACCACTGTCCCACCCTTGTCTGCTGGTTTTGTCAAATGAAAACGCTGGTGTCCTAAGACAAGCTCAGGTAGGACAGAGACCTCTTGCAGAGCAGAAAGGGTAAAAGCTCATTTGATCTAGATTTTCAGTATGAATGTAGACCGTGAAAGCGTGGCGTCATTATCTTTCTGACATTCTGGGCTTCAAATAGGAGGTATCAGAAAAGTTACCACAGGGATAGCAGGCTTTGGAGGCCAGGTGTTCATACTGAGTTCTCTTTTTGATCCTTCAGTGTTGGCTTTTCCTATTATTGTGAAGTTGAATTCATTATGCGTTGGGCTGTTAACCCACTAATAGGAAACGTGAGCTGGTTTAAGATTAAAGGAAGACAAGTTCGTTTTACCCTACTGATGATGTAGATATTGATGGATAAGATGCATTTTATTATACAGTTAATTAAATCCTTTACATAAGCAGAATAAAGTGCAAAATGCTTTGTAGTAACATACAATGTTCCAATGAAACCCCAGAAAAATTAATTAGACCTTAGATAGAATATGGTTAGGATCCTTGATATGGATCAAGGCAATTAAAACAATTAACATGGAGAGCGATGTGTAACGTGATAAAATTGGTCCAAAAGGCTCTAAAGGAGAAGATGTTCTGTCTCTAAGACAGGCCAGGGTGTCAATATTATTCCCTCGCAAATAGCACCGATGATGTATGGTTGGAATAGTAATCCTGCTCAGTGCGAGAGGAGCCACAGGTTCGGACATTTGGTGTATGTGCTTAGCTGACGAACAAATGGGGCAAACTTACTATCTGTGGGGTTATGACTAAACACCTCTAAATCAGAATCCACCTTAAATCTTAATGATACCTCTGTGCCATGGAGCCTTGGTTGGCCTGGGATATCTGGCCCCTAGGCTGATACCTAGAGTCACCCACTCAGGGACTAGAGCGCAGATGAAAGGGGCTACCTCCATCGCTAGTTCTTCGTATGCCCGTTGGGCACCGGGAGCTAAATCATTTGTAGATTACCTGATTCTGGGTGAGGCTTTAGTAGATAGCAGAACAGCTTCCTTGCTGTGATCTATTGAAAGAGTCAAGCCTCTGAGTCAAGCTTTTGGTCCATTTGTGGGTGCCTGAGCCCCCATGGGGTCCCTCTGCCACCGGTCTGGTGGGAGAAACAGGGGGCAGGCCTGTGGGAGTATACCTCTACCACATGCAGCGTGGTGCAGGGGCCATCCCCTCCCACCATGCGTCACTAGGTGAAGGGATGGGGGCATGATTCTTCGCAGGCCAGCATGATGATCAGATGGCTGTAGCAGGCACCAGCAGAATGAATGAATGAGGGGATTAGTAAAGTGCCAGTTACTCCAAGGAGTATACTGGTGCTAATGGCTCAGAAAAATGAAAGATCAGGCAACCGAGCTAATAAACTGAGAAGAGATAGTTTCTTAAAGCTTTACAGAAGGAAAGTTCATGAGGGATTGAATGAAGAAAGAGGGGT
This sequence comes from Calotriton arnoldi, assembly GCA_963921515.1. Classification (NCBI taxonomy): domain Eukaryota; kingdom Metazoa; phylum Chordata; class Amphibia; order Caudata; family Salamandridae; genus Calotriton; species Calotriton arnoldi. Next base: position 1,377,250 of record CAWUFW010002092.1, read on the forward strand.
GGCCGATTCCAATCCCCCCCAGGCATCACCATAAAAGCCCAGCTTCTGCATCTCACATGGCGAATTCTTGGGTGTTGACTAGCAGATCGGATGCCGAGCACAGGAGCCTGGATGGAAGATAATGTTTAGTTCTTGTAATCAGGTATTGAGGACCCTGCTGATAAAAAGCCAGATGAACGATGGTAAGAGCTTTAAAGCATGTCCTCCAGCAGAGTCACCTGGAGGCAAGAAGCCAGTGACTGGCTCTAGGTAGGAGCCTCCTGAGCAACGGCCTCATTGTCAGCTGATGTATGAGCACTTTGGTAACCAGGTCAGCCTAAGCCATCTGGTCGCTGGGCTGGCAGACCAGATGATCAGCTGGTGGCTGGCAAACCAGATGACTGGTCAGTGGCTGACTGATCAGAAGACCGGTAGGCCTGCAGACCAAAGGACAAGCAGCCCGCCGGCATAGCTAAATGTAACTTGTGTCTCCCCCAGGTTCTCTAATCCTCCACTTCATGGGAGCTAAATAATTAAGGGAAAAAAAATGCATAGGCAGACCCAAGGGAAAAGGGGCTTGGCTGGGGGGTTAGCCCTCATCAGCTCCCCAGGCTTGGTGACTAGGAAGGTGGAAGGCACTGGCCCAGAACACCCATAGCCCATTAACTGGGGGGACAGTTCCTTCCTAGTGTATGGTGGCTGCAGTCTGAGGAAAACTTTTGTGCCCCTCTGGGATACAGAGCAGAGATGGGATCCCTGCAACCATGAAGGTCCACTCACTAGGCATTTCCCGGGGTAGGGTGGCATAGGACCTGGCAGGAGTCTGGGGCTCTTGTGCACTGAACAGTTCCTGTAATCCCTGTGACAGGCAGGCAAAGCCATGCCTTTCTCCTGGAAAGCCTGGTCCCCGAAGACCAGGGATCCAGGCACGGGGCAAGGTCACAATCCCTACCCGGTTCAGGGTGGAGTCGGACAGGGTAGACGTCTGGGGAGCCTGTGGGTTGGACAGCTTCCAAAATACTCTATGAGAGGGCGGCAAAGCCATCCCTTTCACCTGGGAGACCTGGTCCCCCCCAGGCCAGGGTTCCAGGCATCGGGCAGAGCCACCTTCCCACCACGGGCCAGATTGGCGTCTGGCCGGGTAGGAGTCTGGGGGTTCTGTGGGCTCAACAGCTACCATAATCCCCCATGAAAGGCGGGCAAAGCCATGACTTTAGCCTGGGAGGCTTGGCCTTCACAGGCCAGGATTCCAGGCACCGGGCAAGGCCACCTTCCCTACCCGGAACATGGGGGGTGTCGGACTGGGGAAGAATCTGGGGCTCCCACAGAATTCAGACGTGGTCAGCTGGAATGGAGTGAACAATTATGTACCAAAATGGAATGTGTACCTTAGTGACTGTGACTACAGGAACAGCCCACCTCCACCAGACCATGAAGTAATATGCAACCCTAAATAGGGATGAAAGAGCTTACACAAGGAGAGGTAGGAATAATTTTTCTTTCCTTAAATACACTAACAAAGAACACGCTAAACACGCCATACTATTCGAACTAGGGAACTCCTGACAACCCTGAAGAATGCACCTGACCAGCTAATGGCCATGTTGAGTGAGAAAAAACATGTTAGCACCTCTAGGGATGATAGGACAATGGCGCCCCTAAACATCCAACAAATATGATTTTAATCATACCTCAGGTACCACTGAATAAAGGATACCTTTGTACAATACCTTAATGTATTTTAACCTTAAGAGCTGGATCCTAGTATTATCCAGCAAAATACTACAGCTTAAGAACTCCCCCACTGATTAGGGTTGAGTCCACCTTGGTAGTATCATCTTACCAGGGTAGGATGAGATGGACAATGATGAAGAATGCCACATCACGTGAGTGAGACCATCTCACCCAAATCTTTCTCTGATCCAGAAGGAGCCTGGAAATCTAAAGACAAGTATCTAGGAACATGAGTCTCCCTTTCTAGAGATTTATTTCCCACACCTTCTTGTGTTTTTTATATTGAGCTGTGGGAGGGAGTTTAATGGTCAGTCTTCCCTTTCTCTGGAAGTGGTGTTATGCTCCTAGGGGCTGAACAACTCCCACAATCACCCCTGAGAGGTGGGCAAAGCCATGGCTTTTCCCTGAGAGTCCCGGTGCCCAAGGGACATGGCTCCTGGAACCAGGTAGGGCCACCTTCTCTACCCAGGCCAAGGTAGCGTCGGACCCGAGTGGAGTCTGGGGCTCCTGCAGGTTGAACGAATAAGTTACTTACCTTCGGTAATGCCTTATCTGGTAGAGACAGGATCTAGCCACAGGTTCCTTATCTAAGAATTCTCCCCAGGCACCAGACTGAATAAGGACATTTTTGAACAGCAGCACCTCTGCACGCCAGTAATGGGTGCCAAGCATCTCTGTAGCAACGTCTTCCTCCAGATGTGATGTTGACGGAGTCCATATAAGCCCACCCCGACGTGCTAACTTCAGTTTCTTCTGTGACTACCTTTCGCGCTCACAACGCCACTTTTAGAAACTGCATGTGGAAACAGTGTGCCAAAAAGAAATAAAAATTGTGATAAACAAATACAAAGTCCTCAAAAGAGGCATTAGGATGCCAAGAAAGGGATCTTGTAGGTAACAGGACCAACAGTTCGCAGAGTGGAGAGAATGGGTGGGGAGTTATGGAATCTGCAGCTAGATCCTGTCTCTACCAGATAAGGAGTTACTTAAGGTAAGCAACTTATTCATCTGATAGAGACATCTAGCCGCAGATTCTTCATCTTAGAATTAGAATACCCAAGCAACATCATTCTTGGAGGTGGGTCTGCAAACTGGACTGTCAAACCAAGATCTCAAATAAGACTAGCTGGTCATAGCAACCAAGCTACCCAAAGAATCACAGGCAAAGCAAAGAAGATGCTCCACCAGAAGAATTGTGGGAAGTCCTCATGAGAAACATGCAGACAACATAACCCACAACAGAAGGATGAGGAAGAATTGGAGAAAACACTTCATATAAATAATACTATGTATCCCTGTCAAAGGTAATCAACCCATGACTGTACAAGGCTAGGAGGCCAAAGACATCAATCCATGCCACCAAATTAGAGCATTAGCTTTATGCCGTGGAACTGAGAACGTGATCTAACTCTAATCCTTCACAAGGGGACAAAACTCAGGGGCCAAGGAGATCAACCCATACCCCTGAATTAAATTAATAGCACTTTGTTGTGGAATCTGAACCCTTCCCGCGATCAGAGCGGGAGAGGATTCTCAGAGCACACCCACAACAAGAGAGAGAGAAAGAGTGTAAGAGATGGACACCTCTATAATGCCAAACAAAAGCATTGCAAAAAATAGCAGCTACAACAGAAGGCAGAGACCTCTCTCAGACGGAGAAAACCCCCGCAGAGAGAAAACCACCCTCCGGGACTACGTAACGCAGTAGCCCCTAGAATAAGAAAGTGGAAATATATATACCAGCAACCAGTTCAAGGTCTATCTAGAGTCTCAAAAAGGAGTGCAGTAACAAAAGCAGACATACACTCCTTATAGACATCCTTATAACATATATCTGTATATACATGATCAATGTATCTACAAATACAGAAATATACCCTCCCACACACCAGACCATCAGGATACCACAAGTATCATCATCACATTGGGAAACGCACCCAGAGTCTCCCTCAACAGGCTGGGAGACTAACCAATGTAGGAAAAAGAAACCCTCGAATAATAGAGGTAGCCATTGAAAGGTAGACATAACTACTAACAATAATGGTAATATACCAAGAATGCAACAGCACAAAGTAAAAACTACAAATATATTGATATTATCAATAAGATGGATAACCAGCAATCATAATAATAATGTAAGAGTAGTAAGGGAGTGTGAGGAACATCACCCATTCCAGAACAGCAATGACAATCGCGTATAAGCAAACCTCACCACCTGACAAAGCTACCAAGAGGTGGCTATCCAAAATGGATAAAAAGAAAACAGCAGTTGTGAAGACTCCTGTCATGGGGGTGGGGGGGGTAAGACCATCTGCAAGGTCTATTCGGCCACAGTTAAAATAAAGGCCAACACACAGACAGCCCCAACGAATCAATAATTTCAGGTAGCCAAACCTGAACAACATTCTCGACAAGAGATAAAGCATGCCCATCATAAAGGGAGAAAGCCCTATGAAACAGAAAGGTGGATGGCAGTGATAGAGCCACCACTAGGATTGAGGCCAAAAAGTAATGTCCCAACCTGAGACACAATGTACTCTTTACTAAAAAAGGGGACACCAACCTCATCCTCTGAATGAAGAAAAGGAAGAAGCAGAAATAAATGTGCCCAATCAGCCGAAATTCCTAATTAAGGTAGAACAGGTTAAACAGATCTTGGAGAGACCAAATTCCTATCACATATTATACGGAGAGAAAAGAACCTTCAGGCAAAGGATTTTAAGGAAGACCGCCGCTTCCTTCCTCAGAAGACAGGAGCTATAATGTTAAAGTAACACATTCCAGAAGGAAATCTTATATGAAAATTAGCCATCAAACCATTAACAATGAGGAATAAGATGGTGACATCAGACTCCGACTGACTCTCTTATGAAACAGATCAAGTCTATGGTGTCGGCTGCAGAAACCAACAATGGATCTCACAACACAAAGCAGAGTTCTTCGTGAATACCTCGCCGATTACACCATATTTCTAAGTATTACCGAAGATACACAAAGGTGTACACCCTCCACCTGGCAGACCCATCATCTTGGGATTCAGATCCCTCCTGGAACCTCTCAGCCAATTCTGCGACTACTTCCTCCGTCCCCTGGTTCAGAATATACCATCATACTTGAAAGACACCAGAGATGTCCTGAACCTGATCGCCAATGTGACTCACCCAGAAGAGATCAACATCCTGATGACTCTTGATGTGGACGCTCTATATACGGACAACCCACAGGACGCAACCATCGAGGTGATAGACACCTGCCTGAGGTCCACTACCTTGACAGCCAACACGCCAGTGGATTTCATCATGGAATGTGCCACAAGTGCCTTGAAAAACAACTTTTTCAAGTAGATGACACAACTATACCATCAAATACAGGGGACTTCGATGGGCAGTACTTTTACTCCAAGTCTGGCCTGTCTGTATATGGCACAATTTAAATCACAACACATATTTACTTGCGCAAACCCCTACCAGAACAGCATCATCTCCTGGAAATGATACATCGATGATATCCTGATTTTCTGGAAAGGGGATGAGAGAGAGTGCCAGGAGTTCAGCAAATGGGTTAACACCCTGGATCCATTAATTAAATTCACAAGGTCGCACTCAATCGAAGAGATACCATTCTTGGATCTCCTGATCTCCATAAATCAAGGAATATCGCAAACAAGGACCTACAGAAAAACAACAAATTGCAACAGCTTGCTGTCTTTTGACAGCCATCATCCAAAAGCCCTCAGCGAAAATTTACAGTTTGGGCAATTTCTATGCCTACGAAGGAACTGCAGTACTATGGGTGACTATGCACACAGGAAAAAACTATAACCTCCTGGCGAGAAACTACCCACAGAAGGTGATCAAATGTGCTGAGAAAAAGGCACCAACAATAACCGTGAGGCCCTTTTAGAAAAAACAACAAAACCCACAGAGGAGACCATCACTTGTCACCACTTCCACACCACAATCCAACAAGATCAAAAATATTATTATGAAAATCTGGGCCATACTGAACACTGGCTGTATGAATCTTGAACGTCCCCGGTTCGCATTCAGAAGGTCCCAGAAAGATTGTCTGGTTCACAGCAGACCACAACCTTTAAGAAACCTAAGACAATCCACCTTGTGGACACTCAGATGTGACTTGCCACTACCCCTGTGGCTCGTGCAGTATCTCTCCGCTGACCGCACACGCAAAAACTCTGAACCTGGGGGTCTGACTTCACATGGATGCAAAGACAATACACGAATTGAGACACCAAAAACGGTATATATCTCATAACCTGCCCATGCGGCCTCTATTACATAGGGATGACAAGCAGAGCCGTGAAGATCAGGATTGGGGAACACAGGAGCACTATTCGCTGTGCCCGCAGCGCAACCATGATGTGCAACCATTGCATTCACTTGAAACACTCAGCTGATGACATGAGATGGACCATTCTGGAAGTCAACCCACAATGGAATATAACTTTGTTTTTCAGAAAAGAACAATGCTGGGCCTTCCGTCTTCAGACCCATGAACAAGGTCTGAACGATGAAATTCCCTGGATTGAGTTATAGCATAATTTACATCACTCAATCTAGATAATGACACTATGCATAATTCCAGAGCACTTGGCTGGCCTCTACCTCATCTTTTTAATGATTGTGACAACCACTTCCACATGGAAGCACGACTCCGTTAGACCGGAGAGTAATCAGGACTATGACCGATTTCTACCATGTGCTAATATTAAGATGCTGCCCTCTTCTTCTTAATGACCATGACAATCACATCTACAAGGAATCACGACCCGGTTAGACCAAGGAATAAATGGGACTCTGACCGATATCTACCATGTGCTATTAGTAAGATGCTCATATTTACAAATTACTTACACTTTCCGCAGCGTTGCATTCATCCTAGATCGGGATTCACCGCACAGCATATAGCTCCCTTGGTGTCTAATTTAATTCAATTTAATTTAGGAGTTAAAATCATTTCTATTCACAATGGACTAATATGTCAGCAGTCACTCTTCCGCCTTTGAACTTTCAAAATGTCCTTTTCCTCTCTCTGTAACATTACCAGGTATAGAGAGGATCAGTGGATGACACACCATGCCACTCATGCGCAGTCCTCCCTTCCACGGCATCGGTTGATATAAGGGTCACGCCCCCTACATTCGTCCTTGACTTGGGCAAGCAGAGGGTCTGGGTAGGTTCACCGCTAAGGGAACGCTACAACAAACATGAGTAGACCCCCCCCCCCCTTTAACCAAATAAGGACACCGGAGTACGTATCCAAACTCTGTGCCCAGGACGTCGGAACTGACGTAATCACCTCTGACTTCTAATGCTTGTTTCCCTGACCTTACTCTCCGTAGCCCGCTAAGAGTGTACGTCCTCTGTGCCAACCGTGAGGGCATAGCTCTCCGACCAACTGGTAAGACAATACGGCCCAGGCCTGGGGAGCACAATTGCATGCTGAACACTTAACGACATGCATACTCGCTCTTAAAAATACCGTGCTAACCATTTATGATACCAATATGGCAATGAGTGTAGAAATATACCCACATTGATCTCTAAATGACTGCTTACGTTCTCGTAGTATTTCCATGGTGTTCTGCTTGTTTTGATGGTCTTATATTACTAGGGACTCACCCTTGGCACACATGTGAGTCTACCACAAGGGAATTCACTCTGGTATATAAGGGCTGCCATTCCAGAGCAAAAATTAATTTATTTCATTGTTACAATTCTTTATGTGCTGTCTTTCGTCCTTTCTTTTCTTTTAGCTTGTACAACCATTTTCACTGCACACAACTAACAGGTATCACCCGCTTATTGGTGACCTAATGTGTGCGGTAGGCAACTTAACCCTGCTATTGGTCCTGAGAAAGTGCCACGGATCAGTTTGACCACTAGGCGAGAAACGTCGACCTGCATTTTCACCTTATGAGCTGCTTGGACACATTAATTGACCTTATAAGTAGCACCAGCATTTTTAAACATGACAGGGAATCACCAGAATAAAAGCCTGTATCTGATTACCCCTAGTCATTTTCAATTCACCTGCACCACATTACACCGATCAACCCACTCTAGGACACCCTCACACTCATCATACCGAAAGGGAAATGAAAAGATCTCCGCCACAGTGACCGTTTGGGGGACCCGTAGGGAATAGCAGCGTCGGCCCAACGAGGAGCACCCACTCGATGATGAAGCATGACACCTCTTGGGGTGTGTGAGGGCAACAAGTAACAGTCTTGTTGACTGTCCACCACCTGGTCTGTCCACTACCTACTCCCTTCCTTCATGAACTGTGACCCCCTTTGTTGTATTTACATCTAAGAACAACCAGACAGTAAGAAAATGCCCTGATTGCTACCAGAATTGGTAAATGACCAATGTCTATGAAAAACAAGAAATGTAAAGCATTCCAGATACGAGAAGAAATACATCCTCTCAGAGATGAGGAAGAGAAAAGGGGACAAGGACAGTGGCACCAGACCAATGGCATCTCGAGGCAGAAGTGAGATCTAAAACATTGCATCTGACAGAACCTTCACCACTCATAGCCTAACAAGGAACTAGAAAGAGCCTTGACAGAAAACCTTGCTGCCACAACAAAGCAAAACATAAACTGCCATAATGAGTCCAAGTCCAGGCTAAATCCTGTCCAGCCACGGGTTCTGCTACCCTTTCCAATATTTCTGATAGGGAGAAAAGTGATAAGGGTAAGAATAGCTGATGGCTAGAAAGATAACCTACATGAAGGCTGCAGGAGAAAGAGAAATTAACATTTCTCTGGTGCTTAGAGTGACCACTAACACTCTATGTTCAAACACAGATAATTGAAGTTACCCTACAAGGGAACTTAAGTATACAGAGGAAAACCCCAAAGTGCCCACAAGGCATAGCAAGGATGATCCCTGCAGAACAGAGAACAAGGCCACAGTGACTCCGCACAACTCAAAATAGAAAAAGTACTCGAGTAGAAACCCAGTCCCAGAAAAAAAAAACTCTAGTACGGGTGTATATAAAGATACAAAATAATATATGTTCCAGATTAATGGAAACATAACCTGTCACTGACAGAACAAACTGAACAAAAGCACCTACAGCAAGCAGGAATACCTCACCGGGTATCCCCCTATAAAGGGACCGTTGAAAGGAAAAGTCAATGGGCGTCGCCCCATGAATGGCTCATACTGGAACAGAAGGTTTCCCCATATAAACTATTACAACAAAAAAAAGGAAACAGTCGGAAGGATTAAGACTCTGCTGCACCCAGGCTATCTCTAAATCTCTGCAAAGAAGAGTCAGCATGCGCACTGGAAAGGCATGCACCATCAAAAGGCATATCAAACAAAGTGGCCTGAACTGCATCTGAAAACCCAAACGTGCACAACCAGGCTCGATGACGGAGTGCTACTAAAGAGGCCATTGCCCGACCTACAGAATCAGTAGTGTCCATACCACAACAAATAATCAGTTTAGCCGCCTGTTGGCCGTCCCATACAAATGAGACAAGAACATTCCATGTCTCTTCCAGAAGGGAGGGCAGTGCTCTAACAAGTCCCATAATGCATGGGAGAAGACTCATACACACTACATACAAATAGAATGGAGGTCCATGTCCGACCTTTGTCATCCACATGACCGCACGGGTTTAAACCCTGAGGACATAGAAAAGGCACAAAATCGCGGAGGTAGGCCATAAAATGGCCAGAGGAACAGCTGATTGGATCTGTCTTGTAAGCGCGGAAAAGAAGAAAATTGACATCAGCACATCGGGGTGGACTTATATGGACTCTGTCGCCGTCACATCTGGAGGACAACATCACAATGGAGTTGCTTGACGCCCACTACTGGTGCGCAGTGGTACAGCTGTACAAAAACGTCCGGATCCAGTCTGGCGCCTGGGGAGATTTCTAAGATACGGAATTTGGAGCTAGATGTCTCTATCAGATAGCTCCTGTAATCCCTGTGGGATGCCTGGTTCCCACAGGCCGGTGGTGCCAGCCAACAGATAGAACCTCCAACCCTGTACATGGTTGACTGTGACCCATGCATATGGCTGTATCCAGGAGGAGCCTGGCATTCCAGGGGAAGCTGGTGGCTGTTTGGATGGTGGACTTATTCAAGAAGAAGGACGCACTGTTCAGGCTCTGTTAGCCTGCACCTCCACTTGCATCTGTTTGCTGCCTGCTAGGGTGGGACTCGGTACCCCAGCCTGCTTTGCCTTCCAGAGGGAGAGGGAGGGGCCTCCTCCCACTTACGCCCATCATATCCTGACAGAGGCTAGGTAACCCCTCTTTCGCCTGGAACCTGGATGAAGGAGAGGGATAAGACGGTGAGACGGGGAGAGGGCAATATTTTGCTCCTGCTGATGGTCGACTGTTTGGATTGCGACCTGCCCCCCTGTATGGTGGATTTTGAAAAAGAGGCTGCTGATTGCAACCCCCACAGGAAGTCTGTATAACTGTGTGACTTCACTTTCCTGGATTGTGTCGCGATATTAACAGTGGTGGGAAAGTAAGGGGAACTCTTTGTGCTTTGCTGTTTGTGCCTTTTACACCAAGGGGCTTTGTTCTCATAAACTGCTCAATACTCCATCTGTTGGTTTCTTAGTGTGGGTGGGGCTTGATTTCTCCTTAGCCCCCAGGGAAAGCTCTTGCTGTAGTTTCTTTTTGTAATTCCCCTTGACTCGCGATCAGGGGACCCTGCGCTACTGAATCCCGGAGTTTAATTCTATCTCTGTAGCACAAGGGAACATATAGCTTATTACATCATTGTATTTGGTATTCCCCTTGTTCCATATTTTTAGTAACTTGGACTGAGAGAATAATGGGTAAACGTAAGACAACGCCAGCCGCAAAATCTACAGGCACCACCTTGGATGGTTTTCTCCAGAAAGCAGTGGGGGTTATTACGAAGGAAATCAAGCAAGCAGAACGCAGACTTTCATTAGTCCCCGCGGGTGATTTATCCACACCAACTCTTCAAGACTCCAATAGAGATCCTAACACAGATTCTTTGGGGACAGATGTTGATAGGAGGACCGCAGTGCCACTCTCGCCTATTGTGGTAATCAGGCACAAGGATGATGTCCTCACAAAAGATAAGCTAACATGTGTAACTCCAACCAAATTCTAGAGGAGAATTGTTCTCCGCAAGTAATAGGGGGGAAGAGGAAGAGAATCAAGGTGATGGGGCTAGGATGTAAACCAAAGGACCATTTACCTGTGACAAAAAAAACAGACAAGACCCGGTAACAGGGAGTAGGACCAGAAGGGGCCCGGGTAAAGGGCCCACACCAGATGGGGTGGACATTCCTTTAATTAAAATCAGTAAGTTAATAACTGAGGCATTGGCCCCTATTGTGGATCGTCAAGATCGTATCGACAATCAGCTTGCCCTTGTGCTTCGAGAATTAAATTAGTCACCGGCACAAGCCCCACAGAAGGTTGAGGCTATTAAGCGGAGTAGCACAGCGGCCTTACCAAATGATAGGAATGCCCCCCAAAATACAATGTCCTTAAACCCCCTGGAGGAAGCCTCCTGTGTGGCCCACCTATAGATTGCCCTGCGAACACTTGCGAGGGATCTCCCTGGGTAACAGTCCCCCCTAGGCAAAAACGAAAGGTTATGCAAGGAGACCAAAATGTTTGCAATCATGATCTGCCAATTGGGCCCAGTCAGCAACATCCACTTCACAACCCAAATTTAGAGTGCCCAGGAAATACATCTCCAAATAGGGAGGGTAAAAAATCTATACTGAACTTACCACCAGATTGCACCCCCATACCTTGGTACTCACTGGAGTCCCCTATCTCCCACCAGGCCACCAAGAAAACTGCCAAAGCCTCATTAATAAATCAGCTCATTGGTGTTGCAGTAAAATATCGCCCGAGGTAAATCTGATAGATAATATCATCATGGCCAGGTGAGTGAGCTGGGTGGGCCACACGACAAAATCCGCTAAGGGAGACTGTGTGGTTCTTAATTTTAGGGACCCTGGGTATGTGCATTTCCTTTTGAAGCGCCTTAATGACGCAGCAGGGGAGAATGACCCCATAAGGGTCCACCTGTTGTGCTTTTTCTACCCACCCAACAGGGGCAACATCCAGAGCCAAAGGCCCCCTACCCTAGGCCTAAGAACTTATGCTTGTCCACAGCAATTGTCGTTCACCCACCCCAATCGCTTTGAAACTCTATCAGGCCTTGCTGATATTGATTGACTGCTAGCTTATCCTAAAGAGGTAGCCGAGGAGGGGGGCGTGGCACAGGCAGGTAACAATCTAGGCAGTGTTACTGATGTGGTAGAAACTGTAGACATAGGGCGTGCGTCTTTAGTACGTCCCATACCCTACCCCTCCCCACTAATAGAGTTAGGGGTACAAAAAACCAGGGGAAATCTACCCCCTACTTTAAAATCATCTTGTGGAATATTGCAGGATTCCGTTCTAAGATAGGGAATGAGGAGTGGCTAGGGTATATCAAAGGCTTTGACCTCATTTGCCTCCAGGAAACCTGGTCTAGAGATGATATATCCTTGGATGGCTATCGCTCCTTCTGAGTTCCTGCATTACCTTCTGCAGCAGGAAGGGCTAAGGGTGGGATTGCGGTTTTTATATCAGTAAAATATGGATCTCTAAAAGTCATTAGTATAAGCTCATCACCCTGGCATCAACTAATTATGATCCATAATTTAAGTAAGGCCAAAATACTCCTGGTGAATTGGTACCACAATATCTTTGATCCAAATAATTGTAATGCAATTGAGACCCTACATCATGAGATCATGCACATCACTGGGAAGTGGCAGCCGCTATGCATCATCTGGGCAGGGGATTTTTACTGTACAATTTGTAAGCACAGCTCTCAACGTGTGTGTGGGCTGGAAGACACCGAGGGACAGCCCCAGCCCCATTTTATTCACTCATCCCAGGGAGAAGCCCTAAATTATGTTCTAATAGGGAACGATTTAGGCCTTATAAATTGTTGGGCCAAGAATCTTTCACTGTAGTGTCCCACTTATGTTGGCTGTGGCAGGGCTAGTTCCATCGATTTAATGCAAATATATATACATTTCTTTAAGTTTGTTCTTGACTTTGTGGTGGAACCTCACTGTCTGAGTGATCATAACCACCTCATCGGCTCCCTTAATTTAAAGACCCAGGTGGGGGAGGACGATGATCGCCCGATCCATTACCACCGGAACAAGGGAGTCAGGCTTACTTGGGGTAAGATCGATCCCCTCAAATTTGAGGGAGATATTATCAAAGGCTACTCCCACTTAATTATGGGGTGTTTGAAGTCAGACTCTCCTTCAGAGGATGTTGTTCGGGAGTTTGGGTCACTATGCGCTGAAGTAGCCATGAGACTGACGAGGAGTCCTAACCATGCGGAACCCCAGGAGGCCCACTGGTTTAATTCCGATTGTTCTAGGGCCCATAAAGATTTAAAAAGGGCGCTTCATGTTATTTCCCGTAACAGAGATCTAGTTAAAGCAGCAGGGCACAAATATAAAACAATAATTAAGGGTAGAAAAGCAGAACTGAGAAGTCTAGCATGGGAAGACCTAGAGAGAGCAGGAGCCCTAAGAGACACAAAAAAATTTGGGGAAATTATAAATCGCCCATTATTTACTGAAGAAGCTAGGTAGATGGATTTACTGATCCTGGGAGATGTTTGGGTAGCCCACTTTACTGGCATCTTTAACCCCCAAAATAAAAGGGTCGAGGAGTACATAAGGGATTTGCCCGTAGATTTATTTGCAGATACCCAACTCAGTCTATCTATTACAGTAACTGAGGTTGAGGAGGCGTTAGCCCAGGGGTCCCGTCTGAAAGCACCTGGTCCTAATGGGGTTGCCCCTTGACCTTTTTAAAAATAATCCAAACCTGTGGGCACCACTGTTGACGAATGTATTTAAGGCAGTAATTACTGGCCCAATGCCTGCATCCTGGAAAGGTAATAGAAGTGACCCAGCTTGTTACAGGGCAATTTCGCTTATTGATGCCACAGCTAAGGTATTGGGTAGAGTTCTCCTCGCCCATTTGGGGACCGGGGCAACCACCACAGGAGTGATATCCAATACGCAATATGGTTTCAGGAGGGGGCTTGGCACGACCGAGCAATGCCTTAATTTGTCCTTAATTATCAACAAATACGTGAAGGCCAGGAAGGGCTCGATCCACCTGGTCTTCATGGATTTGTCTAGTGCCTTTGACACTGTTAACCGGGAGAAACTATGGGATATGCTGGAAAGTTTGGGTGTGGAACAAGCACTGGTGTCGCTCATCCGTAGGCTACATTTTAATAGTTCAGTCTCCATAAGATACGGCACTCAAGGGGAAAAAACTGACATCGGCACTCAAGGGGAAAAAACTGAGCAAATAGCTTCAACAGAGGGTGTCCGCCAAGGGTGCATCCTAGCCCCTTTTCTGTTTTTAATATACACAAACGGTCTGGAGGCATCCCCATTAAGTAGGAAACTTGATTTTCCCAAAAGTGGCAGCACATCTGTCCCCTTGCTATCTTATGCTGACGACACTGTGCTAATGGCCACAACAGCGAATGGCCTTCAGAATTCCCTGTATACTTTTATTGATTATATGTCGTCACTTGATCTTAAAGTAAATTTTATTAAATCATATATTATGGTATGCGGCCCAAAGAGTACAAAAAATAAGATTTTCGTAGCACAGGACAAGAGAATAGAAAAGGCTGAGAATTTAATGTACCTGGGGAACTTATTTAACAATAAGCTAAGTTGGGACCCACTTGTGACAGCAAGAGCCCACCATACAACTAGGGCTGTGGATGGGCTATTTCGCTTTGCATGCAAATTAGGCCATAAGCCTGTTAGGGAAATAATCACCCTTTACAAATCCAAATGCCTTTCGTTTGCAACATATGGCGCAGGGGTGTGGGGGCATCACAATACCCACCAGCTACAAATAGTGGTAAATAAATTCACTAAAAGGCTTATGATGACGCCTAATAGTGCCCCTAACCGCCTATGTCATGACGAATTGGGATTAGAGCAAATAGAGGATCGCATATCTTGTGCCCCTCTACTCCTATGGGAGAAAATCTGACTATCTGAAGAACTAACATTCTCACGAGAAATAATAAAAGATTGTCAAAACTTGGCCAACTCTCTAAAAATACCATGGCTTCGTTTCGTGAAAGATAAATATTATGAAATAGGATTGGGGCATTTCTATGATAGTCCTGAAAGCATCCCACTGAACACCAAAGTCATTATCAAAGAGGTGTTACACTCAAGGGGAAACACTCGTTATCCTCACCAAGATGAGATCGGTCTCATGCACTTGCCCCCTGCCCCATTGCAATATTTTTTAACATTCACCACTAATCTGCAGATTAGATTTTATTTAACTAGATTTCGGTTAGGTACTGTGCATTTTTTGCTGGTGTTTCCACACCAGAGTGGTTGGTGAATGATCTCTCACCTTGTCCATGTGATAATCTTACAAGCCAAAGCAATTTATCTTATTCTGCACTTTATATAAAACGGCAAGGAGTACATTTTTAATCCCACTGTTAAAGGAAATTCGCCCTTGTACATATGTTGATGGTTTTAAATTCTTGCACTCACTGGCTACCCCTGATATTTGTATTGCAGTAGCCAATTATATAAAAGTATCTTTGGCTATTAGGAAACGTTACGAGTAAGAATTCCCTAAATTGTCTCACCGTAACTACCGTATTCAAAGAGCAGCATGTCCCTGGTATTTTATTAAGTGTTTTTAACATATTGTTCAGAACTGTTTATATACTGTGATAATGTTTTTGTAAATCCTAATGGTGTTATGAATTGATACTAGGTTGTTTTTATTGAATTTTAAGTAATATGCACTTTTGAAGGTTATGGATTTTAATCAACTTGGAACTTTTGGAGGTCTATTCAGCTGCCATAAAGGCCACTAGAAAAGCACCTTAACTTAGGAATTGACATGGCTCATAGTTTCCCTTCGTGATGTTTTTAAGTGTCTGCTTAATTATTGTATGTTGGCATTTGAAGCCATCATGTTTGACCCAGCGAATGCATTTTAGTGAAGTATGTAACGTTATTGTATGGTCATTTGCCCTAGGCTGGAAACCGATGCTGCTGTTGTTGATGCACTGAATGCCCTTTTTTGTACTCTTTTATGGCTGGTTAAGCCGAATAAGGATTTATTGATGATGACTAATATATAAAGACAAACCACAGAAATTAGATTGCACATGTGACACACTTATATGATTATGACATATAGGGATTGTCCCATACTTGCAAATTAAATTTCATGTACTATATGCATGGTACAAAATAGGCAGACTGTTCATTTACTTATTTTTTTTTCTCTCTCTCTTTCCCCTCCTTTTCATTCAAATATAATAATGTATTGCACAGTCTATACACAATAAGATTTTACGCTTGGGTTCCCACAAACAGTGAAAGCAAACAAACTGCCCAACTAGGGTGTTATACACACAATTTGGGGTGATATTATGCACTACTGTTACTATGAGAGTGGCTATGAACCGCTCAGTTTTAATTTGTATTACAATCAAGTTTGCAACTGTAGCTATTTCTTTCATTTTTTTTAGCCTTGATGAAGTCGTGGGGACACCCCCCATACAACAAAACAAGTGTTGGCTAAAGTTCTGAGAAGAGATCAAAGCACCTGAAAATAAATCCACATTTTTATGATACATTGCGCGTGTCTTATATTGTGAAATATTATTTGCCTCAATACAAGTCCAGTATTTCAAAATATAATCATGATTCTGAAGCCAGGGAATCTTCACTGGTTCAGAGTAAAGAATAGACTTTGGGGCATATTCACAACAGAATGGTGGAGCGCGGTGTTACGCCACAATTGGTAATGCAGCGCCCCGACATTCTGAAAACTCAGGGATGCAAAGTATTTACAATAATATGGCGCACCCCTGCATTTCCCCTACTGCTGGCAATAAATTTAGCTGCCTAGCGCCATTGCAGGCACCCTTGCATCATAGTGGAAGGGTGCCTGCATTGCAGAGAATGATTGTTCATGTGCAGGAAGGTGTCCCTCTCTTCACATAAACAATCAGTAATGGTGATTTGTAACTTCTATGTGTGCTGCAAAATGCAGCACATGTAGAAGTTGCAACTCGTCATTATTTAAAGATTGTTTATGTGCAGGAAGGGACACCTTCCTGAACATGAACAATCACTAATGGCGATTTGCTCTTTCTATGTGTGCTGCAGAATGCAGCACACATAGGGGCATATTAGCAAGGGGATATCGTCACCAGAATGTCACTTTTAGTGACAGTCCGGTGGTGATATCCCCTTCTCCTTATTTACAAAGCGGGCTTAACGCGGCCTTGTAAATAAGGCCCTTTTCACGCTTCACTTAGCGTGAAAGGGGCATGCAATGGGTGTTGCAGTGGGCATTCGGCCGCAGAACCCATTGCTTTTTGACGCTGTCTCATATTTACAAGGATGGGGCAGTGCCAAAAACCTAAGGTTAAGTAAAACCTGATCTTAGGATGGCAATACAAGGAGAAATTATTAATTTCTCCTCGTATTTTGCTCTTTCTATGTGTGCTGCATTTTACAGCACACATAGAAACAGCAAATCGCCTTTAAAGATTGTTTATGTGCAGGAAGGTGTCTTTTCCTGCACATAAACAATCGCCCCTGCAACCCAGGTACCCTTGCAACATGACACAAGGGTGCCTGCGCTGGCGCTAGGCAGCTTTGTTAGTGCCAGCGGTAGGGGAAACGCAGGGGTGTACCGTATTTTTGTAAATATGGCAAATCCCTGCATTTAAAAAATGTCGGTGCGCAGCATTTCCAATTTTGGAGTAACGCTGCGCTCTGACATTTTATTGTAAATATCCCCGATAGAAACAGCAAAAACGAGGAGAAATTAATCATTTCTCCTCGTTGCTGCAGTTTAAGAACAGGTTTTCCCTGGTCTTATTTTTGGTGCTGCCCCATATTTACACCAGCCTTGTAAATAGGGGGCAGCGTCAAAAAGCAATGGTTGTTGCAGTAGAATGCCCACTGCAATACCCATTGTCCGCCCCTTTCACGCTAAGTGCTGCGTAAATAGGGGCATTATTTACAAGGCGGCGTTAAGCCACATTAATGGGCTTAATGCTGCCCTGTAAATAAGGCGAAGGGGTTATCGCCACCAGAACATCAAAAAAAGTGACTTTCTGGTTGGGATAGCCCCTTGTAAATATGCCCCTTTGTGTCTCTACAAACCTGCTCCATGCTAACTAAAAAGCAAAATCAGATACGATCAGAGTGAATATTCTCATAGATATTTAACAAAAGATCTTCTTCACTCCCCTCCTTATACTTTGCAAATTATGAGTGGGAGTATTTAAGAAAAGGGGCCAACCTCTGATATTTCCTTCATGAGCCTCAAGGCTCGAGGTCTCCATGCTTACATTGACATTTCTTCTCAAGACTGCCCTTTTCTCTAAATTCTGTCCTTCCTAATCTCCTAAAACGCTTAAAGATTCACCCTGTATGTTGGGCTACACAAGTGTCATCATTATTTGGGCCCTGTTCAGTTGGAGGGGTTTCATTTGTCTTTATCTAAAAGAAAGGCTCCAGATCAAGTAATAAGTATGGTCGTTTCTTCTCTTTAAAAAAAATAAGACCATACTAGACCTTGATGACCTATGCAATTATGGCTAACATTCCTGTTATTAGCTGACCCACAAGTCTTCAGGTTTGATCACCGCCAAGCAGGAGTGTGCCCTAATAAGGCACAGAACCCCTTCAGGTGGCAGTTTTGAATGCTTCAGGTTAGACGTGGATGGTGTCAGGGTCACAGCTCTGACATGTAGGACCTGTTGATGTCCTCTAGGGTGTATGCAGGAACTGAACCTGTAATGTCTGATTTGGATTGGATTTCGCCGTATTGTGTTCGTTACTCAAAGGCAATTTTGAGTCACCATTTTATATTTTGCACATAGTCGAAAACAGGAAGCACCAATATATGTGGCCCTCATTCACAAAAACAAATCCAAAAATTACACTTGCAGAATGAATCGAATCATTGAAATAAATTCACAATTGCTTTAGAATTCACACAACAAATCCAGGACTATGCCTGGGAAGCATAAGTAGAAGAAAGCTACTGAATATTTTGCTATATACCCCGGGAAAGATGTAAACAAATAGGTATCTGTTATATCATTGTGCTGCTTGGTAACAAGCAGCTCTAGAGTGCTTTGTGCCATTATTTGTACAATCAAGGAACTAAATCTAGTGAAATGATGGCAAAATAGAAACAAGTAGATATTAGATCAATAACGAGCTTCAGTATATCTAATGGAATTCTCTGTATAAAAAAGAATCTCAGTACGTCTCGCATAATAGTTTGTATAAAAAGAAATAATAACATATCTAGCATCAGACGCCCTCTAGACAATGAGGTACAGTATATGCAGTCTGTCTACCCTGTCTATAAAAATGGAGCATGAGTATCTATATTTCATAAAAGCTGTGAGCGCGCCGGTCTATAGTTTGTCAGTTTTCCCCGGTTTGCACCAGATATGGCTCCGCTGGCATGCTGAGCCCACATTTATGAAGTCCTGGCCTTCAGTATTCTCTCACTTCAATACTCACTCGCTGGAGTTGAGAGGCCCATCTTCCTTGCCTGGCATATTGTCCCAGCTGGGTAACGAATCTGCTGCAAACAAACAGAGATAAGTGAAACACAGAGGATAGTAGCCTCATCAATGGACTAGGATATCTTCCAATTATAAATTCTTCAATGCTCCTCCACCTCCCCATCCATCCTTTCTTATTCATTCACTCTCTGCGTTTTTGGGTCCCAGATTAATTTAGCCTCTCCCTCCTCGCAGTGATGACAAAAAAACAACAAGGTCTTTGCTGGATTTTCACTCTTACTGTCACATCTATATGGTACCTAGCTGCATCTCTTTCTTTTTTCCTGTTTAAATTATCGATACATTCCTGCATAATTTCCTTGTTTTTGTTTACCCTTTTCTGAAAAGCAGTTGTCTACCTTCTAGGGTCAAATCGGTACATACCTTAGGTGTGCCGGAATCCTTGATTTCTCCTTTCAACTGAACACAATCTTATCCCAGAGTTTTGATGAAGTGTTGTTTAGTAGGTGCCATACACACTGCCCTGACTTTAAAAATGTGCTAGTGTCTCATGGTTGGAAAACTAAGTGCACTGCAAGACCTTTGACCAGGAGGGATTCTCGCATCTCCTGGATCCTTGTCGGACAAACCCTTCGGGGATCCCTCAAAACCTACTCTTCGATTTATCCTTTTTCTACCACATCCGATGATCTGGAAGTCACATTATTTTTTGACGGAATTCCTCACCCTTCCAGATCAATGGTGTGAAAGGTAGCTCAAATGCTTCAAACTATTGTCGCCAGAGAAAGGCCCAACCCATTTAGCATAAAGGTTTGAAATGTTAACAATATTTAGTCACAGATTGGTAGAACTTTTTTATACTGCTGTATTTCAAATGTTACTTCTGCCTGATTTTAGAGGCAATTTAGTTGACTTTCTTGCACTTATCATACAGTTAACACGTCACTGCTCCAATATACAGTGTAGTTGTGCCACCATACAATGTAAATATGATTACATTATAGTAATAAATCAGCTATATCCAATAAATCCCATGTCTTTTTTGCCATTTTGACAATGTTTTGAATTATTGAAAAATATCTAAGGATAAGCTAGACCATTAGATTTGTTGTGGTGCACGAATCTCAAATTTCACAAACTTTATACACAAATGATTCCAGAGAGAACGTTTTGTTAATCATAGCAATTTCATGGAGCCAGGGCAGCTTCAAGCGTTGGAGGACGTATTTCACCTACAAGTTATCACCTCTTACCGCATCCGGTCAGGCTGCAAGATGGGCTTTTAGATGAAAATTTCCAAAAGTGCTGTGGTTGTGTTGTTATATTACTTTTGTAATGAAACAGCATAGAACTGGGGAACAAGAGGCTTTGGAGAGCTGTAGGCAGCAGAAATTTGGAGTGACTGCAAGTGGACCAGGAAACAAAAGATTAACAAGGGATTGCAAACAGCAATGTGTTGCATATATTTGTTTCGTTACACGATTATCAACTAGAGGGGTCTCTGTGATGTACAATCAGTATACATGCGAAAAGTAATAAAGTATAATTTTTATTTGGCACACAATGTGATCTAATTCACCTTTACTCTCCTCGTTCTAAACACGTCTCCGAAGCTCCTGCACTACACAACCATGTGCCAATCTCCTGATAGTGTCTTTGCTCATCCTCAATCTTATTGCAATGTCTCTCTGGTCACCCTAAGCTCCTTCAATTGTCGTCCATATTTCAAATTCGGCTCAATTGGTTAAAGTACACTGCATTGGATTCTACACCATTCTATGCATTAAACAATAGCATGACAAACCAAATAGACGAGAGTCCCTGCCTTCCGGGCCATAAAGTAATGTCCGAGATTGATGATCAAAAGTAACATTTGTATTTCACTTCTTACTATTGTTGTTCTTGACAGTTGTGTTGTCGTTTTAATACTGTATTGTGCTATATATATTAGCCTGGACTTTATCAAATGGATAGTAAAACCCATAAACATCTTTAGGATATCCAAGGAATTATGCTTGTGGAAAATGTCTTTTTAATGCCTTTGAGTTTAGATTATCTGTAAATTCGTTGTCCTTTTGGAAAATTCTACTGCATTCTTAGATCCTCATCATGAGTACCCTGGAGAAGGGTGAGATATTTATTGCACTCGATAAAATCTCACTCCAAAGAGATCGGAATTTATCAGGTGTGATGAACAGCATCTCTAAAGGTTTTACCCTAAAAATGGGGCATAACATTTGGATTTTGTTGTTTGCTGCATAAATAGCTGCATGTTTCGGTTTTTAAGGGCCTTTTCCCTGTTAAATTCCAGAAGATTTGACCAGGCAAATTTAAAGGGGCTGTAGACTCCATTGCAGTTTTATTGTAATTGCCTATTGTGATGAAGTCCTCACCACTTATAGGTCCATCAACTATGCGAGCAGGGTTTGTTGAGCAGGTGTCAGAAGTTTCCAGCCCACATATGATGATCGTCTAACTATGTGGTGGTGGAGCCCTAGTGCTAAGCAGTGCTGCTACAAAGCTTTTACAGAAAAAGTGCTTTCTGGAAACTGGCAATTTTCATGAAGTTGTAAGAAGCAATTGTGCACAAAATTCTGCCATTGGGTAAACGTGATTTATTTTTCCTTGTTCATTTGGACTGCATTTGGAATACATTCTGCTTGCCAGAATGATTCAAACCAGTGAATTGCATATTGCATATATATGGCTGAGTAGGCCTAAAACTAACCACACCATTTTACCGGCTTCTCACCTATTCCAGTAGAAACAGATGCTAAGATTTTCAGCAGATGGAAGGATTTTCTGCCACCTGAAGTAGGTCACATTGTTACCCTTGTTTTAGAGAGTGTAGCTGAAAGCTAAAAATGACAATCGTTTCTGTGAGATCTTTTTTTTCCTGCTGTAAATCCTGATGGAGACTATGGGCACTATTCAGAGGTCTGAATTCAAACATCTTTGGGGACCAAAATGCTCCTTGGAGGTTTTTAGTGAGTGCAGACTTCCTTCACATAGGAAGTAGGCCAAGCTGGCAGCACAACTGCTGGCATGAATGACAAATTAGTGGGTGCCTGCCCAAAACACCTTGGCTCCAATTAAGCATGTAACCTCAAGAGGTCTTTAAAGATCCATCCACGAAATGCAATGTATGAATGGATGAACATACAAATATGTGAATAAGCATTAACTCCTTTAATCAGTAATTAAAAAGGGGATAGAAAGTGTAGGCCCTGCCTTTGTTAAAAGGTTCCTCCTTAAAAGTATGAACCAATGTGCACTTTCTGACTGACTTAAAGGCCAACGTGGAAGTGAATTCTACACACATATGCATACTACATTCAATTATGGCCCTTAAAACAAGTTGAGAATAATTCACATGCAGCATTCTGCTCTGCTCTATCACTTTTGGATTACTCTGGTGACAAAACAATGGACCCGATTATGCAAAACATAGCTGGTATAATTGCCTTGAGAATGGGCTGCAGTGCAACAAAATACAGAGCAGTGGTTTTGTAAAAACTTTCGGCCAATTTCAGTTCTAAAGAATGATTGTAAAATCCATACTAAGATAATATCTATTAGATCTGAGACACATATTCCCTCGCTAGTTAAATCTGACCAAACTGGCTTTATTAAAGGTTGATTATTCTAAGATAGTACTAGAATTATTTCTAATATTGTTCTAAAAGCATCTTATCGTAATCAACCCCTAGCTGCTATATTGCAGAATGCTAAAAAACCTTTGATGGGATCAATTGGACTTTTTATTAATTGAAAACTTTATCTTGGTTTGGCTTCAGCTTTGAAGTCCTAAGATGATGAACATTTACATACAGATGCTAAAGCTTGAATTTTCACAAATAGTGTTTTGTCATCTTATTTTCAGCTACAACCTACTAGCCAAGGTTACCTTCTATCTCTCCTCATATCTATTTCATGGCTAGAACCATTTTGGAAGAGCTTCCAAACTATGTATAGCATTAAAGTCTTTGATTTAAGAGGTGACAATGTCAAACCTTTTGATAATGCTGATGATATTTTAATTTATATGATTGAACCAAAATCTTAGTTTCATTCATTTGTTATCTGAAATGGTTTTCTCTTACTCCAGTGTGTTAGTTTACAAGCTTACTTCGAATAAAACCAGCATTTTACTCCTTAATTATCTCAGGATAGAGTGCATGTTTAAAGATAGGAGCTGTAGATTGAGCACTGAGAAAATAAAATGTCTTGCCATTTGGTACACAAAAGATATATGTACTGCTATTATTTTTTTAGTTTTGTTTATAAAAAGGATAAATTAAAATTTGCCACTATTTTTCTTATCTTGGTGGGGTTAGCTGGATTTGATGAAAATTATGCTTTTTTAGATTTTTGCATTTACTATCAGTGCTTCGGTTTAATAGCCCTTCATATCTGTATAAAGGCTTAGGGCTTTATTACGACTTTGGCGGTCGTCCAATGGGACCGCCACTATGGCAGTCCCAGGAAGACCACCAAGAATGTGATGAGCCTGCATACTGGATTATGAGTTTAATCCAATCGCGAATATTGGCAAAAATATCCATATACTCACTCAGACACTAATGCACTCACTCACACACCCACTCATAGGCCCACTCAGACACTCATGCACCCACTAAGAGCCCCCCAGGTCCTCACGCACCAACTCACACTCTTACACCCACTTACAGACCCACTCAGACACTCAAACCCACTCACAGAAGCCTCTCAGACACTCGTGCACCCACTCTTGGACCCTATCAGACACTGACACACCCTCTCAGAACCACTCACAGACTCATGCACCCAATAACAGACTCACTCAGACACCAACACACCCACTGACAGACCCACTCAGAGACTCACGCACAGGGCCGGCTTTAGTGCTGGCGGCGCCCAGTGCGACAATGTTTGTGGGCATTCCCCAATGACCACCTCCGCCATGGATTCCCTCGCTACCTTCCATTAACAGTGCCCTTAATGTCTTCATAACCACTCTCTCAGGTGCATTTAATTAGTTTTATAGTGCCACTCATACCAATGTACTGTGTCACAGCACTTTACATAACACACACATTACACAGAGACAATCAATCATACACGTGTAAATCAGTGTATAGAAAATGTTACATAATACGGAGGACTACAAGGTGTAGGAGTCCGATGCCATCCATACTGGTAGGCAGTGTAATTTAAGAGTGCTTCATCTGGGAAAGCACAAACTCTGTGGCTTATTTACAGGCCCCTTTTGCCACCGGGGCGTCACTTTTTGTGAAGCACCGGTGGCGCATTTTGCTGCTCCATATTTACAAGGACGCGAAAAGCCACCCTGCGTGGCTTTTCCTGTCCTTGTAAATATGGCCCCATTACACACAGCACTTTGCGTGAAAGGGGCGTTCCATGTGTGTTGCTGTGGGTGTTGCTGTGGGTGTTCCCCCTCAACACCCATGGAGCCTGACACATTCCCAGATTTACGAGAAATCGTTAAGCTGGAAATGCAGCTAACTGCTAAGCCTCCCAAGGGAGGCGTAGGGAGGTGCAACGGGGAGAAATGTATTCATTTCTCCTCATTTTTTCCCTCTTTCTATGCGTGCTGCATTCTGCAGCACACATAGAAAGAGGAAATCACATCTTGTGATTGTTTATGTGCAGGAAGGTGTCCCTTCCTGCACATAAACAATCATTAAAACAAATGACGTTTTAAAAGTTCTATGTGTGCTAATGCATCACACATAGAAGTTGAAAAATGCCATTTCAGATTGTTTATGTGCAGGAAGGGGCACCTTACTGCACATCCCCAATCATCCCCAAGGCATTCTTGCACCATGGTTCAAGGGTGCCTGCGTCGGCCCATGGAAGCTAATTGTGCGCCAGCGCAGGGGAGAGCAAAGGGATCTGTCATATCGTTGTAGATATGGGGCATCCCTGTGCTTCGGCGCTAACGCAGCGCGGCGCAGCCAAATGACTTGTGGCACCGCGCTGCATTGATTCTTTATAAATAAGGCCCTCAGAATTTAAAAACGTAACACCATGGTTAGAGGTTCTACCCTTTTTGCAACATTAGGGTAATGAAATATGGGAAAAAAATCATAACGTTCTAATCTATATTTTGCATTTTGCATGCAGCTCTTTGATGACAGTTAATAGCTCACTGTTCTATGTTAGGGGTTTAACTTATAAACTGCAAGTAACAAAAGGATCTCTCTGACAAAAGCAGTAACCCACTCAATGACTGCATGATACACATTCTTTGCAGCAGGCATATTAACCCTATGTGCTATATTATGATGAGTCAAAACTTCTACTAGGCAAAACTCAGTTCTCTCTTCAACAAGAACATTAATCACCAGAGTTATCTTGACATTTTTTATTGTTGCCTGAAAATTGCTGGTGGCAAGACACATGGCAGCAGGTGCTTTTAAAACGATAATGTACTTGCAAATAGGGCGCCCCCACCTGAAGTTAGCACCTGACAAGGTGGCACCTGTCGCACTGCCCTAAAGCCAGCCCTGCTCACGCATCCTTTCACAGACTCATTCAGAGTCTCATGCACCCTACCACAGACCCACTCAGACACTCATGCACCCACTCACAGATGCAATCAGAGACTCATGCAACCACTCACAGACCCACTCAGAGACCCACTTACTTTCTTACACCCACTCACAGACACACTCAGACACTCATGCACCCACTCACAGACCCACTCAGACTCATGCATACACTCACTGACCCACTCATGCACCCACTCACAGACACATTCAGAGACTCATGCACACACTCACTGACCCACTCAGACACTCGTGCACCCACTGACAGACCCAAACAGACACTCATGCATCCACTCACAGACCCACTCAGAGACTCATGCACCCACTCAAAGACCCAATCAAAAACTTACACATCCACTAATAGACCCACTGACACTCTTACACCCACTCACAGACCCACTCAGACACTCAAACCCCCTCTAAAAGACCCTCTCATGCACTCATGCACCCACTCACAGACCAACTCAGACACTCTCAAACCACTCACAGACCCACTCAGATACTCATGCACCTACTCACATACCCACTCAGACACTCAGGCACCCACTCACAGACCCAATCACTCATGCACCCATTCACACACACATACCCACTCACAGACCCTCTCATACACTCATGGACACACTCACAGACCCACTCAGATACTCATGCACCCACTGATAGACCTACTCAGAGACAGACGCACCCACTCACAGACCCACTCAAACACAAACACACCCACTCACAGACCCACTCAGAAACTGATGCACCCACTCCCAGACCCACTCAAACACTATCACACCTACTCACAGACCCAGTCAGACACAAACACACACTCAGAGATTCACGCATCCTCTCACAGACCCAATCAGACTCATGCACCCTCTCACAGACCCACTCACACACCCACTCATAGTCCTACTCAGACACTCACAACTAACTCACAGACCCATTCAGACACTCACACATTCATTTACACACCCAATCAGACACTTATGACCTCAGTCAGAGTTCCACTCACAGACCTACTGAACACTAACACACCAACTCACAGATTCACTCTGACACTCACACATCCAGTGACAGTTGCACTCACACACTCATGCACCCATTCACAGACCCACTCAGATACTGATGACCCACTCAGAAACCTACTCAGACAGTCATGCACCCACGCACAGACCCACTCAGACACTGACACACCTGCTCACAGACCCACTCAGACACTTACACACCCACTCATAGACCCACTCAGACACTTAGGGGCATATTATCAAGAAACGGCGTTAAAATTATCGCCGCTTTAGCGGCAGAAAACTGCCGCTAAAGCGGCGATAAAGGGCTTGATAATATGCCCTTGAGAATTCCAATTGAAGCCCATGTTCTGGTGTCAACATGGGCTTCTATTGGAATTCTCAAGGGCATATTATCAAGCCCATTATCGCCGCTTGGCGGCAGTTTTCTGCCGCTAAAGCGGCGATAATTTTAACGCCGTTCTTGATAATATGCCCCTTACACTCCCAATCACAGACCCATTCAGACACTTATACACACACTCAGAGACCCACACTCCCACTCACAGACCCATAGTGTGACTCACAGACCCACTCAGACACTTACACTCCCAATCACAGACCCACTCAGACACTCATACACACACTCACAGACCCTCTCATACACTCATGGACACACTCACAGACCCACTCAGATACTCCATGCATCCACTCATAGACCAACTCAGAGACAGACGCACCCACTCACAGACCCACTCAAACACGAACACACCCACTCACAGACCCACTCAGACACTGATGCACCCACTCCCGGACCCACTCAAACACTATCACACCCACTCACAGACCCGGTCAGACACTAACACACCCACTCAGAGATTCACGCATCCTCTCACAGACCCACTAAGACTCATGCACCCTCTCACAGACCCACTCACACACCCACTCATAGGCCTACTCAGACACTCACAACTAACTCACAGACCCATTCAGACACTCACACATTCATTTACACACCCAATCAGACCTCAGTCAGAGTTCCTCTCACAGACCCACTGAAACACTAACACAGCAACTCACAGATTCACTCTGACACTCACACATCCAGTGACAGTCCCACTCACACACTCATGCACCCATTCACAGACCCACTCAGATACTGATGACCCACTCAGAAACCTACTCAGACAGTCATGCACCCACACCCAGACCCACTCAGACACTGACACACCCGCTCACAGACCCACTCAGACACTACAACACCCACTCATAGACCCATTCAGACACTTACACTCCCAATCACAGACCCACTCAGACACTTATACACACACTCAGAGACCCACACTCCCACTCACAGACCCATAGTGTGACTCACAGACCCACTCAGCCACTTACACTCCCAATCACAGACCCACTCAGACACTCATACACACACTCACAGACCCTCTCATACACTCATACACACACTCACAGACCCACACAGACACTTACACACCCATTCACGGACCTATACAGCCACTCACACACCTACTCTCTAAGGTTACAGGTTACACTTAGGAAATCAAATGTAAAAAACCTGCGCAGTTCACTAAAAAACAAAAGGTTACAGGGACATTATAGTTAGGAAATAACATTAAAAAACCTTAGAAATTCACTGAAAAAACAAATGTTAAAAGAATGGTATAGTAAGGCAATAGAATTATTAAAAAACTGAGAAGTTCACTACCTGAGCTGACTATAACTTACACCCCCACAATACTCTGCTTAGGACCTCACATATTATATCACTCATGACATGGTCAGTGACATCACTGTTGACATCTTAAATGACATCACTGATGACATCTCAAATGAAATCATCCACGGAACCACTCACACATCCACTCATACACCCACACAATCACTCACACACCCACTCACTGACCCATAGAGCCACTCACCCATACAGCCACTCACACACCCACTCACTTTCCATACACCTGCTCACACAGCCACTCATTCACCTAGTCACACACAGCCACTAACTTACCCATAGAGCTACTCACACCCACTTACTCACTTATACAACCACACACACCCAGTCACTCACCCACACAGCCTCTCTACAGAGCCACTCACCCCATATACAAGCACTCAGATACCCACTTACACACCCATACAAGTCCTCACACATGTACTTACTCTCCAATACAGCCACTCACACACCAGTTAAACAAACACCCACTCAAACAGCCACTAAGTCACTTATACAGCCACTTATACGCAGTCACTCACCCATACAGCCACACATATAGCCACTTAGTCACAAATACAGCCACTCACATATCTACTCACAGACCCATACAGCCACTCATTAATCCATACAGCCACTCACATACCCACTCACTCACCAATACAGAGAATGACACACCCACTCACTCATCCATAAAGTGCCACTCACACACCCACTCACTCACCCCTACAGCCACTCATACAGCCACTCACCCATACAGCCACTCACACACCCACTCACTCACCAATACAGCCACTCACACATCCATACAGTTACTCACACACCTACTTATTCACCCATACAACCACTCACACACCCACTCACACACCTATACAGGCACTCAGACATACACTCACACACAGATATACAGTCACACACCGACTCACATAATATATGTTAGAAATAGTATTACTCATTAGTAGTATGTTATGTTATGTTATGCGATTTATAAAGCATGGCTGTCCCAGCAAAGGGACACCCCAGCAAAGGGACGTCCCAGCGCTAAAAACCAGGGAGAGAGAAGAAAAGAGATGATAAGCTACTGAAATAACCATGTCTTTACTGCCTTTCTGAACACCAAGAGATTAGGAATGTTCCTGGTAGCGAGAGGCATCGAGTTTAATAAATAGGAGCTAACACCTTGAAAGAATGGCCCCTGGCTCTGGCTCTACAGAAACGAGGCACCCGCATCAGATGTAAATCCGCAGAGCGCAGGGCACGGGGGGAACATAATGGTGGCCCAGGTTTCTGAGAATCGCAGGGCCAGAGCCAGTCAAAACTTTATGAATAGCACATAGTGCTTTGAACCTGACTCTTTGCTCCACGGGAAGCCAGTGGAGTCGGCGCAGCACCCCTGAGACCGAGCTATATTTAGGCAGTGCAAATAAAATGCGAGCTGCCGCATTCATGGTGCATTGGAGCCTGTTAATCACGGATTTGTTAGCACCTAACAAAAGGCTGTTACAATAATCCAGCCTAGCCAGGATCGTGGCCTGCACAACCAGCTGGCACGTATGAGGGTCAAACAGACCCAAGATGGGTTTAAGTCCACACAAGATACCGAAGCAGGTCCCTGTCATCGACTTAGCATGCTCCTCAAACAAGAGTGCAGTATCCAGCCGTATGCTGAGATTTTTTACCACATCCTTTGGGTGTAGGGGGATTACCCAACACTGGCGGCCACCAGTTGTTGCCCCACCGGTGTGAGTCTCTGCCAAGCAAGGGGATCTCAGTTTTGGATGAATTTAACTGAAGGCAATTCGCCTCCATCCAGCCCGCTATGGCTACCAGATACACTGTACACACAGTATAGCAATTTAACTTTTGTTGTACCTTACTATAAATGTTTAACACTCATAAACTTTTAGAAAACACACACAATCACTGGATGATGTAATCAGTGATATTATCAGTGATATCACTGACCATGTCCTGAGTGACATATGTGAGGTAAAAAAATATATATATATATAATATGTATATGTATGTGTGTATATATATATATATGTGTATATGTATGTGTGTGTATATATATATGTATATGTGTGTGTGTATATATATATATATATATATATATATATATATATATATATATATATATATATATTCCTTTCCGCATGGTCCCATTTTCCTGGCCAAGGGCGCTTCTATGGTGGTGCGTGACGAGTACGGCAGGACCAAGCCGTTTCCAATATTCACAACACTGATCCCCCAAAGGGAGCTTCTCACCGCACTCACAACTCCGTGCTTCTCTATGCAGTTCCAATAAATTCCATCCACTTAATGCAGTTCAAGGGTGTTTATTCATAGCCTGCCAACACACCCCTACGCGTTTCAGTCTCCACCGAGACCTTGTTCACGGGGAAAAAAACGACAAAACAAAGCGGCATTCTGGCATATTTAAACCATATGACATCATTTCCTGTGTGTGACTGCATTGCATTTTGGTAATTGTAGTCATACTACTTTGGCGCTTCGAACATTGTCGTTAAAGATGTTTGAACTACATATTTTATATAAAAAAACAGTTAGTAATAATGAATTTCTTACAGTGCATCATTGTATTTGCATAAGATTCCTTTAGCTCATCATACAGTGACTCTAAACATAGCGCTCTGGTTATATTCCACATTATTCCTGCTATAACTATAATTATAACCAACT
Organism: Calotriton arnoldi; assembly: GCA_963921515.1. NCBI lineage: Eukaryota > Metazoa > Chordata > Amphibia > Caudata > Salamandridae > Calotriton > Calotriton arnoldi. The sequence continues at coordinate 1,408,586 of CAWUFW010002092.1, forward strand.
ATTCCTGTGCACACCATTTGCCTTATAGGTTTAAAAAATTGAAGAATTTTTCTCTTCCCTTGAGATTACCCAAAACTAATTGAACTCAACTCTTTATGGGGTTGTGCAGATCTTACACCAATTATTTCACTTCATGAATGGGAATCGAACCCCTGGTTTGAAAGCTTAACCTCAAGTGTACTAGTACGCTGCGCTATCTAATCAATACTGCCCTCCAGTGGGTAAAGTCTATATAGCCAGGTATCACTTATGGCTCAAATTTAATCAATTAACATTGCCATCGTCGTTGGCTGTATTCTACAACCCATTATTATCTCGGCATGATTGTTGTTGTAAAATGATACCTTCAAAGGGAAGAGTTCCCACCCATGGCGATCTTCCATTTATATAGAGAGCACAACCGTTAGCATAAATTACACTTAAAGAGCGTAATCCCCTGCCCTTCTCAATAGGTTAAGTCACTCCCCGACATGACACCAATGCATGCAATTCCATCAGTCCGAATCCAGCCCTCCAGTGGGCCTACACCTCTCAAGGACCATCTCATATATGTCCGTTTTCTTTCAGATTTCTAATCAATTTACACCTGGATCAATTCTACATCATCTAGCGTCTCTAAGACCGACCATTTCAATCCTGGTTATCAAAGGAGCCCCATTACCCTTACACAGTTTCATTCTGGGGCAAATAAAATTTCGTTACCATCTAACTGCCTATTAAAATACAATTCAGGGAAACTAAAATGAATGACAGTTATTGTGCATAATATAATGTCAGCTGATACATTCAGTCTATCAACCCAATCAGTAATATCTCATAATGTCCATCATAAATGAGAATGTAACTCCTCGTCTTGGTTGAGCCCTCTCGGGTTAGAGTTCGAAAATTCAATATGTGTCTAGATTCCTTTTGACGCAGTATTTTTTCTCTATCTCCACCACGTGCCTGTTGTTCCACTTGTTCCACAGCATAAAATGTCAGCAGTTTCCAATTCCCATCATGTTCTTTCTCCATATGGACCCTCAGGATTCAAGGGGACTTAATCCCCCAACTTAAAACGCGCCACGGGGCGCGTTTGCACAGTGGTGAAGGGAGGGGGCGGGGCTTCAGGTGACATGTGTGCAAACAGGCCCGTGTCGCGTTTTAAGATGGGGAATTAAATCCCCTTCAATCCTGAGGGTCCCTGGGGGCCAACTAGCCCAACAGGTACGTCCAGAAAGCGCCATAGAGCTGCATTGCAGAGAGGTGAAAAAGGGGCGTGGCCTCTGAACACCTCTCTGCAACGCAGCTCCCTGGCGTATACTGGAGGTACAGGGTGGGCTAGTTGGACCCCAGGGACCCTCATGATTCAAGGGGACTTAATCCCCCAACAGCCACGGGGCGCGTTTGCACAGATGTCACCTCAGGCCCCGCCCCCTCCTTTCACCATTGTGCAAATATTCCTCTAAAATCAGCCGAACTACGAATTCCTATTTACTCACCTGTTATCAGGAGAGACCTCAGTGCTGCATCTTTCAGCCCAGTACTGATCCTGAAAAGTAATTTTAACCGTACTTACCAGTAACTTGAATTTCCTTCCATAGGCTAACATTGACTGGTTTCACTTGGAAATTCTTCTAAGTGTGGAGTTTTGGAACTTTATAATATTCCTCTAAAATCAGCCGAAATACAAATTCCGATTTACTCACCTGTTATCAGGAGAGACCTCAGTGCTGCATCTTTCAGCCCAGTACTGATCCTGAAAAGTAATTTTAACCGTACTTACCAGTAACTTGAATTTCCTTCCATAGGATATCATTGTCTGCTTTTTGCTGAAAAAGTTTCTAAGTGTCGATTTTTGAAACATACAAATATTCCTCTAAAATCAGCCGAACTACGAATTCCGATTTACTCTCCTGTTATCAGGAGAGACCTCAGTGCTGCATCTTTCAGCCCAGTAGTGATCCTGGAAAGTAATTTAAACCGTACTTACCAGTAACTTGAATTTCCTTCCATAGGATATCATTGCCTGCTTTTTGCTGAAAAAGTTTCTAAGTGTCGATTTTTGAAACATACAAATATTCCTCTAAAATCAGCCGAACTACGAATTCCGATTTACTCACCTGTTATCAGGAGAGACCTCAGTGCTGCATCTTTCAGCCCAGTACTGATCCTGAAAAGTAATTTTAACCGTACTTACCAGTAACTTGAATTTCCTTCCATAGGATATCATTGACTGGTTTCACTTGGAAATTCTTCTGTGTGGAGTTTTGGAACTTTATAATATTCCTCTAAAATCAGCCGAAATACGAATTCCGATTTACTCACCTGTTATCAGGAGAGACCTCAGTGCTGCATCTTTCAGCCCAGTACTGATCCTGAAAAGTAATTTTAACCGTACTTACCAGTAACTTGAATTTCCTTCCATAGGATATCATTGCCTGCTTTTTGCTGAAAAAGTTTCAAAGTGTCGATTTTTGAAACATACAAATATTCCTCTAAAATCAGCCAAAATACGAATTCCGATTTACTCACCTGTTATCAGGAGAGACCTCAGTGCTGCATCTTTCAGCCCAGTACTGATCCTGAAAAGTAATTTTAACCGTACTTACCAGTAACTTGAATTTCCTTCCGTAGGATATCATTGACTGGTTTCACTTGGAAATTCTTCTAAGTGTGGAGTTTTGGAACTTTATAATATTCCTCTAAAATCAGCCGAAATACGAATTCCGATTTACTCACCTGTTATCAGGAGAGACCTCAGTGCTGCATCTTTCAGCCCAGTACTGATCCTGAAAAGTAATTTTAACCGTACTTACCAGTAACTTGAATTTCCTTCCATAGGATATCATTGTCTGCTTTTTGCTGAAAAAGTTTCTAAGTGTCGATTTTTGAAACATACAAATATTCCTCTAAAATCAGCCGAACTACGAATTCCGATTTACTCACCTGTTATCAGGAGAGACCTCAGTGCTGCATCTTTCAGCCCAGTAGTGATCCTGGAAAGTAATTTAAACCGTACTTACCAGTAACTTGAATTTCCTTCCATAGGATATCATTGCCTGCTTTTTGCTGAAAAAGTTTCTAAGTGTCGATTTTTGAAACATACAAATATTCCTCTAAAATCAGCCGAACTACAAATTCCGATTTACTCACCTGTTATCAGGAGAGACCTCAGTGCTGCATCTTTCAGCCCAGTACTGATCCTGAAAAGTAATTTTAACCGTACTTACCAGTAACTTGAATTTCCTTCCATAGGATATCATTGACTGGTTTCACTTGGAAATTCTTCTGTGTGGAGTTTTGGAACTTTATAATATTCCTCTAAAATCAGCCGAAATACGAATTCCGATTTACTCACCTGTTATCAGGAGAGACCTCAGTGCTGCATCTTTCAGCCCAGTACTGATCCTGAAAAGTAATTTTAACCGTACTTACCAGTAACTTGAATTTCCTTCCATAGGATATCATTGCCTGCTTTTTGCTGAAAAAGTTTCAAAGTGTCGATTTTTGAAACATACAAATATTCCTCTAAAATCAGCCAAAATACGAATTCCGATTTACTCACCTGTTATCAGGAGAGACCTCAGTGCTGCATCTTTCAGCCCAGTACTGATCCTGAAAAGTAATTTTAACCGTACTTACCAGTAACTTGAATTTCCTTCCGTAGGATATCATTGACTGGTTTCACTTGGAAATTCTTCTAAGTGTGGAGTTTTGGAACTTTATAATATTCCTCTAAAATCAGCCGAAATACGAATTCCGATTTACTCACCTGTTATCAGGAGAGACCTCAGTGCTGCATCTTTCAGCCCAGTAGTGATCCTGGAAAGTAATTTAAACCGTACTTACCAGTAACTTGAATTTCCTTCCATAGGATATCATTGCCTGCTTTTTGCTGAAAAAGTTTCTAAGTGTCGATTTTTGAAACATACAAATATTCCTCTAAAATCAGCCGAACTACGAATTCCGATTTACTCACCTGTTATCAGGAGAGACCTCAGTGCTGCATCTTTCAGCCCAGTACTGATCCTGAAAAGTAATTTTAACCGTACTTACCAGTAACTTGAATTTCCTTCCCTAGGATATCATTGCCTGCTTTTTGCTGAAAAAGTTTCAGTGTCGATTTTTGAAACATACAAATATTCCTCTAAAATCAGCCAAAATACGAATTCCGATTTACTCACCTGTTATCAGGAGAGACCTCAGTGCTGCATCTTTCAGCCCAGTACTGATCCTGAAAAGTAATTTTAACCGTACTTACCAGTAACTTGAATTTCCTTCCGTAGGATATCATTGACTGGTTTCACTTGGAAATTCTTCTAAGTGTGGAGTTTTGGAACTTTATAATATTCCTCTAAAATCAGCCGAAATACGAATTCCGATTTACTCACCTGTTATCAGGAGAGACCTCAGTGCTGCATCTTTCAGCCCAGTAGTGATCCTGGAAAGTAATTTAAACCGTACTTACCAGTAACTTGAATTTCCTTCCATAGGATATCATTGCCTGCTTTTTGCTGAAAAAGTTTCTAAGTGTCGATTTTTGAAACATACAAATATTCCTCTAAAATCAGCTGAACTACGAATTCCGATTTACTCACCTGTTATCAGGAGAGACCTCAGTGCTGCATCTTTCAGCCCAGTACTGATCCTGAAAAGTAATTTTAACCGTACTTACCAGTAACTTGAATTTCCTTCCATAGGATATCATTGACTGGTTTCACTTGGAAATTCTTGTGTGTGGAGTTTTGGAACTTTATAATATTCCTCTAAAATCAGCCGAAATACGAATTCCGATTTACTCACCTGTTATCAGGAGAGACCTCAGTGCTGCCTCTTTCAGCCCAGTACTGATCCTGAAAAGTAATTTTAACCGTACTTACCAGTAACTTGAATTTCCTTCCGTAGGATATCATTGACTGGTTTCACTTGGAAATTCTTCTAAGTGTGGAGTTTTGGAACTTTATAATATTCCTCTAAAATCAGCCGAAATACGAATTCCGATTTACTCACCTGTTATCAGGAGAGACCTCAGTGCTGCATCTTTCAGCCCAGTAGTGATCCTGGAAAGTAATTTAAACCGTACTTACCAGTAACTTGAATTTCCTTCCATAGGATATCATTGCCTGCTTTTTGCTGAAAAAGTTTCTAAGTGTCGATTTTTGAAACATACAAATATTCCTCTAAAATCAGCCAAAATACGAATTCCGATTTACTCACCTGTTATCAGGAGAGACCTCAGTGCTGCATCTTTCAGCCCAGTACTGATCCTGAAAAGTAATTTTAACCGTACTTACCAGTAACTTATATTTCCTTCCATAGGAATCCATTGTCTGGTTTTCAGCAGAAAAGTTTCAAAGTGTTGTTGATTTTCACAAACTACAAATATTCCTTAAAAATCGCCTGTATGACTTAAACGCATTCTTTCAACTGTTTACAGGAGATGCACCGGTGCTGGATACAGGATCCACCACTGAGTAAGAAAAAGTAACGATAACACTACTTACCTGCTAAGTGAATTTCCTCCCATATGATAACATTGGTGATTCTATGTGAAAAAGTTTCTAAGTGTCAACTTTTAAAATACAATAATATTCCTTAAAAATCACTACTGTAACCAAAACGCTTTTACTCAACTGTTTACAGGAGATGTCCCAGGACTGAATCTAGGATCCAGTCCTGTGGTTAGAAAAGTAATCCATAAAGTTATTGCATTTAACTAGAAATTCACATTGAGCTCAATGTTGCACTGTGTTTGAAATTGTGTTGCCCATTGCAACAACTGTAACTACTATACTTAAAAGTCTATTGCCTATTTGCAAAGTATTTAAACTAAAGTAATTCATTCTGAGAAAGTATATTTTGTAATGTAATGTATAATGTAATTACAATGTAATTTAAAAAATAAAATATGTAAAAATAAATAGTTTAAAAAAATGTAGTAAATCAGTATCAAAAAAATAAATATAACAATAAATAAATGTAAAAAATTGTCATTTACAAAACCTTTGAAATTCACTGAAAAAAACCATAGGTTTCAGACATGTTATAGTTAGGAATTAGCATTTAAAAAACCTTTGAAATTCACTGAAAAAACCATAGGTTTCAGACACGTTATAGTTAGAAATTAGCATTTAAAAAACCTTTGAAATTCACTTAAAAAACCATAGGTTTTAGGGACAGTTATAGTTAGTTGGACATTTCACTCGTACAAAACCATAGAAATTCCCCCGTTATAGTTAGTTCAGCTAACTATAACTCGCGCCCGCAATGCACTGCTGATGACGTCACATATTACATCACTCATGACATGGTCAGTGACATCACTGATGACATCACTGATGACATCTCAAATGACATCACTGATGACATCACTGATGACATCATCCACGTGATAATCTGATGCACCTCCTCACACCCTGATATAACCTTTGATACACCCACTCTAAATTACAGACTGCCATTCACAAAACCATAGACACTCCAACACCAATAACTACATACCCACTCACTGATTCTTAGGTCTACACACACATCCACTCACTCACCCGTACAGTCACTCATACTTACGGTCACTCAGTACAGGACTATCATATGCACTCATACTCCTATATAGACACTCAAACACCGCCACTCATCCATAGAGGTACTCACACACCTAGTCAGTCATGCAAATAATTAAACACACTGCCATTTACTCACCTATACAGTTATACACACACCAGCTCACTTACTCATACAAATACTAGCACATTCTTACGCTCTTATACAATCACTGATACAAGCACACACTCATCCATACAGTCACTCTCACAATCACACACTCTTGCTTATAGCTATTTATATACTCCAACACACATATATACTGCCTTTCACATATGTAGTTACTCACACATGTACCACTGGGACATACATTCACTCACAAACACACTCTTACACACACTTACCCACCCATACAGTCTATCACAGATGCACTCTTGAAACCATCCACCCAGTGAATCACCCACTCACACATCTATGCACAGAGTCGCACACACCCCACCCACACAAACACTCAGGCACCCATACAGATACTCAGACAACTAATCAATAACTCATATAGACACTCATGTAGCTATTCACAAACCCATGCAGCCACTTACACAGCAATAGACAGACGGATACAGACATTCACCCAGTTTAGTCACTAACCCATGCATTCAGTAAGATACGTTTAATCACTTACTTATAGAGTTAGTCACGCACCTACTAAATCATCCATACAGACACTTATACACCCACTCATTCTTCAATACGCCTTTCCCTATATATATTAAACATATTTAAACTTGAAAGAAACACACAGTCACTGGATGATGTCATCAGTGATGTCATTTGAGATGTCATCAGTGATGTCATCAGTGATGTCACTGACCATGTCATGAGTGATGTAATGTGACGTCATCAGCAGTGCATTGCGGGGGCGCGAGTTATAGTTAGCTGAACTAACTATAACGGGGGAATTTCTATGGTTTTGTACGAGTGAAATGTCCAACTAACTATAACTGTCCCTAAAACCTATGGTTTTTTAAGTGAATATATATTTATATAATTTATAATTAGGGTAGTGGTATAGGGTGGTAAAGGGATGTATTTTTAACATATAGGGATGATTTAGAGTATAGGGTGGAAAGGGTATTTATAGGGTTCTAGGGTGGTAAGGGTATTTTTAGGGTTTAGGGGTGGGTAGGGGTATAATATAGTAAGAGAAATGTTAGGGTTTAGTGGTGGGTAGGGATATAGGGTGGTAAGGGTGTCTTTAGGGTGTAGGGGTGGTTAGGTATGAGGTGGTAAAGGTAACAAAAAAGGGGGTTGGATTGGCTTCCCCAACAATGGAAAAAAATCATTATTTTAAAATAAATCCCCCAAAAAACTAATTTAAAATCATATATATGTACATGTGTGTATATATCCATTCTACTCCTGCTCCTCTCCACATAGACTCCGTTTGCAGGCACCAACACAGCTGATGCTGGTGTAAAATTACTTTATTTCTGTGTGAAACAGCAAAAACAAAGCTTTTCGGTGGTCACTGCCACCTTGCTCACATCATGTCATCGCCATCTTGGTTCACCATTTATACAACCGTGATTACATACGCATACACACTGAAAAAATACTTCTCATCATACTAAATACTTTACAGTGAAGTGCACTGTGCAAAAATTAAGTCATATTGATATAATTTGAACAAATCATTCAAAAATTCAAATTAGCAAAAATGCACAATTGTCGCTGATTCATACCATGATTTACTATTTCATTCGAAATACTTAAAAATATGTGAGGACCAATATCCCTAGCTGGGTATGAATACCTCGAGCTAGTGCCCTGAACCACGCATGTTAATACATAGTGCGAGCTGAGATAGACCTCATCATAGATCAAGAAATAACCGATGAAAGAAATTCATTTGTATACATGGGATTCCACCTTGTCCTCGTGTGGGCTGTGCAGTACTGTGATTTTTAGACCTTTGCCTTGGTTATGCCCAACGGAAAATTATTTTCCCAACTCCAACCCCAGTGGGTATTCGTTGATACACATATTAAAACCCATGAAGGACTACACCTTTTTCTGATTCACTGTGTGTCATTAAGACCAGTGTCTATGTCCTATCAAAAAGCAGCCTATTGTTTGACATGCAACCCTAGTGGGTAGAGATCTGGACTTGTTACATGATTCATTATCTGGCCTGGCTCAGTCCCTTGTTGCCTCATTGGGAAACTTCCCCAGTCCCTCCAACTTTTGGTTACATTCAACGACCCTTTATCTTAAAAAAGTGCTCAAAGTAAAAAACCAAAACATACTACATAAAACATTTTCTCTTTTGTCTGGCCTATTACACTCTACACTGGCTGATTCAAACTGAGAGGTAGTCATAATCTAATATTTACAGGTGTATATGCATCTCTTGATCCGAATTCAAACCATTCGGCACTTTACTGTTCAGCATGATTATATAACGAGATGCTAGTCTCCTTAGTCTCTCTTCCCTATTGCCGCCTCTCAAATTTCTAAGGACAGAATCTATCACATATTAGACCAGGTCTAACACCTTTCCCTCATGATTTTCATGAATGTGGCGTGCAACTGGATAACTCTTATCTTCCCTCGCTATGGCCCTTAAATGCTGCAAAATCCTGACATGTACCATATGTATAGTACTGCCTACATATAACTTAGCGATACAAAAGGGGATGATGGACGGAACGTTTGAGCCAATCAAACACTCTCCCCCAGTCAACTGATCTGGGTTTAATCCATCATCATTCTTTAGCTCACTCCACCACCCCAGTTCAGACATGGCCATATGCAAATCAGTCTGCCCCTGTGCCTCATGGGAACAGTCCAGCCCGAACCGCCAAGCCATGTCTTCCCTGGACCGGAAACAAGCATCCTAGGACCGGTTTCTGGCATTCCAGCCGTCATCAGCCAGGCTTGCTTGAATCCAGTGGCAAAGTGAGCAAGGGACCCACGTCTGGGCATACCCCGCCAACTTAGGGCGAACAAAGCGATACAAAAGGGGATGATGGACGGAACGCTTGAGCCAATCAAACACTCTCCCCCAGTCAACTGATCTGGGTTTAATTTGTATCGCTTTGTTCGCCCTAAGTTGGCGGGGGTATGCCCAGACGTGGGTCCCTTGCTCACTTTGCCACTGGATTCAAGCAAGCCTGGCTGATGACGGCTGGAATGCCAGAAACCGGTCCTAGGATGCTTGTTTCCGGTCCAGGGAAGACATGGCTTGGCAGTTCGGGCTGGACTGTTCCCATGAGGCACAGGGTCAGACTGATTTGCATATGGCCATGTCTGAACTGGGGTGGTGGAGTGAGCTAAAGAATGATGATGGATTAAACCCAGATCAGTTGACTGGGGGTGAGTGTTTGATTGGCTCAAACGTTCCGTCCATCATCCCCTTTTGTATCGCTTTGTTCGCCCTAAGTTGGCGGGGGTATGCCCAGACGTGGGTCCCTTGCTCACTTTGCCACTGGATTCAAGCAAGCCTGGCTGATGACGGCTGGAATGCCAGAAACCGGTCCTAGGATGCTTGTTTCCGGTCCAGGGAAGACATGGCTTGGCAGTTCGGGCTGGACTGTTCCCATGAGGCACAGGGTCAGACTGATTTGCATATGGCCATGTCTGAACTGGGGTGGTGGAGTGAGCTAAAGAATGATGATGGATTAAACCCAGATCAGTTGACTGGGGGTGAGTGTTTAATTGGCTCAAACGTTCCGTCCATCATCCCCTTTTGTATCGCTTTACATATAACTTAGGGCATGAGCATTCTAAGATGTATACAACAAACTCACTCCTGCAATTGAAAGAACTGCGTATTTTCAGCGGGGTGTAGTATAGGGCTGATATAACTTCGCTCATGTTCTGGCCAATTTTACAGGCCTTGCATCTGTGGCATTTTTGGAAACCTGGGTCAGGTGTAAGCCACGTCTCAGATTTTAACATCTCTGTGCTGCTGACACAGAGCTCACTCTGCATAGATTTAGTCCGTCTGAATGTGAGAAGTGGGTTTTTAGTCATGGTCCTACCAATGATTGGATCACTCCAGGTTCCAATGGGAGGAGATGATGTTCCTTACTCTCTGATGGTATGCATTATACCCTGTAATCATTCTCATCTGACCCTGGCCCTCTGGCTTCCCACCCCGTTCTTTGAATAGCAGTGCTTCCCTTGAATTTTGCCTTGGTTTTTTCTCTAGCTAAGTCCAGTATCCTTTGATCATAGCCTCTAGCGAGGAATCTTTCATTTAGTTCAGCCTGGATTTCTTTCAATGATGTTTCCTCACTGCAATTCCATTTCATGCTGAGATTCTCCGCATACAGGATACTGTGTTTTAGTTAGGTCTGGGCGGTCAATTCCGTTCCGCTCGCGGAATTTGCGGAATTTGGGTAATTTCGCGTTCCGCAGAGAACGCGGAATTGCCAAAAATTCCGCGATCCGCGGCTTTGCGGAATATTTTACTTGTTCGCGCTTTCAAAATGTGTGTTCGCGAGATATTTCTCCCCGAGCACGCAAACAGCGTTCGCGAACAGGAAAAAAGCATCGCGACCGGGCGGAACAAGCAATTCCGCGTGTTTGCGGAACTTTTGCGTGCTCACGGAGGTTTTTTACCGTTTCGCGGAGCTTTGCGTAGCGCGACTACGCAAATTCCGCCCACCCCTAGTTTTAATTTGGGTGGATGGAAGCTGTTAGCATGGAGAATTGAATTCCCTGCAGTTTGCTTTCTAAATGTTTTTGTGTGTATCTTGTTATCTTTAACAAAGCCCTTTAGGTCTAAAAACTCCACCTCGCTCTTACTGATATTGCAAGTGAAAGAGAGGTTTAAGTCATTACGGTTCAATTTGTCAGCAAAATTCTTAGCAGACTCTGCTGTGCCTCTCCATAAAACAAAGAGATTGTCAATAAAACAGGCCCAAAGGACCACGTTTTCTGACCATTCCATGACGTAGTCATCTGCGAGCACCTGCTCCTCCCACCAACCCTTATGCCAATTCGCATAGCTGGGACGAATCAGGTGCCCATAGCTGTCCCTCTTATTTGCTTATACAGTTGTTTTTCGAATTGGAAAAAAATGTTCTCCAAGCACCATTTCATTATTTGGAAAAGCATTTGTGTATGTTGGTAGAGATTGATCTGTCTTACGCCCAAGAAATGCTTGGCAGCTTTCAAGCCATCCTCATGTCTGATGCTTGTGTATAATGCCATGACATCTAGAGTCATAAATACATATGACTCATTCCAAGTTATGTCATATATTCTTCTTAAAAAGTCGCTGGTATCAAACAAGAATGAGGGTAAGTTTCTAACATGCTCATGCAAAAAATGATCAATGTATTTGGAAGTTGTCTCAAATAACCCCCCTATAGCTGATATTATAGGCGTGCCCGGGGGATTTGTAGCATTTTTGTGTACTTTGGGATAAGATACATGATTGGAACTATAGGATGATCTATTCTTAAAAATGTATACTCATCTTGCATCAGAAGTCCCAATCCTCTCCATCTAGATAAATCAGCATGAAATTTCTCCTTGATATCATTGATATTACTCTGAAATATTTAGCTATAGCATGCTTCATCATTAAGTGGGAATAAGCCTCTGTTTTGTACATTTCTAGGGGCCACAATACAATGTTGCCCCCTTTATCAAACTGGCGTACTACCACATCTTTTCTAGATATGATCTTTTCCATAACATTATGATAACACTATAAATGTCCAAATTGTCGACTCTAAGTTTATGTCTTTGGCTGGATTCGACTGACAATCTCTTTAAATCCGTGATCACCAACTATAAAAAAATGTCTAATGCATCTCTAGGCATGATTTGTAAAAATACAGGCTTGGGTTTAAACGGAGTTGCAGCCCTACCATATAAGTCCACTCCTAGAGTATCTCCAGATTGTGTGGTGGCACTTTCTGCCTCCCGTTCCAGTTGGTTTAACTGTTGCAAGAGCTCCAAGTCCCCCACTACCAAGTTTCCTGATGGGGCGCTTTCTTGATTGCTGCCAACCTGTCCTGCTGTACTTGTAGAAAAATACTTTTGGAGCTTCAATTTTCTCACAAATTTAAACAGGTCTATCCTAGATTGGGCATAATTAAAATTCATAGGTGTGCAATATGAAAGTCCCAATGAAAGTGTTTTCCTTTTCTTCATGCGTCAGTTCCATGTCTGTAAGATTGATTACTGTTTTGGAATTGTCGAGAACTACTTTTTCTGGCCTACCTGTTTCGTTCTTGCTGTTTGATTTTTTTCCCCTGCGTCTGTTTGTTCTTTTTCTTTTGTTCTTCCAAATTTCTATTTTCTTTGTGGACGGGGTCTTAGATTCAGTGTCCGATCTAATCTTAAAAAACGGAGTTCCTCTACTCTAATTTTATGATTAGGGTAGTGGTATTGGGTGGTAAAGGGATGTATTTTTAACATATAGGGGTGAGTTAGAGTATAGGGGGGTAAAGATATTTTTAGGGTTTTAGGGTGGGTAAGGGTGTAGGGTAAAAAGGGTATTTTTAGGGTTTAGGGGTCGGTAGGGGTATAATATAGTAAGAGAAATGTTAGGGTTTAGGGGTGGGTAGGGATATAGGGTGGTAAGGGTGTCTTTAGGGTTTAGGGGTGGTTAGGTATGATGTGGTAAAGGTAACAAAAAAGTGGGTTGGGTGGGTTTCCCCAATAATGGGAAAAAACCCATTATTTATAAATAAATGCAAAAATAAAATAAATTTAAAATCATATATATGTACGTGTGTATTATGTCCAAAAGCAAAGTAAAGCGCACATTCAGGGGAAATATACTGGGCAGTTAGAATTTATTCGAGTTACGCGTTTATGTGTATTTATATATATATATATATATATATATATATATATATATATATATATATATATATATATATATATATATATATATATATATATATATATATATATATATATATATATATACACACACACATATATATATTTTTTACCACCAAAAAATATATGCTGCACTCCAGGAGTTTAATATCCAAGTTAATTTATTGGCAACACCAACACATTTCGACTAAAGAGTCTTAGTCACAGTTAGGTCAGTCCCTCCTCCATTTCTAATTTTGTTTCTCATTAATTGAGTAAGATGCACTTTTGAAGCAATTGTGTGTTTTTAAAAAAAAATATGTTCTCTGGAAACTACATATCCCACAATGCTTCATTACAAGCCAAGAGGGTATTTTTGTATAAAATGAGAAATGGAGGAAGGACTCGCCTAGCCGTGATCAAGACTCTTTAGTCGAAACGTGTTGGTGGTGTCAATAAATTAACTTGGATATTAAACTCCTGGAGTGTGGCATATATTTTGTGGTGGTAAAATTGTGAGCGAGGGCATGGTTCGCCCCAAATACCTGCACCAACCATGAGCGCACTGTAATGGGAATCATTTGGATATTTAAATATATGTATATATATGTATATATATATATATATATACTGCTCCCAAGTTGCCCACGTGGCAGAAAGCACTCCAGAACCAGCAATGCCTCAAGAAGCCCCAGCAGAGGAAAATGCGGCCATACGCGTTTCGAGTTCATATCTCTTTTTCAATAGCCGTTCACCTGTGTCCTACGGCCGTGCCCCGCCTTACATATGCTGCTGCTGCCTCCTGATAGGCGAGTGTGTAACAGGCAGTCCCCACAGAATTGTGGTTAATGTAGTGCGGCACAAAATAAAACCCTGGATGGGTGCCGGAAGATCAGGATCCCTCATGCACGCCCTGGATGGGCTGACCCCTCTGTAAGCATCCTTTTACGGCTCAGGTTCCCTCGGAAAACTGGGGAGATCCCCAGCTGACTACCCGCTTACATTAGTGCGGTGGTGCTCTCCTCGCGGCTGGACCTGCCGCGTATAAATTACTGCTCCCAAGTTGCCCACGTGGCAGAAAGCACTCCAGAACCAGCAATGCCTCAAGAAGCCCCAGCAGAGGAAAATGCGGCCAGACGCGTTTCGAGTTCATATCTCTTTTTCAATAGCCGTTCACCTGTGTCCTACGGCCGTGCCCCGCCTTACATATGCTGCTGCTGCCTCCTGATAGGCGAGTGTGTAACAGGCAGTCCCCACAGAATTGTGGTTAATGTAGTGCGGCACAAAATAAAACCCTGGATGGGTGCTGGAAGATCAGGATCCCTCATGCACGCCCTGGATGGGCTGACCCCTCTGTAAGCATCCTTTACGGCTCAGGTTCCCTCGGAAAACTGGGGAGATCCCCAGCTGACGACCCGCTTACATTAGTGCGGTGGTGCTCTCCTCGTGGCTGGACCTGCCGCGTATAAATTACTGCTCCCAAGTTGCCCACGTGGCAGAAAGCACTCCAGAACCAGCAATGCCTCAAGAAGCCCCAGCAGAGGAAAATGCGGCCAGACGCGTTTCGAGTTCATATCTCTTTTTCAATAGCCGTTCACCTGTGTCCTACGGCCGTGCCCCCGCCTACATATGCTGCTGCTGCCTCCTGATAGGCGAGTGTGTAACAGGCAGTCCCCACAGAATTGTGGTTAATGTAGTGCGGCACAAAATAAAACCCTGGATGGGTGCCGGAAGATCAGGATCCCTCATGCACGCCCTGGATGGACTCTCCTTGAATATTTCAGTTGTTTTTTCAGATCATCTCTCTCCTCTTTCCCTACGCGTTTCGACCATCTATTCACACAAGTGTGTTCTTCTTAAGAAATTTTCATTGAGGCTCTTTTTTATTGCTGTATTCAGCAAATAATACTAACATTCACTAAGTATGGGAAAGCCAAATATTTTTGTATGTGATTTGATTAGATTGTATTGCGCGGTTTGTTTGAGCATTATGGGTAATTATTTTTCCTGTGTTTTTTTAAGATCTGAGCAATCTGTTATCTATCGCACCAATGCAGTCCATCTATACAGTCTTTGCTTCCTTTTGTATTTGAACAAGTGACTTTGACAAATGGCTGATTTTGCCCGTTAGCAATTTAATTGACTTTCAGATATTTGATGTAAATACTTTTCCAAGGGGGCTCCTTTGGTTAGTCAATTTACGGCGTGAACAGAGATGGGGGCTATTTTGACACAAAACAATATCTTTTGGCTCCTCACCATCTGGGGTAAAATGTATTATATTTACATGTTTTATAGTTTTTTATCACCTAGCACTTTTTACATTTTTATGCACTTTACACATTAGGTTTGCACATTGTGACGACTGTTTAGAGCCAATTTGCAAGAACAATGATAGTTGATGTGGCCATTTGAGGCCAATAAATCTTTGCACTAGCAGTATTTGCACAGACATTGCGATCAAGTATCAACTATTTATTTATATATATCAATATCTATATAATAATTTTTAATGTGGCGGTGTTTTTTCAAATCAATTGTTTTGAGTGTAATTAATGTTAATGTACAGATTAAGTTTGATGTTTTTGAGCATTTGTGCTATGATATTTTTTAACTTAGCCATATGAGATTATCCTGCGTATTTTTTCCATCAAACAGAAATGTGCTTTTACACAAGTGTCTATATATGATTGTACGATACATAACAAATTGTCTAATTTACACTTTTTGAATTGCACTATATAATCATGCCGCATGTTTCAAGACTTTGTTTAGCTCTATTATCAGTGCAGTCACAAGTTTGACCAGGTAATAGATGCATCACCAATAAAAACTCTCCATGTACGTAATGTGGTCATGTGACCAAGGGCTAAGTGGCCCGAAACGCGTCATGAAGGAGCTTTGCACGCAACTGTAATATTTTAATAAAAGAAAATCTGGCACCAGCTCAAGAAGTTGTCCGTACCTGTTTTTGTGCGTCTAGGGCACAAGGGAGCGTAATTTGATATATATATATATATATATGTATATATATATATATATATATATACCAACAAACAGTCCTCAGCAGGGGGCGCACAATCCAGCTGGTGCACACGGCGAAAACTGGACCGGCTTTTGCACTAATATTCTCATCAATTGAAAAAATACGTGGCACTCTCCTTGAATATTTCAGTTGTTTTTTCAGATCATCTCTCTCCTCTTTCCCTACGCGTTTCGACCATCGCGGTCTTGATCATGGCAGTAAACTGAAATATTCAAGGAGAGTGCCATGCATTTTTTCAATTGATGAGAATATATATATATATATATATATGCTCCCATGTTTATCCTGATTTGAGGACGCACTCCACTGCAGGGAATACAACAAAATTCTTTATTTTCGGGGAAACCGGCATGTTGCATCCTGATTATTCCTGCCCGACGCATTTTGGAACCCTCAGCTCCTTAATCATAGGCTGCTTGCAACTGCGCAGAAACATCCAAAGCGCACTTTTATTTTCATGCTAGAAAGTCCCGTTGCCCTCTGGTGGGCTACTCAGGTGAGATTAATTTTACAAATGATGCTGGTATCTGTAGTGTACTATGGTGTGATCCTTGCCCTTCAGTGGGTTCTGCGAGGCTGCAGTAATTTATTTCTGTGTTTTGAGCCCTCCAGTGGGCTTCAGGAAACAACTTGCTCAGTTTATTTAAAAAGCACTGCTGTGTCGCTTACCGAGTTGAAGAAAGTTCTTTAACCTTGCGACCCTGTATTTAATTTAATAGGTGGTGCAGTCCTCCACGGCCGGATTGCCGTGATTTATGCTCCCATGTTTATCCTGATATGAGGACACACTCCACTTCAGGCAATTCAACAGAATTCTTTATTTTCAGGGAAACCGGCATGTTACATCCTGATTATTCCTGCCTGACGCGTTTCGGAGCCCCCAGCTCCTTAATCATGGGCTGCTTGCAACTGCACAGAAACAACAAAGCACATTTTTGTTTTCCTGCTCGGAAGTCCCATTGCCCTCTGGTGGGCTACACAGGTGAGTTTAATTTTACAAAGGATGCTGGCATCTGTAGTGTTCTTAGTGCCATATTTATAGACCTAATATCAAATTCGTGAAAACGCACTAAGCATTTTAATCATCATCATGGGTTACTTATGCCAAATGAATGTTGCCATACGGATATATACATACATATATGAGGTCCTCACATAAGGAGGTACTTTACCGTCTATGATCGGAATCCTTAGGAAGTTTCCCCCACAGTAACATGTGATTTATGATTAAAGACCAATATTGGGGGACTCCTAGGAACTACACGACAGCTATTTGCACAAATGTCCATTGGTATTGACAATGGACACTCGACATGCATATTACCACAAATCTCGATGGGCATTGATCTCTAAATAGATTTTATAATGAGCATAACATGCACTTAGCACTTTACCTATTAGGATAGATATATGCTGCTCTTATAATACTACCATGGGGGAGTCCTAATAACATCTAAAAAGCCTCTAAATATGGTGTACATAAGACTGAAATGAATTTTCTAATCTTTTCCCATATGAATGGCTTATACAAGCCTTTTTCATCATCCTTGACATTTATTGTAAACATAATCTTCATTGTACTCCTTCTGACATGTTGATTTTCATGGTCAAACCTCCCACATCCACACACCTATTTTTACCATAGTTAATTCTACCATGATATGTATTGTTTTTTGTCCTTGTAATTCACTCTCGCAATGATTGAAACAGTAAAATAGTAACTTCTTGCATTATGTATATGGAACTACTATGAGATTTTAGTACTTTTCTATTATAATGTAAGTTATGGTATCATGTCTGCCTGTAATTCTGCCTAAATGCAAAAAATCTATTTAAGCAGTATGTTAACAAAGTGTACTTTAGAAAATGAAATGCATTGCTTGATAGAGAACAACAAAAAACAAGTGAGGTTCGGTCTGGTTGTAATGGTTGACACTGTAAAAGGACTATGGTCCTAAAATCTATTTAAGGACTAGCCAAACGGGTGGACTCTATGGTCCTGTGGAAGGCAAACACCGAAACGCGTAGACTGTCCACTGTATGCACTCGTGATATGAAATAAAATCATTAAGATAAGCCTGTGTAGTGCCGCTTTTGCTTCTCGCCAAACTTCGCCGAACTAACTTTCACCGTGGACAAGGTATCGAGCTTTTCGACATATATATATATATTACCTTCTGGCGGTTGCCAGTGTGTAGTTATAGTTAGGACCTATTTTTCATAGGAAAAGAGCTGTTTGACTTGACTATATCTTTGGCGCTGGTTGACAAATCTTCATGAAATTTTCCCAAAAAGTGTGCCGTGATTCTAGGGGTGCATGTAAAGTTTCGGGGCGATCCGTCAAGCGGGACCCAAGAAAAGGGGGGTCAAAAAAAGTGTGTTTCCTATGTTAATTGCCATAGGGATTATAGGCACGACTACAGCCCGAACTGCTTAATGGAACAACACCAAATTTGGCACAAAGGTAGATCTTGGTCCAGAAAGCGACCTTTTTGTGATTTGGTGTAAATCCGTTCAGTAGTTTCCAAGTTATTAAAAGAAAACTACATTTGTATATACAGGGACGCGGATCCTCCGAGGATCCTACAGTCCCCGTGCTGAAATCTGATTGCTGCCAACACTTCAACCAGGAACTTCTGGCAGCCATCTTGGGGCTCGTAAAAAAACTTTTTTTTTTAAAAAGAGGGCAGAACAGGAATAACCTAACCCCCTAGCTCTGGTCCTGGGGTTCCCCTGGGACCCCGCTAGGGCAAAAGCATTTTTTTGTTGTTTTAATATTTGCCTCAAAATCGCGACGGAGTCATGAATCCACAGCAACAAAAATTGTTTTTTTAAACAAGCGCAGTCTAGACAAAGGCCCCAGGATGAGCACACCAGAGGCTCATTAAGTGAACAGAGCA
Organism: Calotriton arnoldi; assembly: GCA_963921515.1. Taxonomy (NCBI): domain Eukaryota; kingdom Metazoa; phylum Chordata; class Amphibia; order Caudata; family Salamandridae; genus Calotriton; species Calotriton arnoldi. Next base: position 1,427,900 of record CAWUFW010002092.1, read on the forward strand.
GGAACCGGTGACTGTGGTGCTTTTAATATTGAAATCTCACATGCCTTTGAAAAAGGAGAAATGTTCTCTGAAACGCGTCAGGCAAGAGACAAGCAGTGAACTGGAAAAAAGCCTCGGACTAAAATGCTTGCTTTACTTTAAATAAATGTTGGAGTTCCAACTTATCTGCATGGAGTGCGGGCTCATTTGCAGGGCAAACTTTGGATGATATATATATATATATATATATATGTATATTCACTGAAAAAAAGGTTACAGTAATGTTATAGTTAGATTTGATAAAAAGATCTGTTTTTGTTTAAAAAAAACTTGTTTGTTGAATATGTCAGTGACCACATTAATGTTTTGAAGTAAATAAAACACAGAAATTCACCAGTTATAGTTAGCAAAGCTAATTATAACTTGTGCCCCTGTCATGCACTGCTTATGACCTCACATATTACATCACTCATGACATGTTCTATAACATGCGTACTCACAAACTTTCTGTCAGGGGCCAAAATTACAGTGTGGTTTGTGGCTGAGGGCCGCACCGGTAGGGGTGGGGTCAGTGGGGGCGGGGTCAGTGGGGGGGGGCTAGAGTAAAAAAAATCAAACCTGTTTCAAAACATTAGACAATGCGACAATGCTGTATTTCAAAAGCAGATGTAACTACAAGGAGCACATTTTGATAATACATTTTTATTAGCAGACAATAGCAATCTTAAGAGGCATTGCATAGATTCATACACTCTTTGACCCCAATTCCATCACAGTCTCTCTCTCTCTCAGTCAGTCAGTCTCTCTCTTTCAGTCAGTCTCTCTCTCTCTCTCTGTCAGTCAGTCTCTCTCTCTGTGTCAGTCAGTCTCTCTCTCTCTCTCTCTCTCTCTCTGTCAGTCAGTCTCTCTCAGTCAGTCTCTCTGTCAGTCAGTCAGTCTCTCTCTCAGTCTCAGTCAGTCAGTCTCTCTCTCTCAGTCATTCAGTCGGTCAGTCTCTCTCAGTCAGTCTCTCTCTGTCAGTCTCTCTCTCTGTCAGTCAGTCAGTCTCTCTCTCTCTCTCAGTCAGTCAGGCTCTCTCTCTCTCTGTCAGTCAGTCTCTCTCTCTCTGTCAGTCAGTCAGTCAGTCTCTCTCTCAGTCAGTCAGTCTCTCTCAGTCAGCCAGTCTCTCTCAGTCAGTCAGTCAGTCTCTCTCTCAGTCAGTCAGTCTCTCTCTCAGTCAGTCAGTCTCTCTCTCTCTCTCTCTCTGAGTCAGTCTCTCTCAGTCAGTCTCTCTCTCAGTCAGTCTCTCTCTGTCGGTCAGTCTCTCTCTCTCTGTCAGTCTCTCTCTCAGTCAGTCTCTCTCTCTCTCTCTCTCTGTCAGTCTCTCTCTCTCTGTCAGTCTCTCTCTCTCTCAGTCAGTCAGTCTCTCTCTCTGTCAGTCATCTCTCTCTTAGTCAGTCTCAGTCAGTCAGTCTCTCTCTCTCTCAGTCAGTCAGTCAGTCTCTCTCTCTCAGTCAGTCTCTCTCTCTGTCAGTCAGTCTCTCTCTCTGTCAGTCAGTCTCTCTCAGTCAGTCAGTCTCTCTCTCTGTCAGTCAGTCTCTCTCTCTTAGTCAGTCAGTCTCTCTCTGTCAGTCAGTCTCTCTCAGTTAGTCTCTCTCTCAGTCAGTCTCTCTCTCTGGCAGTCAGTCAGTCTTTCTCTCTGTCAGTCTCTCTCTCAGTCAGTCAGTCTCTCTCTCTGTCAGTCTCTCTCTCTCTCTGTCAGTCAGTCTCTCTCTCTCAGTCAGTCACTTTCTCTCACTCAGTCAGTCTCTCTCTCTCCTGGTGCATTCTGGGTTTGGGGATTAAGTCCCCTTGAATCCTAAGGGTCCTTAGGGGCCAACTAGCCCACCACGTACCTCCAGTAAGCCCCACACAGTGGGATTGCTGAGAGGTGGTCTGAGGCTACGCCAATTTTTACACCACTCTGCAAACGCGCCTCTTGGTGCACTGCTGGTGGGGCGATGAGGTCCTCTTGTGTCCTGAGGACCTCAGGACTAAAGTGGACTTCATCAACCAAGCAACAGTGCGCCAAGAGGCACGTTTGCAGAGTGGTGTAAAAAGGGGGCATGGCCTCGAACCACTCTCAGTAATCCAGCTGTGTCGGGCTTACTAGAGATAACAGGCGGGCTAGTTGGCCCCCAGGGACCTTCCGGAGGCAGGGGGACTTCATCCCCCAACTAAGAGCGCACCAGGAGGCACATTTGCAGAGTGGTGGAGAAAGGGGGCGTGGCCTATGTCCACCTCTCAGCAATCCCACTGTGTGGGGCTTACTGGAGGTAACAGGTAGGCTTGTTGGCCCCTAAGGACCCCCAGCAGCGAAGGGGACTTCAATCCCCCTCCAAGAGTGCGCCAGGGAGCGTGTTTGCAGAGTGGTGGGCAAAGGGGGCGTGGCCTGCTATGAGAATTTAGCAATCCTGCTGTGTGGGACTTACTGGAGGTAAGCAATCCTGCTGTGTGGGACTTACTGGAGGTAATAGGAGGGGTAGTTGGTCCCCAAGGATGTCCTTGGGGACCAACTACCCCTCCTGTTACCTCCAGTAAGTCCCACACAGTGGGATTGCTAAGAGGTCTTCGGAGGCCACGCCCCCCTTTCTCCACCACTCTGCAAACACGCCTCCTGGCAAACTACTGGTTGGGGGATGAAGTCCACTTTGCTCCTTAGGGACTTTGGGGGTCAAGAAGCCCTCCTAGTACCTCCTGTAAGTCCTACGCAGCGGAATTCCTGAGTGCTGGTCAGAGGCCCAGCCCCCTTTCTCCACCACTCTGCAAATGCTACTACTAGTTAAAAAAGCATTTTCAATGTAATAGGTCTCGCATTTGCGAGAGTTAGAGCTATTGGCGTTGTAAATGTAAAAGTTTTTTACTAATGTTTTTTTAGAGTGGAGTGGATGTATGTTGTGTGTAGTGAAATTATGTGGTATGTTGTGCAGTTAAATTATGTGGATAGAAAGTATGTGGTATTTAATGTATAGGAATTATGTAGAGTGGGATTATGTGTTATGGAGAGTAATTATGTGGTATGTTAGTCTGTGTTGTGGAGTAGTAACCTTAGGTTTAGTCTTCCTCATTTCCATAGAAGCTAAACTATAAACTCAATGAGACGAAAAAAAGAAGGAACCACTGAGGAGTACTTCTGGACCTAGTCAGAGGTATGAGCAGGGCCACTGGAATTATGCGACAGTTTGGCTGCACCACCTTTCGCACAATTATACATTTTGCACATTTGCCACATAATACATCATCTGCTGCATAAATCCGCAGATTTGAACAAAAAAAACGTGTTTCTAGCTCAAACTGTTCAAACGTTACCAAAAATGCAGCGACAAGTGTTATAGTGTGGTGGAAGGCCCTTTGCAAACCTAGAATGGTCACCTGTTACTTATTGCTAAATGTGGGTGTTAAATTGGCAATAATGGTGTGCAAACCACTCTTGCGCAAGTTATAGTTAGCGCAGGTAACTATAACGGCCGAATTTCTTTGGTTTTGTACGAGTAAAATGTCAGCCTAACTAAAACATCCCTGAAACCTGTGTTTTTTTCAGTGTATATGTATGTATATCCCCAAAAAACTGCCTTGTTTCCCTTTCACTCCTTCGTTGGAAAAAGCAGGCACGGACCACAAGATGAGTGCTTCAAATTATTTAATCAGCATCGGCCATAACGCGTTTCGGTCCAGCCGGACCTTGATCACATGACAACGCTTATGCTTTTTTCCACCCTTTTAAAGTGACTTGTGCCTCCGGCCATTGGACAATTCGAATAGACATAAAAAACATACTATATAGGATACATTTCATTCAATAATACACCAAGTAAAAGCAGGAAAAACCTCCACAGTTTAAAATTACTTATTCAGGTTGCAAAATACTTTGTTAAATACAAATATAACTTTATCATAAAAGTTTATAAATTATTTATGTACATGAAATATATAAATAGTATCAAATATAAAATACCATAAAAACAGATTCATTTCATGACTTCAATTTTAAATAAATTCATAGATAAATATTCATTTAAAATTTGTAGTAAAAAAGGGGCCTGACATAATTCAAAACTGTTTCTTTTTCCATAAAATACAAGCTTAAATGCTGAGTTTCCTTGGTGCAGCAATGTTCTGAATCCCTTAGGATGTATTTTTATCTTGTCTTGGGCTCCCCAGATTTTGTCTATTCCCAGTCTCTGGCCTAATTTTTTAAAGTGCAAGTGCTACATAATATATTAAAATCCCCTTCACCAAAATCAATACTTTAAAACCATGATTGTTACACTGTTCCACTATTCTCTTTTAGGTGTTGAATATAAAAAACCACTATACCTGTGGTTAAGGTCGGTCAGGCGGCCTACTGTTTTCCTTGTTTAAATACAAATTACAATACAATTTAATTTTCTCCTCAAGTTAACTTAAAATGAGCTGTGATGCGGTTAAACTGTAAGTTTTGATTTCACAGTTAGTTGTAAAAACCTGGCAAAATATAAATCGTGTTAGTTTAAAGGCATGTATGGAGGTCTTCGGTCGTGTTGAGACCTCCCGGGGCTTTGCTATTAAGATTCAGTATATACCTTGTTTCTAACTTTCTAAGTTGTCCTTCTCTATCTCCACCTCTTCTATTCATGGGGATGGAGTCAATCAAATAATAAGAGAGGTCCTTTAGGTTGCTTTGATGCACGTCCCTAAAATGCCTTGCAACTGGATACGTTTGATCATTGTTATTAATTGCTCTAATATGTTGCAAAATTCGTTTGTGCGCGGGAAGTTTGGTACTACCCACATATTTAAGATTGCAAGAGCACTCTAAAATGTAAATGGCATATTCGGTTTTGCAATTCAGTGGTTTATTGATGTTAAAAACTTTATCACTGAACGCCAGCTTATATGTTTTCATATTAGTGCCATATTGGCATGCCTTGCAGTTTTTGCATTTCGTAAATCCATTTTGCTGCCACCATTTTCTCTGTTCTTGTATTTCTGGACTGCTGCTAACTAGGCTATTATGCATTGAAGGTGCTCTCCTATAAGTCACACCTAAATATGGTGGTAGTGTGTCACCTATTACTGGGTCACTCTTCACGATTTGCCAGTTGCGTTGCATGATGTTTTTAATTTGTCTGTGTTGAGCATTGTAAGCAAGTATTAACCTAACTTCGGGTTCTTGTGACTGAGTAATGTTTTCACCGCTCTTTTAGTTTGTAATAACAGAGATCTATCTTTCATGTTGGATTTAGTTATGGCTGCTTCTATTGTCTTTTTAGAGTACCCCGTGCTAAGAATCTTTTTTACTCTTTTGTTGAGCAGCAATTAAATCAACAGGGCTACTACACACTCTTTTTAATCTTATCATTTCCCCAGAGGGGATACTTTCAATTAGGTGTCTGGGATGAAAGCTGCTGGCGTGCAATACCGCATTTCCAGCCGTCTCCTTTCTGTGAATTTTAGTTTCGATGTTATTATTCTCTATATACAGTTCCACATCTAGGAAGCAAATGTTACTTTCACTAATGGTAGAAGTGAATTTTAGATTGACACTATTTTTGTTAATGGCTGTTACAAAGTCATTGGCTTCCTCCACCGTTCCTTCCCATACAATGAACAAATCATCAATGAAACGGTAAAGTGCCTTCACATTCTTCCCATATAACCTTTATGCGATATTCCTCCAGGACCAGCTCCTCCCACCAGCCCATGAACAAACAGGCGTAGCTGGGAGAAAAGCTGGCCCCCATTGCCACTCCCCGCATTTGCTGATAATACGTTTTATCAAATAAAAAAACATTATTATAGAGACAGAAACTGATCAAATTTATCAGCATCATGCTATGTGGGGACAAGATAGTATCATTAGTTCTTAAATAGAATTCAAGGGCACGAAGCCCATCTTTGTGGTTAATGCATGTATATAACGACACGACATCTAAAGTCATTAGTAAATAATTCTTCTTGTATGTATATATGTATATATATATAATATGTATGTATATATATATATGTATGTATATACTACCTTTAAATATTCCCCAGGTGTTAAGACTGGATCCAGATGTTTTTGAGCACTACCCCTGCACACCGGTAGGTAGCATCATTCGGCTCCGCGCCAGAAATGACATGCATTGTGCTTATATAGGTGACACCCTGGCATGATGGCATCATCATTTTTGCAACTTTTCGCCCCAGGAGCATAGAGACACCATTGAGCCTTACAAAAGGTGTGAACTTCTAAGACCGTTAGAAGGGTGCCCTTACACTGTAATCAGTTTGCAGAGCATGGAGGATGGGAGGATCAGTAAGGAATCTGCAGCTAGATAGAGTCTCTACCAGATAAGGCACTACTGAAGGTAGGTAACTTGCTCATCTGATAGAGACTTCTAGCCACAGACTCCTTACGTTGGAAGAGATACCCAAGCAATGCCTTCCCAGAGGTGGGTCTGCAAAGCCAATTCAAACCAGAACGTTTTGCAGGACCAAATGTGCAAAGTGCCCCTAACAACTGACCAGACTGTCCAGGCAATAGTGCTTGGTAAACGTGTGCAAAGATGCCCACCTTGCTACCTGACAGATGTCCAGGACAGGTACTCCGCGGGCTAACATAGTGGTTGCAGTTTTGGCTCTGGTGGAATGCACATAAGCCCTCAGGGGGTTGCTTCTTGGCCAATACGCACCAGATCTTGCTGCAGAGTACTATCCATCTTGAGATGGTCCGTATTTTTGCACAGCCTTTCCTTTCTTGGTCCTACGTACCCCATGAAGTGTTAACCATCCACCCGGAACTCTTGTGCAATCAAGGTAGAGAGACAATGGTCTTTTTGGGTCCACACAGTGGAGTATTTCCTCCTCTTTGGAAGGGTGAGGCGGAAAAATGCAAATAGGCAGGGTAATGCTCTGGCCTACATGAAAAGGAGTCACAATCTTCGGAAGGAAGGAAGCACATGTCGGAAGTACCAGCTTGTTTGGATAGAAGGTGGCGTAGGAACGGTGTGCAGAGAGTGCCTGGAATTCGCGGACCCTTCGGGCTGATGTAATGGCCACTAGAAAAGCAGTCTTGATGGTCAATAACTGAAGAAGGCAATTGTGCAGAGGCTCAAAGGGAGCGCACGTTAAAAAAGTCAGGACAAAGTTTAAGTCCCACTGGGGCATCATGAATGGCCTGGGAGTAAACATATGTTGCAAAGATTTGAGGAACCTAGACACAACAGGAGACTTGAACAAAGAAGGTTGGTCCGGCAACCACAAAAATGCTGAAATATCTGATAAATAACCTTTAACTATGGATGGGTGATAAATCCCGCTCCACCGGCGGAGTTTGCAGAGTTTTGGCCACTTTGCTTTACACCTGTAATGCGGAATTATGGCCAAACTCCGCCAACTACCATGCGGCACAGTTTTTTCTCACATACAGCTCAATTTTCTCAACACTGGCGGCCGCGACCATTCATGGTGAGAAAGCTGCTGCTCAAATACAAAATCTACTTGAGGAGAAGTAAAGAAGCAGCACCCACTGGTGCACCGTGTGGTGCTGTTGATGCTAATTGTGCAGTGCGGAACAAGCTCCTGGCACTAAAAATCAACACAACATGTCAATTTCCGCTCGTTCGCAGAACTCTGTAGAATCTCGTGGAGTTTTCTTGTAACTCCAAGGAATTCCATGGAGTAAAACTCTGTGAGTTGTGTCCACTCCTACCTGAGGGGACAACCTTGAGGGATCAACACATATAACCTCTTGCTGAATTCAGAATTTTGTTTAATTTGTCGGAAATGTATAGCTTTCCAGGGTCCCCCATGGGTTTCGCACTGTTTTCCACCACATACTTGAAGTAGGTTTAGAGCATAAAAAATTTGAAAAATAGGCTACCTCTTTGAAGAGGTAAGTGTGGTAAAAAATTCGATTTTTGATTCAACTCTGTATGCTCCTAAAAACAGGGAAGAGGATGACGTTAGCACAGCAAACCTTTTTATTGATGCCATTGTTAGGGAAAAAACAGACACTTTTATCTGGCACTCTATTTTCCTATTTTTCCGAAAAATCTCAAAATGTAGCTATATTTTGCCTATTTTCTTGGTCCCCTTCAGGGGAATCCACAAACCCAGGGTACCTTTTGAATCCCTAGGATGCTGGAAAAAAGGATGTAATTTTTGCGTGGATACCTTATCTGGACAAAAAGTTATGGAGTCCTAAGCACAAACTAACCCGAATACCCAAAAAAGGGCTCAGCCTTGGGGGCTAGCGGAAAGGCCCAGCAATTAAGGGGTTAATGAAGCCCTTACCAATGTCCTACTCAGATCTTGATCCAAGCCCTGCATAGGCCTCGTGTGCGTAGAACAATTGCCCGCAGCCTTCGCCCCGCTCCTGGTGAATCGAGTTTCCTTACCCAGCACCCACCCCAGAGAGCTTGGTGGTCCAAACCTCCATTTATAGGATAAATCCTGGCTCATTCCCTATTACTCTACCAGATAGGGAATACAAGAGGCTGGATACCTTTGGGAAGAGGATGTTCTCTTCCGCCAGCTTTGCATTACAGTCGGTGAACACTGCATGCTTTTTGTGCCAATATTCCCATACGATCTGGGATTCAGTTGCGCAAGTGCTGCCTATGGTTTTGGAGGAGGCCCGAGCCATACTCTCCCAAGCTGTTACTGATGGGAGAGATGCAGCAAAGTTGATCATATGATGTGGACTGTACACGACTGACTCACTGGGTAGAGCAATTTCATCATCAGTCGCCCTTTGGTGCCACACTTGGCTGAGAACCACAGGCTTTTCAGGGGATGTAAAAGCCTCACTTATGGATATGCCCTTTGATGGCTCTTGTCTTTTTGGAGAGAAGGCAGCCTCTGCACTGGAGCGCTTTAAGGATAGCAGAGCTATGGCCTGGTCCTTTGTCTTCTCCAAGGCCCCTCGTCAAACCCAGTCCACCTTCCTCCCCTTTTGTGCCAAACAAGGGTTCTCCAACCATGTCCATACCCTTCCAGGCATCATGGCCAACAGGCTTCCCAGGCTTTTCCTACACGAGGACGCTGGCCCCATAGGCCACGTGGGACAGGTAGCCAGAAATATTGGGCCAGTCCATACCCCCCACCCCATCCCCTGGCAGCCCCAGCCTTCAAACCCCTTTAGTTTGCCCTCCAATCATCATGGGCATCCAGTGGGAGGTAGGATATACAATCACCTGCACCACTGGAGGTCAGTAACATCAGGCTGTTGGGTTTTACAGATTGTCCAAAGGCAGTACTATTTCCCTTTTGTGATCACCCCTCTACAGATGCTACCTACTTATGACTGGCTAATGGAGGACCACCTCTCCTTGCTCTGTCAGGAAGTGCTGGCTCTCTTGGCCAAGAGAGCTATCGAGAGGGTTCCAGCATCAGAAATAGATTGTGGTTGCTCTTCCAACAACTTTCTGGTGCACAAAAGAATGGAAACCTTTGTCTGTCCTAGACCTGCGCCTTCTCAATCTCTTCCTGAAAAAGGAGAAATTCAAAATGCTCACGCTCGCCCAAGTCCTGTCTGACCTGGACCCAGGAGACTGAACAGTAGTGTTGGACTTGTTGGACATATATTCCCACATCCATCTCCTGCCTGCCCACAGAGGTTACCTGTGGTTCACGGTGGGCCAAGAGCACTTTCAGTTTGCTGTGCTCCCTTTTGACCTTACCAGCACCTCTTGGTTGTTCACCAAAGTGATGGCAGTAGTTGCAGCTCATCTGTGGAGGGCAGGGGTTCCAGTTTTTCTCTACCTCGACAGTTAGCTGTGGATGGCGGGATCACCACAGGCAGTCATCTCCCACCTCTAGACTACAGCAAACCTCCTGCACTAGCTGTGGTTCACTATAAACATGCCGAAGTCCCACCTGACTCCCTCTCAGACGCCTTTCATCTGAGCTGTTCTGGACACAGTGCAGTTTTGGTCCTATCCTCCAGAGCGGCTAGTCCAAGATGTACAGGCTATGATACTGATGTTTCTTCCTCTATTCTGAATTTCGGTGAGAATAACCCTGAGGTTGTTTGTTCTCATGGCCTCCTACATCCTGCTTGAAACACTTGCACATTGGCATATGCAGGCTCTGCAGATAGACCTGAAGTCTCAGTGGGAACAGCATCAGGGGAATCTCTCCAACATGGTCTAGATTTCAAGGGGGAACTGCGAAAGATCTACAGTGGTGGCTGAAGAACCGCATTTGGGTCAGTGGCAGACCACTCTCCCTTCCCCAACCTGAGCTAACTGTAGTGACAGATGTGTCACTTCTTGGATGGGGCAGCCATCTATGAGAGGTGGAGATCAGAGGGCTCTGGTCTTCAGTTGAGTCCGGGCTTTACATCAACCTGTTGGAGCTTTGGGCGATCCGTTAATATTAAAAGCCTTTCTGACTTTGATCAAGGGAAGGTTGGTGCAGGCGTTCACAGACAATACCACTGCCTTGTGGTACTGCAAGAAACAGGGCGGGTAGGGTTGTAGACCCTTTGTAAAGAGGCTCTGCATCTCTGGACTTAGCTGGAACGCCAGGGAATTTCCTTGGTGGTTTAAGCATGTGGCTGGCTTTCTGAACTCCAGGGCAGACAAACCCAGCCGATGATGCTTAATGGATCATGAATGGCGTCTCCATCTGGAGGTGGTGCAAGATATCTTTCAGGAGTGGGGAGAGCCTTGGTTAGATCTGTTCACCACCGCCGAGAATACGCAATGTCCGCAATTGTGCGCTAAAGTTTCCAAGGTGGCTATCGAGGTGATTTTTGTCTTGAGTGGAGCTTCGACCTCTTGTACATCTTCCCGCCAATTTCTCTACCCAGAGTTCTCAAAAAGATCAGGAATGACTTGGCTTAAGTTATTCTTGTGGCTACGAATGAAACATGGAGAGTGTGGTATCTCAAGCTGTTGAGCATGAGCATCAGTCCCCCAATCAGACGGCCTCTTCGAGAGAATATTTTGTTGTAGCAACAGGCGAGGGTCCTGTCCCTGAACCTGCGCAACCTTCACCTTCATGGGTGGAGAATGAGTGGTGCAAGTTGAGAGCTTTCGACCTTCCTCCTACAGTCTGTGATGTTATTCTGACAGCCAGGCGTCCCTCCACCAAGTCACTAGATGCATGCCGCTGGGATAAATTTGTAGCATAGGGTGCATCTAGGAACATCAATCCTCTTTTTGCACCCCTTTCTCAGGGTCTTTTGTTTGTTCTATCCTGGGCCCAGCAAGGCTCTGCTCTGGTAATGGAAAGTTCTGGAATCGGTAGAGAGCCACAAATTTTCCAGCATCCTCCCTTCTCACGTCTCCTGATAAGAACGGTACCCCACTTGTGTGGGCCACGTAACCAAGGCACAAAAGGCCCTACAGCACTATGTTTGTAGATAAGCTATAGGGTTAGCTGTGGTATTTGGGGCTGTGATGTGGCGCCACGCAAGCCAACCTACAAAACACAGACATTTTTGAAAACTAGACAACTGGGGGATTCCAGGTTGGTGTGCCTTGCATGGATTCCACACGGTTTTCTTACCCACAGTGCCCTGCAAACCTCAAATTTTGCCTGAAATACACATTTTCATTACAGCTTTATGATGGAAACTTCCAGAATCCACAGGAATCTACAAAATTCCTACCACCCAGCGTTACCCCACTTGTGCCACTTTGTGGATTTCTGCTGATTCCAGAAGTTTCCTTCACATAAATGAAAGAAAAATGTGTGATTTCAGGCAACGTTTGAAGTTTGCAGAGCATTGCGGGTAAGAAATCCTCATGGGGTCCATGGAAGGCACCCCACCCTGGAATCCCTGGTGTGTCTAGTTTTCAAAAATGTCTGTGGTTGGTAGGCTTGCATGATGGTGGCCGAGCATGGCCCTAGATCCCGCAGCTACCCTGTTTGCTGATCTCTCCATGTAGCACTAGAGGGCCTTTGTGTCAAGGTCTCTTGGCCCACCCACACAAGTGAAGTACCATTTTGATCGGGAGACTTGGGGGAATGCTGGGTGGTAGGAAATTTGTGGCTCTCTACAGATTCAAGACATTTTCCTCACAGAAATGGGTGGAGCATGGGTGTTCCCACGCATCCACCCATGGATTTTGGCACATTACCAGATTTACCATTAGTGGTAGACCTGAGAAAGCATCAAAATGCTAAGCCTTCCCAAGTGAGGCGTAACAAGAATAAATATCTTTATTTCTCCTAAGTTTTTCCTCTCTCTACATGTGCTGCATTCTGCAACACACATAGAAAGAGGAAAATGTAGCTCTGGATTGTTTTTGAGCAGGAAGGTGTCCTTTCCTGCACAAAAATAATACTGCCTACAATGCAGGTCCCCTTGCAACATGACACAAGGGTGCCTGCGTTGGCGCTAGGTAGCAAAAAGGGCGCCAACACTAGGAATGGACAGGAATGCACCGTATTAGGTTAAATACAACACATTCCAGCCCTTACCCTTTCATGCCGCACAGCGAGCAAGGTCGATTGCTGCATTGTGCTGCATGAAAGATTTATAAATATGCCCCCTAGTTTTCAGAACTGTCTGGGTCTAGTATGTTTTTCCAGGTGGCAGCCTACCCAAGCACAAAAAATGCAGCCGGTCACCATTTTGGGGGTTAGCCACACTCTCCTGGCTCATATGTAAAAGCAGCACCCAAAAGAATTCTCTTGCTTGCCATTGGGAAGGGATGTTTTAGGGAGCAGTAAGACTTGAGGATTTAGGAGTGAGGGTGGGGCCTTATGCTAGGATGGGCCAGACCCACCCCATTATTTTATTACAAATATATATATTCCCCTAATTTGCACCCTGTGGGGACAGAAAGCCCACTGAATGTCAGGAATATATATATATATATACATATATATATATATATATATTATCTACTGGCGGTCGCCAGTAGATAGTTATAGTTAGGACCTAGTTTCCATAGGAAAAGCATTTTTTCTTTTCCCAAAAACTTTGGCGCCGGTTGACGAATCTTCGCGAAATTTTTAAAACTTGTGGCCCGCTCCGGTCAGCTGCTATCCTGAAAGTTTCGGGGTGATTCGCAAAGCGGGGGCCGAGAAAAAAGGGGGGTCCCAAAACATGTTTTCTCCATGTTATTTTCCATAGGAAACTTTAGACACGGCTACAGCCCGAACTGCTGAATGGAATTACACCAAATTTAGCAAAAAGGTAGCCCTTGGTTCAGAAAGAGCCCTTTTTGTTAAATGGTGTAAATCCGTTCAGTAGTTCCTGAGAAATTGAAAAAAAAGAGGTCGGAAAATGAATTTCCCATAGGAAACTTTAGACACGGCTACAGCTCGAACTGCTGAACGGAATTACACCAAATTTGGCAAAAAGGTAGTGCTTGGTTCAGAAAGCGCCCTTTTTTTAAATGGTGTAAATTCGTTCAGTAGTTGCTGAGAAAATCAAAAAATAAAAGTTTTGATATCTAGAGGCGCGGTGGATCCGCGGACCCTCCCGACCACGAGCTTTATTCTAATTGGCTGTCAACACTCCAAACCAGGAAGTGTTGGCAGCCATCTTAGTCACAAGAAAACAGGGAAACAAACGCGAAAAACAAGAAAAGGGGGCAGGGTAGAAACACCCTGACCCCCTAGGCCTGCTCAGGGGTCCCACAAGGACCCTCAGGGCCCAAAAAAGAATTAAAAAAATAAAATAAATTGGTGAAATTCGCGCTGGGTCCGCGAATCCCGCCGAAATTTTTTTTTAAAATGAAGCGCGGGCTACCGCGCTTCGTTATTATTTAGCCCCCGGGTGGGCCAAGTCCCGGGGGCATGCCATAATGTAATTGTGGGGGCCCAGGGGGGCCCCCGCAGCCCCGGGAACCGCCACCCCCCGGGGCTTGTTTTTTTTAAATGTGTGGGGGGCCTCCAAGGCCCCCCCAAGCCCCGGGGACCGCCACCCCCCGGGGCTTTTCTTAAATATTTGTGGAGGGGCACAGGGACCCCCGCAGCCCCGGGGACCGCCACCCCCCGGGGCTTTTTTTTTTTTTTTTTAAATGAACCTGTGTGTGGGGGGGGGGGGCTCGAGCCCCCCCACATGCCCCGGGGACCGCCACCTCCCCGGGGCACTAAGTATGTAAATGCGGGGTCCGTTACGAACCCCCGAGCACCGGGGCCCTCCTGGAGCCCGTGATGGCCCTGGGGACCGCCACCCCCCTGGGCCAGCTCCTGCAGTGTCCCGGGGTGCCCACCCCCGGGACACTGCTGTTTGCTATGGCAGGCCGGGAGCCTCGCGGCTCCCGCCCTGTCATAGCAAACTGTGGTTTGGGTTTTGGAAGAGAGAGCAGGAAACCTGCTCTCTCTTCCAAAATCCAAACCACATTGCTTTTCCACACAGGGTGCTGCATGTTAGCAGTTCCCCGTGTGGAAAAGCAATGCCGGCTCCCGCAGGAGGCGGGGAGCCGGCGGGACCGTGGGGGCATTGGGGCTCCCCCCACGGTCCCCAACGAAGAGGCCAGGCCCCGGGGGATGGGGTCCCCGGGGCCAGAAGAGGCCCGGGAGGGGGGCGACGCGGCCCTGCTCCTCCGTAATAAAAAAAACAAAAAACGAGGCACAGCCCCGGGGGATGGGGTCCCCGGGGCAATTAGAGGCCTCAGGAGGGGGTCATGCAGCCCCCCTCCTTAAATATATATTAAAAAAAAAAAAAAAGAAACATGTGGCCATGCCCCGGGGGATGGGGTCCCCGAGGCCGAAATTGGCCTTGGGAGGGGGGCCGCGCGGCCCCCTTCCCGTTTTTTTTTTTTTTTAAACAGGTCAGGCCCTGGGGGATGGGGTCCCCAGGGCCCCAAATATTGTAAAAGAAGGGGGGCCACACAGCCCCCCTTCAACAAAACATAATTTTTTTTAAAAGCCGGCATTGTGCCGAGGCCCCGCCCCCTCGCAGCAGCACTCAGCAAACGCACCCCCTGGCGCGTTGTAAGTTGGGCAATTAATTCCCTTTCAATCCTGAGGGTCCCTGGGGGCCAACTAGCCCACCAGGTACCTTCTGTTTGCGCCACAGAGCTGCGTTGCAGAGAGGTGGTCTGAGGCCACGCCCCTTTTTACACCACTCTGCAACGCAGCTCTGTGGCGCTTACTGGAGGTACCTGGTGGGCTAGTTGGCCCCCAGGGACCCTTAGGATTCAAGGGGACTTAATTCCCCAGCTTAGAACGCGCCAGGAGGCGCGTTTGCAGAGTGGTGGAGAAAGGGGGCGTGCCCTGTGTCCACCTCTCTGCAATGGAGCTCTGTGGCTCAATCTATGTTGGGGAATTTAGTCCCCTTGAATACTGAGGGTCCCTGGGGGCCAACTAGCCCACCAGGTACCTCCAGTTTGTGCCACAGAGCTGCGTTGCAGAGAGGTGGTCTGAGGCCATGCCCCTTTTTACACCACTCTGCAACGCAGCTCTGTGGCGCTTACTGGAGGTACCTGGTGGGCTAGTTGGCCCCCAGGGACCCTTAGGATTCAAGGGGACTTAATCCCCCAGCTTAAAACGCGCCAGGAGGCGCGTTTGCAGAGTGGTGGAGAAAGAGGGCGTGGCCTGTGTCCACCTCTCTGCAATCGAGCTCTGTGGCTCGTTCTATGTTGGGGAATTTAGTCCCCTTGAATACTGAGGGTCCCTGGGGGCCAACTAGCCCACCAGGTACCTCCAGTAAGCGCCACAGAGCTGCATTGCAGAGAGGTGGTCTGAGGCCACGCCCCTTTTTACGCCACTCTGCAACGCAGGTCTGTGGCGCTTACTGTAGGTACCTGGTGGGCTAGTTGGCCCCCAGGGACCTCTAGGATTCCAGGGGACTTAATCCCCCAACTTACAACGCGCCAGGGGGCGCGTTTGCACAGTGGTGCAGGGAGGGGGTGGGGCCTGATATGACAAGTGTGCAAAGACGCCCCCTGGCGCATTGTAAATTGGCGTATTAAGTGCCCTTGAATGCTGAGGCTCCCTGGGGGCCAACTAGCCCACCAGTTACCTCGAGTAAGCGCCACAGAGCTGCGTTGCAGAGTGGTGTAAAAAGGGGCGTGGCCTCAGACCACCTCTCTGCAACGCAGCTCTGTGGCCCATATTGGAGGTACTTGGTGGGCTAGTTGGCCCCCAGGGACCCTCAGTATTCAAGGGGAATTAATTCCCCAACTAACAACGCACCAGGAGGCGCGTTTGCAGAGTGGTGGAGAAAGGGGGCATGGCCTTTGTCTACCTCTCACCAATCCCACTGCATGGGGCTTACTGGAGGTAAAAGGTAGGCTAGTTGGCCCCTAAAGGACCCCCAGCAGTGAAGGGGACTTCAATCCCCATCCAAGAGCGCGCCAGGGAGCGCGTTTGTAGAGTGGTGGGCAAAGTGGCGTGGCCTGGTACGAGTACTTACCAGTGCTGCTGTGTGGGACTGACTGGAGGTAATAGGAGGGGAAGTTGGCCCCCAAGGATGTCCTTGGGGGCCAACTACCCCTCTTGTTACCTCCAGTAAGTCCCACACAGTGGGATTGCTAAGACGTCTTCGGAGCCCATGGCCCCCTTTCGCTACCACTCTGCAAACGCGCCTCGTGGCAGACTACGGGATGGGGGATGAAGTCCAATTTAGTCCTGAGGGAGTTTGGGGGCCAAGAATCCCTCCTGGTACCTCCTGCAAGTCCTACGCAGCGGAATTCCTGAGCGCTGGTCGGACGCCCAGCACCCTTTCTCCACCACTCTGCAAACGTAACTACTACTTAAAGAAGCATCTTTCTGCACCTCTGACTTAGAGGTAGTTTTAATCCCCCTGCCCTATTATGTACTAGGGCCTTACAGAGGAGGTCATGCTAATCACAGGGGTACCCCTACGCATAGTGTTCCCTAGTGTATGTAGGTGTTTTCACTGTATTCTAAGTGTCTTTTAGCATAGCACTGGCTCTAGGCCTGGTTAGTCAGAGTCAGTTACCACCAGTACCCGTTAGAAAAAGTTGGGGGCACAGGATGATTTTGCAACAAGGCCTCTTTCTGCTCCTCTGTTGGTTCTTTCTGCACATGTCTTGCTTCTTCCTGCACTTTTCTTCGTCTTTGTGGACTTCTGTTGCTTCTTTCTGCATTTCTTTTGCTTCTTTCTGTGCGTTTGTTCCTCTTTCTTCACATGTCCTACCTCTGTAGGCATAGTTAGAAACTAGCATTTAAAAACCGTTGAAATTCACTTAAAAACCATAGGTTTCAGGCACGTTATAGTTAGAAATTAGCATTTAAAAAACCTTTGAAATTCACTGAAAAACCATAGGTTTCAGGCACGTTATAGTTAGAAATTAGCATTGAAAAACCTTAGAAATTCACTGAAAAAACCATAGGTTTTAGGGACGTTATAGTTAGTTGGACATTTCACTCGTACAAAACCATAGAAATTCCCCCGTTATAGTTAGTTCAGCTAACTATAACTCGCGCCCCCGCAATGCACTGCTGATGACGTCACATATTACATCACTCATGACATGGTCAGTGACATCACTGATGACATCACTGATGACATCTCAAATGACATCACTGATGACATCATCCAGTGACTGTGTGTTTCTGTAAAGTAAATATGTTTAATATATATAGGGAAAGGCGTATTGAAGAATTAGTGGGTGTATAAGTGTCTGAATGGATGATTTAGTAGGTGCGTAACTGACTCTATAAGTGAGTGATTAAACGTATCTTACTGAATGCTTGGGTTAGTGACTAAACTGGGTGAATGTCTGTATCTGTCTCTCTGTTGGTGTGTAAGCGGCTGCATGGGTTGGTGAATATCTACATGAGTATCTATATGGGTTATTGATTGGTTGTCTGAGTATCTGTATGGGTGCCTGAGTGTTTGTGTGGGTGGGGTGTGTGTGACTCTGTGCATAGATGTGTGAGTGGGTGATTCACTGGGTGCATGGTTTCAAGAGTGCATCTGTGATGGACTGTATGGGTGGGTGAGTGTGTGTATGGGTGTGTTAGTGAGTGAATGTATATCTCAGTGGTACATGTGTGAGTAACTACATATGTGAAAGGCAGTATATATGTGTGTTGGAGTATATAAATGGCTATAAGTGAGAGTGTATGATTGTGAGAGTGGCTGTATGGATGAGTGTGTACTTGTATCAGCGATTGTATAAGAGCGTAAGAATGTGCTAGTATTTGTATGAGTAAGTGAGCTGGTGTGTGTATAACTGTATAGGTGAGTAAATGGCAGTGTGATTAATTATTTGCATGACTGACTAGGTGTGTGAGTACCTCTATGGATGAGTGGCGGTGTGTGAGTGTCTATGTAGGTGTATGAGTGCATATGATAGTCCTGTACTGAGTGACCATAAGTATGAGTGACTGTACGGGTGAGTGAGTGGATGTGTGTGTAGACCTAAGAATCAGTGAGTGGGTATGTAGTTATTGGTGTTGGAGTGTCTATGGTTTTGAGAATGGCAGTCTGTAATTTAGAGTGGGTGTATCAAAGGTTATATTAGGGTGTGAGAAGATGCATCAAATTATCTCATTTGAGATGTCATCAGTGATGTCATCAGTGATGTCACTGACCATGTCATGAGTGATGTAATATGTGACGTCATCAGCAGTGCATTGCGGGCGCGAGTTATAGTTAGCTGAACTAACTATAACGGGGAATTTCTATGGTTTTGTACGAGTGAAATGTCCAACTAACTATAACTTTCCCTAAAACCTATGGTTTTTTCAGTGAATTTCAAAGGTTTTTTAAATGCTAATTTCTAACTATAACGTGCCTGAAACCTATGGTTTTTTCAGTGAATATATATATATATGGACCCCAGTGGCGCCTGGTGACTTTTAAAAGTGGTGAGGCGTTAAAGTTAGGGGCAAGTTTGACTTAGCAAGTGAGTCCGGCTGGCATAAGGAAGGATCGGGCGGGGGGGGGGTCCTCCTGAGTACATTTTGAAAGAAAAAGGGCCAAATGGTGCATTTTAAGCTAATTTTGTCAAAGAATTTGTCGAAAAAGCAATAAGAATCTACACCCCATATAGCGTGTACATGACAACTGACTTGCCTCTTAGTTCATTAATGGCATTATTGTAAGGAGGAGGCGGTATGCCTCTAGTAAACTACCCCAGTGCACATTGTCTAGGGACATCGTGTTGGACTAAACCTGACTTTTATTTTTATCTGTCACAAATGTAAAATAAAATAAAAACATCAGTGGGCAGTCTAAGGCCCAACACTCATCATGAAAGCTATACCATGAAAACACAATATCTCCTGTAATAAATAAGGTATACACAGCGACAGTCCTGCCTTTGCATCGTGGCTTTTATTGAATAAAGTATACTAGTCGGAATACATAAAAATCCATTCCTTATATTACGTAGTAGATATAATTATCATCAAAATGTGGTTTGCATTCAGGGGAAAACGTGCCCAATATGCCCGGATCAAATAAACTAGGACGCAGATGTCATAAATATCCTCAAAGAAACCCGGAAATAGGAGAACAAAGAACCTAAACCAAAACAGCAAAGCCCCAGATAAATCAGTTCTGGAAGTAATGAGGGATTTGGAAAAATGTACACTGGTGAACATTTGAATTCAACATAGAACAGACTGGTAAGTGGTGTCACTGCATAAGCAGTTTACCTTTTGTAAAGAGGATGTCTCTGACGGCTCCTCCGCTATGGCAGAGGAGCGTTGCCCCACTGCTTTCAAGCAGTGCGAGAAGCAAAAACATAAAATGATAATTATGAAATAGATAAGAGGTAGAAAAAGTGAACATCGCCATCTTATCTAATCTTGATTGCAGCCAACATTTTTCAATTTATTTGCTCCAATACTTCCTCATATTTATTTCAAATTGGCCTGGTGTCTCCAAATCCAAAACACTTTAGAGTTCTAAACATTAACCTCATGTGGTCCTAGAGTGCATACAAGAGCATAAGAGATATGGCATTTGTCTTACACATTCATTGAGCTAAGCAACCACTCGGTGCGATCATACTATTATTACTCGATCCTTTATAGAAATCCATTAGACTCATCAGCATCGCTCGACATGGCAAAGTATTGCTCCAAATAGCCCCCCACAGCATTTTGCATTGATAATTGGTAATTACATTATCAAACTCACCCTTGTGTTTTATGCCATAGTGCCTGCAGGAGGCCAATAATGGGTAATTTTCTTTCATAATGTTCCTTTTCTATACAAAGAAAATCAGATACATATGTACTACTGTCTGAGAAAAATAAAGTTTGATCGTATTGTCCTGCATAGAGACCTTGTTTGTTTTACGCACTTCTTAGTAAACAGCACTTAAACTGAAACCAGCATTTCATACTTTGCACGCAGCCCGCTCTGATGTGGATGTGGTCTCCCACAAAAGAAACCCTGTTTTGTGACATGACTTAACAGTAAATGCTAGTACAAGGCCTAATTTAGACTAGTAACACTATGGGAGAGGTGAAAAAAAGTCCAAAAATCTTTCAAGTTAATCTAACAATACCGCTTTGTCACTTCTTTGCAGACTCTATTACTTAATTGGTCTTCTGAAGCACATGAAAAACCCCACTGCGGGTTATCTATTTATGTGGCACATGCTATGTCAGCTTACCTTCAGTATTCTAATAGGCACCATTGCAAATACCTCTGAATTAAAACTAATTGTACCTCATGGCTTTGAAGCTTAACTACCCACCCAATGCCAGAATGCAAAATTCAAACAAGATACCCAAAGCGTAGCCGCTTCTTTGTGGGCTCGGAATTCGACTACTCTATGATCTAAAGTGAAAAACAAACCCTGTGCGGGTTAGATACAATGTTACTAATTTATTCTTCCAGTACATCCAAAATGCTTGCTCTGATCTTAGGTACATACCTTGAGGAGTTTCATCTGATACAGGCGTACTTTCCTCCAAACTTAATGCCTGCCTAAGAGAGGTTACTGACAGGATGACCAGGAGTAACTTAAAACTCAATGGAAACAAGACAGAGGTTTTGGCAGTCGGGAATACTCTCACTCTCTGGTCTGAACTCCATTGGCCCAACTATTTAGGTGAACTTCCCCCAAATAAAACTGAAATTAAAAGTATGGCCATTTGGATAGACAGTAATCTCACTATGGAAGTCCAAGTAAAAAAACTTGCTGCCTCCTGCTTCGGCTTGCTCTGGGCTCTAAGGAAAATCTTGAGCTGGCTGCCCCTACCACGCAAAGAACTGTAGTCCCAGGCGTCATCTTGTCCCACCTTGACTACAGCAATTCAGTCTATTTGGGAAACCCTCAGCACGTGGTCAATCACTTAGAAATAGTGCAGAACGCTGCAGCGCATGTTTTGTTGAGAATAACAAGGTACCATTTAGTCTCTTCCTTCCTTGCCTCTGCATTGGCTGCCCCTATGTAATAGAATCAAATTCAAGTCCCTCTGCCTGGCCCATAAAATGATGCACAATAAAAGTTTCCCTTTAATTCAGGGACTGTTAACCCCTTACCTTCCCAAAAGATCACTTCGTTCTACAGATCAGAGGCTTTTCTTGGTAACTCAAATCAAGAAAGTTAGAAGTGGTGGCAGTTCCTTTGCCTTTCTGGCGGCTAAGCTCTGGAACTCTCTTCCTTCATCTTTAAGATTGACCAACGATGAAATCAAATTCAGAAAGCTTCTCAAAACTCATCTCTTTGAGTGATCTACCTACTGTGCTGGCTATATGAAGGACATGATTTCAGCGCTGGGAAGCCCGTCGAATAGCCATGCACTTTATAAATGCCTAGCATAGCATAGCATAGCATGAGCTCTGTTGCCACTTCCCCTTGTCCGTGTCGCATGCCACAAAAATCCAAGCAACTCCTCCATTTAAATACTCCACTTAATTGCAATTCTGACTTCACCAATCAACTCCTTAAACGTCCAATTAAAGATATTGAGCTACATCCAGGGAACGAAACAGATGGAAAAATCAACCCAGTTTAAAGTAAAATACATCACATTTGACATTGACACCTTAGTATAAAGAATATTTTAACTTGAAACTCTGCCCCCCCGTGTACAAATCATGTTCCGAATTTGTAAATAGTGAGAAAAATAACTAATCCAATTATTTTGATAGTTAAATGTCAAAAATGGAACTAAATTATGGAGACTATTTGTCTGAACCTGAATTTGAACCCCCTGTGATCCAGTTTCCCTAACTGGTGGCTTGAACCATTGTGCTAACTTTGCCATGGCCCATTTCATGGAAACAGTATTCAAAACTTGAAGGCTTCACGTCCACAATCAACTCAAGTCTACCTAATAAAAAAACCGATTTCACCAATCAATTCCTAAAACGTCCAATTCAAAACATTGAGCTACATCCAAAAACCGAAACGGATCGAAAAAATCCACCCAGTTTGAAGTGAAAATCATTGTGTGTGTCATTGACACCTTAATATAAAAACTGTTTTAAATTATAATCCTGTACCCCTTGTTCAAATCATGTTCCAAATTTGGAAATATTTAGAAAAATAACCTATCTAATTATTTTGGCAGTTAAATGTCAAAAAATGAAATTAAATTAACATAAACACACCAATCATCTACACCTAGATTCGAACCCTGTATTTGCTGGTTTCTCTACCATGTGGCCCGAACCATTATGCCAACATTGCCCTGGTCATCATGGTGGAAACAGAGTTCATGAGTTGAAGGCTCCACGCTCACAGTCCACTCAAATTTCATGTTCTAAATAGGGGTGAGCGACGAATTCCGCTCCGCTGGCGAATTTCTAATAGTTTTGCCCACTCTGCACTCCATGCAGAGTGCGAAGTCTAGAAAACTTTGTGAAGTCATGCAGAGCGGAGTTTTTTCTCTCTAGCGGCTCCCCAACAGTAAGTTGGAGAGCACTTGCGAGAAAAAATCACGCGCTAGGTTTCTCATCGCGGGTGGTTATGGCAGTTAGTGACCGATCGCATTGAGAAATCTGCCATTTGCGTCGAAGAAGCTGACACTCGGGTGGCAGAAAGCAGCAGCGCCCTCTGGCGCGATGCGTAGTGCCGTGCGTGCCGATTTGACAGTGTGGGATAAACTCCCGTCGCTAAAAATCAGTGCAAGCAGTGTGACTTAACAGACTCCGCAAAGCGCAGCAGAGTTATTCTGGCACTTCGTGGAGTTATGCAGAGTAAAACTCCAGGAACACCACCCAGGCCTAGTTATAACTCAGAACTCCACATCCACAATCGGTTTATAAATCAAAAATGTTCAAATATCTTAAGAAGTAATAACAAACAAACGTAGATAAATAAAACATCTAACACCAAGAATATGTTTACAATAACATAATACATAAGGGCCTTGATTCAAACCCTTGTGTATCCTTCTTCAAAAAATGTAGCCCAGACCATTCTACTAACTGCATTATAAGCTGCATAGTCCACACCAGCTCAGTCTTTCTTGACTTACTGTTAACAAAATGATACCTAATTTTTATGAATGTTCAACTAAAATATTTGGTCCATAAGTTCAATTTGGTTCAGATGTAACACCTCGCTACAATAAAAATACATTTTCATATTATGATGATATACATATACCATGTGATGTTATAGGTTCACCACAACTTCCCTCTGGACATTCTAACATACAGAACTCATGTGACAAGTGTTAAATGTCTGAAACAATGATCAGAAATCCTATTTAATTATAGGACAATAACTGAATAGTTTGGGAAGTAACATGTTAAACATGTATTAGCGGAAAATTGATAAGAATAGAAATGTGGATCTAAAATATGGTTACACAATATGGAGACTTTTGATTTCTCTTAATTCTGAACATGTATGTTATATCATTCAATATGAACAGTATATGCATTCTAATAAAAAAATTTTTCCATTTCTTTTCAGCCCTGAAGAATGCAGCCTGTATGGCAGCGAAACACGTGTTAGGTGAAAATATCGTGTTTTAGGAATAAGCCAACTGCTAACCATTTGTGGAAACATTTTGTAATGATATGGAATAATATTTTCTGACTAATGCTCTTTTGTCATTTTCTATAATGTGTCTGGAATAAATTTGAATAAGAATTAGATAATTGGATGTCTATTTGTGAATCTGTTGTATTATTGTTACAAATGAGCTCCCTACGAAACCTTTAGTTTGTATCATATATAACCTACTATGCCAGCCGAGAGATACGGGTGGAATGGCTTTACCAGATATGTGTAAGTATTACTGGGCCTCACAGATGAGGGTCTTGGTGGAGTAGAGCTCTAGAACGAATTAGAAGATCTGGGTACATATGAATAGAGTGGTGGTGGGCCCATCTCTATGGGATCCCATCTGGAAGCCCAAGAGAGACCGGCCTCCTAATGCATACCTTAGTACACCTACATCCACAACTTTCCAGATGTGGAAGAAACTACACCAACAGCTATAGCTGACCACTTACCTATCTCTTCAGACCTCCATTCACTTCAATAACTCCTTTACACTGGCATTACGACCTGATCCATTTGCGAAGTGGCGGGAGGGAGATTGCATTTTGATTACTGACCTTTTTCGCAACAGCAAGGTTAAATATTTTGAGGAATTTAAGAAGGAGTTTCAGAGTTTCCAGGTGCTTTTTGGATTCTGAACGAGGGAGGATACTGGGAGGATGGACCTGTGAGTTGCCTGTGTTATACAACCAGTAATGACTTATGACATTTGTAATCTACGTGGCTTGGGGGGGGGCTCAGTGATTTGTTTTCTTTTTTACTTTACTCTATGTGCAGTACCATGCCAAAGGTTTATGTTGCCTGAGATCGAACCATGAATGGGTTATCTTTTACGCTTCTGTTATGAAAGATGATGAATGCTTTTAGCTTACCAAGTTCTTGAAAACATCCAATGAAATGGTTGTAAAAAAAAATTAGCTCAATTCTATGGGTAGCATATTATAGTACCAGATATTGTAAACCACCACATTTGCAGCAAAGAAGTAAGCCAAAACACCACTTGCCCCACTAGAATCTGAATGACTGAAAGTGAAGCAAATACTCACCATCCTTTATGTGTAGTATCTCGCTAGCTTCTGATACAAGCATTTCAATGAGTTCAGATGATGGAAGAAATAGACGAGATGATACTGATGAATTGTCATCCTGCTGCTGTTTGCAAGCACTGCTGCAATAAATACCAGCCAGTTAGAATATTTTAATATATGTAGGGAAGATAGATGTGTGTGAGCTTTGGATGCTATAAGACAACTAGGACCACTATATTTGTGAATTCTTGTTAATGTCTCAGGGAGCTCAAACTGACAGAGCCTGGTCACCTCTATACCCATCTACCCGAGAGTAACGAAATGAGGAGCTCTTAAACAGTGTGCCTACATTTTGTTTTCATGATATGAATGTCCCACATAACAGTTGTGTTCCTGTGGCAGACACACTAACAATGATGGCTAGTATCTTTAGATTTCTAGCATTTTTGCATCTATGCAAAAAGATAAGCTACCCCACAACTTGGACCACCCTCCTCTCTCACTGAGGATGAGGAATGTCATTTTTACCCTACAGCTTAAAGCTAGGGTGACTACCTCAACACTACTGTAGCACCCAAACTACCTTACTCTGGTGGATCCCAGGCGCTTTGCAGCAAACACCACTGAGGGAGAAATAATCAATAGTTAATGCTTTCTTAGATTCCAACCACTGCCTCACTGATTCAAGCCTTCCCAGGTAAAGATCAGCTGTGTATCATCCATGTGCATATAGAAATGTGACCCTGCCTGAAAGAGTAATTTGGCAAGGCACTGCATGTATATATTAAATAATAAGGGATAAATATTGAGCCATGAGTGTCATCACAGCTGGCCTTGCTAGGCTGGAAGCAGAAAAGAGGCAAGGCGATGAGCTAACATCTGTTCTCAAGGTGGGAGGTGAACCATTCAAGTACTGTCCTGACACAGCTACAGTGGTCATTCCAGTGAAAAGTATTGATAGGTTGATGGTGTCAAAGGCTCTGGAAATATCGAACAGCATCAACACTCTGACTCCACTGCCATACAGTAGACGTCTGAGGTTGTCTCTGACGGATAATACCATTAGAACTGTATTTCTTCTGTGTCAAGAATGAGCTGGCAGGGTGTTCAGAACATCTTTGCCCTAAATGAAATCTAGTAGAGAGGCATAGATCATACTGCGTAAAAGCATTCCTAGGTAGGAGAGGAGGAAGATCGGATATTTTGATGCATTATAATCTTTTCATGCTTTGATGGATCCAATTCAGAAAATGAATCCAGTCTTGTGTTCTGAAGTGGCAAGCTGCCGGAAATGCTCTGCAGATGGATACTTCAGTTCAATCTTTGTTTTTCCAGATAACTACTGACCACAATTAGTCTTATTCACCAATGTATGAGGAAGCATCCAAACCAATTTAATCAGCCTCCAGGCAGACTTTGGGCCTGAGTTAGAGTCTGGCAGAGATTTACTCCTCCACAAATGTGACAGATATCCCGCCAGCCTTATTACAAGTGCACTGGGATCGAACGTACTTGTGTAATAAGGTAGATGGGATATCCGTCACATTTGAGACGAAACACACATCCTCCAAACTCTAAATCAAAACTTCTGTGTGTAATTTGGAAGGATGCTGTACATCTGTCCAAAATTGGCAGATGACCTGTACACCCTATTTAGAGTGTCTACCTATGTACATTCTAAATAGGACAGGCGTGACAACCACCAATTTCTGGCAACTGTCCTGCATCTGCCATACTATAAATAACTCCTAAATCCCCTTTGTGACATAAATGGAGTGTCCTCAATGTGAAGGATTCGGGAAAGGCTACTTCAGTGATCATATCATACAAGTGGTGTTCACCTGCTCAGAACTATTTCATGCTCAAATCACCATCTATTCTTTTTTTTTTTTTGCATTTCCATGAATGTGGACTGGTGTAGATAAACCCAAGTGCCACTTTACTTAAAAGTTCAAAGAGCTAAAAGGGCTACCTTAGGACAAACACACTTACCTTTACTCCAGTCTTCAAGGACATTAGTTTCTGTTAGCTGACCACTGGTAAACCCGGATAAGGAGATTAACTCTGTAAGTGCTTTCTGGGTTTATATTACATGGCTGCAGTTTTCAAATATTTATCAACTGATTAATCAGTGCAAAATGTAAGAATGCCTGAACAGCAGGTTGTGCTGCTAAGGTTTTCTATTCATGCTTTCATCAATGTGAGTTAGGTGGTCATCTATTATGAGGATGTTATATTTCTAATTGTGAACTCTTACAGTGCTGTTTAATTTACTCTATTGTCTTTTAGTGTCCTAAGAGCTGTTAGTAGTCGGAGTCCGTTCTATTACCGATCGACCATCATGTCGCCCGGTCGTCTTATTATTCATTGAGACCTGGAATCGTCTACCCGATCCCTCCATTATTTTTAGGCGCGTTTATACCTGCCACGCTAGGCGACCTGCAGTGCAATTCTGTTATGCTCTGTTGACAGTGTACCCAGTCTATCAGGATTTTCTTTATATGATTGGAACCCCTTGCCTGTCAAAAACCTGCAACACCACGGCTCTCGGCCCAGGCTCTAGCTGTTCTTTGAACCCCCGTATCCAGTCTCAACAGGGTCCGTGATTTTACACTCGCGGCCATCCAGGATCTATTTATCAAGCACTTTGTTCCTTCGGAGAGTGCCCGGACTTCTCTTACTATCACGAATATGACGTCATTCTGAGACCGGCACGTTTTATTGTTTGTTCCTGGCTGTCCATTTTATCTATATCCAGGTTTAGTTTATCCTTAAACCAGAAATTTACCCACCGCTTGATTTCACCGCTATTTGCGCCCTGAAGAAGGTGTTTGCCCATAGCCGGGCTGTACACCGAAACGCGCGTCAGCGCTTGTTGATGTAACTTCGGTTAGAGTGTTGTCCACAATTTTCCCCTTTCCAGTAACATCCTCAATGCAGCTATTAATTCTGTGATTGTATTATTGTTACACATCTTTTGTATTCTGTACATATTGTGTTACTTTGATGACTTTGACCTGTTCCTAGCATTTTGTTTAATGATATCTAGGATATTTTGTGGGGATTTGTTTAAATATATAGGTTACCTAATCATTTGAGTGCTTGTATGATGTTTTGTTTTTGAATGATAGAGGTGTGATTGATGGTTGGTTTGTGTGAGATTGTATGAATGAGCGGTGGGATCTCTTTAATATCTGTTATTATTATGTCTTATTTATTGATTAAATAAATCTATTTTGTTATAAGTTTGTTTCCTCGTGTTCTCCTCCTTGGGGACCTATCCATCAGCAATGGTCATGCTATAATTATTTGTGACGTTATGCATATTTTGAAATAAATAGGTAGGGTTGCTTTCTTGTTTGATTGTCCTGTTAGTAGAAGTGCCTGTCCCATATCAATGTTAGTACATTGTTGTTTGCTCTTTCCATTAGGTTAGTACAGTTGCCTCTCACCTTTTCATACATGCACAGGTCCCACCAGAATACTTAATGGTTGAAACCTAGAATCCTCTATCCAAGTGATACTTAACCTCACTGTACGCCATTGACAGCAAGCTACATTTCATGGCTCCAACCATGCTGAAGGTCTTTACAAATGTATAAACAATGTGGACATACCCACTGGAAAAAACAAGGAGTTAGGACTCACTGTGGTAATAAACAGTGCCACAAAACCATTAGGTTTTATTAAAAGACCCCTCACACACCAACCTGGTTGGTGTCATGCTTCATCATTGGGGTCCCAACCGGGTGGCCGAATGCCGCCCGGTTGTGCTACAACGCCTGACTACAGCGGAGCTGGTGTGGTGTATTAGTGTGATGTGAAATGTGCAATTTAAAAATAACTCTGGGAATCCGTGCCGAATGTATTTATTGATGGCGGCCCAGGATATGTTAAAATCCGAGAGCGCAACTAATGAAGTTATTTTAAACCTATAGTTGTCTGTGATGGGTCTACATGTTTCAGCCCCTGTAAGAAAATAGAGGGGCTTTCATCAGGACCGGGTGAATAAGGTGAGTGAGTGGCAAAATAAGGCCACGTGAGTATTAAAATTCACAACACACACGCTAAGGTGTGTTGGAAAAATGAGGGAGTCGGTACTTACGACCCCACTTGGAGAAACCTGTAAAGGAAAAGACAAGACAACAACATATAAAGGAAAAAAGGAAGCAACATTAAATGCAATCTTTTGCTTGATAAGGTGCCTGTCTATGACTATATGATGGGCATAGCAGTGAGTCCTTGTAGTCTGGTAGCCTGCTAAAACAGTATTAAATTGTAAAAGTAGCATGTACTTGTGAAAACGGCTAGTCCAGGTGAAGGAATAGCATGCTGATCAGCAGTGACGTGTTGATATCAATAGCGAGTACTGTGGAGTACATGCAGCATGCTAAGAGTGACAACTTATAGGGCAAGTAACGCCCTGGGATGTCTACTAAATGCAGCAAATTTAAGCAGTATAGGTAGTACACATTCTACTAGCCAAAGTGGCCGGTGTGTCAACTGTGGCACAGGTGACCGGCACTATTTGCAACGTGCAGCAAGTTGCTGGAAAACACGTGTTTTGAAAGAAAGTGAAGTACAAAATGCGGTTAAAAAGAGAACATATTTACACTAGGATAAAGTGTCTAGCAGCATTTCAGGGCCCGGGAGGGGAATCGTCTGTAGTCACACACTGTGGCAAAAGGGGGGAAAAACGAGGAGGAAATGATGAGAGGCATCTAGGCAATTGACACAACTGTATACGGAAGACGTATACGTGGCTGATCACGTCTGCAATAAAGAAAAGAATGTGCTAAACATTAGCGCGCAGAGGGGTAGAATAATCTTACTTCGTCAAGACGGATTTCCCGCTACAACCTACTTCGATCTCCCGTGGACCCGGCTGCTGGCGTTTGTGTCGGTGCCGGGGGTTTTAGTAACGGGAACGTCGGCGTGAGAATACGTCCCACGGCGAAAAGGCTAGAGAGCTCACTTAGAGTGAACAACGCATGTGCGGGCCCCATGATGGAGTGATGGAAAATGTCCATACCGACCGGTGGGTGGATGCCAAAGTAATCTAAGTAGGGGGGCTCGTCAAAGGATGGCAGTGCGACATGATGAGGTAGACATCATGTGTGCAGGATGGTGAAAATGTTAAAATGACAAGAGGTGAAAGAAGGCTAGCGCACTCTGTATGTGCTGGCCACGGATGTAACGGGCGCCATGTTGGAGTGGTGCACAAATTAATACAGTCAGCCAAAAGGTGGGGACCAACAGAGGACAGAAGACCTAAACGGGGGGTAAATCAATTAAATAAATTGGGCATCCGGACGGGATGTGGAAAGTATACACGATAATCAAAATGCCTAAAATGAGGCCATCGTGAAAGAGCCCGTGAGGTGATAATAGGGCATCTACAGTCTAATCTGGTGGCCCAAAAGAGGCGCTCCCAGATAAAGTGGGCACCATATGATATAGAGAGTTGCCAGCAGATAGAAATGAGCAGAATGGTGGGTACCATGTCCGGATTCACTCAATGCTGCATGTACTCCACAGTACTCGCTATTGATATCAACACGTCACTGCTGATCAGCATGCTATTCCTTCACCTGGACTAGCCGTTTTCACAAGTACATGCTACTTTTACAATTTAATACTGTTTTAGCAGGCTACCAGACTACAAGGACTCACTGCTATGCCCATCATATAGTCATAGACAGGCACCTTATCAAGCAAAAGATTGCATTTAATGTTGCTTCCTTTTTTTCCTTTATATGTTGTTGTCTTGTCTTTTCCTTTACAGGTTTCTCCAAGTGGGGTCGTAAGTACCGACTCCCCTCATTTTTTCCAACACACCTTAGCGTGTGTGTTGTGAATTTTTAATACTCACGTGGCCTTATTTTGCCACTCACTCACCTTATTCACCCGGTCCTGATGAAAGCCCCCTCTATTTTCTTACAGGGGCTGAAACATCACAGACAACTATAGGTTTAAAATAACTTCATTAGTTGCGCTCTCGGATTTTAACATATCCTGGGCCGCCATCAATAAATACATTCGGCACGGATTCCCAGAGTTATTTTTAAATTGCACATTTCACATCACACTAATACACCACACCAGCTCCGCTGTAGTCAGGCGTTGTAGCACAACCGGGCGGCATTCGGCCACCCGGTTGGGACCCCAATGATGAAGCATGACACCAACCAGGTTGGTGTGTGAGGGGTCTTTTAATAAAACCTAATGGTTTTGTGGCACTGTTTATTACCACAGTGAGTCCTAACTCCTTGTTTTTTCCAGTGGGTACGTCCACATTGTTTATATATTGAACCTGGGGACAGGGACGTCCCTTTATCTTTCCTCGCTCTCCCCCCATTCTTGTTTTGATACTGATTCAGCAGCGTACAGCTGCGAGAGCACATAGCTTTTTCATTAGACATATTACATAGAGAACATGGCAGAAAACCAGGGACTGGGATTCACAGAGGATGATGTCAGTCTCATCCTCTCAGATCCACCGCTTCTGGCGGATTTTAATGTAGCTTCCTCTATTGCTCAAACGGCGGATTGGGACAACCTGAATGAAAAGAAGAGGAACAGAATACGTACTATCCTCCACGGAGTTATCCTCACTGAATATTTACTGAAACAACACAGCCCCTAGGGGGCTTATAGTCACCAATGCCCCACGGATCTTCCTCGAAGATGCCACTTTTCGTAAAGATTGGGCTCAGATAGCATGGAGATGTACGCGAGACTGGATGATTCTTATCATCCAAACTGCTAAGAGGTTGTCCGATGCCATTCTTATAGAGATTCAAGCTACAGAGACCCATTTTAAGACCACGATGACCTCTTTCAAGAAGAAATTAGAGGAGACCAACAGGGAGATAAACGAATACAAAGAGGGACTTACCCAAGCAAAGATCAAAAAATTTCAGAAAGATCTGAAAAACTTTTCATACCTTAAAACTTATCCATATACTGCAGAAGACTTCAATCCATCAAAACACTCAGACACCTCAGGAGGCTCTTCAGATGAGGATTCATCTGCTAGCAGTAGCTCCAGTACCGGGAGCTACCGGAACAGACAACGGGGAAGAGGCAGGAACACCAGTTGGCAACAACCATGGCCACAACCCTCTCCAGGTACCAACATGCAGTTCCAAACCCCATACCCCCAGATGAACCCACATTTCATGTATGGCTGGAACCCCCCCTTTGGACCACCTCCACCGTATATGAATCAAAATCAAGGGTTTCATTTTTTAGGGGGAGGCCGCCGTGGACGCGGCAGGAGACGCCGACAAGCTCAGGTCCAGTGGGAAGACGACCAACATTCAGGAGCCCAAACAAGAAGCAAGACCAGGGACCAACAACCAGGCCCGAGCGCCAGGTAAATCTCGTGACTAACCTTTCTTCATACGAGCTCAGCCCCACTGAGGAAACCATCCTCAACAAAGGACTTGGATTTGCACCAACTACCAAATTGGATAAATTCCAACTGCATTGCGAGCTTGCAGAATTTTTCCGCAAGCTCAAACTCAAAGCCTTCTTCGAAAATCTTCAGGAGCAACCAGATTCCAGACAACAAGGTGATACCCACTTCAAAATCAAATCTACCTTCATCCCACCACCCAGTGCCATACCTCCGGAAATACTAG
The DNA here is from genome assembly GCA_963921515.1 of Calotriton arnoldi. Lineage (NCBI taxonomy): Eukaryota > Metazoa > Chordata > Amphibia > Caudata > Salamandridae > Calotriton > Calotriton arnoldi. The sequence continues at coordinate 1,460,402 of CAWUFW010002092.1, forward strand.
TCTATGAGCAAGCTGTCTTCAAAGAGATCGAAGCTTTAAAGGAAGACCACACTTTCCAAAACACGAGCAACAAGGAGCGACAGGCGCTAAAAACCCTTACATCCAATGCAAGCATCATCATTAAACCAGCGGATAAAGGTGGAGGTATTGTCATTCTGAATAAAGAAGATTACCGCAATGAGTGCAAACGCCTCCTTAATGACACCAAAAATTACGAACGACTTACGGAGGATCCCAGTGCTCACCTCAAAACGAAAATTCATGATTTGGTGACTGAAGCAGAAAATACAGGGCAAATCACCAGACAGGAAGCCCAATTTCTCACCACCACAGAAGGGAAAATTCCGTATTTTTATACGGTTCCCAAGATACACAAGAACAAGATACCACCCCCTGGACGCCCCATCGTCTCGGGTATAGGGTCATTGCTGGAACCCCTTCTCGCTACTGCGACTTCTTTTTACAACCCATAGTACAGTCTACAAACACCTACTTGAAGGACACTAAAGACCTCCTACGACAGATTGACAATTTGACATACAACCCAGAAACTTCCTTCCTTGTCAGTCTGGACGTGGAAAGCTTATACACCAGCCTGCCACAAGACGACACCCTTACTGTCCTCAAATTGGCTCTGGACAACCCGGTTTGGAATTACCACACTCCCAAACAATTCATTTTAGAGTGTGCATCACTAGCACTCAAAGATAATTACTTTGAATTCGAAGGTGAAATATACCTCCAAAAATATGGAACTTCCATGGGAAGCGTCTTCGCTCCCAGTGTGGCTGGACTGTATGTCCACAACTTTGAAATGACTTATCTTTTCTTTAACAACAGACCGCAAATTCATCAGATTACATTCTATAAACGATACATCGATGACATCATTCTTATCTGGGAGGGCGGCGAAGATTCCCTCACGACCTTCTGTCAATGGATTAACACCTGTGACCCAAATCTAAAGTTCACCCATAATGTCCATCGGCACAACATGGTCTTCTTGGATCTGGAGATAACAGCTCACAATGGAATACTTAGCAGCAAAACTCATTTCAAACCTACAGCCCGTAATTCACTGTTACACTACTCTAGTTTTCACCCGAGAATATTACGTGAAAACCTCCCCTACGGCCAGTTTCTACGTTTACGCAGGAATTGTAGTGACGTACGTGATTTCAAAATACAGGCAAACGCCCTCAGTGTCAAGCTACTGAACCGTGGTTATCCCAAGAAGATAACAGCTAAAGCACAAAAACGTGCCCGCAATCAGAATCGAGAGGGCTTACTTGAGACCATTGAACGCCCTGACGTCTCCATCCCACTAACATGTGTGGTGACACACAACTCTGTTTCAAACAAAGTGTCTCAAATCGTTAAAAAAACTGGAACATACTGCACACAGGGACACTAAAGTGGGAAAAACTCTTGTTGTCCTATAGAAGGTCCAGATCTCTAAAGGACACCCTTGTATCCACACGCCCCAAACAACTTCCCCAATTGAACAATACTGTTCTTAACGCATGGGGCCTTCCCAATATAATGGGCCATTACCCATGCGGAAATTGTAGTGTGTGTCACATTACTGAAACCACTAAAAGTCTATCACTAGAACCAGGCAAAACCTGGGTTATCAGGAAACACACCAACTGTAACACTGCACATGGCATCTACCGCATTACCTGTCCCTGTGGCCTTATATACATAGGCATGACCAACAGAAAGGTAAAGACACGTATTTGTGAGCATCGCAGCACCATCTGCTGCAAGAAAAACACCACCAGGATGACAAACCATTTCATAGAGGCTGGACACACCACTAATGATATGCGGTGGGTCGTAATTGAAACATTGGAATCAACCACCCCCAACATCCAAAGTCGCCTACTGGAGAAGGAACAGCGATGGATTTATCGCTTATCCAGCCATCTGACTGGTTTAAACGATAATATTCCTTGGAACTCCCTCAGCAAGTAACTGTGGCATTACCCTATATCTAGATCATAGCCACTTCGATTAATGAGTGAATCCGGACATGGTACCCACCATTCTGCTCATTTCTATCTGCTGGCAACTCTCTATATCATATGGTGCCCACTTTATCTGGGAGCGCCTCTTTTGTGCCACCAGATTAGACTGTAGATGCCCTATTATCACCTCACGGGCTCTTTCACGATGGCCTCATTTTAGGCATTTTGATTATCGTGTATACTTTCCACATCCCGTCCGGATGCCCAATTTATTTAATTGATTTACCCCCCGTTTAGGTCTTCTGTCCTCTGTTGGTCCCCACCTTTTGGCTGACTGTATTAATTTGTGCACCACTCCAACATGGCGCCCGTTACATCCGTGGCCAGCACATACAGAGTGCGCTAGCCTTCTTTCACCTCTTGTCATTTTAAAATTTTCACCATCCTGCACACATGAGGTCTACCTCATCATGTCGCACTGCCATCCTTTGACGAGCCCCCCTACTTAGATTACTTTGGCATCCACCCACCGGTCGGTATGGACATTTTCCATCACTCCATCATGGCGCCCGCACATGCGTGGTTCACTCTAAGTGAGCTCTCTAGCCTTTTCGCCGTGGGACGTATTCTCACGCCGACGTTCCCGTTACTAAAACCCCCGGCACCGACACAAACGCCAGCAGCCGGGTCCACGGGAGATCGAAGTAGGTTGTAGCGGGAAATCCGTCTTGACGAAGTAAGATTATTCTACCCGCCTGCGCGCTAATGTTTAGCGCATTCTTTTCTTTATTGCAGACGTGATCAGCCACGTATACGTCTTCCGTATACAGTTGTGTCAATTGCCTAGATGCCTCTCATCATTTCTTCCTCGTTTTTCCCCCCTTTTGCCACAGTGTGTGACTACAGATGATTCCCCTCCCGGGCCCTGAAATGCTGCTAGACACTTTATCCTAGTGTAAATATGTTCTCTTTTTAACCGCATTTTGTACTTCACTTTCTTTCAAAACACGTGTTTTCCAGCAACTTGCTGCACGTTGCAAATAGTGCCGGTCACCTGTGCCACAGTCGACACACCGGCCACTTTGGCTAGTAGAATGTGTACTACCTATACTGCTTAAATTTGCTGCATTTAGTAGACATCCCAGGGCGTTACTTGCCCTATAAGTTGTCACTCTTAGCATGCTGCATGTACTCCACAGTACTCGCTATTGATATCAACATGTCACTGCTGATCAGCATGCTATTCCTTCACCTGGACTAGCCGTTTTCACAAGTACATGCTACTTTTACAATTTAATACTGTTTTAGCAGGCTACCAGACTACAAGGACTCACTGCTATGCCCATCATATAGTCATAGACAGGCACCTTATCAAGCAAAAGATTGCATTTAATGTTGCTTCCTTTTTTCCTTTATATGTTGTTGTCTTGTCTTTTCCTTTACAGGTTTCTCCAAGTGGGGTCGTAAGTACCGACTCCCCTCATTTTTTCCAACACACCTTAGCGTGTGTGTTGTGAATTTTTAATACTCACGTGGCCTTATTTTGCCACTCACTCACCTTATTCACCCGGTCCTGATGAAAGCCCCCTCTATTTTCTTACAGGGGCTGAAACATGTAGACCCATCACAGACAACTATAGGTTTAAAATAACTTCATTAGTTGCGCTCTCGGATTTTAACATATCCTGGGCCGCCATCAATAAATACATTCGGCACGGATTCCCAGAGTTATTTTTAAATTGCACATTTCACATCACACTAATACACCACACCAGCTCCGCTGTAGTCAGGCGTTGTAGCACAACCGGGCGGCATTCGGCCACCCGGTTGGGACCCCAATGATGAAGCATGACACCAACCAGGTTGGTGTGTGAGGGGTCTTTTAATAAAACCTAATGGTTTTGTGGCACTGTTTATTACCACAGTGAGTCCTAACTCCTTGTTTTTTCCAGTGGGTACGTCCACATTGTTTATATATTGAACCTGGGGACAGGGACGTCCCTTTATCTTTCCTCGCTCTCCCCCATTCTTGTTTTGATACGGTCTTTACAAATGGCCACTTGGAGGCTGTCTGTCTATGTAAGGATAACCCAGTATCTATGATGGAAGATTGATGTCTGTACATAAAACTGTAAGGGAAGATGGTAGCACTGTGTCTGGTCACTGCCTATGAGTTAATAAAGATGAGCTAGAGTAGATGGATGTTATACAAACACTGTATTGTATCCACTTGTGTGCTCAACAACCCCCATGGATGAAATGAGGAGAATTAGTCTATCCCACAGAGTCGCGAAACATCCTTTAGAAGCGATGTAGTACGGTGATTCCTAGTGTTAGCTGTGAACTGTGCTGACATTTTAACAAAACTCTAACAAGTGTGTTTTATGCTAATATTTGTGGCTCTTTTGCTGATAATGACAGTGTAATTCTGGAAACAAAACTATGAGATCCCAAGATTTCAGCACGAAAGGGGACCAGCACAATTGAGAAAAACATATTCTCACCTTTGTTCATCAGCTGTTGAGTATGGCTTTGTCAGTAGCTTGTGGACATTCTGTTGAGAAAGAAAAGGGACAGTTCATATGGACACCACGAGGATTTATGAGGTTTGCATTTCAGTCTAGATCCACCTATCCTCTCCCACCCGTAACAGAAGAAAGGAATGAATGCTCCTATGACTCTGCCGCAAGTCTAGAGGTGTGTAAATGCATTCCTGGGGTACTGAAACTTCAAGTGAAAATGTATAGCAGGGACCTAGCCCTGAGGGCAGTGTGTACAATACACAGAGTAAGAAATATGTTACAATTCATACAGGAGAGAAAAGCATGCAGAGGCGATTACAAACATTCTGGGATGATAATCTGCGTATGGGCAGACCCCCATTAAAGCTCCACCTGTCTGAGCACAGACAGGACATGAGTTCCACATGCCTGGACACACATTTGTACCAGTTCCAAAGACATTGGTGACCATGGAGTATCTGATTGGGTTGCCTGCTCACTTAAGGGGCATATGTCACATGTATACAAGCATAAGAAAAAGATATGTACCACATACTAGAGGACAGGCAGGACATCAGCTAGGCCTACTTGAGCACACATGGAGCAATTGTGTCACGCAACCCATGAGACACCTACCTGTTCGAACTGGCTTAGCACAGATGAGAAATCTGTAGCACCTGCCTTAGCAAACATCTGCTCCATGTGTCAAAGCACTGATGGAACATCCATTGCACCTGAGCACATATTAACTCACTTCATCCACCTCTCTGCCTAGAATCTGACTCCCTGAGATTCTATGCAGTCTTAAAGATGCATGTTTTCTGAAAGGCCTTTGGAATACATCAGCGCTGACTACCATGTTGGGCTGAACTGTTGACATTATATGATATCTGATGAGGATTTAGTACTCCCATTCTGACCTTCATCTAACCGCTTCCCCGTTCCTTGTTCAGAGAATTGAAGCAGCCACGAGACCAGCTTCATCACTTATTTCCTATGAATGCAGTAATGTTTTCTGAAAGAAGTGTTGACTCTTGTATGGTTTCTTTTAACTAAAAATGTGACTGCATCAATGGAAATACCACACATGCATCAGAAGGGAGGAGTGCAATTCAAATGAGGGGTCGCGTTCATGCTGTTCAGAGTTGTGAAGTTGTGAATCTAGGCTTTGGTGAATGTGCTAGGGATTGATGGCTCTGACCATGTTCGTATGTTCGTGCAACCCTCAGTTTTGGGAGCTCCCTGCTGGAAGATCTTAGACACGTACAACAGCTCTTTCCTTTCAGGAAGGTGAGACAGACCCAACTATTTTGGTAACTTCCTTGGTTTGGCTTGAAGCAGTGTTTAGGTATTTTTGCTTGGTTTTCTGAGCTATCAGCCACAGCCTCTTCCAGTGGCCTAAGGTTGATGTTCATAAAGTTACCCCAATGGTTAAGTCACTTGCCTGGGCCTGTCAGTTGCCCGGCCCATCCCCCTACAGGACGAAGGAGATGGGGGCTATTGGAGTCTTCATCTCAAACTTTACCAATTACCCATAGATTTATCTTTTTGCTGGATGGAGACTCACAAATGGCATCACAGCCATGGGGTGTGGAGGGTTGACAAATGGCCTACCAACAGGACAGACTTTGGCCTGCTTGGGGGAAGCACAGCTTTTCTAATGTGCAGATGTTGGTGCAAGTGGGGGTGCTGTCTGCCCTGGGCCACAGGTTGTTTTTTTTCCTCTGGCGGTAGCCAGATGCACAATTGCACCGACCTTGCTGCATTGAGGGGGAGGAGGGAGAGAGGGAGAGGTGTCAAACTCCAGGGAAGGACAGGGTAAACGACATAGTTAAACCAGGCCCCACTTGTTTTTCCCCATTTTCATTTTCAAAAGTGAAACAGAGGAAATCACTTTTAAAAATATCATTAGAAACAATGAAACATGATGAAATACCTACATGGGGTCACTTTTCTAGCCGTGACAGAGAATTCGCTGCAGGAGACAGATTGGAATGAGTGCATGTTAAAAATAAACTATGACAGCGCTAAAAATAGGTTACCTAAAAATCCACAATCCTATCAACAGAAACCCAGTGCAGGGATGTCAACGATGCTCCACCCGAAGCTCTGCTAAGAGTTAATAAGGAACCCCAGGCCTGCTCAAAGATATCCTCATTTAAGCCCTGTATATATTCAACTGGAGTGCAGGGACCATTTGAGGACCCAACTGGTGCCTATTCATTTTAACGGGACAGGTTGAAAATAATAAGCCAATTACCATTACCAGGTTTCAACAGAATCTTTTTCCTATAGAGGTCTGCGTTCAGGATCTACAATTGGTGGCCAAATTTTTCTAGTGGCTCAGGCACCAGTGGAAATGAGGGTATCCACTAAAGTCATTAGTGGCATAATTCCCAAATCAAAATTGGTCTCTTTAGGGTCAGGTTTCACCTCGATTCCAACCGTAGATTTCTCAGGAACTGTAAGGGCTAGCATAATGTCTCAGAATCAGGACAACCCCCTCGAGCCACCAGTGGAACCAATTCCAAAGGAATGAGTTTCATGAATAAATGCCCCCCCCCCCCCGTCCTTCTAAGGCTGCAGACGAGAGATAAAGAGACCATAGAGGCACACGGTGAGTCAGGACGTGAAAGCTCACTCTCATAACAGTAGGTGACAAAGCATCTCCATAGCCTCCTCTTTAGATATTGAATCTTTTGTCCAGCTGGCTGTGATGACCTTGTGGCTCCTGGGTGATCTCAATCTGTCAGGACAACCGCACGCACATCTTTCAGTTGGCCTTGTGTAAATCTTTCCGCAAATCAAGTCAGTTCCTCCTTGAAAGTAGAGTCCAGCTGCTTATGCAGGCAAGTTAACTCTCTGTCCCTTGTTAGGCCAGAGCAGCAAAGCAGCTTAGTGGGCTTCCTGGATTAAGGCCAGTCTGAAGGGAAACTGTGTCACAGGAAGGTTCACCTTCTGTTAGGCCTCTGTCATACACTGGTGTGTCAGCCACCCGATGTCCAGAAGATGACAATGAACCATGTACTGACTGAAGTGGCTTGTACTTAGAACACTCTGGTGGCCATGGTGGGAAGAGTGAGGCAATCAGAGGATCAGCAGCATTCAAATGTTGGGGCCTTTATTCTTCCTAGATAATGGTATCTTGCTACAACTTGCTGGATTTAGCAAGATTCTGAGACAAGAGACTCTTATCAGACAAGCTCTGAATAGTCCGAGGTATGGTGTGGATTGGGTGCAGACATAGTTTGCCATGGGAGATAGCAACTAAACAGGAAATAACGGATGGCTGAGTTCTACGTAGCTCAGGGAAAACCAACTCTGGGCAAAGTGACTGTGCTGCTGACACCCTTTGTAAACCATGTATACATATTCCAGAGGGGTAGACGAGGAATGAGTATTTGTAGCCTGGTATGTTCAAATTGGACATACCTAGGGCTCACAAATGAAACTGCCGTTTTGTGTAGCACACATATGGGGTCTAAATGCACACAGCCACTCACCAGTCCATTTTTGATCTACGCACCTAAAACACACCTACAAACATCATTTATTCATGTCATCTCAGTTGCCCTGGCCAAATTTGAACATGCCTCCTCCTGCAGTACCCTCTTCCTTGCTCTCAGAGCCTGCTTATCGTTCTTACGCACATTCCTAATAAACATATAGTCCCTAGGAGAACAGTGAAGGGCATCGCTTAACAATTTGGATGCCTGGGTGCATGAATGATAGAACCAACCCCTTTTTCCCATATTACCCGGTTGAAGGGGTCTTATAAGCAATAAACTGAGTGACCAGGTAATCTGCTCAAAGTAGTCCAGTAACCTGTCATGGCCCACTTCTTTACCTAAGCAGCAGCTGAACTCATCAAGATTCGTTGTTGCCAAGTCCGGCAAAACTTCACATGGATTATTTCATGACCTCTTGATCCTAACACCATTAGTCCGGACTGGAGTAACATTTGTAACACAAGCAACTCCTTTAACTTCTTGCGCTTGGATTGTCATGGAAATTGCTAATGGGTTGTGGTCACTCACCGCTACTGGGATAATGTTAATGGCACTAACCAAATTCCTGGCAGAGCAGACGATCAAAGCATGGGCAATAATAGAGTGTGGGTTTCTGCCAATAAATGAGGGAATAGATTTGCTAATATTTCCACAACTGCTTTCCAAAAGAGTAAGATCGTACTTGAAAATTAAAGAGTTCAATGCTTTCCCATAATCAGAGTGATCACACTGCGAGATTCCATCACCTTCAGCATTAGTTATTACTCATATCTGCTTTGCCGGGATGGGGCATTTCTGAATATTGAAATCACCTACTCAGCGAATGACATACTTATCAATTAATCGACAGCAAAACCACCTCCATCCCTGCATCCAAAGCATGCACTATGTTACTACGGGTAGAATCAAAAACATTGTTATAGAAATTTACCACAATCAAATCAGGGCCGTATTTGGGTGACAGCCAAAGGAGCTGGGCATAAGATTAAACAGACATTACCTTCGTAATAGTAATGGGTAGCAACTTTGAAATTAAAATCTGTAAGCCCCCTTTGGCCTTACTGGAGATGGGGTAGCTTCTAAGAACAAGCATTTGCAATGCAATCGGTCTCGCATTTGTTAAAATTAGAGCTGTTGGCGTTTAAAATGGCAATGTTTTTTTACTTTTGTTTTTTAATTTGCAGTGACCTAGGCTCGACCTAAAAAGCGAAGGACTCCTGTAAAGGGAGGACAAAATCAAAGTTGTTTCAATCCCAAAACTGTTACCAGATGTCACAGACAGAACTGTATGTATGTAGTATGATTTGTAGAATACAGCTAATGCTCAAAAAAGAGCTTTTAGTAGCTGATACGTCAGACAGCAAACGCAGAGGAAGGATTATGAAAATGGAATAGAAAGGTAGGAGAGAGCAGAGAGTGTAATTACTAAAGATTGAGTTCTATTTAAATAAAAGCAAAGGACTAAGCTTTGAAATGTTACGCAACAGAAGGATTAGAAGATCATAAGAAAGCAAATGACCTTGGAGGAGGGAGCGAGTTGGATCTGTAGGACTGCTGGCATCCACCAAAATACACCTGGTTGTCTACCTATGAGGCAGTCCGGATGAGTCACTAGTAAAAGACGACACGTCCTACTAACAGATGAGGGCGAAGGGTTAAGGTGTGCAATAGTCTGTTCTTCATTTTTCTTTTATTTTTATGTCGTCTATTAAACACTACCTTATATATAGGTTGCTGCTAAATAACTATACAGAGACTGAATAATGCTCAGATATTCTGTCCCACTGTGTGAGCAATGTGGATACTGTACTCTTACTATATGACGAAAAATATTTAAAAACATTCACAAAGTTCTACTACCAGATAGTCCACTCCATCAACACCATGAGACACGTGAAAGCTGCTTATCTTGTAAAAAAGCAAATTAAAAGAGGGCTCACAGACCAGAAATTCAGCTGAATGTACAGGCTATAAAGTAAAGTTTGAGAGCACACCAGCTTCCCTACAGATAAAAAACAATGTTGAAAAAATAGAAGGGAGAAGCATTGCTTTGACTGCAGCAAATGGATAAAATTGGAACCGGAGACAGACTCTCCGTGAATAAAATGCCCAAGAAAATACAATGAAACTGGATTTTTTTTTTATAGTTTGGTAATATTAGATCTGATTAGCGCTCGATTTCCTCTACTAGCATTCAGATATATGGACATGATTTCAGGCCTAAAGTTTGTGGCTTTCAAGCAGCTTTTAAGAGGATGATCAGTGGAAATCTTAGCAGTGTTGAGTGCTGATTACGAGAGTTTGCTTAAAGCCTCGTATGAGATACCAGCAGGCCCCTACATTGCAGTCCTCCCCTCTTCCTTCTCGTTAACTAATGTATCCAAGTAATGTGGCTGGTAGACAATATTTTGGCTTTGCGCCACATAATCTGGTAACTTTTTCAACGACTGATGTATTTGGCACCGAATGCAAACCCTCTAAACTGATAACGGTTGTGCCATAGCCCTGCATCATACACTACATTAAGTAGTAGGTGAGTGTGTGTGTGTTTTTTATTAATGAAACAAGGTGGTTTGCCATTTACCTTGGACATCGTGCATACCGGTTGAAAACACTGGCACAGTCGGTGTCCCAAGCTAATTAGAGAAATGCAAGCTCAAATAAACAGCACTCAGCCTAAAGCTAAAAGCACCTGGTAACTGAGACCTTCGAGCGCACTTTGAGCTCCATCAGATGTGCGAAGATACAGGAAATATTGGCACTGGGTTGTTACACCAAGAACGTAGCTACGCTTTAATACTCTGGTAAAATGAGAGGGTCATTTGACTGTAATGCTTTCGAGCCAGTATTTCGAATTACCACCGTTTTAGTCAACGTGAGCTTATAAACAATGTTTGTGGCACACTGTCACCATTAGTAGGAGGCTGGTTGCTCCTTCAATAAGAAGGCTGCTGTGTTCTACGGTTCTGAGTGAGCACGCAATTCTCAGGTTCGGTCATGCGTCGTCAAGAATACTACCTAGCCTTTCGAAAAAAACACGGAAATCCTTTCGGTTTATTTTACGAGTTATTTGCCTACCCTAAGCTTTTAATTGTTTGTTGTTTGTCGTTAATTTGACAGTTTTCGTTTCTGGCTTCTAAGGGCCAAGATGCCTTTTTAGGTGTCCGTTGTGCTTGCAAATAAATATTAGTTACATTTAATCATTAAATGCTTATGACAGGTAATTAATTGTTGTTTGGCTAAATAATGAAAAATGCGGAGGTTTGAACTTTTCAGCTGAATAGAGGGTTTTCGGCTCCCCGGATTTAGTAATTTTACACAGATCCTCACACCCACATATGCATGCAGAAGCCGGATTACCAAAGTGGAGGATGATGAATTTTGTGGGCTTCACCTAACTCCGCAGATCTCAGCAGCTGCAGCCCCTGCAATAACATGGGTGATAGCGTCCACAAGCATGTTTTCCCATGTATGTTCGTCCTTGCTGCCGGCAGCATTAGCTGATGACGTAGACGCCCTTCCCCGGGGTCCCAATTTACACTCTGCAAAGTGTTCTTTTACATTTAAACATGGAAATGTTAGTCTTTGAAACATATTAAGGTGTAGAAATGGAAGTCAAACCGAGCAGCTCCTATTTTTTATGCTTTGCGCTCTGCCGCCCGGCCATCATACTTTAACATAAACCTGGGCATGACACGCTGACATTTTTTTTGCAAAAAAGAGTTCTCTGAAAGAAGGATAAATGATGGAAACGGAAGAAAACTGAACTTAGGTGGTGCTCCTCGGCGAAAACCGGAAGTGGCATCTTGCTGGGGGAACCAGTTAGGAAGCTGCAATTAAGAGCAACACTGCGCTAAACCAATAGGATGGCAGCAGGCGGGAGCAAAGTCATTTATCGAAGACTTCAGGTCTTCCAGACAGCGCTTGCGCGCTGCCTAGGCTCGACCTAAAAAGGAAGTGAATCCCTCGTTATGAATTGGGTCGACACACCAGGGTGTGATGTGCTCACGTCCCTGTCCGTAACCCGGAGGGGTGGTGGTGACCCGCTCTTTGTATTTATACCCAGGTGTCATGTCTTTCGTCATGGGGGTGGGGTTTCTTACCTGAATAAAAGATGCCTGGTGTGACCAGGAAGCTGGACAAACTACTTCCGGTGTCCTAGCGTTTCTATGCAGAACATAACATTTTGGCGACGAAGGCTCGTGTTCCTGCGTGTTTTTGTTCCTGGCCTGCTGTTCTTTGTGGTGTTCCTGGCTGGCCCCTTGCTCCCTTGGTGCTGCTGGTGGCGTGTTTCTCCCCGGGGGCTTTGCCTTGCTCCCCGGGTTCTCGCTGTTGTCCGCTGCAGCCCAGGCTGTTCCTGGGGGCGTGGCTTGCTGGTTGCTACGTGTGGCGTGCTGGAGGAGCTCCGGGTGGTTGGCGGCAGCGGTGTGTGTGCTGTCGCTGCCCTGCGGTCCTGCTGGGGTGAGGAGGTCGTTTTCCCCTGCTCCTGTGCTCCTGGTGCTCAACGGCGCGGTGCGCCTTGCCGGCTGATTGTGGTGCCTGTGCCTGGCGGATTGTGGCGTCCTGCTGGTGTGCGGAGGCCGTTTTCGCCGGCTGCATCGCTGTTGCTGCTCCTTCTGCCTGGGCCTATGACGCCCTGTAAGGGTGAGTGGGGTGTCGTCCCGTTTTGGCTGTGTGGGGCTTGGTGCCTTTTGGGACCCGATGCTGTCGGCTGTTCTGGTCCAGTCCTGGAGTGGTACCTGTGGTGCTTCGTGTTGGAGGGGTGTTGCCATGTCCGCTATCCCTCCTGTGGAGCATTTTCTGTTGGATGGTCCACCGTCAGCCCAGGCAGCCAGTTGGAAGGAATGGGTGGACCGATTGGAGACCTATTATGATGCTGTTGGTCTGGAGGTGGAGCGACGGTGCCCGATGTTGTTGCATCTGGGGGGGGCGGCCATTCACCGGTTAGGGCGGTCGGTGGTTGAAGGAGGCCCACCGCATACGTATGAGACTTTGAAGCAAGCCCTTACTGCCCATTTTGAACCTCTGGCCAATCCAGATTATGAGCGGTTTTTGTTGCGTCAAGCCCGGCAGCTGCCAGATGAGTCCGTGGATACCTTCTATGCCCGTCTGCGTGAGTTGGCCAGCACCTATACATTGCCCGATGCTGCGGATGAGATTAGGGCCCAGTTTATACAGGGCTGTTTCTCTAGCAAGTTACGTGAGGCCATCCTACAGGTGCCGGGAATGTTGATGGCTGACATGTTGACTCGGGGTAGGTCCAAGGAACTCTCAAAGGTACGAGCCGCCCACATGGAGGCGGCACTCCAGCAGGTGGTGAAGGTGGAGCCGGTTAATGTTGTTTCAGCCCGGGTCCCTGACCGCAAGAATCTCCGGAATCCGGGGAGAGTGGATCGGCCCCGGCATTGTTATGGTTGTGGGGGTTCTTTTCCACATAAAGGGACGTGTCCTGCCATTGGGAAGAAGTGTACCAATTGTAGCAGGCTCAATCATTTTGCGAAGATGTGTCGTTCTGCCCCTGCAAGAGGGTCTGTCCCTGTATCGTCTGATCAAGTATACGTTGCTGCACAGTTGCCGGTGGATGGAGACATGGATGATGATGATGTGGAGGGGGCGATACATGTCATCCATGCTTTGCAGCCTGGGGGCCATCTACGTAAGGGTATCCCTAAATGTCATGTGGTGGTGGACGGTCATCCGGTGCCTACCTTGATTGACACCGGTGCTTCGATCAATGTGATGGCCGAATCGATGTTACTGACATTGCTGATTTCTCCCACCTTGAGTTCGACCACTACCAGGGTCTTTGCCTACGGGTCCTCTGATCCCCTTCCTCTGGCAGGTGTTTTTACTGCTGAGGTGGCACATGGCTCTCATGCGATAAGGACACGCATATATGTCACAAGAGGGGGTCAAGGGATGTTGCTGAGCTGTCGAACAGCAGAGAGCCTGCAGTTGGTCACTTTTGCTTTGAGTGTGCATCAATGGAATATGGAGGAGTTGTTGGCCCAGTTTTCACCTTTGTTCGATGGGATTGGCTGTTTGAAGGGGCGCATGATTAAGCTGCATATCGATGATTCCGTCCAGCCAGTGGCTTTACGTCATAGGAGGGTTGCGTTCCACAGAATTGGTGAAACTGGAAATGGCGGACATTATTGAACGGGTGGATGGTCCAACTCCCTGGGTGTCCCCTATTGTGGTGGCCCGTAAACCCAAACAGCCTGGCGAGGTCCGCATTTGTGTGGATATGCGGTTGCCTAATCTTGCGATCAAGCGTGAAAGGCATCTCACCCCTACCGTGGACGATATTGTGGTAGAGGTGAGTGGGTCACGTTGGTTTTCTAAAATGGACCTTCGTGCTGGTTACCATCAGCTGATGCTTGACCCCGCTTCCCGTGCATTCACCACGTTTTCTACACATATGGGTTTGCGGAGGTATAAGCGTTTGAGTTTTGGAGTCTCCAGTGCTGCAGAAGTTTTTCAGGACACGATCCGGGGGGTTCTTTCTGGATTGGATGGTGTGATCAATGTCAGTGACGACATTTTGGTGCATGCCCCTACTTTGGATGAGCATTTCTGTCGTCTTAAGGGTGTGTTTCAGCGGTTGTTGGATAATGGACTTACACTTCATAAGGAGAAATGCGAATTCTTGAAGACTGACATCTCATTTTTTGGGTATCATTTCTCGCAGAATGGTGTCACCGGACCCTATGAAGGTGCGTGATATTCAGACTGCTCCTGCTCCCACTAATGTATCCGGTGTGCGGAGTTTCATGGGGATGGTGAACTATTGTGGCCTTTTTTTCCGCAATCTGACTGATCTTACGGCTCCTTTGCGAGAACTCACTAAGTCTAACGTTGCATGGGACTGGGGTCCGGAGCAGGAGTGTGCTTTTCGGGCTACTAAGCAGGCCCTCTCCGCTGATACCACTCTGGTGTATTTCAATCCTGCGCTGGACTCTGAGTTGTCAGCGGATGCCAGTCCTGTTGGCTTGGGGGCTGTACTTTCTCAGCGGCAGAGCAGTGGGGAGTGGGCCCCAGTGGCGTATGCCAGTCGTGCGTTGACTGCGACTGAACAACGGTATTCTCATATCGAGAAGGAGGCGATTGCCATTCATTGGGGGTGTCGTCATTTTCATTTGTATTTATATGGCCAACCGTTTGTTGTCCATACGGACCATAAACCACTTATTCCGTTGTTCATGGGCACATCCTCAAAGCCTCCCCCACGGATTGAGAAGTGGATCCTGCAGTTACAGGATTATTGTTTTACAGTGGTGTTTCGTCCTGGGACTTTGAATCCTGCTGACTATCTTTCCCGGCATTTCCGTCCTGCTACTCCTGGTGAAGAGTCAGATACTGAGGATACTGAGGAATACGTGCGTCTGGTGGTGGAACGGTCCAGGCCTCTTCCTATTTCCTTGGAAGAGATTCTGGAGTCTACACATCGGGATGGGTGTCTCCAGTTGTGTATTTCTGCAGTGGGTACTAGGAAATGGAATGTGCTGGTGGATTCCGCCAAATGTCGTACTGCGGAGGCGAGGTCGACCTTGGCATCCCTTTATAATGTCTGGGATGAACTGGTTCTGTCCCCGGAGGGGTGTTCGATGAGGGGTTCGCGACTGGTGATTCCTGTTTGTCTCCAACAAAGGGTGGTGGATCTGGCCCGTTTGGCTCACCAAGGGGTTGTGAAAACTAAATCCAGG
Organism: Calotriton arnoldi; assembly: GCA_963921515.1. NCBI lineage: Eukaryota > Metazoa > Chordata > Amphibia > Caudata > Salamandridae > Calotriton > Calotriton arnoldi. The sequence goes on from CAWUFW010002092.1 coordinate 1,476,088, forward strand.
TTGAGGTGCAAGGTATGGTTTCCTGGCCTGGATGCCTTGGTGGAGAATACTGTGTTGCGTTGTGCGCTCTGTCAGGCTGCCGGGGCTGGTGATTCTCCAGCTCCTATACTCACGGAAGACATTCCTTCTTTTCCCTGGCAGAGAGCGAGTGCTGATTTTGGGAGTCTGCCGGATGGACGCCATATGTTGGTGGTTATTAATGATTTTTCTAAATATCCCGAGGTTGAGTTGCTGGACACTACCACAGCTTGTCGCACTATCCCTCTGTTCGAGAAGATCATGGCGACTCATGGTCTGTTCACTGAGCTCCGTACTGACAATGGCCCTCCATTTTCGGGTCAGGATTTCTCAACCTACTTGCAATCCCGGGGTGCTCGTCACAGGAGGGTTACCCCCTTATGGCCTCAGGCCAACGGGGAGGCTGAGCGTTTTATGCGTACCCTTAATAAAGCCATTCGAATTGCTGTGGCTGACCGTCAGGATTTGGACTGTGCTTTGTATGCTTTCTTGAGGGAATACTGGATGACTCCTCATTCCACTACCAAAGTCAGTCCGATGTCTTTGTGTATGAATAGGCCTATGGGTGACTTTATCCCTCAGATGGAGGCGGTGTCTGTCAAACATGCCTTGGTAGCAGATGAGCTACGGAAACGGAAGTTAAAGAATGAGAAGGTTTCTGTCAGGCGTGGGGCACGGACCAGTTCTTTTAGAGTGGGGGACGTTGTGATGGTGCGGAATCGGCATCCGAAGGGGATGTTTAGTCTACCGTTTGAACCTGAACCTTGGACTGTTCAGTATGTTCATGGGACAAAGATCACTGCAGTGAGACATGGAGTCAGCATTTCTCGGAATGTGTCTTTCTTTAAAACTTACTGGGCTCCCGGTGGTGCTCGGATGGAGGGCAGGATGGCACCGGGCACTGGTGGTCTGGTTTCTGATGATGAGTCCACAGATGGTGTGGATCTGGATGGTGAAGTAACGTCTCCTGCTCAGGTGCTGGTTGGAGGTGGCCTTCCTGGTGGGGGTCCTCTGGTGCCGGGACAGTGTGGTGTCTCTTCCTCTGCAATACCTCCTTTTGTGGCGCCGGCGTGTGATTCACTGCCTCGGCCTGATGAGTCTCAGGGGCCTGCGTCTGGTGGTTCCCAGCGAGGAGGTGTCGAGAGATATCAGCTACGGCCATGCCCTGCGAGGTCTACGAGACTTAAGAACTATGTAACCTATTAAGGTGGACTCCGGACTCAGTTGTTTTGTTTTCTGTTTTGGGGTTTGTGTTACGGTGGTTTTTTTGGGGGGGGTTTTGTTTTTTGTTTTGTTTTTGTGGGTTTTGGAGGAGTGTGATGTGCTCACGTCCCTGTCCGTAACCCGGAGGGGTGGTGGTGACCCACTTTTTGTATTTATACCCAGGTGTCATGTCTTTCGTCATGGGGGTGGGGTTTCTTACCTGAATAAAAGATGCCTGGTGTGACCAGGAAGCTGAACAAACTACTTCCGGTGTCCTAGCGTTTCTATGCAGAACATAACACAGGGCTCCTGTGTACAAATTACATCCGAGTCTGCAGTAATGTGGAGCCAATCCAGGGAAGCCAGCTTATTTTGGAGCCTACAAACATTCCACATAATAAAATAACATCCCTCCTTATGACCATAACAAATATCTTTCGAGGACATGTAAGGGGGTCTTAGCTCCTCTGTGTTGCTCAATGTAGTTGGCTCATGACATTTAGTGGGAACAGGAGCCACAGGTATGGGCACACAAGTGCAACCTGAGCATAACAGCCGCATACCCGACCCTCAGAATCGCCCCTCCAACTGCCCATAACACTGAAGGGTTCCTTAGTAGTACAAAGTCAATCTTTCTCCTGCAGAGAACCCAGAATCTGGAACCTATTAGACAATGGAATGGTGGTCCAAGATGGACAATAAATAAAAGACACTTGGTCATGTGATTGATCAAGGGGCATCTCTGGGGCTCGACACAGATGGCGATAGAAATAGCCCAGGGGGAAAAGCGTGATATTCTTGCCAAGAGGGATCAACAATGCCAATCTTTTCAGTCATTCATCCGCTTGACTAGGTTGTTTGAAATTAATAATAATGCAATCTCCTTTAAAGGGCTTATTTGCAGGGCCAATCCATCTCACTTTCCTTGTCATCAGAATTTGGTCAGCTTTGGCAATTGAAAATATGAACTTGGAATGCAGCCAATGTAAAACTTCATTCCTTAACGGACCCGGTGCATCAATCGTACCCGAGGGCAAAGGTGGAACATTAGCCATTACCGCCACGTAAGGGCAGCAAGCCAGTTGTAGGTCAATAGATTCTACATTGGACGCCCCCTCACTATCATTACTTCTCTCATTCCCATCCACCTGTTGAGGGCTGCCTGTCAGGGATTCAGGCAGTTGATCAAGCTGTTGATCACTGTTTACCCTCCACACCATCCTATCAGATTAAGTTATTTGAGGCTGTGGGTGGACACGGTTGACTGGTTGACCTCCCTTCACTAGCTGAGCTAGTGGACCGACCCCCATTTGGAGAGACCATGCTCCTATCAACTTGCATTCCTATCTCCACAAGCTTGCTCAGCGCTGTGCATTTAAACCGCTTGGGTCCTGGGGGGGGGGGACTGATTGGACACTTCCGGGCACCCTACTTTAGGTTCTCCTGATATGGAAGAACTATTTAATTGGCATGGCCACCATCCAAGTCTCAAGGGGCAGTATTAGGTGAACAGGCTCCAAAAGAGGTAGAGGAGGTGGGTGGTAGCATCCCTGAACCTACCGATAAGCTCCTCTCCATCAATTCGATCTCAGTTGAGATAACTCCCATAGCCCTCTGCAACATTCTATCTATTCTACTCAAAGGGTTTAAGTTCAAAGCTTCCCACCATGAGAATTTAAAAGAGAGACAAATGGGGTAGCACAACCCTCCTTGCTCCATTAATACAATATAACCACAGAGATAATGCTACTTTAAAGGAGCACCTCAGAGGCACAGTTCATAGCACAGTCAACCATATGGAGTAGCTTGAGAAAACAGGGAAGTGACACTCAGCCCAAGTTGATCACTGACGTTAAAGGGGTGGCCCAGCCCAGCCTCGTCTGGCCGCAGACGGGCCCGCTCTTCGCCCGCGGCCGGTTGCCCTCGGGGCTCAGTAGCACAATGTAGCTACGGCCCGCCTCCTTAGTCACAGGTGTGTCAGAATGTCAAAGAATTCTTAGGACACGTAGTCCATGTGTCAGCACCGGTATCCTTTGCTCATGTGCAGCGTGATGCCCTCGGCGCTTTGTAGCGTGATGTACATGCGGCCCCTCCTCCTCATCCACAGGGGTGCCAAAAAGCCAAAGAGTTCTTGGGACATATACAACCTGTTTCAGCTCCGATATCCTTTCCCATTCATTTCTATGGGGAGACAGCATTTTTTTTTGTTTCATTTGGTGGCCATTTTTTTTACAGCTACATTATATTTTGTAGTCTATGGGTGCTATTTGGGTTTATTTTACATGAACCAAGTCATGGTTAGGTGCTGTTGTTCGTCGGCACAGGTAAGTCCTTTTTTAAGGCTATTTTAAGGGTTTTGAGGGTAGGGGGATTTAGGATGCATGTTTAAAACTTGGGTATAGTGTTTGCCCTATTTTGTTGTTTAGCGTTTTTGAAAATTGTTATATTAATGTATGAATCTGTTATGCTAAATTATATGATATTATTTATGTTTTGATGATTAAATGTTATGTTTGTGTATATTTGGGACTCCAATGTATTGTGCGGGGGTCTAAATCATTTGTTTTACAGGTTTTCGTCTACAAACTATTTCTATGGGAATTTTCAGTTTACGTTTTTTTTTTAAGGAAACAGTTTTGGTTTGTTACAAACCAATGGTTTTTACTTAGATTTACTTTGTTTTTGGGTTTCTTGGAGCAGTACGTTTTTTAAAACACCTTTTCTGTTTTTTATGGTTTCCACAGAATTTAGATTGCTTCAAGGGATTTCAATTAGATTGTTTATATTTTTGCATTTTTTGGGGGAGATTTTTGGATTTGTTTTCTTAGTCTTTTTGTGGATTACTATTGGAGAAAGATCTGCAGCTACAAAACAGTAAGTTTTAATTTTTACTTTTGTTGTGAGTGGGAAATGTGATATTATATTGTTTATGTTATTATTATGTAGAGTTGTTTGGATTATGTGTTGTATTTATTTGATGTTCTGTATTGAATTTGTTTTTAATTTGGTTGGCTGGTTACTGTTACATTTAAAAATATTATTAATATAAATATTTTTATTATATCAGTGTTTATTAACTTTGTGATTTTATATAATTGTTTCACTGGTATAATAAAATATTTATGTTAATTTAAAAAAAAAAATAGGATTTGGTTTGTTGGTTTAGAGATCGTTGAAGTTTTCGAGGTCTTTGGTAAGTTGATATTTATTTTATAATATGCTTTTTCGCTATCATTTCTAGGTAATGTAGTCCTTTGTTATTTATGAAGAGTTTTGCTTTAAATTGTATCAAGTCGTACATTCTTTAAGTTTGTTTGCTAAGTTTAGGGCCGATTTAGGTAACAGATTTCTCCAGTCTTAATTCTAGGTAGCTCTGCTCTTTTTGTAATGGTTCGATAAATTTGTATAATGTAGGTTGAGTTCTGCCTAGTTTGGAATGGAAGGCATTGTGCAATCCTTCCACTGTGTTGTTTATTTTGGCTTCATGTACCAGGGTGCTGTCATAGACACTGCACCATAGTATCTGGAATTTGGCTTGGCATCTGTGTCCTGACCGATGCAGTCTGTCAACCCAAGTGTCTTCGAAATAGTCCAGTAGGGGACTAAGTTTGTCTTCATTTAGTTGGTAGAAAGGATTTTTATTAGTACGTTATAGTGGTTGGCTACATCAGTGATAGGGACATAGGCTACTGCTATCATTTTTTGATTTCGAAGGGGAATTGGCTGTTAGTGGATTATTCAACACATAGTGCAGATTTGTAGAGGTGTTGCCATTTACTTTTATTAAAGTGATAGTAACAGCCTTGTATGGCTGTGTGGGGTATATTTCTAGAATTGTTTGAATTATGGCTTGTTTAAAGTCTATGATTATTTTTGGGGAGCAGTAGTTATTTGTTTGTTGTTTTATATAGGTTAGGAGTTCATAGTAGGCGCTGCTTTGTTTGTTTGATAGTGAAGCATATATGAAAGGGATCTTAGTGTGTTGATATTCACCGTGTATGGTGTATATCTCAGTGAATGGTTTGGGACACATTTTGAAGGTACCATCCATATTCCAGGTTTGACATTGGGTAAGTTTCATTAAGGTGTTTGCTGTACAGAAGATTAGGATTTGTTTTTCATTATTTAGATTGTCATGTAAAAGAAAGGGTTCCTTATTATGTGTTACTGTTAAATGGCCATGCATGTGTATGTCTTGGTAACTTCTAGGGACAGGTGGGGTATCGCAGGTGACTTTTTTAATGCATGCAATTAAACGTTTTAAAGTGGGGATAAGTGGTAGTTGGTCTGTTCTGTACTTGGGGACTTTGGGTAGTATGTCTTTAAGAATTTTGCTAGTAGGTTCCTGGGAGCTAGTGCTTGCCTCTCTTATATCTTGCAGTATTTCTTGTACTACTATGTCTGTCACATTTGGGGGATGGTTGTGCTCTCTAACATTAAATACAACATTATCTTTTGTAGACTCTCAAGTTGGCAGCTAGGGGTTAATGCCCCCACAGTTGCTGCTGCAGACTCGCTCCAGGAAGGGGCGGGGCCTTCCGCAATGCGCTATAAAGTGCAGTCCCGCTGCCTGGGTCTCTCGTTGGCGGCAAGGGGGTTACTGGCCCCCACAGACTCTATGAACACAGGGGACTCCATGCCCCATCATCCCTAGCGCCAAGAGGTGCTGCTGCAGACTCGCTCCAGGAAGGGGACAGGGTCTGCTGCAAGGTGCTCCTAGAAGTCCCACTGCCTGGGTCTCTCAAGTTGATGGCAAGGTGGTTACTGGCCCCCAGGGACTCTATGAACCCTGGGGACTCCATGCCCCATCGTCCTTTGTGCCAGGAGTCGCCACTGCAGACTCACTCCAGAAAGGGGGTGGGGCCTCCTGCAAAGTGCCACATAGTGCTCCTAGCAGTCCCGCTGACTGGGTCTCTCAAGTTGGCTGCAAGGGGGTTACTGGCCCCCACAGACTATACTGAACCCAGAGAACTCCATGCCCGATCATCTCTAGTGCCAGGAGGCACCACTGCAGACTCTCTCCAGGAAGGGGGAAGGGCCTCCCGCAATGCGTAACAAAGCACTCCTAGCAGTCCCGCTTCCTGGGTCTCTCAAGTTGGCGGCAAGGGGGTTAATGGCCCCAACCGACTCTATGAACCAAGGGGACTCCATGCCCCATCATCCCTAGCGCCAAGCGGTGCTGCTGCAGACTCGCTCTAGGAAGGGGGCAGGGCCTCCCACAATGCACTACAAGCGCTCCTAGCAGTCCCGCTGTCTGGGTGTCTCAAGTTGGTGGTGGGGGGGGGGTGGTATACTGGCCCAAACAGACTCTACTGAGCCCAGGGGACTCCATGCTCCATCATCTCTAGGGCAAGGATATGCCGCTGCAGACTCGCTCCAGGAAGGGGTATTGGCCTCCCGCTACGCACTCCTAGCAGTCTCTCTGCCTGGGTCCCTCAAGTTGACAGCAAGGGGGTTACTGGCCCCACAGACTCTATGAACCCAGGGGACTCCATGCCCCATTGTCCCTAGCGCTAGGAGGCACCACTGCAGACTCGATCAAGGAAGGGGGCGGGGCCTGCCGCAATGTGCTACAAAGAGCTCCTAGAAGTCCTGCTGCACCGGATGTGCGCGGTCCATGCCTGGGTACAGGGTGGGCCCGTCCTGCACCCATCAGTGCCAGGAAGAGGCAGGGAAGGGCCACCCCCTGGGATCTCAGCTTTGGATAATAACACCTCTAAGCACCCCGGTTTTCAACCAATCATGAGTACATTGAGTGCATATTATGGGGAAGCGAGAGGCAAAGGGCCAGGCCCAAAATCAAAGTCTGTCAAAAAACACACTGCGGAGGATTGCTCATTAGCTGATATTGATAATTTGATTGAAAAGGTGGAGGATTTATTAAAAAGGGGGAAGGGCATTGTAGGAAGGTGGAATCTGACTATATGGTTGCCCCCACTTTTTTCCTGGTGTTTTGCTGGTTTATGACTTAGTTGGACTGGGACCCTGCTATTCAGGGCCCCAGTCTATCTGCTCTCTCTAAACGACATGGAGTGCACTCTAGGTGCACTAGTGATTGGATACTGTGGTGCCTTATGAGTCCCTAGTATATGGTACCTTAGGTGCCAAGGGCATAGGTACTTCACAGGCCTACCAGGGGCTGCAGCATGTGTTATGCCACCCCTGGGAAGCAGTCTAAATCTGACACCACAGGCCTGCTACTGCAGCCTGGGTGAGGTGGTGCTAGCACTCCTCACTGAGATATAGGTTTCCTATATCTCTCCTGCACACACATATAAACCTATCAGTCACCCCTAAGGCAGGCCCTATCAATCCTGAGGGCAGGGTGCTTGGCTTCTATGTGAGGGGGTGCCTCTGCCTGAGCAGGGCCCCTCTGCAGCTCTCAGAGTCTATTCTCTGGTGCTGTTTGTGGATGCGGTTAAACCATATACTATTAAGTGCATTATATCCTCGCGGTAAATGCTAACTTTGGAATGGCTGCATCAAAACATGTCGTGTTTGGTGTCAAACATCTTGGAATACTACCCCCCGCCAATCTTGGCGGCGGGGGTAGCATTCCACCCTTCTAGAGGGATAAGACATGTACCTGCTGTGGAAACGCGGTAGAATCCTAAAGAGCCCTGGCATCACAAAATGGATGCCACCAGTCACAGACACTGGGCTGCCCTCCTGCTGATGACCGAAACTCGCAGTGGAGGAAGCCCAACAATAGGCATCCTGTCACAGGGAGGTGTAACCACCTCCCAGACAGGGTTTAGTGTATTGGGGCTGGGTGGGTGCACTCTTAGAGTGCTTTGAAGTCCTGCACTGGGGGAGCAGAAGGCTCCTCTGTGCATATGCCAGTTCAAACCAGCTCAGGGGCTACCTGCCCCTGCTCTGGCGCGAAACTGGACAAAGGGAAGTGGGTGTAGCCACCCCTCCCTTGACCCTCCCATAGGTGGGGTCATAGAGCTAGTCCATCCCCTCTTTTCAGTATAAGAGGGGGAACCTTGCCATTGCAAGGCAGATAACCCCTGGACGACGCTCTACAGAAGAATCCTGGCCCTTCGACGTTCCACTACCTTTGGAAGACAGAAGAATCTCCCTTGGAGTCAAGGAGTGACTCCCCTGCTTGGCAGGCACCAAAACGACAACGACGGTCGCAAACTACGCCGCTCCCGCCGGAGTCCGAAGTCCCTGCAGCCCAAGAAGTGGATTTCCTGACTTCTCCAAGGCCATCGTGAGTCCCCAGCGAAGCTGAGGCAAGTGGACCCCACGAGTGACGAGGAACCGCGACCCCTGGGTACCGTGCACTATTGTCGAGTGCAACCCCTTCACAACGTTCCACGAACTTGTGCTTTGGACCACGTGTGGTCCCGACCTCTAGCAGGAATCCCTCCGAAGATCAGAGGCCTACACCGTCCCGAGTGACCGTGGGCCCCTGTTGAGTGATTCTGCCCGAGGTGTCTTCGCGATCCCTTGCCAGCCGGCTCGTGGGTCCCCAGAAGACTTCTTAAAGAAACCAAAGGGCTCCCCTGGTTGCTCCAGGCCTGCCCTGACTTACCCTCGCTGGGTGAGTCCCTCAGACCTTGCTGGTCTGTGCCATCAACTTTTCTTCATCTCCCCGAGACTTGCTGTTGCCAAGGCTTGTTGGCTCCAATCGAGTTGCCGACACCGCAGTAAGCTGCAGACTTCGTGGGACACACAGAATCCAGCTCCTGGTCATCGTCGACGCCTCCTGGACCTCGTGGCTGAAGAGTCAAGGCACCTGCAACCGACCTGAATCAACCGACGACGGTGGGCATCCATCTTCCTTGCCCCGAGTCACTGCCAAGTGACTTTGAACACTGTCCCCTCTGCTTTCAGGTCATCCTTCTTCAGAATCCAGGCTTGGATTCCACCGGACACTTCTTCAGCTCCCGCAAGCAGCAAGTCTTCTTTGTTCGCCATTGAAAACGACGCCGCGACCCGACACCAAAGGACACCTATGCACCCGGCTTCCCTGGGTGAGGTAACTCCAGCACTACGGTGCTCCTGTGGGTGTGGGCCCTAGAACTACTTACCCTGTAAGTGACTTGCTTGTAGGTTCTCCCGAAGTATCCTAGAACTCTTAATTTCCAACCGCGACTTGCCCCATTGAAGTCAACGGCGATCCGCGCCTGTGTATCCACACTGCACGCGTCCCCCGTGGGTCCTTTACTTACCTGCCTTGGGTGGCTTCGTGAGGCCCCAGCACTTCTGAAGGCCCTAGGCCTTGTCTCCCTGCAAGTCGTTGTTGCTAAGTCCCTTTTTTAGTATATGGTCTGGTACGCCCCTAGGGCCCCAGCCATATTTTGTGCTTAACTTATTGTGAAACGTTGATTTGTGCATATGTTTGTCTTCTAATCTCATAAAGAGATTAGTAGAGAGTTATTTAGAAATAAATACTTATATATTTGATATATATATACCTGTGTGGTGTCTTTTCATTTGGTGATTCAAGAGATTATATGGTAAAACAAGCTGCTTTACATTCCTTCAAGACTTAGCCTGAAGGCTGCTCTCCACAGCTACCACTAGGATAGCTTTCTTTAAAAGGTTGTCTTAAACCTATCTACCATAAGAGTCGATTTGCCCTGGTGCAAGGTGTCCACTTTAATTAGTGAACAGCATATACCAGGCCAACTTCTCACATTGGTGGGCAGCGTGTGGGATTCCAGCTTGCCATTGTTTTACCAGAAAATCTCTATTTGAATTACTAACTGAAAACCATTATAGGTACTCAAGGTACATATAAAGTCAAGCTTAGTATCAATAAGTTCTACTGAACTTAGAGCTGTGTGCCAAGGGATAGCACACCCTTTCCACAGCTCAAGCTAGGATCAGTAGGCCACAAACTAGTGTAGGTAGTACAACACTGCACAACACTAGAATGTCCTTAAAGGGTGGACCCAGTGGATCCACTCAGCCTCAGTATAAGGACATGGCTTTCTCTGACTTGAGAGCCATGTGTGTTGACAGACACCTGAGGCTAGGACAGAGTCCCTCAACACTACACCTGATAGATCTGCTGACAGCAGATGACCTTAGATTGGCTCTAGGAGCTAAAGGGTCTGAATCAGTGGGTGGGTCAGTCATAGTATCTGGGTCAGATGATGAAAATCAGAATGACCAAGACTCTGTGATTGAAGGGCCAGGCTTCAAGGGGCCTGAAAAGGACAGAGGAATTCTCCCTAAGAGAACTGACAGAGAGGAGGAGAGGCACAGATCCCCTTCCAGGGAATCTGACCACTCTTATCACTCTGGCAGAGAATTTGTCCAGCAGAGGAGCTCATACTTTTCCTTAAGAGAGACCTCCTCTGAGAGAAGGTGCAAACTGCTCCAGTATGAGGAAGCCAGAGTGGCCCTCAGAACCAAGCAGTTGGCCCTGGATAGGGAAGCCCTGGAGATCCAGAGAGCTTCTAGAAAAGAGGGGTTAGAACCCCTGGTGGCAGCAACAGTGTCCCTAGAGGCAGAGAATATATTCCTGACCATAGGAACCTGAGCAAGGTTGTTCCTCCCTACCAGAGTGGGGATGATATCCACAAGTGGATAACTGCTATGGAGAGGGCCTGTAGAGTACAGCAGGTCCCCCAAAAGCAGTGGGCAGCAATCTTGTGGCTCTCCTTTTCAGATAAAGGAAGAGACAAGCTCCTCACTGTTAGAGAGGAGGATGCTGATGATTATGAGGTCCTGAAGAGTGCACTGATAGATGGGTTTGGCTTAACCACTGAAGAGTACAGGTTGAAGTTCAGAGATACCCAGAAGGCACAGACTCAGGACTGGACAGACTTTGTAGATTGTGCATCCAAGGCTCTGGAGGGTTGGCTGGTTGGCAGTAGGGTTACTGATTTCAAAGGATTTTATAATCTAATGATGAGAGAACAGATCCTTAATAATTGTCAAAACCAGCTTTTACACCAGTACCTGGTGGACTCTGATCTGACCTCTCCCCAAGAATTGGGAAAGAAGGCAGACAAATGGGTCAGAACCAGAGTAAGGCCTAAGAATCAGGGTGGTGACCACAAGAAAGATTCTACCAAGTCCCAAGAGAAAGGTGGGGATAAATCTAAGGATAAGTCCACTACAGGGCCCCAAAAGTCCTCTTCTGGGGGTGGGTCCCAAACTCCTTCCTCTCCTGAAAAGAAACCCTATTGCCATGTCTGTAAAAAGCCTGGGCACTGGAAATCTGATCCCAGTTGTCCCAGGATTGGCAATAAAGAAAATGTTCCTCCAACAACTACTACCACCCCTCCTGGTACTACCAGTAGTAATCCTCCAGTTGGGAGTAGTGCACCCAAAAAGTTAGGTGCTTTTGCAAGAGGAACAGAGGTGGGCCCTAGTTCAGACAGGACCCCCTCAACAGACTCCTCAGATTCTGATGGTGGTATAGGATTTGCCACCTTTACCGTGGGTCCCACAGCATTGGGCAGGTACAGACTGGAGCCAATAATTAATGGTCAGAAAGCTGTGGCATTTAGGGACACAGGGGCTAGTGTCACCATGGTGGCAGGGAAACTAGTCCCCCTCACCAGCTTTTACCTGAGTTTAAATACCAGGTGACCAACATTGATGGTGTCAGAACAGAGCACCCCATGGCCATAGTCAATCTCAGCTGGGAGGGGGTCACAGGCCCAAAAAGAGTGGCAGTGTCCCCAACCTTACCTGTAGATTGCCTGATGGGCAATGATCTGGAAATTTCAGCCTGGGCTGAAATTGAACACCAAACCCATCTGAGGATGTTGGGTGTCCCTGTAAGGTTAGTGGGGCTGTGATGGCCACAGCCCCAGCCCAAGATTTTGGAGAGATGGAGCCTGGAAGAATGGCCCACTCTCCCCCAGAAGAGAGCACAAGGGTTGAAGAAAAGTCTTCTTCCCTCCAGACAGTAGGTAAGGGTCAGCCTCCTCAGGGAACTGACCCTCCCCTAGTGAAGGAACTGCCACAGAGGTAGTCAGGCCTGGCCTGGCCCCACCCCTGATGGCAGAGGACCCTTCCAAGGTGGTACCCAGTCTGGAGCAGGTAAACTGCCCCTCTCTACCCTGCCTCAGTCAGCCCAGGGCTGCAGAGGTCAGGGAGGTCAGTGGACCCCCCAGGGCCCCCTGTCCAGAGGAACCCCCCATCAGCAGATTAGGGGCACCCAGTCTAGTAGCCCTAGCCAGGTGAAAATTCCTCAACCCACTGAGGGATCCCCCATACCTTTATGTAGGGACCACCCCCAGAAGGACTCTGTTAGGCAAGGGCAAACCTGGAACCAAAAGGTTCCAAACATGCCATGTCCCTCCAGTGTTCCACCCAAAGGGACCCAACCCCCAGCTGTAGGCAGTCAAAGGTTGACCCTTAGAGCAAAGTGCAACTCAGTCATGGAAAGACAGGCATACATGGTGACCAGTGATCTGAGGAAGCTGAGGCCAACCTTCCTAGGGCCTCACTTCCCTACTCAGACACCCCACCAGCCTTGTACTTTACCAAAGCACACCAGAGGTAGTGATTCCCCATGGTGGAGACCCTCTCATACCCTTAGGGTGGGGGATTGCTTAGGGGACCATAAGACAGGGGGCAACCATGCTAGTGCAGGTGCTTCCTTATATGGCCACTTAATCAATAAAGGCTCAACTGGTCAAGGTTAGCCTTATCTCCTTTCGTTTGGGGGGGTTATGTAGGAAGGTGGAATCTGACTATATGGTTGCCCCCACTTTTTTCCTGGTGTTTTGCTGGTTTATGACTTAGTTGGACTGGGACCCTGCTATTCAGGGCCCCAGTCTATCTGCTCTCTCTAAACGACATGGAGTGCACTCTAGGTGCACTAGTGATTGGATACTGTGGTGCCTTATGAGTCCCTAGTATATGGTACCTTAGGTGCCAAGGGCATAGGTACTTCACAGGCCTACCAGGGGCTGCAGCATGTGTTATGCCACCCCTGGGAAGCAGTCTAAATCTGACACCACAGGCCTGCTACTGCAGCCTGGGTGAGGTGGTGCTAGCACCCCTCACTGAGATATAGGTTTCCTATATCTCTCCTGCACACACATATAAACCTATCAGTCACCCCTAAGGCAGGCCCTATCAATCCTGAGGGCAGGGTGCTTGGCTTCTATGTGAGGGGGTGCCTCTGCCTGAGCAGGGCCCCTCTGCAGCTCTCAGAGTCTATTCTCTGGTGCTGTTTGTGGATGCGGTTAAACCATATACTATTAAGTGCATTATATCCTCGCGGTAAATGCTAACTTTGGAATGGCTGCATCAAAACATGTCGTGTTTGGTGTCAAACATCTTGGAATACTACCCCCCGCCAATCTTGGCGGCGGGGGTAGCATTCCACCCTTCTAGAGGGATAAGACATGTACCTGCTGTGGAAACGCGGTAGAATCCTAAAGAGCCCTGGCATCACAAAATGGATGCCACCAGTCACAGACACTGGGCTGCCCTCCTGCTGATGACCGAAACTCGCAGTGGAGGAAGCCCAACAATAGGCATCCTGTCACAGGGAGGTGTAACCACCTCCCAGACAGGGTTTAGTGTATTGGGGCTGGGTGGGTGCACTCTTAGAGTGCTTTGAAGTCCTGCACTGGGGGAGCAGAAGGCTCCTCTGTGCATATGCCAGTTCAAACCAGCTCAGGGGCTACCTGCCCCTGCTCTGGCGCGAAACTGGACAAAGGGAAGTGGGTGTAGCCACCCCTCCCTTGACCCTCCCATAGGTGGGGTCATAGAGCTAGTCCATCCCCTCTTTTCAGTATAAGAGGGGGAACCTTGCCATTACAAGGCAGATAACCCCTGGACGACGCTCTACAGAAGAATCCTGGCCCTTCGACGTTCCACTACCTTTGGAAGACAGAAGAATCTCCCTTGGAGTCAAGGAGTGACTCCCTGCTTGGCAGGCACCAAAAACGACAACGACGGTCGCAAACTACGCCGCTCCCGCCGGAGTCCGAAGTCCCTGCAGCCCAAGAAGTGGATTTCCTGACTTCTCCAAGGCCATCGTGAGTCCCCAGCGAAGCTGAGGCAAGTGGACCCCACGAGTGACGAGGAACCGCGACCCCTGGGTACCGTGCACTATTGACAAGTGCAACCCCTTCACAACGTTCCACGAACTTGTGCTTTGGACCACGTGTGGTCCCGACCTCTATCAGGAATCCCTCCGAAGATCAGAGGCCTACACCATCCCGAGTGACCGTGGGCCCCTGTTGAGTGATTCCGCCCGAGGTGTCTTCGCGATCCCTTGCCAGCCGGCTCGTGGGTCCCCAGAAGACTTCTTAAAGAAACCAAAGGGCTCCCCTGGTTGCTCCAGGCCTGCCCTGACTTACCCTCGCTGGGTGAGTCCCTCAGACCCTGCTGGTCTGTGCCATCGACTTTTCTTCATCTCCCCAAGACTTGCTGTTGCCAAGGCTTGTTGGCTCCAATCGAGTTGCCGACACCGCAGTAAGCTGCAGACTTCGTGGGACACACAGAATCCAGCTCCTGGTCATCGTCGACGCCTCCTGGACCTCGTGGCTGAAGAGTCAAGGCACCTGCAACCGACCTGAATCAACCGACGACGGTGGGCATCCATCTTCCTTGCCCCGAGTCACTGCCAAGTGACTTTGAACACTGTCCCCTCTGCTTTCAGGTCATCCTTCTTCAGAATCCAGGCTTGGATTCCACCGGACACTTCTTCAGCTCCCGCAAGCAGCAAGTCTTCTTTGTTCGCCATTGAAAACGACGCCGCGACCCGACACCAAAGGACACCTATGCACCCGGCTTCCCTGGGTGAGGTAACTCCAGCACTACGGTGCTCCTGTGGGTGTGGGCCCTAGAACTACTTACCCTGTAAGTGACTTGCTTGTAGGTTCTCCCGAAGTATCCTAGAACTCTTAATTTCCAACCGCGACTTGCCCCATTGAAGTCAACGGCGATCCGCGCCTGTGTATCCACACTGCACGCGTCCCCCGTGGGTCCTTTACTTACCTGCCTTGGGTGGCTTCGTGAGGCCCCAGCACTTCTGAAGGCCCTAGGCCTTGTCTCCCTGCAAGTCGTTGTTGCTAAGTCCCTTTTTTAGTATATGGTCTGGTACGCCCCTAGGGCCCCAGCCATATTTTGTGCTTAACTTATTGTGAAACGTTGATTTGTGCATATGTTTGTCTTCTAATCTCATAAAGAGATTAGTAGAGAGTTATTTAGAAATAAATACATATATATTTGATATATATACCTGTGTGGTGTCTTTTCATTTGGTGATTCAAGAGAATATATGGTAAAACAAGCTGCTTTACATTCCTTCAAGACTTAGCCTGAAGGCTGCTCTCCACAGCTACCACCAGGATAGCTTTCTTTAAAAGGTTGTCTTAAACCTATCTACCATAAGAGTCGATTTGCCCTGGTGCAAGGTGTCCACTTTAATTAGTGAACAGCATATACCAGGCCAACTTCTCACAGGCATGCTGAGAGCAAGGGTGAAAAATCAAAAACTAACAAACATCCTAAAAAGGAAAGAGTCCAAGACTACTGCACTTGTGTACAACACCAGCTCTAATTCGAATATGACAACTTTTGAAATGGCAGAGCCTGACAGCCAAACAAATCATAGTTCAACTCAGCCATTTGCTAGTAACGAACTGCTACTTCTACTGGAAACACAAGACAAACAAACCACCCAAACCCCCAACATTACATGCAGCAATCGTTTTGAAGAACATGATCAAACACTTCTTCTCCCACTGCTAGATACTCATGAACTCTTTACTCCAAACGCCATAGCTAACATTCACTATGGTACACATAATAGCCAGTATGGTAGGAACCAAGACAATGTTCTCCCAATCGGTTGGCTCCAACTTTACATGGCATCCAGAGGGTGGAGACAAAACCACTCAAACACGGGTCAGCCACTGCCCTTCAGCTGCTGTCCCTTAACCTGACATTTGGCTTGCATGCCTACAATGGTCGATTTAGCTCTGACTACCAACTCGCTCCAATATTTATAAGAGGAGACAGTAAGAGCTGACTTGACTATATTATTTTAGACACTGCCCTCTGGCACAATGTCTCAGAGTTCGAAATTGTAACCCGCACAGATAGCGATCATAATGTCCTAAGGTTGACACTGAAACACAATTTGTTTACAACTGACATAAACTTAGTTTCTCAATCAGAAACATCATTTTCACTGTCAAACAATAGACAGGCCGTCAAATGGGCTAAGCTACGTCTTAGCTGCAACACATTAACACAAATATACAACGCGTTTAATAGGATATTGGGGCCATATCAAACAGCCACAATAAATGAGATTCCACTGGGCAAGCTACATAGTGAATTGTTTAAGGCTCTGCATGCCCTCTGCACAAAAGTGTCCAAAGGTGGGAAAAGAGTAAACTGTCAGTCCCCTTCCTGCTACTCAAGTGAGTGCCAGAAAGCTAAAGAACATCTAATCAGGGCAATCAACAGGGTGATCGTATCCAAATCCAGTCATCCTGTGTAAACCATAAATCAGTCATTGCCAAACAGAAGCAGGAGTGGATTGACTCAAACTGGTTAGCTTTAATTGATGAAACCAAAAGGAAGTACCAGAAATCCTTTTGGCAGATCTTTTTGCATGGTGATTTACAAACCCAAAGTACCGTAGAATTTGCAATTCAACCCCAGCACTGGGTAGAATACTTTACAATTATGTATGCTGCTCTTCCCAAGATGGCACTCCCTGTAGTAGAGCAAAATTTCATCCAACAATATCGGGACAGTGTAGTAAAATATAGGGGGTCATTACGATTGCGGTGAATCTGCCACCGGCAGCCTGCCAGTAGCGGATTCACCACAATCGTACGGCCAAATCCCACCCGCCAGATTACGATGGCGGGCGATGTGCGTGGCGGACGGAAAGTCCGTCTGCCATGGATCCGACAGCAGCAATCGTTACGATTGCCTGTCGGACTGCAGCGCATCAGTAGAATCGTGGCGGTGCCTGGCAGGCACCGCCCGCCATATTACGATGCTGCATCCCCGCCAGTGTTTCCATGGCGGTGAAGCCGCCATGGAAAGGCTGGCGGGGATTTTTTAATTTTTTTAATTTATAAAGTTTTATATAGCGCGAACATGATCCCGATTGATATCAGAGCGCTTCACACTTGGCGGGAAGGAAGGTAATCAAGGGAAGGACAGGCGTCAATTAAGAATACCAAACGACACAGTTACAGAAGGGTGCATCAAAGAACATCACATTAGCTAGTAAATAGCGAACTGGGAGAGGAGCAAACGATTAAATATGGGAGTATAGCAACCAACTCAGGGCTTAAAGGTGTAAGTCCAATATCATAAAACAGACGATCCAAACCCATTTAAGGCAATAACTTGTTCATAAGGAATCGTTTTACTTCCAATTTGAAAGCAACCGTGGAGGAGATTCTGCGTACTTCCGGTGGGAGAGAGTTCCAGATCTTCGGGGCAGACCCTGAGAAAGCTCTGTGACACGTTCTCTTTTTGCGAAAGATCTGTGGTTTCAGGAGGAAAGAGTTAGCACTTCTTGAGGGTCTACCACCTCCAGATAATTCTAGCTTTTGAGCCAGATACCTGGGGGTTTTGAAATGGCGGGCTTTGTGAGACAGGCAGACAATCTTTAGCTGTATTCTTGCTTCGTAGGGCAGCCAATTTAGGGATTTTAAGACTGGGGATATGTGAGCATTTCTTTTTGTACCCATAATCAATCTGGCAGCAGCATTCAATGAAGCCCTTAGTGGGGCCAAGGTATATTTGGGGAGGACACAGAGCATAGCACTGCCATAGTCTAGCCTCGGCAAAACAATCGCTTGGACCACGTGCTTGAAGTCAGCTTGTGGAAGGAATGGTTTGAGATCCCTGAGTAGCCTCATCAGGTGATTAGCTCCCTTGCACACCTTACTAATATGATTCTTCATGTTCAAATGCTTGTCCAGGGTGATTCCGAGAGATTTGGCTGACTCAATAATGTGGGGGAAGCAGTTGAAGGCAGTGAGGTGCTTCATCAGGAGGTCTAACTTGGGGGTGTGATTCGGAGGAGAAATGAGAGGGAATTCTGTTTTGGAAGTGTTGAGCAGGAGGTGGTTCTCGGTTAACCAGTTTTGAGTATTCGTTGGGGTACTGTTGAGTGATATGAGGTTTTCAGGGGGGGTGATTTTCAGGTAAAGTTGCGTGTCATCCGCATACATATGGAAAAGAATGTTCGTGGAGTTTAGTGCATTAGCTAATGGTTCCAAGAACAAGTTGAAGAGTATAGGAGATAGGGCGGACCCTTGTGGGACCCCCATGGATTCTGACGATTGATTCACCTTGACTCTCTGGGATCTGTGGTGGAGGAAGGACAAGAACCATTGCAACACCAGACCAGACAGGCCCATCCTGTGCTCCAAAATGGATAAGGGGTTGTCGTGATTAACAGTGTCAAACGCAGAGGAAAGGTCAAGGAGGATTAGGAGGCAAGATTCATTTTGGTCAAGCATTTTAAAAATGTCACCCATAACGTGAGTGAGAGCTGATTTGGGATGTACTTTGGGGGCCTGTTGCGGGCCCCCCTTGTGCCGGGGACTTTACTTTTGCACTGGGGGGGCACCTATGGTACCCCCATACATTTCCCTGCACCAGGTGGCAGGCACCGCGTGGTGCCTGCCACGTAGTGCGGGGAAATGCAAACAGTGCATTTCGAACATTGCTGCGGGTGCTGCAGCCAGCAGCACCTGCCGCAATGTTAGAGATACACGATGCAACCGCCACGGTGGCGGTTGCATCGTAATCTCATGTGTGGGACCGCTGCCTTACAGGCGGCCGGTCCCAAGCCCTGCAATGATGGCGGACGGACTGAAGTCCGTCCGCCATCGTAATGAGCCCCATAGTTTTGTCCCATTTAAAATAGAGGTAACACGTAATGCCATCCAATCACTATGCCCTGGCAAAGCCCTGGGTCCAGATAAGGTCACTGAGGACCAACTAGCTCACAGTGCCACCCTAAGCCCCCCCTAACCTTACCAGGGAGTGAAGAGTTTCTGGCAAACACTGAACATGACAACCCTGACCCCTCAGGGATCGTGGAAACAGTACACAACCTTTCGCTCAGTCACTCGTGCTTACTTATTCTCAGAGAAATATACAGAGAATACACAGTGGGGCTTTTGCAATAACATTAATTGAACCAACGTTATTCTTGCATAAAATAAGTGTGCTGCAATGATTAGCAGACAGAAGCAGATGAACGTGATTACATGCACCAACAGCGTGAATAGTAGATATACTACCATGGTGTTAAACAATTGTATATATGCAGGCATATAAACAAGGCAGTAATCTAGCATACTCCTACTATGCGGACCCTAAGTACCTAGAGTATGTGTAGGTGTAGAGCGAAGAATCCCCCCCACAAGGGATGATCCAACCCCATTACCTGAATGGATAGAGTGAAGGAACCTGTCTTGGTCATGAACTGGACACCCCTCACGAGATATCAGGTTGCTGCATGGTGATTTCTCAGCATGCAAGGACCCTCTGTGTCAGCGGAAGTACCTTCTCTACTAATCTATCTATTTATAATAGAAAGCAGCCTTGCGATGTACGCAATAGATTAGTGATGTTGTGGATAAGTAGATAGCCCTGTCGCCCCGTGGATGAAGATAGTGATGACATTTGTACGTAGTAAGGAAGGAGACCTTGTACATGATGTTCAGGGCGTTGTGATAGTGTTGTGTGAAGCTAGATGTAAAACAAGTTTAGTTTCAGAGAAACTAATCCAACACTGTTGTGCGTGCAAATGTATGCAAAAGGTCACAGCTTGGAAACGTTATTCGTGAGGACAATGTAAGAAATAAGCTGCTTCACTACATGAGCCTAACCCAGTAATGTAACAACATCAGGTGTGTGATGCTATAATCCATCCTACAGTCACAGGAACAGTACAATGTTGACTGCATCTTGCGACGGTATCACTCTGTCAGCAATCCGCCGCTAGAACACCGCCAGCACAACTGCGAAATCTAAATAGGCTTGATGCAATCTTGCCACCATGATGGTGACAGAGTAATGTTAACCAGTAGAGGAGTCTGCCGCAACGACATCGGTGAACCGTTTACATGACGGATTACACTCTGTCACCGCTGATGGCGGTTCGCCAGCACACATCTAAATATGGCAGTAGTGAGTCCGGCAGCTTGGCGAAGTACTTGTAACCTCCGCTGCGGAGGGACGACAGGAGTCTTGCTAAGATCTAAATCAGGCCCAAAGCCATTTGCAATGTCTATAGCAAAGTATTAAAGCATAGGATTAGCACAGTACCATCCATGCCGAGCTGGAAAATGACAAAAGCCTTTTACCACTCCAGGCACAGTATTGCAGCTTTGGACTGACAAAATACCATTCAAAAAACAACTAAAGAGTGATGCCAAAAAGTATGAGAGGAGAAAGAGAATCAACACAAGGAAAACCGTTATGTTTAAAAAGAACCCTCACTCACCAACCTGGTTGGTGACATGCTTCATCATTGGGTCCCCACCAGAGAGGCCGAATGCCTCTCTGGTGTGCTACAACGCCTGGTTACAGCAGAGCTGGTTTTTTGTGATTGGTGTAAGTGATAGTGAAAATAAAAGATGCCTCGGTTTATTCCCAAAAAGTTTAATGGTGGAAAACCAGGCAACAGTAAAAACAAATGTGTTGGATGAAACCTGCCCGGCTAAATTGTCCAGGCACATCCAGTGTAAGAAGTGTATAAAAAAGTGGTCGACATGTTTCTGCTTCAATGTGCTTGTTGCGAAGCTTTCATCAGGACCAACCCACCACAGCGGTATGTGCACGCTAAGGCACACCCTAACCTGTGGGGGTATATCAAACAAACTCAAGGTTTACCCGATCAGACCTTCAGAACTTTTGAAAGCCGTTATGGATCTGTAAAAACAATCAGACATGAAAACAGACACAAACATATTTGCAGAAATTATATCGTTGCTTAAATATTTGGGCAACGTAATGGTGTTGTGCCTCATGCTGTTTTCGTTGTGCTCTCCAAAAAGTAGTGCCAACTGCAAGGAGCCTCATTTGCAGACCCTATATCAGTGGTGACTGAACACCCACACGATGTGCCAATCAGGTGCATGCTAAATGTACTCATTCACCTAATGGCTAGTGCAGAACAATGGCGTGATATTTATTAAAGCACGCTAATCACCAACATTGTGGGGAGTCGTTTTATAAAGACAAAGAACATGACTATACTGTCAGGACGTGAGGCTGGTAAAAACTCACATACACAGTATAAATGGCGATTGTATAGGCAGACTCAAATAACAAGAATAAGCAAGGAAAAATGTACATGGAAAAACCGAGGGCTTACGAGAAGTTATATTAGACTTCACAACATGGGTCCCGGTGGGGGCGCTTGACATCTGATCAAGCCCTGTAAATAATGAAAGGAAAAATGAGTACAAAATGCACTCACTCGGCCGAACAAAGCTACCTCCCCAAAGGGACTCTTGTTCACTTACTTCAATGACGACCTGCGCCCGCTCCGCACCTACTGATTGCCCTCCGTGGACCCGAATGTTAACTCAGGGTCCGTTGCACTTGGTATAAATACCGGAAGGCCAAACTGGTTTGGCGGTACGTATGCGTGTGACGATCTCAATCACCTGATGAGGAAGCGGGCAAAAACTAGACCGCTTACCTCAATACTTGAATAGAATTAGCTGCGCATGCGTGTGTGGGGAACGCTAACTCCCTGTCGGGTAAATGCTTTAGAAAAGTTTGTCTCATTAATTCCAAGTGATTAACTAGGGAGTGAAACTTGAGTAGTCTGATGTTATAATCTATTAATAAGATCCCAATTCAATTGATTCAGCAGACGTGTATTTGAATTAAGTTTCGGATATCTAGAGTTGTGAGCAGGAGCGGTGTAAAACCCCTAAGATGCATTGGGTTTTACGCTAACTCCCTGTCGAGTTAGAAAAATTAGTCTCATTAATTCCAAGTGTTTTACTAAGGAGTTAGACTTGAGTAGTCTGGGGTTATAATCTAATGATAGGGTCCCAACTAAAATGTTCGGCCAACATGAATATTAGTTATGGTTGGGATATCTAGAGTTATGCACAGGAGCGATGTAAAACCCATAAGGTGCCCCGGGTCATTAGCGTCTCATGACTGAGCCCCAAGGTATATTATCATTCAACCCAAGTAGATTAGTAGAAAGTCTATAGATCCAACGCTGCTCCTTTTCAAACAACATATGGGGCGATTTGTCACCTTGCTTCATTTGTTCGATCACGGTCCAGCGTAAGTCATTGGTGGTGTGATTGAACTGCAAAAATGTTCCGTAAGTTTCGTGGTGTTCTTACGACAACGGATATTGCTGCGATGTTCACACACCCGTTGTTTGATTTTCCGTGTCGTCATCCCAACATATCTGGAACCGCAGGGGCATGTGATCAAATACACCACATTGGTTGAATTACAATTCGTGTGGGCGCGTTGTATCCATGATTTTCCAGGTTCCAAGTCCAGAGTCTTAGTAGTAGTAGTCAGATGACACACACTACAAGAGCCACATGGATAGTGTCCTGTGACTTTAGGGAGTCCCCAGGCACTGAGGACCGTCGTGCCCTCTTCTGTTCCAACTCTCCTTGGACGGGTATGTACCAGCGTGTCCTTTATACTTCTGGCTTTCCTGTAAGAGAAAAGAGGCTTCTCCCATTTAATGTTGTTACTTTCAAGGATCCGCCAATGCTTCCTGATAGATTTGCTGACAGCATTTGAGGCAACGCTATACGTGGTGACACACGTCAATGGTATGTCTTCAGTGTGTCTACGATTATCTTCCAAAAGTGCTTCCCTTGGCTGGTTCCTTGCACAGTCGATGATAAAACTCCTGGGTGTAGTAAAATCCCAAGGCTCTGCATCCAAAGCCTTGGGATTTTACAACACACAGGAGTTTTATCATCGACTGTGCAACGCTAGCATTGAAGCAGAATTTATTTGAGTACAAAGGAGATCTGTACCTTCAATCAACAGGGACTTCAATGGGCAGTACCTTCGCCCCTAGCGTAGCCGGGTTGTACGTCTATGATTTCGAGTGTAAATACATACTATCGGCGGATAATCCTTATACGTCCTATGTGTCCTTTTGGAAAAGGTACATAGACAACGTCTTTGTCATTTGGCAAGGACCAGAGACCACCCTACTGGAGTTTTTTAACTGGATCAACACCTGTGATCCCAATCTGAGATTTACACACTCCTACCACAGAGAAGAGATGATCTTCCTGGACGTGGTCATAAAAAGCAGGAGACCAACTACTTACCAAAACTCACTATAAACCAATAGCAAAGAATAATTTGTTACACTTTTCCAGTTTCCACCCGAGGCCACTGAGAGAGAATCTCCCATTTGGTCAATACCTGCGCTTAAGACGTAACTGCAGTCAAGTGGAAGATTTTCGCTATCAAGCAAAGGAACTGACAATGAAACTTCGCAAACGAGGTTACCCTGAAAAAATCCTAACTAGGAGTTCCAAGAGGGCAAGGAACCAGCCAAGGGAAGCACTTTTGGAAGATAATCGTAGACACACTGAAGACATACCATTGACGTGTGTCACCACGTATAGCGTTGCGTTGCCTCAAATGCTGTCAGCAAATCTATCAGGAAGCATTGGCGGATCCTTGAAAGTAACAACATTAAATGGGAGAAGCCTCTTTTCTCTTACAGGAAAGCCAGAAGTATAAAGGACACGCTGGTACATACCCGTCCAAGGAGAGTTGGAACAGAAGAGGGCACGACGGTCCTCAGTGCCTGGGGACTCCCTAAAGTCACAGGACACTATCCATGTGGCTCTTGTAGTGTGTGTCATCTGACTACTACTACTAAGACTCTGGACTTGGAACCTGGAAAATCATGGATACAACGCGCCCACACGAATTGTAATTCAACCAATGTGGTGTATTTGATCACATGCCCCTGCGGTTCCAGATATGTTGGGATGACGACACGGAAAATCAAACAACGGGTGTGTGAACATCGCAGCAATATCCGTTGTCGTAAGAACACCACAAAACTTACGGAACATTTTTTGCAGTTCAATCACACCACCAATGACTTACGTTGGACCGTGATCGAACAAATGAAGCAAGGTGACAAATCGCTAGGCCTGGGCGGTAAATTCCGTTCCGCTCGTGGAATTTGCGGAATTTCGGTAATTTCGCGTTCTGCGGAGAACGCGAAATTGCCAAAAATTCCGCGATCCGCGACTTCGCGGAGTTTTTTGCTTGTTCGCGCTTTCAAAATGCGTGTTCGCGAGATATTTCTCCCTGAACACGCAAACAGCGTTCGCGAACAGGAAAAAAGCATCGCGAACGGGCGGAACAAGCAATTCCGCGTGTTCGCGGAACTTTTGCGTGCTCGCGGAGATTTTTTACCATTTCGCAGAGCTTTGCGTAGCGTGACTTCGCAAATTCCGCCCACCCCTACAAATCGCCCCATATGTTGTTTGAAAAGGAGCAGTGTTGGATCTATAGACTTTCTACTAATCTACTTGGGTTGAATGATAATATACCTTGGGGCTCAGTCATGAGACGCTAATGACCCGGGGCACCTTATGGGTTTTACATCGCTCCTGTGCATAACTCTAGATATCCCAACCATAACTAATATTCATGTTGGCCGAACATTTTAGTTGGGACCCTATCATTAGATTATAACCCCAGACTACTCAAGTCTAACTCCTTAGTAAAACACTTGGAATTAATGAGACTAATTTTTCTAACTCGACAGGGAGTTAGCGTAAAACCCAATGCATCTTAGGCGTTTTACACCGCTCCTGCTCACAACTCTAGATATCCGAAACTTAATTCAAATACACGTCTGCTGAATCAATTGAATTTTGATCTTATTAATAGATTATAACATAAGACTACTCAAGTTTCACTCCCTAGTTAATCACTTGGAATTAATGAGACAAACTTTTCTAAACCATTTACCCGACAGGGAGTTAGCGTTCCCCACACACGCATGCGCAGCTAATTCTATTCAAGTATTGAGGTAAGCGGTCTAGTTTTTGCCCGCTTCCTCATCAGGTGATTGAGATCGTCACACGCATACGTACCGCCAAACCAGTTTGGCCTTCCGGTATTTATACCAAGTGCAACGGACCCTGAGTTAACATTCGGGTCCACGGAGGGCAATCAGTAGGTGCGGAACGGGCGCAGGTCGTCATTGAAGTAAGTGAACAAGAGTCCCTTTGGGGAGGTAGCTTTGTTCGGCCGAGTGAGTGCATTTTGTACTCATTTTTCCTTTCATTATTTACAGGGCTTGATCAGATGTCAAGCGCCCCCCACCGGGACCCATGTTGTGAAGTCTAATATAACTTCTCGTAAGCCCTCGGTTTTTCCATGTACATTTTTCCTTGCTTATTCTTGTTATTTGAGTCTGCCTATACAATCGCCATTTATACTGTGTATGTGAGTTTTTACCACCCTCACATCCTGACTGTATAGTCATGTTCTTTGTCTTTATAAAACGACTCCCCACAATGTTGGTGATTAGCGTGCTTTAATAAATATCACGCCATTGTTCTGCACTAGCCATTAGGTGAATGAGTACATTTAGCATGCACCTGATTGGCACATCGTGTGGGTGTTCAGTCACCACTGATATAGGGTCTGCAGATGAGGCTCCTTGCAGTTGGCACTACTTTTTGGAGAGCACAACGAAAACAGCATGAGGCACAACACCATTACGTTGCCCAAATATTTAAGCAACGATATAATTTCTGCAAATATGTTTGTGTCTGTTTTCATGTCTGATTGTTTTTACAGATCCATAACGGCTTTCAAAAGTTCTGAAGGTCTGATCGGGTAAACCGTGAGTTTGTTTGATATACCCCCACAGGTTAGGGTGTGCCTTAACGTGCACATACCGCCGTGGTGGGTTGGTCCTGATGAAAGCTTCGCAACAAGCACATTGAAGCAGAAACATGTCGACCACTTTTTTATACACTTCTTACACTGGATGTGCCTGGACAATTTAGCCGGGCAGGTTTCATCCAACACATTTGTTTTTACTGCTGCCTGGTTTTCCACCATTAAACTTTTTGGGAATAAACCGAGGCACCTTTTATTTTCACTATCACTTACACCAATCACAAAAACCAGCTCCGCTGTAACCAGGCGTTGTAGCACACCAGAGAGGCATTCGGCCTTCTGGTGGGGACCCAATGATGAAGCATGTCACCAACCAGGTTGGTGAGTGAGGGTTCTTTTAAACATAACGGTTTTCCTTGTGTTGATTCTCTTTCTCCTCTCATAGTTTTTGGCATCACTCTTTAGTTGTTTTTTGATATTTACCAGGGGGATTAAGAGTGACTCCTTTATCTTCCCTCCCTCTCTTGTTGTTATACTCAAAATACCATTCAAGTCATAATTTATGCAGCACTCTTAGCCTGAAAGGGTAATATATATATATATATATATATATATATATATATAGAGAGAGAGAGAGAGAGATAGATTATCTACTGGCGGTCGCCAGTAGATAGTTATAGTTACAACCTATTATCCATAGGAAATCCGCGACATTCTATTTGAAATAACTCTCTTGCCGGTTGACGTATCTTCGCGAAATTTTCAAACTTCGTGGGGCGCTCCGGTCCGCTCCTACCCTGAAAGTCTCGGGGTGATACGTCAAGCGGGGCCGAGAAAAAGGGGGTCCCAAAACGCGTTTTCCCCATGCATTTTCCCATAGGAAACTTTAGACACGGTTACAGCCCGAACTGCTGAACGGAATTACACCAAATTTGGCAAAGAGGTAGTTCTTGGTTCAGAAAGAACCCTTTTGTTAAATGGTGTAAATCCGTTCAGTAGTTGCTGAGAAAATCAAAAAGTAAAAGTACATATATATCTATGGGCACGGAGGATTCGCGCACCCTCCCGATCACGAGCTGCATGTTAATTGGCTGTCAGCTGGCTGTCAACATTCCGATTCAGGAAATGTTGGCAGCCATTTTGTCCCTCGGTAGAACCGAGGGACAGAAACAAGTGCGCAAAGCGCACAAAGGGGGAGGGTAGAAACACCCTGACCCCCTAGGTTTGCTCAGGGGGTCCCACAAGGACCCCTGGGCAAAATTTTTTTTAATTTTTTAAAAATCGGCAGGATGCGCTCAGGGAGCGCGAACCCTGCCGAAAAATCGAAGCGCGGTCTCCCGCGCTCGATAGCTAATTGGCCCCGGGTGGCCCAAGTCCCGGGGGCATGCTGGGGGGTTAATTTATGTGTGGGGGCCTCTAGGTCTCCCAAGCCCCGGGGACCACCACCCCCGGGGCTTTATGTACAATGGTGCGGGAGGGCTCTGAGCTCTCCCGCAGCCCCGGGGACCACCACCTCCCGGGGCTTCTTTTTTTTATTAAAAACCTGTGTGGGGGCTCCAGCCCTCACACGCCCGGGGACCACCACCTCCCCGGGCACTAAGAAAATTACAATGGGGGTCCGTTTTGGACCCTCAGAGCCCCGGGACCACCACCTCCCGGGGCTGTGCACTGAATGGGAGGGGGCCGCGCGGCCTCCCTCCTGGAGCCCTTGATGGCCCTGGGGACCACCACCCCCAGGGCCGGCTCCTGCAGTGTCCCGGGTGCCTACCCTCGGGACACTGCTGTTTGCAATGACAGGACGGAGCCTCGCGGCTCCCGTCCTGTCATTGCAAACTTGCTTGGATATTGGAAGAGAGAGCAGGAAACCTGCTCTCTTCCAATATCCAAAGCCGATTGCTTTCCACATGGGGAGCTGCATCTTAGCAGCTCCCCATGTGTAAAGCAATGCCGGCTCCCGTAGGACACGGGGAGCCGGCGGGACTGTGGGGGATTGGGGACCCCCCACAGTCCCCAACGAGAGGGCCAGCCCCGGGGGATGGGGTCCCCGGGCAAGTAGTGGCTCGGAGGGGGCCACGCGGCCCCCTCCCCCAAAAAAAAAAAAAAAAAAAACGATCGGGCCCGCAGGCCCCGCCCCTTCCTTCACCACTCTGCAAACGCGCCCCTGGCGCGTTTGCAGAGGGGGAACGACCCCTTGAATACTGGGGGTCCCTGGGCCAACTAGCCCACCAGGAACCTCCAGTTTGCGCCAGGGGCTGCCTTGCAGAGAGGTGTACAGAGGCCACGCCCTTTTACACCTCTCTGCAACGCAGCTCTATGGCGCTTTTTGGAGGTATATGGTGGGCTAGTTGGACTCCGGGGACCCTCAGGATTCAAGGGGACTTAATCCCTCAACTTAAAACGCGCCACGGGCGCGTTTAGCACAGTGGTGAAGGGAGGGGGCGGGGCTTGAGGTGACATGTGTGCAAACAGGCCTCGTGGCGCGTTTTAAGATGGGGAATTAAATCCCTTCAATCCTGAGGGTCCTGGGGCCAACTAGCCCAACAGGTACATCCAGAAAGTGCCACAGAGCTGCGTTGCAGATAGGTGTAAAAGGGGTGTGGCCTCTCTACACGTCTCTGCAACGCAGCCTCTGGCGCATATTGGAGGTTCCTGGTGGTCTAGTTGGCCCCTAGGGACCCTCAGGATTCAAGGGAACTTAATCCCCAACTTAAAACGCGCCACGGGGCGCGTTTGCAAAGATGTCACCTCAGGCCCCGCCCCCTCCCTTCACCATTGTGCAAATATTCCTCTAAAATCAGCCGAAATAGGAATTCCGATTTACTCACCTGTTATAAGGAGAGACCTCAGTGCTGTATCTTTCAGCCCAGTACTGGTCCTGAAAAGTAATTTTAACCGTACTTACCGGTAACTTGAATTTCCTTCATAGGCTAACATTGACTGGTTTCACTTGGAAATTCTTCTAAGTGTGGAGTTTTGGAACTTTAAAATATTCCTCTAAAATCAGCCGAAATACGAATTCCGATTTACTCACCTGTTATCAGGAGAGACCTCAGTGCTGCATCTTTCAGCCCAGTACTGATCCTCAAAAGTAATTTTAACCGTACTTACCGGTAATTTGAATTTCCTTCATAGGCTAACATTGACTGGTTTCACTTGGAAATTCTTCTAAGTGTGGAGTTTTGGAACTTTAAAATATTCCTCTAAAATCAGCCGAAATACGAATTCCGATTTACTCACCTGTTATCAGGAGAGACCTCAGTGCTGCATCTTTCAGCCCAGTACTGATCCTGAAAAGTAATTTTAACTGTACTTACCGGTAACTTGAATTTCCTTCATAGGCTAACATTGACTGGTTTCACTTGGAAATTCTTCTAAGTGTGGAGTTTTGGAACTTTAAAATATTCCTCTAAAATCAGCCGAAATACGAATTCCGATTTACTCACCTGTTATCAGGAGAGACCTCAGTGCTGCATCTTTCAGCCCAGTACTGATCCTGAAAAGTAATTTTAACCGTACTTACCGGTAACTTGAATTTCCTTCATAGGCTAACATTGACTGGTTTCACTTGGAAATTCTTCTAAGTGTGGAGTTTTGGAACTTTAAAATATTCCTCTAAAATCAGCCGAAATCCGAATTCTGATTTACTCACCTGTTATCAGGAGAGACCTCAGTGCTGCATCTTTCAGCCCAGTACTGGTCCTGAAAAGTAATTTTAACCGTACTTACCAGTAACTTGAATTTCCTTCCATAGGCTAACATTGACTGGTTTCACTTGGAAATTCTTCTAAGTGTGGAGTTTTGGAACTTTAAAATATTCCTCTAAAATCAGCCGAAATACGAATTCCGATTTACTCACCTGTTATCAGGAGAGACCTCAGTGCTGCATGTTTCAGCCCAGTACTGATCCTCAAAAGTAATTTTAACCGTACTTACCGGTAACATGAATTTCCTTCATAGGCTAACATTGACTGGTTTTCAGCAAAAAAGTTTCAAAGTGTTGATTTTCACAAACTACAAATATTCCTTAAAAATCGCCTGTATGACTTAAACGCATTCTTTCAACTGTTTACAGGAGATGCACCAGTGCTGGATCCAGGATCCAACACTGAGTAAGAAAAAGTAACGATAACAGTTTTTACCTGCTAAGTGAATTTCCTTCCATAGGATAACATTGGTGATTCTATGAGAAAAAGTTTCAAAGTGTCAACTTTTAAAATACAATAATATTCCTTAAAAATCACGACTGTAACCAAAACGCTTTTACTCAACTGTTTACAGGAGATGTACCAGGACTGAATCTAGGATCCAGTCCTGTGGTTACAAAAGTAATCCATAAAGTAACTAATTGCATTTAACTAGAAATTCACATTGAGCTGAATGTTGCATTGTGTTTGAAAATGTGTTGCCCATTGCAACAACTGTAACTACTGTACTTAAAAGTCTATTGCCTATCTGCAAAGTATTTAAACTAAAGTAATTCATTCTGAGAAAGTATTTTTTGTAATGTAATGTATAATGTAATTACAATGTAATTTGACAAATAAAATATGTAAAAAAAAATTGTTTCTAAAAATGTAGTAAATCAGTATGAAAAAAATTAATATAACAATTAATACATTTAAAAATTGTCATTTACAAAACCTTTGAAATTCACTGAAAAAACCGTAGGTTTCAGGCACGTTATAGTTAGAAATTAGCATTTAAAAACCTTTGAAATTCACTGAAAAAACCATAGGTTTCAGACACGTTATAGTTACAAATTAGCATTTAAAAACCTTTGAAATTCACTGAAAAAACCATAGGTTTCAGACACGTTATAGTTACAAATTAGCATTTAAAAACCTTTGAAATTCACTGAAAAAACCATAGGTTTTAGGGACAGTTATAGTTACTTGGACATTGCACTCGTACAAAACCCGTGAAATTCCCCCGTTATAGTTAGTTCAGCTAACTATAACTCGCGCCCCGCAATGCACTGCTGATGACGTCACATATTACATCACTCATGACATGGTCAGTGACATCACTGATGACATCACTGATGACATCTCAAATGACATCACTGATGACATCATCCACGTGATAATCTGATGCACCTCCTCACACCCTAATATAATCTTTGATACACCCACTCTAAATTACAGACTGCCATTCGCAAAACCATAGACACTCCAACACCAATAACTACATACCCACTCACTGATTCTTAGGTCTACACACACACATCCACTCACTCACCCGTACAGTCACTCATACTTACGGTCACTCAGTACAGGACTATCATATGCACTCTTACTCCTATATAGACACTCAAACAACGCCACTCATCCATAGAGATACTCACACACCTAGTCAGTCATGCAAATAATTAAACACACTGCCATTTACTCACCTATACAGTTATACACACACCAGCTCACTTACTCATACAAATAGTAGCACATTGTTACGCTCTTATACAATCACTGATACAAGCACACAATCATCCATACAGCCACTATCACAATCACTCACTCTTGCTTATAGCTATTTATATACTCCAACACACATATATACTGCCTTTCACATATGTAGTTACTCACACATGTACCACTGGGACATACATTCACTCACTAACACACTCTTACACACACTTACCCACCCATACAGTCTATCACAGATGCACTCTTGAAACCATCCACCCAGTGAATCACCCACTCACACATCTATGCACAGAGTTGCACACACCCCTCCCACACAAACACTCAGGCACCCATACAGATACTCAGACAAGCATTCAATAACTCATATAGAAAATCATTTAGCTATTCACAAACACATGCAGCCACTTACACAGCAACAGACAGACGGATACAGACATACACCCAGTTTAGTCACTAACCCATGCATTCAGTAAGATACGTTAAATCACTCACTTATAGAGTCAGTCACGCACCTACTAAATCATCCATACAGACACTTAGACACCCACTCATTCTTCAATACGTCTTTTCCTATATATTTTAACAATATTTAAACTTTACAGAAACACACAGTCACTGGATGATGTCATCAGTGATGTCATTTGAGATGTCATCAGTGATGTCATCAGTGATGTCACTGACCATGTCATGAGTGATGTAATATGTGACGTCATCAGCAGCGCATTGCGGGTGCGCGAGTTATAGTTAGCTGAACTAACTATAACGGGGGAATTTCACGGGTTTTGTACGAGTGCAATGTCTAAGTAACTATAACTGTCCCTAAAACCTATGGTTTTTTCAGTGAATATATATATAGATAGATATAGATATATCCCATGAAACAGTTAAAAAATAAAGCGATTAACTGTTTCATGGAGTAAATGCCCGGGGCGCTCCGCCGGCCACAGCGATCCTCTGCCTAGGGCGAGAGGAGACGGAAGGAGCAACGTAGCTGCAACACAGATATATATATATATATATATATATATACTCCAACTCCGGTTTCTCTTCAAACACCAGACACCAACACAGCAGACTCAGTCTGTATTCAGGCACGTTTTTTATTTGCTGTTATGCGTTTTGGCAGAATCCTCTGCCTTGTTCACACAGTAAGACGCCATTACTAACCATGGTTTGTTTTGAAGTAGCAGGTCCCCTGGTTTCCTACTTCAACATAAATGGAAAAAATACTTTCCGACAAAAATGTTCACACACATATGTTAATCCAATTTGTCTCCTTGCTAGATTTGTCTTTCCTAATTCACATTCAATTTGTATGTATTTTCTTAAATTCTTTTTAAACTTTTTACGCTGATTTTTACATTTTATATATTTACTGAAAAAAACAAAGGTTAAAGTAACGTTATAGTTAGGTAAAATGTTCGGTAACAACGTAATGTTTTAAACTCTAAAAACCAAAGAAATTCACCAGTTATAGTTATGGCTAGCTCAAGTAAGTAGAACTGTGTCCTAAGGTAACTATAACTTGCACCACCGCCGTGTCCTGTAATCCTTAAGAGTGAGCATTATGGGCTGCACCACATTCATCATCATAATCAAAATAATCTTTATTCGGTTTCAGGAATTAAAACCATAAAAGCACACATAAAATACAATAAAGCAATCCCCACATGGACACACCAGATAAGATAATGACCTAGGCTAAATATAAAAACAAGGGTTCAAAGACACCAAAATCACACAAACAATACCAAGTGAAAGAAGGATTGCTCCTGTTTGCAGCAATTAATCACACATGATAAAAGCATTTGGTAGACAAAAAGAAGAGCGAAACATTACAGAGTGCATAGTGCCATGAATGATACGTGGAAGACAGGGTAATTAGTCACAACTAGACCTAAGCCTGACAGCAGTTTTTAAAAAGTTAAGCACATAAAAAACGGTGCTACCCGTAAGCATTTGTAAAAAAAATAAAAGTGGGATGCACTTGCCTAAAGTTGGCTTTTTTCAAGATCGGGACTAAAAAGTTCTTTCTGGGTTAGTCATAGAAACTACAAATAAAATGGACCATATCCTGTGGGGATTTTCCATCACAACCACAGGACGACAGACTCTGGCCCTTGCACAGCCCCCTTGGGTGAGCAAGAAGGAGGTGGAAGAGGTCAAACCAAAATCTAGTCAATAAAAGTCCATCATAAGAGTTTATGAACCCCAGTAAGTACGGCTCCAACGTCAGTGTGGTTCTTAACATGATGAAACGGCGTACACTGGGAATCAGAAGCTCCTTATCTTCCCTGACAATTGACTGCTGCTTAAAAAAAAACACCTTAATATTAATCAAATTCTTCTTATTGGTCAATTCAAGGTTAATGAAAAGGTCTCCTCTTCCCAAACTCGTAAGACCCTTCTTGATATATTTGAGCCACGATGCACGGGATACATGATCGAGAGTCAGACAGTCCCTTAAAATCATTTTGTTTAATGCTGTCCCCTTGCCAACCCAGATTTTTTATCATAGTGACACAGGGCGGTAGGCTAACAAATCAGTAATGTAGGTCAAACCAAGCTCCTCATGTACAGTGGAGGAGGGGGTACTCTGAGGAACAGATAAAAGCTGTCTCAAAAAATGTGTTTTCGGCAATTTGTAGGTTGTCAAAGATAGTGTACCCCCAGATCTTACTGCCATATAATGCCTTTGAGATACATTTGGCCCTGTAAAGCTGCAATATAACGCCCACCTGTCTTTTTCCCAATCTGGTGGCTAAGTTAAAAATGACTGCAATCTCCTGAATAAGGTAGTTCTTCTTACGATTTGTTAGGGGGCCCCATTTCATTTTGGCATCCAACAGAATCCCCAAGTATGAAAAGACGCTTGTCCTTGGGACCGGAGTAGGCCCTACCTTAAAGGTATAAGGCGAACTAGAATGGGCACCTACTTGCATAACATAGGACTTTGAGTTGTTGACCAAAATGTCCTGATCCCCCATAAATTGGACAAAAGAATTTACCAGCGTTTGCAGACCCCGCTCGGTCCTTGCCATCAAGACGGCATCATAAAGGTAAAGGTAAATTCGTACTTGTAAAGCGCACTGCCACCCCAACTGGGGCATCCTGGCGCTATACGCATACCGCTGTGGAACCCTTCCTGGCTATTCCCTGTGAAATGTCCACTCCTGGGCACCCCCAAGGTGAAGCCAGGCATCCCAGCGCTGGTGGGGCCGTTGTGGAGATTAAGCAAGCTATTGCCCAGAGTTGCAGAGTGGGACCCATGATTAGAATAGGCACCGAGGCGAGAATTATCAGGTCCGAGGAAATTGAGTCCAAGAACCGCCGAGGCGGGAATTGAACCCTGGTCCCGGGCCAGATCTCTGCATCAGGGTCTGCCGCTCTAACCATTGAGCCACACTTCTCCATATAGCAGATCCGGGAGGCCATGCCGTCCCACCTGGGGATAGTCCACCTTGGTCTCCAAAAGAATCTTCTCTAAGTTGTTTATATATACATTAAACAAGAAAGGGGCCAAAATACAGCCCTGACTGACCCCTCTCTGAATGGAGAACAAGCGTGACGCCTTCAAGTCACCCGAGTATGGAACAGCCGCCTTTGTGTCTCGATGGCGATCTTGTAAAAAAAGGACTATGTCCCTGTCCACCCCCAGGGATAGCAAGGTCTGCCACAGCTTACATCTGTTCACACGATCGAATGCAGAGGAGAGGTCCATAGAGGCCAGATAGATTGTACCGGGGTGAGCAACTGTGAACTTGTTTAAGATCATAAATAAGTTCAAGCATTGGTCTATCATTGAGCGACCGGGGCGGAAGCCGTATTGGATGTCTGACAGGATATTATTATCTAGGGCCTAGTTGGATAGCCTGTCCAATAAGATCCATCCTACCACATTCATTACATATCTCTCTTTTCAGGAAAGATAGTATGGTACAATAATTCTCCATTGTAAATACCTCTTACTTTCTTGAATGCATGGGCTTGAGACAACACATATCAACCAATAGGAGATGAAGGCAATTTGGTCAAGAGGAAGGGACAGTTTATATCCAATATCGAATTCATGGCAGACTTTTTTTTGGAGGTTTTTTATACAGCGCAAACTTGACCCGAAGGTATCGGGTATCAAAGCGCTTTACACGAGCACCAGTTACGTTACATGAGGACACATTCATTTTTATTAGGGACGGGGAGATTAAGTGATTTGCCCAGAATCACAGGATGTTGCGCGTCCTTGCCGAGACTCGAACCTGGTTCCCCAGATTCAAGGTCGACTGCCCTAGCCCGTTAGGCCAACTCCTCTCCCAAACTTGAATAGGTTTTGTACCAGTGAGCGCGGTGTGAATTGTGATGAGAGGTGACAAACACATAAGGGAAGTTAAGGTTGTGCTCCTTAACTGTATATTTCTAAAGGTGAATAGAGCTGCAGTGAAAGACACCTTTGTAGATTACACTGTGTATTGGGAGTAAACCACTAAGAGCTTCACCACGCAACAGCAGACGTTCAGCATTGAATTTCCATTTAATTTGGAAAGCCATCCAGTTGTTTGAGGTTGAATCTTCTAACCTGCTCCTCCCACATCTCATGAGAGGCCACCATCTTTGAGGGAGGCATCCTAGCAGGGACATGAGCGGTCAAAACTACAATGCATGTTGCATATACAGAATGCAACAGGAAGTAGACATGCTCTTCACAATGACTTTCTACCTGAGTGTTGGAGGATCAGGTTGTAGATGGACAGGAAGACAATGTGAGCAATGCAAACAACACTAATTCAGTTTAAACAATGTAATTGACTAGGAGGGAATGTGTCCCTGCAAAACACAAGGCTGTGAACATGGAATATGAATTTGAGGAACTGGTTATATTGATTTGCATAGAGAAATAAGAAACACCAATATTTGTTGGATTGGAAGATGTCCGGTCATGAGGAGAGATCATTTGAGCTCTCTGATTAGGACCAAGACCTTGTTTGATGATATCCTTTCTCTGTTGCAACCAATTATAGCCAGGTCCAGGGTCAGAGGTTTGTGAGATGGGCACTGTCAGGGGCTTGACAAAGAGGGTCACAGATGCAGGGATGACACAGGAGGAACATCATGGTAGTTCAGCTATGGTGGGAAACGACAAAGACATAAGGCAAGTTACGGTTGCACTCCTGAAATGCATACCTCAGAAAGTGGCTAACCCTGCTCTGAAGATGTCTCTGTAGATCATGACATGTCATGGGCGTCATGCCTATCAGGCAAGATTACAAGAAGGCAGGAGAAGTTCATCCTTCAATTCACGTTTAAGGATTAAGGGTTGAAACTTCTTACCGGCTCTGCCCTAATCTTATGAGACACTGACAAGGCCCAACTAGGGTGAAACTGGTCTGGGGTTGTTTGTGTTCTTATATAAACAGGACTGTTTCAATTGGATTATAACCAAGAATGATTCACAGATGGCTAGTTTCTAGAGTGGCAGAGTGAGTATAAAACAATGGAATGCAATGCGGCACAAGCGATCGCCAGTTGCGGAGATTTATGCAAGCATTCCATCCAACACCTTTCTGTTTGTTGCGCTAATCTCAAGAAACACCTATCTTGAAGGATGAAGCTCTTGCACAGGCATAAATAGCCCAGACTACAATGTGCTTTGTGTATAAAGAAAGCAACAGAAAATAAAGGCGCACTTCCCAATGAGATTCTGACTGGGTGCTGGAGGATCGGGGGGACAAAGGACAGAACAGTATTCAAAGAAAAAAATGCAGGGTGGAATCGATGTACTCTGGTACATATTGCGTCAAGTCCTTCTCATTACTCTAAGGGATCTTAACACCGCCTATGGGGTGGTGTAACTGTTAGGGCCTGATTGTGAGTGGGTCAGTAAATAACGAGGTATTTACCAACCCAGTAAATACTGATACTTAAACGTGCAATATACCTTATGTTCGGGAATTTCACTAGAAAAATGGAGAATTACATGTCGAATTGGAGTTTACCTTAATGAATTTGCATGTGCCAAGTTTTTTTGCCCCTTTTCCCCCAGTAAGTTTTAGCAGGATAGACCTGCCAAAATTTGTCTGGGGAATATTGCAGGGGTATAGTGTGTACTGAAAAAGTTAAAATCCTGATTCCCACATAAACACCAGTTTTTGTGCATGGGCCATAAATGACCTCCTAACATGTAATCAGATACTTAGTGTTCTATGGTACAAAACACAACACTTCCTGTTAAGAAGTTCAAATCATGGATGTGCAATTGTCTATTTTTAGTCAGTGATGCTAAGTGTGCTGACTCCATGGACAGCCTGTGCTGTGTAACTCTAGACATGTGTTTCTGGATTCATTTCTTCATCAGTAGAGAGCAGTAAGTCTTATTGAGAATGCTTGTGTTGATGCACCGGCATCCAGTGAGTAGTACAGAGACCGGAGAAGACTGTGTTCAGCATTTTCAGCACCCTCAAAATGACTCGGAATGAATCCAGAAATACGTGTCTAGAGTTACACAGTACAGGCTGCACCAACAAAGGTGAACAATTAAAGACTGCTACTGAAGTAAGTGTTATCATGCACTGCATTTACCATGATGCTTTGGGGCAAATAGAGTGCTGGGATAAGAGCCAGTGTGCTCACACCCTCCTTCTGTTTGAATAGGACAGATATTGGCAGGTGAAGACGAGGGGCACTCATACAAGTTTATTTTTTCACAAGTGGGGATTGATCCTAAGGTTTAGGAAATGATACACAGGTGTAGGAGGATTTTATAGAGATGCATATGTGACTCTTAAAAAGTTACCATCCTATGGGGAATTCCATACCTGCACAAAACATAGAAGCTTCTTATTTGATATTTCCAGGCGTTTGTGAGATATTTCTGTCCTCCTCAGCTGATCATCCATGAGGGAGAGCCTTCGATTCACATCTGGGGACCCCCCCTGCGAGAGAGACAGACAAAATCAGAGCTAACACAAACAGTCGATTGCTCTTCATACCTCAGCACTCAATATACAAACTCTTAACTGCCAATTTCAAAGCTTTAACTCCACATAAATTTAGATTTGGATCCAATAACTCAGTCCAATAGACAATTTGGTCTTTAGCATTTGTTAGATAAGTATTCTCACACACTCTCACCTTCGATAAATGTATGTTTTGCTCACTATACATTATCATCCTCTGAATGATTGAGTGATCCATTATATTCACATTGTTTGCACTGTGACAGATGGCTCACAGTGTCAATATCCAAGTACACTAACTTGGCAAATACACTGCAGAGTAGGTTTATTTCCAAATGGTTTAAAATACCAAATTATGATCCTAAACGTTGTCCAATACAACACTTGAAATGCCCTGGAGCCAACATCACAAAAACAAGTAAATATTTAAGGGAAACAATTGAGACTTACCAAATTCCAATGTATTGCTTTAATATTAGAGATGATCATCTGCATTAGTGCATCAATACACCCACCTCCTTGTCAAGAGTGTATCACTGTCACTAAACCACAACCAAACCGATAGAACACACATCACAATATTTCCCACCCTCCATTAGAACTCAGCAAATCATAAAGTGCATTTCATCACTAGAATGCACCTCCGCCCACAAAGCCACACATCCTTCCAAAGGAGCACACTTTCTCCTGCTAGACCTTACCTCTTACCCCTATGTCAAAACAGTAACAACAGTAGTCTACCTCCATCATTAAATAAGCAGTTTCATACCTGGATATTACAATGTGAGTTGCCCACATCCCACGCCACAACCACCACGTCATTTTAGCATATTGAATTTTCACACACTCAACCTCATCTACATCAATAGACCACATATCTTGCCTCTAGATGACTTTCTCACCCATAGTACACCACCTTTCACCAGACATCATCTTCTGCTGCTGGATGAGACCTCAGAATACTATACTTCATTTCACATCACAATAGCACACATCCTATCAATAGATGGACATTCCACAACTGGATATCTTGTTGTGCTGTATCCTGCTATTAGACCACATCTCCTGGCACCAGACCAGACCTCTTGCCGCTAGATCACACCAATGAGCCTAGATTGCGACTAGTGATATTATATTTCATTTCATGCCACCAGAAGAAATCGGAGCTCACTAGCCCACACCACCTGCTACTAGACCCATAGCTTGCCAATAAACCACACCAACAGACACTGGACCACGTTTTGTCACTACACAATTCCTTCTTTTATTAGATCTCATAGATGACTGTTGAATATTCACTCTTACTTGTAGACTATGCCTCTACCTTCATCTCTTGTGACTTTATATGCTGTTACACTGCTTATTACTTTCAATTACCAAAACAAAACCTTTGAGCTATCAGTCTTGTGCATAAGTCTAAGTAGCATGCTTAACAATACAAACAGATCAGCACACAGGTTCATGGCTGTGGGAGGATCACATTAAAAAAGTGTGTCCAGCTCGCCGATACTAATTAGATCAATAAGGATATTGGAAATCTAACACACAATAACATGGATAAAAAATGCAAGGGGGGCAATGTAAGAATAGGATCAGTAAGCACAGCTAAGGTTTTAGGCAGTGTAGATAGAGGTGTCTTCTCTCTGTTGAGTTAGCAGTAAAGAGAGAGCACAGCAATTCTAAATACATATAAGGAGTATCAACAGCACCTATCCACCCACTTCCTGTTGATGCCATCACCTTAGGGGGTGATTGCGCTGGGATAGAATCAATAGGGAGTATTTTCAGCAATAATGGTTGTTGGGTGTTCTGCAAGATATTCCCAGGTTGCTGCCAAAAAGTGTTTTCTAAGCCCTCTGGGATCCTCTCTTCGGAGTGTTGAGCTCCCTGCAGCTCCCCATTTGATGAGAGTCTGAACCCAGGAGGTCAGAGATGAAGGGACTTTAGATTTCCAATGAGAAGTAATTGCTCTTGTAGGAAGGAGCACTGTCAAGTTGTCAAGATGTGAAGCTGCATGGTCTTTTTTAGAATGCTTATAGATCCCCACCGCTATTTGTGGCCAGTTAAATGGGATTGGTGATGATAGAAGAAAGCATATTGATTATGTATGCCCCAAATGGCCTCAGGAGTGGTCAGTAACAGAGCATGTGCATTAAGTCAGCCATCTTAGTGTGACAACAAGGACAGGCAGGCAATACCTGGGGATAAAATGTATTTAGTGTAATAATGTATTAGTTTTAATCTTGCATTCCTGGTGACCATGCAGGGAAACTCTAACATGCTTGCCCATTCTTTATTGTGAAGGACCCTACCTGCGTCGACTTCCCAGTTGTCCTTCTGGGTAATAAGCTGCAGGAATGCTTGAGGTAAAAGGGCCTTATAAAACCATGAAAAGTGTTGCTGACCATGTCCCATGGTATGTACAGCTTGGACTAGTGGGTGCTGCCCAAGAGGAGGTTTAGGGCAGGCCACATCTTCTGTATTGCTTGGTGAAAAGTGCTGTATAAGAGGAATTGCCCAGCGTGTGTAAATTAAATCCGTCCACAAGTTCTTCAAAGAAAAGCCATTGCTCCTGATCATATAGATCTCTAATGGTTGTTATGTGTGAATCAGCCCAGGTAAGAAGACGCCTGGGCGTGAGTGGGCCTGTAGGTTTCGGCATACCCAGTAGAGGAATAGCTGGTGCACATGGAACTGTCCTTTTGGTCAAAGTAAAGGCCACTCTGAGAAGTTTAGGGTGTGCATGTTGTCACCTAGCGGCAGTGAGCAGGCAAGTATTTAGTTCTCGTGGAAATAACAAGGATTTTCCAGAAGTTGTCTCCTCTAGCGAGAGTCTAGAAAGCAAGTGACTCAGCCACTGGAGTTGTGCCACAAAATAATGTAATTCAAAGTGGGGTGCTTTTGAATCCACCTGCATCTGCCAGAAGCCGGAAGTTTGAAAGGGCCACCCTCTTCCTACCGATATGCCAAATGAGCTCTCTCAGTAGCATGCATGTCTAGGCCTCGAAAAAAATTCGGGCATAGCAATAGTGCCAAGTTTGCAGAGTAGTAAAACAGATGTGGCAGGAGGATCATCTACGAAAAGGCAATGTGCCTGACTGAGGCTAGGGGGAGAGATTGACGGAGAACATCTGGGGTGTGATAGATGGTACCACCCTTGTGAGGTTGCCCTCTAGCAGATCTGAAACTGCATGGTAAATCCTAATCCCCAAATAACGGAGCACGTGCCCCTTTCAACACAGAGAGCCATTCTCAATGTCTAGTTGGAATTGTTGAAGCACATGGGTGAGTAAAAAGATGCAGGACTTTGGCCAGTTCTTTAGCAGAATGTTGGAAATATTTTACATATATGAGGAGATCATTGGCATAGAGTGAGACTGCCTGGATCCCACTGGGGAGCATAATTCCCCAAGATATCCTCTCCACCGTGGCCGATGTGCCAATGGATCCATGACAAGGACAAACAGCAGAGCCGATGGGGGCACCTCTGCTAAGTACTGTGGCATATTGTGAAGGGAGGGGAGATCAACTTGCCATTTCGGACCCATGCTGTGGGTTGTGTGTAAAGTATTTTAAAGAGGCAGATAATACAAAAGCCAAATCTGAAATGGCTCAGGACCTTGAAGAGCTACTCACACCAGATAACATTGAATGCTTTTTCCAGAACTAAGCTTAGAACTGAAACTCTGGGCCAAATCAGAATGTCTGCCTCCGTTATGCAAAGGTTTAAATCCATTGTGATCTGGCTGTATGATTTGAGGGAGGAATGGGAGGATACAGCAGGCAATGATCTTGCCTAGTATGTTGCCTAGTCTGAGGTAAGAATAGCTATGGGCATATAAGAGGACAGATCATTGGAAGGTCACCCCAGCTTCAATACAGGGACAAGAATAGCCTCCCACAGAGATTGTGGGAGTAAGCCCAGTGCTTAGGATGTTGTGTAGAGTTCTGTCAACCAAGGCTCAAGGAGGTTAACAAAGGCTTTATAAAAGTCAAGGGGAAGCCAACTGTTGATGGTGTTTTCCCAGTGGGAAGGTCTTGGATTGCTGCCCTAACATCTTGGCGGGAAAGCAGCTCGTCTAAATCTTTGAGATTTGAGGGTGGTGTAAGCCTGACAAAAAAAGTGATAGGTTGCAAACAAAGGATACCTATAGATTAAGTGTAAAGATGAGCTTAGTAGTCCTGGAACCCCTGGAGGAAACCACTGTGGGAAAACTCAAGTGCGCCTGTAGACACCCTCAGTTTGGCAATAGGAGTTTGGGAGATCTCTCTGGAAATTAGCCACGCTAATAGTCTCCCTGCCCTATCTCCCTCTGTGTGGATGCAGGCAGTGTATTGCCTTGCCTGTAGTCGAAGTGCCTGGGTCTCTCCCACAGGGTTGTCTCCTGGGCTCGCACCTCAGCAAAGGCATTCATTCAGGATTGGTACATCACTAGGCTTTAATAGTGTCCTCTATGGTAAAGTTCTTTCTCTGTCAACTTACTAGTTTGAGATGATACAAATATGCTGTGGCCCCGGAGGAGCACTTTGAGGGTACCACTTTTCTATAGAACAAGACATAGTGGTGTCGGCATTCATCTCAAAGTAGTCAATAATGTAGGAGGCCAGCTTGTCTCTGAAAGGGGGGGGTCTTCCTGGGTGGAAC
The DNA here is from genome assembly GCA_963921515.1 of Calotriton arnoldi. NCBI lineage: Eukaryota > Metazoa > Chordata > Amphibia > Caudata > Salamandridae > Calotriton > Calotriton arnoldi. The sequence goes on from CAWUFW010002092.1 coordinate 1,519,149, forward strand.
CCCCTGGAGACTCTAAGTCGGTAAAGGGGGCAACGTCCTTCCCCACCGCAATAAGGACACCAGGGGGCTGTGCTCTGATATATGCTGTCCCAAGTATTCTGATTCTACAAAGGAAGTGCAGAGATGTGCCATACACAAAATGCGGTCGAGGCGCACATAAAGGTCATGCGGGGGGAAATAGAAAGAGCATAATTGGAGGCTAGGGTTATGCTGCCACCAGACGTTAGCTAGCATTCAGTGATTTAACCAGTCAGTTAAGGACCCAGCTTTAGCTGTTGTGGTGGCTTGTGATAGTGGGGGATAGGATCTATCTAGGGCTGTGTCTAAAACTTTATTGACGCCTTCACCTAGGATCCATGGAAGATATGCCCAAGGGGTTAGAAACCAAAGAGCCTAGCGAGACACACTGGTCTGTCCAAGTTAAGAGCAAAGATGTTTCCCAGAACTAGAGGTGCACCGTCCAATAAGCCCTCCACAAGCACAAATCTACTCTCTGTGTCTGCGACTATTTGGTGTGCTGTAAATGGGATCCCTGCCCAGCTCCATATAGTTGCACATCTGGCATAAGCAGAGTAGCCAGTGGAGAATAGAAGTCCTCACCAGCTTTTCTGGAGTCGCAAGCACTCCGCTGGGAAGAGAAGAGATGTGTCTCCTGTAAGAATGAGATGTGAGCCCCTTTCCAGATTAAGAAGCGCATTTTGTGCCAGCGACTAGGGGTGTGCATCCCTCATATGCTCCAGGTGATTAGGTTAAAGGTGGAAGAGTGCATCGTGAAAAAGTTGTATAAAGTGATTATCTAGTATTTGTAAAAGATTGCTGACCATGGTGCAGTAATGAGGATAGGTTACTCTCAGCCTTAGCAGGAACGGGGTGGGATTAAACAGTGAACTGTAAGGGGAAACAACACTACTGGGCAGCGAGCTAACAGCTGGATGCCCAAACTGGGGCATAAATGCATACAAGTACATGTAGCCAGATGGGGGCAAGCAAGGTAACAGAGCGAGGGGGTATGTATAAGGCACCACCCCATAGTTGATGATCGATTCCGAACTGGGAATGTGCGCTTAGCAAGGGGAGATGGTCAGTGGAAGAGAGTGGCAGCCTGCTGGGGCTCCAGCAAACTCTAGGGAGGGGTGTAGGATGGGGAGACCCCAGCCGAAGGGATGGAGGGCCATCGATGGAGAGCACCAGTGAGGTAAGATGCAAGAATGCAAAATGGGGACCCATCAGAGTTGTGGCCAGGTTAGTAGTAATTGAGCAGTCAGGAGAAAGGTAGGCAATTACAGGGCATGGCCTGCACTTCAAAGGATGTCATCTGCCATTTAGGGGGGTCACCAATGGTGGGGAAGCCTGGTAGTCCAGGGGACCTGGTGATGAGGATTGCTGCCATCATGTGATGAAGAATCAGAGGGAGGCGGAGCGGAGTCTCTAAATGCGATCCCTGTTGCCAAGGCTGCTTCCTGCTGTCTCTGGCCTGTTTTCAGAGAGGGCACTGGGAGTGTGTGAGGGGGTGCCTCAGGCCTTGACTGCGGTGTCGGCCTCCCCTGCCAGGGGCAAGTTCAACAGGGCACATGGCTCGCTGTGAGGCAGAGTCTCTTCCTTCTGTCCAGTCCTAGGTGGCCTCTGGCTGAGTGAAATAGAACATTTTGCCATCTCATATCATTTTTAGTTTGGTAGGGAAAAGAAGGGAATGCTTAACCCCCATGTTTCTGAGCTTTCTCTTAACGCCTAAGAACGAGGCACGTTGCTGATGGACTGCAAGAGTGTAATTTGGTAACAGCAACACATCTCAGTATTCAAACTAGATGCGCCTGCCTGGCGAGTCGTATGCAGCACTTCATCCTTATCATGCAAATGCAACAGGCAAGCAAAGAAGTGGTGGGCACGCACCTAGATGTGCGCGTCTGGCAGGCACTCGATGAGCACCTTCCACCAAAAAGAAGGACGTAAGATTCTGCATCACGGTGAACAATTAGAGCCAGCGTTCAGTGAACTGTATCACATCCTTACCCTTTACCCCCTCTGGCAGACCAACTATGCTGAGGTTATTTCGCCGAGAGCAGACTTCTGTGATGATGATCGTCAACAGCTGGGGACACTCTGTGCTAGCTTCTTATGGTCCGCCCGGTAGAAGCAGACATCTATGGCAATGGCATCCATGCTGCCCTCTAGAGTTGCCTGGGAAGAATGGATGGCTTACACTATGGCATCAAATTTATCTGAGGGTATCCGCTTTGTGGTATCATCGGATCCATGTGAGGGGGTCACTGGCGGAGGAGCCTCAGCGCACGCCGATTTGATCCACCACATGTACTCTAGGAGTGTGTGATGTGATTTCAGGGAAATAAGTCCTCTGAATATGCAGTCTGGAAGCACGGGCCCACTTGCAACGCCTTGAGTCCTACAAGAGAGGGCAAAAGGGAAGCCCTGCAAGGTTGCAGCATGAGCAGCCTGGAAAGCAACAGCACAACAAGAGCAGCCCTTGGATAAAATGATGGGCTCAGTCTCTGGAGTAAACGTCTCTTTACTTATTCTACATTGTATGTGGTTCAAGGATGTCCCAGACTCTAGAAGGAGGGGGGGGCAGGAGTAAATCTGTGGTCTCAATAGCACTGGGCCTCCCACAGGGGATCCAAGTGAGGCACCACACACTGGTATGTGAGCATGGCCCTCTAAGAGATGGGCAGAAAGCTGCCACTAGAGTTGTAGGGGTACAGTTGAAAAAGTGTGGTGGATCAAAAGTACATGTGTTGTTGTGCCTCTCTGGTAAGAGCTGATGCAGTGTTCATTGTCAGGCATCGCCCTCCATTCCAATGAGGGAAGATGTTTGTGCACCCGTGGGAGAAGGAAGGAGCTGAAAAGTCCCCAGCTCCCCAACCTACCGCATTTGCTGGTGTCCATATTTAGGCCTGGAAGGGGTGTCTCCAGTCTCCATTGGATGTTTCCAGTGACGCCAGCAGGTGGAAGAGGGTTGCCTCCTCCAGGGTGTCAGTAGCAGGGGTGCCTTGCGCCTAGCCGCATCAATCCAGGTCAGGCAACATAGACAGGGCTGCCATGTAGGGAGTGCAAGTGGGCCGGGGCAAAGCCCAAGGTGGGAATCTCCGGTCTGTAGGAACAGGCACCAGCCAATATCAAAACAACCCCCTGGGCCCAAAGATAACACCCTGTGGTCCCTCAGAGAGTGTGAAGCCCACTCTCCACCTCCCCCGGCAAGGTCCTCAAGGCAGCAAAGGCAGGCAGAGGCTGCTCCGGCTTGAGGCTGTGGTCGAGAAGATTGGCATCAGCCACAAAAAGGTGACTCCCACCTGATGAATTTCCTCCAAATTCCCTGCTGGCTGTTTACCACAAACCTAGTTGGTAAGTTAGGAAGGATCTCAGTTGTTTACAAGGGCCACAGAGAAAGGTTGGTGAGTCTTCGCCTCAGAGCTTTGCCGGCTAACTGGATGGCCACCAGGAGTAATTTCACAAGCCTACTGCTATGTGGGCCTCGCTGGCCACCAAGTCAACCGTAAATCATATTGTAATTCTGGGATGTCTGGATACCAACTTGGCCAGGCAGACCTGGCATTGATTAAGCCCTTCAACTCAAACAAATGCATTAAGCCAAGCTACGGCAATTCACTCTAACAAACTCTGGCCATCATGTAGGGTTCTTTAAGAATACAGTCTCTTACTTCCAAATGCACAATACAGTGTTCCAAATGTTTTACAAATATTTATAAAATGAAAAACATTCAACATAAACTCTTGAAAAAATGATGCACCTGGTCAGTACAGAGACACTCTTTAACCCCTAGGGTGCTCAGGATGGCTTGGAGCTTTCCTCAGCCAGAATGGCCGTTTGCTGAGGATGGCTCCAAGTCATCCTGGCACCCTGGCACTCCACCACGGGCTACGCACCACATGCCTCCATTGGGGGTGGTATCGGAAGAGCCTTCACTACCACCTGACCCCCCCTGGCGATCTGATGATGTTGGCATGCACAGACAATATTAAAAGTTGCCAGGACGTTCTGGAAACCATTTGCTTCAAGCGTGTCAGATAAGCATGTAAGTTTCTTCTCTGGGGAGGGTTCAGGGGGAGCAGAGAGGCATCGGGGGAACGAAAGAGTTTTTCCTTTCCCCCGGTGTCTCTTTGCAGTGCATTTGTGCTGCGCACTAGCGTGTGGGGCCACAATTGCCCAGCAGGAATGCACCCAATAGGCCACCAGGGATTTTCTTTTGTTTTGGGAAGCGACTCCTTGAGCAAGGGTTAGTCCCCTTTAATGAGCATGAATTTTGGCAGTTTCTAGATTGGCTTTATTTGCAGGCCGATCTGCCCCAAAGGGGACAGAAAGCCACTAGACAGCAGGGATACATTTTTGGCATGTAGGGGAGCTGCCCCTTAGATAAGGGCCACTCCCCTTTTATTTTGGCAAATATTTTGGCCATTTCTGCCCCCCTTGGAGACAGATCGGCCATATTTTTAGTCCAATTTGCCCTCAAGGGGAAGGGGGGGGGGGTAGAAACCCACTAGACACCAGGGATAATTCTTTTCGCAATTCAGGGAGCGACCCCTTAGGCAAGAGTCGCTCCTATTTTATTCTGGCAAATATTTTTTACGCCATAATTTTAGGCCATGTTTTTAGGCCAAAACGCCCTAAACATAAGGGATAATTGCTTTCGCAAGGGTCGCTCCCCTTTTATTTGGAAAATGTTTTGGCTGTTTTCTGCCTCTCCTAGGGGCAGATTGGCCATAGTTTTAGGGCCATCTGCCCCCAAGAAGGACAGAAAACCAATAGACACCAGGGAACATTTCTGCGTGTGTGTGTGTGTGTGAACTGGAGTTCGGCTGGCGGTCTGCGTGTACTAGCATTTGGCTGGCGGTGTGTGTAGACTGGCATTTGGCTTGCAGTGTGTGTAGACTGCCACTTGGCTGGCAGTGGGTGTGGACTGGCATTTGGCTGGCAGTGTCTGTAGACTGTAGACGGTGTCGGTTGCTGTGTCCACATGATATTGAAGAATTTGAAAAAAAGAATTTCCTGCTCACATTGAAAACAGTGGATTGAATATCATTGACGTTTGGACGTTTCTATTCGGATCAGATTGCCTCTCATCTTTTTGTTATATTTGCATTGAATCTATGGCCATGTGGCAGCTGGTCATTTGAGGTGGGCAGTATAAAAAAAAATTTGAGACTTAGGAGTGACTATACTGGGTGGTGCAGTAAGTGGTGCCTTGCTGCCTTTCTTTGTTCTTATGTTGTATTTGGTGCCCGTTCATGTCACGGGCACTTGGCCTACCACCCAACCAAGTGAGGCACTGTTTTTTTCTGGAGAGTTGGGAGAACACTGGGTGGTAGGAAATGTGTGGCTGCCTGCTGATTCAAAGAGTTTTCCTCAGAGAAATGCAAAGGAAATGTGTTTTTGTAGGCAAAGTTTGAGCTTTGCGGGGGATTCTGGGCAAAAGAAAAACCTGGTGAGAGCTACGCAAGTCACCCCACCCTGGACTCCCCCAGATGTCTTGTTCAAAAAATATGCTGGTTTGGTAGGTTTCCCTGGTTGCCGGCTGAGCTGGGGCCCCAAATCCACAGCTACCCACGTTGCAAAAAACACTTCATTTTTCAGTGGAAAGATGCAATGTGCCTATGTTGCGTATGATGCCCTTTCGTGTCACAGGCACTTGGCTTACCCACACAAGTGAGGCCCCCTTTTTTTTTTTAGAGGCTTGGGGGAACTCTAGGTGGTAGGAAATTTGTGGCTGCCTGCAGATTTCAGGGCTTTTCCACACAGAAATGCAAGGGAAATGTGCTTTTTAGGAAAAGTTTGCGCTTTGGATGGGATTCTGGGTGAAAAATCCTGGCGAGAGCCATTCAAGTCACCCCACTCTGGACTCCGCTGGGTGTCTCACTTTAAAAAATGTGCTGGTTTGATAGGTTTACCTAGGTACCGGCTGACCTGGGGCCCAAAATCCATAGCTAGCCACCTTGTAAAAAAGCATGCATTCTGCTTCGTGAAATATGATGTCTCCTAGGTCACATTTTGGGGTATTTTGTGTCACAGGTGCAAGGCCCAGCTACACAAGTGGGGTACCATTTTTATCGAGAGACATGTGGAAATATAGATTAGTAGAACATTTGCTATTAACTGTTGGAAAGTGGATTATTAGTAGTGGTAAATGTGCATCTACCACTTGCAGTAAGGCCACTAACACCATCTAGGGCTAAGAATAGGTCTCAATAAATTACTCCCATGCTCAACCCTTGGTAGCTTGATTGCGAGCAGTCAGGCTTAACTTAAGAAAATGGTATGTAAAGCATTTAAAAACACCAATTCAGTGAATAAATAAGACCCAACACACAATAAAAATCTCGCACCAATTTATACAAATAGGAAATATTATTATCTTTAAAATGACACCAAAACGACAAAATTCCAATGTAGGAAACCGGAGATATACATTTTGAAAGGTTTAGCACTCTATAGCACTTAGAAACCTATAGTGCCCCCTTGGGACATCTGGTCACGCTTGACTGGGACAAAATCAAAGTTTCAGGCAACCGCTATTGAGCCCTGCTCAGATACCCCTCGCGGTCGGCCTTGGTTGAGACTTAACGTTCTGACTTAGAAACCTTTCTGGAGCTTTTTCTGCCAGGGTCCCCTGATGCTCTTCACCAGGTTGAGTTTGGGTTCACCGGCTTGCTTTCCAGGAAGTTCCCAGTCAAACTCTGGAGGTCAGAGCTCGGAGCTTTTCAGCGAGACGAACCAGCAGGGCATGCTGGCTCGCGGTTGAAGGTTGGCAGCTTGGCTCTCGCAGTTGAGTCGGTCCTCCCTCTGGAGCTTTTTGTCCAAAGTTGCTCCAAACTTCGTCAAACTTCCTGAACTTCTTCCTGAAGTTCCTCCAGGGGTCCCAAATTGTCCAAAACACAATAAAGGGGTCTGAAATCTCCAAGATGGTACTTGAAAGTTTGGGACTTCAGTTCCCACAATCCACTTGGACAAATCCCTTACAAATTCACTGGACGCACTCGAGACTGGGGATTCTCGGTGGTGATAGTCCAGGTGAGCTCTGTCAACCTATAGCTTGCAGGGAATCCACTCTTTATTTCTCTTGAAGCAAGGTACATCCAAAGAGCTGTAGTTCCAGATAATGTAGCAGGCATTGTCAGTCAGAATGCAAGGCCTGGTGGTGCAACTCAAGTCTCCAGCTTGGAAAGTCTTCTTCTTTTAGTTTCAAGCAGCAGATCTGAGATGCTCTGCATCTCTCACATGTTTATTCTGTGTTCTCTAGGGTCAAGCAGGAGAGCACTTCTGTCCAATGAAGTGCAGGGCAACGCCCAGAGCATGACCACTTTCTGCAAAGTGTGACATAATCTTTACCCAGAGAGCACTATTTATCCAAAATGCAATATGGGTGAACTTGCAGCAGAGGACCAAGAGCTAGTTAAACCAACCTCCAGGATGGCTCATTTCCGTAGCTCTCCTCCCCCTACCATCTGCAAATTCCTCCCTTAAGCCTGCCATCTGGCTGGGTCAGGGGAGCTGGTGGGTAGATGGGCCTTGCATTCCCTGCCTTTCCTATCCCCCAAGAAAGCTCCATAGTTTATAACCCCTACCCCTTACTCTGGCATTCCTGTGTAGCAGAGCACAGTGTCCAGGGCACAGGATGACTTTGTAACGTTACCAACTGAATATCTTTACGTTTGTGTCTCTCAAATGTGAGCAAGTATGTAACACAGAAGACATTTTACAAAATGCCCTCTGAAACACCTACCTGTAAGGCTACCCATAAATTAAGAGATGCACAAACAACCACTGCTACTAAACTCAGTATCTGGTGTACATTTCAGAAATACAGAGTTTTCCTTCATAGCCTTTTTCCAATCTTTATAATTTACCATATGAATTGCTGTACAGTCGGTACACAATGAAAAATCATTGTAAGGTGCAGCTCGATTGTTGGCTCTGGGTACCTCGGGTTCTTGGAGAACCTACAAGGCCTATGTATACCCGCAACCAGAGGGTCCAGCAGACGTAATGGTATATTGATTTTGAAAATCTGCCATAGTAAGAAGAAGTTACAGTTGGAAACGCAGACAAAAATGGGTTTTTTAACTCAATTTCAATTTTTTTTAAATTTTAACTGTTACTTTTTAAAGAAAAACCTTGAAGTATCTACACAAATGACCCCTTGTTGAATTCAGAATTTTGTTAACTTTTCAAAAATGTATAGTTTTCCAGGACCTGCCATGGGTTTCACACCTGACTGGAAGGAGGTTAAAAGCACAAAAATAGGAAAAATGGGTTATGTCCCATTAAAATGCCCAAAGTGTCTTGAAAAATGTGGTTTTCTGATTCAGTCTGCCTGTTCCTGAAAGCTGGAAGGATGGGGATTTCAGCACTGCAAACCCTTTGTTGATGCCATTTGCAGGAAAACAACACAGACACTTTCTTCTGCAGCACTGCTTTCCCATTTTTTCCCCCAAAAACAAAATTTTGTGAGATTTTGCCTAATTTGTCAGTCCCCTCCAGGGGAATCCACAAACCCTGGGTACGTTTAGAATCCCCAGGATGTTGGAGAAATGGATGCAAGTTTGTTGTGAATACCTTATGTGGACAAAATGTTATGGAGGCCTAAGTGCGAGATACCCCAAATAGCCAAATAAAAGGCTTAGCACGGGGACCTCGCATGGAAGGAGTTGGGAAAAGGAGGTTGGGTTACAAAAACTGAAGATCTGAAGATGTTACAAAAAATTATTTATTTGTTCAAATGAAAAATTGCACATTTTTCATACAAGCGAACACATGCTTTGAGTCCACTCCAAGTAATGGTGATTTTCTCAGATTAAGGGATTTGGCCAGCCTCCTATAGGTTATTGAAGTTGAGATTCAAACTCAGTTTTCTTCAGTCCACAGACTTAACCAGGGCTCTCTACACCAGTGTTGCACATGACTGAATAGCTACACCACTTCATTATGAGTTTGGAAATACTGATAAACAAATGAGGACGACTACATTTGTTATTAGGAAGAATCTAACAGTCGAACAGGACACAGGAGAGATCACCTGGAAGAAACTCGTATTCTGGCACCTATATCGTCTAACTTCATTTACTATTGTTAAAGGAATAAGAAATACAGATTGCAGTTACACACCTTGAAAAAGTCCCATTGGGGACGAATACGTGTCGGCTGATGATAATGTAGTTGGTTGGAAGCATGTAAAACACAATAAAGACAATGAAAATATATCACACGACCTTGGACTTATGAACTAACTTGTCTCCAAACCATGTTATTTAAACTAATTGTTTGAGTGCTCCAGTATATTATACTCAAAAAGTTCACCCCCCCAAAAAAAAACCTCAGTCAAAAAGTGACTGGGTATAGCTCTTCAAGATTTGCGCTGACTGGTGCGGAAAGAAAAGAACTTGTGTCATCAAACTGGAGTTGTGTCTATAAATGCACCACCCACATCCCATCAGGCACAGACAACGCCAATACAGAACAAAACACGACACCACCTACCAGCATGCAGGGGTACTGCTCACGAATTTCCAGATCCCGTCTGACACCTGGGGATAATTCTAAGGTAAGGAATCTGCGGCTAGAAGTCTCTATCAGATGCCCTCTTACAACTTCCAAGAACACACGAAAGAGTATTGTTTTCAATGCCTTCTGAAAGTGAAACGTCTAAGAGCCAATTATACTAAATGGACAGGTCTTGTAGAGGGATGAGAACAGCCTATCAGTTCAGAGTCAGTATGAAAGGCAGAACCCATTTCTACCTCTCAAGAACAAGCAATGTACAGCCAAGTCCTCAGAAGGCTTGACAAAGTGCCACATCATAAAACCCACTCTCTGGGAACAAAGTTATTGAAAGCTACTCACCATCATAACTTCTGTGTATTTGGTCTTTTAGACCACCTTCAAGCAATTGTTGTGTCTTGTGTACTTACTGTTTAGGCAACCAAGATAAGCAGATGCATAGATGGGCTGTCTCTCTCAACATCGTGCAACTTGTTGTTCTATTGACGTGGTCACATTATAGCTCAGCAGGTATTTCTCTACAATATGACTGTCTGACAGCCTATTGGAAAATCCTCAAACCAAGGACATGGTGGCTTGATTTGGCAAGACAATGAGCAAAACCCCAAGGTCAGAAAGCTGGAGTGCTGCTATCAAGGCAAGGTGAGATGCTGACCACAGACTGAGAAAGGGCCCAATTACATCACAAGACCTACCTTTGTACATAGGCTCAATTTCTCTTGATGCCAGACCATCTACAAAAATAGCAGCAACTTTCACTGTAACACTGTTGTGCAGTGTATTTTTGCCTCCAAATGTGCATGAGCTGTGTAAGCGAGCTCAGACTGCATGTTCACATTTTTTAACCCTCAATCTAAATCTTCTCAACTAGTTGTGCTCAGTCTGCATGTTCATCATTATTTACACTATCAGGAATAGTTTCTTACCTGTAACTCATGTTCTCTCGAAGGGGAATTTCCATTATAGTCATAAGCGCTGAATGGTCCTGCTCACGTGCGGGGACCCCTGAGCAGTTGTTTTATATATATCTTCTTAAGTGTAGATTTTCACCTTTCTTCAGGAAGGCCTGCAAAGATACTTAAGAAAGAGACAGATTATGCAGAATATTTTCCAAGGCTACAATGGACAGAATATTCACCATGAACACAAAAAAGGACCAGAATAAAGCATTTGAGGATAATCTGAGATGATTTGCAAATAGCATAAATATCCCCCAGAAATGCTTTTTAATGATAGAGATGAAAGGGAGCTGGACAGAGTAGACTCATCGGCTGTCATTATATGTCTAAAAAGACACTGTGCCTTTAAGAACCCAAATACCACCAGTATCCCATCATGCACAGCAGGTGGCAGTTACTTCAGTTCTTTTGAAGGCTATGTGAACAGATATAGATTATAGGAATACCTCTGGCCATTCCACCGGGGAGGAGGGAGGGTCGCTTATGACTTTAATGGAAATTCCCCTACTAGAGAACAGGAGCTACAGGTAAGAAACTATTCCTTCTCTCATAGGTGATTTCCATTTACAGTCCTAAGCACTAAATAGAGTAGCAAGTCCATCCCCATATAGTGTGGTGGACTAGACAGAGGACAATCTGGAAAGGTCAAGCAAAGAGAATTCTGAGGAAACTCTGTCCTACTTGAGCATCTGCTCTAGCATCAGTAAGAGCTGCCAGGTGAACCTTTATAGAAGATAATTGCAATCCACATTTTGCCAAATGGAGTAAGCATGGAAGGATGGCATCTTCCTGGCAAATGGTAAGGTCCTTGTACTTAGATGAACACCACATGCACAATCTCTTCCATTTAAAGGCATATACGGAACGTGTGGAGGGCCGCTATGCTCCTTTGAGGATCTCCATACAGTCCTGCGGCAGATTTAAATGTCCATACTGCACTAGCTCAGGAGCCATGCTGCCAAATTTAAAGAGGAGAGATTGGGGTGAACCATATGGCCTCCGAATTTTGACAGTAGGTCTGGTCTGCATGGCAGCTTTAGATGTGGATGGACAGACCGGTGAAGGAGGTCCGTGAACCACCATTGATGTGGCCACTCCGGAGCTATGAGGATCATCTTGGATGTGGATTGAGACAACTTGATGAGGACTGCCTGGATCAGGGGAATCGACAGAAAAGTGCAGAGGAATTAGCCAAACTAGTTGATCCATAGGGCATTCCCCAGAGTTCCCAGCTGGAAGAACAGCAATACTAAGCTTTGGCATTTGCTGTTTTCTGCAGTGGTAAACAAGTCAATGGCTGGAGTTCCCCACTGTTGAAAGATGTTTTGGACGTCACTTGTTGTTTTCTTGTAGGAGTCTGCTGAGGGAGTCTGCTTAAACATTTTGGACACCTGGAAGGTGAGATGCTGTGATCGTAAGGCCCCTGGCTAAAAGCCACTTCTAGATTGTCTGGGACTCGTGTGACAAGGGTCTGGGCCTCGTCCCTCCTTGCTTGTTGAGGTAGTACATGGTTGTGGTGTTGTCTGTCTGAACAAGCATGGAGTACGATGTGAACAATGGTTTAAATGCTTTGAGCGCTAGATGGACTGTGTAGCTCAAAGAAATTGATATGGTATGTCTATTCTCTCTGAGCATTTGCCCTGGATTTAGAGGTGATCCATGTGGACTCCCCATCCCAGTACTGAGGCATCCGTGACTATGGTTTGAGGAGGGTTCTCCTGATGAAATGGTGTACCTCGAAAGAGATTGGTTGGAGAACACCACCATTTCAGGGACAGCTTTGCATGGAGGGGTAGTTGTATTTTGTCTTCCCAATTGCCTTTCAGTTGGTCCCACTGGTCCTCGAGACATTCCTGTAGAGGTCTCATGTGGAGACGGGCATTTGGTGTGAGAAAGATGCAGGAAGCCACCAAGCTGAAGGGAGGATACTGTTCTCACAGTTGGATGGTAAGCTTTCATGAGAGCCTGACACTTCCGAAGGATCGATAAGCATCTCTCCTCCGAAGGACACAATTTTGCCCTTATAGTGTCGATGGAGGCTCCTAGATAGTGTAAGGTTTGAACTGGGACAGAGGTCGACTTGCTGTGGTTGATCTGAAGGCCTAACCATTGTAGGAGACCGCAAGTCCAATTGTAATGAAGCTGCGCTTCCTGAGACGTGAACGCCTTGATTAGCCAATTGTCTAGGTATGTGTCTCCTGAGATGGGCAGCCGCTACTGCCATGCACTTGGAAAATGTCCTTGCTGCTGACTTCAGGCCAAATGGAAGAACTTGGTATTGAAAATGGTCCTGCCCCACTACAAACATCAAAAACGTTTGATTCTTTCTGGAGATTGGTATATGAAAGTATGCATCTTGAAGGTCGATGGAGCAGAGCCATTCCCCTTGATATAATTAGGGATACATTTGGTGTAATGCCAGCATCCTGAACTTTTCTCGCCAGATCCACTATTTGGCTGTTTTGAGGTCGAGAATGGGTCTGAATTCATCCTTGTGTTTCTTCTTGATGAGAAAGTACCTGGAATAAATTCCTGTTCCTCGTTGGTGAGCAACCGGCTCCACTGCCAGCTTTTGTAAGAGTTGGAAACTGGATGGTTTCGGAGGTATGGACGGTGGTGGACTGTTGAACCGCAGACAATATCCATTGCAAACAATATTCAGTACCCAGGCGTCTTGTGTTATGTGTTGCCACCCTGACAGATAATGTCAGATGCTTCCCGTCATTGCAGTGGGTAACAGAAGAGGGGGAAGTAATAATTCAGGGTTTTGATCTAGAATGTTGCTTGCCTCCTTGAGCTGGCTGTTGGGTAGATCTCCCTCTTGGCTGCCTTTATTGGTATGATCGGTAGGGACTTTGGTGCTGTTGTTGTGCACCGCTTTGCTGACGTCCCTAATACAAATGAGGGGTTTGAACCCTCTGGGAATAGAAGCAGCGTTCATATGGTCGGAAAGATTTCCTCTGTTCCCTGGTGTCTCTAAGCCGACTGCCTTCAGAGTGTCTATTTCTGTCTTCAACCATGCCATTGCATCATTAGCATGGGTTCCAAATAGAGTGGTACCAAAGAATGGCAAATGTAACATTCTTTGCTGCGTTTCTGGCTTAAGGGATGTTGGGCGAAGCCGAGAGTGTCTTCGAAGAGCGATGCTGTGTCAGTACTCATGAGCAGCTAATAAGGAAGAGTCTGCTGCAGTGCTAGTAACGTGATTTGAGACCATCAATCGCTCAGTCAGGATTTCCTTGAAGTCTTCCCTCTTATCTCTCAGGAGATGTTCAGCAAACTGGTTCATGGATTCCCATAGTGCCCTGTTGTATCTGCCTAGTAGGGTAGTGGTGCTGGCTGCTTTAATATTGGCTGCTGCCATGCCGCACACTTTTTGGCCAAAAGAGTCCAATTTCCGACTCTCCTTATCGGGAGGTACTGTAGAAGAGGGGGTAGTGGTGTGTTGTTTCTTCGTCGCTACCACGATCACGGAGTCTGGTGTAGGATCCGTGCGGAGGAAAGCTGAATCCTGCTCCGGAGGGTGGTATTTCTTTTGGAGCCTGGATGGTGCTGTCTTAACAGAGGCTGGTGTTAGGAAGAGATCCATAGCAGGTTCAAGGAGACCTTGTGCTAGAGGCAGCAAAGGTCTTGATGCTGATCTGTGTTACAGAGTTTCGAAAATGACTGATGTCATTGGTGTTGGAGTCGACATAGGTATATTAAGTTTTGTTGCTACTCTCACAAGGACTTCTTGAAATGTGGTGACATCATCCACCAGTGTAATACATGGAGGTGGAGAGCCAGAAAGTGTTGGGGAATAATGTCCAGTAGAAGTGGAGGATCTTGATAGAGAACGTGAATGATGATGATGGTGGTGGTGGTGGGATCACCTAGAAGAGGTAGAAGTGCTCTTTGAGCTGTGACAATGGCATCTAGAACGATGGCATGACCTGGAACGAGATCTGGGTCTTGGAGGTTCGGAGCTGGAGGTGGTGGTGGTGAAATTTGAGGTCATGGTGGAGGAGGCGGTGGCAGAGGCGGAGGAGGTGGAGAAGATGGTTGTAGCCCTGAAGATGGAGAATATGCTCTAGAGTACTCCGAATCTGGGGAGATGTAGATGCGTCTTCTCTTCTTTGTAGCCTCCTGTAGCCTCTACAAACCTCGATGTTGACCAGCTTGTCAATGGATATTGCCGACATTGCCTCAATGTGGGAGTATGCCTTGACGTCAATCTTCGCCGGTGCCTCGATTTCGACCTGGATCTCGACGGCGACTTTGATGGACTCCTCGACGTTGAGCAAGGCCTGTGGGTCGATGGAGAAGTTGTCAACGTCTTTAGTCCTGGCATTGATGCTGATCTGCGGCGTCGAACCTTCGATAGTCAGCGAACAGGTCGGTGCCATACCGCTCCTCGATGTCCTCAACCGGGACCAATGGCATTTTTGTGCCATTTTCTTCCTGGCAATTCCTCCAGAGACAGATGACAGAGCCCTGGTAGAGGTCTGACCCTCTCCTCGCCCTGAGGTCCCACCTTCAAACTGTGTCTGTAGTCTTCTTTACCCCTCTGTACCATGAATGCAAATCTTCTCTCGGTCTCTCAGGGTGCATTTTGAAAGGTTCCTGCAGTGAAGGAAAGACTCAGGACCATGCTCTTCTGGGTGGCAGATTATACACTGCTTATGAGGATCTGTCTTGGTCTTCTTTCTCCTACAGGCTCATCATTTGTAAAAAAAAAGATGGCATTTTTCTGTCAAATTGTCTTTAATTTCTGTCAGAAAAAGACAAAACAAAGTCAGGGAGAGACCAAATAAATTGAGTGAAAAGGCTGTCACCAAAATTCAGTTAAGAATTTTGAAGTAAAAAGCCAAATTTTGGCCGAGCTCAACGCTCTAGGATCCTGTCAGCAGGAGACGGAAAAAGAACTTAAGTAATGTACCTGCTGTACATGCTGGGATAGTGGTGGTATCTGGGTTCTTAAAGGCACAGTGTCTTCTTTAGACATATAATGACAGCCTATGAGGCTACTTTGTCTGGCTCTCCATCATCTCTATCATAAAAAGGGTTTGCGAGGGATATTTATGCTGCTTGCAAATCATCTCAAATTATCCTCAAATGCTTTATTCTGGCCCTTTTTTGTCTTCATGATGAAGAATCTGGCCATTATAGCCTAGGTAAATAGGCTGTATAATATGTCTCTTTCCCAACTGTCTTTGCAGGCCTTCCTAAAGAAAGGCGAAAATCTACACTGAGGAAGATAAAAATAAAACAACTGCTCCGGGGTCCCTGCATGTGAGCAGGACTATTCATCGCTTATGACTGTAATGGAAATTCCCCTACGAGAGAACTGTAATTCTGTAACTAAGACAAAAAAGCTATGTATTTACAGTTATTCGTAACTCAGCTGCAGGCGATTTAGTTGCAGGATCATGCCACATTGCACCATCTACAATTTTACATAAATTCACACTGGTTCTGATTGTCGTGGGAAGGAATGCTCCCCTTGTTGAACTGGTGTCAACAAATCGAGATAGGAATCCAACTATGAAACAGTTATATGGATTACTTTATGGTTGCTCATTGTCTTTTCTTTAATATATACACGCACCCTCTTGCCTAGGTTAAGGAACTCTACCACATTCAAATCCAGATGTATGCAGATGATACACAGATCCACATTTCACTGGTTGTAGGCCTAAAGAACCAAAGAAACCTCACAGAAAGTGTAAAATATATATTCGCTCGGATTTATGAAAGCTTCTGTTTTAATGAAAAAAGAGGTACTCTTCGTAAGGAGTGACCACAAACCAAACACCATGCTCCATCCCAACTCTATCAGAAGTAATAAACAACGTAGAAGTCTTATTTGGCACCAAGATACCCTTAATCCCTGAGAACTGTGGTCAGAATGGTAAACTACCATTTTCCCTGCTACACGCAATCCACATAATCAAATTAACAAAAGCCTTTGTTTTATTAATGTTAGACTGCAATGACAATAAGGTTAAGGTTCGTGCACAGCGTTTCAATAAAGATTCAATAAAAATTTTATTATCTTGATCAGTTTTGTGTTGTGCTTCCTGGTTATCGCTCTCCAAAACAGAGCGTGGATGAATACTCAAAACAGTAGCACCCCCGTATACTGGAGTGTGTCCCCATGGGCACCAACCAACTCCTAGATGAGGATCACAATTTATGATTCTTTCAAAATGACAACAGTAATCAAAAGTTAGTCGTTCAATGATTTGGTATATTGCTTGTTAATTCATCAAAAGAAATAGATTAATTCTCCAAGTCACTTCATGGTATCAAACCAGACGACTACAATATCCATAATGCATTGCTGCATCATCCTTTGTCATGAACATGAATTCAACTCATTTCATTTTCATACATCCCAATGCATTTCGGGCATTCCGCCCTTCATCAGGGGAATAATCTACAAATGTAAAACGAGATACAGTGAGGAAACCAATGGGTAATATGTTAACTAAAAAATCTGTTTCACAGCAAAGACCTGAGTAAACGTGGATTTATTCATGCTCTATGATGCGTATATACGTTGCATTTAATGCGGGTGAAATTAAACCGACCACCGCGGTAAAACTGGACACTCAAACGAAAAGAAATAGTCATCCATTATAGCCTTATTCAAAATCCAGTGTTAAAGATGAGTGTGCACCACCTATACATAAACCGAAGACTGTGTCTCCAAACAACCTATAGAAAAATATAGAGAGAACTTTGAAACATGCACGAGGGCACTATACGTTAAAGCAGCAGGCTGTGTGCTCAATATTCAAAGCCTATGTTGTGTACTCACTCGAATCGTTGTAATGACATGCTTCAGGACTCCGCGTGTGTTGGAGTCGAGTCTCGCGGCAAACATTATATCGCCGGAGCTCCGGAGTTAGAAATAAAAAATAGGACTGGGTCTCAAAAAAGATTCGTGAACGTTAGTAAACGGTGGCGGCCATCTTAACCATTGAATGAAACTGAATCTTCAGTGTACGTGTAAATAAACATATCCCTGGTGTAAGAAAATTACACTACCTTATTCTGAAAGTGAAAATTAAGCCCAAACAAAGTAAAATACCTTCAAAAAGGGTAACACTAATACTCATTCATCATAGTACTGTCCCACATGATATTTACAAAGAGTCGAGTTAATGTTGGTACCAGCTATAAATAGCACAGGAATTCCATCCTGTCGTTCATTCCATGTGGCTTAAGTGCATTAAGATGTCTAATCCAAAAATTCTCACGTTGTAACAAACGGTTATGATTGTCTCTTCCTTCCAATTTCTCGATGACCTCCAAAACAAGGAACTTTAGTTGACTGATATTATGTTGTGCTTTCAAGAAGTGACAGGTAACTGCAGATTTCAACTGTTTAGTTCGTATATTACTTTTGTGTTCATTTATCCTGACTTTTATCTTTCTTTCGGTTTTGCCTACGTATATTTTTCCGCATGGACACTTTAGTAAGTAAACAACGTTGGTTGAGTCACAAGTAGCCGTCACTTTTAGATTGATCTTATTGCCCTTCATGGGATGTGTAATGTAAGATCCTGGAATTATATTGTGGCAATTGTTGCAGTTCCAACAGGGTATCATCTCTTTGTGTTCCGATTGATCACAATGAGTTATAGAGTTTTTTAAGCATTTCTCCAAGATTTTTCCCTCTCGTATAAGCAAAAATTGGTTCTTGTTCAAACAGTTGTTTAAACTCTGGTTCCAACGCCAAGATGGGCCAATGACGTTTAATTATTCTTTTGTAAGACTTGCTAAGTGTGGACAATTTGGATACTATGACCATACGGTTGTGTGTGGTTACATGCTTGGTGGTTAACAGTTCCTCACGGGTTTTTTGTTGGCATCGAGTTTTGGCTTGATTTAGTATATGTTCTGGGTAACCACGTTCCTTGAATCTTTGTAACATGTTGCTCATACGTTCAATGGATGTACCAGGGTTGGATACAATTCTCTTTGCCCTAAGCAACTGTGAATATGGGAGATGACGTGTTAAGGATTCTTGATGGAAGCTACTGAAGTGGAGTGTATTGTTTCTGTCTGTACTTTTTCTGTAGATATCTGTTTCCAGTCCCGCTGGGGTTTTTGTAATTTTGACATCCAGAAAGGTAATCGAGTTTTCTTGAATCTCATGAGTAAATTGAATCCTGTCATCCACTTGATTGAGTTTTGCCAATGCTTCTAACAACTCGGTATGGGTACCATTCCACAGAATGAAAATGTCATCAATGTATCGTAAAAACAATTTGATATGTGATTTCCACAAGGGTACTGTAAGAATATGTTCCTCCTCAAATCTACTCATGAAGAGATTCGCATACGCAGGAGCTGCGCAATTTCCCA
Source organism: Calotriton arnoldi (assembly GCA_963921515.1). Lineage (NCBI taxonomy): Eukaryota > Metazoa > Chordata > Amphibia > Caudata > Salamandridae > Calotriton > Calotriton arnoldi. The sequence goes on from CAWUFW010002092.1 coordinate 1,537,989, forward strand.
TGGAAGTCCCAGTCAATTGGGAAAACCATTGATCTTTCCATCGGAAATAACTTTGATATAACGTGAATTGTAAAAGTTCCATGAGAAAAATCTTTAGATCGAAATCCAAGTCAGTTTGTAGCAATGTATGTTCGACAGCTTCCATGCCTAATTGATGTGGTATTGAAGTGTATAATGATTTTACATCAATTGTACACAACAAGATTGACTCATCCTCAGAGATGGTGACTTTGTTTATTTTAGTCAAAAATTCTGTGGTATCCCTTATATAGGTACTCATTTTTATCACGCTGGGTTGTAAATAGCGGTCCAGAAATTTCCCGATGGGTTCGTGTAAACTGCTTTTCGTTGAGACTATAGGACGAAAAGGTGGATTGAGTGGGTCCTTGTGTATTTTTGGGAGCATATATATCACTGGACTTTTAGGATGGGTGTGTACAAGAACCTCTTGGTCTTTTCATTGATAACTCCACTTTCAGCGGCTTGGTTTACAATGGTTTTTAATACGTTCATGAATTGCTCCGTGGGATTTGTGTCTAGTCTTGCGTAAGTGTGCTCATCAGCTATATGAGCTTCCACTTGTGTTTCGTAGTATGCAGTGTTCATAACTACTAAGGCACCCCCTTTGTCCGCTTTTTGGCATGTGATGGCCGGGTTTCGGGCTATGTTTAGTACAATCCCAAACTCTTTTTGAGTCAAGTTCCTCTGTTTTGACCTCTTTTTGAAATTCAATTTGTGTATGTCCTGCTTAACTAAGGATTCAAAAACATCCAGACTTTTATGGCTCACAGGTGCCATGTATGTACTCCTGGGTTTCAACCCTCGTAGGGGATCTTCCACGCTATCAGGACGGTCTATCACTACGTTTTCAAAGAAATGTCTCAATCGTAAGTTTCTCATAAATTTAAAAAAACTTATCTCGAGTTCCAGACAATTAGTATGACTAGTTGGAACAAACGACATTCCTTTCTGTAATGTTTTCAACTCTATGTTGGAAAAAATATAGTCCGAAATGTTAATCACCAGGTTTTGTTCTATCCTGTCTTCTTGCCCTTCTCCTTCTTCCCAGTCGTTGTTCGTGTTTGAGGGTGCTCTTTCTCCTTTTCTTTTTCTTTTACCCCTCCTGTCTGTCTGACCTGACTCTAAAAAAGAAACTCCAGATGTTTGAGCTAATTCCGAAGGTGTCAAAATGGGTGTTTCCTGTCTTTTGTGTGGTTGACTGGAGGTGTCACTCTCTGAGGATGAAGTCTCAGTACTCTGAGTGTATGGTTTGTTTTGTCTCCTTCTGGCGTATACTTCCGTCCAACTGTACACTTCCCCTAGTTTATAGTCCACGGTATCTCTTCGGAATTTCCGGATTTTCCTTTCATTTATTTCCTGAGTGTGTTTGGTCATTTGATTGTTGATGTCTTCAAATACTTTGACCAGTCCTCTGCGGGCATTGATTTGGTCAGTTCGGACTTGATATTAGAAATTTCCTTTGTTAATTCTTCCAAGATATAAGACAGTTCCTCTATAATTAATAAGATTAAGTCGAGAGAACATTTATTTAATATGGCGTACCATCGGTCTTTGAATTTCTGGACATTTTTACATAATGACGGTTTATTATTTAAGAGGAATCCTCAAGCCTCTTGGTATCCTTTGAACCCTGTGATATTTGATTAAAGTGCTGGCGTGCAGCAGTTGATTAATCTCCCTTTTTGATAAGTATATCAGTTGTTTTATGTTCTGTTCTTTGTTGCGATTCGTGGAAAATTGTGTGGTTTCCTCTTGTATAAGAGCGTAGATCCTAATTGCTTCTTCATTTGCAAATGCAAAGGTGTCGGCTCGTAGATCCGTCAAATTTGAAATTTCATCGTAAGCCATTGCGGCTTCCACAGTGTGTGCTCCGAACTTGGTTTCGGAAAAAACTAATATCAATAATGTTAAGGTTCGTGCACAGCCTTTCAATAAAGATTCATTAAAAAATGAATTTGTGTTGTGCTTCCTGGGTATCGCTCTCCGAAACAGAGCGTGCATGCATACTCAAAACAGTAGCACCCCCGTATACTGGGGTGTGTCCCCATGGGCACCAACCAACTCCTAGATGAGGATCACAATTTATGATTCTTTCAAAATGACAACAGTAATCCAAAGTTAGTTGTTCAATGATTTGGTATATTGCTTGTTAATTCATCACAAGAAATAGAATAATTCTCCAAGTCACTTCATGGTATCAAACCAGACGACTACAATATCCATAATGCATTGCTGCATCATCCGTTGTCATGAACATGAATTCAACTCATTTCATTTTCATACATCCCAATAGTGCCCTCGTGCATGTTTCAAAGTTCTCTCTATCTTTTTCTATAGGTTGTTTGGAGACACAGTCTTCGGTTTATGTATAGGTGGTGCACACTCATCTTTAACACGGGATTTTGAATAAGGCTATAATGGATGACTATTTCTTTTCGTTTGAGTGTTCAGTTTCACCGCGGTGGTCGGTTTAATTTCACCCGCATTAAATGCAACGTATATACGCATCGTAGAGCACGAATAAATCCACGTTTACTCAGGTCTTTGCTGTGAAACAGATTTTTTAGTTAACATATCACCCATTGGTTTCCTCACTGTATCTCGTTTTACATTTGTAGATTATTCCCCTGATGAAGGGCGGAATGCCCGAAATGCATTGGGATTTATGAAAATGAAATGAGTTGAATTCATGTTCATGACAACGGATGATGCAGCAATGCATTATGGATATTGTAGTCGTCTGGTTTGATACCATGAAGTGACTTGGAGAATTATTATATTTCTTGTGATGAATTAACAAGCAATATACCAAATCATTGAACGACTAACTTTGGATTACGGTTGTCATTTTGAAAGAATCATAAATTGTGATCCTCATCTAGGAGTTGGTTGGTGCCCATGGGGACACACCCCAGTATACAGGGGTGCTACTGTTTTGAGACTGCAATGACATCATCTATGCTAGACTTCTTAATTCACAAATCCAAAAGCTGCAAAAAATCCGTAATCAATCAGAATACATTTGACTCTAAAAAACAGCATGAAAATGCCACCACTGCTCCAACAATACATCCCAGGCTCCCAGGAAATCAATGTTCCTGTGCTGTGTACAATGTACAATGCTTTCTGGGAAAAAGCCCCCTCACCCAGCACACTCCGGCTTCCCACTATATACCCACAAAGAAACAGCTCCAAGAGATCCAGGAATCCAGCTCAGATGAGCCAAAGCAGGTCCAAGTGAATAAAACAAGGAGGAATAACTCTTAAAATTCTGGGCTCCCCTATCAGGAGTCATCTGGATCCAAGCTACCAACAGTGTAGGCAACACTGGAAGTGTTTGGTATAAAAAATTTCAAATGAGACTGTCCTTCACTGGGCCTGTGCCCTGGCAGACAGCAGAACACTATCCAAAAGCCAGCTTTTCTCTGATATGGTTCTTCTAGGAAGTGTCAGCTCTATTTTCTATCTCTGACTTATTCAGCACCCTGTTTGAATATCATAGAACTGGAATCGGCTCTGAGGGTTCACACCTACTTTCAACAGAGGCTCTGGAGTGGTATAAGGCTACATGTCTAGGGCAATACAACACTCCTAAAGTAATGAGTAAATAAATAAATATGTCACAGACATTCCAGTTGTACCTCCACACTTACTGATAATCTGTTCATTTAGACATATTCACACTCAAAGTCAAATTTCCATTTACATATATTCACATTCAGGATGTCATTTTCATACCCATGATGTGTATTTCATTTCTATATATTACTTTTTGGGCAGTAAGTTTCCAAATGTTTGTACTCACGCTATAGATTAAGACAATATACCATGGGCTACATAGGCACACACTTTTACTTATTTACAATTAGATTTCATGTTTATATGTACTCAATCATTGGCTACTTTGTGACACAAAATCTGTACAAGTCCACTTGTTCATAGTAAGGTTCAACATACACATTTGAGCACAATCTGATTACACATTGACACTTATACACACTTAAACAGCTTTTACACATCTTGCCATGTTGATAAAACACATTCCAACTCATTTGGTCGTAGGTTCTACATATATTCACTCACAGAATATATGTTCATTCTGAGAATCACAGTTGTTTACATTCACCCTTGCGGTACATGCAGAATATAATAGTTATACTCATCTAGCACACTTACAGAATATTCTACTATGGCACACAGTGGCACTGGCCTATGAGATGCTAAACAGGCCAAAAATCAATTACCTCATGTGTGACACATATAGGTTTATGTCCTTTGCAGTGGTTCACATAGCAAGTAAATTGGTTTATGTATGAACATTATTGTATGTGCCTTTCTGAGCACAGCACTGATTCACGCAAGTTGTTTTGGTTTACATGTACTATACCGGTTGGTATGCAGCATCACTGGTTTGAGTAATCTGTAAGCTGGTTAATGCATAGTTAAGGTACTGGGGCACTGATCAAGCACATTGGTTTGCATGTCAAGGCATACAGTTTAAGTTTTGCAGTTTATGTTCCCAATATACTGGTTTATATCAACAGCACACTGATGTGCCTATTTAGTCCATTAGTATATGCACATTAATTACTGGTATATGTATAACACAGTGTGTTGTGTGTACACTATACTAGTCTGTAGGCATACTCTATTGGTTTGCCTTCATAATGAATTGGTTCATAGGCAAAATACAGTGGTTTGCATCCATACTCTAGTGCTGTGCATGAGTAACACACTGGTCCACATGTTTAATGTATTTGCTGAGGCAAAATATATTGGTTTTCTCCTATATTGTACTGATTGTATTTATGGCACACTGACTGATGTGCATATTTTATTAATTTGCAAGAGTATGGTATGGGTGTGAATGTTTACTGAATGGCTATATATATACATATATATATATATATATATATATATATATATATATATATATATATATATATATATACATATATATTATCTACTGGCGGTCGCCAGTAGATAGTTATAGTTAGGACCTAGTTTCCATAGGAAACTCGTTTTTTGTTTTCTCAATATCTTTGGCGCCGGTTGACGAATCTTCGCGAAATTTTCAAAACTCGTAGCCTGCTCTGGTCAGCTCCTGTCTTGAAAGTTTCGGGGTGATTTGGCAAGCGGGGGCCGAGATAAAAGGGGGGTCCCAAAACGTGTTTTCTCCATGTTAATTCCCATAGGAAACTTTAGACACGGCTACAGCTCGAACTGCTGAACGGAATTACACCAAATTTGGCAAAAAGGTAGCCCTTGTTTCAGAAAGAGACCTTTTTTTTTTTTAAATGGAGTAAATCCGTTCAGTAGTTCCTGAGAAATTCAAAAAATAGAGGTCGGAAAATCAATTTCCCATAGGAAACTTTAGACACGGTTACAGCTGAAACTGCTGAACGGAATTACACCAAATTTGGCAAAAAGGTAGCCCTTGGTTCAGAAAGAGACCTTTTTTTAAATGGTGTAAATCCGTTCAGTAGTTGCTGAGAAAATCAAAAAATAAAAGTTTCGATATATAGAGGCACGGAGGATCCGCGCACCCTCCCGACCACGAGCTTTATTCTAATTGGCTGTCAACACTCCAAACCAGGAAGTGTTGGCAGCCATCTTGTGACTCGGTAGAACCGAGTCACAAGAAAAGAGAAAAACAAACGCGAAAAACAAGAAAAGGGGGCAGGGTAGAAACACCCTGACCCCCTATTGCCTGCTCAGGGGGTCCCACAAGGACCCCCAGGGCCAAAAAAAGCATTTAAAAAAAAAAAAAATCGGCGACATTTGCGCACCCAGCGCGAATTTCGGCCGAAAATAAAAAAAAAACAAAGCGCGGGCTCCCGCGCTTCGTTATTATTTAGCCCCCGGGTGGGCCAAGTCCCGGGGGCATGACATATTGTAATTGCGGGGGCCCAGGGAGGCCCCCGCAGCCCCGGGGACCGCCACCCCCGGGGCTTTCCTTAAATATTTGCGGGGGGCACACGGCCCCCCGCAGCCCAGGGGACCGCCACCCCCCGGGGCTTGTTTGATTTAATGTGTGGGGGGCCCCCAAGGCCCCCCCAAGCCCCGGTGACCGCCACCCCCCGGGGCTTTTCTTAAATATTTGCAGAGGGGGCACATGGCCCCCCCCGAGCCCTGGGGACCACCACCTCCCCAGGGCTTTGCCAATGTTGGGAGGGGGGCCGCGCGGCCCCCCTCCTGGAGCCAGTGATGGCCCTGGGGACCGCCACCCCCCAGGGCCGGCTCCTGCAGTGTCCCAGGGTGCCCACCCCCGGAACACTGCTGTTTGCAATGACAGGGCGGGAGCCTCGCTGCTCCCGCCCTGTCATTGCAAACTGCTTTGCTTCACTGAAGCGAGAGCAGGGAAACCTGCTCTCGCTTCAATGAAGCAAAGCAGATTGCTTTTCCACAAGGGGAGCTGCATGTCAGCAGCTCCCCATGTGGAAAAGCAATGCCGGCTCCCGCAGCACGTGGGGAGCCGACGGGACCGTGGGGGCATTGGGGCTCCCCCACGGTCCCCAACGGATAGGGCCTGCCCCGGGGGATGGGGTCCCGGGGCTAGAAGTAGCCCGAGAGGAGGGCCACACGGCCCCCCTCCCCCAAAAAATTTTTAAAAGAGAAGAAAAAAATATAAAGGCCGGCCCCGGGGGATGGGGTCCCCGGGGCCAATAGAGGCCTCAGGAGGGGGGCCACGCAGCCCCCCTCCATAAAAAAAAAAAATATTTGGCCATGCCCCGGGGGATGGGGTCCCCGGGGCCGGAATTGGCCACGGGAGGGGGGCCCACGCGGCCCCCTTCCCGTTAATATATATATATATTTTTTTTAAATAGGGGTCAGGCCCTGGGGGATGGGGTCCCCAGGGCCCAAAAAAATAAAAAGAAGGGGGGCCACACAGTCCCCCTTCCCAATTTTTTTTAAACGCGATCGTGCCGGAGGCCCCGCCCCCTCCCAGCAACACTCTGCAAACGCACTCTGTGGCGCATTTTAAGTTGGGGAATTAATTCCCCTTCAATACTGGGGGTCCCTGGGGGCCAACTAGCCCACCAGGTACCTCCAGTAAGCGCCACAGGGCTGCGTTGCAGAGAGGTGGTCCAGGCCACGCCCCTTTTTACACATCTGCAACGCAGCTCTGTGGCGCTTACTGGAGTACCTGGTGGGCTAGTTGGACCCCAGGGACCCTCAGGATTCAAGGGGACTTTATCCCCCAACTTAAAACTCGCCACGGGGTGCATTTGCACAGTGGTGAAGGGAGGGGGCGGGACCTGAGGTGACATGTGTGCAAAGACACCCTGTGGCGCGTTTTAAGTTGGGGAATTAATTCCCCTTCAATCCTGAGGGTCCTTGGGGGCCAACTAGCCCACCAGGTACCTCCAGTAAGCGCCAAAGGGCTGCGTTGCAGAGAGGTGGTCCAGGCCACGCCCCTTTTTACACCTCTCTGCAATGCAGCTCTGTGGCACTTACTGGAGGTACCTGGTGGGCTAGTTGGACCACAGGGACCCTCAGGATTCAAGGGGACTTAATCCCCCAACTTACAACGCGCCAGGGGGCGCGTTTGCAGAGTGGTGGAGAAAGGGGGCATGGCCTTTGTCTACCACTCACCAATCCCACTGCGTGGGGCTTACTGGAGGTAAAAGGTAGGCTAGTTGGCCCCTAAAGGACCCCCAGCAGTGAAGGGGACTTCAATCCCCATCCATGAGCGCGCCAGGGAGCGCGTTTGTAGAGTGGTGGGCAAAGTGGGCGTGGCCTGGTACGAGTACTTACCAGTGCTGCTGTGTGGGACTGACTGGAGGTAATAGTTTGGGAAGTTGGCCCCCAAGGATGTCCTTGGGGGCCAACTACCCCTCTTGTTACCTCCAGTAAGTCCCACACAGTGGGATTGCTAAGACGTCTTCGGAGGCCATGGCCCCCTTTCTCTACCACTCTGCAAACGTGCCTCGTGGCACACTACGGGATGGGGGTGAAGTCCAATTTTGTCCTGAGGGAGTTTGGGGGCCAAGAATCCCTCCTGGTACCTCCTGTAAGTCCTACGCAGCGGAATTCCTGAGCATTGGTTGGACGCCCAGCACCCTTTCTCCACCACTCTGCAAACGTGACTACTAGTTAAAGTAGCATATTTCTGCACCTCTGACTTAGAGGTAGTTTTAATCCCCCTGCCCTATTATGTACTAGGGCCTTACAGAGGAGGTCATGCTAATCACAGGGGTACCCCAACGGATAGTGTTCCCTAGTGTATGTAGGTGTTTTCACTGTATTCTAAGTGTCTTTTAGCATAGCACTGGCTCTAAGCCTGGTTAGTCAGACTCAGTTACCACCAGTACCCGTCTGAAAAAGTTGTGGGCACAGGATGATTTTGCATCAAGGCCTCTTTCTGCTCCTCTGTTGGTTCTTTCTGCACATGTCTTGCTTCTTCCTGCACTTTTCTTCGTCTTTGTGGACTTCTGTTGCTTCTTTCTGCATTTCTTTTGCTTCTTTCTGTGCGTTTATTCTTCTTTCTTCACATGTCCTACCTCTGTAGGCATAGTTAGAAACTAGCATTTAAAAAACCTTTGAAATTCACTTAAAAAACCATAGGTTTCAGGCACATTATAGTTAGAAATTAGCATTTAAAAAACCTTTGAAATTCACTGAAAAAACCATAGGTTTCAGGCACGTTATAGTTAGAAATTAGCATTTAAAAAACCTTAGAAATTCACTGAAAAACCATAGGTTTCAGGGGCGTTATAGTTAGTTGGACATTTCACTCGTACAAAACCAGAGAAATTCCCCGTTATAGTTAGCTCAGCTAACTATAACTCGCGCCCCCGCAATGCACTGCTGATGACGTCACATATTACATCACTCATGACATGGTCAGTGACATCACTGATGACATCTCAAATTACATCACTGATGACATCACTGATGACATCATCCATGTGATAATTTCATGCATCTTCTCACACCCTAATATAACTTTTGATACACCCACTCTAAATTACAGACTGCCATTCTCAAAACCATAGACACTCCAACACCAATAACTACATACCCACTCACTGATTCTTAGGTCTACACACACATCCACTCATTCGTACAGTCACTCATACTTATGGTCACTCAGTACAGGACTATCATATGCACTCATACACCTATATAGACACTCACACACCGTCACTCATCCATAGAGGTACTCACACACCTAGTCAGTTATGCAAATAATTAATCACACTGCCATTTACTCATCTGTACAGTTATACACACACCAGCTCACTTACTCATACAAATACTAGCACATTCTTACGCTCTTATACAATCACTGATACAAGTACACACTCATCCATACAGCCACTCTCACAATCACACACTCTCACTCATAGCCATTTATATACTCCAACACACATATATACTGCCTTTCACATATGTAGTTACTCACACATGTACCACTGAGATATACCTTCACTCACTAACACACCCATACACACACTCACCCACCCATACAGTCCATCACAGATGCACTCTTGAAACCATGCACCCAGTGAATCACCAACTCACACATCTATGCACAGTCACACACACCCCACCCACACAAACACTCAGGCACCCATACAGACACTCAGACAACCAATCAATAACCCATGTAGACACTCATGTAGCTATTCACAAACCCATGCAGCCGCTTACACACCAACAGACAGACGGATACAGACATTCACACAGTTTAGTCACTAACCCATGCATTCAGTAAGATACGTTTAATCACTCACTTATAGAGTCAGTCACGCACCTACTAAATCATCCATTCAGATACTTATACACCCACTCATTCTTCAATACGCCTTTCCCTATATATATTAAACATATTTAAACTTTACAGAAACACACAGTCACTGGATGATGTCATCAGTGATGTCATCAGTGATGTCATTTGAGATGTCATCAGTGATGTCATGAGTGATGTCACTGACCATGTCATGAGTGATGTAATATGTGACGTCATCAGCAGTGCATTGCGGGGGCGCGAGTTATAGTTAGCTGAACTAACTATAACGGGGGAATTTCTCTGGTTTTGTACGAGTGAAATGTCCAACTATAACACCCCTGAAACCTATGGATTTTTCAGTGAATTTCTAAGGTTTTTTAAATGCTAATTTCTAACTATAACGTGCCTGAAACCTATGGTTTTTTCAGCGAATATATATATATATATATATATATATATATATATATATATATATATATATATCTACACATAACATCAGTATTTTCACATAGAGCAGTGCTGGCATTAATTCTTGTAGCCTCGTGCTGATGTAATATGCTGTACATTACTCCTCATTTAACCTCTTCCTGAAATTCTCTAAACAATCTGTGCATGTAGTTTAAAGGCTGTCCCCAGTAATATTTCTGTTCCCAAAAGGATTCTGCACACATTACCAGTGTTTCTTCTTCGGCATGCATAATTGCCAACCATGCCACAGTGATTTATAAAGCCCCCAGACCCCTTAATCATGGGGTCGCATAAACATGAAAAGTCATTTAGCCGAGGTCACACACTCACCCTCTTCTGTGAGCCTGCCATCGGTCCATAAACAGTTGCAGAGATCCACAAGACACATATGGAAGTTCTGGCCGTTCTGGGCTGTCGTAGTCTTCCAGTGTTTAGTACACATGGTTGTTGGGACAAACAAGAGCTACTTATCTGTGCACCTGTACTTAACACTGGAAGACTACGACAGCCCGGAAAGACCAGAACGTCCATATGTATCTTAGGGATCTTGGGAATTGCAGTTACCGGCTGGTTTCTTCTTTCCTTGAACTCAGGAGGCTGAATATATGCACATATATATATATCTCAACTTGAAGGAAAGACCAGCACTCACGGGGGGTTAAATCCAAGTTAGGATTTATTCACACACTTTGCTGCAAACGCGTTTCGGCGCATCGCCTTCGTCTGTGTCAGCGGCCGCCGCGTTCGTCCCTCTTTTATTTTAAATCTCAGTTATTTACATTGGTATTCGGGCAGTCAGTGATCCGCCATCTTTGAGTGGCTACTTTCCTATGCAAAATACGACATTTCACATCCATCATTGCACTTATTCAAATTCATAGGTGAAAATAGGCACTTGATTATAGATAGCAGCATAATGCTTCACAATTATAAATTAATTTTAAATTCATTTGACATATCCCATAATTGCAACACATCGCCTACTTTTAGCACAGAGTTCCGCCATATTAGAACAGTAAAGGTACGCCATTCATTCCATTTGTAAATCAAATTTTGACATTTCATATCGTATATAACATCACGCCCTGGATGGGCTATGGCTTCCAATTAACTATTAACCTTGTGCATTTTAATGACGTAAACATGATTGTGTGTTAATTCAGCCCTCAGACGGGCATTGTTCAGATTGCCTTATGGGTCTTCCCTTGCTTAACTGAATCATTTTGTTTAATGTGATTATGCGTCCTGTTCACTGCCTTCCCTTGCTCCTAACTACAAGTGTACCCATAACTCTTCCCCACTGTTCAGTCCTAAGGGAGACTTTGTTACCATATCCAATATGTATCGTGATTCTAATCTGCGTAGTTTTTTTCTCCCTATCACCACCTCTGATGTCCCGTGGTACATGATCAATACAAAAGTATCTGAGGAGATCTCTATTACTTTGATGGTGAGTTTGAAAATGCTTTACAATGGGGTAATTTTGATCTTTTTTATTTATTGCTCTTTGATGTTGTAGAATACGCATCTTTGCTGGGTGAATCGTGCTTTCCACATACTTAAGGTCACATGGGCATATCAGACAATACACTACATATGGTGTATTGCAATTCATGAATTTGGTATGCAGACCGGGTCCCGTAGGCCTCGAATTGCATACGAGCTCACTTTTTTGCTGTTAGAGCAGGCCTTAAATTTACCGCAGGGGTAAAAGCCTGGTATTTGCTTTATTCTCCTTTGCAGTTTGGTAGGCGGTGAGTAGCTTCCCACTAACTGATCTTTGATAGATCGGTTTTTCTGAAGGTCAATGAAGGATTAGATGGTATATCCTGACTTATTTCTGTGTCTGATCTTATTATGCACCAGTTCTTGTATTATTTTCCTCACATGACTTGCTGCATTAGAGAAGTTTGTAATCAAACGGAAGTTCCCCCTCCCACCACTCTTTTAAGTCTTATCCTCCTCTCTAAGGTGCTCTTTCCTATCCTTATCTTGTACTCTTTTCATGGCCTTTTTCAAAACTCCTCTCTTATACCCCCTCACTTCAAACCTCTGTATGCTCTCGTATGCATCTTTTCGAAAGTCTTCTTCCCTGGAGCTATTTCTTTTAATCCTTAGGAGTTCTCCATGAGGGATACTATTTATGAGATTGCAAGGATGGCTGCTTCTAGCATGCAGTAATGAATTGCCTGCTGTAGGTTTCCTATATAGTGCCGTGTGAACCTTGTTGTCTTTCACAAATACCTTTAAATCCAGAAAGTTAACTTCGGAGGAGCTAATCTCACTAGTAAACCTTAAATTTAAAGTGTTACAGTTAAGGAGTGTGATGAATTCCTTAGTTGATTCCTCCGTACCCCACCAAAATATGAAAAGATCGTCAATGTAGGGTTCCCAGCTCACAGTTTGCTCTACCCACTTATCATAGGTGTCCAACCATGCTACCCGCTTCTCCCACCAGCCCACTAACAAGTTCGCGTAGCTGGGGGTGAAGCAGGTTCCCATGGCCGACCCCTTGATTTGTTTGTACACATTGTCCTGAAAGATAAACATATTGTTATGTAGACAGAAGTCTAGAAATTCGAGTATCATTTCACTGTGCTCTGTATATTTTAGAGAATGATTCTTTAGAAAAATCTAATAGACTCAAGTCCTTTTTCATGTGCTATACTCGTATACAGATTGGCCACATTGAGTACTCTCATGAGCAAATCTGGTTCCCACATAATCCCTTCAATATGCATAAGAAAGTCCTTTGTATCTCTCATTTATGACGTTAGCTCCAACACAAATGGGAAAAAGAAGTAGTCCACATATCTGGACATATTTTCCATTAAACTCCAGATTGAAGAAATGATAGGTCGTCCTGGTAGGTTTAATCTGTCCTTATACACTTTTGGTAGATGATAGAACGTGCGTGGATGCGGGGTGGATAGAAACTCTTGATGTCATGATACTGTCCGTATATTCCGTGATCATGATAGGGACAACATTTTCTCGATTATTCAGTTGTTTGTACACTTCCTTACAATAGTTATCTTTTGTTTGCAGCACCACATTTCCGCCCTTATCTGAGGGTTTCACAACTATTGATATATCGGCTTCCAAATCTCTTAATACCAGTTTTTGTGCAAATGCAATGTTCGACAAATTTTTTGTCTTATCAGTTTGTTCGTGTAACTTCAGAAGATCCTGATTTACTCTTTCTGCGAAGATGTCTATCGCATCTGTAGGTGTTTGTGGGTAGAACCTTGAGGTAGGTTTGAATGGGCTGGGGGATCCCGCTTGTGTGATCCCCAAGTGTTCAATCGGATCCATATCGTCCAGTCGAGTTCTCATTTGTTGTGGATCCTCACCACCTAATTCCTCTTGGACGACCAAGGTATCCAGATCCTCTCCGGTCAGGATATCCAAACCTGTCTGACTCACTTCTTTTCGCTCTTTTTTACGTTCAACTCCCTTCATTTTGAAGTATTTGAACAGTTTTATTTTTCTTATATACTTAAACATATCAATTCTCGTCTGTACATATTCAAAAGATTTCGTTGGGCAAAATGTTAGTCCCAAATTGAGCACTGATTCTTCCACCGATGTTAATTTCCTGGGTGTCAGATTGAGGATAGTTAAATTCTCTTTTTCAGCTATTACATTCATTGTCTGTACCTAGTATTTCGTTTGCTGCGGGTGTTCTTGTTTGTATTCACGTTTCCTTCATTTCCACCCGCCCCTCCTCATTGTTCTGTGGCTCGTGGTTCTGGTGGTCTCCCTTTGCCTCCTCTCAACCACGTTTGTTGTATGAGGTTGAATTCCTCGTAAAAATGGTGCGGTCCCACACCACTTGTTCAAGAGTTGCCTCCTTCCTCTTCCAATTGTTCTGCGTCTGTTACTTTAGACTCCGAAGTGTCTCTATGTTCCACCACCTTGCAATTTCTATTACTCCTCAGATCACGTCTTGGAGCATCATATTTCCTGGAAAATATTAAGATTCTTCCTTGGTCATAGTCTCTGGCGTCACGTTCACATTTTTGTTGTTTCCTCTGTTTGATTTTTTGCTCATACGCCCCCAGGCGCTTCTTCATCACTTCTTTCAATTCATTATGTTTTGTTATGTCCCCCTCATTGGCTATGCTTGTTTCAAATTCTTCAATTTCTTTAAGTGTTCGCTCCCGGTCACTCCAGGCAAATTTCACTAATATTGTCAGCATGCCCTTCGAGGAATTCGCTGTATATTGAGCCCATTTCTCTAATAATTTTGGGTCCGGGTTCTCATATGCTGGGACTGTGTATATTCTAAATCCTCTCGGCACCCTGTTCAAGTCGACGTAGTGCTGCAGTGAAGTGGCTTCCCACCACTTTCTGGTTTCCCTTTCATATAGTCTTTCCAATCGTTGGTATTTATTTAGTAAATCTTGTTGGGGCTGGTTAGAGGCACCACTTTCTCTTGTATTGCGCGAGCCCTATCGCACTTTGAAAATGTCAGAGGCCGCTTTGCGGCATGCTGCTTCGCTGAACATCTGTTCCTGCTCATTCTCAGGTTCGTGCCGTGTGATCTCCCCCTCGCTATGCCATGCCGATGATATATTGTGAAAGTAAGCCGGTATTTCTCTTACCGTAGTCCGCAATCTCTCATCTGTTCTGGCGAGGCTGCGGCAATCACTTCCTGATTCTCCCGGCACTTCTCTTTCTCTTTGCACGGCGCTGCAGAAGCTTTTGTCTATTGTTCTGCTCCACAGTCTGCCAACCGCTTCCGCACTCTCTAGCGGGTGCACTGTTCTGCTAGAGAGTGCACCACTTGGTCTTGGCTGTCAACTGCTTTATGTCCTGAGGAAGACCCGCCCTGACGCATTTTAGCTGCGCAAACCAAAGGGTCGAAACGTCAACAGTTATTCCCGCTCATGCCCCACAACTCTCTCAGCCCCAAGAAAATCATGAAATAAAAGGACTGAGAAAAACTATAGAAAAAAATGTGCTTAGGGCAGATCTCGCTTATTTAGTCCTTAATTTTTGTATATTTTATGTACACTCTATGTAATATATCACAGTGTCACTCATAGCACCTTGTTCACTTGATTCACTTTATTTACATGTCACTTATGAATTTGGATAAATTATATAAAAATGACAGCCATGAAATGAACTAGTAAATACTACGCATTTAAAATTATCCTTTCTTGTGTGTTCCATTGAAAAGTCTTAAAAGAATGTACTAGACTTTAGATTTGCTGATTAATTCTTGACATGTACTAAGCAATTGGTCTCTCCCCGACAGAACCACTTATAGTTTTTCCTTGTTAATTCCCAGGTTCTGAGGGACACTGGGTTACCCCATTGACTCTAATGGGTTAATTTACTACATCACATCTGCCTACATGACGTAGGTGTATGTTTAGAAACCCTGAAAAACGAAATGCACAATGTATGATAATACCTACAACTTTGCATTTGGTCATTGTACTGATATGGAACACTCATATGACCAGCTATTCTCATGGCATTATTAGGCCTGGGTGACATTCCTGTTCTGCTAGAGAGATCTCCCTAATTTTGTGTTATGCTTATTATGCAAAATTACCGAAATGATGCCATCATGCAATGTGGTGAAATTACTACTTGCTGCAATGCAACACAAATGACCAGAACGTGAGTGTCTGCTGTTTGTGGCATTTTTGTTTTATGGACTTCATTTAGCGTCACATGCGCGCTCTCGTCAAAAATGGCTAAAAATATAGCGCTTAATGCTAGTTTCACATTCTGCCTAATTTTGTACACTTTCTGTTGAATTTCAAGTAATTACACAAAGCAAATTATGTGAATTTCCCACACATACATGAATATGGGCACTGAAAATCTATCGAGCATGAAGATATTCTGCTGCAGTGAGCCACGCCTGGGCCTATAAAATTTGCAGACTGAGATTCTGCAAATCAAGTTTTGTTTCATGTTAGTGCAGATTTGTAAACATTTTGCGTTGAGTTTGCATCAAAAAGTGATGTAAACTAGTGCAAAATAATAATTTTGAATTTACTAGTTATATGTTTTGCACTGGAAAGTTACTTCAGATTTGGGAAAAGCAGTGTTTTGAGATGCTTTGCATTACTTTGCGTTGTGAGGGGTGTTCCATGGGTGGTACATGGGTGTTCTCAAACAACCACCCATGGGTTTTGCTGCAAAGCCCTATATACTAACAATAGTAGACAGGGTTTTTATTTTTGTCCTCATAACACCAAGGCTGTTGCAAACCTAGGCTGTACTGCATTAAGTTACCGGCCATCAGTCTGATACATTTGCGTTGGCCCCACCACACCAACCTGGGCTGAAAGCCCATATCCATATCAGTGCTTGGGTGTGATCATGGGACCACTCGATTTCCCGGTACCGTCATACCACTCCACCTAGAGAAATCAGCCCAGGTCACATCCGCCCGCCTGAATTGCTCCCTGCATCCAGCCTGCAGGTCCAGTGGGCTGCTTTGAACCAGCCCTCTGGGGAGGGAGGTAGTGAATCTATCCAGCGTTTACACATCTCCCTTCTAGCGAGAAGCACTGAATAGAACAGCAAACCCCGCTGAGATCTACTCAAAAGGCTGTGTGATACAGTATCAACCCTCAACGGCACCAGCGTGGAACTCAGCTTAATTGTAACACCCAACATTTCAGCTATGATTTTGCCCGCAGTCTCCCAAAACCCACTGATCCTGGGGCAGGTGGCAAATATATGTTCATTGTTAGCTGCAATGTGGCCGCATCTTGGGCACCTGGGAGTCGGGTTCCCAGGTGCAGAAGGTGCAACCCTTTGTGGGGTCCAAAATATTCTGTTGAGGGTAAAAAAAAGATTTATTTTCAGATTAGCAGGTCTGACTGTAGAGTACAGCAATTTTAAGGATGCATGTCACATGTTCTGTAGCTCAGGCCCTGGGGTCATCTCCTCCCAAACCACCTGAGGTGCCTCCATATTCCTATCAGCAGCGTCTACGAGCTTCCAATACTAAATGGCAACCTCTTTGCTCATAGGCCTCGCGTCTTGTAAAAGTGGTTCATCCTCCCAAGTACCAACCATCTCCAAATTGGCACTTGAGAACCAAGAGGAGAGCTGCAAATATTTAAATCTTGATCGGGTACCCCCCCAGTCCTGGCCTTAAGTACTTTCCAGGGTAATAACCTCTGCACTGTAAACAGCTCCCCCCAGGTAACTTTCCAGCCTTCCTCAGGGGATGACTCAACCCATCCAACAAACACTCTTGTGTGCCTGGGGAGTCCCAAATTGGTGAGAAATCTGAGAAGTACCCTAGGCCCATTATCCTCCTGATTCTAAACCATAAACTAAATGTAGCCTTTAAAACGTTTAATAGAACTTTAAAAAAAAATCGGAGTGCCAAACTTATAAAGACGACCAGAAGATCTCAGCTCGGTAGTCATTCCTGCTAAGATCTCCCACCAAGTTGAACTGTACGGGGTCCCATGGAGCATCCTACAATTTTTAAACTGAAAAGCCATGCAGTACAAATTCAGGTCCAATAAAGCTAGTCCACCTTTCTTAGCCTTCGCTTCGTTTTTTTCCAAGCAAGTGTAGCTCCACCGGTGATCCAGATGAAACTTGTTATTTTCTCGTGTATCTGAGCTCAAGTGGTTCTAGGAAATGTAATGTGGGATATAATTAAAAAGATACATCAGCTTAGGAAGTATCGGCATTTTAATCAAATTGACTTGACCATAGATTGTCAATGACGAGTTCCTCCATCTAGTGAGCAGGAGAACAATCTTCCTATGTTACGTAACGGGATTGCGTCCAAAGAGTGGACCATAGAGATACCCAGGTATATAATCTCAGTTTTAACCTCCCCATCCCAATTAGTAATGTTGCAGCACATGATCTCTGACTTGGTGATATTCACCGAGGGCCTCATTACGATGTCGGGCGGAAGGCCACCTAACAACTCATTGGTGGCGGTCCGCCCGACATCTGAGGCATCTGTCCGACTGCCATCTTAGGATACAGGCGGTCCGACCAATGCCTGCGGGGGGATCCACTCCACCTCCGACTGGCTCAAGGAGTCCGTCGGGGCAATGGGTGGATCATAATCTCTAAAATGGAGACGGTGCCTGCTCAGGAACCGCCGTGGGGATTTCGATACACCTTTCCGGCAGCCTTTTCATATGGGTTCCTCTGCCATGAAAAAACTGGCAGAAAAGGTCTTTTGGGGCCCCTAGCAGGACCCTTGTCCCCCGTGGCCCTCCGATATGGGCCTTGGGGTGCACCTGTGCTGCCCCCCTAAGCATCCATGCATCGTATGGCAGGCACCGCATGCTGCCTGCCACACGGTGCACGGATGTTTCAAAAGTGTATTTTTCCAATTGATGTTTGTGCTGCGGGCTGCAGCACAACCCACATTAGGAAACATACACTTTCCGATCACCATGAATATGGCTGCATCTTAATAATGGTAGTGGGACCGCCGGCTCATTGTCGAGGGGTCCCATTTCTACTACGATGCCGGTCGGACGCTCGTCCGACCGACATCATAATGAGGCCCAGAGTATTCTGATAAAGCCCCAAACTCCTCCGCAAGCCTTTCTACCCGGGGAATGGTCTGGGCAGGGACAGATGTATATATTATAAGATAGTCTGCATAGAGCGCAATCTTTTTCCTATAATACAGCGAAGAGAAGGGGATTACCTGTAGGTCCCTTCTAAGTAGCTAAGTTTTCAATATAGATGTCAAAAAGGAGGGGAGACAGGGGGCATCCCTGTCAGGTACCTCTAGAGATTCCAAAGCTCCTAGTCAATAAGCCAGTGAACAAAATTCGGGCAGACGAATTTTCATAAAACCTCCAAAGGGTCGAGATAAAACATAAGCTGAAGCCTAATGCTGACAAGACCTCCCAAAGATAAACCCAGCATATTTGGTCGAATGCCTTGGCAGCGTCTATTGTGACCAATGCCAAAGGGATCAAATAGGCAGTGGCCAAATCAATAGATCCTATTAGTTGTTGAGTAAACATGTGAATCGGACGCTTCGAGACAAAGCCCTTCTGATCAGGGTGGATTAACTGCCCATCTTCCAGTCAAAATGCTCAAGAAAACCTTATAGTCCACAATTAATAGAGAGATTGGCCGTTAGGAGTCTGCCTTTCTGGAATTTTTAGCAGGTTTTGAAATCAATACTAATGTTGCTTCCCTGCATGATTCTGGGATCTAGGAGTTTTCCAGATAAATGGAGTTAAACCGTTTCTCCCAGACTGGTACAACCACTTCCTTCAAGAGCTCATAAAGCTTTGAGGGGATGGTGTCCGACGTGCCACCTTCTCGTTCATAAAATGTTTCAGATGTTCTAAGATTTCTGCCTCAAGGCATTCCTTGCCCAGCTCCATGAGCCCAGGGAGGTCCCTGTGCCTTAGGAATTTCCTGAGCCTATCCAGATCTGGATATACCTCTTCTGTATATAATGCTGGGAAGAGGAAAACCAGATGTCTCTACATTTCCCCTGCATTTCTAGAAATATCCCCTAGGGAATTAATAATCAGCTTCTTAATGGTGTTCCTAGACCTCTACGATCTCGTCGTCCATGCCAGGAGTGATCATGATCATTCCCCATACTCAAAAAGGCTCAAGCACTTTGCCTGCCACTTTTCCCTACACTTCTTATCAAGCTTGATTTTAATATAGCCACCTATATTTAGAGAAAAGAGTTCTGCTCTCAATTGCGGTTAGATGGGCCTCCTGCATGATAATAACATGGGCTGAGCTTTCTTCAAAATACCGGAGCACCAATCCCTGCCTCCCCTTTAACCTTAGGCCACCCCTTCTTCCTGCAGCATAGCTGATGCCTACAATTAAGAATTTCACAGTTTGGTAAACTTGAGGACTCCCCCCCACTGTTCCCCACCCAGTGCCAGCCGCGGTCCGTGCAGGTAACAGCGGTGGGGCGGTGGGGCCGTGTAAGGGGGGATTCCGAGGGACGATGCAGAGGGAAAATTAATTATTTATTCAATTTTCCCTCGGCATCATCCCTCGGATTCCCCCCTTACACGGCCCCATCGCCCCACTGCTGTTACCCGCACATGCCGCAGCTGCCCAGTGCCCTTTCTCAAACCCCTCCTTGAGGAAACCGCCAACTACTAATTGTCTTTATGAAATGCCTAAGAGCATTCCTGGGAGGCGAAAATGTAATCAAGAACCTATTTGCTGAACCACAGCATGACCACCCCTCCTCCCCCAGCCACTGAACCAACATAAAACCTGGCTTCAAGCATTTGTGCCCCTTTTGATGGAGTCAATCAGCGCATCAACATCTTCCAAGGCACAATAGTTATGCATCTGGTTTTTTCACATAATGCGGAGCATAGCTGGGAATTTAAATTGAGTCTTGGCCCCCAGCTTATGAAGCCCTTTCATTCTCCTACCAAGCTCCCACTGCTGCTGGTCTGTTGCCCTACATATGTCAGACATGATGTAAAAGGTATAGCTTTTAGCGGTGAGAGACCCACGCTTCAGAGCTATGCCCAGCATGACCTCTTTCAATGCGTCGGAGAGAACATTTTTCAAGATCTTCCTAGGTTCCTGAAGCTGTAGATTCCTTTTAAAAGGATCCCTGTGCACTCTCTGTATCTACCTCTCAAGGTTAATTTCAGGCCTATCCTTGAGAACTGTGTCCTGCAATAGTGCTATGATGAAAGACTTCATGTCACCATCTTCCTCTGCCTTTGGGACATTTAGGATCCAAAGGTTATTCCTCCAAGAGTGGTTCTCAATCCTCTCTAGATCCTCAATCAGCCCAAGATTTTGTTTAATCAGCAGACTTGTCCCAGTAGTGTTCTTCTGTACATCTTGCTTAACCAGGATACCCTCCTCCTCTAACGCTAAGACTTTGGAGCTTTAAGTTTTAAAACTGGGAAGCCTGCAAAGCCGCCTAATAAGATATCCGGTGGTAGGGGGAAGAAAACGCCGGCTCTCCAAAGCCAAGTAACACCTTCCCTTAACTCTTTCTTTAAAGTCATGGCCTCACCTGTCCTCCTGAGTGTTGACAGGGCCCCTGAGGAGGCCACGGGAAGGTAAAGTTAGAATGTGAAATTGTCCCTCGTTCCTGTCGGTGTGATCGGCGAAAGCAACGCGGGTATGCCTGATCCAGAAACTAGCCTAGGTATGAATGGACCTATCCAGAATGCCCTTCAAATAACTAACAGGAACTGGTTTGAGTAGACAGGGTTTTGTGCAAAAATGTAACACGTCTTTGACATTGGCATTAACTTGGAGAAAAGCTTTTATTTTGCCACACTATTCTGACTTTGCATGCATGCTGCACTGCACACAACACGTCCGAGAGGGAAAATGTTCAAAGTTTGTCTGGGAATAGTATTTTATACTGGAATGGCATCCTTCCAAACCCGATGCTAGACAAGATGCAGACACCTTTGCACTATGGAGCATTTAATCAATTATTTGTGTGTGGCAGTAGCCAACCTGACTGTGCACCAGCACTAGGGAGCGAGCAGGACAGTGCCATATCTTAGTAGATGTGGTGATTTCCTGCTCTCTTCCTCTCACACGATGCTGCAAAACAAATACTTTGGTTGAATCTTGTACAAGTAAAAAGTTACATTTGCACCACAAGGCAATTTTTAAAGACTTTAATCGCTGCCACACGTTATATGACAGTGGGGCAGCTATGCGCTGTACAAAATCAGTAAATAAATAAATAAATAAAAATCTTTGTAAATCTGACCTGTGCATCTGTGTGGTGCAGATGCAACTTTTTACTTAAGCAAGTGCATTCACAGAACATTTTAAAAGTCATTTCATGTGTTTTCAATGCTTGTAATTAAAGTGAAAGGTGTCAAGATTAAACTGCACATAAGAAAAGGTGTAGATGCATAATGTAATGTTATATATGTACATTGTATTTTATTGTATTGATAATATTACTGGGTCATATGTACACATGCCCACAAATGTATTACTTTGCTTGCCCACTGTTGTGCATCCATTAATAAGTGGTTGCATATATTTAAAAAAAACTAGTGTGTACCCATAAAGATAAGTTGAATAAGTAATGGCAATTCTTTGCTGTCTTTATCTAATTATTTCATACACAGAACATTTTTAGTTAATGTACATAATGAGCGGCTGAAGACTGCAGAAACATTACTTCGCATGGTATCTACTATGAACTCTGTCCTTTATAGTTTGGTTTGTGTCTGCAGTATATTGGTTTGACTTAGCTGATTTAAGGAGGCAGGAGGCGGTGCCAGGAGGCCTATGGAAGCAAGAAGCTCAGTGTTCCCAAATCTTTACAGAGAAAGGGTGCTCCTGACCTCCTGAGCCTTGAGGAAACTGCACTGAGGTATTTTCTTTAAATTGTTTGTTGAAAATAGAGAATTGCTTTTTAATTCTGATCATTGACATTTCCATTTTCCCAGAATATATATTAAAATAGAGCTTTTGAAAAATGTAAAATTTTATTGTAAAGATTGTGATGTATTTCCCACTGTTTTCAGAAGCACCAACACGTGTTATCAATAATGCAGTTAATTTTCCATCTCTAGAAGCAACTGTTTTTAATGCAGGCTTCATAATCTGTTTTTCTAATTTCTAATGCATTTCAATCTAAGCAACCACATTTCACTTTTTCTCACCAAAAACTGCAGTTTTCAATACACTAATGTTGTGAGTTCTCAGTTACTTAAATCACATCACATGAAATCACATCTCTGTTCGGCTGCTCTAAAGTATATATTGGGACTACAATGCTTTAATCCACGCAATGGTAAGCTGGAGGCACCGCACTTAGAAGTCACTTTTTGCTTATGCATGCTTGGAGCATATATCACCCCCAGACAGTTTTTGGAATCAACTACGCAACTAGTCACAGCCTTTTCTATGGTCAATATGAGAACATCAGTTGCATTTTATGCAAACAAATGCTCGTTTTCAGTTTGTTCATGTTCTTCCTGTACTACTCCTGCTACAGGATTTATACCATGAGAAATCTCAATTACACAACATGGCGTAATAAAGAAATCTCAGGCATTTTGCGTAACAACAGTTACACAAAATCCAGAAAAATTCCAGGAAACAGAAAATTACACCTGAAATGATGCCAGTGTAAATAAATATATATATATATATATATATATATATATATATATATATATATATATATATATATATATATATATATATATCCCAAACCGCACCAATAGCGCACGCTCTCAGTAACAAAAGAACTCCGTTGAAATGAATGCCACAGGTTGTTTAATCCACAACGCGTTTCAGGGCAAGAAACCTCTTGTTCACGTGAAACGTGCACATACACTGGGTAACTGATAAAGCATTCAGTGAAAACATAAACAGTAACAAAGGACTCTTAGGATCATTTTGCATCTGATTCAAAACGGCAGACATGTTGGAAAGGTGTAAACCAAACAAGAATGCACGTAAATTATAAGTAAAATAACAAATACAGCCATGATCAGTATCTAATGGTTCAATCTACACAAAAGATACTATACAAATAAATATGCAGCAAGGTGTGAGGGAAAACATGTGGCATGGAGTAAGATAGATGTATCTCCGATGCGAAATACATGACATGTGCTGCTAACCCCAGCGCCCAAAACATGCACTGTTGAGTTCTGTGACGGGGTTTCTTGCCCTGAAACGCGTTGTGGATTAAACAACCTGTGGCATTCATTTCAACGGAGTTCTTTTGTTACTGAGAGCGTGCGTTATTGGTGCGGTTTGGGATATTGTTTTACCGGCATGCTCCGCCGGTGAGCGCGCCACTTCTCACGGGTCCACCGGCAGTCGGAAGGAGCAAATACTTTGGAATATATATATATATATATATATATATATATATATTTATATTTCAAAAGACTCCTGACGTGAGGAGCGCCTTCAGCCTCTCGGGTCGGGGCCCATCACCGATGCGTCAGACATCGAAACAAATTCCATACGAGAACATGATTAGTAACGTGTGACAGGCCACACCAACGTTGCTTAATAAATCCTTTTATTTTTGGGCAAAGAACATGCATAACGCGTTTCAACTCTAGCGAGTCTTCTTCAAATGCAAATGTTCCTAGGGCGGGTTCGTTAGCTTTTGAAACATAGCTAAAACATTGAGGAAGGACTAACTGTCCACACAATTCATTTAAGGAGGCAGTAGACTGAACATACTTTGGAGTTCTAGGAAAGTTTGTAGTTCAAAAGATGGTGAGTATTCACTTTCATTGTTGAAAAGGTAAATCCTTCGGAAATGAAGTATTCCCATATTTTTTGAGTCACCATCACAAAAAATGTTTATGTTAATGTAGTCACCTGGACCACAACATCCATAGTGCCCCACTATTGCTGCTTTTATCTCCAACAATGATTTAATGTTCTACATTGTACAATTTTAACTTGAAAACGCTGCGTACCTGGTGCCTCAATGCTGCCTTTGAATAGGAAAGTTCTGTGTTGTGGCTGAGTCATAAGGTCACAGCAGATGTCAAGAAAAAGCCACCTTTCGGACTCAGTTGTTTTATTGTTTGCCTTCCAAAATAATCTTCATAAAAGCACGAAGTGCATAGGAAATACACGCAAGCCCTGGCTGTTCGACAAGTTCACTCTAAAAATAGAAGCGGGCCTCTCAATGTCGGCCCTGCCATCAATACTTCCCAAGTGTCCAACTATTACAGCCGGCAGGTGCTCCTTAATAAATCATTTTCAAAAGACTCCTGAGGTGAGGAGCGCCTTATGAAGATTATTGCTCGTATGGAATATATATATATATATATATTCCTGCATGACATTTTTTCCCCATTAAATTGTTTTTAAATTCTACGAATGGTGATTGATGACGGCACCCCATTTGGGGTTGATTTAATGAACTACCAGCCCCATAATGCTTTGTAATTATCTATTTTAGAGTTATGGCAATAAAAGAGGGGAAACGCTGGTCGTCTGCACGTCATCAATTTTGAATCAGAGGCTGCCCATGAAGAAGGGCGGTTTGCCCGAAACGCGTCGGCAGCAGATTTGAGGGGTTATGTTTGCTGGACCTGTGCGATCCTGAGTGTGCCTCCACCCCAGGGGTAATCTTGTTTTCGGAATTTAAGTGACCTGCCCCGGTCACAGATGGCACCACTGCAATAACATTGCGGGTCCGCTGCCGCCAGGAATTCAAGCGGTGGCGTTGAGCAGGAGATGCCTTGAGCTGCATTTGCATTCCTGCATGACATTTTTTCCCCATTAAATTGTTTTTAAATTCTACGAATGGTGATTGATGACGGCACCTCTTTTGGGTTGATTTAATGAACTACCAGCCCCATAATGCTTTGTAATTATCTATTTTAGAGTTATGGCAATAAAAGAGGGGAAACGCTGGTCATCTGCACGTCATCAATTTTGAATCAGAGGCTGCCCATGAAGAAGGGCGGTTTGCCCGAAACGCGTCGGCAGCAGATTTGAGGGGTTATGTTTGCTGGACCTGTGCGATCCTGAGTGTGCCTCCACCCCAGGGGTAACCTTGTTTTCGGAATTTAAGTGACCTGCCCCGGTCACGGATGGCACCACTGCAATAACATTGCGGGTCCGCTGCCGCCAGGAATTCAAGCGGCGGCGTTGAGCAGGAGATGCCTTGAACTGCATTTGCATTCCTGCATGACATTTTTTCCCCATTAAATTGTTTTTAAATTCTACGAATGGTGATTGATGACGGCACCCCATTTGGGGTTGATTTAATGAACTACCAGCCCCATAATGGTTTGTAATTATCTATTTTAGAGTTATGGCAATAAAAGAGGGGACACGCTGGTCGTCTGCACGTCATCAATTTTGAATCAGAGGCTGCCCATGAAGAAGGGCGGTTTGCCCGAAACGCGTCGGCAGCAGATTTGAGGGGTTATGTTTGCTGGACCTGTGCGATCCTGAGTGTGCCTCCACCCCAGGGGTAACCTTGTTTTCGGAATATATATATATACACATACACATACACACATATATATTTATTATCTACTGGCGGTCGCCAGTAGATAGTTATAGTTACAACCTATTATCCATAGGAAATCCGCGACATTCTATTTGAAATAACTCTCTTGCCGGTTGACGTATCTTCGCAAAATTTTCAAACTTTATGGCCCGCTCCGGTCCGCTCCTACCCTGAAAGTCTCGGGGGATTCGTCAAGCGGGGGCCGAGAAAAAGGGGGGTCCCAAAACGCGTTTTCCCCATGCAATTTTCCATAGGAAACTTTAGACACGGCTACAGCCCGAACTGCTGAACGGAATTACACCAAATTTGGCAAAGAGGTAGTTCTTGGTTCAGAAAGAACCCTTTTGTTAAATGGTGTAAATCCGTTCAGTAGTTGCTGAGAAAATCAAAAGTAAAAAGATAGTGATATCTAGGGCCGCGGATCCTCCCGAGCACGAGCTGCATGTTAATTGGTTGTCAGCTGGCTGTCAACATTCCGATTCAGGAAATGTTGGCAGCTATTTTGTCCCTCGGTAGAACCGAGGGACAGAAACAAGTGCGCAAAGCGCACAAAGGGGGCAGGGTAGAAACACCCTGACCCCTAGGTTTGCTCAGGGGTCCCACAAGGACCCACTGGGCAAAAAAAAAAAAAAATGTTTTAAAATTCGGCAGGATGCGCTCAGGGAGCGCGAACCCTGCCGAAAAAAAAAAAAATCGAAGCGCGGTCTCCCGCGCTTCGATTGTATTTGCCCTCGGGTGGCCCAAGTCCCGGGGGCATGGTGGGGGTTTAATTTTATGTGTGGGGGCCTCAAGGGCTCCCCAAGCCCCGGGGACCGCCACCCCCGGGGCTTTCTTTTTAAAACGGTGCGGGAGGGCTCTGAGCCCTCCCGCAGCCCCGGGGACCACCACCTCCCCGGGGCTTTTTAAAAAAATTAAACAACCTGTGTGGGGGGCTCCAGCCCCCCACACGCCCTGGGACCGCCACCTCCCCGGGCACTAACAAATTAAAATGGGGGTCCGTTTTGGACCCCCGAGCCCCGGGACCACCACCTCCCCGGGCTGTGCTGATGTAGGGAGGGGGCCGCGCGGCCCCCTCCTGGAGCCCTTGATGGCCCTGGGGACCACCACCCCCAGGGCCGGCTCCTGCAGTGTCCCGGGGTGCCTACCCCGGGACACTGCTGTTTGCAATGACAGGACGGAGCCTCGCGGCTCCGTCCTGTCATTGCAAACTGCTTTGGATATTGGAAGAGAGAGCAGGAAACCTGCTCTCTCTTCCAATATCCAAAGCACATTGCTTTTCCACATGGGGAGCAGCATGTCAGCTGCTCCCCATGTGGAACAGCAATGCCGGCTCCCAAGGGACGTGGGGAGCCGGCGGGACTGTGGGGGATTGGGGACCACCCACAGTCCCCAACGAGAGGGCCAGCCCCGGGGGATGGGGTCCCCGGGCAAGTAGTGGCTCGGGAGGGGGCCACGCGGCCCCCTCCCCAAAGTTTTGAAAAATAATAAAAAAAAAAAAGGGTATGGCCGGCCCTGGGGGATGGGGTCCCCGGGGCCTTAAAATGGCCAGAGGAGGGGGCCACGCAGCCCCCTCAAAATATTAAAAATAAAAATAGAGGCCATGCCCCGGGGGATGGGGTCCCCGGGGCCAATAAGGCCCGGGGAAGGGGGCCACGCGGCCCTCTTCCCGTTTTTTTTTAATTTTGAAATTTAAAAAGGGGTAAGCCCTGGGGGATGGGGTCCCCAGGGCCCAAAAACAGAAAAAAGGAAGGGGGCTACACAGCTCCCCTTCAGGGGACAAAAAACAACAACAAAAAACGATCGGGCCCGCAGGCCCCGCCCCTTCCTTCACCACTCTGCAAACGCGCCCCTGGCGCGTTTGCAGAGGGGAACGAATTCCCCTTGAATACTGGGGGTCTCTGGGGCCAACTAGCCCACCAGGAACCTCCTGTATGCGCCAGGGGGCTGCGTTGCAGAGAGGTGTACAGAGGCCACGCCCCTTTTTTACCTCTCTGCAACGCAGCTCTGTGGCGCTTTTTGGAGGTATATGGTGGGCTAGTTGGACTCCGGGGACCCTCAGGATTCAAGGGGACTTAATCCCCAACTTAAAACGCGCCACGGGGCGCGTTTGCACAGTGGTGAAGGGAGGGGGCGGGGCTTCAGGTGACATGTGTGAAAACAGGCCCCTTGGTGCGTTTTAAGATGGGGAATTAAATCCCCTTCAATCCTGAGGGTCCCTGGGGGCCAACTAGCCCAACAGGTACATCCAGAAAGCGCCACAGAGCTGCGTTGCAGAGAGGTGTAAAAGGGGTGTGGCCTCTCTACACATCTCTGCAACGCAGCCCCCTGGCGCATATTGGAGGTTCCTGGTGGGCTAGTTGGCCCCTAGGGACCCTCAGGATTCAAGGGGACTTAATCCCCCAACTTAAAACGCGCCACGGGCGCGTTTGCACAGATGTCACCTCAGGCCCCGCCCCCTCCCTTCACCATTGTGCAAATATTCTTCTAAAATCATCCGAAATACGAATTCCGATTTACTCACCTGTTATAAGGAGAGACCTCAGTGCTGCATCTTTCTGCCCAGTACTGGTCCTGAAAAGTAATTTTAACCGTACTTACCAGTAACTTGAATTTCCTTCCATAGGATATCATTGCCTGCTTTTTGCTGAAAAAGTTTCTAAGTGTTGATTTTTGAAACATACAAATATTCCTCTAAAATCAGCCGAAATACGAATTCCAATTTACTCACCTGTTATAAGGAGAGACCTCAGTGCTGTATCTTTCAGCCCAGTACTGGTCCTGAAAAGTAATTTTAACCGTACTTACCAGTAACTTGAATTTCCTTCCATAGGCTAACATTGACTGGTTTCACTTGGAAATTCTTCTAAGTGTGGAGTTTTGGAACTTTAAAATATTCCTCTAAAATCAGCCGAAATACAAATTCCGATTTACTCACCTGTTATCAGGAGAGACCTCAGTGCTGCATCTTTCAGCCCAGTACTAATCCTGAAAAGTAATTTTAACCGTACTTACCAGTAACTTGAATTTCCTTCCATAGGATATCATTGCCTGCTTTTTGTTGAAAAAGTTTCTAAGTGTTGATTTTTGAAACATACAAATATTCCTCTAAAATCAGCCGAAATACGAATTCCAATTTACTCACCTGTTATAAGGAGAGACCTCAGTGCTGTATCTTTCAGCCCAGTACTGGTCCTGAAAAGTAATTTTAACCGTACTTACCAGTAACTTGAATTTCCTTCCATAGGCTAACATTGACTGGTTTCACTTGGAAATTCTTCTAAGTGTGGAGTTTTGGAACTTTAAAATATTCCTCTAAAATCAGCCGAAATACAAATTCCGATTTACTCACCTGTTATCAGGAGAGACCTCAGTGCTGCATCTTTCAGCCCAGTACTAATCCTGAAAAGTAATTTTAACCGTACTTACCAGTAACTTGAATTTCCTTCCATAGGATATCATTGCCTGCTTTTTGTTGAAAAAGTTTCTAAGTGTTGATTTTTGAAACATACAAATATTCCTCTAAAATCAGCCGAAATACGAATTCCGATTTACTCACCTGTTATCAGGAGAGACCTCAGTGCTGCATCTTTCAGCCCAGTACTGATCCTCAAAAGTAATTTTAACCGTACTTACCAGTAACTTGAATTTCCTACATACGCTAACATTGACTGGTTTCACTTGCAAATTCTTCTAAGTGTGGAGTTTTGGAACTTTATAATATTCCTCTAAAATCAACCAAAGTACGAATACCAATTTACTCACCTGTTATCAGGAGAGAACCCAGTGCTGCATCTTTTAGCCCAGCACTGACCCTGAAAAGTAATTTTAACCGTACTTACCAGTAACTTATATTTTCTTCCATAGGAATCCATTGTCTGCTTTTCAGCAGAAAAGTTTCAAAGTGTCGATTTTCACAAACTACAAATATTCCTAAAAATCGCCTGTATGACTTAAACGCATTCTTTCAACTGTTTACAGGAGATGCACCAGTGCTTAATCCAGGATCCAACACTGAGAAAGAAAAAGTAATGATAACAGTTTTTACCTGCTAAGTGAATTTCCTTCCATAGGATAACATTGGTGATTCTATGAGAAAAATGTTCTAAGTGTCAACTTTTAAAATACAATAATATTCCTTAAAAATCACGACTGTAACCAAAACGCTTTCACTCAACTGTTTACAGGAGATGTACCAGGACTGCATCTAGGATCCAGTCCTTTGGTTAGAAAAGTAATCCATAAAGTAACTAATTGCATTTAACTAGAAATTCACATTGAGCTGAATGTTGCATTGTGTTTGAAAATGTGTTGCCCATTGCAACAACTGTAACTACTGTACTTAAAAGTCTATTGCCTATGTGCAAAGTATTTAAACTAAAGTAATTCATTCTGAGAAAGTATATTTTGTAATGTAATGTATAATGTAATTACAATGTAATTTTAAAAATAAAATATGTAAAAAAAAATTGTTTCTAAAAATGTAGTAAATCAGTATTAAAAAAATGTATATAACAATTAATACATTTAAAAATTGTCATTTACAAAACCTTTGAAATTCACTGAAAAAACCGTAGGTTTCAGGCACGTTATAGTTACAAATTAGCATTTTAAAAACCTTTGAAATTCACTGAAAAAAACATAGGTTTCAGGGACGTTATAGTTACAAATTAGCATTTAAAAACCTTTGAAATTCACTGAAAAAACCATAGGTTTTAGGGACAGTTATAGTTAGTTGGACATTGCACTCGTACAAAACCCGTGAAATTCCCCCGTTATAGTTAGTCCAGCTAACTATAACTCGCGCCCCGCAATGCACTGCTGATGACGTCACATATTACATCACTCATGACATGGTCAGTGACATCACTGATGACATCACTGATGACATCTCAAATGACATCACTGATGACATCATCCACGTGATAATCTCATGCACCTCCTCACACCCTAATATAACCTTTGATACACCCACTCTAAATTACAGACTGCCATTCGCAAAACCATAGACACTCCAACACCAATAACTACATACCCACTCACTGATTCTTAGGTCTACGCACACATCCACTCACTCACCCGTACAGTCACTCATACGTACGGTCACTCAGTACAGGACTATTATATGCACTCATACTCCTTTATAGACACTCAAACACCGCCACTCATCCATAGAGGTACTCACACACCTAGTCAGTCATGCAAATAATTAAACACACTACCATTTACTCACCTATACAGTTATACACACACCAGCTCACTTACTCATACAAATACTAGCACATTCTTACGCTCTTATACAATCACTGATACAAGCACACACTCATCCATACAGCCACTATCACAATCACTCACTCTCGCTTATAGCTATTTATATACTCCAACACACATATATACTGCCTTTCACATATGTAGTTACTCACACATGTACCACTGGGACATACATTCACTCACTAACACACTCTTACACACACTTACCCACCCATACAGTCTATCACAGATGCACTCTTGAAACCATCCACCCAGTGAATCACCCACTCACACATCTATGCACAGAGTCGCACACACCCCTCCCACACAAACACTCAGGCACCCATACAGATACTCAGACAAGCATTCAATAACTCATATAGACACTCATGTAGCTATTCACAAACACATGCAGCCACTTACACAGCAACAGACAGATGGATACAGACATTCACCCAGTTTAGTCACTAACCCATGCATTCAGTAAGATACGTTAAATTACTCACTTATACAGTCAGTCACGCACGTACTAAATCATCCATACAGACACTTACACACCCACTCATTCTTCAATACGCCTTTTCCTATATATATTAAAAATATTTAAACTTTACAAAAACACACAGTCACTGGATGATGTCATCAGTGATGTCATTTGAGATGTCATCAGTGATGTCATCAGTGATGTCACTGACCATGTCATGAGTGATGTAATATGTGACGTCATCAGCAGTGCATTATGGGCGCGAGTTATAGTTAGCTGGACTAACTATAACGGGGGAATTTCACGGGTTTTGTACGAGTGCAATGTCCAACTAACTATAACTGTCCCTAAAACCTATGGTTTTTTCAGTGAATATATATATACATATACACACACATATATACATATGTTTGGTAGAGATACTTTCAGGCAGGTAGGGGGCACGGCCATGGGCATCTGCTTCGCCCCAAGCTACACGAACCTTCAGATGGGCTGGTGGGAGGAGAAGGTGCTCAGGATCGATTTTACAACAGAATGGAGTGAGAATATTGTAGTCTGGTCTCTTTTCATAGACGATCTGTTTATCCTTTGGAAGGGCTCCCGGGAGAAGGCCAATGAATTTGTTTCTGCACTAAATGTTAATTCCCTGAATCTAAAATTCACTGGTAACATCAGTGAATCATGGTGTACTTTTTAGATCTAGAAGTATTTGCAAATAATCAGAGAATACATACACACACCTACAGGAAACCGACGGCAGGGAACTCATTTTTACACTCAGACAGTTTCCATACACAAAAACTCAAATTCAGTATACCATATGCGGAGCATCTCCGCATGAAGAGGAACTGCAGTGAGCTGTCCTCACTAAAAGAGGCCCAGGCAGGACTGACACAAAGATTTAG
Organism: Calotriton arnoldi; assembly: GCA_963921515.1. Classification (NCBI taxonomy): domain Eukaryota; kingdom Metazoa; phylum Chordata; class Amphibia; order Caudata; family Salamandridae; genus Calotriton; species Calotriton arnoldi. The sequence continues at coordinate 1,570,817 of CAWUFW010002092.1, forward strand.
GGAAAGAGGATACAGCCAACTAGTCCTAAATCAGGCCCTCAATAAAGTGAAGAGAATCACAAGAGAATCGATTTTATTCCCAGAGAAGGCAGAAGCCAGACGAGCAGTCAAGAAGAAGGATGAAATCAGAATGATAACTGGGTCTAATGCCTACCATGTCAAGGTGACAGATTGCATGAATAGGCATTGGCACCTAGTGAGAAATGATCCTACGATAGGCACCAGTGTTTCACGCAGGCCACTCTTAACTTTCAGAAGGGCGAAATCTACGAGGCAACAACTGGTACTGAGCAGCTCAGAGGTTGTAGAAACAGAAGGGTGGCTAAATACAATCCAGGTTTCAATAAATGCCTGAAATGTAAGGCGTGTCAACACGGCATTAGCAGGAAAGAGATTCAATCGGCGTTGTTGAAGAAACCTTGGAAGATACCCTGTATCTTTAATTGCAGGAGTGACCATGTGATTTACGTTCTTCAATGCACGTGCCCCAAACTCTACGTTGGAAGCACTATACACATGGTGCATGTGAGAATGCTTCAGCACCTGAGGGCTGTAAAAAACAAAGATAGAACCTACCCCGTAGCCAGGCATATTAATGAGGTTCATGGGGGGGATATCAGCGAGCTCTTTTATGATGTGATCGATCCAGTCCCAAGAAACAGGTGAGGGGGCAATAAAGAAATGAAACTTAGACAATTAGAGTCACGACATATAGTTTTGTTGGACACAAAAATCCCGCAGGGACTCAACTCCGAAGAAGACATGTATGTCCACCTTTAGAGGGGCGGGACCCCTGTACCGCCAAATCCCAATGTAATAGATTTAAGAATTTTACTGTAGAGAATCAATGCTATTAGAAACATTCAGAATTTTCTGAAACTTTTTATCTTTTTGGTTTTATTCGTGTACCCTGTACCCATGGTAATGTGTAAGGAAGGATTGATAACTCACAGGTAGGAAAGCCATCCACATTTTGTACTATGTATAGGTGAAGTTAGACCAGTAAAGATCTATTATTAATAGGATAGAGGACATAGTCATGTATTAAATGTATATATTGTTTAATTCAATTGAAATTTAGATACATTTCTTCAGATTGCTGTAGAAGGAAATTAAAATTTTTCTCTAGCACTAGCACTTTCATGCGCAACAGCACTTGCACTTTAAAAAGCATTGGTACTCTCTGGTAGGAACCACAATTTGGATAGATGATGCATTCCTGTCCGCACATGCTCCAAGGTGGGGCAGTCAAATGGCCTTTTAATTGATAACCCTTGAGTAATAAATCCATGTTAGAGCACATAAGAGCATTTGCACTTTGAACCAAGGACATGTATAAGCACTTTAGTGTTACAAACTGGACCGTAACAGGAGGGCGCAAGGCTCGAGACCAATTGCATTAATGCACTTGCACTTTTATATGTTATGGATTTAAATACAAGCGAAGGGCAAAGAACACAGGGTTTAGTTGCACTAAAGCACTTGCACTTTATCTTGGGAAGTTGCACTCATTAAAAGGGCTTTTGATAATTATGACATAAGGGATGAGACATACAGAGCAATATGACCCTTCCCGTGTTAGAGTCTATGGCCAGATATGTGTGTAATTGGTTCACTTTGATATAATGGAGAGCTCTTACACTTGTGAATAAAATTCGCAAAGGGCAATTGCTATTTTAGGGCCAACAGTATAAGATGCACACCAATGACTAATGGGTACAGAATTATTTCACTTCAGTTTTTGTTTAGGTACTGATAAAGCACAGGTTCATATGAACAACAGTACATAAGTCACTTCCCTTTGTTTGGTTTGATTTACAATAAGTATTAATGAAAAAATTGAAAAATTGAAAAATTGTCAATAAAGACAATATAGAAAAAAGTTTAAAAAAGTAAATAAGAAAAAGAAAAATAACAATTCTGATATTTATGTTTAAATGTAATGAATTTAAGTAATTGCATAATGAGAAATGTGATATTTGTGGAGCATTGCTATCAGGGATGTATTTCTATATTGAAAATGCATTGATTGTAATATGACAGTATGTAGTCTATGTTAGTTGTGTCATGTGACCAGTGACTCCCAACTGAAAGAGAAAAATAGTGAAGCTCAATGTGTGAGCAAGGCAGGGGATCTTGTCGAAACGCGTAACAGCACAAACCTGACCTGTATTTGCGGTGTCGGTGTCCGGTTTTATGAGGAGAACTGGTGTTTGAAGTGGATATCTATCTATCTATCTATCTATCTATCTATATATATATATATATATATATAGATATATATATATATATCCACCTTCCTCAAAAGTTTTGGGGTGATCTGTCAAGCAGGGGTCGAGAAAAAAAGGGGGTCCCAAAATGCAAAATCCCCATGCGTTTTGCATATAGTTCTTTAGACAAGGCTACAGATTCTGTTTTTGGTGATTTGGTGTTAATCCGTTCAGTAGTTTTTGAGACATTATTGGTCAAAAATAAATGTATATCTAGATGGTTGGGGGAACGCCACTTTAAAAATGGAGCATTCTGATTGGCCTGGGAGCTTTTTTTCCCTGGGGCCATCTCACTCCCGTGGGAATCAGACAGGGGTGAGGGCTCTGATTGGCTGCCAGCAACATCAGAAAAATGTTGCTAGCAGCCATTACAGAACTTCAGGATTTAGTATCATGTCCTGGATACTCAGACCCCCAAGGCCCCATGAGGGGAACCCCCAAGGCCATAAAAAAAAAAGGAAAACTGCAAAAATGTCAGGATCCCACAAGACTCTCACAGGGTCATAAAAACAATACCCAAAATGGCAGCCAGGCTGCATTTATTAACTATAAGCTCCGGGGCCGAAAACATTGTTGACGGGGGACGCATGGGCCCCCCGAGCCATCAGATGCCCCAAGGAGCCCACCCCCGGTGCCGAAAATATTGTGTACGGGGAGGGGGGATGTGCTGTCCCCTCCCTGAGTCATGACAGGCCCCAAGGAGCCCACTCCTGAGAAAACAATTTGTAGAATTGGGAGGCGGGCCCCGCAACCCCCCTCGCTAAGCCTTTAAAAGCCATGGGGAACCCACCCCGGGCCCAAAACTGTTCAAAATGGGGAGGGGGCTGCACAGCCCGCCTTCCCTGAGCCTCTAAAGACGCCGGGGAGCCCACTCCAGTAGCGGGAGCTTTGAAAATGCTCCCACCCACTAGAAGCATACTTTTGATCTGTTTCCCTCCCTGCACTGAAGTGGGCAGTAAAAAAGATCAAAATATTGCCCCTGCCCGCAGGGAGCAGCATTAGTACCTGCTCCCTGTGGGCGGGAGCAATGCCAGTTCCCTCTGCATGTGGGGAGCTGACTGAGGCTGCATGGGTCTTTGGCTCCCCCACGGCCCCACCTTTAAAGTGTGAGGGCCCCAGGGGATGGGGTATGCCACTTGGCACCCTCCTCTTAAAAAAAAAAACACCCAGGCAGATGGTGCCGAAGGCCTTTCACAGTGTGGGGTTGGCAGTATGTGGGGGTGAACCACAGGGCCTGGTGCAGCCAATCCCCCGCCGTGCACGGCCGAAGGGTGTGCGTGGAGGGCGATTGGATTTACGTATCATAATTAAATATTACTTTACATTAAAAAAAAACTAGAATTCACTGAAAAAGCCAAAGGGTAAAGTAACGTTATAGTTAGGTGTGATAAAAAGATCTCTTTTATTAAACCTTAGAAATTCACTGAAAAAAACAAAGGTTAAAGTAAAGTTATAGTTAGGTGAATTTGTCAGTGACAACATTAACGATTTGAACGAAAAATTCACCAGTTATTGTTAGCACCACCTACTTATAACTTGCGCCCCCGCCATGCACTGCTTATGACCTCACATGACATCACTCATGACATGTTCTATGACATAATTTATGATATCACTGATGGCATCTCAAATTACATCATTGATGACATCACTGATGACATTACTGGTGACATCATTCAATGAGTCTGTACGTTTGTTTTATAGTTTACATAGTGGTAACTACCATATTACTTTTCAGACTAATTTTGTATAGCCTGTGTCCAGCTAAAATGTTTTTACAGTGTTCCTAATGCACCATAAGTGTGTAGAGGTATTGAACATGTTATAAATATTTGTGCAGATGACTTACGTTCATTAGGTTCCACACAAGTTTATTTGTACTGCAGAATAAGTTTCCAGCAGGGCAAAGATTAGACGTACTACATACTAAGTATTGTAAGCAGCCTTGAGTTATTAAACAGCATCATCTCAGCATGACAATTTCTACTTAACATGGAAGCCTGTGTGCAGTAGGTACTAACCTATGTACATGTGCTGGTTTTGCTTCAGAAGATGAGCTATCTATAAAGCTGTCACCACAGTATAATGGCTGCAGGTACTATGATCTTTAGCACCTTCAGACCTTGGTTATTTTAAGTGAATAATCGCTCTTTGGACAAGTTTTGCATAGAGTGTACACTACATTTAGTTGATCTTTTTAATTCTCTGTGGTGTATTTCTCATGAGAGTTTCACTGTCTACAAACAGTGAGGTACAGAATAAACATTTCCCATAGAGTAAACACTGTTGACTTTTCACACTTTTTTACTCATATCTACTTCATTTCTCAATGTAGGTTCAGTAACTCTCATGGGTTTGATACAGGTAAAGAGTGTCCATAGTTGCGCATTAGTTATGTAACAGGGCTTAAGTATCTGGAGGAAGTTGGTTTTTCCTGAACAGTTGTATACAGTTTGAACACTGTATGCAGGATAGGTTACCCTTTCATATGTGGTTCATAGTCAACATGAACTCGGCTATGGTATAGGGTCAATGTTGCAAATAACACAAGCTTGCTTTACCTATGGGGGTTGTATGTATGATAGCTTCATATTGTTCTAAGCTATTTTGCACTTACTTTCATAGCTCTAACGGTATACCTGTTTAAAGAGGAATGTGTACAAAAGAACCTTGGATGATGTCATCCATGATGTCATTTGAGATGTGATCAGTGATGTCAAAAGCAGTGCATGGTGGGAGTGCAAGTTATAGTTAGCGTTGCTAACTATAACTTTTGAATTTCTGTGGGGTTTTTTTTTGTTCAAAACTTTAATGTTGTCACTGACAAAATTACCTAACTATAACGTTACTTTAATTTTTGTTTTTTTCATTGAATTTCTAAGGATTAAATTTGTTTTTAAAAAGATCTTTTTATTACACCAAAACTATAACGTTACTTTAACTTTTTTCAGTGAATATATATATGTAGATGTGTGTGTGTATGTATAAATATATATCTATATATATATTTATATATATATCTATATATGACGAAGAGATCCTCGGCAATACACAAAACGGAGAAGACAAGGAGCGGCACACCAGGAGACTGCACAATTACTTTATTGTGCACCAAAAGCAAGACGACGAGTTTCGGCGTTTAGCCTTTTTCGAGTGATTTTAGATACAGCAAATTCCTTTAGAAATAGGAGTCAAACATTCATGGACATAGAAAACATACATTGCATCGTAATAGATTCTTCGTTTTGATCACAGTTGTAAAACCACAATTATAAATTATATAATGTAGCGTGTGCAATTCATTTCTTTTGAATATAAGTCATAATATGAATTCATTATGTTGACGGGTAACGTGGTGCCTATTCTCTTACGGTATTCAATAAAGTTCATTCAAAATTGAAACACACGCAGCGTCGCTTCTAATTACATCCTACAACATTCAAATGTATATTCTTCCTGAATGGAATTTTTGTTGTTGATATTAGCAGTAAATTAAGCTAAGAGGGGTGTATTTGCCAGCGCTACTTAATGCTGTTCAGCTCGTGTTGGATAAAATGTACCAATAAAATAATTTTCAGTTCATTACTTAATCGACATTTCATTATTTTTGCTATTCGGCCCTTAATTGCAGGCACACTATTTTATCGGCACCATAGATCATACCCGAATTCCGACAACATTTGGTCCATGACAATCCTATATATTCATTGGCGAAATTAACAGTTGGTATATATTTCTCATTACAGCGATCATATGTTGACATAATGGAATGAAGAGAATTTAAGGTAATGCACCTTTTGGAATTACTTTTGACTGTCACCATTTTATGTAAAAAATCATGAGTTATGTACTCTAATCTGCTGCTTCCACTGTAATTTCGCCTTGGAAAAAGCTATAACCTGGTGCATAGTGTGTGAATGTGAATGGGAATTTATTTGTGAATGCATATACGTGGACACTAGTGAAAATAACTGAGACATGGAGAGGGCACCTGGTCCGACTCGGTTCGTCAACTTCGACGGAAATCTCTGCAATAGGTCACAAATGTGTACCTAACTGCTACATGTATGATACCATATTTTTGGATCATAGAATATGAGTAGGTGGCCTGACCCTATAGTCTCGTATTAAAATCAGTGATGAAGTGACCTAAGTTAAAAAATGATAATAAAATTATAATAAAGAAAGAGCTGAGGAGAGAGAGAAGGTCAGGATCAACGGCAAATATGCGTTGCCAATTCTTCCCCACTGTTTAGACCATTCGGGGTTTTTGTGTTTAAGTCAATTATGTATCTTGACTCCAGGACTCGGAGACTTTTCTCCCTGTCTCCACCTCGAATATGGGGTAGAATTCTATCTATTCCAAAGAATTTAAGGAAACTGCTGTTGCTTTTGTGTTTCTCTGCGAAATGCCGGGCTACTGGATAACTAAAATCACAGTTGACCACGGCTCGCTGTTACAGTTAATCAATTTGTAAATACTCTTCATTGTGCCTACTCCCGTCATGTATGTTTTGCAACTCCTGCCATTTCTGCAGGCCTTACATGAACTGCATGTCGTGAACCCGTTGGGAGATGTTCACGACATGCAGTTCATGTAAGGCCTGCAGAAATGGCAGGAGTTGCAAAACATACATGACGGGAGTAGGCACAATGAAGAGTATTTCCAAATTGATTAACTGTAACAGCGATTTTACTGTCTATGTGCTGGAGTGCCCAGTACATAGGCAGTACCAAACTTCCACTTAAAGTGCGAATTCTGCAGCATCTTAGAGCCGTGGTCAACTGTGATTTTAGTTATCCAATAGCCCGGCATTTCGCAGAGAAACACAAAAGCAACAGCAGTTTCCTTAAATTCTTTGGAATAGATAGAATTCTACCCCATATTCAAGGTGGAGACAGGGAGAAAAGTCTCCGAGTCCTGGAGTCAAGATACATAGTTGACTTAAACACAAAAACCCCGAATGGTCTAAACAGTGGGGAAGAATTGGCAACGCATATTGGCCGTTGATCCTGACCTTCTCTCTCTCCTCAGCTCTTTCTTTATTATAATTTTATTATCATTTTTTAACTTAGGTCACTTCATCACTGATTTTAATACGAGACTATAGGGTCAGGCCACCTACTCATATTCTATGATCCAAAAATATGGTATCATACATGTAGCAGTTAGGTACACATTTGTGACCTATTGAAGAGATTTCCGTCGAAGTTGACAAACAGAGTCGGACCAGGTGCCCTCTCCATGACACAGTTATTTTCACTAGTGTCCACGTATATTCATTCACAAATAAATTCCCATTCACATTCACACACTATGCACCAGGTTATAGCTTTTTCCAAGGCGAAATTACAGTGGAAGCAGCAGATTAGAGCACATAACTCATGATTTTTTTACATAAAATGGTGACAGTCAAAAGTAATTCCAAAAGGTACATTACCTTAAATTCTCTTCATTCCATTATGTCAACATATTATCGCTGTAATGAGAAATATATACCAACTGTTAATTTTGCCAACGAATATATAGGACTGTCATGGACCAAATGTTGTCGGAATTCGGGTATGATCTATGGTGCCGATAAAATAGTGTGCCTGCAATTAAGGGCCGAATAGCAAAAATAATGAAATGTCGATTAAGTAATGAACTGAAAATAACTTTATTGGTACATTTTATCCAACACGAGCTGAACTGCATTAAGTAGCGCTGGCAAATACATCCCTCTTAGCTTAATTTACTGCTAATATCAACTAAAAATTTCCATTCAGGAAGAATATACATTTGAATGTTGTAGGATGTAATTAGAAGCGACGCTGCGTGTGTTTCAATTTTGAATGAACTTTATTGAATACCGTAAGAGAATAGGCACCACGTTACCTGTCAATATAATGAATTCATATTATGACTTATATTCAAAAGAAATGAATTGCACGCGCTACATTATATAATTTATAATTGTGGTTTTACAACTGTGATCAAAACGAAGAATCTATTACGATGCGATGTATGTTTTCTATGTCCATGAATGCTTGACTCCTATTTCTAAAGGAATTTGCTGTATCTAAAATCACTCAAAAAAGGCTAAACGCCGAACCGCGTTGTCTTGCTTTTGGTGCACAATAAAGTAATTGTGCAGTCTCCTGGTGTGCCGCTCCTTGTCGTCTCTGTTTGGGGTATTGCCGAGGATCTCTTCGTCATTAAATGACGGCTGCTGTCGCCGTATAGCTGGCACCGACACCGTGGGACTGGGAACCGCTAAGCACAGCAGTTTGGTGGAGAATATATATATATATATATATATATATTTATATATATATATATATATATATATATATATTATTCACCAATTGCCTGAAGCATTCCTGGAGGCACTCAGCTGCTGTTGCATAACCGAAGGTTTGTATTGAAATCGTGGCAACCAGCAATTTGATCCCGGCATTATGATCTCTATGCCGACGCGTTTCGAGGATTTACCTCTTCTTCATGGGCAACTGCATTGAAGTCGTTTAGGAAGGACCAGCATGCCTTATGTAAAGTCCCGCCCTTAGTGGGTGTAGCTTAGTGCCCAGGAGCATGCTGGAACATATAGTTCATACCCTAAGTGGGCTCCGTCGACTTCTTTAGCAGAAATAAACTTTATGCCCTTAGTAGGGCTCCGGGTGTAACGCTGGTCATTCTGTGCCGCAACAGTAGTGCCGCATTGGTGAGGAATCGTTCCCACCGCAGCCTCTCATTAGTTTGAAGACGGTGCACTCCAGCGCGGCAGGGCTGCCGCATAGTAGATTATTCACCAATTGCCCGAAGCATTCCTGGAGGTACTCAGCTGCTGTTGCATAACCGGCAGAGAATGCCACAGGGCGCGTTTGCACAGTGGTGAAGGGAGGGGGCGGGACTTCAGGTGACATGTGTGCAAACAGGCCCCGTGGCGCGTTTTAAGATGGGGAATTAAATCCCCTTCAATCCTGAGGGTCCCTGTGGGCCAACTAGCCCACCAGGTACCTCCAGTAAGCGCCACGGAGCTGCGTTGCAGAGTGTTGTAAAAAGGGGTGTGGCCTCTGAACACCTCTTTGCAACGCAGCTCTCTGGCGCATACTGGAGGTATCTGGTGGGCTAGTTGGCCCCTAGGGACCCTCAGGATTGAGGAGGAATTAATTCTCCAACTTAAAACGCGCCACTGGGTGTGTTTGCAAACATGTCACCTCAGGCCCCACCCCCTTCCTTCACCATTGTGCAAATATTCCTCTAAAATCAGCCGAACTACGAATTCCGATTTACTCACCTGTTATCAGGAGAGACCTCAGTGCTGCACCTTTGAGCCCAGTACTGATCCTGAAAAGTAATTTTAACCGTACTTACCAGTAACTTGAATTTCCTTCCATAGGATATCATTGACTGGTTTCACTTGGAAATTCTTCTAAGTGTGGAGTTTTGGAACTTTATAATATTCTTATAAAATCAGCCGAAATACGAATTCCGATTTACTCACCTGTTATCAGGAGAGACCTCAGTGCTGCATCTTTCAGCCCAGTACTGATCCTGAAAAGTAATTTTAACCGTACTTACCAGTAACTTGAATTTCCTTCCATAGGATATCATTGCCTGCTTTTTGCTGAAAAAGTTTCTAAGTGTCGATTTTTGAAACATACAAATATTCCTCTAAAATCAGCCGAAATACGAATTCCGATTTACTCACCTGTTATCAGGAGAGACCTCAGTGCTGCATCTTTCAGCCCAGTACTGATCCTGAAAAGTAATTCTAACCGTACTTACCAGTAACTTGAATTTCCTTCCATAGGCTAACATTGACTGGTTTCACTTGGAAATTCTTCTAAGTGTGGAGTTTTGGAACTTTATAATATTCCTATAAAATCAGCCGAAATACGAATTCCGATTTACTCACCTGTTATCAGGAGAGACCTCAGTGCTGCATCTTTCAGCCCAGTACTAATCCTGAAAAGTAATTTTAACCGTACTTACCAGAAACTTGAATTTCCTTCCATAGGCTAACATAGACTGGTTTCACTTGGAAATTCTTCTAAGTGTGGAGTTTTGGAACTTTATAATATTCCTCTAAAATCAGCCGAACTACGAATTCCGATTTACTCACCTGTTATCAGGAGAGAACCCAGTGCTGCATCTTTTAGCCCAGCACTGACCCTGAAAAGTAATTCTAACCGTACTTACCAGTAACTTATATTTCCTTCCATAGGAATCCATTGTCTGGTTTTCAGCAGAAAAGTTTCAAAGTGTCGATTTTCTCAAACTACAAATATTCCTTAAAAATCGCCTGTATGACTTAAACGCATTCTTTCAACTGTTTACAGGAGATGCACCAGTGCTGGAACCAGGATCCAACACTGAGTAAGAAAAAGTAACGATAACACTACTTACCTGCTAAGTGAATTTCCTCCCATAGGATAACATTGGTGATTCTATGTGAAAAGTTTCTGTGTCAACTTTTAAAATACAATAATATTCCTTAAAAATCACTACTGTAACCAAAACGCTTTTACTCAACTGTTTACAGGAGATGTCCCAGGACTGAATCTAGGATCCAGTCCTGTGGTTAGAAAAGTAATCCATAAAGTAACTAATTGCATTTAACTAGAAATTCACATTGAGGTCAATGTTGCATTGTGTTTGAAATTGTGTTGCCCATTGCAACAACTGTAACTACTGTACTTAAAACTCTATTGCCTATTTGCAAACTATTTAAACTACAGTAATTCATTCTGAGAAAGTATATTTTGTAATGTAATGTATAATGTAATTACAATGTAATTTAAAAAATAAAATATCTAAAAATAAATAGTTTTAAAAATGTAGTAAATTAGTATCCAAAAAATAAATATAACAATTAATACATTTAAAAATTGTCATTTACAAAACCTTTGAAATTCACTGAAAAAAACATAGGTTTCAGACATGTTATAGTTAGGAATTAGCATTTAAAAAACCTTTGAAATTCACTGAAAAAACCATAGGTTTTAGGGACAGTTATAGTTAGAAATTAGCATTTAAAAAACCTTTGAAATTCACTGAAAAAACCATAGGTTTCAGACACGTTATAGTTCGAAATTAGCATTTAAAAAACCTTTGAAATTCACTGAAAAAACCATAGGTTTTAGGGACAGTTATAGTTAGTTGGACATTGCACTCGTACAAAACCCGTGAAATTCCCCGTTATAGTTAGTTCAGCTAACTATAACTCGCGCCCGCAATTCACTGCTGATGACGTCACATATTACATCACTCATGACATGGTCAGTGACATCACTGATGACATCACTGATGACATCTCAAATGACATCACTGATGACATCATCCATGTGATAATTTCATGCATCATCTCACACCCTAATATAACTTTTGATACACCCACTCTTATTTACAGACTGCCATTCTCAAAACCATAGACACTCCAACACCAAAAACTACATACCCACTCACTGATTCTTAGGTCTACACACACATCCACTCACTCACCCGTACACTCACTCATACTTACAGTCACTCAGTACTGGACTATCATATGCACTCATACACCTATATAAACACTCACACACCGCCACTCATCCATAGAGGTACTCACACTTCTAGTCAGTCATGCAAAAATTAATCACACACCCATTTACTCACCTATACAGTTATACACACACCAGCTCACTTACTCATACAAATACTAGCACATTCTTACGCTCTTATACAATAACTGATACAAGCACACACGCATCCATACAGCCACTCTCACAATCACACACTCTCACTTATAGCCTTTTAAATACTCTAACACACATATATACTGCCTTTTACATATGTAGTTACTTGCACATATGTACCATATATATATATATTCACTGAAAAAACCATAGGTTTCAGACACGTTATAGTTAGAAATTAGCATTTAAAAAACCTTTGAAATTCACTGAAAAAACCATAGGTTTTAGGGACAGTTATAGTTAGTTGGACATTTCACTCGTACAAAACCATAGAAATTCCCCCGTTATAGTTAGTTCAGCTAACTATAACTCGCGCCCCGCAATGCACTGCTGATGACGTCACATATTACATCACTCATGACATGGTCAGTGACATCACTGATGACATCACTGATGACATCTCAAATGACATCACTGATGACATCATCCAGTGACTGTGTGTTTCTGTAAAGTTTAAATATGTTTAATATATATAGGGAAAGGCGTATTGAAGAATGAGTGGGTGTATAAGTGTCTGAAAGGATGATTTAGTAGGTGCGTGACTAACTCTATAAGTGAGTGATTAAACGTATCTTACTGAATGCATGGGTTAGTGACTAAACTGGGTGAATGTCGGTATCCGTCTGTCTGTTGCTGTGTAAGTGGCTGCATGGGTTTGTGAATAGCTACATGAGTGTCTATATGAGTTATTGATTGGTTGTCTGAGTATCTGTATTGGTGCCTGAGTGTTTGTGTGGGTGGGGTGTGTGCGACTCTGTGCATAGATGTGTGAGTGGGTGATTCACTGGGTGGATGGTTTCAAGAGTGCATCTGTGATAGACTGTATGGGTGGGTAAGTGTGTGTAAGAGTGTGTTAGTGAGTGAATGTATGTCCCAGTGGTACATGTGTGAGTAACTACATATATGAAAGGCAGTATATATGTGTGTTGGAGTATATAAATAGCTATAAGCAGAGTGTGTGATTGTGAGAGTGACTGTATGGATGAGTGTGTGCTTGTATCAGAGATTGTATAAGAGCGTAAGAATGTGCTAGTATTTGTATGAGTAAGTGAGCTGGTGTGTGTATAACTGTATAGGTGAGTAAATGGGTGTGTGCTTAATTTTTTGCATGACTGACTAGGTGTGTGAGTACCTCTATGGATGAGTGGCGGTGTGTGAGTGTTTATATAGGTGTATGAGTGCATATAATAGTCCTGTACTGAGTGACTATAAGTATGAGTGACTGTACGGGTGAGTGAGTAGATGTGTGTGTGTAGACCTAAGAATCAGTGAGTGTGTATATAGTAATTGGTGTTGGAGTGTCTATGGTTTTGACAAGGGCAGTCTGTAATTTACAGTGGGTGTATCAAAAGTTATATTAGGGTGTGAGGAGGTGCATCAGATTATCACGTGGATGATGTCATCAGTGATGTCATCAGTGATGTCATTTGAGATGTCATCAGTGATGTCATCAGTGATGTCACTGACCATGTCATGAGTGATGTAATATGTGACGTCATCAGCAGTGCATTGCTGAGGCGCGAGTTATAGTTAGCTGAACTAACTATAACGGGGGAATTTCTATGGTTTTGTACGAGTGAAATGTCCAACTAACTATAACTGTCCCTAAAACCTATGGTTTTTTCAGTAAATTTCAAAGGTTTTTTAAATGCTAATTTCTAACTATAACGTGCCTGAAACCTATGGTTTTTTCAGTGAATTTCAAAGGTTTTTTAAATGCTAATTTCTAACTATAACGTGCCTGAAACCTATGGTTTTTTCAGTGAATATATATATATATATATATATATATATCAGTAGGTATAGTTAGGACCTAGTTTCCACAGGCAAAGAGTTTTTTGTTTTGGTAATAACTTTGGCGCCGTTTGATGAATCTTCACGTTTTAAAACTACTTTGCCACTCACTTCAGCTGCTGTTTGGAAAGTTTCGGGGTGTTTCATCAGACCATTTCCCAATGCAATTTCCCATAGGGATTTTGAACACGACTACAGCATGAGCCGCTGAACGGAATTACTCCACATTTTGCAGAAAGCTAGAACTTGGTTCAGAAAGAGTACTTTTGTAATTTGGTGTGAATCCGTTCAGTAGTTTTGGAGTTATTAAAGAAAAAAGATTTATGTATATCTAGGGCCACAGAGGGTCCGTGGATCCGACAGCTCTCATGGTGAGATCTGATTGGCTTCCACCACTTCAGCCAGAAAGTGGTGGCAGCCATCTTGGAACTCAGTTCGAGTCCCAAGAAAGACAAACAAAACAAAAAAACACAAGGGGGCAGGGTAGGGATACCTTGATCCACTAGGTCAGGAGTCCCACTGGCACCAAAAAAGTTATTTTAAAAATATTTTGCAGCGAATTCTCAGAGGATCAGTGAATCCATGGCAAACTAATTTGAAAAAAGCACAGTTTCCCGCGCTTGTTTTTTTTTCAAGGCCCTGCTGGGTGGGCCAGGTCTGGGGAGGTGAATTGGTTTCATAATTATGGGGGTGCACGAGGCCCCCTCTCAAGGCTGTTTTCCCATCCCCTGGGGCCTGTCTGATATTGAGAAGGGGGACCGCGTGGCCCTCCTCCCTGGGCCAGGGGATAGAGGGGCCAGCACCCTCAATAGTGGGGGGCACAAGGCCCCCCTCCTGGCCTATTTTCAGCCGCATGGACCCCAACCCTTGGGGCCTGGCCAAAGTTAAAATAGGGGAGAAGGGCATGCTGCCCCCTCCCGGGACAATTTCTACTTTGGGGACACCATCCCCTGAGGCCAGCCCGTACTAGTAATGGGAAAGGGGGGCCATGCGGCCCCCCTCCCCAGGCCAATTTCGGCCCAGGGGACCCCATCCCCAAGCCACCATAACATAAAGGAGGGGGGTGCACTTTACCTGTTTGCGCCCAGCGGACCTGTTTGAAGGTACGCCCTGGCACAAACAGGAAAAGTGCGCCCTGTACGTAATAGGGCCCCTGGAGTGAGATTGAAAGAAAAGCCCAGAACAGAGATGGATCGAGAGGCCTGGTTGATGCCTATACCCCAAGAAGGATAGTAGGCATAAATAAGTAAGGAAGTGTTCTATTAACTAATTTTTATTTAATGTTATAACTTATTTATTTAAGAATATCGTTCATTTTAGAATCAGGTTAGAAAAGTGATAAAGGGCAAAGGGTGGGAATCAATTTATTTAATTAAGTATTCTTAATTTATCTGAATTAATATTTGATTCTATTTATTATGGGGGTTTTTAAGTGATATAGGGGCAAAGTGTGGGAAGACAGTTCTTTAAAATTGCATTTATTTTTATTTTTGTTATTTTCTTTTACAATTAAGTTACAAACAGGTCAAATAAATAATATAGGGGCAATGGATGGTAAGTAACATAATTTCCAAAAGTTAGTTAAATGTATTTAATATTTATTAGATGATCAGTCTATTTTAGAATGGGTAAATAAATTGATATGTATTTGAATTTGAGCACTTAAAAATGGGTAATTCAATTCGTATGAGGCAAAGGGTGTGTATAATGTAATTAGAAAACATTAAGTATACCACAATTCAAATACCATTAAAATTTTCATTTACATTAATTTAACTTCTGTGATATATATTTTAACAAATTTGATTCTATTTATGAACGGGTTGATTAAGCAATATAGGTGGAAAGGGTGGGTAGTAGTTTAAATGAAGTACATTAATTATAATGTATTTTTTATAAATATAATTTTTTTAACCACTTACTTTAATTTAAATAATGTTAATTGTTTTTTTTAATGTTTCTATTTTTGAGCGATTAATAATAGTGATTTAGGGGCAAAGGTGGGTAGTAAATACATTTATAATACATTAATTACATTTTAATTAATAAAATACTTTTTGTCAAAAAGTGTATTTTTCAGTTTTGAATAGGGATGCAAAATATACTCCATTCAATAATGTGTTAAAGATTAATATTGTATTTACAATGAAAAACATTAGATGGCAGTGTTGTTAAAATGTCAGTAAAATGCACAGCTTACTGACTGTGAACACAGCAACAGATCACTGTTGGTGATCCATATATAAAATCTTTAATACATAAGCCAATTTACAATGTACATAAATACGATGTTAATGTGTACGATGTAAATGTAATTGTCATAGAGGTACATTACAATGCGATGTAAATGTTATTGTTGTAATTGAAGTGTTGTAAATACCTCTATGTAAATATTTTCATTGAAATATCTGCTATCCATTCCAAACAGTTGTTTCTAGGGTTGGAAAACTAGCTGCATTATTGTGGTGTTTCCGAAAACAGTGGGAAATAAATCAAACACGATTTATGATATTACATTTTTCAAAAGCTCACTGAATATATATTCAGGAAATATTGGAAGTGACGATGATCAGAATTAAAAATCACACTTCTCTGTTGTCAACAAAAAAATTAAAGAAAATATTTCAGTGCAGTTACCTCAAGGCTCAGGAGCCCAGGAGCACGCTTCTCTCTGCACTGGAGCTCCTTGCTTCGAGAGGCCTCCCGACGCCTCCTCCTGCCTCCTAAAATCTGCTGTGTCAACACGATTTTCTGCAGACACACACCAAATGACAGAGTTCATAGTACAGCCCATTCAAAGTAATGCTTGTGCAGTCATAAACCCCTAATAATGTAGGTAAACCAAAATGTTCTGCTTATGGACCAATTACATTAAGACAGCAAAGCAGTGCCATATATTTATGCATCATGCCTTTACGGGTGCACACTTTTTTTTGGTAAATATTCAACTAGTAATTAATGGATACACAGCAATAAGCAAGCAAAGTAATAGATTGTTGAACATGTTTACTTATGACCGCGTAACGTTATCATGGCAATACAATATAATGCAATTATATAACATGACAATATGCATACACATCATTTCTTATGTGTAGGTTAATCTTGACATCTTTCACTTTAATTGCAAGCACTGAAAACACAAGGGATGACTTCTAAAACGTTCTGTGAATGCAATTGAAACTTGCACAAGTAAAAAGCTACATCTGCACCACAGGCATTTTTACAAAGATATCAACTCAACGCGGTGCAGCAACCAAAGTCTTTCTAAATTTGCCCCGTGATGCAGATACAACTTTAACTTGGGTAAGATTCAGCCAAAATTGCTGAGCTGCATCACATGAGTGGGAGAGCAAAAAAGAGGCACCATTAACTAAGATATGTCACTATCCTGCTCTCTTCCTGGCTCTGGTGCATAGTCAGGTTGCCATCTGCCACACACACACATCTTAGCGCCATAGTGCAAAGGTGTCTGCATCAAGTCTAGCATAGTTTTTGTATTGGGAGGTTACCGTTCCAGTAAAAAATACTATACCTAGACAAACTTTAAAGCTTTTCCCACTTTGGATGTGTGGTGTACAGTGCAGAACAAATGGAAAATCAGAAAAGTGTGGAGAAATAAAAGCATTTCTCCACATTAGCACAAATGTCAAAGAGGTGTTATCTTTGGCACAAAACCCTGTCTACAATTGTTAGAAAATAGGGCCTTGCGTCAAAACCCATGGGTGTTTGGTTGGGAATGCCTATGAACCATTCATGGAACACCTAAATGACCAAAGTAGCTCAAAACACTGCCATGAGCAAATTTGAGGTAACTTTCCAATGCAAAACAAGTTTTGCACTGGGGAGTAAATTCAAAATAACTATTTCACACTGGTTTAAGTCATTTTTGTGATGCAAAGCCAGGGAAAAATGTTGGCACATATGCACCCAGAGGTGACAGATGTTGATTAGCAGAATCTGCACAATATCTTCATCTAGATACATTTTCAGTGGCCATGTGTGTGCATGTGTGTGAAATTCACATAATTTGCTCTTGTATAATTACTTGAAATCAGCAAATATTGTGAAAAATTAGGCAAAACAGGCATTTTGCGCTATTGTTTTCATCTTTGTGTCAATGTTGGACGACAAGACACGGTTCACAACAAAAAATCCCAAAAATACAAGTGATGCAAACAGACACTCACATTGTGGACATTCGTGGTGTTCTGCATTGACTAGTAATTTAACCACATGACATAATTTTGGGAATTTTGCATAACAAGCGGAACACAATGTTCGCAAGATTGCTCTAGCATAACAGGCACTCGGGCCTATATGTGACATGAAATGAACTAGTCACGTGGGAGTTTCATGCTGGTATACTGAATAGACCACAAAGTTGTAGGTATTATCAAAAATTGGTTGTGCATTTGTCAGCGCTTCTAAACTTACACCTATGTCGTATAGGCAGACATGAGGTAGTAAATTAAGCAACATGCACCAAAGTGGAGGTGATTTCATGCAAACATGTTTTTCCTTTATAGAAAAAAAAATATTTACACATTGGCAGTAAATCATAGCCTGTAGAATCTGCACTCTGTGGAGAATATGTACTCATTGGGATATGGCTGATACATCTATGCTAAAAAACCTATGAAAGCCGTAGGTTCTCCACTCAAGCTTGATAGTCTTGAAAATCAAACATGATGTCTTGCAAGCCAATGGGCAGGTTTTCAGCCACTGAACTAATTTATCAAGCAACAATTCATTGACCCATCTTACACCTGCAAGGAGCTCTGACCACTTATGTCTGTAAGGAGTGCTGATCTCTTCTACAATACTAGTGAGCTACTTCAATTATCATAGCTTCTAAGAGGTTGTGTTAAGTTTAAGATATTTTTCCAGTCATAAGTAACAGGTTTTTAATCAGCATCATTTGCATGTTGGGCATAAAAACTGAGAATGTAAAGAGTGAAAATACAATTCCCAGAATGCAATGTGATGCTGTATAAAAGGCGATAACAGAATGTGTTACAAAGGAAAGACCTGCATGGAAGCTAAACATTGCAACAGAGAGTGTCTTACACATTACAGGACATCGGAGCACCAAATATGTTGAGGATTCCCCACGACTATGTAGGAGAGAAAGAAAAAATGAAGGAAATGTGTGCAAGGGAAGGAGAGAAGGACACAAAAAGGAGGGAGACTGGAAAGGAGAAAACTAGTGAGACAAAAGGAGAAGGATGTGTGAGGAAAGAGAGAGAAAAGGGGAGACATGGTGAGACAAGAGTGAAGGTGAGATAAAAAAGATATGGGAGGGGTGTGGCGAAAGGTGGGAGAAGAGACAATAGGAACAGGGAAGAAGAAAGAGTAAGAGAGTGGGGGAATGTGAGGGGAAGAGACGGAAGGAGAAAGAAAAGGAGTTGGAGAAAAGGAAAGAGACATAAAAGGAGAAGAATTTGAGACACAAAAAGAGGCATGGTTAAGAGAAAGGATAGACAAAAGAAGAGAAAGAAGCTTAGAGACCAGAGACATGAGAGAGAAAAAGAAGAGAAAGGCATGGAAGAGGGATGAGACAAAGGAGTGGATGGAGGAAAGAAGATGGTAAGTAAAAGTGAGTAGAGAGGAAGTGGAACAATAGGAACAGGGTGAGAGAGTGAAGAGAGCAGGCCAGGGGCAGAGAGTTGCAATGGAAGGATGAAAATCAAAAGTTCAGATGAAAGAGAAGAGAAGGGGAATAGTGAATGGCCAAGGAATGAGAGAAAGTCAAAGGGTGATGGATTTTCCTGAGGCATAACACATGATGGATGGATAATGCCTCATGGATACTACCTTAGTTTCCTTGTGGTCCAATAATCCAGGCACTTGATCTAAAGGTGAGCTATGGAGTGTTCTCTGATACCTGGTGGAAGGCTTAAATCTTGAAGTGAATCCACTGTGTAATTGCTTTCACAGAAGGGCTATTATCATAGATTAAATACTCAGCTGTAAAGCCAGTGTGCCAAGGGTCCCAGTGCACGAAGGAAAATCATCCCACTAGCCACTGTTTGAATTGTGAAATACCGCAATAATCAGAGCTCAGTTGACCCCTCAGGATTCTGGGCCCCGGTACTACTGCACCTGCTGCACAGATTGAACCTTTGTTCCCTGGAAATGCTACCAGTGGACTCAGTGTCAAACTTGGAATGTCCATGGTGACAGGTGTCAGATTCTGGAGCTCAACTGCTCTGGACTGCCTCTGTGAACTTTCGCTGTTACTGACTTTTGACAGCCCGTGATGCAGCAGGAAAGGTTGTAGATTTCAACTGGTGCACACTCCTCCTGCATGTGGGTATCAGGGTCTACTCTATGGCAGATTGATGTTCTGGAGCCGTATTACAGAAGGTGCCCCGGAGGTCT
The DNA here is from genome assembly GCA_963921515.1 of Calotriton arnoldi. Lineage (NCBI taxonomy): Eukaryota > Metazoa > Chordata > Amphibia > Caudata > Salamandridae > Calotriton > Calotriton arnoldi. The sequence continues at coordinate 1,590,985 of CAWUFW010002092.1, forward strand.
AACGGGAGTTTGCGCCCGCTTTGCGTGCCTCCGTCGCTCTTTGGTATTACAAAAGGGACCGCAGAAACTTGTGCGGCCCCTTCTGTAATACCAATAGCGCTGGTGCACTTAAAGCTCCAGCACTATCTTCAGAGGGATTTTCCTCATTTGCGTGGGGGCGTGGCCCATGCAGATGAGGGAATCCCTTTGCCTCTGCCCCGGCGCCCTATTACAGACGCAGGCGCAGAGGCAAAGAAGCTGTCAGGAGGCGCCCCTGGGAGCAGCCCTCTGAAGGGGTGAAAGGGGGGTCTCATGGACCCCCCAGACATCCCCTTGCAGGTGGGTGCAGGCACTCACTGCACCTGCCTGCAAGGGGATCTCAAATCCCCCTTTAAAGTGCAGGCGGATTGCTGCCTGCTCAGTGAAACACGGAGTGGCTGCTTCAAAGTCGCTCCGTATTTCACTTGAATGCGCTGCCCCCAGGGCAGCACAGGTTCGTTGCTGCCCTGGGGGCAGTGCATTCTATGTAATAGGGCGTACTTTTCCTGTTTGTGCCTAGCGCACCTGTTTTAAAGTGCGGCAGGCGCAAACAGGGAAAGTGCGCCCTAATACATAATATGGCCCCTGATGTGCATATGCAAACCTTATGATGGTCACTGCTGTGGCTACAGCAGGTTTCTAAGGCTTCTTTGAGCCCATTACATTTCAGAAAAAGTGAACATTTCAGAAAACAGTCTCTTTATATGGACGTAAAAGCTGTGTTTGAGTCATGTTAATGTGTCACATGATTGAAATCACACATACAAACTGACTTGTAACATGGACATGTCACACATGAAAAAACGTACAACATAGCAGCTACAAGCAGACTGTTAAAACTCATGATTAAATACTACTTTATGATCTGCTAAATAAAACTTCAAATGCAAAATCCAAAGCAGTTTAAAATTTAAAATACTACTTTTATAGCATATCTTTGCAGTTGGGAACAGATAACTTCAGCAAAAGATTTAAAGCATTATTTTCTGGGGGCTAACAGCAGTGCTTCTCAGCTTCATAGGAAGTGGCTTCTCCCAGGTGTTGAAAAAACTAAACCTCTAGCTTCAAAGACCTTGTGACTCAAGCAGTTGTCAGGTTCCCCTTTGGATCCCTGTCAAGTAGCAGTGATCAAAATGTTCCTGGAGTTAATAGCTGAGAAACTCGCCTCACTGTTTAACTCTATGTTTAAAACTGGATATTTTCCTAGAGCATGGAAGGAGGCATCTATCCTGCCTCTATTAAAAAAACAACCTATATCCCAATGACCCAAATCATTTTCGACTCATTTTGCGGCTTCCCTTCCTGCAAAGTTAGTCGAAAGGGCCATGAACACTCAATTATCTCAATTAATACATGATCATCAGCTGTTAGATGCCACGCAGTTTGGCTTTAAAGGCGACCATAGCACAGAATCTACCCTGATTAAATCCTCGGAAGAAGTCAGAGAGGCCCTGGTTGCTTCACCTCTCCGTGGCATTTGATACTGTTCATCATGATCTTTTTGATGGAACACTTGGTCAAGATTGGAGTACAGGGGACAGGCTGGACTTTGCTGCACTCTTTTCTTTCAGAGAGGAAGCAATCCGTAGCCTTGGACTCTTTTGTCTCTGAGTCTTTCTCTCTTCCATGTGGGGTCCCTCAGGGGTCTTTGCTTCGTCCTACCTTATTTAATGTATATGTGTCATCATTAGCACAGCTAATTAGATCTTTTGGTTTCCCCCCACTTTGCACGCTGATGACACTCAAATGGTTGTGTCATTATCAAATCAGGAATAGTAAACAGGCCGTAAAGTTAAATTCTGAAAAAACAGAAGTAATTACTTTTTTAAATAAAACCTCTTTCTGGTCTCCAACTTGGTGGCCAGATGAATTAGGGTATGTGCTGATTCCGGTCAAAAAACCTGGGTGTCCTAATGGAAACAATCTCATCGTTGGTGATCAGGTAAACTCAGTGACAGACTCTACTTTCTTAACACTGAGGATGTTTAAAAAGATTCTACATTTCACCCCCTTGGAATGTCAGTTGTGACTTCCCTTATCTTGTCAAAGCTAGACTACTGTAACAGACTTAGGGGGATATTACCAAGGAATGGCGATAACTATCGCCAACCTTGGTTAGCAGTATTTTTTTTATCGCCTTCTTTCCCTGATATTTATCGCCTTGTTAGCGACGTATTATCAACACGTCGGTAACAGGCGATAGTTTCAGGGAACGGCATAGAAAACTCCTGCTATCTTGTTTACGATGGCGATAGTCATTTAGGCGATACCTAGCGATCGCCGCGTTAGCGACAGGAAAAGTGCCGCTAACGCGGCGATAATGGGCTTGATAATATGCCCCAACATTTTCAAGAAAAATGACCGTCAAATTAATTGCCCCAGAACATTTACTCGGATTGAGAGACATCATGGGCGTGTATTTGAGCCTTTGAAATAATAACAACATATATAAAAATTAAACGAGAAAGGCCAACCAAGGTTATTAAAACGAGGGCAGGAAGTAACATGGGTGATGCTATAGTCTCGATGGCTGCAGTATTAACTACCAAACAGATAGTACTTAGCACACATAGGGGGAGACCGCAACCCCAATCAGTATTACTGACCCCGGGATCATACAAATACTGCACCTGCTTTGCACTGTGCTTTGCTTCAATCTTCTGCAAGTGACAGTGATATTGTATGAAGCACCCCTCGGAGTGCTGACGTGATCCGAATGATGCTGCTGCTTCACCACTTATGCATATTTCAGGAAGGCCTAACATAGACCACCTACAAGTCACTCACCAAGGCCTGCATTACATCCATACATACATAAACCACCTGAGAAAGTATTTTTTTTCCTCAAAGACTTCTAAGAAGGAAAGTTAGCAGCGTACGCTGCCAAGGCATTGTGCCACATTAAATAGGTGCCCAAAGGAGTGGGTGGTACAAGAGATAGCATGGCAGGGCACACCTCTATCACTGTCACGAAAATGTTTTCTGAAGTGTTTGCCTCTCTTTGAATTGCGCATGTTGTATATAAGGTCAGCGTGTTTGCTTCCTACCCTATGATTGCACCAAACTCTGGATAATACGTCAATCAACTGGAATGTTGATTTATCCACACATATGTAAATCTTGTAGCAAGTGAGTAAGCAAATTAAGGAAAAAGGAAGAGACTGTGGGGGATATTACCAAGGAATGGCGATAACTATCGCCAACCTTGGTCAGCGGTATTTTTTTTATCGCCTTCTTTCCCTGATATTTATCGCCTTGTTAGCGACGTATTACCAACACGTCGCTAACAGGCAATATTTTCAGGGATCAGCGGAGAAAACTTCCACTATCATCAGCGCGGTGGCGATAGGAAAAACGGCGATAGCGGGCGGAATCTAGCGATAAGCCCATAGCAATATAAAAACGCACGCTAGGCAGCAAGTGTGGACTTTGAAAAAATAGCCTATCAGTCCACCTCCCATAGAAAAGATGTCCCAAAAAATAGTTTAACGCAGATTTGAGCAGCCAGGGCCAAGTGCAGCACACATCAACAACCCCCTCAAGCCACCCAACATCCAGGATGACCATGATGAGAGCCTAGATGCCCCGCTGGACCTGCGTCTGTAGCCTGGATGCCTCGCTGGACCTGCGTCTGGAGCCTGGATGCCTCGCAGGACCTGCGTCTGTAGCCTGGATGCCTCGCTGGACCTGCGTCTGTAGCCTGGATGCCTCGCTGGACCTGCGTCTGGAGCCTGGAGTGGGATGTGGAGGAGCTGTGGAGTCGATGCGCGACGATCGCCCGTACCTGGTGGTGAAGTCTGGCAGGTCGCATGGAGACGTGTTGCTGACCTGTGTGAGAAGTCCACCTTGCGCACCTTGGAACAGTTAATGGTAGAGGCGCTCCTGCGCACCAACGTAGTGAGGTCCGCATCGCATACTACAATCCACCACTACACCGGGGTGCACGGAGGGGATTACCAACGGTGGATGCCGTCTCCCTTCATCACATGCCGGATAATGTTGGGCTGGCCGTACGCTGTAGAGGCTGAGGCCCCTGTGCTACGCCGAACTTGTGTGGCGTGAGCGCTGCAACTTTACACCTAAGGGAGCCCTGCTGCATCAACTGCATTGTGAGGACTACCAGCGGACTAGGCGGTGACTGCTGTACCCAGCCTAGTGAAATCACACCTGGCTCAGGCTCCTGCTGGCTGAGTCACAGATTTGGACAGATTGCAGTGGATTCCGCCATGGTGTCAATGTCCAGGTAAGGAGAAGGTGGGACGCGTAGCGCAGGAGGGCCGGGGGGTGAGTCGCTCATGCCTATCACACATAGATGACGCACCCCCAGTGGCGTCTCTATCCACTATGGTGGAAGAGCGTTGCCCCACCGCCTCAAGCAGTGCAGAAGAGGAACAATCATCACATGATGATAACTCAATCAATCAATCAATCAATCAATCAGGGGAATTGTAAGCACGCTACACACCCGTGAGGGTCTCAAGGCACTGAGGGGAGGGGGGCGGGGGCGCAGATATGTTAGCCGAAGATCCAGGTCTTGAGGGTCTTGCTGAAGGTGTTCAGGGAGGGGGCACCTCTGATGTCTGCCGGTAGCTCGTTCCAGGTCTTCGTTGCAATGTGGGAGAAGCAACTTCTGCCTGCTCTGGCTCTGTGGATGCGCGGGGTTTTGGCCAGTGCAAGTTTGGAAGATCGGATGTTTCTTTTGTGTACGTGGAAGTTGATTCTGTCGTTGAGGTATTTGGTTACGTTGTTGTGTAGGCATTTGTAGGTGTGAGTGAGGATTTTGAAGGTGACTCTTTACTCCACGGGGAGCCAGTGGAGTCTACGTAGGTGTTGGCTGATGTGTTCGTGCCGGGGGATGCCGAGTACGAGTCTGGCGGCAGTGTTCTGTAATGTCTGGAGTTTGCGGAGTGGGGACTTGTAAATGCCAGTGTAGAGTGCATTTCCATAGTCCAGTCTGCTGGCGATGAGTGCATGGGTGACTGTCTTCCTTGACTCTGGGGGAATCCATATGTAGGTCTTGCGGAGGATGCGGAGGGTGTTGAAGCAGCTGGAGGTGACGGCGTAGACCTGTCGGTTCATGGTGAGGGATGAGTCGAGTACGATGCAGAGGTTTTTGGCGTGGTCTAAGGGGGTAGGTGGTCTTCCAAGGACGGCGGCCACCAGGTGTTGTCCCATGCTGAAGGGGTGGTTCCAAGGACGAGGACTTCTGTCTTCTCAGCGTTGAGCTTCAGGCAGCTGTTGGTCATCCAGACTGCGACATTGTACATTCCTTTCTGGAAGGTGAGTCTGGCGGTGGTGGGGTCTTTGGTGAGGGAGAGGATGAGCTGGGTGTCATCAGCGTAGGATACGATGTTGAGGCCGTGTTGTCGGACGATGGCGGCGAGGGGGCCATGTAGATGTAGAGGGTTGGGCTCAGAGATGACCCCTGTGGGACTCCGCTGGTGATTTACGTGGGATCAGAGAGGAAAGGTGGCAGTCTGATCCTTTGGCTTCTTCCGGTGAGGAATGATCGGATCCAGTCTAGGGCTGTTCCTTGTATGCCGGCGTCATGTAGTCTGGCGACTAGTGTGCGTTGGGAGACGGTGTCGAAGTCCGCTGAAAGGTCGAGTAGGATGAGGGCTCCGGAGTGGCCTTGGTCCAGGAGGTTGCGGATGTCGTCTGTGACGGCGAGTAGGGCGGCCTTGTTGCTGTGGTTGCTTCGCAATCCGGATTGGGACGGGTCGAGGATGGCGTTGTCTTCAATTAATCGTGTAAGTTCCCTGTTGACTGTTTACTCTGCAACTTTGGCTGTGAAGGGGAGGAGCGAGATGGGCTGGTAGTTCTTGAGGTCGGTGGGGTCCGCTGTGGGATTTTTGAGCAGGGGCCTGACTTCTGCACCCTTCCAGTCGTCCGGGTAGGTGCCTGTTTTGAAGGTGGTGTTGATGGTGCGCTGTAGTTCATGTGCGATGGCGGCCACAGCTCTGTGGTAGATGTGAGGAGGGCAGGGGTCGGTGGGGGTCCCTGAGTGGATGCTTTTCATGGTTGAGGCGGTGTCTTCGGCTGTGACCGGCGTCCAGGTGGAGATGGTGGGCTGGCTGGTGTGTCTGGGGGGCCGGTGGCCGGCTGTGGCGTCTGTTGGATGTTTTGCGAAGTTGTCATAGAGTTTTTTGATCTTGAGGAGGAAGTAAGTTCCACGCTTATCACAGAGGTCTTGGGAAGGGGTGATGTCTGTGGCTTCGCTGCATGGGTTGTTGAATTCATGAATGACACTGAGGAGTTGCTTGGAGTTGGTGGAGTTGTCGAGGATTTTGTTGTGGATGAAGTCCCTCTTGGTGGTTCTGATTTGGTTGTGGTAGTCCGTCATGGCGTCCTTGTAAGTGGTGTAGATTTCGGGAGTCTTGGTGTTTCTCCAGTTCTTCTCCAGGGGTCTGCAGGTGCGTCTTGCTTCTTGGAGATCGGTGGTGAACCAGGCGGCTTTCCTGGGGTGCTGTTTGTCGGGGTTGCGTAGCAGGGCGAGCTTGTATGCGCAGTTGGAGATCCAAGTGTGGAGTTCTCTGGCTGCGACGTTGGTGTCGGTGCCCAGGTGTGGTTGTCTCGGGTGAGGGTGGAGTTGAGTTGCTCATCGGTAACCTTGCTTCAGTTCCTCCGTGGTGTGAGTGGGGCTGGTTTGGGTGCCTTGTGTTTGTCAACGGCGAAGTGTATGCAGTGGTGGTCGGTCCATGGCGGTTGCGTTGTGTGGCTGAAGTGAACGCTGTTTCCTGCCGCAAAGATGGGGTCGAGGGTGTTGCCTGCTATGTGGGTCTGTGTGGTGACGAGTTGTTTAAGTCCGATGTTGGCGAGGTTGTCACGAAGGATGGTGGAGTTGGGGTCGCTGGGGTTGTCGAGGTGGAAGTTCAGGTCTCCAATGAGTATGTCGTTCATTGAGGCGATGGCGTGGGGTGCGATGAAGTCGGTGATGGTGGTGGCAAAGGGTGTCCAGGGGCCGGGGGGTCTGTAGGCGAGGGTTCCTCGGAGTGTGGAGTTGTGGCTGGTCTGGATCTGGAAGTGCAGGTGTTCGGCAGAGGGGAAGGTTTCGCTGGAGGTGTTGAGGCGGGGGGTGCTCTTGTGGGCGATGGCGAGGCCCCCTCCCGGGTGGTTGGGGCGGTTCTTCCTCTGGATCTTGTATCCGTCCGGGATGGCAGTGTTGATGTCGGGGACGGAGGAGGCGTTGGTCCAGGTCTCTGTGAAGAAGGCATTGTCGGGCGAGAGAGAATTGAGTAGGTTACAGATTTCCACGGCGTGTTTGTGCACAGAGCTCACATTGAGGAGGATGCATCTTAGGGTGTCGCCGGTGCTGGCGTCGGCTGTGTTGGAGTCCGGGGTGGCGGTTAAGGTCTGGCGGCAGTGGAGGCAGGAGAACTGGCCGTGGGTCGTGTTTGGTGAGGCCTGTTGGCAGTCTCTGACTTTTCCGGGGTTGAGTGCATGGAGGGTGGCTGTGCTGTAGCAGTGGGTGGCTCGAGATCCAGGGTTCCTGGTGCTGGTCGCGGTCAGGTCGCGGACGAGTGTAGACGGGCTTGGCTTAGGCGCACCTTCTGCGCGCCAGCGGCGCACGTCCGCTGCGCAACCGCGCAGCATCTTCCATTTAGTAGGGAAGCGGGGAGGAACGATCAGCTAGGAGGCGGCAATGGGCGAGGACAGGGGTGCGGGCCGCAGGAGCGACGGGAAGTGCGGGCTCCGAGAAGCCAAAAAAACAGATCAAAAGTTAAAAACTAAGGATAACTAACTGATGTAATCATGCTATGTATCCTCAGGGGGTGGGATGGTGGGTAGGACTGCTCCAAACAATGAGCAGGGCATGGGCATATTGGCATGCCCACTCAAGTGCGCAATGACTGTTTGGTCGGCCCACTCAGGCTGCCCAAAGCAGTCATGCGCACTTCCCTGTTCGCAATGCAGGCTGCATTACAGCCTGCATGGAGAACATGGCCACCCCTCCGGCCCCTGGCTGCATGTCTTGTCCCGTTGCCCATTACCAATCCCACCGCTGCATCACAGCGTTGTGATTGACTCAGGGGAGGGAGCCTGGCTGTCTACTTCCTTTTCCTGGAAGCAGACGCAGGAGAGCAGGAGCTACAAAGACACGGGACACAGCTTCGAGGTAAGACTTCCCTCAATAAATTTTTGACAACACACGCTCACACACACATCCCCGTGTCCACGCACCATCCAGTGTTATTTCCGGCGTTTACCACCACACAGCTGTCCAGCCCACCCGCACTTCTCAATGGTGGCCGCTGTGCACCCATGCACAGCGGACATACCACTTGTGTGCCAAAGGCACATACGTAGTTGCGACGCATGCCATCACCTCACATTCCATTCCAATGCATACTAATACTAGGCACATTGCAACAGTAGAGTGGGTGTTGCATAGCGGAGACATAAAGATCACTGTTCCCACTTCAGTGAGTGCAACCCAAAACTAACCTTTGCACCACAAACCCAACCGTGAACCCTGGAATTCCTTTTTTGAGCCCCCAAAACACACACAAAGATTCACATTTGAGACAAATGCACACCCCATTTTTCATTTTTTACCCCAACAAACACCTCATTTTTCATTTTTTACCCCAACAAACACCCCATTTTTCATATTTTACCCCAAAAACACCCCATTTTTTATATTTTACCCCAACAAACACCCCATTTTTCAATTTTTACCCCAACAAACACCCCATTTTTCATATTTTACCGCATAAAAACGTACATTTTCAAATTTTACCCCAAAACCCATACACACCTGAGAAACTTTAAATTACCCCATTACTGACCTCACAATGCGTTGTGATCAAATGCGATGTTAAGGCACCCGGGTTGTCGGAGTTGCATTGTTAACGATGTACTGCCTGCGTTGTAATGGTCGTCTCCTGTGCCAAGGGCAACCCATAGGCTGCGCCGTTTGCGTCCGTCTGCCCCTGGACCGCGCTCAGCACCAAGGAGCATTCCTCTTGGACACTCCACCGCTACGACGCCAGCACCCTCTTCGCCATCAACCCTGGACGCCACCTAGCCTGCCCGGACCAACCTCTGCTCCATGCCGGACATCGTCTTCGCCATCACTGACGGCTGCAGTATCACCCGCAAGGAGCACCTCGACCGTCAAGGAGGAGGCATTGCCGTCACCTACAGAGGCACACTCTGACTGACAACGCACTCTAATGTGCCAAGGGTGACAATGGACCACGTCAACTCCCAGATCTGGACCAAGCCCAAGAACATCCTCTGCGGCAACCTCATGTGCAGGCCCCCCGGGCCATGGCCCCCCATTCTCCAATACCATTGTAGACCTCATTACACCCCAGGGTCTCCCATCCACCGACGACATCCAACTTGGTGAACTCAAGTTCCACCTGGACAACCCCAGTGACCAGAGCACCACCCCCTCCTGGGGAGGGTCACAGACATCAGACGCAAGCAGCAAGTCACCTCAACAGGCCACATAGCAGGACACACAGTCGAGCACGTCACCTCCGCCAGCGGGTACTTCAACTCCAGCCACAACACTGGACTCTCCTGGACCGACCATCATTGGTAACATCACGTCTTCACCTTGCCCACCGGATGCCAACGCCATCATCGCACCCCCTCGCTGCTGGATCAAGGCCAGTGAAGAACATCTCGTCAACTCCCTCCGCACCAACACTCCACCAATGCTTCCAAACGATGACACCGCAGCGCGCAACCACCACCGATGGATCTCCAACAGCGCCGACATTCGGGCACCCCTCATGAACAGCACTGCATCAGTACCTTCCGCCTGCCTGATGGCAGGTGTGAGGGTGAGGCAGTGCCACAGGGATAGGCTGGCCCCATGCATTGCTGGAGTTGTGTCATGGTTGTGACACGACTGCAGCAATGCGTGACTTTAGCGCAGGCAGATACATCAGGATTCCTGACGTGTCTGTCATTACTTGCGTCATGGAGCGCTGTCCAGTGATTACAGCGTATCCATGCTGTCACAAGAAGGGCGTAGTGAGAAGTGTTGCAACGCTGTTTTGTTGCAGCGCAGCAACACTTTTCATGACTGGGGCACAGGTATGCGCACTATTTTATTGATTGTGCGCATTCCTATACTGTATTTTTGTCGCAGGGCAGCACTGCAACATTGCTTGCAGCACTGGCCAGCGCCAAAACCTGATATGGGCCCAAGTTTTATCACCATTTTTAAGACCAGCTATTTTCTGGTCTTAAGTAACTGGCTCTAACTGCAGTTAGAGCCAGTTTTTTGGCTCTTCAGAATTTCAAGGAGCCCCTTGATATTATGGAGTAGTGGTGTTTGCGTGCCTTTTTGCACGGAAACGCCTACTTTGCATGTAATTAGCGATAAATATCGCTAACATGCTTTGAGAAAAAAAAACGTTAGCTGCAGCTTGCTAATATAGTGATATAAATATCGCCGCTTTACCGGCAAAAAAGTGCCACTAAAGCGGCGATGAGCCCTTGATAATATGCCCCTATATCTCAATATGCAGCAGCAACACCTTAACAAACTGCAGTTGTTATAAAATGCTGCAGCCAGACTTCTGTCAGGCATATCTAAATTCAAGTCGGTAAAAAATGAAATCAAAAAGCTCCATTTGCTCCTGATAATGCGCCAGATCAAATTCAAAGCCCTCTGCACTGCTTTTAAGGCGATACATGATATAGGCCCACTTCATCTCTAGCAGAGATTTAAATGGTATATTCCTAATAGAACACTTCACTATCTGGGAGCCAAGGCCCTGATGGTTCCCAAATTTAAGAGAACCAACTGGGGTGGCAGAAGCTTTATTACCTGCACAGCCAATGCTTGGAATCAGCTTCCCTAACACATCCGCTCCTCCCACAACCTGATCACTTTCAGGAAAGATTTGAAAACATGGCTGTTAACAGTTAGGCCCAGCAATGTCTTAGTCCTCTTTCTGTCCATTTTTGTTGAGCTAGCACCAGGACACCTTCGGGTAACCGTTGTGCTTTATAAATTCATTTAACATAACATAACATAACATGTCATTTTCTCCACCTCCTCACATTTGCTGAGTCAACCCATAGAAGAATGCCAGCAAACCAATGCATGAACATACATGCCAACAGGCCTGATTCAGGCAGGAGACTTGGGGCCTGACTTAGAGTTTGTGGACCGGGTAACTGCGTCCCAAAACGTGACAGATATCCCGTCCGCTGTATTACAAGTTCATTATATCCTATGGCACTTGTAGTATGCTTGTGACGGAGTAACCCGTCTTCCAAACCCAAAATCAGGCCCTTGATTTTTTAAGCCCAAAGTGGCTTTATTTTAGGTGCCATCCCCCTGAGATTAATTCACTTTAATGTAAGTCAATGGGGAAAATCAGTTCCCCCGATTTCTTTTCAAACTTTCCATCTTACCAGGTTCAAATGTTGCCATGCATGTCTGAAGCACAGGCCTCAATGCAAAACCCATTCAAAACAAGGTGTTTGCTATTCATTAACCAGAATGATTGGCAAATAAAAACAAATAGCATGCAGACAGCATACCAAAATATGTTTCTTTATATTAACACCAATCATTATGTAATGTTTAGAAAATAGTATATTGTTTATACAAACATATACTGTGCTTACAGACCAGGGCATTATTCATGTGAACCATACAATGATGCATACCAACCAATAACTTTACACGTGTAAACAATTAAGTTAAACATGCAAACCACTAGGTTAATTATGAGAGGCAGTATATCATGCATGCAAATCAGCATGTAACACTTGAAAACCAATAGCTGAACATTTAAACCAATATATTACACACAGAAACCAGACCATTACATGAATGAACCTATATAGCACGCATACGAGCCATATAAATGTGTGTCAACCCATATATTAGAAATGGAAATCAGTATGGTATTCATGCAAACCAGCTATTTGGGCATGGGAACCAGTATGTCATTCATGTAAACCAGCATGTAATGCTTTCAAACCAATAGACTGTACACCACAACCAATATATTATATGGAAAAACAGCGTAATACAAAAGTGAAACTATTTATTATGTTTACAAACCATGCAGTTATGCAAGTGTACAAGTTCATTATGCATGCAAACCACTATGTAATTAATGCTATTAAACCAATAGGCTACAGAGTTGGTTGAATATATTACACACATTACAACAGTGAACCAAAATAATATATATATGATTCCGTTCATTAAACATTGACAACCATATGTTATGCTCTCACATTGATATGATATGCATGCCTGTCAGAATGCTATTAACCAGCAAACAGATTGCAACCAGTGTTCCTATTTTTTTTAAATATCTTTATTAAGTTTTGCAACATAAACACAGTATTGCATGACATCTTACATCAAATTGGTTCCACATGCTCCTAATGGGGGAAAGTATCTGAGCAGATATATATTTGGTAAACAGGTGTTAGTGATATTCATGAATGCTTTCAAGTGCATTGAACTCGGAATGGTAAGTTTGGTTGGTCTGCTGTGGTAAGCACCGTTGTATACCTGGGGTGGAACGAGGAGGTTGTGGTGAGGGGTGGCAGGCATGTTGGTTTCAATTTTTATTTATTATCAATAGGAGAGAGAGGATTAGAGAGCTAGTCCTTATCCCCAAGGTTAATATATATCATCAAAAAGAACTAGTCTAAGTGGATGTGATATGGTGGTCAAAACCTGTATGATTTTGTAATAAAAAGAAAAAGCTTATTTCTTTTTATAAAGTTAAGTTGTTAAGTTTACATCACAGCTCAGGACCCTCTTGAAGACCTAGTAGGCTGCATCGGATCTCCACGGAGACCACTGGACAGTTTTTAAAATCTCACCTTCACACCACTTTCACTGCACACTCAGTAACATACCTGCTCCGCTGTAACACAGGCGTTGGAGCACACCCGGGACATACTCGTTGTCACTGGGTGGGCCCGATGATGAAGCATGCCACCAACTAGGTTGGTGGGTGAGGGCTTTATAAAAAGAAATAAGCTTTTTCTTTTTATTACAAAATCATACAGGTTTTGACCACCATATCACGTCCACTTAGACTAGTTCTTTTTGATGATATATATGTTGGTTTCAATGACATGGCGTGTGGATTTGTGTACGCGAGTGGGGTGGTGGCTTGCGGGCTGGCTGGTGCATTGGAGGTGTGCAAAGTTGGGCAATGGCATATTGCAGTGTGGAAAATTAATTTGTATCGATAAACATTGTCTGCGCCATCTTGCCCTTTTTCCCAATGCCACACTTTCGTCGTCCGCGGCGGCCATTTTAGCTACCTTGATCAGACCCACTCTCTGCACACCGCTAATCCCCAGCGCGGCTCCACATCCTCGCAAGCCCCCCCGCACTGGTCACCCTCTCTCTCTCTCTCTCATGCACGGGCCATTAACCCCTCCAACTGCGCTGCACTTCCCTGGGAATCTCACCCCGGGCCTGCCCGACACCTCCCTTTCCTCCTATACACTATCACACCCTCTGACACCCCTCTTCCTCCGTATCCGATTGTCCAGGCCGGTCCCAGGCTATCACCTAGCCCTGCGGATACAGTTTATGGCCCGACTGTAAGGAATCGCCCCTCTTCAAAGGAGTTACAGTAGATCAAGGCCCCCACCCCATGAGATCCGTCACACCACATGCATTCCGGGAACCGGCGGAATGCCCTGCTGATCCTGCCGTCTGATGACGATTCTGTATGGTGAATGGGGAGGGGATTCTCACTGTAAGGGTGTGTGGGAACGGGTCTGAAGCGGAAGATCCCAGGGATGTCTTTCATACTTCAAAGTATCTTTACTGTAATAAAGAATGTCTTCCTGCCATAAATGCGTGTATAAGAGGCCAGGCCTCAGAGATGCAGAGAGCACCTCGTGAAGATTCCCTGTTGGTGTGATCTGACGTGTTCTCCTCCGGAGAGAATAAACCTTTGTTTCCTGCCTTCCAGTCTCCAGCGCCTGCCTCTTCATTGATTCATATTTTGGGGAATAGAGGCGACATCGCCGGGCAATACTTAAGGTTATTCCATTCGTCGATTGCCTTCCTGTTTTACAATTGGCGTCCCAAGCGTGGGGCCCATCAGCGACACGTGGATCCAGTGGGAGAGGTCCTGACGACAGAGTGAACGACTGCAACGATCGGGAGAGCTCCTGTCCGATAGACCCTCGTCTGACAGCCGATCATCCGAACTTCACTGGTTCCGAACAGACCTCTCTCGAGTGATCTACGGTCCTGACTGGGAACCATCAGGAGTGCCGCGATAGAAGATAGAGGACGATCGGGCGCTGGATTCGGAAGACAAGAAACAGCCCATGCGGTCCGGGTAAGGTCGTACAAAACGACAAATTGTGAAACGATAACGGTTCTTTGAGACATTTGCTGCTTACAAACGAGGAAGAGTACAAATACTCTATCTTCCTTTGTGAACAGTGAAGGGTGGGTAACGCGGACTTTTGTCCCCCTTTGTAATCTGTCGTACCTATCTTTTCTCCCCACTGATTGTTTGTTTGATTGATTGTCAAGGGTAGCTCCCTTTTTCTTTGAGTATCAGAGTAGCTCCTTTTTGAGGCATTCCCTGTCTACAAACGGCGAGGGATAGGAATATTCTCTCTCCCTTTACAGATAGTGAAGGATGGGTAACGCGGACCTTTGTCCCCCTTTGTAATCTGTCGTGCCTATCTTCTCCCCACTGATTATTTATTTGGATCTAGTTCTCTTGAAACATTCATTGTCTGCAAACAACCTGGAATAGCAATATTCTGCCTAGTCTTTTGCAGGTAGTGAAGGGTAGGTAACGCGGACTTTTGTCCCCCTTTGTAATCTGTCATGCCTATCTTCTCCCCACTGAGTGGTAGCTGGTTCAGCTCGGACCGCTTGTTAGAGGTGGATCATCCAGTCCCACTGGAAGGCACCCCTAACAAAGACATGTTCACAAAGCATGGACTAGTCGCTATAGCATATTGCAAATTATGGCACAGGTATACGAAGAAGGAACCCCAGAGTCAGTGGCCACTGATAGGATCCTTTGAAGAAAGCAAACTAGATGCACTAGATGAAGCCCTAAAAACTCGTAGAACGACACCGACCATGCTAGACAGCGTTGGCCTGTGGCGCAAAGAAACTGTACAGCGAAAGAAGAAAGAGGAAGCTAGGTTAGACAAAGAGCTACGTAAAGCAGCCCACCTAGCTGCAAAGAAACTAGAGGAAGAAATAAAGAAGGGAGAGGAGGCTAAGCGAAAACAAGAGATCGAAACACCGAGCCAGTGTCCTGTTAGAACACCCTCTGCGCTCTACCCTGAATTACCTTCGAAACAGCGAACCAACGATGATCTCTTATTAGGTCCTCCGATCATCTACATGCCCCCTCCATATGCCCCTTCCCAACCTTCAGCGCAACACTCGCGACCCCCAAGCACAGACGAGAGTAGCGCCAGGGCCTCGGCCCCCAAGGCCTCCGCACCAGCGGAATCCCTCGCACCAGATACAAAACAAGCAGCAATATTAGATGACCATGAGGCCCGAAACACAGAACCCACAAGGACGAACAGGTTGGGCAAAAACGAGCAAGAGAGGATTGACAAGGTAGTCAGGACACTAGTAGAACGAAAGGAGAAGGAGAAACACGTTATGGATATATTCAACTCATATGCGGGAAGCCACAGACGACACTTTGTCGTACGATTATGTTATCATGTCCTAAACGCTTATGAGGACCGATATCGAGATAGAGGTCCCGAGAGCCTAACGACTCTGTATAGAAAAATTGATATCGGGGATGAGGGCGAGTGTGACGTGACGGACCTCCTTGCGCGTACACTTAGGGTTTTCTGCCACCTCACTGAATCAGAGGTGGAAGCTAAACCTACGACATCCGTAGCGGCCGAACCACGAATAGAGCAACCTAGCACCATGATGCCGATAAGAGAGGCCGCCCCTATTGGGTCCCCCACGAGGTCAGGGAACACACGATGATGTTAACCATACGGATGCAAAAGGGAGGATAGTGTACAACTGGGTCTACCAACCATGGGATCGACAGGATATTCTGACGTTCCGAAAATCTCTGCCCGATTTACAAAAAACCCCACCGCCTTCTACACTGAACTAGGTACAGCCTTAGGTTCCACTATCATGACCCTAACGGACCTCGATTTGTTCTTCGGGTTATGTCTGCCAGCTGATGTGTGGAAGCAGATCCGCAAGGTCGACCACCTTGAGCTGTTCGGACATACCTGGAAACAACTCGATGAGTTCGACAAGCAACGAGGAGCCGGGCAGAAACCCGTAACGGCCATCCTTGAACTCCCGGACAAGATCGTCCAGAAACTCAAGACCCTGATTCCCGAGAAGAAAATAGACTGGTCAATAGTGACGGCCTGTAGACAGAAACCACAAGAAGACGCTTCGGAATACTTCTCTAGGTTCGAAACGGTGTTCTCCGACTACAGCGGCCAAGATATGGCCACTGCAACCGGACACCACTTGTTCGTTCAGAATTTCGTGAAAGGCCTGGTGCAAGAAGTTTCTCAAAAATTGCAGGCGAGCGAAAGCAGCTGGGCAGCCTCTAAACCCACGGCTATCCTCCAGATGGCCCAATACTATGAACATCAGAAGAATGAGAATGATAGGGCATCCGAACGTAAAAAGAAGGAGTTGAAAGAGCGGGTCATGATAGCTCAACTGCAGGGGGTGACGATAGGTAGGGAACCCTCCAAGGGGAACTACCAGCCGACAGCCCCTAAAAATACACCCTCCAGAGAACGAATGCCCGTACCCTATACAAGCCGAAGGGACTTAGATGAAAACCAATGCACGTTTTGTAAAGGATACGGTCACTGGAAGTCGCAGTGCCCGGTCCTTCATGAAGCAAACAAGAACCGAGAGGCTAGGGATGGGACAAACGGACAAAAGAACAGGGACCAGGGACGGGGACACACCAATGATGCTAACTATGACAGACCAAGCCGACCTAACACATTTGACCGCCCACGACAGAATCAGTATCAGCAGTCCGATTGCGAGAACGTCCGCGATTTCGCATAGGACAGCCAGGGACAAGGGAGGGATCCAGTCGAGCTTTGTGTTGACCAGCAAGGTCCTTATGTCACTGCTAAGGTCCTGGGTACGAAGTCCCCATTTTTGGTGGACACTGGGGCAACACGTAGTGCATTATCCAAACGACTGATTCCAAGGGCACCCTTGTCTGGCTCACACGTGACATCAATAGGCTTTGATGGAACGCCCTCTACTAATCCCTTATCTACACCGATTCCCTTTGACTTAGAGAACAACATCACGGACACGACCTTCCTGCTATCTTCCAACACCCCCGACGCCATTATGGGTCTTGACCTCCTGAAGCACTTTCGAGCCACCATTCGATGTTCCCCAGACGGAGTACGAGTCATACTGTACGATAACCAGAATCTGTTCAGACCTTGTCCCACCCGACGCATGTTTTCCATCACTGACGCTGACTTGTCCTTACTAGACACTTTACCCCCGTACCTTTGGGCCAAGACCGACTCAGACGTAGGACGCATGATGATAGACCCTGTGCACATCACTGTACGGTCAGACGCTATGCTCCCAAAGCTCCCACAGTATCGGATATCGCCCGAGGGCGAGAAGGCATTGGTAGGAATCATTCAGTCCTTAGTCGATGCAGGAGTGGTAGAGGAAGTAGTCAGTAATATCTGTAACAGCCCTATCCTACCCATTGTCAAGAAGCAAGGCGAGGGAGATGAGAAGGCTTATCGCTTCATCATTGACCTCCGCGAAGTAAACAAAGTAGTCGTACCTCAGTACCCAGTAGTCTCTGACATCACCACCATCTTGACCCTGATCCCCTCCACTGCCACTGTTTTCACCGTCATAGATCTCAAAAATGCTTTCTTTTCTATCCCCATCCATCCAGACAGCCGATACCTCTTCGGCTTCACCCTAAAAGCCCGTTCATATAGATTCTGTAGAGCACCCCAGGGCTACACTGAGAGCCCCAGCATCTACAGCCAGGCTCTCAAGAGACAGCTGGACGCAGTCCAGCTCCCGGACGGAGTGGTGTTAATCCAGTATGTCGACGACATTCTCCTGGCTGCCGACACTACGCCACTTGCCACCACAGCCACCATCCAACTCCTGCACTTCCTCGCGGAGAATGGTCACAAGGTCTCCAAGAAGAAGCTGCAGTTCTGCCAACCACAGGTGACATACTTAGGCCACCTCCTGTCCAAGGACGGGAGAAAGCTCACACCCGATCGGATCCGGACCATCCTAGAGACCCCCGTTCCCAAGACTCAAAAGCAGGTTCGCTCCTTAGTAGGCCTCACGTCCTTCTGTCGGCAGTGGTTGCCAAACCTTAGTCTCATAGTCAGACCTCTACTCTCTCTGTTAGCGAAAGACGTTCCCTTCCCACTCCCTTGGACCCCTGAATGCCAATCCTCCTTTCAAGAACTACGAGATGCCCTCTGCTCAGCCCCTGTTCTAGGAACCCCTGACTACACCAAGCCCTTCTCCCTCTTCACCCACGAGAGGGAGGGGTGCGCTTTGTCTGTCCTAACGCAACCCATAGGTCCCAAACAACGCCCTTGTGCCTACTTCTCTGCCACTCTTGACCCTGTAGCCAGAGCTCTGCCCGCCTGCCTTCGAGCGGTAGCTGCCGCTGCCATCTCTATCCGACAAAGTGAGGGGATCGTACTTTCGAATTCCCTCACTGTGCTGGTCCCCCATGCTGTCGACACACTCCTGAACCAGACCAAGACTCAGCACCTGACTAGCGCACGACTGACTGGTTACGAGTTAACTCTGCTTACACCCCACATCACGTTGAAACAATGTACCACTCTGAACCCTGCCACTCTGTTGCCCCTCCCCGATGACGACCCCAATGTGTCCCCTATGCATGACTGTGTGACCCTCACGGACGAGCAAACTAGAAGTAGAGCTGACCTCCGTGACACTGCCATCCCAGACCCTGATGGAGAGCTATGGGTAGACTGCTCGTGCATTAAACTCCCCGACGGCACGACCTCGGCTGCCTATGCAGTCACCACAGCCCGGACGGTAGTTGAGACGGCCCGCATCACCCAACGGTCTGCACAAGCGGCAGAACTAATTGCCCTCACACGTGCATGCGTCCTAGCAACAGGCAAAGTCGCAAACATCTACACCGACAGCCAGTATGCCTTCGGGGTGGTTCATCATTTTGGGCTCTTATGGAAGGAAAGGGGATTCCTGACTTCGCATGGCACACCCATCCTTCACGGAGATCTAGTCTCTGCCTTGACCGAAGCAGTCCTCCTCCCCGAACGACTTGCAGTCATCAAATGCCAGGCACACAAGAAAGTGACAGACATCATTGGACAAGGAAATGCACTAGCCGACATCACTGCTCGAACCACAGCTGAGAATAGGACGACGACACGCATGTACGTGACTAGGTCACAGACGGAAAAATGGAAGGACGCTAGAGAGCACATTAGAGACATACAAATGGCCTGCTCCCCCAAGAACTGACTGAATGGGCACGGGTGGGACTGAAAGATGATGAAGGCTGCTGGTTGACAAAAGACACGAACAAATGGCTGCTACCCAATTCCTACTTGATCCCCATACTGACTATGGCACACTCCCCAGCACACATAGGATCTGCCCCCATGATTGAACTCATCACCCGAGTCTGGCACAACGACAAGATTCCCGACTCTGCTAGACGCCTAGTTCAACAATGCTTAATCTGCTTGCAACACAACCCAGGGAAAGGAACTGTTGTCCCTCGGGGTGGGTTCGGGGTCCCCGACCATCCCTTTGAAGTCCTACAGATGGATTACATTCAGCTAGACCGTTGCCTGGGTTTGAAGTACGTCCTTGTTGTCGTGTGCGCCTTCAGCAAATGGGTGGAGGCCTATCCCACACGCGACAACACTGCCATGACCACTGCCAAAGTCCTGTTAAAAGAGTTTTTCCCCGATATGGCCTTTGTCGGATTTTATGGAGTGACAACGGCCCCCACTTCATAGCTGAAGTCATCCAACTTATCTTAAAGGGATTGGGTGTAAAACAGAAATTTCACGCAGTCTTCCACCCCCAATCTGCAGGCCTGGTCGAGCGACACAACGCCACACTCAAGCTAAAAATCTCTAAGATTGTTGCCTCCACCGGACTGAAGTGGCCTGATGCCCTCCCATTGGCATTGCTATCAATGCGCTCCACCCCCACTAAGCACCACTTGACCCCTTACGAAGTAGTATTCGGGCGGCCAATGAATATTTGGGCCGCGCCTAGGCCAACTTCGATCCATGACGTCCCAGACGTCCTAATGTCTGACTATCTGTGCACCCTCACTAAAACCTTAACTGTCATCCATCAACAGGTGCTACAAGCCATCCCAGACGCTTCCAGGGGCCCAGGACACGACATTCACCCAGGGGATCACGTCTTGATCCGCAACTTCCAGCGTGCCAAAAGCTTGGAACCTCGGTGGACGGGCCCCTGGCAAGTCCTGATCACTACACGGACGGCCCTTCGAGTGGAAGGCAAGCGCCACTGGGTGCATGCGCACCATTGTAAACGCGCCCCCAACTCTGACGACGGAAGAAGACATCGCGACTCAGGAAGAGCTCCTGACAAAAGACAAACCATCGTTGAGCTGTCACACCGACACAGAAACGCTCGAACTGGCAGAGTTTCCCGATCCCACCGTACCGTCCAGGGAAGGGTACAACCTACGTAAAGGGAGGAGCTTCGGCAAAGCAGACCACTGACTGGGTAAAATCTCAGAACGGTAGCCTAACACACTCAAGGTTGCCCGAAGAGAAGTCAGAGAAAGTCGGTGGTTCTGCCCGCTACCGAGCACTCTGAAGATGATGGAAGCGCCCGACTCCCCAATGATGGAAGCAACTGGATATCCGAAGAGGACCTACCGAAACCCAAAGACTAACAAACTGCACAGCTCAAAGACTATAGCCGTTTTCATTACCCTTCTCTTTTGCCTCCTCCTCATGACAACCTTCTGGATCATCGAAGAAAGCACACCCGCTCACAAAACATTGCTCCCCACTGAACTGCCGATAACTACCAAGGAACACTTCCTGATTGCCCTTTCTCCACCGCTCCGAGAGAGACGCAGGGAGTTCTGGAATAACTCTTTTGTGCAACTGCTGCACCAACACAACCTTGCCGCTAATGCCACTAATTGCTGGATCTGCGGGCTGCTGCCCCATGCAGCCGGACACTCCATCCCGTTCATTCCTTCGCCCTTTTCCATCCACGGCTCCTGTCTTGCCTGGCTGATTCTTCTGCAAGAAAGCTTTAAAGACAATGCCACATCAGAAAGAACTGTTTCGCATTTCTACCACGAGGCATGGCTGAATAAGACTGGGCGAACCGCTACTCCTTTTTACCCTCTGACCTCTGGTACCTCTATTCACATGGACATCCCTGCCAAAGAACGAGTGGAAATGCAAGTTTTCCATAACCCAGCCAGACCCACTTTCTCCTACCTCCGGAAACGAACAGCCACCACTCTGACAGTGGCCTTGTCTGTTGTCAACGTCTCGGGCCTTGTGTGCATCGAAGGCCTGGGGACGCAACTGGTGGGCCGCAGCGCCTGCGTCATCACCAGAACACTGGATTCATCCGACCCTCCCTCCTTTGTTGCTTCTCCAAATATGTACTTTGTTTGTGGCACCAAAGCATACACCTGGCTCCCCAAAGGTTGGGGGGCACATGCTACATTGCCTTCATCCTCCCACCTACGTATGTGGCCCCAGCAAGCCATCACCGGCAAAGGCGTGCAAGGGACATCGACCAGGCCGACTCGACAGGAGCACAGTTCTTGGATGCCGCGAAAGGACTTGTGCCATTCTGGGGTCCGATGACGAACAGCCGCGCCATCCGACACTTGACCCAGGCAGTTGAAACCACCATGAACATCACAGCTGGCATCTTGACCAATAACACCGCAGAGCTTCAGGCAGTCCGCCTGGTGGCTCTGCAGAACCGCCTTGTTCTAGACGTGGTTCTGGCAGACCGAGGAGGAGCATGCCGCATCATTGGGTCCAGCTGTTGCACCTACGTGCCAGACAATTCACCTTCTGTTTACAAAGCCATCGAACACCTCCATAGACTGTCCTCTGAAGTACACCAGGAGCAAGAAGGATGGTCGCTTGGGAGCTGGTTCTGGGACTTACTGAAAGCCTGGGGGTGGAGGTTGTTCACATTCATTCTGATTCCGATTGTGGTGCTATGCGGGTGTTGCTTAAGTATCCAATGTCTGCCTCCTCTGTGTTCATTATTTTCAAATTGCATTTGCCCAAAGACTTTGGACTTACAGGCTGAACACATGAAAACTTTGTATGAGACAGAAATACGTGGCATTATGGGGATCGACCCGAATTAACAAGTTGGCGAGAAATGTTAAAAGGGAGGACTGTGGAAAATTAATTTGTATCGATAAACATTGTCTGCGCCATCTTGCCCTTTTTCCCAATGCCACACTTTCGTCGTCCGCGGCGGCCATTTTAGCTACCTTGATCAGACCCACTCTGTGCACACCGCTAATCCCCAGCGCGGCTCCACATCCTCGCAAGCCCCCCCCGCACTGGTCACCCTCTCTCTCTCTCTCATGCACGGGCCATTAACCCCTCCAACTGCGCTGCACTTCCCTGGGAATCTCACCCCGGGCCTGCCCGACACCTCCCTTTCCTCCTATACACTATCACACCCTCTGACACCCCTCTTCCTCCGTATCCGATTGTCCAGGCCGGTCCCAGGCTATCACCTAGCCCTGCGGATACAGTTTATGGCCCCGACTGTAAGGAATCGCCCTCTTCAAAGGAGTTACAGTAGATCAAGGCCCCCACCCCATGAGATCCGTCACACCACATGCATTCCGGGAACCGGCGGAATGCCCTGCTGATCCTGCCGTCTGATGACGATTCTGTATGGTGAATGGGGAGGGGATTCTCACTGTAAGGGTGCGTGGGAACGGGTCTGAAGCGGAAGATCCCAGGGATGTCTTTCATACTTCAAAGTATCTTTACTGTAATAAAGAATGTCTTCCTGCCATAAATGCGTGTATAAGAGGCCAGGCCTCAGAGATGCAGAGAGCACCTCGTGAAGATTCCCTGTTGGTCTGATCTGACGTGTTCTCCTCCGGAGAGAATAAACCTTTGTTTCCTGCCTTCCAGTCTCCAGCGCCTGCCTCTTCATTGATTCATATTTTGGGGAATAGAGGCGACATCGCCGGGCAATACTTAAGGTTATTCCATTCGTCGATTGCCTTCCTGTTTTACAGCAGGCGAGTGCTAACATGTACAGCCCTATTTGGAGTGGGATTTACTCCGTGTGTGTGTGGGGGGGTTCGGGGATTTATTGAGGGAGGTAATCGTTTCCCGCCTTCTGAAGGAAGTGTGTGAGAAAGGTCTCCCACTGAGAAAATATAGGTTGTTGTGTATCCGACGAATCTCCTCATACCAGAGTGCATCATCCTCCGCTGCGCCCCACTTAAGGACTGCCCCACCATGCCCCTATTGGAGGAGCCATGGAAGAACACCAATGTAGTGTGAGTGTGCGCTTGGCTAGGAGTAACACCCGGTCCACAAAGCGGGCACATGTTTCAGTTGTTTCTTGCATCTACAGATCCCAGGGGGCATGCTTCCCATGTGTGAATATAAGGTATCTCTGTGATCGCATGTTATATGGTGTGTATTAAGCGCCCGTGCTCTGGAGGGCCCAACAGGACCATAGCATATGCCTGAGGTCTGCATCAGGAACGCGGCAGCGTGGGCACTCGAACTGTGTCTCGGGGAAGTGGCGGTGAAATTGCGCCAGGGTCAGTTAGGTCCTTTTCAGAATAAAGAACTGTAAATTTTTGAAGCATGAGTTGCGGGAAACCCTTTTTGGAAACTCCAGTGCCCGTTCAAATTTCTTGTTGTGTAGCACCCTCCTGAATTCATTTTTCCACTTTTCGCGAAGCGTTGTGAAGGCAATGGCCATCAGCTCTCGTACACTTTGTAAAGCCAGGTAATCAAGTGCCGACCGGCGCCCATTGTCAGGACGGTCTGGAGAACTGGGTGTGTCGCAGTTCTCCCTCAAAAGGTCCCAGCGGGTGTGGTATGTGTGGCTGAGTCTCCAGTGTAAAAGAAACTGCCCAGGGGGAAGATCATTCTGCTCAGCCAGTTGGCCAAAGGGGATAACGTGACCTTCAGCAAACAGGTCACCTGCCTTAAGTATCGAGTGGTCTGTCCAGACCCTCAACTCTCCCACGGTATAGTAACCTGGGTTGCGAGGGAGGCCTATGAGTGGCAGATTTGGAGCATACAAAGGGATCACTCGGGATAGACAGTATATTCTGGCCATACAAGTCTTTGCTACCATCATCTGAAGAGGCCAAGGAGTTGTGTGTTGTGCTTTTGGCAGGAGTAGGTGATGAATCGTGGGCATTGGGAGGGGTCCAATGTCAGTACTGGCTTTGGTTAGGTACCGCCCCACTGTCTAGCCAGATAGCCACTGTAATTGTGCTGCGAGTAAGTATGGCTCAAAGCTCGGCCCCCTGGCCCCCCGAGGCAGCAGCAGATGCAATTTAGCTAGGACAATACGTCTGCGCCCCAACCCCATATGAGTGTGCATAATAGAGAGTCTAAGTCCCTGAAAAAGGAACAGGGTGATATCATTGGAAGATTTGCGAAATAATATAAAAGGCGAGGCAGAATGACCATCTTCGCTAAGGCAATCTTACCTATGGGGGCCAGGGGGAGCGATCACCAGAACTGTACCTGAGTTAAGATTCCAGCCAGGGCCTTGCAAAGGTTTCCCTCATATAGGTCCTGTTGGCTATGATATAGGTAGACCCCCAGGTAGAGGGTTGTCTGTGCATGCCTATTAAGAAGGGTGCCTTCGAGATAAATATCATGCAGTGGTTGGTTAGGACATAATGGGTATATGGCTGATTTTGTCCAGTTAACACAGAGACCAGCAACTACAGCATCCTCCGCCAAGGTGTCCCGAAGTGGTGTGAGGCTGGTCGTTATGTCTCGCTTATGTAGGAGCAGATCATCCGCGTATAAGGATAATGTATGCATCCTACTTGTGAGCAGGATGCCCCATACCACCCTCCTCATGGAGCCACACGGCAAGTGGCTTAATGGCGAGCAGGAACAGCAAGAGGGATAGTGGCAACACTGTCGCGTGCCCCGGTTTACTGGGAAGGAGGACGAAACAAGACAACCCAGATGGACCCGGGTGTTTGGCTTGGAGTAGAGTAATTTGGTGTATGCGATTAGCCTGGGTCCAATCCCCATGCGGACAAGTACTGCAAATAGGCAGTGCCATGACAGGGTATCGAACGCCTTCTCCAAATCAAGGATAAGATAGGCTGACCGAGACAAGCGCCCTTGGACTAGATCCTGAACATGAAAGAGGTAACTGATATTTTGCGAGGTGTTGCGTCTGGGGACAAAGCCATTTTGGCCTGCGTGCACCACTTCCTGGAGGATCTGGGCATACCGATCTGCCAGGATTTTACCTAGAATTTTATAATGGGCTCGAGGATTCAATGGGTCTGTATGAGGCTAGCAGTAGTGGGATCTCTGCCTGGCTTAGGACGGGAAACCAGAAGGGACTCTCTGAGGGAGTGAGGGAGCTTACCGGTGTTTAGAGCCACGTTATACATTACTGCCAGGCGTGGCACCATGAGTGAGGCTAAGGTGCCGTAATACTCTAATGACAGCCCATCTACTCCCAGTGCCATGTTTCAGGTCAGATCGTGGATTCCCTGCTTCACATCAGTAGGTGGGATCTACGCCGCTACGGATAGCCTGGTGGAGGCTGGAATGTGTGGAAGATCTATCCCCACTAGAAATTCTGTGACAAGATCCAGTGGTGAGTCAGATGGGGCCCTATAGACGGATAAATAATAGTCATAGAAGGCTTGCAAGATATCAGTGTGTGAGTGGACTGTAATGCCTGCTAAGTTGACCACTTCAGTGATGGGATGGGTCTCAGACTCCTGCCAGCTGAGCCAGACTAGAAGTCAGCCAGATTTGTCTCCCTCATTGGACTTTTGCCATGTGAGCTGTGAAGTTATAGTGCTGCAGGTCCTCTAAAAAAAGGGCAGCGTAGGTGTTTTTCGTGTCTTCGAGCCGTATGGTCAGTGCGGGGTCAGTATCCGCCGCTTTGCTCAGCTCGCCAGGGAGCATTCAGCCGAGACTATGCCCCTCTCTAGGGTTCTGCAGACTCTAGAAATCTGCTGGATACAAGTCCCATGCATTACAACGTTAAAGGCGTCCCATTCTAGTGTCCAGGAGGAAGCTGTGTTATGATTCGTAGAGAAATACTGACGGTTGTGGTCCTCCTGTTCCTTCTGGAACACTGGGTCTTCTAAACAATCACACTGTAGTTTCCACATTGTATTGGAGGAGGAGGCGGGGTGGAGGCGTCCACCTAAGATCCATGACGTATGCATTATGGTCAGATACTACTTGTCCCAGGTAGTCTGTGTGTTGAAGCAAGGGTACGAGCGAGATAGAGCAGAGGAATCAATCAAGCCGCACTCGCAGGTTGTGTGGGATGGAGTGGAAGGAATAAAGTCTGGCATTCGGGTGTTAAGACCGCCACATATCCGTGAGCAACCAGTGGAGTGTCAGGCTCCAAAAGCGGTCCACCTGTGCATGCAGCGGGGAACTGGGGAGCTGGATTTATCTAATATCGGATCATGCACACAATTATAGGCTCCGCCTAGCGCCCACGGCATAGTGGTCCTGTGGGCGAGCTTGAGGGAGAGAGTATCCCAGAAGGCCACCCGGTCAACATTAGGTGCATAAATGCTACCAAAAGTCGATTGTCTAAGGGGCCGTCCAGGAGCGCATAGCAAACTTTCCTGTAAATGGTCGTGCTCGCTTCCCGAAAGGTTACTCCAGGACGCACCCAGATCATAGCACCACTCGCATACGCCGAATAGGTGGTGGCACAGAAAAGGCCCCTCCAATGCTTGTGCAGGCAGTCAAGTTCTCCCGCCGTGATATGAGCAAGAAGACAATTTGGGTACGCTGTCGCCTGTTATAGGAGTAGACAGCGTATCGCTTCTTGGTAGTGTGCATGCCACGAACGTTCAGAGTGAGAAAGCGTATGTCAGTGGTAGCCATAGTGGTGTGTAAGTGTTGGGAGCGCTAGTCGCAGGGGAGCCATGTCCAGGCTGCGGGGTCACACCACATCGCCCCACCCACGTCTGAGGAACCATAAAAAGTCCGCCCGGTGAGATGGTGTAGGGGTAGTTGAGAGATATTCAGGAACAACTGTACCAACTGGGGAGTCAAAGTGACCCAATACTGAGGGCCTACCACAACTGGTGGTACGCCCAAATGAAACAAATGCATTGTGCCCTAATGTAGTGCAAGGGTGAGGCTAGTCGCTGATGTGTAGCTATGTTGTGGTATTGCTCTTCAAATGCAGATGGGTGAGTATCCCAGAGTTGACAGGGGAGTATGTCAGCACCCTCCGGGAAAGGCAGGGAGGCCGCATAGCGTGTAGGATACAAGTTGGACGGGCCTTCGAGAGGAGTCCCTGTGTAGAGCGCAGTTTGTGTTGTGCTGTAGTTGTAACATAAGAGTCTGTTATAACAAGTGATAAGTGGCCATGTAAGCTGGAATGGAAACGTTTAAAGAATGGGGGTAGCTGCTGCCGATGGCATTGTGAATGAGCGGGAGATATGTGTCAGCCCAGGAGTCATCTGTCCGGGAGGTGCCTCCCCAGCTTGGCGACAGCATGATGGAAGGAGGTATTCAGCTCATGGAGTCTACTAAGAAATGTTAGGAGATTATCTGCTGTCTGCAGCGTCAGCAGTGGAGGGGATTGTGATCCAGTTTGGGAGTCCTCAGGCTGAGAGATGTCCTCTTCAGAAGATAAGATATGCGGGCCCTTGTCATCCTCTGTGGCTGTAGAGGCAGGGCCCAGGTTTGCTGCAGCTTGTATGGCCCACCTACGATGTGCAACAATTTGTTCTAGGTTGAGGGAACTGGTGGAAGACATCCGAGATGGTGGTCTCGTACGTGGTTTACCCCGCCATCTGTTCTGTGGCCCACGGGGGCCTGGCGTAGGCTTGGCACATTCGATTGCTGGTTCCTCCTGATGTTGGTTGGCCCAATCCCAAACCTCTTTAGTGTTGATAAAGAAGACAGTGGTGCCGCCAGATATTTAGTCAGGCACGGAACAGCAGCGAGTACTAGACCCCTTGCTGGCGGAGGCATTGCCTGACATCTAGGAACGAGGTGCATTGGTGCTGCACAGCTTGGGTGTAGTCAGGAAACAGCAGTATGTTTATGTCTTCCACCCACAGCCCTCCTGCCCGTCTGGCTGCGCAGAGTAGAGAATCACGATCTTTGAAGTGCAGTAATTTCACCAACATGGGGCGGGGGTGAATCCGGCAGTGGGCATCTTGCCAGAACACGGTGCGCCCTCTCCCGGGAGTAGAATTAGGTAAGATCTGATGTTGGGGGTGAAGGTTTTGAACCAGGTCTCCAGATCGCCGACTGGTTGTCCTTTGTGAGAGGCTGCATGGTGGACAGGGTTTTAAGCCATCTGAGTCTCATAGCAAGTGAAAGTGCGCAGCCCGGGAGTGGAATCTGGCCTCCATGGAGACCAGGGAGTGTTCCATAGCCGCCAACAGCTTGTTCAGTTAATCCAACATTGAGAGGGTGGGTGTGAGTTCTAGCTGTAGGGTGTCTGGAATCAGAGATGGTGGGTTTGTGGAAGCCAGCAGCTGGGCTGCGGACCTTGGCCTGCCCATGTCCAAAGAGTTCTTCTCACAGCGTGGGGGTGTGTATTCTGGAATTTGCAGCTGGATGCTCCACAACATGCCCGGGACGTCCCCGTGCGTTGAAACGAGAGTGGCACGATCAGAGCACAGCTACTGTTGTCTCCAGCTGTACATACAGATGTGTCATGCCATGCCTGGGGGGGCTGGGAGGGGGTAGAGAGGGCCTCATTTATGAGCAGGAGCAGTGTACCAGTCTGGGCCCGGCCCCTAGCAGTTAACCACACGCCTCAATGGTGACAGAGGGGGTTGGCAAGCTTGACACAAGCCTTGTCAACTCGTTATAGGCCAATAGGTCTCCAGTGATGGCCAGTTGAATGGGCTGAGGACCCCCAGCCCCTCCGGCCCCCGGCCCACCAGCTGTGCCCCCCTCCCCCTCTTGCCTCAGCGTGTCCAGTGGCACCGTGACCAGGAACAATCACCAGGTGTCTATGTTTATCTATGTCTTCCTGGGTGCCAAGTGTCTTGCAGTGATGTTGGGCACTGGGGACAGAGGCACAAGAAGATGGAGGGGCCCCACCACACCTCTCAACCTCTTTCCTGCCCCCCGTGCAGCTCTAGAGGGGGGATGACTCAGATCGCCAGGAGCCATCACCATCCGGCACCGTTCCTTGCCCTGTGTCATGCACTAGCCTCAATTATGGTGCTGGTGTGCTGGCTGTGCTGGGTCGGTCGAAGGCCCCCACTTACTGGTGCCTTTACTCCAAGGGGCCATCGACCGAGGGTCATCCCCAGAACTGTCACCTGTTGCTCAGAGTCCACAGCCTGCTCTGCCTCTCCTATCAGGTGTCACTCCCGCCTCAAGCAGGTATTGATGACAGGCGCCAAGAGGGGAGGTACAGCGCGGGCTGGCATAAAGGGTGGGCTCTCTCTAATCCCCAATGCCCCAACTTGGCTGCAGAGTGGACAGAGGTCATGTTCTCGAGGCCTCATTCGCTAGCTCCACTCCTCACCCTGCGTTGTGCATGCGCCTCGGTGATCGCGCCTACGCGCCGTCGATGTTGGGTGAGGTGGCGAAGCAGGGCCCCCAAATGCTAACTGACCAAGGACCCCATCTGGTTCACCGGTCGCCGTCTGTCCTGCCCCGTGCCTCAATTATGGCATCAACCCTGTGTTGTGCGGGGTCCCCCCCCCAGTCTCTGGACATTCCCACCGGCTAGCACACCTCACTACTTGCCAAGACGTACCTCTGAGTTCGCGGCCTATTGCCAGGAAACACCATCAGCTAGGGTGTGTCCGAGGCCCACCGCCACGTGACCTGCCACCAAGGGTCCTTACTTTCCCGTGTGCGACACGATAACGGCACCGAGATCGGAAGGTCAGCTCTGCGTGGGGCCCAGGTGTAGGGGGCCAAGGGCTCTCGCCTCCCGCCCGGTGATGGCGTATCTTGGCGTGTTCCAGTGTCTGCATAGGGGGTTGAGATCTATGCATCCCAGACTTGGCCCGCTCTAGTGGTATCTGGCTGTTGCCATGTTGCCAGTCGACATGAGGCTCGCTGGCCTCCCATCACCAAAGGTCACCCAGGCTGGCTTCTGTGAGCTGGTTAATGGACAGCGAGATGCAGGGAGTCACCTGTGTGTTTCAGTGTCTCCCCACCATACTACCTGCTAGGATAGGGAGTGATTGTCTGGCGAACAGCTGGAGCACTAGGGAGTTGCGACTGCCATCTTGGCTGGCTAAGCCCAAACCAGTGCTCCTATATACCAACTAGTATAGTGCATGCAAACCATTACAACTTGTGAGAATCAGTGCAGTGCGCAAAAAGGAAAACCCAATATTTTTCATACATGCACCCTATAGCTTGCTATGTTAATCATTGCAAATTATATAAACCAATATGTGTCACATATGAGCTAACTGAATTTTGGCCTGTTCAGCATCTCATACTGCCCAGCCCCCACCTGACCTGCACTGGAATGCTGTGGGTGGTGCACCATTGTCCACATTGCCAATCTGCATCCTCCTTCCTTTACCTCTCTACTTTCAGGGGCTGCTGTGGCTCTCTTTCCGGCCAATTTGCTTTTCAGCTCTGTGATTTCGACCTCCAGCAGGTGCACAACTTCCTCGTAGTCATGCTCAGCGCTGTGTGCCTGGCGTTGCTCGATTTCTGCCACCTGAAGATGACTCTGCATGGTCTGGTTCTCCAACCTCAGCACCAGTATTTCCTAGAAGCAAAAATTTGGGATTCTTGTTGAGAAAGACTTTTCAAAAAACATGAAACAATCTTTTATTTAGCCCAGATCACCGAATGGTCAAAGTGCAGACAACCAGTGTTGCCATGATTGCTACTGTGCTGGGATTCACATCGGAGATCAGCAAATTGACAGTACTTTTTAGCAAGTATAATAGCCACTTGAGTTACTTTAGGATTATGGGAGAATTGTTTATAATCGCAAACTTTGTTCCTAGTACTCACATCCATAGTGGGTTCACTTTGCTACAAGTTTATCGAGGCCTAATCGCAGTTAACTGAACAGAACTTCAAACACACAAGGGGAAAGTTCATGTTGTTTAATGTAAGCAGTGGAAGTGGAAGTACACATCTTAACAATCAATAGCATTAGGTGAGAGATGAACATGCCACATCACAGATGCGGCCAATGTCTAAACCATTTCTAAACAATGGAGCGGTGGCCAACTTTTATGCAAGATATGAAATAGTAGAGGTGTGACCCTTCTCCAAACAAGTCTATAAACACTGGAGTTGTGCCCCTAATCTAGAATTCCTGAAACAATGGACTTGTGACCATCTTCCAATAGAATCTGTCAGCAATGGAAATGTGACCCTCATCTATGAATCAGTCAATCATAACTCGTGGAGTTCTGAAACAATGAAGATGTGACACTCCTTCTGGATTATGAAAATGGGATGCTTGTCTATAAGTCACACCATAATGGAGATCCAACCCACTTCCAATAGAGAATGTAAACAGCCAGTAACCCCAACGCAGGATAATAAATATGATGCCCCTTTAGCTCCTTATCTGTACTTCATCAAGACTTCAAGGAGACTCTGTGCCAGCGCAGAGAAGGTTTTTTAGGATCTTAGCTACTGCTTTGAAACTAAAACCTAGACTCTGCAAAAGCCCTGCTGCCATGAACTGAAGAAAGAGCCATAATAGAAAGTGAAGGAGAGGGGCTACTCCCCTTACTTAGAAGACCAGCACACTGTCATGTCCACTGATGCTCTCAGAAGCCATAAACACCCTGCAGCCCAGCTAGCCAGAATTGATAAATAAAAGACTTCAAGAATCCGGAGATGCACATTCTAAGACTTAGGGTGGTGAATCTGAGACCCTTCCAGTGCTATCTCTGATCCCAGTGGAGCCCTTTCCTCCTGGTTTCCAATCCAAGAAGACCTCACAGTTTTTGTACTCATTACCCCAGGCATTGAAGTAGTGTTCCAATGTCTGCAGCCTTTCACCCTGTATTTAGAACTTTTTCCAAGGTCTCAGAGTTCCACCCACATAAAGCTGAGGTAGGCCCCTAACTATAAATCTCAGTTCCCAGTTTTCACTCTTTGAGCATATGCATCCAGTGGGTTACCATACCCCTGCAACTGAAAATAGTGACAAGCCATATCTGGAATACAGATAACCCCCCCCCAATTGGTCTCTTGCCCGTGGCTGTGATTGGTGCACCAGATATCCTCATACTGTTGCTAGAAGATTCCTGGTAGATGTGGTAAAAGAACAGCAAGACTTTGATTAACTGTTTTTTGGCACCCAAAAGTAAATGCTTGGACTTGAATGGGAACTTGACTTATAGTTTTGACTTTTGTGAGTTTTTTCTTGTAACTGAGTCACACTAGCTAAAAGACCCTCCGCTATCCAAAATGATACCCAGGGCCACCAAGAAGCTACAACAGACATATAATTGCAAATGTGGCGCATTGTTGCATTTTGTCTGGATCTTTGCCCCAGTCTCTGACTCAGATAAACTGATTGTGTACAAACCCAGAAAACTGACAAATGCGTGTGATGACACCCAAACCATTTTCCTGTAGATTAACACTGGCCACAGGGCCCATGCAATTTTAGTAATGGCAACTTTTGAACTTCCTCTGTATCTTTGCTTTAACTACCCTCTGTTACCCCAGTAAATTAATAATTTAATTGTATAAGTAAAAGACCTAACAGAACATTGTATTTGTGTTCTATCACTGTGTCATAATGCATACAGGTTTCTAGCAGAATACTACCTCCTACAGTATGCCTTGAATGTACAACATGTGCTAACACTGCAAGTAAAGTACACAGAGGTAGTGGTTTGATTATCTAATCGGCGATGAACGTTACCTGAGCCACTGATATGCTGGATACAGGCTAGTAAGCAGTGATTCCCAGATTATCCAGAGAAATTGCTTCACACACCTTCTTATATAAGCTTCCGGAAACATTGACAATTTGGTCGTCATCTATGAGTGTAATGAAACAACAGAGATGTGGTCTTGCTCCCAGTCATCCTTATTATTACACGGGAGAAGTGATTCACATCCACGAGAAAAGATGAGTCTCCTCCACAACAGCCTGAAAGCACTACAGATAAGGCACTCTTCTCTATGAGAGTTTTAAAGGGGAAATGCTGATTTAATCATCACCATGAGATTCTATTAACGTTGGAGATTTGACTGTCCCAGTTGACACTCATTAAATCCTGAAGATGTGACCGTCCATCAGAGTTTGGTCCACATTGTAACCTATCCACATGAAGCAATGTTGAGAGAAATACACTTTTTTACAGGGCCAATCAAATAAAGCAGTTATGCAGCCACAATTTCAGTGTAGTTATGAATTTGTGACACGTGCCACTTAATCCATCACCTGCGGCATAATTTGCAGATGCCAACAAAAATAATTTATAGTTCAAAGGTTACTAAAAAATCAAGCACCGAGAAAAATGGAATAGGCCACTGTTCAGCTGCTGATTGCTGAAATGAAGTACTAAAAGGATATAATTTTGTCCGCATGGTGTTCGTATTCCCTATTTATGGACTAGAGGAAGGTCTTTTTCCTACATAGGGAAACAAAATTGTATAAGCGTAGAGCTAAGCATGGTTAAGAGAAGGATTTCTTATTTTTTCATAAAAATTGTTTGTCATTCATTTCATTTCAAAATCTTTATTCGGATACGATGAATATCCATAAAAGCACAAATCCAGAAATCACAGCATATAATAAAAGTACATATGTCTGATAAAAAGGGAGACAATTAAAATGGGACAAATCGTGACGAAATTGATTTTTGATCAAGCGTCGACAAATACATCATACAATACATTATAGTTAAAAATACAGGATAAAAAGAGATCTCAGCAAGATGTATCTATGATATAAAAATAAAATTTAGCAAAGTTGGGTTTCAGAAGGTACACATTGAGTTACGAGCACTTACTGCCACTTTCAGAAAGGAACCTACTCTGAAGGTTAACTCCTCGTCTTCCAGAGTAACAATATACCTATAGGCTGCCTTATAATCAATCAAAGGTATAGTCTTAAAAAATGGCATCAGAAACTGTTTTGTATACTTTGAATAAAAACTACAAGAAAATAAAAAGTGCAGCATTGTTTGTTTACATTGAGCGTTACAGGGACATGGGAGTTGATCAAGATTGGAATTGAACCCCCATGGGAAACAGAGCAGAACTTTCATAGTGTCAGCCCTCAGTTGAAAGAGCAGACCCCTCTCCCAACGGCCAATCGGTCTTAAAAGATAACTACAAGGTAGATGGGAGGTATTCTCAATCGTCATATATCTGGCGACTGAAGATTTCCGTACCTCTGTTTCGTATCTAGTTTTACTGTAAACGGCACAAAGTGCCTTCTGTAGACTTTTTTTACAAATGCCATCTAAGTCAATCGGATTTAAAAATATCCGCTCAAGATTTACACTGATCAAGCTCTTCCTAACAGCAGCACGCCAGTGTATTTCCCTTCCCTTGTCACAGCTAAGACAGTCTTTTATTATATCTCTTGTTAACTGTGCTGCAGGGTTCTTCCAAACCGCAAGCCAAAATATAGCGGGACGTGCCTTAATATAGTCTTCGATATAGGGGAGTTTCAATTCGCTGTGACAAGCATACTGTGATGAAGAAATAGGGGCTCCCAATAATTTGCGACAGAATCTGTTTTCTTCCCCCTGGATGCTATCGCACGGTCTGAAACCCCACACTTCTGCACCATAAGTAGCGGTGGGGATACATTGTAGTTTAAAAATTTTAATGATGGCAGAAACTACCTCTGTCTTTCTAGGTTGGGGCAAGCTAAGTATATTATTGATCGCTTTAGAAAACTTTTTTCTACTGTGCGCCACATGCTCAGCCCACAAACCATTCCCTGCAAAAACCAGCCCCAGATAGGGAAAAGTGTGAGTGCTCTGTAAACTATCTGAATCCACAACAATGGTATTGTTAGAGTACTTTTTTGAACCACAAGCCATTAGAAACGATTTCTTAAAATTGGTGCATAAGTCCAACCTTGCCATAAAATCAACAAAACCCCTCACCAAAATGCGTAAAGCATTTGGGGTGCGGGCCATTAGGACCGCGTCGTCGGCGTACAGTAGGGCGGGGAGCGTATTGCCATTAATGATAGGGACATCAGAAGTAAGCGATACCAACGACTCATTCAGGTCGTTGATATAAAGAATAAAAAGTAGGGGGGCCAGGACACAACCCTGCCTGACCCCTCTACCAACTCTGATGTCCTTTGATACCTCTCCGCCCTTTCCGATCCGCACCTTGGCGTACAGGTCCTTATGTAGATAGGCTAAAAATTGCACTAAAACCTCATCCAAGCCGTATTTTAAAAGGATGGACCAAAGCCGGGACCTGTTGACGAAGTCGAAGGCCGAGGTAAGGTCCATAAAGGCCAGGTAAATAGGAGATTTTTTAGCTATTGTATATTTACCAATAATCAAGTTGAGGTTTAGGCACTGCTCAACAGTTCCGATTTTACTTCTAAACCCCAACTGACAAGGATGTAGAATATGGCCCTCCTCGGCCCATATCCTGATCTTATTGAACAGGATCCTCCCTAGAATTTTCAATGTATTATCGATCAGGGAGATCGGCCTGTAACAGCTTGGATTGGAACGATCGCCCTTTTTAAAAATTGGCACGATGATACTCGTTGACCATGTTTTAGGAATTGAAGAAACCGTCAAGTTATTAAAAACATTCAATAAAAGAGGCGCCCAAAATTCAGGCTGATGTTTAATGAGATCAATAGGCAAGCCATCTGGGCCTGGGGCCTTATTGCCCAGACTCTGTTGAATTGCTTCCTCCACTTCAGAGAGGGTTATCTGGACCCTGGTGGCTACTGGGTTCTCGTTCAAGGCCATATTTTGGACAGGGGCTAAATAAATCTTTGAAAAATGGGCCTCCTAAGTCTCACTGGTGATATTACAACTAATCGGAGACAGGGGATGTCCTAAGGACCTCATGCCTTTAACAGCCGACCAAAAGCCATTCCCGTCCTTTAACGTAACGGCACTTACTAGATTGTCCCAGTGTCCTTTAACTATTTCCTCCTTTCTTCGGGTAATTGCTGCCCTATAACGTTGTCTATATAGTTTAATAGCAACCTGGTCTCTGGGAGATTTTGCAAGTGCCCTTCGAAGATTTCTGTTAGCTACAGAACAATCGCTATTAAACCATCTGGGGCCTAGAGGTGTTTCCTTAATGGGCCTAGAGAGCATATATTTGATGCCCTCACATAATTGCGTGAAGGCACCAACTACTACAGAGTTAAATTCTTTAAAAGACAAACAAATGCCGACAAGATCCGAATGTTCTCTTACCATCTTGCCGAATAAAACTGTGTTGTCGACACCTCGCCAAACCAATCTAAGGTTATCAGTAGAGGGGGACAGATCTCTTGCACCAAACTCTTGACTGTATGTTGGCCAAGGGGCAAGTCTCAGGGTTACATTAATGGGATTATGGTCTCTATAAACAGTGTCAATAACCTCAGCTTTTAGTAGACAATCTTCTAATGAGGGGGATATAAAAACATAATCAATTATAGAAGCACTACCCCTGCCTCTATATGTGGGTATAATAATATGATTATCCCTCTCCGACACTGCAGCAATCTCCATTACATCCACAAGATTGTGGGTACACAGATGGTCTGTTAGTTCAGTCCCCCTATTACATAAGGGTGTCTTACTAATTAAATGGATGGCAGTGCAACTTCCACTAGATATCTTTGCATTAAAATCTCCCCCTAAACAGATCCCTACCAAACTAGGAAAACTATTTGAATTTTGTATAGTGCTAATAAATTTAAATAGGTTGACAAAATTCATGTTTGGTGCATTCTGGAAATCATTATTATAAAAATTAATAAAAACAAATTGAAACCCCTCTTTTATAAATAATTGCCTGAAATTTGTCATTATTAGTATCCAAAACCTTTGCACACCCACCTGCAGAGATGTTTATCCAAATTGAAAGGCCGCCTGACGGGCGACCCAGGTTTGGGATAGGAGCAACGGAATTAAAGCACTCAAACCCCTCCAAAAATAAGTCCCTGGTGGCACATGTCTCCTGAAACATTAAAATATCTTGTTTTTGAACAAATTCTAACCAGTCTGGTAAATTTAATTTAGAGGCCAGACCGGCGACATTCCAGCTTAATATTTTTAAGTCAGAGTCAATGGCGGACACAGTTGGGATACGAGGGCCACAAACTAGGGATTGAATTGGTAAGGGAATGGGCTTAGATAACGCTGCAGCGGATAGTAGTCAATCCTGATTATCTAAATCAGACAAAGGCAAAAACCTGTTGTGTGTGGAGAGAGGAGGACCTTCGATATTTGGGACCCCCAGGAGTGGCTTATAGAAATAGCCCAGGGGCATAGCCCAAATGTGAGTTGGAATATTGGAATTAATCTCCTGTGCCATTACTATTGATTTTACCAAGGATGGGTTACGGAAGTTGAGGACTATGCAGTCCCCCTTGATGTTTTTTGGAGACTGTCCCACCCAACCAACTCTACGTGTCATGATGATGTTATTGATAAGTGACGCCCTGAATCCCTTATGTTTAGACAACCAGTCAACACTCTTATTACGTAATTGGTCCCATGTCTCAGCTTGTTTTTCTTTGAGGGGAGGTACTCCTGCCAGGACCACTACGTAGGGACAGGCTGCCGGTGGTAGATCCAGTGTCTCCCTACTACACTTGGGATTTGGGGTACGCTCAGAGGCTAAACCACCCTTACATATTCTACTGCCCTCAGAAATATCAATTGCCAGGGCACCAATAGAAGTAGTAGTAGGATTACGAGATAAATGCGGGTTTCTAACTGACCGGCTATCAACACCACCAGTGTCAGCAATATTATTTTGTTCCCTGCAAGGCTCTGATACAAAACAGTCCTTTACTTTGTTGCAGGTTACACAAGTGCCGATAGTTAGGGTAGTTATTGGTGCGTTTATCAGAATATCAGAATTAGAATTGAGGCCGTCATTCGTTGTCACCATCCTGGTATTAACAGGCTCAATAGAATTATTCTGAGAACTTAAATTAGCACCAAGCATGTCCAAATGATCCAATCTTTTCCTCAACATATCAAAGTTATTATCCAATAAGTCTCTGATGCGTTCGTACACAGTCTCCGCTACAAGATTAATAAATGAGTCCCCTTGATTGTAGCACTCTAAAAGAGGAAAACCTACATCAGTCTGGGTACCGATGGATTTACCAGGTTCCTTATTTGAAGTTTGCGCGGGAGCTTCTGAGGTCTTAGTCGGAGCCGGGGCATGTATCCATGAACTCAGTGTGGTGCGAGATGAACTTAAGCGAGTTGGTTGTTTCCTCTTAGTACTAATAGGTTTCGTGGGCTTTCTCTTACGTTTTACCCCAGAGGCTGCCTCAAGCTCTGCAGGGTTTGAAGTGGGGACTAAGTTTAATAGAGGGGCTGCTATGTTTGCACCATCATTTGACTCAGCCGGAAAAACCTCAATGTTGATAATAGAGTCATTAATACAGCCATTGGGCAGAGAGACATTCGCGTTAGTGCCCACCCAGTTACGAGGGGGCAAGGTAGTAACATTATCAGCCCCTAACGTGGGACCTATTGGAGGAGGGGCCCCGATGCCGAGCGAATGGCGCCTCTCAGTTAGTTCAATCTCATTGGCCACAATGCTGACAGCCCTTTCCAGCATACTATCAATGCTAGATGTGCCCGGTCATTGTGGTAATCCCCCACGCCTCCCCATGTTGTTGAGTGCACAAGAATAGAAATATATATATGCGCACTCACCTCGAGGGGGATGATCAATTAGCAAGCGTAAGGGGGCTGGCCCAGCCCAGTCTTTTCCGGTCGCTGACGGGCGCAGACGGGCCCGCCCATGCGCGTCCCGCGCTGCGGGAGGTCAACGTTGCTCTTATCGCGCCTCCAGGCGCGAGTGCGGCGTGATGTGCGCGGGGCTGCTGGGGGATGTAGTCCTCACAGCGTGCACCCAGCGCGTGCGACCAGCGAAGATTAGCCGTTCCCCTCACGGCGTGACTCTGTGCAGGATAGCAGGGTAGCA
The DNA here is from genome assembly GCA_963921515.1 of Calotriton arnoldi. Classification (NCBI taxonomy): domain Eukaryota; kingdom Metazoa; phylum Chordata; class Amphibia; order Caudata; family Salamandridae; genus Calotriton; species Calotriton arnoldi. The sequence goes on from CAWUFW010002092.1 coordinate 1,630,342, forward strand.
GGATAGCCGTTCCCCTCACGGCCGACAACAAGTGAGTTCCACCGGACCTTGGGCGTTGTTTGTTTCTCTAGTGATGTTATGTTATGTTATGTTATAACATCTTATAAAGCGCGACAGCTGCCCCAGCAAAAAGGCATCCCGGCGCTGACAGCAGAGAAACAAACAAGGCAAAGAGAAAGACCTATGACAGTGGAAAGAGTTGTGTTTTAATTGCCTTTCTGAATTCTAGGTAGTTGTTCAAACTCCGAATATGTACCGGCAATGAGTTCCAGAGCATAGCCGCCCTGGTACGGAAGGAACGCCCCCCAGCGCGCACCCTCCTTACCCGAGGGACCACGACCAAGTGTTGCCCCAAAAAACGGAGTTGGCGCGTGGGTTCATAAGGCACCAACAAGTTGGCCAAGATTCCTGGGGTAGCATATTTCAGAACCTTAAAGGCTATGCAAAGAGCCTTAAACTCAATCCGCCTGGCCACTGGCAACCAGTGGAAACGGCGAATGGCGTCTGCCACAGGACAGGCTCTGCGCAGACCAAGAAGGATTGTGGCAGCCGCATTTTGGACCCTCTGTAGTCTTAAAATTTCTGCTTTATTGACCCCCAAATACAGCGAACTGGCGTAATCCAGTCTCGACAAAATCGAGGCCTGGACGATGACTTGCCGGGTAGATGCGTCAAAAAAACCCAGCAAAGGTCTGAGCCCTCGCAGTAGCCCAAAACAAGTCCCTGCCACCTTTTTAGTTTGAACTTGGAAGCTAAGGGACGAGTCCATCCATAACCCCAGATTTTTTACCACCTGCTTGGGGGGGGGGGCATTGCCAAGGGTTTCGGGCCACCAATGCTCACTCCACAGCCCATGGTCTCTCCCCACCAACAACACTTCAGACTTGCTGGCGTTCAGCTGAAGACAGTTGGCAGTCATCCACTCGGCGACAGCCGCAAGATCGCTTCTGAACTTGGAAGCGGCCCGCGCGGAGTCGTCCGAGAGTGCTACTACCAACTGTGTCTCCTTTTTAAACAACAAGGGGGACCCAAATAAAGTCGGCCAGGGACCTTGGGAATCAATTATTATAGGCAACAGTGGTCCCTAGGGAAGAGTAAGGGTGAACAGAAATAATAAATACAGACCCAATCAGTGCTGTATCGGTTAAACATGTCCAGCCGGACAGAGGTTCAATATTTAATTTATACGAAATTATTTGAAATATGTACAACACAATGTACTGAGAGTGGGACACAAGCCTGCATCCTACTACAGAAACATAGAAACATACAAACATGCGGTCTGGGAAACAATCAAGAAAGGCTCAGGCAACGCTCACGGTTTGTTCTCAAGAAAAGAAATTCACAATTTTAAGTCAACAAATCGCAAGGAGCGCCTCTACATGGTAAATGGTAACATCACAGTGTATGTATGAGGCGTTTTTAGGGTGTCGACGGCGTTTCGATTCAAGAAAAAGTTGCATGGATCATCTTCAGGACATTAGATAAGCATGCCTGAGATATGGGTGCCTTAAATTACGTGAGAATAGATCGGTAAGTCAAAAAGGGCGAGGTCCTCAATGGGAGTTACGGGAGCGCCCGCAAATGGTGCAGCGGAGGTTAAGACCACGATGTGGAGATGCAGTGGTTAGGAATTCCTCTGGGGGAGCGTGATGCTACACTCGTCGATGCGAGAAGGAGCCACAGGCGTGTGCTCGGTGGGCGCGATGGCCTCAAGCCGAGGATTACGGCGTGATGTCTCGGGGGATCAATGTCCGGACTCACGGGGTCCAGGGTGGATTTTTTAAGCAGAGGTACCACCCTGGAATCACTGACAGAATATCGACGATCAAAGTATCGAGCTGCCAGAATATCGCTGACAAAATATAGACTACCAGAATATTGAATTCCTATCTTCAAACAGGTAAGTACAAAAATATCGAATCCTAAATATCGTTGTAAATAATATAGTTTGCTAAAATATCGAATTTTTAAATCTCTTAAAAGTAATGTAAAATTAATGAAATTATAACTATAATTAAGTAAAACATACTTAAAAATACTTAAATAACATTAAAATTAATAAATAATAAATGTAAGTAAAAAAAAAAATAAACATGCATTTTTATTTTTTATTACATATATATTAACTTAATAATATTAAAAAATAATCAATATTTTTAATTATTAAATGTTAAAAACATAATTTTAAATATAATTACATATATATCTAAATAAACCTATAATATAAATATAAAATTAAATTATATATAATAAGTTAAAACATTAAAGTTAATTTAAAAAAAAAAATATTTTACACTACATTAAATATAAGAATACTAAAAAAATTGCATAGCGTAAAAGATAAAATTTCTATTTCCACTCCAACAAATGGTACAGTAGGGAAAATGTTGGATAGCGGGTAAATAAAAATTACTATTCCCACTCCAGCGAGTGGAACAGTAGAGAAAGTGTTGGATAGCGGGTGGGTAAAAATTACTATTCCCACTCCAGTGAGTGCAACAGTAGGGACAGCGTTGGATAGCGGGAGGGTAAAAATTACTATTCCCACTCCAGTGAGTGCAACAGTAGAGAAAGCGTTGGATAGCGGGAGGGTAAAAATTTGTATTCCCACTCCGGGGAGTGCAACAGTAGGGAAAGCGTTGGATAGCGGGTGGGTAAAAATTACTATTCCCACTCCAGTGAGTGCAACAGTAGGGAAAGCGTTGGATAGCGGGAGGGTAAAAATTACTATTCCCACTCCAGTGAGTGCAACAGTAGGGAAAGCGTTGGATAGCAGGACGGTAAAAATTACTATTCCCACTCCAGTGAGTGCAACAGTAGGGAAAGCGTTGGATAGCGGGAGGGGAAAAATTACTATTCCCACTCCAGTGAGTGCAACAGTAGGGAAAGCGTTGGATAGCGGGAGGGTAAAAATTACTATTCCCACTCCAGGGAGTGCAACAGTAGGGAAAGTGTTGGATAGCGGGTGGGTAAAAATTACTATTCCCACTCCAGTGAGTGCAACAGTAGGGAAAGCGTTGGATAGCGGGAGGGTAAAAATTACTATTCCCACTCCAGTGAGTGCAACAGTAAGGAAAGTGTTGGATAGCGTAGGGGAATAATTTAATATACCCACTCCTGCAATATAATTAACATTAAATAACAATTAATTATTTTGTAAAAATTAATTTACCTCCCACCATTTCCCCTATAAACATCACCTACAATATTGTAACATATTAATAAATTAACATAATTAATTAACAATTAATTAATTAATTAATTACAATTAACAATCTAATTAATTAACATATTTACAAATTAAGTGTTCATAATTAATATCTAATTAATGAAAAAATTACATTATTAACATAATTAACAATTAATTATTATTAATCAATTTATAATTAATTAATTAATAATAAATTTAACTTAATTACCAATATAAATTATTAAATATTACATTATTAAGTAATAAAATAATAAATTAATTTATTTCAATTAAATTACTTCCCACCCTATTCCCCTATAAACCCACAACCCGCTACAGAATTAAATTACGCAAAAAAATGTAACATATAATTAATTAATTCTAAATAATGCTAAAAATATATATTATAATTAAATTACTTCCCACCCTATTCCCCTATAAACCCACAACCCGCTACGGAATTAAATTCCACAAAAATTAATTAACATAAACTTCATTACTTTTGCAAAATTCAAACATACATTACAAAAATAATACATACTTTTAACACATATACTAACACTTAAAACACTAAAAAAAAAATCGATATTACTGACTTCGATATTGTGGAACTCGATATTTCTTACCTGCATTTCGATATTCTGCACCACTATATTTTTGCAATTCGATATTCTGTCCATTCTATATTAAAAACTCGATATTCTGTCCAGTCGATATTTTTTTTCTCGATATTGTGACTAGTTACCCCACCTTGGCCTGCTTCCAGACCCTAGGGACAACCGCCATGGCGATTGACCTGTTGATCACCTGGCCGAAAGGTGCCAGGAGCACAGGTAGAATTTTCCTGAATTGATCAGGCTTAAGAGGGTCAGCAGGGGAGCCAGATTTAATTTTGCCGCATAGCGATTGTAGCTGATCTTGAGAGATCAGAGGAAAGGCTTCCAGGGTGCTGGTAATACAGGGGCTGGGAGCAGCACCTAAGCCGGCGGGAAAGACCTGTAAATGTTTTCCACCTTCCTAACAAAGAAGGTAGCAAGGTCCTCACACTGCTGATTGGATGAAATCATAGGTATTGTAGAGGACTTCTGTGATTTAAGATCCGTGAGAATCGAAAAAATGCTCTTCGCCGGGTTACGGCTCTCTCGAATTTTCTGAGCATAGAAGGCTGCCCGTTCGAGTTGGATAGCCCTATGATAGCAGCCCGATAGTTCCCCTTCAAGATCGGGTCAAAGTCCCTTCTCCAAACTCGCTCCAGCCTTTTACAAGCCTTGCGCATGGTCACCAAAGTATCGTTATACCAAGGGCTAGATTTGTTCTTATAATTCTTAGACCATTTTGTAGGAATTAGGCTGTCCAAGGGCTGGAGAATCCAGTCATATATCGCTGTGTTGGCATCATCCGGGTCATCCGGCAGACACGGGGTAGTAGTAGAAAGAAGAGCATAGAATTGATCCCAATTCAATTTGTGCCAAGGGCGTTTGAAGGAAGATCTCTGACCCACTTTCCGAGACGGTGTTACGCCCTGGAGAGACATGGAGACCAAGTAGTGATCAGACCAACACCTCGGGATAGGTGTGTAGACTATAAGGGAAGGTAGATTAGAAAAAAGTGGGTCCAACAAATGGCCAGCAGAGTGGGTGGGACCTGAAACCCGTTGGATTAACTGACAGGCAGCAAGGTCAGCAACAAAGTTAGCCGTATCAGAATCCAACTGGTTATCTAGATGTAAATTTAAATCCCCGATAACGGTAAAGTTGGCAGCACTCACAGCCAGAGAACTCACTACCTCAATGAGAGCTGTCCTAAAGTATTTGGATGGCCCTGGTGGTCGATACACTAGTAGCCCTGACATAGTGTAATTCGGGCTAAAAGAGATCCTAAAACGCGCACATTCACAGCCAACCACACTCTCCTTCTCAAATACGCATGGATAGCAAGATTTATGAATGACCGCAATGCCTCCACTTCTTGACTCTCTATTCAGGGTCAGAATACTGTAACCCTCGGGAAGCGCCAAGGCAGGTTCAGTGACCATAACATCGGAAAGCCAAGTCTCCATTAAAAAAAAAATGTCAATCCATGTTTACATCATAGATACTGTTCTCAAAGAAGCAGTTTTGTGAAGGAATGACTCAGATTTAGAAGAATCCTAAATATATCACTTTGCTTTTTAAGGTACGATGTCTTGATGTTAAAATGCCTCCTGGAACAAAACATGCATAATAAATAAATATGCAATACTGGTCTGCATGGCTGTTTCTTAATAGAGAGAGGTGCCTTCCAAGGTCATAGATTGTGAATGCACTGTAAGACTGAATCTAAAGATAAGCTTTAACATGTTATTGGCATGAAGATAAGAGAGAGGCTTTTTTTTTAATTAATAGAAGCACATATACATAGGTTTGATTTGGTTTCAGTGCTACTGTCAGGAATCAGTCTCATATTTGGGGTACTACAGGGATCAGGCCTACAGAAATCATTCCTAGCCATTTAGGACATTGTTTTCCGAATGTCCAAATAAGTTACAGCAGTGGCACAAACAAACATAGGTCTGGAAGCTCTTGAGAATGGGTAGATGGAAACTGGGAAGGCACATTACGGCCGGGGCTGTAAAGTTCAAGCCTTAGGGCTCAGCTATTGGTTTATCGTTCAAACTAAGAGACGCAGTGCCAGTTAAGAGGACAGCAAGCATGGAGTACTGTGGTTGGCAAAAGCAGTTGTTGGGCTTTCTCTGCTTCCAACTCAGTTTGCACGCGGTTGGCATTCTCACGTGATTTTTTGTGTTTTCCTTTTGTAGGTTGAGCTAGACAGCGCATGCGCTGTCTCTTCGAGACCTGCTGTAATTAGTCTGTGGGCTTCAAGTCCATACCCCTTCTTGCCATTCCTTTTCATTTGTCTATGTCAGTTTCCTTTACAAATCCTTGCCTGCTAGTGGTTAGTCCTGCATCTTTGTCCCTCCTTTCTCTCTTCTGTTCCTCCCACAGAGTACTGTCTCATTCTGCTATTGTTCTTTATCTTTTCTTTGGGGGACTATTTTTTTCTTGGTTTCCTGCTCTGTTACTGTTTGTCTGTGTTCAGCTTCAGCGCCCTAGCTGCTTACATTTAAATATAGTATTCTTCCTCCCACTGCCTCTTAATGCCACACTTGTGTTACTGCCGCCTCCTGCCCCACTGTTCGTATTATTTTTAACCTTTTTTTGCAATTTTGGATGTCGATCGTTAGTTATGCTTCTTTTGGTAAGAAGTTTGGCTGGTTTTGGGCTTCCTTTAAGGGGGATTGGGCTTGTTTTTTCCTGCTGACATTTCAGAAGAACTGCAGGCTGTAAACAAACTACATCCACAACGCTGTTTACTGCTAGCATCATGTATTCAAAAACTATCTTCTTCAAACATATAAAAGACTATTGCATTCTAATGTGGGCAAAACAAAGTGCTAAATATTTTTAGTGCTTTGCCTTTGTCCTTCCCAGGAAGGTTCCGCTTCTGAAAGCGACACACTATGCACATACACGCCGGTCCGTGTCCAAGCTGAGGCATGCTGCCATTCCATATCAATTTCATGCGGGCTCGCTACATGTCTCCTCTACAAAATGTCTGCATTCAGCACGCAGAGGTTGAACAGACTCTTCACGCAAAAAGGAGAAGCATAGCCCTACGCACAACTGTTCTCCCCTGTTTTCCTTTGATAAGAATCTGCAAGGCACGCCCCAGTTCCTTTCCGCCCTCTTATCACGCAGCTTCCAATTGACTTCCCCTGCTTTCCACAACAACAATTTCCACCCGGTCTCTGCATTTAAAGAGCCACAGGCGTTTACAACTTTATTTGTAAGGGTCGGCAGCAACACCTAATTAAATTACTTATTAAATAAGAGCACTGCTCAGGTGGCTCCTTTTTTACCAACATCTAAGACTGCATTTTTTTTTATTTGCAAAGCAATCAGCGCTGCATTTAAAAGCATGGTCCTTGCAGGGGGGTGGCTTCAACTTGACTCAATCTCCCCGTGCTTTCCCCAACAATTCCACCGCAGAGAGTCGTGAGATGGCCTCAGCCATGTCGCGCTGTCTGTGTAAAGAGCGGTAGCTACATTCTACAAGTGAGTGACTTACTAATTAAATAGGAGGACTGCTTTTCAGCATATTTGTTTTCCTTTCCCCCCTCTTCTCGCTGCAGCGCCGCTTCCACTTCGCATAATCTCCCTGTATCTTCCCCCAAAAACACTTCCCACCCTGAACTACCCTTATCATTGTAAAATAGCTGCAGGCATTTCCAGCTCTCTTTCTAGATTGCGGCAGTTTACAGCTAATTAAATTACACATTAAGGGGCCGATTCCGATCTCGGTCGGAGGCGCACCCAATACCATTCGGTCGGGAAAAAAGCCATGTGAAAGCCTGTTCCCCGACCGATCCGTACAGCACACCGAACGAGTAAGTACGATGCGCACAACAGCACAGAATCCGGCCGAGCCGTCCTCACCCAAACCAGGTCCTGTTCCCCGACCGAGGCGAATCCGGAAACGCTGAATCGAGTTGCACGGAAGGGAAAATGCAGCTCCGTCCGGCCGAACAAGTACGATGCGCTTCCCGTACGCGCCGAACCCGTCGCTACGCACGGCACGTCAAAGCATCCGGGAGAGGCGCACATAAGCTCCGATTCGCGCCACAACACGATCCACGGCTACGAGACGAACACGCCAGCGACGAGGATGACGCGAAGCGACGAGGACGAAGCGAAGCAACGAGAAGGACGAACGACACGAACCAACCATGAATCCCTTCGTCCCGATCATACCAATATTCTACATTTACTACCGGAACAGGCACGGACGCGTACGGCGCAGAAGGTAAGTCAGACACCAACCACAAAACACATACAACACGTACACGACACATCACACACACACAGAGGGATGCAGAATATACTTACACCAGCAACAGCAGCACCATAGGGGCGGGATGCCCATCACCAATGCCACATATGCACACAGGGGCCTGAATGCGCACCACCACCCCTACCCAGGGGGCCGGATGCCTACCACTACTACCACCCTTACCCAGGGGGTGCCAGATGCCTACCACTACTACCACCCTTAGCCAGGGGGCTGGATGCCTACCACTACTACCACCCTGAGCCAGGGGGGCTGGATGCCTACCACTACTACCACCCTTACCCAGGGGGGCTGGATGCCTACCACTACTACCACCCTTAGCCAGGGGGGCTGGATGCCTACCACCACCCTTAGCCAGGGGGGCCTGGATGCCTACCACTACTACCACCCTGAGCCAGGGGGGGCTGGATGCCTACCACTACTACCACCCTTAGCCAGGGGGGCTGGATGCCTACCACTACTACCACCCTGAGCCAGGGGGCTGGATGCCTACCACTACTACCACCCTTAGCCAGGGGGCTGGATGCCTACCACTACTACCACCCTTAGCCAGGGGGGCTGGATGCCTACCACTACTACCACCCTTAGCCAGGGGGGCTGGATGCCTACCACTACTACCACCCTTAGCCAGGGGGGCTGGATGCCTACCACTACTACCACCCTGAGCCAGGGGTGCTGGATGCCTACCACTACTACCACCCTGAGCCAGGGGGGCTGGATGCCTACCACTACTACCACCCTTAGCCAGGGGGGCTGGATGCCTACCACTACTACCACCCTTAGCCAGGGGGGCTGGATGCCTACCACTACTACCACCCTTAGCCAGGGGGGCTGGATGCCTACCACTACTACCACCCTTAGCCAGGGGTGCTGGATGCCTACCACTACTACCACCCTGAGCCAGGGGGGCTGGATGCCTACCACTACTACCACCCTGAGCCAGGGGGGCTGGATGCCTACCACTACTACCACCCTTAGCCAGGGGGCTGGATGCCTACCACTACTACCACCCTTAGCCAGGGGGGCTGGATGCCTACCACTACTACCACCCTTAGCCAGGGGGCTGGATGCCTACCACTACTACCACCCTGAGCCAGGGGGCTGGATGCCTACCACTACTACCACCCTTAGCCAGGGGGCTGGATGCCTACCACTACTACCACCCTTAGCCAGGGGGGCTGGATGCCTACCACTACTACCACCCTTAGCCAGGGGGGGCTGGATGCCTACCACCACCCTTAGCCAGGGGGGGCTGGATGCCTACCACCACCCTTAGCCAGGGGGGGCTGGATGCCTACCACTACTACCACCCTTAGCCAGGGGGGGCTGGATGCCTACCACCACCCTTAGCCAGGGGGGGATGGATGCCTACCACTACTACCACCCCCACTCATAGGATGGACAATGCATGACACAACCAGCACACCACAACCTAGGGAATGCAAGAAAAAGACATCCCCCCAACACCATGACAAGCGTGTGTAGACTGTGTCAAATGCCTACAACACCGAACATGACTTTGAACATACAATGTGACCCCCTAGCACATGTGCCACACATATATGTGTGTGGCACCCACAATGCAAGCAGGCCATGACCATTGTGGCAATGGGGTCCAAACCCCCATCATCACGTTGACCAAAATGTAAGTGTGGGGTCCATAGCTGAAGCACATTTTGAACATTGTGGCAATGGGGTCGAAACCCCCATCATCACAGTGACCAAAATGTAAGTGTGGGGTCCATAGCTGAAGCACATTTTGAACATTGTGGCAATGGGGTCTAAACCCCCATCATCACAGTGACCAAAATGTAAGTGTGGGGTCCATAGCTGAAGCACATTTTGAACATTGTGGCAATGGGGTCTAAACCCCCATCATCACAGTGACGAAAATGTAAGTGTGGGGTCCATAGCTGAAGCACATTTTGAACATTGTGGCAATGGGGTCTAAACCCCCATCATCACAGTGACCAAAATGTAAGTGTGGGGTCCATAGCTGAAGCACATTTTGAACATTGTGGCAATGGGGTCTACACCCCCATCATCACAGTGACCAAAAGGTAAGTGTTGACAAAGAAAGAGGTGCAACTGCCAAACTGCATGGATGATTCCTGGTCACAGAACAAAAAACACATCAGTGGCAAAGTAGTGTGTGTGTCCCATTGAAACATAAATTGGGTGAGCCAAATACTGCAGTGCAAATAAGACATACCTTTGGCCATGTGCAGACAAACAACACCCATGGGGGCTGACACCGTCAACATTCATCAATGACACAATGACAGAAGTGACCATCAGAATGCAGACCCACATATTTGCACCAATGGGCACACAAATGCAGATACCCTGTGGAGACTGCAGATGTGAGGTGAACAGACACCATACCATGGCAGCAATGGGACACACAAACCATGATCATTGTGCTGACCGATGACCTAGGAGTCCCAGGGACAGCAGGGGAAACCCACCAAACTACATACAGCCAATGGCACACCCAAGATATGCCAATGCAGTGGTGCAGATGCACAAACACAAACAGGCAGACCCACACTGCACATCATACACAACAGGTGAGGGGGTGCCAGTGTCCCCAGGCAACCACACAACACATGAGGAGACCTGAATACCAATCATACAGATGTGCATACAGTGCCACACAAAGGTAACTCATGGATCCAAATCCCCTATGTGGGCAAGCAGGCATTGTCAGATGAGAGGGAGCACAAATCACACATGTCACACAGGCACGTAGGAACAGCAACTGACACAGCAAGACACAGACACACCACAGCACCACCCCCATGGCCCCCACAATGTGGTGACCCTGGGCTGCATTACAATCCCACTGTGATGACAAAGCTAAATGTGGTTCACACTGTGAACCACAGTCATGTGTCCTGAGCAACAAACTACCATCACACCTACACAAGCACAAATCAATCAGCATGGCCAGTAAGCCAAGGCCAACATGGAGGCAGGGGCCTAGCCGGGCAACAACTCTCATCTGCACACACTCAACACCACACCCCTCGACCTCCAACAATGTGCAGCAGTGAAGTACACATGCACTGGTGACATTGCACATGCACCCATGACTATTCCAGGGTGGTGGGTGGGAACCAAGGTGCAGAAACACATCACACATGGCCACTCAACAAGACTCCTGAATGTCTGACACACTGCACACTACGCTGTACATGGACATGACGGCAATACCACACCAACCAATGGGATCCCAGCCACAGTCACACACCAATGAAGAAGCCAAGGTCACCCACAAAGAACACACATAGACAACAACCAACATTGCAGCCCGGACCCTGAGGAGTGCCAGCAGTCACACACACAACGTGTCACAATCACTGAAAGATAACACAAACTGGAAATCACATGACAGGGGCAAACAACAAGTGCCAAGGGGAAACCTGACTGTGACCCATCTGCGTCTGCACACAAACTCAGCCGACAGCAAACACACCTATGGGTGACACCCTGATGACCAGTAATGTGCCATGCACCCACATCACAGAGAACCCAGGGAGAAGACTTTGGGGGAACATAGGTCAACTCAGCTAGCATCACAAACAGGTACAACACTAGGGATCACAGCATGCACAGCTAAACAGAAGTGAACACACAGACATGCACATACAACACACACCTTGGGCGCAGGCAATGTCACAGGAGTACACACTGCCATGAGGGGACTCCACTCCTGTGTGAGGAAAGCTGTGCCATATGTTGCCTCAGTAGGGCCCTATCATGTCAGCTGAGCACTTGGTCACACAATCAACAATTAGCACCAAATGAGGGCTCCCGTCACATCAGCCTGGTCATGGAAGTGCCAACGGAATCATCAGCACAGATCCAACACACTTGTATAGCAATGTTGCACTGACAACACAGATGAGTCCTTCCCCATTGATGCCCAAACCTGCATGTCCAGTGGAGATGGCCACACGGTCAGGGAAGTAGACGAATTGAACAATGGCAGGCACAACAGATGTGCAGGGGTGGAAGCCACAGATGTGAAATAGCTAATCTAAGTAGGGAATCCCATTGCCAAATACTGAACACATGACACCCTCAGATGCTGCTATGGATGACATGGATACACCACAGGATAGGACACATTCCCCCTGGACCACATGGGTTCCTGCACAGTAACACTTCATTATCATGAGACCAAATATCACCATCACTGCAGCAAGGGCATGGTTAGCATCATCAACAACATGTACATCAGAAGCATAAGCACTAGAGAACAGAAAGTTGCTTTATTCAGCATATGTGTGGAATGAAAACAAAGTCCAGAAAAAACACAAAGGCCAATGGCCAGTCCATTGTAAAAGTCCAAACAGGGTGACAGTGGCAGATGTCACCCTACGCATGCCTGCACAAAACCAGGGACAATCCACTAGGAGGGGCAACCGGGGGGCAGGCCAGGCACCGCAGGGACAGGATCAGGGCTCACCAGGAGGAAGCAGGGAAGGGGTGGTGGGTGCTGGAGAGCCACTGACAACTGCAGTGGAGGTGTCTGACATGGTGTGTGCCGGCACAACTGGGGGGCATGACTCAGATGTTGTGGGTGCCGGCACGACTGCAGTGGACCCTGCAGATGGAGTGGACAGGTCCGCCACTGCAGTGCCCAAGTCAGACAGGGTGGTAGTGGACTCCACTGCAGTGCCTACCACCAGGGGAGGAGAATGGGGAACAGGCAAGGTGGGCTGGACAGAGGGGGAGGACACCCTCACCACATCAGTGGCACAGACAAGCGCAGCGGGGGTGTGGTGCCGGGAGAGCAAGTGCCAGGGGGAGAAGGCCGGATCCTCTTGGGGATGGTATATCTGTGGGTGGGGGAACCTGGGGCAGGGTGTGGTGGGGGCACCTGTGGAGTGGGGGCCTGAGGGATGGAGGAAGGAGACCTGGTGCCTGAGCTGCAGGGCGGCGGCGGGGTCTTGCTCTTACGACTCCGGGGGACTTGCGGGTGGGGGCCTCAGTCTGTCTGCGCCTGGGGGAGGGTGTCCGGGGGCGAGGGGCACTCTGCTCCGTGTGGGTGGGCTTCCTCTTCCCCCTGGATGCTGGAGCAGCTGGATCGGAGGGAAGAGGCCGAGGTCACTGAGGAAGAGGCGCTGGGTCTTTGGGGTTGCAGGTGAGGCAAGGGAGGGTGTTTTGGAGGGAGAGGCAACTGAGGACTGCGCAGTGCTCGTGGATGCGTGTGTGTGTACCAGGGCCCCATCCCCTGTGAGTCTGGTTTCAGTCCCCTGACTGTGCATGCGTGTGCGTTTTGTTTGTGGCGTGTGTGTCTGTGTGCTGGATGTGTGTGTGCTGGTGTGTGCCTGTGCCGGTGTGTGTGTGCTTGGGATGGGTAAGGTGCTGGGGAGTGTGGATGGAGCAGAGGCAGGAGGGGTGAGGGACTGTCTGAGGAGGGACACTGCTGCCGTCAGGGAGGAGTCCATGGACCTATTGCCCCTCTGTAGGTCAGACATGCCCGATGAGATGCCCTCCATGAACGACACCAGCTGAGTCAACAGAGCGGTGTGCGCATGGAGGACACTCAGCATGGCTGTCTGCCCTACATGGAGCTGGCGAAGGAGGTACACAGACTCCTCACTCAGGGCAGCAGGGGACACAGGGGCAGGGGGTGCGGTGCCTGGCCCAAAGGAGACACGCTCCCGAACATGGGAGCCTCCACGGACCTGGGGAATGGGAGCCGATGGGAGGGCGGTGGTGGTGCTCGTGGTGGCGGGGTCAGCAACACTAGCTGGGGTGTGGTGGCTGCTGACACCCGCCTCCATAAGGGAGTCATCCTCCGAGTTGCTCTGGTCCTCAGCTGAGGTGGATGGTGCTGAGGACTCCTCGGTGTGGCTCCCCTCGCCCTCCGTGCCACTGGGTCCCTCCGACCACTCCTCGGCTGCTGACCCAGTCTGGCTCTCCGGCTCCTCCTGGTCCGTGGAGCTGTCCCCTTCCGTGGCCGTGGATGTATCTGCAAACAATGGGGAAACAGACAGACATCAGTCACCTGCACCAAACGCACACACCACTGTGAGCACAGCACATTACAGAGCAAGCCCTGGCATCATTAGTTGTACATTGCTAAAAGTGCCCTAACTGAACAGGAGCAGCCAATTGTCAGTCTGATGCCAACCATGGCACTCACATCCCACATGGCCTTGCACCCATCTGTCTGGTGTCTGTTGGATTGCAACACCCCAGTGTGGACACATGCACCAATTACACAGTAGTTGGACAGTGCAGAGGACACGGTGTGGCATGTGGACATGCACACATCACAGCTCTTGCCACTGAGTCAGTACAGGTTTCCGGGTGAAAGGGATGCCCAGAGTCAAATAGGAAATGCATGTGATGCATACCAGCGACAGACACCATGATGCACCCATGTCCTGATAGCCATCGCCACAATGGTGTGCATGTAGCACATGTCACTCCCCTGCAGGATCACCAATAAGTAGACACATGCCATGGCGGAGGCATGACTGCTAAGTCATACATCACTGTCTCAGTGATGTATGACTTGGCAGCCAGACAACAACACTCTGCACTGTGTCACAATAGTAGGTCATGGGGAATGCAAGTCCTGGAGCTGCACAAGTGCACATGTACATCCCCCCACAACACATCATCTTAACCCTCATCTCTCCAGGTCATACCTATTGGACATATGGGAGACCTGTGACACTACCCTCTGAACCTGAGCCCCTCACAATCTGCTGTGAATGGGGAACAGCTGCCTGAACTTCACATTTGCATACCCCAGTCTGCACGGGCAGCTGATCAAACACCTATGTGACACACAAGTATCGTCTCCTATGGTCACATCTCCAGGGGCATGCTGAGCCCCTACCAAGAAACACCCCAGCAGTCCTGGCAACTAATCCACAGCACACTGACACAGAGGCAGACACCTGAGGGGTCAAATCACTGCGCACAATGTGTCAGCTGATACACGGGAGTGGGAGTACAGAGTGCATTGCATGGCCTGGAGTAGGCATGACTGTCCTGCCCCACATGAATGAGGGATGAGCCCTGGACAGTGGATAGCTGGCTATGTATGTGTGACACACGTAATCTGCACACTCCTGGGGCCCAAACATTGTTCCCACCCGCTGCATGGGCGTGTGCCACATACCCCAGGCACATGTGGTGGCTCAGCTCAGCAAGTGGACCGCATATCAAAGCAACACGCAGATTACATGTCCGAACACAGGCGTTGTGTGAACAATGGACCCACCCATGATGCCCACAACAGAGTTAGGGAAACAGATGCTGTCCCCCACCTTTAGTGAAGCAAACTGCAAGGACACAGTCCCAAGTGACACAATTCCCTGAATGTAAGGGCCACACCTGGGTATCAGATGAGCAGTGGGCAGTGCACAATAGAGGGACATGGCTCCTGGACAACATGACTGCTGCACTGTGGCAGTTGAACCAGGCCAGAGGAGGGCACAAAGCATGAAATAAAGAGTTCACAGTGCAGTCTTTGACTCACCCCCTCCTTGCTGCTGTCTGGCCTTCAGCTGCCCATCCAGGTCTGGAAACACCACCGCCAGGATCTGGAGCATGTGGGGGTCAGGGTCCGTGTTCCGCCCCTCCTGCGAGGAGGCGACAGCTTCAGCTGGACCCGTGCAATCCTCCGGGTCCAGCCCCGAAGGTCCTGCCACCTCTTCTGGCAGTTGCGGATCCGGCGCTTGTAGACCCCCACGGACCGGACAGCCCGGACGATGTCCTTCCAGATCTCCTGCTTCCGATGGGCATTAACCTGTCAGGATGACAAAGTGAAAAGGCCATTACTACACATGCAACATATCCGTGCATGACACAGTTGTATATACATGTCTCAATCACAGGGGCACATGATGTACACAGGCAGTGCAAAGCTGCCCATGGACAGTTTGCCAGACGTCACTACATGGTATCATTGCATGGGAAGTAAAACCTTGTTCAAATGCACTGTCACTGCACCATACCTGTCCAGTGCATGTCACTACACACTATGGGGGGTGACAACTACTCAGTGAGCCTGCTAGCCAGTGGCGTGCAGACTTTCAGCCTTGCTAGTCAGACAATATGCACATTCAGAAAGGCAGTGCACAGAACACTCACCTGCTCCCCTGGTGTCCCATACAGCTTGCTGTACTGTGGAAGTAGGCTGTCCAGCAGGGCCTGGTTCTCCTCAAGGCTGAAGGCTGGGGCTCTCTCCACAGTACGTGCCATTGCAGGGTCCAGAGGGGCAGAGACAGCAGCAGTGCAGTGGCAGATGTCGTCCTGGAGCATGTAGTGCAGGCAAGTGAGCTCTCAGGGGAACAGCCAGCAATATATATGTGCTGGAGAGGCAGATACTGTCCCTTGTGTCCAAAGTGATAGGTCCAAGTCGTTTGCATCTTCTGAATCTGGCCAATCCATGGAATAGCAGCACCAATACACGCCCACAGCATCCTTCAAATCTTCAACTTCATGACATACATGATTTTGCAACATTGTTGTGGGTGACCAACTGAATTTCCAGCAACCGACTCATTCGAACTCGAAAACGCGTCCGTTGCCAGGCAAGGCCATTGTCAATGGGTGCGCACCGATCGGTCCATTGCGGTACAACGCGTACAGGGGTACAACGCATACCCGCACACATTGAATGCAATGGGCCGGCCGGGGGCACCGATCGGTCCATTGCTGTTCAACGCGTACAGGGGTACAACGCGTACCCGCACACATTGAATGCAATGGGCCGGCCGGGGGCACCGATCGGTCCATTGCTGTTCAACGCGTACAGGGGTACAACGTGTACCCGCACACATTGAATGCAATGGGCCGGCCGGGGGCACCGATCGGTCCATTGCGGTACAACGCGTACAGGGGTACAACGCGTACCCGCACACATTGAATGCAATGGGCCGGCCGGGGGCACCGATCGGTCCATTGCTGTTCAACGCGTACAGGGGTACAACGCGTACCCGCACACATTGAATGCAATGGGCCGGCCGGGGCACCGATCGGTCCATTGCTGTTCAACGCGTACAGGGGTACAACGCGTACCTGCACACATTGAATGCAATGGGCCGGCCGGGGGCACCGATCGGTCCATTGCTGTTCAACGCGTACAGGGGTACAACGCGTACCCGCACACATTGAATGCAAAGGGCCGGCCGGGGGCACCGATCGGTCCATTGCAGTACAACGCGTACAGGGGTACAACGCGTACCCGCACACTTTGAATGCAATGGGCCGGCCGGGGGCACCGATCGGTCCATTGCAGTACACCGCGTACAGGGGTACAACGCGTACCCGCACACATTGAATGCAATGGGCCGGCCGGGGGCACCGATCGGTCCATTGCAGTACAACGCGTACAGGGGTACAACGCGTACCCGCACACATTGAATGCAATGGGCCGGCCGGGGGCACCGATCGGTCCATTGCAGTACAACGCGTACAGGGGTACAACGCGTACCCGCACACATTGAATGCAATGGGCCGGCCGGGGCACCGATCGGTCCATTGCAGTACAACGCGTACAGGGGTACAACGCGTACCCGCACACATTGAATGCAATGGGCCGGCCGGGGCACCGATCGGTCCATTGCTGTTCAACGCATACAGGGGTACAACGCGTACCCGCACACATTGAATGCAATGGGCCGGCCGGGGTACCGATCGGTCCATTGCTGTTCAACGCATCACTGTACATGTGACTGGCATATGTCAGCATGCCTGTCTCAGATGGACATATGCCAGCCACAGATAGCTCCCAGGGAGTGAGGGGCACACCTACATCACGACAGCCTGTCCAAACTTTATCATAAGGCATGTAAGGCTGCATTTCCTATTGTGTGTATGTTGGTGTACATGTTGTCCTGTGGGTGTCACCTGTGGGCAGCCACCCCCAGGCTGTGCACGTGTTCATGGGGACAGGATCCTGGGTGTTAAGTGTACATGACCACTGTGATGTGCAACTGTTCATATCTGTGCATGTGCCATGGTCACATTTCACGGTGGTGTATGTCATGTCACATACCCCGTGAGTCCCATGTGGGACGGTATGTTTGAGCCAGGGCGTCCCAGTGGCACAATAGTGATGGTCCTCCACAGTCTGTGTGCATGTAGTGTTTACAATGTCTCTGATTTCATGTGCACAATGGGAGACAGTCTCCACATCCACGTTGTGTGTGCATGGACTTTGATGTTGTGCGTGTGTGTGTCACAGACGTCCATGTCTGTCCTGCCGTGGCAAGTGGGACCACTACCTGTGGGGGTCATGGTTGTTTTGCTGTGGTGTATACATGATACTCCATGTAATGCCAGTGTCCATGTGGCAATACAGGGTCCCTGGGAATGTACCTGTCGTTGAGCTGTGGTGCCTGGGGCACATCTGTCCTCACATGTCACTGTGGGGGGTGATTGTGACACGGCAGCAGGAGATGGGAACTGTGACACGGCCTCATGATATCCAATGGGCCAACCTGGGACTAATTGATGCCACTTGTTGGACCGTGTTGACAGATGTTGGCCATGTATGTACCATACATGTCCTTACGGAACTGCACACTTCATGTAGTTGTGCCTCATAATGATGTATGTTGGGATATTGAGTGTGTTCAATGCCGCATATGTGGGGTGACTGACAATCTTGCTTACTTCTCCTCTGCACTGCAGGGCTCCTGCTGTCCATCGACCATTCCCAGACCTGGCAACGATGGTGGAACGGGACAGCATCCGACGGTACCGCTTCACCAGGCAGCTGATTGAGGATTTGGCAGTGCAGTTGGCCCCACATTTGCAGCCTGGCCGGCCGTATCCTACAGCGCTGACCCCCAAGGTGAAGGTGATGGCAGCCCTACACTTCTTTGCCACCGGTACCTTCCAACATACTGTGGCGACTGCTGGTGGGATGTCACAGACCATGTTGAGCCGTGTGCTCCGCGATGTTTTGGCGGCAATGTTGCTATTCCTGAACCGGTACATCTATTTCCCTAGACTGCGACGACTCACTGACGTGAAGAGTGACTTTTATGCCCTGGGGAGGATGCCGCATGTCATTGGCTCCATTGATGGGACACATGTGGCTTTGGTACCACCACAGGCCCAGGAGCAGGCCTACAGGAACCGCAAGCACTACCACTCGGTCAATGCACTGGTGGTGTGTCTTGCAGACATGACCATCACACACGTGTGTGCCCGTTTCCCTGGTTCAGCACACAATGCCTTTGTGATGAGGAGTAGTCGCATCCCCAGGATGATGGCACAGATGCAGAACCAGCGTGCCTGGCTTGTCGGTGTGTACTGACTTTGTGCCATTGTGTGTGATCTGATCTGTAGTATTCCGCCCACTTTTCCAAGTCAGCTAATGTGCACTTGTCTGTCCGTAGGTGACTCGGGATACCCCAACATGCCGTGGTTGCTGACACCCCTCAGGAACCCTGTGACACCAGCCCAGATGCGCTACAATGAGGCACATGGTCGGACCAGGAGAGTTATTGAGCGGACATTTGGTCTCCTGAAGAGCCGCTTCCACTGCCTGGACAAGACCGGAGGGTCCCTCCCATATGCCCCTGAGAAAGTGTGCAAGATTATCATCGTCTGCTGCATGCTCCACAACCTGGCAGTGCGGAAGGAGTTGCCTCTCATCCAGGATGACAATGACCAACATCCGCCACCTGTGGAGGATCCTGGCCTGGACCACGATGCCAGTGACGATGATGATGATGATGATGAGGGTGATGTCCGCACACAGCTCATCACCAACTTCTTTAGCTGAATGTGAGTATCCTGAGGTGTCATGTCAATGATGTGAGTTGGCATGATATGTGTAGGTGGTGCTCTGGTGCTGTTGGAGTGTGTCCATGGGCTACTTGACTGGATGTGTGTTGCGATGTGTGCTTACAGGTGGGCTGTACTCCCCAACAGTGTTGACATGCTAACTTGGTTCTGGGTGGGTATCTTGTAACATGTATTGTGCATGAGTTTTGCTGTTCTGTCCTGTACTCCATTGCTTTTGACTGTGTCATTTCTGTCTTTCACAGGGTACTTTCAGATTCGTTTGGTCAACTGTGTCCACCGACGACGTGATTGCACTTCCAGGCTGGTAGCTGTTGTGTCCCTACAGGTGATGTGCGCCACACCCATGGACTTCCTTCCGTCTACAGTTGTTGACTGTGTGCCCGCTGCCAGGTGGGATTACCTTGCATCTGTAGTGGTTACGACATGTTGCAACTGTGTAATAAACCTGTGCTTCACTTTGTGATGTGCGTTGTCTGTGGTCACACATTTGACTGCCATTTGCTTACTGCACCTGTGGGCTACTTGACCACAACTGGGAATGGGTGTGGTGTCTGTGCATTGCACCGTCTTCCCTGGCAACATCAGTGTAGGCAATGAGTCAGATGGCCTAGGTGTGTATGTGTTGTGTAGCCCTGGTGGTGTGTCTCCCTCATATGTGTCACGTTGCCTTTACTCACATGCCTGTGTTGTACTTGCTGTTGCAGTTCGCATACACAGTGTAATTTTGCAGTTCATCATCCCCATAACAGCACCCACGTTGGAATCACAACAGAGGCAAGTATGGTGTATTAGTGTGTTTATTGTGATACAGTTGTGTGAATAGTGCATAGGATGGGTAGTGCTGGTCATAAATCTTGCAATCAGAAGTTCCTAGGTGAATTGAAAGTCCTGGTAGACAGAATCCCCAGTATCGGGGCCACAGTTGTCTGACACATTGGTCCAACTTGTACTCCCCATGCAATGTGTGGGAGTAGTGTTGCCGTCAACAGGGTGAACAGTCTGTGCACAAAGGTGAACGTCCAGAACAGGTTCAGGCTTCCTGGGAGTTGCGCTTGGCCATCGGCCTCTCACTTGCCCCTCTTCGGACGACCCCTCTTCTTGGGGGGGGCCCTCAAGTACAGGCTGCTGCTGTGCAGGCGACTCTCCGCCAGAGTCATCCTCCCTCCCTGTGGCAGTTGCAGTTTGGGCAGCACCAGATGTTGTTGGCACACAGGGAGGTGTGGACTCGTTGCTGTTCATCTGGCGGAGGCATTGTAAAATGTCCCTGTGCACCGCCGTCATCTCATGCAGTGCATCCCACTTGGACTCCACGCGGGACATGTGTGAGTCCACGCGGGACATGTGTGACTCCACGTGGGACATGTGAGAGTCCAAGCGGGCATGATGGGCAGCCTGCTGCTGTTTCATGTCTCTGAGGAGCCCCACTACCTGGCTGAGGTCTCCGGTGCTGGACTGGTACGCATCAGCTATGCGTACCAGTTGTGGGTCATCATGCACACCAGCAACCTCTGCAAGCAGCGACCTCTGTCTCCCACCCCTCCCACCACCCCTACTGACATGTGCAGTGCGTGCAGTGGCACGCACAGATGACCCTGGTCCACCTTGGAGGTTGGTGGTGGTGGTGGTGTCCATGGCCCCAGGTTGGTCCAGGGTCCCTGTGCTGGTGTTGCTCCTTGTTCTGTCCATGTCGGCAGGGATGGTATTTGTGTTGACAGTCGTTGGAGGGGTGGGTGCAGGGGGTGCAGCTG
The DNA here is from genome assembly GCA_963921515.1 of Calotriton arnoldi. NCBI lineage: Eukaryota > Metazoa > Chordata > Amphibia > Caudata > Salamandridae > Calotriton > Calotriton arnoldi. The sequence goes on from CAWUFW010002092.1 coordinate 1,651,966, forward strand.
ATGGTCCTGCTGGTGCTGCAGCTGGTGGTCCTGCTGGTGCTGCATGTAGACTTGCACCGGATGTGCCAGGTTGGTCTTCTTCGTCCGAGGAGGGCAGAGGCTGTACGACACCAGTGAGCTCCGCATCCTCTTGAGCCTGGGACTGGGACTCCTCAGCATCTGCTGCTGTGTCCCCATCATCACCTGTTTTTGGGAGACACACACAATGTATGTTATGTTTCTGCAGGCATCAATGGTTGACACACATGACAGTTGTGACTGTGCCTCTGGGTGCGGGCCTGTACATTGCATTGTCCTAAGTCGTCACAGTCAGGGGTTGATATTGGTGTGGCACATTGTCCTGCATTATTTGGGCATTTCTATGTATTTGTTGGGGTGTGAACATGGTCTGCATTGGTTGTGTTTGGTTGACAGCCGGCCCTCCTTCCCACCCACCCAGCCAGTCAGTTATCCCTCCATGGAACGTGCTTGCATTGCAGGGAGTGGAAGTTGTCTCTCAGGATGTCAGTCAGTGGTGTCCTGCTGTTTGTTGGTGCACAGTTGCCAGCAGGGCCGTGTGCTCCCCACAGCAGTAGCCAGTGTCAGCCATCTTGTGTGTCCTTATCCACTCCCTGTGATGTGAGCATGGTTCAGGGTGGTGTTGATGGGCCAGTTGTGAGGCTGAGCAATGTCTGTGACTACCACTCCCATCATGCTATTGCCTCCACCCCCTTCCCAGCATGCCCATGCTTCCTTCCTTTTGACTCTGCTTCCCTGTGGGGTGGGCTGGCTGTGCTGACAGGATGGCTGGGAGTGTTGTCCTGGCAGTTGTTTGGCTAAAAGTCCCAAGAGTGTCCCTGTGCTTCACACAACATAACCCAGGGTGGTGGTTCTTTGTGGGATCTTGAGTTAGGATGTGAGGCATTGCATTCTACCAGGTGGGTTCTGTGGAGTTTGTGTTGAGGGGGTGTGAGGGGAGGTGCTTGTGACTATGGTCAGTGCTGCAAGTCCTCCTTCCCACCCAGCCAGCCAGATATCCCTCCATGGAATGTGCTTGCATTGCAGGGAGTGGAAGTTGTCTCTCAGGATGTCAGTCAGTGGTGTCCTGCTGTTTGTTGGTGCACAGTTGCCAGCAGGGCCTTGTGCTCCCCACAGCAGTAGCCAGTGTCAGCCATCTTGTGAGTCCTTCTCCACTCCCTGTGATGTGAGCATGGTTCAGGGTGGTGTTGATGGGACAGTTGTGGGGGTGACCAATATCAGTGACTGCCACTCCCATCATGCTATTGCCTCCACCCCACTTGCCAGCATTCCCAAACTTACTTGCTTTTGTGGGGAGTTCAGTATGTGTGGGTGTGTGAGCAATGGCAAGATGGCTGACAGTGGTGTCCTGCTGTTGGTTGGTGTGCAGTTCCCAGCAGGGCCTTGTGCTCCCCACGACACAGCAACAGTGTCAGACATCTTTGATGGGCCTTTCCACTCTCTGTGGGATGTGCATGCGTGAGTGTGAGCTTGCTGGGCCATGTGGTGGGGGATGTAGAGCTGTGACTACGACTCCCATCATGCTATTGCCTCCACCCCCTTCCCAGCATGCCCATGCTTCCTTACTTTTGACTCTGCTTCCCTGTGGGGTGGGCTGCCTGTGCTGACAGGATGGCTGGGAGTGTTGTCCTGGCAGTTGTTTGGCTAAAAGTCCCAAGAGTGTCCCTGTGCTTCACACAACATAACCCAGGGTGGTGGTTCTTTGTGGGATCTTGAGTTAGGATGGGAGGCATTGCATTCTACCAGGTGGGTTCTGTGGAGTTTGTGTTGAGGGGTGTGTGAGGGGAGGTGCTTGTGACTATGGTCAGTGCTGCAAGTCCTCCTTCCCACCCAGCCAGCCAGATAGCCCACCATGGAACGTGCTTGCATTGCAGGGAGTGGAAGTTGTCTCTCAGGATGTCAGTCAGTGGTGTCCTGCTGTTTGTTGGTGCACAGTTGCCAGCAGGGCCTTGTGCTCCCCACAGCAGTAGCCAGTGTCAGCCATCTTGTGTGTCCTTATCCACTCCCTGTGATGTGAGCATGGTTCAGGGTGGTGTTGATGGGCCAGTTGTGAGGCTGAGCAATGTCTGTGACTACCACTCCCATCATGCTATTGCCTCCACCCCCCTTCCCAGCATGCCCATGCTTCCTTCTTTTTGACTCTGCTTCCCTGTGGGGTGGGCTGGCTGTGCTGACAGGATGGCTGGGAGTGTTGTCCTGGCAGTTGTTTGGCTAAAAGTCCCAAGAGTGTCCCTGTGCTTCACACAACATAACCCAGGGTGGTGGTTCTTTGTGGGATCTTGAGTTAGGATGTGAGGCATTGCATTCTACCAGGTGGGTTCTGTGGAGTTTGTGTTGAGGGGGTGTGAGGGGAGGTGCTTGTGACTATGGTCAGTGCTGCAAGTCCTCCTTCCCACCCAGCCAGCCAGATATCCCACCATGGAACGTGCTTGCATTGCAGGGAGTGGAAGTTGTCTCTCAGGATGTCAGTCAGTGGTGTCCTGCTGTTTGTTGGTGCACAGTTCCCAGCAGGGCCTTGTGCTCCCCACAGCAGTTGCCAGTGTCAGCCATCTTGTGAGTCCTTCTCCACTCCCTGTGATGTGCGCATGGTTCATGGTGGTGTTGATGGGACAGTTGTGGGGGGGCAATATGTGTGACTGCGACTCCCATGATGCTATTGGCTACACTGACTTGGCCAGCATACACAGAATTCCTTCCTTTGAGTGGTCTTCACTGTGTGTTGGTGTTGTTGTGGTGGCTACATGTCTGGATGTGTTTGTTAGTTCTATTTGTGCCACTCCCTAGCTGTAGTTGTAGTTGTGTTTGTACATGTGATGGCACAGTTGGATGTAACTTTTTTGATGGCATGTGTTGTGTTTATCTGACTGACATACACATTTTGGGATGATTCTGTTCTGGTTGCTGTGTAATTGCTATGAGTGCATGGTTTGACTCTCCCCTTGACAGTGATGTGTGTGTGTTTTGTGGCAGAATATTGTGTACATTTGTTGTGTACTCACCAGGCTCTGGGATGTTCTCTAGTCCACATACGCTCACTGGCGGAAGGATGGCCCGCACCTTCTCCTCCCAGGGCCTGAGGTATATTGGCTTGGCAGGAGGGCCACTGCCGGTGTATTGGCTGATGATGTAGTCTTTCTTGAGCAGGTCACGTACCCTCCTGCGCACGTCATACCACCTGTTCTGGATGTCGCTCTTTGTGCGCAGACATGGTGATTGTGCGTTCACCCTGTTGATGATCCTCTCCCACATCTTGGTTTTCTGGGAGATGGGGGTCTGTTGGACCAGTGTGCCAAACAGCTGTGGCTCTACCCTGAGGATCTCGTCTACCATGACTTCCAATTCACAATCTAGGAACTTGTGATTCTTCTTGGGGGGCATGGTGATGGGTGGTGATGGTGAGTGATGTGTGTGTTGGTGTGCAGGTGAGGGTGTGTTAGTGTGTGTTTTGCTGGATGTATGTGAGGTAGGTATTTGTTGGTGTGCTGTTAGTGTGTGGCTTGTGTGAGGGATGAGCTGTGGGTGTGTGGTTGCTGTCTGTTGGGTGCTGGCAGTGGAATGGCATTTGCAAAGGATCATGGTTGTGATTTGTGTCCTTTATATGGGTGGAGTTGTGGGTGTGTCTTTGTTCTCTGTCCCCACCCCCCCCAGTATTTATTGGCTTTGTAATTGCTTGTTTGGCCTTTTTTTGTGTGATTTTTCCTTTGTACTGTCTGTGCATGTTGGAAACGTTCTTGTGACCGAGTCGGACCCTGCATTTGTCTCGTACGGTGTTCTCCGTTTCGTTCACGCTGTGTTTGTGCAGTTTTCTATGCTGCGTACGCGTCGGTCGCGGTGTTTTGTGTTGCTTCGGCTCGGTTTTGTATGCGTGTCGGTCGTACGGCTTGTTCTCCGTCCGACTCGCTCGTGGTTTTCGCGCCTTGCATCGTACTTTGCGGTTTGGAGTTCGCGTGTACGTTTCGGTCGGATTTGTTCCGGGTGCGTGTCGGTCGGTTGGATTCGCGTGTTTTTCCGACCGGATTGCTGTTTTCCGTGCGGCTCGGTCGTTCGGCTTGGGTTCGGTACGTGTCGGTCGGAATTTGCACGCCTTGCATCGTACTTGGCGTGTCGGGCGCCACAGGTACGTGTCGGTCGGTATAATTTCCGGCTCCGAGTCGGTCGGTGCTTTTTCCGGCCCGAATCGGAATCGACCCCTAAATAGGAGCACTGCTCTTCAGCTGAGCTCTCACACAGGGTGCGTTAGAATTGCCTAAATAATATTTCCCCTTTGACGTGTTTCTATAGGGAAGTGTCAGACACAGTAATAAAATAACCAATCGAAAGCAGAAAGTACTCAGGTTAAAAACATTTGCTTTTTTAAAATGCATGTGCAAGAATTAACAATTTGAAAAAGGAAAACTCCAGTCTATTACACCTGCAAGGACAAAAAGAGTGAAACAACTTTCGGCGCCGCATGCACTTTATTTAAAATCTTCCTCCCTTCCCCCAACACCACCTCCCGCCCCGGAGTGTCCATGTCATTGTGAAATATCCGCCAGTGTGTCCAATTCAGTGTGTAAAATGCCAGCTACCGCTAAGTGTAGTGTTTAGCGTCCCACTGTTTGGGAGCGCTAAACACGGAAGTCCCAGCACCACATCCGCCGGCCAGGCGTGGCCGGCGGGGATCCAATAAAAGGAAGGCGCCCGCTCGGGGGCGGTACTTCCGGACCGGAGCGAAGACTGTCTGGGTGTGTGTTCTGTCCGCGCTGCGCAGTGCTCCTGCCGCGCATGCAAAACCCGGCCAGCGCACGGCCCCCGTCACACTGGCGACGAGGGGGGCCAAGACCCTCGCGCAAAATCCAGGACAACCGCCCGAGGCGGCGACATCACCTGGCAGCCTCCACGGTCCCGCACTGCACGAGGACCCAGCAAGTGTGCGCGCACGCGGTCGGGTAAGCCTGCCCCCGCTGTGCGGCACCTACACTCGTCACGGTGCTGCAGCGCACTACCTGTGACCGGCTCCCCAGTTCACAGCCCCCACCCTGGGAGGAGTGTTCAGTGCACCAGCTGGTCGACCACCCTGCACCATCACGGCTCCACGCAGGGGGAGGCCCCGTGTTGTCACACGCCCCTCCCCGCCACACCGGACTCACCTTGAAAGGTCCTCTGCGCTGCCAAGCCCAGAACGGGAGACACCAGGCCCTGGAGCACGCATTCTCCCTCCACGCGCTGCCAGCCACTAGGCTGTCCTCCACTGGACCAAGCGGCCGGCGCACCGCCCCCTGCTGCAGTACCGACTCTCCGGAGAGGGGTGAGCCACGCTGCCCTGCGCCCCGTCGCTGCTGATCCACGATGGCGGATGAGAACCCAGCCCCCGCGCCGGTCCGCGTCCCGTTCCAACACGCGGCGTCCGGCGTGCTGCCGCCATTCAGCGAGCTGGTAGACCCGGCGACGGCGTCCCCACGGTGGAGGGTTTGGATCGAACGACTCAACAACTACTTCATCGCGACGAGGGAAGTAGACGACGCGATCAAGAGGTCCCTACTCCTTCACTATGCTGGGGACGAAATTTTCAAACTCTTCAAGCACCTGCCGAACACTGGACCCGCGACGGACTATGACGCGGCGGTGGCTGCGCTCGACGCCCATTTTGACCCCCAACTCAACCCGGATTTTGAGCGTTTCAAGCTGCGCCAGGCGCGCCAACGTGAGGGGGAATCTATTGATGCCTTCTACGCACGCCTAAGGGAGCTTGCCAGCACGTGTACCGAAGATGACCAGTCCAAGGAGATCAGGGCCCAACTCATTCAAGGCTGCCGTGACAAAACCCTAAGGGGTCTCATATTACGCCAACCGAGGATAGCGCTGGAAGACATCCTCATCCTCGCAAGGTCCCATGACCTCTCAGCGGCGAGGGCCAACGAGATGGACCAAGCCCTCATCAGACCGGCAGGGCGCACAGAGTCGATCAAAGTAGAAAGGGCAGACGCAGTCAGGACGAAGGCCCGCACAGACGTCTCACGGAAGCCGAGATCGGATACAGCCAGGTCGCGATGCGGATACTGCGGCCATGAGCCGCATGCAGCGAAGGATTGTCCGGCCCAAGGGAAGACCTGCACAAACTGCAGGATCCAAAATCACTTTGCGGCCGTATGCCGGAGAAAGAACAGAGGCCTCGACACCAAAGGCCCAAGGCCACCAGCACGGGCAGTCCGGCGCCTATCGATGGCAGAAGCAGCCGCGCCAGAAGAGGCGCCGAGGACCAGCCGCAGATATCAAAGGCCGGTTGACTCGTTCTCCGAAGAGGAAGAGGATGAGACATACCTTGTCTCTTTTGCACAAGAGCTGAAACAACGCCGCAGACCTCAACCAACCTGCGTGGTCAAGATCGCCGGCTCGGAAGTCAAAGCGATAATCGACACAGGAGCGTCAGTAAACGTGATGGGCCTACAGCAATATCGACGTTTGCGGCCGTGCCCGCCCGTCACACCGTCGCGAACTCGCATCTATGCGTATGGATCACACACTCCGCTACCGCTAAAAGGAAAGATCGTGGTGCCAATCAAGACGGAAGACCAGGAGGTGATCACTACCATTCACGTGATCGACAGGGAGGCAGACACCCTCCTGAGCAGCCACACGGCCGAAGATCTGGGGCTAGTCTCGTTCGCCCGAAGCGTGCAAACTCACCAAGTAGACGAACTGCTCGGTCAGTTCCCGGAGCTGTTCCAAGGCCTAGGCTGCATCAAGTGTGACCCCGTAAAACTACACATCAACAAAGCTGTCGCCCCCGTGGCCTTAAGACACCGAAGAGTCCCGTTCCACCTGAGGCACCTGGTGGAGAAGGAGCTGGAGCTTTTGGAGGCACAAGGAGTAATCGAGAAAGTGTCCGGACCGACACCGTGGGTGTCGCCGCTAGTTATCGCGGAAAAGCCAAAGCAACCAGGCGCCATACGCCTATGCATCGACATGAGGCTGCCAAACAAGGCCATCAAGCGAGAGCGCCACCTTACCCCGACGATGGATGACATCATCGCCGATGTAAACGGATCAAGGTGGTTCTTGAAAATTGACCTCAACGCCGGGTACCACCAGCTACCCCTGTCCAAAGAAAGCAGGTACATCACCACCTTCAGCACTCACCTCGGGCTGAGGAGGTACAAGAGGTTGAACTTTGGAATATCCTCAGCGGCAGAAGTGTTCCAGAACACAATAAGGGAAATGCTGTCAGGCCTACCTGGCGTCCTCAACGTCAGTGACGACATTTTAATTCATTCAGCAACAGCCGCCGACAACCATAAACACCTCCGAAGCACCCTGAAATGCCTGAGTGAGCATGGAGCAACCCTCCACAAAGACAAGTGCCAATTCTTCCAGCCCTCCCTGGAATTCTTCGGGTATGTATTCAACCAAGAAGGCATTCAAGTAGATCCACGGAAGTCCCAGGCCATCAAAAACACGCCAGCCCCTACCACACCCACGGAAGTCAGGAGCTTCTTAGGGATGGCCGCCTACTGCGGGAGGTTCATCCCTGACCTAGCAACCAGAGCAGAGCCACTAAGAGCCCTGACCAGAACTGATGCCCAATGGAAGTGGGGACACCGGGAAGAAGAGGCGTTCCAGGGAATAAAAGACGCCCTCCTGGGTGAAGCAACGCTGGCCTATTTCGATCCAGCGAAACGGACGGAAGTCCTCGTCGAAGCGAGCCCGGTGGGGCTAGGAGCAATCTTAGCCCAGGAACAAGAACCCAGCAGATGGGCGGCGTTGTCGTTCGCGAGCAAGTCCCTCACGCCAACTGAGACCAGATACGCGCAAATAGAGCGGGAAGCGCTTGCCATCAAGTGGGCCTGTAGCCATTTTCATCTGTACCTGACAGGACAACCGTTCACCATGGTCACGGACCATCAATCCCTGGTGACACTCTTCAAGGGAACTGCCCCACATCCACCACCGCGCATCGAGCGATGGGCGGTGCAACTCCAGCCCTACGAGATGGAGGTCGTGTACCGACCCGGGGCCAAAAACCCAGCAGACTTTTTATCTCGCCATCCGACGCAGGTGACGGCCCAAGGGGACGATGGAGATACCGAGTAGTACCTCAATATGGTCTCAGCGGCTGCATGCCCGCGGGCTATGACCCTGGAAGAAATTAAAGAGGCAGCCCGAGAAGACAGTGTGTACAACCGAACTCTCCACGCAGTCCAGACAGGATCGTGGAAGGAATATCTGCACGGCGCGAATGCCTGGGGCCCCGATGACAAGGAAGGACTAATCAGGATGTGGCGAATAAGGAGCGAACTCAGCGCCACAGAGGATGGGCTCCTGTTGAGAGGGGCACTCCTGGTTATTCCCCAAGCACTGAGAGCCCGTACTACCCAACTCGCTCACGGAGGCCACCAAGGGGCCACTAAGATGAAGGCACGGATGAGGGAAAAGGTCTGGTTTCCCGAGCTTGAACAAATGGCTGATGACCTAGTAAGGCGTTGCCCGTCCTGTCAACTTACCAGCGCATCGGCAAGACCAATCCCGGTCATCACAGAAGAGGCTTGCAAGGAGCCCTGGTCCAAAGTGAGTGTAGACTTTGGGAGCGTCCCGGATGGAAGGCACACCCTCGTAATCATCGATGCATTCTCTAAATATCCAGTGGTAGAGATAGTAGCCTCGACCGCATTCACCCATGTGCGCCCAGTCCTCGAGAAGGTGTTCGCCATGTTTGGGCTCCCACAAGAGGTCCGGAGTGACAACGGACCGCCATTCCAAGGCTCCAAATTCGCCACATTCCTGCAACAAAGGGGAATCCATCACCGCCGGATCACGCCGCAATGGCCCCAGGCCAACAGCGATGTAGAAAGGTTCATGCGGACGCTAAACAAGACATTCCGTATAGCCCTGCTGGAACAAGCCGATCCGGAAAAACGTCTGCATGAATTCCTGAGGGAATACAGGAGCACTCCCCACTGCACCATGCAACGAAGCCCATGGTCGCTGATGCTACAAGGTCCCAGGAAGGACCTAATGCCGACCTGCCCAGGGTGGACACCCCCACCTTTGGATACTCAGGCGACTCAAGACAGGCGAGAGCAACGGAACAGGCGAGCTAGCGTCAGGCGACGTGCCCGGCCACAGGAACTGCAGCCAGGGGCGACAGTCATCCTCAAGGACCGCCGGCAGGAGGAAAGTTCAGGACTAACTATGAACCCGGCACGTGGACAGTGGTGGCCAATCACGGCACCATGGTGACCGCCAGGAGAGGCGGGGAGGACGTGTCAAGAAACATATCGTGGTTTAAGGAGGTCCCCGCCAGGCTGGGAGAGGAACAGGGCGCAGGACCGTCGACATCCCCGCTCAGGGAGTCACCTGAGACAACAGGACAGGAGACCGGGCGCGAGGAGGGTACAGAAGGGTCGGGCGCTACCATCCAGCCAGGCCACCAGAGTGCCACTGAGAATGAGGGTCCCAAGGCTGCGAGCAGAGGGCGCCAAACTCAGAAGTATGATCTACGGCCCAACCCCCGCCCTAACCAGCGGCTATGAGATTTTGCCTGCTGAACGAATATATCCACAGGCTGCATCCAGGAAGGTCCCTGATGACGCCAAGTGCAAGGGAGAACATTCTGAACTGTGAGGCGAACATTTAAAAGTTTATATTTTCAAGAAGTGAGTTAGGAAGGGATGTAGTGTTTAGCGTCCCAGTGTTTGGGAGCGCTAAACACGGAAGTCCCAGCACCACATCCGCCGGCCAGGCGTGGCCGGCGGGGAACCAATAAAAGAAAGGCGCCCGCTCGGGGGCGGTACTTCCGGACCGGAGCGAAGACTGTCTGGGTGTGTGTTCTGTCCGCGCCGCGCAGTGCTCCTGCCGCGCACGCAAAACCCGGCCAGCGCACGGCCCCCGTCACACTAAGTACATGTATTATTAAATAAAAGTACTACTTTTAAACGAGATTGTTTTTCTTTCCGCCCTTTTCCTGGCCATGACGCTGCTTACACTTCACGTAATCTCCCCGTGCCTTCCCCCAACACCACCTCCTGACCCGAAGTATGCACAAGTTACTTTTTTATGGCAGCATTCCTAACTCCCATTTCTGTGCGACACTTCTCCATCCCCCAAATCTATGATACATAGATTGTTTAAAGGAACATGCTCTCTCCCTTGTAGACCTTTCCCTTTGCATTATTTATTAGTGTTCACAGCCAAATGAAGCAGGGCGTTCCACTTCCTGACCTTTTCTATTTGGAATTTGGGGCCACTGCTCATTACCTGCCATCGGGATGCAGCCTGTTAACATATTGGGTGCATATCAATCAAACAGGCTCTACCAAATCTACGGGACAGTGTAAAAAAGGGTGTTCTTTGTGCTGCCATTAGAAGTGCATACTTTCAGTTTGGAGGAAGAGCTAATTTATTCTGGAATCTATTCTTCACAGAAAAGTAGACCAAATAGATATTTTATTTCCCTGTTTTTGTGCACAGAGAGACCAACATTTTTAGTGAAACATGCTTTGTAAGTGCAGTGTGTTAGACAAGCATATAGGAATGATAAAAAAAGATGACTGCCTTCTGATTTGCTCTCAAATATAAACATGCATTTGGGGTTTCTTAAACGTTCTCAATCAAATTAAAACTTTTCATTTGATTCAGTAAAACTGAGTGGAAACACAAACTACCAGTAAAATTGGCATATTTCATCTGTATTGAAAAATATTTTATTTGGAATTGAATGCTGGCAACTCCTGCAAGAAACCGGTTTTAAGTGAAGAGAGCTGGCAAAAAAAACATTTTTGTTCATGATGAAGTAAAAACATTAACAGGTATGATGTAAGGCCTGTGGAGTTGGAGTATTCGATATTTTTGCAAGGCAGTGGTAACTATCAGGGCAGAATAGAACAAATCACTAAACACAAGGTTACTATCCAGCACTCTTGTGCAGCAGTATACGAGCACGCCTGATATCACACTGCCCACTGGCTGTAACACTGAAAAAACGTACCTGCCAGTAGTGAGCTGCAGTGTGATATTACATTGCCCATCGGTGCTAACAGTTACTCTGGCATCTTCGTTGACGCAGTGTTAACCAGTCTGAGAGAACCTACAAGTAATTCAGTTCAGGGTGTGCACTAAACAAAAACATCACACCTATATGGTTTAACAAGCAATAATGTTGCTTCACATACTTTACCAGTAGCTGAGATTAATTCAAACTTTCCACCCATCACTTTTTGCTTTTTGTCAGTGCGATACTGTAAGCGCAGTAGGCATGCCCAAATATGGGTCCAGGGCGCACTGTGCCACAGTACTCACGCTATACTTCACTGGTGAGTCCTAACTAGGAAAAAACCTGCCTGGCGTTTCTTGTGGTCCTGGTTATTTCTAGAATGTTCAGAAGGTATGTTCTGAAATTGTTGCATACAGGCCTGGTGACGCTCGGGAAGCATTCCACATAATTCCAACACTACACATCTTCAGTGGCTTACCAGTTTGTGCTGTGTCAGTGTAGTTATTCTTCTGGATACTGGTAGTCAATTATCTAAAGACACCATTGGCGCCATCTTTTCATTGAACTAATATATTCACTTGAGACTGTGTTTCACAGGGCACACAGCCTAACAAAATACTATAATGTAACAATTTCTCAGAGAAGCCCCCAACTCGCAACATAACGTTTCCCAAAAGGAATAGTTTAGGTAGGTATAAGACAGCTTTTTGTTTATTTTTCTTTCTCGTTCCATTCCCCTTCCTGACTGCCATTTAACTTTTGTTGCAGCCATGAAGAAGCTATAGGCAATCTGTCTAGCAAAACAGCTGTTGTCTATGATCCTACCTTTAAGTAATAACCCCTCTAAGGTCATAAACCCTAGGTAGCTCTGCAACACAGCTATTTCACAGCAAAAAACACCCTCCAGGACTTAACATTCATACAAAACGACAGATATATTCTCACAGATCTCATTTAAAGAACTTGGGCTGTTATGGTCAAGTTGTATTAAGAATCAAACATGGCAGTGGTCTATTTACCGGCTTTCCTAAAACCCGTACCACACATGTAAAAGAAGTTCTTAACACAGTAGCCAAAATCTTCCCAAGAACTAGGAAAGCCAACCACATTAAATCAGTTCTGGCATCACAGAATTGGCTACTGCTACAAACTGTGAAACGGCTGTTATAACGTTCCGCACTGGCTATAGCAGACTCTCAATAGAGTCTAAACGTTGTCACTGGGAGCATGCGCTCATATGAGCAAGTGCCCCACCCACCCGAAGGTGGTATGCTTCATCATTGGGCTGGTACTGCAATGTATTAAATGTAATTAAAAAAATATAATTAAACTCCACAACATACCACTCTACCACAAAAAATACCATTCCACATAATTACACTCTATAACACTCAATCCCACTACACATAATTCCAGTACACTCAATAACACATAATTATTATCCACATATTTCCACCACACATCATGCCACATATTTCCACTACACAAATCCACACCACACAATTCAGCAACTAACAATTCCAAACCAACCCACATAATTCCACTCTACACCACTACTCCACTCTAATCCACAACGCATGGGTAAAAGACATCATTTACAACGCCAATACCTCTAACTCTCACAAATGCGAGACCAATTGCATTGTCCCTCTTAGTTAGCGCCCTCTTAGACAGGGCTCTACCAGTTTTCCCTTTTCCCTACTTTCCCGTACAGTCCTGTGATACTCACCAGTTGGTGTTCGTCTATTGCTGTTTGCTAGCTTATGAGCTATGGTTGGTTCCCAGCCGAGGGAACCAAACACGTATCCAGTGGGTATGGGGAGAACCAGGACACTTTTGTACAACACTTCGCATGTTCCCTTGCATTCCGGGCACGCTTGAGCACTCATTGGCATGCTCAGTCTAACACTTCCCATTGGTTCCAGAACGATCCCTCCACAGTGTATCCTCCAACATGTATTGCAGGCTCTGAAAATGATCAACTCCATGTGTATTCTATTTTGTGGCTAAATACTTTATTTTTTATGTTATAATTTATTTGTGGTTAATTCATACCCGTTTACAACTTTAAAACGCAATGTACAAAATAACATAAACATCCAATATGCCTCAATATTTCAATAAATCAATAGTAGTCAGCAGATCTTTAAAATTCATTAAAATGCACAGTATTCTTTTTGGAAAACACATCATTTATCTCAATTCGTCATCAGCTTCTGCCACACAGTATAGTCATGCAGCACAAGGTATACATTTCAGCACCTATTTTACACAACCAATACTGCCTCTCATCATAATGGGACACCTATCCAGCGGCCAGTGACTTTATACAAGAAAAGAACATGCCCAAAACAAAACTGCATATATTTATGCATCACAATTGACATTTTAATTCCTCGTGAATTTCCAAATTAGCACTACCCTCCTAAATAGAATGCTACAGGACATACACAGCCTTAACGTTTGTCAAGAAAATGTCCCCCTGTTTATAATTAGCTTTGATGGCTTTAATACTTTAATTATAAGGGTGGGGTGTGGCTTGAGCCCGAGCAAGATGGCGGCTTAATCCGACCGCTTTGCTCCCGGCCCTGCAGTCTCAGAGTTCTGATTTAAAATCATCGCCCCAAAACTGGCTGAAACGAACCGCAAAGGAACCTTGGTTTGTGGGGGATACCAAAGATGTGAAGAAGTGGCACCAACTCGATCGATTGAACCAGATCGACAACACCCCTCTGCACAAGGCCGAGGAGAAACACGGAGACCCTCTGCGCTCTCACCAGCTGCGGGGAATACGACAGTGCTGCAAGCTACGCTGGGGCCCACATATAGGTAGAAGGCATGCCTCATCCTCGCTGGCTCTGTGCTACAACTAACGGGAACCCAAAACCTGCCTCGTATCCTGATACCCCAGCCCAAGGCTAAAGAAGAAACAGGGCCGCCCTCGGCACTTCCAACCACTGCAGGCAATACGACAACGCTGCAAGCTACACTTGGACCCATCTATATGTAGGCACAACACGTGCACTGCCTCTAACGCGAACCCAAACCTACCTCGCATTCTGATCCCCACAGAATCTCGCCAGAATAGCTCACTTTCCTGAACTATAATTATGTGAGCGTGATAGGCAATACAACTTGGTTCACATCAGCGCCAAAGTGAGACCCAGGGTGACTCCCCTGTCTCTCCCAACCTACCGCACCTCTACCTACTGGCTGTAGACAAGCCATCTGACCAATAAACCTGCACGACTGCCATGGGCCGGGGTATGGACACCACCCCCATAATGCGGAATGCCAGCAGAGCTCAATGCGGCTTAATGCACCTGGTGCACCCCAGAGAGGCCTTGGAGGGGGTCAGAAAATATTAATCTCTGCGCTTATCAGACTTTCACCATTAGGACAGCTGCATGTCTACGCTGCACCTAACAGGAATAGCTCAAGAGGAGCTATCCGACCCTGAATGGGCCTTTGGGCCTTCTAGTAGTCAAACGGTTGACACTAGCAGCACAGGCTTGGCTTAACAAAATGGTGCCCACACGTGTCCTGGAAACACTATGAGCCCTATAGGAGAAAGTAGAGGAGATACAAAGGAAACTCACATAACATCTCCCTCAGCGCCCAGAAACTAAGAGTACTGCATCTGGCCGGGCGTCTACCAGGTGCCCCCTGGCGCACTCTCACAGATAGTTTCCCTCACCTTCAGCCTCCTTCTGAAGGGACATAAAATGTTGGCCGTACTGATCATAAAGTCTAAATACATCCCTTGACTAGTCCCCAATTTGATTGTCAACAGGATCAGACAACGGGGTGGTGCTCACTCTAGTAACTCTAGTACCCCTCTAGTACACAAACACACAAACGTAAGTCATTATTACAGATTATTTACCCAACAACAAAACACAAGAGATAAATAAAGATTCCTAAATCACCAGCATGAGGGTCCTCCCACTGACCTTAAGATGGCGGATCATAGGGCAAGGAGTCCAAGGACATTAAGGAAAGCAAATCCTTCCTTAAACATTTTAAGGTGGATCCTCCTTTCCCATAATCCCCCATCTAAGGCAAGAAGGACTCTGGGATGCTGGAGATGATCCTCCAACGCCTCAGCGCACTACAAGACCTTTGCCCAAGACACAAAAGCAAGCACCGATGTGATGCGCCATGACATACAAGGTTTAAAGCAACAACTAACAAAACATGTCAAGCAGATTCACAGAAGCAGAAACGAGGATCGTCACACCAGAGGACACCACCTCGCACACACAGAACAGAGTAGATGCGGCTGCCAATAAGATAAAATCCCTCATGAAATATAGCTCCGAATTTGAGGACTGGAACCACAAAGGGAATCTCTGCATCTTTGGATTGTCAGCAAAAGTGGAGGATGATGCAGACTCATGTGTGGAGTTTTTGGAAGCTTGGCTGCCACGCACCCTGGGAATCACATTTGATCGTGAGTTCGAGATAGAACGGGCGCACCAAGTCCAAATGGGCAACCCGCGCTCAACTCATCCCAACAAGTGTCCCAGAGACATGATATTCAAACCACTGAGATATCGCCACACTAAAAGCATTCTTGCCCACATGAAAAAATCTCAACAGGTGATCTGGGATGGCTTTAAAATCAACACTGCACAAGACTACTCAAAGGCCACGGTTGCAACTACAAAAGGAGTCCTAGCCCTCCATCAATCCCTGAAGGACCACAGCATTCCATATGGATTTGCGGGCCCATCAAAATTTTGGATTGTCATCCATGGGAAAACCCTGCTTTTCACAGACCCAAATGAACTACAGAAGTTTCTGAACTCCTCCGTACTATCAGCTATGTATATTTGACTGTAAACACCAGAGGCTACATGTGACTACCATCTGCAATAAACACACCACCAATTTCTTGACACCAAACTCCTTTCTTTTGTTCCCTGACAACAAGGTCAACAAGGATGACAACAAGGACAAGGACAACAAGGAACCACAGCGTTGTCAATGGGGGTACTGTGAGTTGGTCTTTCAGTGTTGTCTGGTCATCCAGTATCGACTCACAGGATAAATAAGATAAGCTAACTAACGTATTTTTAAACTAGATAACATATTGTTTTATCCATATGTCTGTTCCCTAATATGTATTTGTGTTAAAGTCACCATTGTAAGTTGATTATCCCCTACCTGACTTACCTTGCAATAAGTGTTCTCCATCTTTACTGCTAAAAGGAACTACTGCTATTGATGGAGTTATGGTTTTTCATAACGTAACCATCTCTACACGGTAATAACATTCTGTACAACTTACACAGCCACATGGTGCAAGAGCTTGACCATATGAAGGCATGTAAGCTCGCAATACTGCCTCTTTACTGGGCCCATTAGAGCCTACATTGTGAGAACACTGTGCTCCGTGGTCACCCTGAGGTTTAGAAAGCTACTGCTGTAAGTGGACTATCGCCTATCTGACTTACCTTGCAATAAGAGCTCTCCTTCTCTACTGCTCAAAGGAACTCCTAATATTGATGTTTTTTTCATAAGGTAACCACTTCTACAAGGTTGTAATGTACTGTACTGCCTACAGTGTCACACGGTACAGGAGTTTGACCACATGAAGTCATATAAAATCCAGACACTGCCTCCTTACCATGCTACTTAGAGAGTGAGGTGTGAGAGCATTGTGCTCCTTGCTCTCCCTGAGGTTAGCCAAGTCTTGCCACTGGTTAAAACAATATTATACTGACTGCCCTATGCAGACACTGTTCTCTTTGTAATACAAGACTTTCTATTGTTGATTAGTGATATCCTTTTACCTGAGATTATGTGTTAAGAGTATATGCACAATTGTAACTGCCCAATACGCTGCTAAAAGTTTCGGCTAACTGTAGGGCCTAGTTGACACCCTATCCCGCCCACCTGACGGATGTCTAAACAATCCTTTCCACACACAGGTTCTCTGCGACATCAACTCACAAACTTAACCTGGGAGATGGTCCGCAGTCCCTTACACTACCCTTACTGATTCACAAACATGTCAGCTGACCCCCTTTCATCTCTTCCGTCGGGTGCAACACCCTATTCATAGCGCTCTCCTGAAACATGCCCACCCCAAACGCAGATACCTGAATACTGTATTGCACTATCTTCCCTTGCACAGAACCAGGACTCAGTCAACTCCCTATTTCACCTCACTTCCCTTCATCTCCCATCCTCGCAATAAAATCCCTGTTGACCCTTCCCCATAGAATCCTATTACCACACACAACTGCAGGGCTGGGTAGCCACCCGGCCGGTTTTAAGGACTAGCCAGCTCGTGGCCCAAAATACTCCACATAGAACATGGGTGGGGGATATGTCCAGCACCCATTCCGGGGGTGGGGTGGTGGGTGGACAGGGCTTGGTTATGGTTATGCTGTTTTTGTTGCAGCCTCAACTGTAGTTCATGTTCCTCTGGCTCTTCTTCTCTTCACTATCTTCTCCACCTATCTTAAGCCTCCCCTCATCCTCCCTCACCCTTCCTCATCCCTCCAGCTACCTGGGCACCACTTGTACCCATTTTGTTTCCACAGTCTGACTAGAAGGATCCATACTCTAATTACCATGTATGATTTTTACCCATTACTGATGGTCACATGTGATGGACCAAAACATAGTGTTAGGGAATCATCCATCCCTGCGGTCTCTGGCCACCCCATACTATCACCTGCTAGCCAAGGAGACCTCAATACATCTCAATGGTACACCACTTGAACATTATTTCATTAAACATTAAGGGGCTTAACCAACCAGTCAAATGAAGAGTAGTGGCAGATTACTGACATAAACTGGAGGGCTATATCATTCTCCTACAAGAGACCCACAGAAAACCCACTCATGATGCTAAATTCTATAGCCCCTGGATTGCCGATGTGGGCATCTCCCCGGCCCCAAACAAAAAGAATGGGGTAGAAACACTAATCTCGAAAACATCAGGTATATCTATCGTATGACACACCCACAATCATGCGGGCAGGTGGCTGATCCATATATTTCATATTTGTATTTGTAAAGCGCAAACTTATTAACCCTTAAGGTTTCAAGGTGCTGGGGGCCGTTGCGGAGATTGAGTGAGTTATTGCCCAGAGTCACATGGTGCTGAGCTGCCTCCGGCGATCGGACCGTGAGCCCCGCGATCCCGATTCAGCCGCTCTGGCTGCTGTGCCACACCTCTCACACTGCCATACCTCTCACATCTCTCATCTCCTAAATGAAAAAACGAGATCTAGAGTTCTTCATTGTAAACATCTATACACCTAATGATAATGCCTCAGACTTCTGGACAGGCGCAGCTGGTAGAGGTAAGAGCGGTGGGATGGTGGGGCGGGGCAGAATCGCAGAAGTGACCAGTTACCTTGCGCTCGACGCATCTCCGAGTCGGTGATGTGGCAAGCACAAGGTAAGTGTTTTTATTTATTTATTTTATTTTCCCTATTCCGTCATCTGTCGACTCCCCCCAGCCCTGCCCCGCCCCCACCCCACCGCTCTTACCTGTACCGGCCGGGCCTGCTTCTGAAGGAACCTAGACAAACGGATCTCGGACCTCCCGAACAACCTAGGCGTTATTTTGGGAGGGTACTTTAATCTCCCTGTGAATGGCAATCTAGACTGGATATCAGCCCACAAATTTATAGGCAACAAAGCGCACAAACAAATGAAAATCTGCTGTAAAAATAACAATCTGGCAGACATTGGGCGCCTCCATAATCCCAAAGGTAATGACTACAATTTTTAATCATCGCCACACCATTCCTTCACACGCATAGACTATATCATGGTAAGCAAATCCCAACTCCACAACGCTTACTCCCCAAAGATTGAGCCCATAGGGATCTCTGATCACGCATGTGTCTCAATGCAAATAACACTTAATGATCCTACACTACCACCCTGTCATTGGCGTTTGAACGATGACCTCTTGGATGACCCGACAAAGTCCAGATAGAGATGGCCCTTACAAACTTCCTCAAAGAAAACGCCGTGAATGACACCTCACATAAAACACACTGGGATGCTCTTAAGGCCACATTGAGGGGGATACTGATAAATATCGCATCCACTAAAAATAAGGCCATCTTGACTCTCCTCAAGGAACTGGAAGGCTCTATCCAAAATCTAAGCACCCAATTTAGGGGCATATTATCAACGGCCAGCGATAATTATCGCTGGCCGTGCTTAGCGATAGATATCTTATCGCTGGCTATCTCCGGAAATTATCGCCCTGGTAGCGCGTTATTAACAACACGCTTCTCCAGGGCAATAAAAATTCCAGAGATAGCGAGGTTATCGCCGTTTTGCAGGGAATATCGCTGGTTTTCCCGTGATGTTCCCTGCAAAACGGCGATAACCTTGCTGATACGACCCTGTGGTCGTATCAGCACAATCCACCCCCTATGTTAGGGATGGCTAAGTCGGGATAATAGCAGACGTTAGATTTTGGCGAAAACGGCCGTTTTCGCCAAAATCTAACGTCTGCTATCATCCTGTGGGCTGCCTTGTAAATATCGCGATGTGCACATCGGCGATATTTACAACGTAGCCCATCTGGGGTACGCCCAGTAACGCCCACCTTGCATCTCATTAGAGATGCAGGATGGGCGTTATGGGAAAGGGCGATAGGGCAAGGATTCACGCGATAGCGTGACCTTGCTAATAGAGCGATAAAATTATCGCCGCTTTTCGTCTGAAAACAGACGCTAAAGCGGCGATAATTTTTTATCGCCGGCTTGTTAATATGCCCCTTAGACACTCCAAGGGCTCGTCCCTCCTTTTCAAACTGCGCGCAGAACAGTACGAATATAATAAAATCCTCAGTAGAAGATCCCAAAAATGGAATTACGTAATCAAAGCAGATCGGCTATGTGACAACAACAAAGCCGGTAAATCTCTTGAAAACTACTTAAAATAAACACAAAACAGTTACCTCAAATCTGCCATAAGAAACCCAGACAGGGTGACTATTACCGTCACCCCAGGCATACTTGACTCCTTAAAAGGCTCTACTTATACAATTCAAACGCCCTCACTCCCTTAACCAAAATTACTGATTATCTTCACTCATGTGACCTCCCAAAAATATCCCAACAAGATCAGCTAGAGATTAACAACCCAATCACAGATGAGGCAATCGCCTGGGCTATCCACTCCCTCAGAATGGGGAAGGCTCCTGGCCCGGATGGCTACTCTGCAAAATTCAATAAAACATTTGCTGACAAGGTGTTCGACAGTAGTAGCTGGTGTTCCGTTGGAGAGCCGGGACTGGGAGGGGGAAGAGGGGGACGTACATAGAAAACAATTAAATGAAAAGTTTAAAAAAAAGAACTTACCTTCCGCATCGTGCCCACGGAAACACCGCTCTTCTTTTTCTTCCTCGCTGCAGCACAGGCTCCCAGTCTCCTCTGCGGCCAATCCTGAAACTGCTCTCCTGCATGAGAGCAGCATCAGGATTGGCCTGACCGCCCTCGATTTGCGCTCCCAGGGAGACTGGGAGTCTGTGACTGCTATCTCCAACCCAGCAATGCAGCTGGGATTAGAGAGAGCTTCACTGCGCATGACGCTTTGGCGGGCCTGAGACGGCTGGCCAAACCGTCATGTGCACTGAATCACAGTGCTAACCACTCTCCCTCCTGCCGTGCCCGCGATGGCCTCGCCTCCAAGCCTCATTCAATGGAAGAAAAATAAAACAAGAATAAACACGTTGTATTATCATTTTATTTCTCGAATTTTGAGGCTGGCGGGCCATAGCGGAGAAGCCGCCCCTGGTGTCTGACCCCCTTCATGCAGTTTTCTCTAAATATGCCTCCAAGGGTTGTCCCAGGCTCAGCAACTGAAGCTATCATTGCAGTGATACCGAAGTAGAGGAAAGACCACTTGAATGTCAAAATGTTTAGGCCGATCTCCTTAATTAATAAAGATTGCAAGATATATGCAAAAATTGTGGCTCGTCAACTGGAATCGGTCATTTAAAAACGTATCCCTAATTCACAAGCAGATTTCCCTAAAGACAGACTTGCGACGGATAATATCAGGACTTTCTTCCATGTCCTAGAAAGAACAAAACTTTCTCTTTGCCCAACTGCAACACTAGCACTTTGATAAGGTCTCGTAGCCTTTTCTATATGCCATTTTACATAAATACAACCTGGTTGAGAAATTTATATGCATGACCATAGCCCTCTACTCAGGCCCAAAAGCAAGGGTGAGAGTTAAGGGCCACCTCTCCCAATCCTTCAACCTCTCACAGGCAGGGCCAGACTGGCTACCTGACCTTTCTAAGTAAAAAATGGAAAACCAAATGGTTTTAAAGTATGCTTTAAAACCATTTGTTTTGCTTTCTTTACTTAGAAGCAAATGCAGGTCCCCATCAACATAAATCAGCCCCCATGGCAGTAAAATCGGGCCCCAGCTTGGCAGCCGACCAAAAGGCCCGGTAGCCAGTCCGGCCCTGCTCACAGGATACTCACCAGGAGTGATTGCTCTCTCCCCTGCTCTTCTTTTTGGTTATTGAACCACTCATTGCCGCCTTCAGGAACAACCTAAGAGTCCCAGGTATCCAATTCGCTTCTGGCAGACAAGTAATTGCCGCTTATGCAGACGATGTACTACTGTTTACTGAAGATGCACAACTAGCCATACCAATTATCATGGAAGAAATAAACAGATATTCACTGGTCGCTGGCTATTCCTTAAATATAGACAAAATGGAGGTATTCTCTTTAAACATACACTGCACAGTGGCAACCGACAGCCATCAAATACCTGGGCATGTGGTTCTCTCTAGATCTTAAACACTCCATCCCACTTAAAGAACAAAAAACATTGTATAAAATTAAATAATTTTTTACCAAATGGTCACCTGGTGCGGCCATGTTGGAACAGTGAAGATGATGATAGCCCAACTGATTAGCTTCATATCCAGCATGCTTCTGGTGCTCTTATCCCCCATCTTCTTCAAATCAGTGGATATCGCCATATGCAAATTTATATGGAAAGGGAAAAAACCAAGGATCTTCTTGAGAGCTCTAAAGAGGAACAAAATCTCTGGGGGTATAAGTATCCTGGACTTCCCTCGATACTAAAGACCTTATCTGATCGTGCAGAGTGGGTGGTGGCTAAACTAACAGGAGCCTAACGCTCCCCATGGCTTAGGATTGAGGCCAACCGCACAACTCCCCTTTAGCTCCACCTTCACAGTCCACAACATCTTGAAACTCCCTCTTGAACACTCATGTCAAATTATAATGGATACTGCTATATCACTTCTCCACCTAGACAAACGCTCAGAGCATTGAACAGAGGGCTCGACCCTAGCCTCGCGGTGGTACAACCGCTCAATTAAACTAGATGGGAGAACAGTTTATTGGGATACATGGGCTCAAAAAGGTTTAATACCATTCTTAGCCTAGGACTACGCAATAACCTGGTTCACTTCTTCACCCTACTAAAGAACTTCGACCTACCTAATATTGACTTCTATAAATTTCTACAACTCAAAACCGTATTAAACAAACTGAAACCTCCCCACACACCAGACCTCCCTGTTCTGTTAGCAACCCTCAGAAGAAGAGGTCATACTGCCTCCCACCTATATAAACGTCTGGATACACATAATGGACAAGTTCTGAAATTATTTAGCAGGAAATGGGAACCCCACTCTCAGGCAATGGTTATTCACCCTTTTGACAAAACGACATGGTGGAAGATCTGGATCTCCCCCTGTGAGGCTAAATCACCACCGCCCTTGCACAATCCAGATTCTGGTCTATCCATACAATGTATTGGACCCCAACCATACTAAACAAACTTGGACTGAGGGACTCAGAAACATGATGGTGATGTGGAGATGGGATTGGGGACCTTCAATACATGTTTTTTACTTGTAAGATGACATCTCCACTATGGACCAAGATTCAAGACCTACTAAACCGGATTAGTAATGTCCCGATAGAAATAGACTTCCTAACACCGACATTAGGATTTCAGGCAAAATCCTGTGTGAAGAAATTTGACTTTTCCACCTCCTTACTTGTAGATCTCCTCCTCTCCTTAGGCACCACAACTGTTCTTTCTGACTGGAAATCCTCTACACCTACTGCCTTTAACAAATGGTGGAACTTACTATGCTCAGTTAGAGGCGCTGATAACATCTTATATTCTAAATTCCATTGCCCTTCGACCCCCCGATGACTATGGGTTGCCTTTGAAGAATATCTACAGAAGAATAAACCACCATGAGCCCCCCCACACACCTGCATCCTCGTCAAAGGGATTATATTCGGATTACCGATCTGTTTTTAGTCCCAGCCCACTGCCTAGCATAGTCGCACCCCTCATCTACCCTCTGCTTATCCCCCTCTCCCTTCCCTCTCTCTTTCTCCCACTCTCTTACTGATAAGCCAGAGCACCTGGTTTGCCTACACTCCATTCCGAATATCTCATCGCTACTTGACTTGGTCTGAATAGGATATGCGTTGTAATAGTTTGCGTTGTAAAGCCCTGCATTGTAAAAGATTTTGCAGTGTAAAAACTGCGGGGTAATGGCACTGCGGAGTAACGCATGCGGGGTAAAGGATGTTTCCCACTTGGTCTACCATTTACAAGATGTAACTATCTCCACATCTATGTCGTAATAACAACCACTATGCTTATACTGTAACCAGCAATGCCGTAATATGTAGATCAATGTCTCACTTCATAACCTCCAGGACGCTTGGAGTGTCCAGATTATTTGTACTGTCTTTGCATTGTTTGCTTCCTGTTTTATTTGATTTCTTGTAAAATCTAATAAAAACTGCCTGAAAAAAAAATACTTTAATTATAATTTGAATTGTATTAGCACCATTCACAGCTGCCTCAATTGAGACAGATCTAGTCATTTTGAACAAAACAGCAAATTGTTTTGATAAGGTAATTTTTAAGGCACATTCAGCTACTAAATATTAGCCTTGCACCAATAGCCATCATAGCCCATGACCATGAAGAGTGGATGCACAATTCTAGACTTTGAAGTTATATGGGTGTAGAGCTTCTCACACCCACTAAACTACGCCAAACAAAACCTTCACCGTGATCCCAAAAAAGCTGCAAATTGGACCCCATATTGAGGTGCTGCAGAAAAGGAAATAAACTGCATTTGCATTTTATGAATGTAATATGAGCTTTAGCAAAGGTCCGCCACAATGGCCATTAAATGTATACAATGCGCTGCAAAACAAAGAAAACGTAGTTTATGATAAATCTCAGGCTTCCATGTTTTTTTACCAGTGACTCTTTATTGAGATTGTAAAGATTATATAAAGCACCCATTAAAACAAGCAGAAGCCACGTTGCTGTAGGTAGTTAAATCGCCCTGGAATGGTAGACCACATTATATATACGCTTGTGTTTGACAATATTAGAACATACAGTTCTCAACATTTGCAATTAGAAATAGCAGTACAGCATTCAGTAGATAAAAGTAACAAAGGGGTGGTAGAGAACTTTCATCCAGAATCCACATGTATGAATTAAAGAGAACTAAAGGAAGCAGTACTGCCCAACCGGGGCAAGAAATATATAGAATCAAATTTAGGGGCCAACCCAGCATTTCACCCAGGAGGGAAAACAACCCCCTGCCTCCTCCTCTCTGCATGTGCACGGGGCTCACCAGTGGAAGTTTAAAGAGGATGTTGATATCTTATATTGTAGATCTTATGGGGGGGGGGGGGATTGAAGTGTGGGACCACTAAGGAGAGGATGAAGCCTTACGGCTAGAGCGGTCGACCTCAAAGCTGGGGAACCAGGTTAGAAGTCTCGGCAACAACGTTCAACATCCTGTGATTCTGGGCAAATGACTTAATCTCCCTGTGCCTAACAAAAATTAATGTGTTCATCTGTAACGAAACTGGTGCTCATGTAAAGCGCTCTGGTACCTGATATCTTTGGGTCTATTTCGCGCTATATAAAACTCTAAAAAAAAAAAAAAAAATTTTTTGTACAATGCGTTCCTTATTCCTCCGCAATGCATCACAAAGTCGCTACCAGATACAGTGGTCTCCAAGGAGGGCGTGCGAGTGAGTTTTCATGGTGGTTGCTCATCACACTTAACTGATAATCTCTCTAAGAATGTATCCCATGCATCCTTCTGTTGTGCTTCTCCCTATCGGGTTAGTAGTGACCGCCAGGTCACGATCTCAGCGGCAGCTCACTTACCAAGGTCCTACAACCAAAGCGAAATCAAAGGGGTAGCCAGAGATTTCCAGGCCGTCGTTATCCAACTTTTTAACAGAATATAAGCTAGGTCTATACATTTGGTGGCGTATTTGTTCTTGTGTGGGCTCGGCATAATTCCTAGTAGGCAGGGCAAGGGATCTACTATTAAGGTCCGGCCTTTGAGTCCAGACAGTAACGATACTACCTCAGCCCACGATCACACTATATCTGGACAGGCCCACACCATATGGTAAAAGTTTGCCTCCAGGTGGGGGCATCATGGACATTTGAGGGCAACCCTGGGAAACATACGATGGATACGTGCAGGGTTACAATATGTCGTATTCAAGGAAAAAAGGGCCAGATGTAGAAACATTAGGAGTACCGATTTCCTAATGTATGAAACTCATGGAGTTTCATTTATGGATTCCTTGTGGGGCTCAAATCGACCTCCCTCATGGAAATGAGGTAGGTCGCAGTTTGCGACTCATTAAGAATCACAGCCATCACAGGGATGGTGGCCTGCTGAGGTCATCAAACCACCATGTCTGTGATTGCAAAGCAATCTTTTTTTTCTTAAATGCAGCCTGTTTTCCTTAAAGGAAAATGGGATGTGTTTAAAAATAAACAAATGAAACCTTGAGGTTTCATTTTTTAAGAGTACCCAGTGGTCCGTGGGACCACTGCCTGCTCTTACAAAATATTTTCATTTACATTCTCAGAGGGAAAGGGGTGCCTTGGGGACCCCTTCCACTTTGCAAATGGGTTACCATCAGTTTTAAACTGGTGGTAAAGTGTTACTGTTTTGCTACCGGAATTCGGTCGCAAAACAGCAACACATACCATACTGATTAGGTATTTGGAAGGGATGCCCTAAACAAGTCCCTTTCAAATACCCAATCACAAATTCAAATGCAATTCGGTAACAAGTTACCGAATCGCATTTTGCATTTTGTACATTTGGAGAAGCATTTTTACTGTTGCAAATGGCCCCATTCTACGAATCGGGCCGTTTGCAACTGGAAACATGCTTTGGACATCTGGCCCTAAATTGTGTATACTTCATGTGGGGATTTCAAGACACCTTCTGAACATATTCCAGTGCAAGGGACCACTGACTATCTGTAAGTTTTTGACCACTGGAAAGGGCCCATTTGCCCCTCAGGGCAGGAAGTCCCATGACACTGAAGTCCAAGAGTGCCCTATGTAGCACTGTAATTGCCTTCCTGTCATTCCAATGAATAACCAAGATCTCTGGAGGGCAGGAGATAACACAAGCTCAACCCTGTCCGGTCCCTACAGTTTCCCAATCGTGGCCACAAGTGCATTGTAAATCAGGAATTGCCCCTCTTCCAGTTCATAGTGCACCCCAAGCTCCTGGAAGGTCAACAGGGGCTTGTGGGTGAATAGGTCACCCAGTGTAGAGAAGCTCACCTATGTCCAACGTCTAGTGTTATGTTGGCTGGTCACCCTGTGAACATCTGGGAGTGCCCATATTGGGGGACTTGATGCGTACAGAAGGGGATTGCATGTGGATTGCACATATATATATATACCAGCAGCATTTAGCCGTCTTAGCTAGGTGTCCCATGGATGGGACGTCCCTTCGAAAGTCCAACAACCAATCCACTATACCATGGCCACCCAATGCTCTTAAGATGACCATCCATTCAGGGTTAGGTGTATCCGACAGCCAGCACATGGGCCACTGCAGTTGTACCGCTGCATAGTAAAGCTCATAATTAGGTGCCTCCAGCCCATTGCATTCTAATGGGGCATTAATTTGGGGAGTGCCACTCTTCCACTCTATACCCCAAATTAAATCAAAGAGGAAAGTATTCTGGTCCTTAAAACACGTTTGGGCAGGTAGATTGGAAGCTCTGAAAAATAGTATAGGAATCTAGGCAGCACCAGCATTTTGGCTATTGCCACTTTGTCCATTGGAGACAGTGAATGAGACTTCCAGAAAGTCAAGGAGCTGCGTACTTCAGCTCCTGCTACCCCTAGGTTTCCATTCACTAGGTCATCTTCGGCATGATAAATGTTTGCCCCCAGGTATTTAAAAGTGTAAGGTTGTCACACCAGGGGCGCACAAGGGTAGGCTGCATGTTCTTGGTCTCAGAGTCTCCATAAGGGAGAAGAGGCAAGATTTTGCCCAGTTTAATTTCAGCCCATATATGGCACCAAAGTCGCCCAGTGTCCCCCTTACTTCTGGCAGATATCTGCTCATGTCACGCATACATACCAGTGTGTCAATCGCATTAACCAAGATCACCTCCCAGGAGTTCCCACTCGGTATACCACTTTGGGGGCCCTACATCCAAAAGAGACCCGCCAGGGGCTTCATAGCCAGGGCAAATAGGATTGGTGAAAGTGGGTAGACCTGCTTGCTGCCTCTACCAACTTGAAAAGCATCTGAGATGTCTCTGGCTGTGTGAACTCGAGCCACTGAGCTGGCATAAAGCAGGCCTTTCTATTACATTATTTCCGGCTCCAGTCCCATCCTACGTAACAACTCCAGAAGTTATGGCCGTCCTAGGGTGTTGAAAGCCTTTTCCATATCCAATGATAAGGCTGCACACTGTGGGAGTGCCTGTGGGTGTTCTTCCATATGTCTAAAGAGACGTCTCAGGTTAAGAAATGCATTCCTCCCTGAAATGAAGCCATTCTGATCAGGGTGGACAAGAGTGGGAAGGCACCGAATTCGTCTATTTGCGATGACCTTCCTGAGTATCTTACAGACTGTGTTTCAGCGAGGCAGCAGTCTATACAAGTGCACCTCATTCGATCTCTGCCTGGTTTGGAAAGGACCACCATCAGTGTCTTCCACAGAGATGCTGGGAGAACGCCCTTGGCCTTGGAGAGTTGGAACATCTGAAGTAGCTTCAGGGCTAACACAGTCTTGTAGGTGGTGGAGAAGTCCATCCAACCCAGAGGTCTTACTGCGTGCTATCTGGTTCATCAGGAGGTTACCTCTTCAATCGTTCATGGTTCATCAAGGGTTTGTCTTTGGAGAGGGTCCCATCATGGAATCGGTAACCTGTCCAGATATTCTTGCAAGAAAGAGTCCCTGTTCCCCATAGCTCCTACATATAGGGTGCTATAGTAGCCTAAGAAGAGTTTATTGATGTCTGCATGTGCATTGAGTATCACCCCATCCTGGAACCTAATAGCAGTCATTGAAGGTCTAAGGATCTCTGATCTGAGAAACCATGCCAGCACACGCCCTGCCCTATCCCGTTCTGCCTGTTACCGAGTCACATACTCTGCATAATCCAGTTTCTGAAGCCTTTCTACATGGGCCGTGATCTCTCCGAAATGGTGCAATATCACATTTACAACCTAAACCTTCCCCATTCATATCTCAGCTGTCCTCACAGCACTCTCTGCAGTCAAGATCTGCTTGCATAGTTTGAGTTTCACGCTGAACATTGTTTTAATACATAGGCCCCTTATGACTGCATTAAACGCGTCCCACTCTATCCCCCTATTAGAGGTGGTCTCATTGTGGTTCTCGAAATAGTGGCTGATGTGTGCGTCAATTGTTTCACAAAACATCGTTTCATGCAGTGCTTGGGTGTGCAGTATCCAGGTGTGTACATATGTGT
The DNA here is from genome assembly GCA_963921515.1 of Calotriton arnoldi. Classification (NCBI taxonomy): domain Eukaryota; kingdom Metazoa; phylum Chordata; class Amphibia; order Caudata; family Salamandridae; genus Calotriton; species Calotriton arnoldi. Next base: position 1,680,772 of record CAWUFW010002092.1, read on the forward strand.
GTAGCCTGCCCCAATGGAGTATCACCCTAAGAGAATTGTGATCAGAAAGTGTACTGCCCATGTACTGTGATGTCGAAACATGCAATATCATGTCTGGGTCACAAAGAAGGAGATCTGACCTGGTATGTAGTTGATGGACCGCTGAGAAGAAAGAATATTCTCTCGTGTCCGGGTGCGAAGAGCACCATATATCAAATAGGTGTCTATGTCCAAGCACTTCTCTAAAACTGTGCGCAGTCCAAGCCATTAAACAACCCTCCAGTTGGGGAGTCTGACCTTTCTAGGGTGACGTAACAGACACTGTTAAAATCCCCACCCCGTAGGTTTGGTGCCATTAGGTTGCGTATCATTGAGGGGGTTAAATTTGCTAAGAATTGTTGGGGGCATATAGTGCCACAAGAGCGATTGGTGCCCCATCCAGTTCTCCCTCCACCATTACATAACACCCTTACAGGTGTACTCTTGTGTGGTTTATCACCAATGGCACCATAGGCGCCATACAAATAAGTACCCCCTCGCAAATGTGGAGTAGGAAGTGCCCACAATCTGCCCTTTCCTCCTTCTGTTTAATTTTGCAAGCTCTGCCACAGTCAAATGTGTTTCTTGTAGATAGGTAATATGTATCTGTCTATGTCTCAGGTAAGAATATATCTGATGGCTCCGCCAATGGGTTGCCATACCCGAACATTACACATTAAGACATTATACATAGGTAGAGTGTCTATAAGTGGTGTCGTGTAGCATTGACCCCCACTCCCCCTAAAGAGCAGCCCCCTAGTTCCAATTTGTGGCTGATTGGGAGTCACGGGCCGCTGGAGACACCCGCTTGGATTCTAGCCACTCCCAGGCATCGCCAGTGTCGTGAAGAAAAACGAAGTTCCAGAATCTATAACGCGCAATTTAACCGGGTACATAAGAGAGTAGTGCAGTCCTAACTGGCAAAGTTTCTGTTTAATCTGCATGCAGGAGCCCCTGCGTCTCTGTACTTCCACAGTGTAATCCGGAAATATAGTCACTGAGCTATTCTTGATCTACCAAAAGCCCTTAGTGCTGGCATCCTTCTGGATGTGGCCACAATCTCAATATTTAAAGAGACATGCAACCACCGGCTTGGGGGGACCCTGGAGAAGGGGTCCTACGGGGGACCCTATGGGCTCTTTCAACCGACAACAAGTTAGATCGCTTACTGCCTAGGAATGTGTTAAGCAGCCAGTCTTCCAGGAAAAGTTCCAAGTTGTGGTCCTCCGGGAGTCCCACTATGCGAATGTTGTTTCGGCACGACTGGCGCTCTGCATTATCAACCCTGGCATGCATGAGGGAAACTTCAGATTATAGGGCCTTAATGTGCGATTGCATCATCAATTTCAAGGACTGCATCCCTACCAGTGTAGATTCTTTCCCCTTCACACGGTCGCGCAGTTCAACCTGGTTAGCCGGTAGGAGCCCCATGTCAATCACCAGGGCATCCAGTTTTGGTTCTAAAGTGGTTTTGATGGCCCATATAGCCTGCAGCAGTTCATCAAACCTTTCTGTCTGTGTCTAAGCGGCAGAGATGGAAACTCCGTCCTCTCCCTCCGATGACAGAAGAAGAATGGGTCATGCTCCCCGATCCATGGTGCCCTTGACGTATTGTTTTTTCATCATGGTCGCCGTGCCCCAATGGGAATGAGTACATTTGCAGTCTGATCTAGGTGCTCAGTCTAGGTCGGCTCTGCCAGCCACGGCCGGCGCAGCGGGGATCACAGAATGAATAAGGACACCTCCTTGTCTCCCTGAGGTGCTCCCATTTATCCTCCTCTGTGCGCTGTAGGCAAAAAAATGAGGGTGGGGGAGTGATTTACCTCGTGTCCCGATGATGGGAGGGAGTTGGACCACTCCAAGTTCAGTATGCAACTAACTCCTTCAGGCACACTGTTGTCATGATTAAGAGAGGAGACTGTGAGTAGATTCACCAGGTAGTTCCCCCTGGAAGCAAACCAGGCAGGATAACTAGAGCCATCCTCTCATCTCGATAGGTAAATAGGGAGTGGCCCACATTCATAACCCCATCCTGGGACCAGAGACCTTCGTTCACAAAGTCAATGGGGGGGGACAGTGGTACCACTCCTGCACCTACCCCCACTGCAGTCATCTGTTGTCAGTGCTCTGGAGTCTCTGCACTAGCGCTGGAGGCAAGGGGAAACCTGCCGGTCAAACGTCAAGAAAGCTGCTACATAAAGGTGCAGGGAAGGGCTGTCCCGTGTCCATTATGCATCCTGGGACCACGTGCCAACTAGGCTTCGTGTGTTCCTCCGTGGGCAGAGAGGTGGGGGGAATGCAGGGACACTCCCCAGATGGCACCGACATGGCCTGAGGCCGATGTCCTAGTTCTCGCTGGGTAGTCAGGTTGCTACGCGAGCCCGCGGCAGTCGCCTATGGTAGGCCGCAGTCTCGCCCTCCATTCGCTAAACTGGCACTGTGCACCGCCAGGCATCGAGTCTTGTCCCAGAGGCTCTGGGAGGCTCAAGGGAGTCCCTGCCAGTCCGAGGAGGTGGGCGGAGGGGCCAGCATCAGCAAGGATCCTGTTGGGCTTTGGACGTCCCAGGGCACCTTACTGCGCGTCCATCTCGGCCGCCATCTTGGCTACGTCCCCCCCAATCACAAGCTTCCATAAACTAAGAGGATCGAAATATGCTCCAGGATGTCTATATGAATGTGTTTTTTTCTCAAGATCAACCTACTAAGAACTACCATAACACTTTTACGATGTCATTGACTGGATTTTCCCAAAATTAAGGTGTAATGAATTATTAGCTACATAATAATATCTAAACAATCATGCATGGTGTAAGCCTATTGAAATACAATGACAAATAAGATAATTTGCATAACAGAGTTCTGCAGTCATTTAAGTGAAGCTAAAGACAGCAAATTTTCAGACAAGCAACAGCAGTGAACAAGGTGCTGTGGGAGGATAAACACTGACAGAAGGAGGACACAAGTCTGCTGAAGATGTCATACGGCGGTTAAATGCACACACATAGTCAATTACACACTGTCGCCCAGAAACATACAGGCACCCACGGTTCCCAAAAGCACACTTTTTCACCGACACTACAGCTGGCATTTGCTACCAATCCTTGGTTGTTATATTTTCCAAGGTGGCCCTCCCTGCCCTGCTTAGGCCATGGACCTGCCCTAAATTTCAGGCAGCTGCATCAGTATTTCTACAGAAGATTTTCCATTTGTGGTGGCATATATCAAGTGGTCATAGGGAACGTTCATAGGTAATGCACAGCATCTTATGGGAATAGCAGGCTAGAAGCTGCGTGCTTCTGTTTTGCAACTGATAGAGATAGCACCATTATTTTGTGCCGGTTATTGAGCTGTTCAAATTCCGGAGCTATCTGTAACACGTGGTTTAACATGTGTCAACACTTCAGTCCACCAATATTGAATGGGTGCAGAGTCAGTGCCTCTGTACATTGGCTCAACGTCCTGCTAAAACAGCACCAAACTGAGACCGGGACTACACTGATGGGATTGCCCATGACCTCACATGTCAAATATAGATGTGCCATCCGATCCCATCGAAACAATTAAACTCAAGGCACAGCAATGTAAAGGTGACCCTGGGTTTTCAAGGAGAACCAATGAAGCCTTTCCAGCCAAGAAGTATGAGTCAGACTTCTCAGGCCATCAACAATTGTGTGCTATTTGTAACCAATTGAATTGATATTCCGAGAGACCACCATACAAAGGCATTCACAGAATCCATGTGGGGTAATTATAAGCCTGCCTTCATAATTTATCTGATGACTTTATGAGTGCTAGAGTATAATTTATCTGGAGAAAACATGCGAACCATGGTATAATCTATCAGGAGGATTTATGAACATACTGACAGCATCTAAATGGCTTTCAGGGGGAGTAAATGTTCAGATACTTTTTCATAACTTTAATTGAAATAGGGAGGATTTGACTACCAAACCCACATGACAACTGTAGGAAAGTATATTATTATTTGGGGTGGCTAAGAGTCCATCTCAAACGATAAGGCCACCACCTGCTAGATGTCACACAAACCAAATAAAGCAAGCCTGCACTCACTCCCTAGTCACATGATATGAAGCAGTCAGGCATAAATCGAAGGCAATGTGTAAAGAATTTAAGCAGTGCATACACAGTAGACGAACAGTCACACAAAACACATTAAAATTCCACAACCAAATTAAAAATAAAGCGAAACCTCTTATGAGTAAAACAAAAGCCCAAAACAACAACAATCCAATATGAGGAACTGAAGATATGATTTTCAAAGATTTCAGTGAAAACAGTGCCAAAAAGCATAAAGCACCAAAGACAGTCCATGGACGTGGTTGGCCTGGACCAAGGCGCAATTTTAAGCTGACCCTGATGGAGCCCTGGTGGGAAACAAATGGATTGGTCCCTGTGAAAGTATGGAAGTCAAAAAGTTAAAAAATGTTTAAAAAGCCCTAATACAAAATGGGACTCCACATTATTTAAAGAAAAAGATGTCACCCTGGGTGACAAATCTGAAATTGTAGCCGCTGCTATGGAATTGCTGGGCAGATTCCTGCAGCAGGTTGGTCCCGCCAAGGTTCTGTGGGTTTTGAGGTTTTTGCTTGAAAAAGTTTCTAAGCCCCAAAACAGAAAGGGACTTTTTTATTTTTTCAGGGATGCAGGAGCCTTTATGGGGATGAATCTGAAAGTGTATCTGATACCTTGGAATTTCAGGTTGGGTATTGTTTGGTAGGTCCAGAACTCTGAAACAAAAGTTTTCAAACGTTTTCCTGGTGCCCAATCAACCACATCAATACACTTCTAAGCCCACCAAGACTTGTGAAGGAGGTGGGGAGGGCAAGAAAGCCTCAAAGTGCCAGGCAGAGGCCACCAGCAAAGTCCAGTCCAAGTTCCAGTTGCCACTGGTCTGTTGGGAATTGTAGGAAAAAGACCTCTTGCAGCTTTTTGTGTTTCTGTACCCACACCAGAGGTCAACCAACTGACCCTTGAAGTCTACATTTTTGTCCTTGGTAATGGTGGAGAAGGAACAATCCTCCAGAACTCTCACAGGTCACAGAGAGCAGGTCCAGTCCTCTTCTGTTCTTCCCTGAAGGTCCAGAAAGTGTTCAGAAGAGGGTTCCTGTGAATGCCACATGTATGGCTGACATCAGCTAGTGGGTGTGGATGACTCCTGGACACTCCCTAACCAATGGGGTAAAAATGCCCGGGGGCAACCCTACCCATTTTTTCTGTAGTCCTGTTTGCTGTACAGCAAACAGGCCCAAAACACCATGTGTCATGGTATTTTCAAGATAGTGAAAGTATTCAGCCACACTAAACTTGGGCTGAGAGGGTTGTGGGTGTGTAGCGGAGTGCACTATGGCAATTCCCAGTGTCCTCCTACATTTATTTAACACAAAAATCCAGTTTGAGTAGGCCCTGTACCCACAACAAACTAGAAGACAGAAGTCTGGTAGGACAAAGACATGGTCTTACAGCACCCAGACAGGAGATACACAAGAATTGTCCTGGCATCCTGTTCTCACCCTTTCAAATTTGACAAAGTGTTACAGTTGCTCAAAGAGATCTGTTAGGCAAGATTTGACACAGTGGTGTCAAGTGGATGCCCACAGCACCCACCCTGCATGCAATGCTCTGCTGAGCTCAGAGTAGTCATTCATGTCCATTCATGTAAAATTATAGTGTAGCTCCTGAGAGGAATTTCACACCTCTTTCACGCACCATTCACACCAAGTATTAGGCAGGCAGTTGCTGGGGAGTTAGTGAAAATTAGCCTCCAGCAGCTTCAGGCGGGGTAAATGGAAATTTCTAAAAGTTACATTTGCAATATATTTAAATAAAATCCTACTTTACCATTTGATGGGATTTTTATCAAATATAAACATGTCTTTGAATTGAGTCTGTAGCTGATACAAGTCAAAAGGTGTAGATTAAAGTGTATACTCTATACTTCTCCTATGTGCCATCACAGCCTGCAGAGCGACAAATTAATTTTGACGTACAAACAGGGGAAACATGCCATTTCTAATGTCACACATGTTTCACTCTTAAATATTATGCACCCTACCTTGTGGGCAGCAAGGTGAGCTTAGTGGTCACTTATTTAATATTTTAAAAAAGTGTTCCTACCGCTCAAAAGAGTGATTTTGAGAGGTTTGCGGAGTAGGGTTCAAGCTGCTGCTGCCAAGCTTTACAGGGTAGGGCAGAAGCCATGTTTTCACTGCCACTGTAGTGGATGGCACAATAGGTGCTGCAGTTTACAAGTGGCATTTAACTTTCCATGCCATGGGTGTACTTCTGCACCATATACTATAGCCTTAAAGCAAAGTTAAATGTGCCAATCATATTTTAAGCCAATTTCAACAGGTTTTAGGAGTCAGAGCACATACACTGGGTACTGGATAGCAGTGCCTCAGAGTTCAGGATGACTCGCAGGTGAGTTCCCAAAAAAATGAAACACTGGGGGTGACCATTAAATAAGAGGTCACTTTACAACAACAAGCCATTCTGATTTAAGATTTCCAACAAAACACAAGTCTTTTACTACTCTCTTTATACAGATACTAATACGAATACTATAAGTGGGAGGTGGAAAAGACAACCAAGATGACGGATTCCAAGCTTGCTGGGGACGGATCTCAATCATAAAACATGACGGAGTACTTTGTTCCCCAAACTTTTGGTCCGTCTGCCCTATTTAGAGTGGGGCAGTCTGTCAGTTTTCAATCGGTGCCCCGATTGGCTCCATCGATGGAAAGCTTACTCCGACAGCCAGATAGATTGCCGGTCGTCAGAGTAAGGGCATCACAGTGCCCTTGCGTTTTGGAGCTGAACAATCTGATGACCTTTTTATTTCTCCATTCACTGACAGAGAAAACCTGGCTGTGACCATTTTTATTTTTAAAATAATGGCACCTACACCCAGGAAAAAGCTTTTTGGGTGTGGGGTCATTAGTAACTTGTTTTCGAAAACCAACTCTAACTTTGAGAGTGTGTTTTTGAAAAATAAAAAGTTTGGTGAGCAGCTGTCAAAAATGAGTGCAGCTATCCACCAAACATTGGGGACCTTCAGAAAAGCCACTGTAACAGTGGTTGCTCTGTAGCTACAGAGATCAACGATGGGCCGGTGATGATCTCTAAATATAGTGGTCTTCAGTTCATCAAGGTGGTGGCCAGAGTAAAGTGTCATAATCTAAATCAGGCCCTAACTGTTTGATAACAGTTAACAAGATCTCACTAACATCTCTGTAAGATTTTAAACTGTTCTGGCTCAACAATGCATTAATTGCTTCCACACTCCTCATCAGAGTGGAAGGTTTGCTGTGTGAACTGAAGATATTCAGGCAAAGCTTTGTCCTGAAAGCGTGCAAGTGAACTCTCCTGTGGTGATGTAGATACATAAGTGGTTTTACAAGTGATGCTCACAGGCTGTTGATTTGACATTATAAGAGTCCCAGCTCAGCTAGGAAACTGTAAAGGTTGATCTGGTGCTTTTATACCTCGAGTGAGAGGGGTACAGAAAAACTCTCACAACATATCTCAAAAACATTTGTGTGACAAATGCGATTCAAAGCTCGGAAAATTATCAAATACATTAGTCGAACCACAGATGAGTTTCACTGGCAGTGCTGCAGGTACCCCCGAGGCGTGAAATTTAAAATATTGCCTTAGCATAACTGTAACTACTGCAGCCATCTTTCTGCCCATGCTAACCATCTATTCATATTGTGCCACGATCTCATCCCTGGAATTGTTGGCATAATCCTTGCTTTTTGCATGTCTTCAGATCTTGTATCTGTGTAACGCCTGTGTTTCAATTTTATCACATGATCTCCATTAGAGCCCCATGTATATAAAATATGAATTATAAATCCTAAATGTCTTGTCTCTGCTTGGATAGATTCCTGCTCGCTGGGGAGCTAGGAGATCTCCTTGTCACCCAATTCTGCGATTCACAGATTATCTTTTTCTTTTGTTCGCAAACATTTGCAGACTTTGAATTGGATTGTGAGCAGATTTCCTTCAACAGACCTTGTGCATTTGCCAGAGATGTGCCTTTGCTTGCCCAGCTGGGAGATGTGGCCTGGCCACCCCACCAAAACCCCAGGTGCAAGGTCAGCTGGAGAATTCTCCCGGAGGGGTGCAGGCATTCAACTCAATCTGGTCAGACCTTGCTAGTGCGCTTTAAAAATGTATGAAGTGTGAAGTCTGCGTGTGTGACTGGGAAACATTAAAGATAGTTTTGAAAAGTGTTGTCTGGGTGGGGTGCAAAGAGATAATTCATAGCATACAGAAGAAGGCTCTAAAAAACATGCAAGAGGGGAGTAGAGGCAAAGGAGTACCTATAGCCTCTACTCTAGCACAGTTCCAAGTAAATGAATGTGTGAAAGAAAGATGGACGCTGATCCAAACGCAGCGGAGCCTCTAGAGGCAGTGACCAGAGGCTTTCACAAGCTCAGGAGTCAGCAGGCATGTGTGAAAGAACTTTCCTATCTTTCGGGGGCGCGGCCTGCCTGACTCCAATATGGCTGCAAAGTAAGCGAGCTCCGACTGTTTCCTTAACAATCCTGCAGACAACGCCTTTATCCGAGTCTAAAACGTATGTGGAGGAGCAGAGTAATGCCTGCTACCCGGGGGGATGCTTATCTGGCGATTTGAGGCACGCCGCACTGGGAGCGAACAAACTGAGTACTACGGCCCAACAACATGGCAGCGAGGCGAGGGTCGTAGCAGATGTGCAGCGACTGCAGATTCGGCCCTCATGACCCCTGCGCATATCAACTTACCCCGTCCAGCCTTCTCACGGTGAGGCGCGGAGATCGCTGTCCGAAGTGGCTGCTGAGAGTGGAGTGGCTCGCCCGCTGAGTCTCTCGTTTGCTGGGGCCTGCGGCGGTGATGCGGAGCTGCGACGGTGGCCTACGGGGTGCCCCTGAGGGTGCCTCTGGGGAGCTGACCGAAATGAATCCTGAAGCTGCATAGCTGTATGCCGGCCTGCGCCCATTCCAATCGGTCTCCACTGTGCGGTGTGCCTGCAGTGAACTATATTGAGCCCTGCGAGGCGGCGGGCCTGGCGTGCCTCGGCGTGCGGCCTGTCCCCTGCCGGCGGTAGCGGGCAGCTGGTTGAAGGCTCCCGCCTGGTATCGGTGTGGCCTGTCTGCCGCTAGGGGACTGTGTGCGATGTGCCGTAAGCCCCGCGAGGACATCCTGAGACCGGCGGGGAGTGCGTGACGCCGGTGCAGAGCCTGTGCGGCGAGTTCATGGGCGGCAGGAGCTGCCAGATGCAACGTGCCACCTGAGTGCACTGTCCCTGCCACTAGCCCTATAACCTTCCAGTGGTCATATACACCTACACAAGGGGTACAAATTCTTCGATTTCCCTACCGCAGCAGCATAAGCAGGATGGGGAAGGTCAACAGGTCACAGACCAAAATACAATTTGAGCATCGCAAATCATAGAAGGTCAGAGGGGAAGCGGATGACACCGTGCAAACTGTACAGGGTGCAGCAGGCTCCGATAAGGAAGATTACATATGCCACATTCTCGGCCATGCAGAAAAGCCTAGCTACAATCGACGGTAAGCTTGGCTCACTTTCCTACAGGATGGATCGCATGTCTGAGCGAGTGGACAAGCATGCTGAGAGACTTGACATGGTAGAGCGCAGAGTGTCAGAAACCGAAGATGCGCAAGTTGAGTCAAAGCAAATGGGGAAACAGATGACTTTATTTCACGACAAGGCCGAGGACTTAGAGGCGCGCTCCAGGCGCAACAATGTGCGCATTTTGGGCCTACCGGAGACAACGGTGACCGGCAACATGGAGCTGTTTACCGAACAACTGCTAGTGCCTCTACTTGGGTGCGAAACATTCTCCCAGGTATTCATCGTGGAGCGCGCCCACCACTCCCTGGTCCCAAGACCTCCTCCGGGGCCCCTCCCCGGCCTCTAATAGCGCGCTTACTCAACCATAGGGACAGGGACGCTGCTTTACGTAAAGCCAGAGAGCTGCGCGTGCTCAAGTACGAGGGCTCGGAGATAGCACTGTTTCCCAACTTTACACCTCAGGTCCAAGAGGTGCCCATGAAGCACAAATTAAGAGAGCTCAAGATAGACTATGCAATGCTCTATCCAGCCTGATAAAAGGTCACATGCGATGGAAAAACCAAGATCTACAATGAGCCCAAGCTTCTGCAACAGGAACTTAAAAACTAGGTAAAGCTAGAGCTGACAGGGCTTCACAGGAGCAGATTGAGAGTGGCAAAACTGCGCACAGTGAACAAGAGGACTAACTATATCACTGAGGACGAATGAAGATGGTGCCTACAGCGCATAGTTGAGGTAGCAGCCCCACCGGGAACAATGGTGCGGTGCCCCTCAGTGACTGGCGCTTGAAGTTAGCCATGGACTGTGTTTCGGGGCTGAGCAGGCCCTCCAGAGTAACCAGTCATCTCAATTTTACCTTATGGACAATGACTCCACATAAAGAAGGTTGGCGCGCAATAGCAAGCGGGCCACGACTTGGTTAGCTTGGATGGTATATCCTTTATTTGAGGTGTAGTTAATGGAAGGGAGTGTTTAGGAGGCGGCCAGCCACCGCCCCCTAGTGTACTCCACATTAGGGGTTATCATAGTAATTCCCTTCTTCCTTTTTCTTTGTTTGCTATATGTTCTTTCTGTTTAGATTTAGGGTAAGGGTAAACAATGTTTCAATTAAGCCATGTTAAATGTTTCGGGGCGTGGCGTGGCGTGGGTGGGGGTTGGGGTAGTTTAGTTTTGCGGTCAACAAGCGGTGCGAGTCTTTCATTGCATGGGTGTGATAAAGCTCTGGGGTCTGACGGGCTGACAGTGGCCTTTTACAAAGCATTTCAAGACCGACTAATACCGCACTTATTGAACCTTTTTGAAGAAATGGTGCAGGATGATATAATGCCACCTACCATGCGCGAAGCCACTTTGATCACCCTATTGAAACCAGGGAAACAACCAAACCAATGTTCGTCCTACAGACCACTCTTACTGTTAAACACTAACGCCAAGCTGTTTGCTAAGATCTTGGCCAACAGGCTGGCTCCTCTGTTGCCCAAATTGGTGAGTGTTAGACTTGGCTTTTTCAGCGGGTTTACCCCCAGACTTTTTGCTTTTTGGCCTCCTGTTTTTGACCCTGTGTGTGTTGGTTCTAGGACTCTGGGCACTTTACCACTGCTAATCAGTGCTAAAGTGCATATGCTCTCTGTGTAAATTGTGTTATGGATGGGTGTTTCCATGATTGGATATTTGATTTACCTGTTAGCCCCTAGTAAAGTGCACTGCGTGTGCCAGGGCTGGTGAATCAAATGCTACTCGGGGGCCTGCAGCACTGGTTGTGCCACCCCCGTGAGTAGCCGTGAAAACGGTAACTCAGACCTGCCATTGCAGAAGTCTGCGCGCAGTTTGTAACTGCCATGTCTACTTGGCCAGTGCACACACTGGCCGGTCCCTAACCTTCCCTTTTTTTACATGTCAGACACCCCTCAGGTAGGCCCAAGGTACCCCTGTGGGCAGGGTGCAGTGTATGTGAAAGGTGGGACATGCCCTGGTGTGTGTGGCATGTCCTGATAGTGAATTACAGCCAATTTCGTTTTTTACTATTGCAAGGCTACCAGTTCCCCATAGGATAGAATGGGAGGTTTGTTTATAACATTTTATAAACATAACTGGCCCAGGGAATTCGGTAAGAAAATAGAATTTAGTATGCCTGAACTCAGAATCTAAAGATGCATCTTTTAGTGAAGGTGATTTTTACATTCTGTGTTTGAAAATACCACTTTTAGAAAGTAGGTATTTTCTTGCTCAGTCATCCTGTGTGCCTCTGCTGGAATGTGGATTGCCTGTCTGGGTTTTGGATGACAGAAGGCTGGGGGAGCAGGAGGGGCGCCAGATGGTCTAGGTAGGTCAGGAAAGGGCTGAAGAGACCTGGGTTACGATGGGGGAAGGGGGAGGAGATTTCCTTGCACCTCAAAGGGCCTGCTCTGCCTCTGACAAATGCCGTCTCCACCTCCTGCCAGGAATTCACACCAGAGAAGGCAGAACTGGTCCTGACCGGGCACAGGCCCTCTCTGCCTAAGAGATCAAAGGATTTTTGGACATAAATGCTGGGTCCCAGACCCCTGAACTTTAGAACTCATCTGGACAAGAAGACTGCCAAGAAGAAGAGCCGGAGAAGCTGCAAAAGGAACGACTGCTTTGCTGGGTGCTTTGCTGGGCTGACCTGCAGTGGCTGCTTTTGTCTTGGGTAGTGAAAGGCCTGGACTGGACTTTCTGCAACCTAAATTTGTGAGTCTCTCCAAGGGCTTGAGGTAGAGCTTGCCCCCTGTTCACGAAGTCTCAGGAACAGCAAAGACTTAAAGTTCTTTGACCCGCAGCACTGGGGACTGTGTGTTTTGTGCTGCAACCCGAAGAACACCAACTCGACGACGTCTACGACGCCACTGCCGACTCCGTGTCCTGAAGGCAACGCAGAGGGCAACACCGCACCGCAACCCTGGTCTCACCAACGACGCCTGTTGATGCCGCCACCGAGCCGCTGCTTGCACCGCGACCTGTGGGCACCGCACTTTGCACCGCCTCACTTCACGCCGAAGCTTTGGCACCGCAGAGGGCACCGCCACAACGCCGCACTGTGACCCTGGTCTCACCGACGACTCCTGTTGATGCCGCCACCGAGCCGCTGCTCGCACCGCGACCTTTGGGCACCGCACTCCGCACCGCCTGGCTTCACGAGGACGCCTTGGCCTGCCTGACGCCGCCACTTCCCGCCGAGATTGACGCCGCTGCTTGCACCGTGGGTCGCGGGCACTGCTCGTAAGTTACGCGACGCACCACCCTCATCCCACACCGCAGCCTTGGCCTACCGACACCGGCGCCATTGACTCCAGTTCGTCAGCCGACGACAGCGCTTCAGCAATGACAACGCCGCTGCTTGCACCGTGATCTGCCAGCACCGTGACGAGCACCGCCTTCATCTCGCACCGCGACCCTGGTCTCACCGACGACGCCATCTGACGACGCCACCGAGCCGCTGCTCGCACCGCGACCTGAGGGCACCACACGCCGCACCGCTGCACTTCGCACCGAAGCACACGACGCCTGCCGAAGCCAGCGCTCCTGACTCCATCAGAGAGGAGATCGACCTGCAACGCGTGTGACTTCGAGGGCCCCATCGCCCTGCATCTCTGAAAGGTACTGTTTGCGGGTCTTCCCGACACCGTAGCTGGCCTGCAACCCCACGGTCAGCCAGAACTGTTTTGGATTTGTGTGTTCACGACGCCGTGGTAGCCCGGACGGCGCTATCCACACAAGGAACTCTTTTTAATCAGCGTATTTTTGAATTGTGAACTTTTAAGTATAGTATTGTAGTTCTTTATCGTTTTTGGTCTTGTTTTAATTATATAAAAATATTGGATATTTTTCTAAACTGGTGTGGTGTCCTTTTGTAGTGCGTACACTGTATTACTGTTGGTTATGTGCAAATGCTTTACACACTGCCTCTAAGATAGGCCTGGCTGCTCGTGCCAAGCTACCAAGGGGGTGAGCAGGGGTTATTTTAGAAGTGTAACTCCCTTATCCTGACTAGAGTGGTGGTCTTTGCCTGGCCTTGGCCTGCGCCCTAGCCTACCAAGAATCCCATTTCTAACATTGGTTGTCAGCGGTGAGGATAGGACTTGCGTTTGCACTTGACTTACAGTGATTGGTGTGCACTACTACCATATCGCAGACCATTACGTACCACATACAGGTTCTTTTTCTTTTTGGCCTATTTTTGATCTTGCCAATTTGAACTTGCTACTTCAACATGCCTGAATCTATAGTATCATCAATTGCATCAGTAGAAATTGCCTTTGAGGAGGATCGATTGGAAGCCTACAATGTCAAGGAGTTAAAATCGATTTGCAAGAACCTAAAAGTCCAGGTCAGAGGCCTCACCAGGAAGGATGAGCTACAAAAGGCGCTGAGGACCTGGGTAGCAGCCAGACATGCCAGTGGGCAATCTGGTGATCTCAGTGGAGAGGTGGAGGAGCCTGTTCCTAAGGTGGATGTGCTTTTGGGAGGAGGGGAGCCCTCCAGGCCAGGCAGCAGTAGCTTGTCCCCAGAGGAGCTGGAGGACAGGCGGGAAGCAAGGAGGTTTGAATTGGAGAAACTCAGAATAGAAAGTGAGAGGGAAGACAAGAGAATAGCCATGGAGGAAAAGAAGATGATCTTGGATCATGAGCTTAAAATGAGAGAGCTGGATTGGGAAGCCGGTAGGGCTTTGTCCAGCCCAGATGGTGGCAGAAAAAAAGTAGTGTCTAGTACTGAGGGGGAGGTACACGCACACAAAGATTTGGGTCCCTGCTTCAAGGAGGGGGTTGACATACGCCAGGGGGTTCAGGATTGTGAGGTTACTCCCGTGGTACGCAGTGTCCCTGAGGTGGATTGGGGAACTGGCACAGGGGATCATATTCCTGGTAGTGGGAGGGACACTCTACTGACTCTAGAGGAGAGGTGCAGGGAGAGGGGTTCCCCCATGATAGACACCCTGGTAAGTGAGTATGGAGACCAGCCAGAAGAGTATGGGTTGAGAGACAGCAACAGTCAGACACTGTCTCACCAGTCTTGTGAGAATGATGTGGGGTACTTTTCTGAGGCACTGGATGGTTGGGTGAAGGGTAGTTAGGGGCTGTGTGATTCAATTGTTGGAGAGCATATTTTAAGTCCCTGTTTTCCAGAGCTAGGCCAACACCCGGTGGAGTGTGAGTTCTCTGACCCCAGGGAGCTTGCACTGGAGGCAGACCTTGTGGTGGATTCCAGAGGGTCTGGAGAAGCATCTGGGGGTGACCCGGAAGGAAGGGGCTTAGGTATTTCCCCACCAAGGGTGGTGGGAAAGGTTCATGGTAGCCCAGCTAGGTCCCGGTGTCATGGGAAGGGTGTAGGGACTCACGTCCTGTCTCCGCGGAGAAGGAGTGGGAAGGGGCTGCGGCCCAAGGTGCCCGAAACCCGGTCCCAAAGCCTGGGTGGTTCCAGGAGGGAACACCAGGTGGGGAGCCTAGGCTGTACTGATCGGCCGTCCGTTGAGGGGGATCTCCTAGAGTCAGGAGAACCTGGAGCATCCGTAAACGGAGCTCCAGTGGTTCTGGTGTCTGGCGGTGCCGCTCCTAAGTGGAGGGTGCAGAAGTCCAGAGTGAGGGGTGAGAGGGGGATGTGTTCCCCAGTGGGAGAACCAGTGGGTCAGGGGCCAGCCAGAAGGGCTGAGCCTCCTAGCAGTGACCATGGTGACACCACCTCTGTCCTGGGGGATCTTCGCGCCCTGTCAGATGGACAGAGGTCAGGAGATCTGCGCCAGGCAGACTGTCACACAACACATGAGTCATGTGTTACCCTCAGGGGGGGCATGCGTGCTCCCAAGGAAGTCCTGGTGCTCCGGGCAGGTGCTCAGCTGCAGGATTTATTCCCTGGGTTGGGAAGCCAGGTTCAGGTCCTGCCTGACCTGGAGGGAAGGACGACTGTAAGCAGTGTCCTGACCGGTTTGTCTTCTAGGGGTACCACTCCAGGTGGGAGGGTGCAGAACTCTGGAAGGGGTGCAGAGGGAGGGAGTCCTCGCCTCTGACCCCGGTTCAACTTGAGGGTTTAGACCCTAGGTTGGGAGACCAGTTGCTGGAGGGAGGTCCTGAACTGGTGGGCGAGTTGGGCAGGACACCTGCCACAGGTGCCCTGACACTTTTGGAAGGACCAGTAGGTCAGGGGTTGCCAGCTCTGAGGTCAGAGCACCCCAGGACTGACCCTGGTGAGGCCACTTCTGGCCTGGGGGTCTTCATGCTCTGTCAGGTGGACAGGAGGCTGGAGACCTGTGCCAGGCGGATTCTGGCACAACTCATGAGGGGTGTGTTTCCCTTGGGGGGGTTGGTGTACTCCCCCGGAAGTCCTGGGTTGCCAGGCACAGGTCCAGCCTAAGGGTACAGGCCCTGGGTTGGAGGACCAGGTTCAGGGTGTCCCCCCTGACCTGGGGGAAGGGGCAGCTGCTAACAGTGCCACAACCAGTTTGTCTTCTGGGGGTGCCGCTCCAGTTGGGAGGGTACAGTGCCCCAGGGAGGAGGACCGGGTGTGGGAGAGCCTACCCCAGTCCCTTGTTCAGCCTCAGGGTACAGACCCTGGGCTGGTGTACCAGTTGCAGGATAGCACCACTGAACTGGTGGGTGAATTGTGCAGAACGCCTGCCACAGGTGGCCTGACAATTCTGGAGTTGAGGGGGACTGCTCCCGGTGGGGGATGCAGTGCCCCAGGGAGGAGGACCGGGTGTGGGAGAGCCTACCCCAGTCCCTTGTTCAGCCTCAGGGTACAGACCCTGGGCTGGTGTACCAGTTGCAGGATAGCACCCCTGAACTGGTGGGTGAATTGTGCAGAACGCCTGCCACAGGTGGCCTGACAATTCTGGAGTTGAGGGGGACTGCTCCCGGTGGGGGGATGCAGTGCCCCAGGGAGGAGGACAGGGTGTGGGAGAGGCCACCCCAGTCCTGTGTCCAGCCTCAGGGTACAGACCCTAGGCTGGTGTACCAGTTGCAGGATAGCACCCCTGAACTGGTGGGCGGGTGTGCAAGGCACCTGCCACAGGTGCCCTGACAATTCTGGAAGGGGGTACCGCTCCAGGTGGGAGGGTACGGAGCCCCTGGGAGGAAGACCGGGGGTGGGAAAGCCTACCCCAGTCTCCTGTCCAGCCGCCGGGTACAGACCCTAAGCTGGTGGGTCAGTGCCAGGATGTCATCCCTGGCCTGACAAGAGGGAGAGTGGACAAAGGGTGCCAGGCACCTGGGGCTACCGCCCCCACTCTCTGATGCCACAGAGGTTAGAGAGCCCTGAGAGGCATAAGGCCTGGGTCTCCCCACTGACAACTGTCGGTAGCCACTGTGGCTTACTGTCCTGGTGGACAGAGTTGCCCCTGGGAGGGGGACAGGAGTCACACCCCGGGGGTGGACTGGGCCACACCACTGTGTTGGCCATGTGGGCACCGTCGGCCTGTTGGGACACATCTGTGAGCAAAGTAAGTTTAGGCGCTGCATAGATGGGGTTCACAGGTGAAGAGAAGGGTAACCCATGGGTCAGCTTAGTGGGCCCTGAGAGTATGGATAGAGGGATCCAACTGGGTTTGGAAAGGCGTAGAACCAGAACGTGCCCCCGCTGTTGTGGGCCAGGTCTTTGTTCTATCGCCCCAAGCAGGGAAGTCCATCAAGGGATTGATTAGTCTACCCTGGCTTTAGGCTGGGAGGGGGTTGTGTTAGACTTGGCTTTTTCAGCGTGTTTACCCCCAGACTTTTTGCTTTTTGGCCTCCTGTTTTTGACCCTGTGTGTGTTGGTTCTAGGACTCTGGACACTTTACCACTGCTAATCAGTGCTAAAGTGCATATGCTCTCTGTGTAAATCGTGTTATGGATGGGTGTTTCCATGATTAGATATTTGATTTACCTGTTATCCCCTAGTAAAGTGCACTGCGTATGCCAGGGCTGGTGAATCAAATGCTACTCGGGGGCCTGCAGCACTGGTTGTGCCACCCCCGTGAGTAGCCCTGAAAACGGTAACTCAGACCTGCCATTGCAGAAGTCTGCGCGTAGTTTGTAACTGCCATGTCGACTTGGCCAGTGCACACACTGGCCGGTCCCTAACCTTCCCTTTTCTTACATGTCAGACACCCCTCAGATAGGCCCAAGGTACCCCTGTGGGCAGGGTGCAGTGTATGTGAAAGGTGGGACATGCCCTGGTGTGTGTGGCATGTCCTGATAGTGAATTACAGCCAATTTCGTTTTTCACTATTGCAAGGCTACCAGTTCCCCATAGGATAGAATGGGAGGTTTGTTTATAACATCTTATAAACATAACTGGCCCAGGGAATTCGGTAAGAAAATAGAATTTAGTATGCCTGATCTCAGAATCTAAAGATGCATCTTTTAGTGAAGGTGATTTTTACATTCTGTGTTTGAAAATACCACTTTTAGAAAGTAGGTATTTTCTTACTCAGTCATCCCGTGTGCCTCTGCTGGAATGTGGATTGCCTGTCTGGGTTTTGGATGACAGAAGGCTGGGGGAGCAGGAGGGGCGCCAGGTGGTCTAGGTAGGTCAGGAAAGGGCTGAAGAGACCTGGGTTACGATGGGGGAAGGGGGAGGAGATTTCCTTTCACCTCAAAGGGCCTGCTCTGCCTCTGGCAAATGCCGTCTCCACCTCCTGCCAGGAATTCACACCAGAGAAGGCAGAACTGGTCCTGACTGGGCACAGGCCCTCTCTGCCTAGGAGATCAAAGGATTTTTGGACATAAATGCTGGGTCCCAGACCCCTGAACTTTAGAACTCATATGGACAAGAAGACTGCCAAGAAGAAGAGCCGGAGAAGCTGCAAAAAGGAACGGCTGCTTTGCTGGGTGCTTTGCTGGGCTGACCTGCAGTGGCTGCTTTTGTCTTGGGTAGTGAAAGGCCTGGACTGGACTTTCTGCAACCTAAATTTGTGAGTCTCTTCAAGGGCTTGAGGTAGAGCTTGCCCCCTGTTCACGAAGTCTCAGGAACAGCAAAGACTTCAAGTTCTTCGACCCGCAGCACTGGGGACTGTGTGTTTTGTGCTGCAACCTGAAGAACACCAACTCGACGACGTCTACGACGCCACTGCCGACTCCGTGTCCTGAAGGCAACGCAGAGGGCAGCGCCGCACCACAACCCTGGTCTCACCGACGACGCCTGTTGACGCCGCCACCGAGCCGCTGCTTGCACCGCGACCTGTGGGCACCGTGACGAGCACCGCCTTCATCTCGCACCGTGACCCTGGTCTCACCGACGACGCCATCTGATGCCGCCACCAAGCCGCTGCTCGCACCGCGACCTGAGGGCACCGCACGCCACACCGCTGCACTTCGCACCGCAGCACCCGACGCCTGCTGACGCCAGCGCTCCTGACTCCATCAGAGAGGAGATCGACCTGCAACGCGTGTGACTTCGAGAGCCCCATCGCCCTGCATCTCTGAAAGGTACTGTTTGCGGGTCTTCCCGACACTGTAGCTGGCCTGCAACCCCGCGGTCAGCCAGAACTGTTTTGGATTTGTGTGTTCACGATGCCGTGGTAGCCCGGACGGCGCTATCCACACAAGGAACTCTTTTTAATCAGCGTATTTTTGAATTGTGAACTTTTAAGTATAGTATTGTGGTTCTTTATCGTTTTTGGTCTTGTTTCAATTATATAAAAATATTGGATATTTTTCTAAACTGGTGTGGTGTCCTTTTGTAGTGCGTACACTGTATTACTGTTGGTTATGTGCAAATGCTTTACACACTGCCTCTAAGATAGGCCTGGCTGCTCGTGCCAAGCTACCAAGGGGGTGAACAGGGGTTATTTTAGAAGTGTAACTCCCTTATCCTGACTAGAGTGGTGGTCTTTGCCTGGCTTTGGCCCGCGCCCTAGCCTACCAAGAATCCCATTTCTAACAGTGAGTCAGGAGCAAACTAGGGAGGTCATTACGATGGCGGACGGTAAAAAAAACGACCACCATGGTAGCGGGAAAACACCGCCCGCCGCTACCGCGGAAAAACCGACGGCCAGATTAGGATCTGCAGCGGTAAAACCACAACCACGGTGGAAAGGAGACCCGAGAATCCGCCGTACGCCTGCGGAAAGGGCCCAAACCCGTCCGCGGCGGTCGGATTCGCAGCGGAAACAGGCCAAACGCCCGCAACCACAGCGGAGACACCGCCATCAAAATTATGATATTCCCGACATCCCCGCGGTGCAGTGCGCTGTTTCCGACCGCCGCGGTCGACAACAGTGAAGAATCAGTGAGACGGCGGAAGCGCCATAGCCGAGCCACCACAACGGACGCTCCGCCAAAAAAATGGCGGTCGCAAGAAAAACACACAACATGTCCACAAAGTGCACCAACCATACAAGGCATGCACCCAAAAATAGCTAACACAGCCCAAAGACACACCCCCATGGGAAACTCCAAAACTACAAAGCCCAGGTACACACACACACCACACCTGCAACCAATACCCCATCCTGACACACCCACAGATACCAGTATAAATCCAGCCCCCAACAGACCACAATCCTTTGCAAAACTCCACAACTGAGGGGACATCCACCACAGATGACAGGAGAGGCAAATCTGCACAACACACACACATCACCACCACCACCACTCCCACACCTGCACCTCTAACACCTTTGCACAGCACACACCATACACATCACAACCACCACTACCACTCCCAAACCTGCACCCTAAACACCTTGACACATCACACACCATGTCACCACAGAGAATGCCCAAATTCACTGAGAGCGAGTTGAGGGTCATGGTCGATGAGATAATCAGGGTAGAACCACAATTGTTTGGTAACCAGGTCCAACAGACACCACTAGCCACAAGAACGCAAATGTGGAGAAGGATAGTAGACAAGGTAAATGCAGTAGGGACTGTGCCACGCAATAGAGATGAAATTGTGAAGAGGTGGCACGATCTGAAGGCAGTGGTCAAGAAGAAGAGAGCCAAGAACCATGAGCTGGTTCACAGGACAGGCAGTGGCCCTCCCGTCCCACTCAAAACATTCACTGAATGGGAGGAGAAGGTGCTTGGCATTCTACATCCAGAGAGTCTCTCAGGAATACCCGGGAGAGTGGAGGCTGGTAAGTACAAACAAATGCCTAACATCACACAAATGTACTGTCTTGCCCTATCACAAAATAATACCTCCTAGGTACAAATTCATTCATGTGCACAACACTCCTCCCAACACATCTCTCACAGATACAACAGACACTCCCCTGAAGCCCCCAAAGGTAGTCAGCAACATCACCATGGGTACATGTGTACATGCTGCCAGCACTACAACTCCCACCAGGCCCCTTGGCCCACAGCTGAGCAGGATGGAGCACTGCCCCCACCCAGAAGCATGCCTCAGCCATTGTGTGCTACACCCTCACCTAACAGGTAGGTAGCCATCTTCACAGGGAGGTGGGTGGGTGTTTGGGAGGCCTGCACTACAACTCCCACCAGGCCCCCTTGGCCCACAGCTGAGCAGGATGGAGCACTGCCCCCACCCAGAAGCATGCCTCAGCCATTGTGTGCTACACCCTCACCTAACAGGTAGGTAGCCATCTTCACAGGGAGGTGGGTGGGTGTTTGGGAGGCCTGCACTACAACTCCCACCAGGCCCCCTTGGCCCACAGCTGAGCAGGATGGAGCACTGCCCCCACCCAGAAGCTTGCCTCAGCCATTGTGTGCTACACCCTCACCTAACAGGTAGGTAGCCATCTACACAGGGAGGTGGGTGGGTGTTTGGGAGGCCTGCACTACAACTCCCACCAGGCCCCCTTGGCCCACAGCTGAGCAGGATGGAGCACTGCCCCCACCCAGAAGCATGCCTCAGCCATTGTGTGCTACACCCTCACCTAACAGGTAAGTAGCCATCTTCACAGGGAGGTGGGTGGGTGTTTGGGAGGCCTGCACTACAACTCCCACCAGGCCCCCTTGGCCCACAGCTGAGCAGGTTGGAGCACTGCCCCCACCCAGAAGCATGCCTCAGCCATTGTGTGCTACACCCTCACCTAACAGGTAGGTAGCCATCTTCACAGGGAGGTGGGTGGGTGTTTGGGAGGCCTGCACTACAACTCCCACCAGGCCCCTTTGACCCACAGCTGAGCAGGATGGAGCACTGCCCCCACCCAGAAGCATGCCTCAGCCATTGTGTGCTACACCCTCACCTAACAGGTAGGTAGCCATCTTCACAGGGAGGTGGGTCGGTGTTTGGGAGGCCTGCACTACAACTCCCACCAGGCCCCCTTGGCCCACAGCTGAGCAGGATGGAGCACTGTCCCCACCCAGAAGCATGCCTCAGCCATTGTGTGCTACACCTTCACCTAACAGGTAGGTAGCCATCTTCACAGGGAGGTGGGTGGGTGTTTGGGAGGCCTGCACTACAACTCCCACCAGGCCCCCTTGGCCCACAGCTGAGCAGGATGGAGCACTGCCCCCACCCAGAAGCATGCCTCAGCCATTGTGTGCTACACCCTCACCTAACAGGTAGGTAGCCATCTTCACAGGGAGGTGGGTGGGTGTTTGGGAGGCCTGCACTACAACTCCCACCAGGCCCCCTTGGCCCACAGCTGAGCAGGATGGAGCACTGCCCCCACCCAGAAGCATGCCTCAGCCATTGTGTGCTACACCCTCACCTAACAGCTAGGTAGCCATCTTCACAGGGAGGTGGGTGGGTGTTTGGGAGGCCTGCACTACAACTCCCACCAGGCCCCCTTGGCCCACAGCTGAGCAGGATGGAGCACTGCCCCCACCCAGAAGCATGCCTCAGCCATTGTGTGCTACACCCTCACCTAACAGGTAGGTAGCCATCTACACAGGGAGGTGGGTGGGTGTTTGGGAGGCCTGCACTACAACTCCCACCAGGCCCCCTTGGCCCACAGCTGAGCAGGATGGAGCACTGCCCCCACCCAGAAGCATGCCTCAGCCATTGTGTGCCGCACCTTCACCTAACAGGTAGGTAGCCATCTTCACAGTGAGACGATGCAGTGTGTTTGGCTATCCGTCCCACAAAATGCAACATGCATGCTGTCCCACCACTATGGAGGATGGGACACTACACCCCCAATAAGAAGCATGTGGCAGGCAATGTATGCTACCCACCCAACTCACAGGTAGGTAACCGCATCTCACAGGTCGTGGTGTGTGGGGCTGGGAAGCTTGCACAACAACTCACACGGGCCCACCTGACCGCCAGCACACAAGACCCATTACTTCCTGGCACCAACATGCATGTGTCAGTCATTGCAATGTACACTGCAAAAGAACTGGCATGTGGACATATCATGCTGACTTGTCCCACACTGGACCAAGATGGAAGCCCTCATCCTACACACACGGAGAGGTCGCACAAATACAAGGAAAACACAGCAAACACAACATATCCACAGCCACAACATAAAGCCAGATATGCATTTAAAAAACATGTTGGCATAGGACACCAGGCCTCTCAATGCACAACTGCACACCCAGATAGAATTGGCAACTATAGTGTGCACACACCTAAGAAAATGAAACTGTGACAGCAACCAAAGTGTGAATGACTGAAACACATGTCGATGGAACTCCGAGCACAACCATGCACACCACCACATGCCATCTGACAGTAGCAGTGGACCAGACCACCTAGGATCGACTTAAAGCAAACATAAGCATGTCTGGAATTGCAAATACAGATATCTACACCACATTGAAAAGGTATGCATGAAACTACAATGCTCACTCACTGTGCAGAGAGAACCGCTACAAGGGCTCTACAAGTGACACATATGCGTAAATGGATGACATATGATTGATCAATCACAGGATGCCAACATGAGACTGTCAATGTCAAAATATCACATTGTGCATGTCATGTCTTGACAACTCCCAAAATGGACAAGTAATGTATGTACCACAACAGCTTGTAATGCATCACTGGATGTCGGTCAAGGCTAATTTGTACAGTGAACAACTGCTGGGTGTACAAACAGTTGATGTAACACTGCTAACACAAACTTTGATGGGTGCAAAACAATGACCATTTCTCAACTGACCCAAAGGTGACCAAGAACTCACTGCAGAGGATGACACCACCCTGCAGAGCCAGTCCCCCCCGGAACAGAGACAACTGGATGAGGACTCCCTGGATTCCTTGGATGAGGAGCTCCACGCTGGCCCATCTGGTGTGGCAGGCCGCAACCAGTCCCAGGCACCCATTGTCCCCCCAACCACATCAGCTGCAGCCCCTGACCATCCTCTGACAGCTGCTGTCACGGCCTGTGTGTCACCCACTACTACCACCACCACCACCACCACCACCACAGCTGTCGGCAACACCCACCCTGCCCCAGGGGTTGAGCAGCCCACCACATCGACTGCGGAGGCCAGGGAGAGGATGCAGCGTGCCAATGTGAGGACCGGACAGGACCGTGGCAGCAGTGCAGCTGGACGGGACAGGCTCATGCAGAGGGGGACTGATTCTGGGACGGAAGCTCTGGGCCACATCGACAGAGTCCTTGGGGCCTACCAACAGGCCCAGGGACGAATGGGCCGGTTAGAGGAAGAATCTCGGGAGCACCTCCTGCTGCTGAGGTCCATGGACACACGCATGGGACAGATTGTGGACCTCTTGGGGCAGCTAGTGGCGGTTCTGAGGGACAGGCAAGCGCAACATTCTACCCCTCTGCCTCCTCCCATTGGGCAGCAGGATGACACCTCATCATCCTCCCCTGCGTCCACAGAGGGGGGTGAGTCCTCAGACCCCACTGCCCCTGCAGCAGTGGCCCCTCCAGTGAAGCGCAAGAGGGGCCGTCCAAGGAAAGGCCAGGGGGACTCACGTGCCCAAGCACCTGCCAAACGCTAGTCCCCAAACCAGCCATGATGGCAGACCACTGCACCACTGCATTGACCTTTTGGACTACCCTTCACCACACTGCCATGTGAATGACATCCATCTGTTGGACTGGGTCTCCACATCATTGTGGGGACTACTCAAGTATCTCATTTACCTTGACTGTCAACTCACTTCCTCAATTACCCCCTTCACATGTTCTCCACCCTTGCATGTCACAGTTGTTAATAAATGCACCTTACACACATGTTGTTGTGTCTGCTCCGTCTTTAATACAGGATGTGCAACCTTCACCGCGTAGGACATGGTCCAGGGGAATGGAATGTAGGTAACAAGTGAGATGCTGAAGGGACCTACGGAAAACCACAGAACAAGAGTCACTTGTATGGGTGTGGCATTGCACACATCACACAACACTTGTCAACAAGGTACTCAGATCTACAAACATTACACAGAGCAACAGTCACCATAGAGACAATCTGTTTCACACTAACCAATCACACATACATAGGCAGGAAGCAATGAGTCAACACCAAGCTGCAGTCAGCAAGCTCACATACACCCACACAGCAACAGCGACACCATCAGACCATTTTGTCCCTTCTACATCGACACTCACCTTCAAGTGAAGTAGCGGGTGATGAGCTGTCGACGCATGTCGACCCCTTCCTCCTCTCCACTGCCCTCGTCACTGGATCCGGCTTGATTTGCAGGTGGCGGCCTTGGCTGCTCATCATCGTCATCCAAGATCAGGGGTATTGCCTTGCGAATGGCCAGGTTGTGGAACATGCAGCATGCCACCACTATCTGACACACCTTCCCTGGCGAGTACATAAGGGCCCCCCCAGTACGGTCCAGGCACCGAAATCTTGATTTTAGGAGACCAAATGTCCGTTCTATCACACAACGTGTCCTCCCATGGGCATCATTGTATCGCACATCAGCTGGCGTGACGGGGTTCCGCAATGGGCTCAGCAACCACGGGCGGTTTGGATATGCCGAGTCACCTGGGTGTGAGAGACACAGATTAACCTTGCAGTCCCAAAATGCAACACAACAGCATGTCACACACACACACCACTCTAATCCACCATACATACTCACCCACAAGCCATGCACGCTCAGGAAGCAGATTGGCCATCAACTGAGGAACGATGCTGCTGCGCAAGATGTGGGCATCATGGGCTGAGCCGGGAAACTTGGCACACACGTGTGAGATGATCATGTCCGCCAGGCACACCACTTGAACATTTACCGAGTGTGAATGCTTCCTATTGCGGTAAACCTGTTCACGTGCCTGTGGTGGCACAAGCCCAACATGTGTGCAATCAATTGCACCAATGACATGTGGGATATGTCCAAGGGCATAGAAATCGCCCTTCACAGCCACCAACTCAGGCCCCCTGGGAAAATGGATATATCTGTCTTTGAACAGCATCATGGCCGACAGGACATCCCTCAGCACCATGCTGAACATCGGCTGTGACATCCCGCCTGCACTTGCGACCGTGTGCTGGAATGAGCCCGTTGCAAAGAAATGCAGGCATGCCATCACCTTAGCTGTTGCGGTGAAAGCTGTTGGATATGTCCGACGTGGCTGCAGGTGGGGCTCCAACATGGCACATAGGTTCTGCAGGGTTTGTCGGTCCAGCCTGAATTTGCGGATTATTTCCTCATTCTCCATGTCTGCCAGGACTGTGAACGGACGATGGATATTGGGCCTTCTCCTCCTAGGACAGATCACAGTGCACAGATGTCAATGCAGAAGCCCATGAAATGTGCATCACATCAATTTCTGCTACAGACACATTCCCAACTCTTACAACATTCACCATTAACCAACAGGGCACTTCACAAGTAGGTTCACATCAGGCACACTACTCGTACACCTGTCCCCTTACCAGCAGCAATTATCTGTGCACCCCTCCGGCTCATTCGCATGCACAGTGTGATATACTAACAGATATGTGTGCATACCTGTGAATATGACCCCCAGCATATGTTAATAATTGCAATACTACCCGAACACACCATGTTGCTGGCCCTGACACACCTCCCAACACAGGTTGGACATGGCACACATCAACTACACACTGACCACCGGCTGAGCATGGGGGACACGTGTGTGCATGTGCATTGGACAATGTGCCAGTTGCTGATGCCCCTAGTCCAGTCAATGAGACGACATTGTGCGTTACATTGCACACACAGACATTGACCATTATCTCTATATGCTATGCAACACAGTAACTGGACAGTCTACATTTCATTACACAGCACATGTGACATGTGCGAGTGTATGTGCCCATGCAATGTATTGGCGACCCATATATGGTATGTGTTGGTGACGTGGAGTGACATGTCCCTTTTGTGCATTTGCCCTCATGAGGACCCTTCAATTGTTGAGACACGGGGCACTGTATATGTTGGCCTATGCAGAGAGCTGGAGGACACGTTAGGTGCAGCACAGCTACTCCACAACTCCATTAATGCTCACTCCAGGCACTGTCTGGCAGACATATGGCGGTGCCTACCGCCTGGCCATTGAGGTGTGGCACCGCCCATAACCCATGCACGTTTGCGGGAGACACCGCCAGTTATGTATGTAACAATTGCGGTCACCATGCACCGCTACCCAAATCACGGTCACTCCAGGCACTGTCTGCCAGACATATGGTGGTGCCTACCGCCTGGCCACTGAGGTGTGGCACCGCCCATAACCCATGCACGTTTGCAGGAGACACCGCCAGTTATGTATGTGACAATTGCGGTCACCATGCACCGCTACCCAAATCATGGTCACTCCAGGCACTCTCTGCCAGACATATGGCGGTGCCTACCGCCTGGCCACTGAGGTGTGGCACCGCCCATAACCCATGCACGTTTGGGGAGACACCGCCAGTTATGTATGTGACAATTGCGGTCACCATGCACCGCTACCCAAATCACGGTCACTCCAGGCACTGTCTGCCAGACATATGGCGGTGCCTACCGCCTGGCCACTGAGGTGTGGCACTGCCCATAACCCATGCACGTTCGCGGGAGACACCGCCAGATATGTGGGTGACAATAGCGGTCACCATGCACCGCTACCCAAATCACGGGCACTCCAGGCACTGTCTGGCAGACATATGGCGGTGCCTACCGCCTGGCCACTGAGGTGTGGCACCGCCCATAACCCATGCACGTTTGCGGGAGACACCACCAGTTATGTATGTGACAATTGCGGTCACCATGCACCGCTACCCAAATCACGGTCACTCCAGGCACTGTCTGCCAGACATATGGCGGTGCCTACCGCCTGGCCACTGAGGTGTGGCACCGGCATGGACCATGCCCCTGCAGCCAATGGGAAGCAGCCTCGCGGTAGCCTGATGCGAGTTTGAAAATCGCGGTGGGCGTGCACCACCCCCGCGGAGGCGGTCACTGGAGGCATTCAAATGATGCACCACCGCGGTAGCGCGCACATGCATCCTACGGTGTGTCACCGGCATGGACCATGCCCCTGCAGCCAATGGGAAGCAGACTCGCAGTAGCCTGATGCGAGTTTGAAAATCGCGGTAGGCGTGCACCGCCACCGCGGAGGCGGACATTGGATGTATTTGAATGAGGCAGACCTCGTACACCAATTGCAGCACCCTGGGACCACTGACACAGCCCCAGGGGCCTATATATGTGTGGGAGGGCGCACCACATTCCCACAGCTACCAGGGACTGCTGACTGACAACCCTCCACCTGCTGCTGCTGCCTCAAGGGACTGCTGGCTGCCACCCTGCACCTGCTGCCTCAAGGGACTGCTGGCTGCCACCCTGCACCTGCTGCCTCAAGGGACTGCTGGCTGCCACCCTGCACCTGCTGCCTCAAGGGACTGCTGACTGCCACCCTCAACGTGCTGCTGCTGCCACATGTCCATTGTGATGTCGAGGACTCAGAAGATCCGTGCCAGTCCCTTCACCAGTGAGGAGCTTGGGGTCCTGGTAGACGGGGTGCTTGCACAGTACCCAAGGCTTTATGGCGGCCCAAATGTCGTGGTAAGTCTCCCAGACTGTGAGTGAGAGTGCAGGGTGTGCACACGTGGGGGGGAGGTGCTTCGGTATGTGTCAGTGGTTGTGGGGCTCTGACATGCACTGCCTATCATGTTTACTACAGCGGGAAGGGCTTGGTGGGCTCTTTCACACGTTACCCTGCATGCCTATCCTGAGTAGAGGGACATGTCCTGTAGTGTCAGCCATACAGTGCAGCTGCATTTTGGTGATGCAGGAGTCTGGCCAGTTGGCGTTTGTGTGAATGGCTGTGTTGCTCACAATTGACCCACTCAGTGTCAGTCGACCTGCCCTGCACAGTCCCCACCGAATGCCACATGTCCACATCAATGCATGTACAGTGTGTACCATGTGTGTTTGGCTCACACCTCTTCATCTAAGTCCCATCTCTGCCATGTAGATTGCACAGGAGCAGGCGTGGGAGAAGGGTGTGTGTATGACAGTTGTTGTCACTCTATGTGAGTTCCAAGACACAGTGAGGCTTTCACAGGGCTAGGACACTTGGGTCTGAGCAGTGTTGGACACAGTGAGTCCAACAACATGACACATGTTGTGCTATCTTCTCTATGTGTAGTTGTAGGTGACTGCAGACAGTAGCTGCAGGCAGACTACACGTTGCTTGCTGTGTCGGTATCCTGCATGTGAATGGGATGTGGAGGTACTCTGTCCACCATCGAACATGCATGCCTGTACGTCTGATTGACCAATGACATTGCATCATGTTCAGAGCAATTGTTGGCTAAGTGACAGTTGTAGCTGGAGTTTTGGATGAGTCACTGTCGTGCTACTGCATTTTCGTTGTGTTGTTATTGTGCACTGTGTCACTGGCACATCACCCCTCTTGTCTCCCATGCCTGCAGCTGAAGGTCCACCAGCGTAAAGCCGTGTGGAGGGCCATTGCCTCCAGAGTCCGGGATCTGGGTGTGTCAAACCGAAGGCGCACCCACTGTCATAAAAGGTGGGACGACATCTGCCGGCTGAGCAAGAACGTGGCCGAGATGACGCTGGGGCTGCTCCCTCGGACTGGCAGGTTGGCTAGGCGCAGCATGACACCACTAATGGCCCGCATCCTGGCTGTCACACAACCTGAGCTGGACAGACGACTGAGGGAGCATCAGCAGCGAGCCAGGGGTGAGTATGTGTTGCAGGCTGCCTTTGGCTGGGAGTGGGTGCATGTGTCTACAGAGTGTGCAAATTGTCAGCTGTGTGACGTTGGTTGTGTGGTGCAATGTTTTGTGAGTGGCCTCTGTGCTGGGTGTATGTGCCATGCTTTTGCCCAAACGGCGCTTCATGAAGTGATTTTTAGCACTGTGCATCTCTCTTACATTTGGAGTTGTGGCCTTCAGGTACCTTCTGCTGTGGGGTGGTGTGTGAATTCTGATGGATGGTAATGCCAGTGTGCCAACTGTGAATGCGTTTCATTGAATGCGTGCAATTCCAGACCTCAGATGTCTGCCAGTCAGACATCTGAGGCCAATGTGCAACAGTAGATGTGCCCATGGACTCGATATGGTGGATGGCATGTGTGCAGGGTCATTGTGGGCTGGTATGTTGTAGTCTGTGTGGTCCCCTACTGCTCCGCACATGTAGGTGATGTGCACCATGTCGTGGTGTTCATCCTTGCCAACATCGGGACAGTGTGTGTGCACAGGCCATTTTGGGGCTGTGTCTGATGTGAGCCAACTGCAGGATGGTGTGCTGTGTGAATCACCTGGGTCACTTATGGCAGGACGTGTGGCGGACATGCACCGTTGTGTCGAAATTTTGGGTGTCAAGATATATGTGTGCACAGGGTGGCATGCAATGTGCTGCACTCCTCTTTCTAGGATGCAGATGTATTGGCACGTGTTAGTTCTGTTGATGCCACTCATCTCACAGTACTTCTCTCTCCTATGCAGCAGCTCCCGTATGTGCAGAGAGAGAGGGGACGGACACCAGTGGTGAGGCTTCCACTGAAACAGCCGCACCGGAGCTGACTGACACAGATGTGACCAGCGCCGAGGAGGGGGACAGGAGTCTGCTGGAGGACTCACTGCTGGAGACACAAAGCTCTACCTCATCTGACGCCAGTGGTGACACATCCATGTTGGGGGGTACAGGGAACGGGGACTCTGCCTCCTCTTCCGCCACACAGCGTCCAGTGCCCAGCCTCCCTTCAACCTCCACTGGTGCTGCCCGTGTCCGCACAAGTAGGAAGGGAAGAGTCACCTTCACCCCAGGCACAGCTGCCCCAGCCCATGTCAGCCCTGCTGCCCTCAGTGCAGAAGCAGTCGAGCTATTGCGCCAGCTGTGTGTGGGGCAGACAGCACTTCTCAATGCCTTCCAAGAACACGACAAAAAGTTGGGGCAGGTTATAGCTTTCATGGAGGGCTTACATTCCAACGTAGGTGGGCTACACCGCACTGTGCAGTCCTTGTCATCAACGGTCACAGCAGCCCTGCAACAGGCACATAGTCAGGGAGCGGCTCCCAGCACTCGGTCTGGCCCCGTGTCACTGTGCACCTCTGACGACAGTGACAATGCCCAACGGACCCCAAAGTCCCGATACAGAACCCGCAGCACACAGGAGCAGCAGCAACCCAAACGTACTAGGGCACAGACACCATCCCCACATAAGAGTAAGGCCACCCCAGAGCGCAGAGAGAAAAGCCCATCAGGCGACAGCAAGGGCCACAAAGCAAAGAAAAAAGCATCAGGGTCACAGGCCTCACCTTCCTCCCCTGCCAAAGACTCCCCTGTCCCAAAGACGTCTCGCAGAGGCAAAAAGACAGTTTCCACACCCACTGAGAAGGTGTTGCCTGCAAACATTACACAGGATGTGGGCCACATGGATAATCCATCCTTGACCTCCACTCCCATCCCAAGCCCTGTGAAGCCAGCACGGGAGGACACTGTAGGGGGCAAAGCTGGTGGACAGAGGGAGGCAGGGCGGCGGCAAACACCAGGCAAGCGCACAGCGGGTTCCAGCATGTCCCCAGAGGGGGTCACCATCCACACCAGAATCATCTTTGGTGTTGGGGTCACCTGTTGTGTCTGCCCCAGTTCCCCTCAATACCCTGACAGGGAAGCCTTTCAGGATCCCCAAAAAGTGGAGAGGCACCCCTCCACAATCTCCGGCACACACTGTGTCTCACCAGGGCATGAGTCCACCTCCCCGGGCCACCACCCCACCTGGTCCAAGCAGACCCCCAGCTACCACATGCACAGTTGGCTCTTCCACAGTTGTTACTCCCACTGCCCAGGGTAGTCCGCCTACAGACCCCAACACACAGTCAGCTCCAAGTCCGACAGACAGCCCCATCTGAGTGGTGGTCACCCTCACACACCTGTCTGTCCACAGGGGTGCGTGTGATGCCCATTGTCAGACCCATTACTCTGTTGCTGGGCATGGCATGGTAGAGTTGCATACATTCCCTGTGTGGCTTCTGATGTAACTACTCTGCACATTGTACTTTCCTTGTGTTTCACTGCTGTGTGCCCCCTGCCTGTGCAGCTTCTCATGGACTTAATCTGCACTGTGTCCTGGCCACTGGCCTTGTTGTTCACTGCTGTTTGCCCCTTGCCTCTGCAGGATCTCATGTACCTCACCTGCACTTTGTCCTGCCCACTGGCCTTGTTGTTCACTGCTGTGTGCCCCCTGCCTGTGCAGCTTCTCATGGACTTCATCTGCACTGTGTCCTGGCCACTGGCCTTGTTGTTCACTGCTGTTTGCCCCTTGCCTCTGCAGGATCTCATGTACCTCACCTGCACTGTGTCCTGGCCACTGGCCTTGTTGTTCACTGTTGTTTGCCACTTGCCTGTGCAGCTTCTCATGGACTTCATCTGCACTGTGTCCTGGCCACTGGCCTTGTTGTTCACTGCTGTTTGCCCCCTGCCTGTGCAGTTTCTCATGTACCTCACCTGTACTTTGGACTGGCCACTGGCCTTGCTGTTCACTGCTGTGTGCACCCTGCCTGTGCAGCTTCTCATGGACTTCATCTGCACTGTGTCCTGGCCACTGGCCTTGTTGTTCACTGCTGTTTGCCCCCTGCCTGTGCAGCTTCTCATGTACCTCACCTGCACTTTGGACTGGCCACTGGCCTTGCTGTTCACTGCTGTGTGCCCCCTGCCTGTGCAGCTTCTCATGGACTCACTCTGCACTTTGTCCTGCCCACTGGCCTTGTTGTTCACTGCTGTGTGCCCCCTGCCTGTGCAGCTTCTCATGGACTTAATCTGCACTGTGTCCTGGCCACTGGCCTTGTTGTTCACTGCTGTTTGCCCCTTGCCTCTGCAGGATCTCTTGTACCTCACCTGCACTGTGTCCTGGCCACTGGCCTTGTTGTTCACTGTTGTTTGCCCCCTGCCTGTGCAGCTTTTCATGTAAATACTGTGCATATTGAAATGCCCACTGGCTTTGCTGTTGCCCACATTTGTTGGCTCTATATGCCAATAGTGAATAAACACAGTTGGTCCTGCAGTGAGTTGTGTCAGTGTCCTTCCTGTATGAAGTTGTTTCTGTGTGTGCATGGGTTACTGTGTCACAGGCTCAGTATGCCACTTCGACATTGCCAATGGGTTGTCTGACATTTCATTTTTTTGCAGGGGTGGGAGGCACTTCATTTCTACATGACTGTGATACTTATGGGTGCAGTGCAGGTGGTTGGCAATGGAGTCTTGTAGTCATCTTCCTTCTTGGCTCATGTTATCTATGGTGGACACATGTCAGGTTTGTGGGCAATGGCAGCACAGGGTGGGAGTTTGGGCACAGGCTTACAGGCAGGCAGGCCAGGGTAATGGGGTCTGTGTGAGCTTCCTTTCTGTGTGCCAATCAGTGTCGGTGTATGGACATCTTGTGGTGATGAGTTATCCAGGTGCCATGGCTTACTTCCAATGTGTGCACTTGGGTGGTGGAGAAGTGTATGGTGTGAAGGGGTGACTTTGTTGTGACTGTGGATGTGTGTGCACATGCATTGTCAACTACTGCCATGTGTGACCCTGGAGTGGTGTGCCTGTATGTGTACTTGTTTAGCCCTGTGGTAGTGTTTTGTGCACATGGCAGTATTGTGTGTTGCTGTTGTGGGAGGAGGTATGTGTGACATATCCTACTTGTGCTTGGCTGTCATGTGATGTGTCACTGGGCCCTGTGTGTTGTGCAGCAGACGTTGTCTTGTCCAGTATTTGGATGCCTATGTGTGGCTGGTCAGTGTTTGTGTTCAGGGCCTTCCTTACATCCCTGTGCCTATACATGGGTGTCCTTGCTGTCTCCAGGTGTTGTAGCATTGGGGTGACCGTGGTTTGTGTTGACTGACTGTGTCAGCCATGTGTGCTGTGATGGGCTGTGTGTGTTCTCACATGTGTCTTGTCTTGCATGTGCATCACACATGCTTGATGGTTTACTCACTGCCCTTCCATTTGTGGGCACCTCACTTTGGCTTTCCTATATGTTGTCCTCCATTACTGCTGGCATGTGGTGTATGTATGTAGCTGTGAGTCTGGGTGGTGTGTGTGTGTGTGTGACTTGTCAGGTGGTGTGTGCAGTGAAGTGTTTGGTCCTCATCTGTGTGTGTGTACATTTTGTGCCTGGCCTCAGTGTTCTTGGCTTGTGTGTGATGTTGTTGTGGTGTGTGTGTTGGCTGGGGCCTGGGCTTCTGTGCTATGTGTTCCTTTGCAAAGGGTCCTGCTGTGGCTGTATATGCAGTTGTTGGGACGTGGGGCATGGTGTGGCTGTAGTTGTGTTGTTGTTGTGCAGTAGGGGCACTTGTGAGACACATGTTGTGTCCCTTCAGGGCGGTTGCTGGTGTGATGTAGTTGTGGCTCTGTGCAATTTGTACGGTGCCCTTGGCATGCGCTGGCCCTGTGCTCTGCGTTGTGTGCATGGTTTCATGCACACTGACCGCGGCGGTTACGTGACCGGGACATTTGTTCATGAATGCGGTACATGGGTGGGCAGTATGTGGCGCGATGTTTTTGTGACAGGTGGGACATGTGTGTGTGCAGTGCTGGCTGTGTGCCTGTTCCCACAGGGGTGTGTGGTGTTCCCATGCGATGTTTTCCCCCCTGGAGCTGTGTATTGTGTTACTTGCACTGTTGTGTCTGTACGTACCTGCGGAGGCGTCCGTGGCGGTTGATGACTTGCAGGTTTGATCATGTACAGCACCGGGAGAGCGTGTAGGGCAGGATCCATCGCGGTGTGTTCCGGGTGTTATTTTTTCTGTCTCCGCTGTGATGTCTCCGCCGTATTTCGCTGTGCGGTTTCTCCGTCGCGGTGCGCTGCCTTGTTTCCGGCATCGTGATGTCTTCGGCGTACGGGACGTCATTCCGCACGGCGGTGTGTGGTGATTGGCCCACTCCGCCGCGGTGGCGGGCTCTGTTCGATGGAGGTCGGCGTCACACCGCGGCGGACGGTAAATGCCTATGTTTTCCCATCCTAATATGGCGGGCGTGGAGTCCGCTGCCGGCGGGCGGAAAAAGGCATTTTTCCGCACCGCCGCCACCGCGGTCGTGCCTCCGCACGCCATCGTAATGGGCCCCTAGGTTTGTTCTGGGCCGCTCCCTCTCCTGCAATCTGAGAACCCTCTTTGACACAATTAAACGCATCGACCCGAAAATCAATGCTGTAGCCCTTTTCATTGACATAGAAAAGGCTTTTGATTCCATTGAGTGGCGTTTTTATATGCCGAGCTCAGGAGAGTGGGGGTGAGTGAGGTGTTCCTGAAGCTAGTCGAGGTCCTGTATACCAACCCACCTGCACGAGTGAGAGTCAATGGGGTGTTCACTCAACCAATAACAATCACAAGAGGCACCAGGCAGGGATGCCCACTATCCCCACTGTTGTACAGCCTTGCGGCGGAGCCACTCGCATGTGCCATGCGGGAATATCACGCCCACAGAGGAATAAGATCCCCACAATACCATCTAGTTATTGCAGCGTACGCTGATGATACTCTACTTTATGTACGCAACCCAGACATTAATCTGCAGCCAATGCTACGTGAGGTGGAGAGATTTAGCCAACACTCAGGTTTACACATTAATTGGCATAAGTCAATGATGTTCCCGCTGCCGCCCACCCCCACAGTTACCGACTATCCCATTGAATGGACCACGGAGCCTGTACGCTATCTGGGCATCCAGGTCCACACGGACCCGGAGGTGGTAATATGGGAGAATTATGGCCGTGCAACACAGAAATTATCAGAGTTGATAGAGAAATGGATCAGGCTCCCTCTGTCCCTAATAGGTCGCATTGCGTTAATGAAAATGGTCATACTCCCCCGGTTTCTCTTCCTATACGTGAACATTCCTATCCTGTTACCCAAATTGTTCTTTGGCACCTTGCGCGCTCTGATGTTACGGCTAGCGTGGGCAGGGAAGCAACCCCGGATTAAATGAGAGGTATTGACCAGAACATATTCAGACGGAGGTCTGAACGCACCTGACCTGGAAAGGTACTATAGGGCCGCGCAGCTATTGCATGCACATTATTGGATGCACAGACCCCATGGTCTCCCACTGCTCTTCATAGAAAGTGCTGAAGTAAGGCCCATTGTGTTGGCGGTGACGCTGCTGGGTGGGCCCCGGGGTAGGACCAGAGTAATTGACCCGTCTGGCTGCACAAGGGCGCACTTACATAAAGTGGCAATGTCACAACGACTCACGTTGATATACTCCCCTAAGTTGCCGATAGAGTGGTGCGGATGGGCTCCGTTCAGGGAAGATAGGGCGGTCATACAAGTGCTGCACAAGCTGAAGATAGCACTGATGGGGGACTTTTTCGCAGATGGCGTGGTAAAAACGTGGGCAAACACAACAGGGAACGCTCCCCAGACATCCACTCTAGATGCATACCAATACTACAGGGTGCGACAGGCGTTTAAGGTTAAACTGGGTGCCGACCTGTCTGAGCCGCTGGAAATGAGTTCACTTACATATCTCCTTCAGGCCAACACACCAAGGCGTGGCATTACGACACTATACGCACTCACTAAGAGACACAACATGCAAGCCCTGTGCAGGACACAGGAGGAGAGGCAAAAGGAGCTCGGGGTAGCCATCACAGAGGCACAATGGGCGCATTGCTATGCCAACACGAAGTCGATTTCACAAAATGGGAAGCACAGGCTTGTGCATTACAAATACCTTCATAGAGTCTATTACACCCCAGTTCGATTGCACAAATATGGACTAAGGGATGATGATAGGTGCCTGCGCTGTGGGGCCGAGGGGCTGGACTCACTCTCTTGGCGTGGGACTGCCCGGGTATACGCACATTCTGGAGAGAAGTGTTTCACATAATATCAGAAATGTTGGAAATCCAGACTCCGGTGACCCCCCTGGTAGCGTTGCTGGGCTATGATAAGGATATACCAAAGTCAGCCCGTAAACTGGCGGCCATAAGTTTATCATTAGCGAAGCGTAGAATTGCTATGCGCTGGATGCGGGGGCCAATTCCTAAAATAACAGAGTGACGCTCGGACTTAGCTTATTGCTCTACACAATCTGATAACTACAATGCACTAATCCCGTCTCGCTGCAGGCCCAAGAATTACTGGGGGCCATACCAAGACTACCTCGTGCGACAGTCGGCTACAGAGAACGAACAGAGTGGGCAAAATAATCTTGATCAGAGCACAGCAGAGGGTTGATGGGCTGGCACAGCCATGTATGGGGCTAGCGGGGACATGAAGTAGAACAGATGCCTAATCTAAGGCACTCTAGCGCGACACAGGCCCTGCCACACTTACGGTAAAGGTACCACTTACTGACACTGAGTTGTAAACCATGATGTTGTACTTTGATACGAATTGTAACTTAAACTGCATACTAGAAATACTTGCTATGTACTGCTTGTTTGACTGCAACTGAAATCTTAAATAAAGTTTAAAAAAAAATCTTTCCTATCTTTCACCACTAGAACAAACGGGAAATCGGCTACGTTTTTTTCACCCCTTTCTCTCCTTTTACCCCACTCCCTCCACGGGATAAGCTGCAGCACAAGGTTGGCAGATATAGTGTGGTTTTCCTGTTTGTAAATAAGGCTGTAGGCAGGGAAATGAGGACAGAAAAGCCAAAAGAAGAAAAATCTCAGGCTAAAGGAACTCTTGCCCTTGCAGTGCGCTACCAGTATGGAACAAGCATGTGCAGGTATATAGAGCTGTGGACTAGACTCCCTAATGAGGATGAGAAGAAGTTATTTCTAGAGAAAGGGGTCTATGACACAAAGTGGTTATAAAATCTCAGAAATAGATTAAAAGAGCCCAAAACCAAAGCAAATGCAAATCAATAGGCAGCTTTCCTTAATTGGTAGGAGGAAACCAATAAACATGAACAGGAGTCTCAGTTATGGCGTATACAAAACACCCATGAGAGACCCAAATACCAAAGTTTCCAGTTGAGGGACAGGGTTAGGGCTTATACCTCAATTGCTCCATCTACTCCTCTTTATTTCCCCATATTATACCAGAGAAATAATTCGAAAAAGGAAAGGAGTAGGATATACTAGATCAGGTGTTCTCAACCTTTTGACTTTTGTACACCTCCACTTAATCATTAGTGGAATCCGGGGACCCCCTATAAATCCTTATTGGAGTCCAGGGACCCCCAGCCAGGGCCGGACTGGCCGTAGCGGGCACCGGGCGTTTCCCCGGTGGGCCGCCAGAGTAGGGGCCGGATTTTGGCCCCTGGGGGGCCGTTTTTGTTACCGGGGGCCGGCAATATCGGCCCCCTGTAACAAAATCGGCCAAAACCAGCCCTAGTAAAGAGCTAGGCCGCGCCCCCGCCCCCCCCACCAGGGGGAGCTGGCTGAGCAGTTTGTCAGGGCCGGTTTTGGTTCCCAGTCCGGCCCTGCCCCCAGCAAGCTATTACTAGGAGCCGGGGACTCAAGCTTAAGCAGTTTTGATTATCTGAACTTCATAATAATACACAAAAATACAAAAACAATTAAATATTCTATTTAATTCACGAATATACAAAATGAAAATTCTCATTTTAATGGGAAAGTTGGGGCTTTTCTGAATGCAGCGGGAACCATCTACCTTCCATGCAATATTTTGTCCGGGGCATTTTCACTGCTCTCACAAATCAACCTAAGGACAACAACTTCATTTTTTAACTTACAGTCTGAAATTGCTCTGAACGTTTTAAAATCTTCGATTTTATATTTTGTCTCTTTATTTATATACACTTTACTAATCTGTTAATATTATTTAATTTTCTAAACAGTCACAGACCCCCTGACTAGGCACTGGGGACAACAGGTGAAGAACCGCTGCACTAGATGTTTTGTACTTCCACATGCCACCGGATGAAGCTGGGGGTGCACCTGTGCTGTTACCTAGAAACACAGCAGTGTCTGCCATTCAGCTGGTGATTGGGGTAACTGCAAGTGATGCACAACCGAGTGCAGCAGGAACAGTGAATATAGCAAATGCGGCATGAGCAGTGAGGTGCAGCATGACTGTGCAGCACCGCAGGATGAGGCTGATTCCACAACCCCACACTGCTCTAGCGGTGCTTGTTTTCGCTCAGCACCCCAACGTTACGATGCCCACATTGGTACAGTAGGGCACGCAGAACAACTGGTAACCAGGACAGTCTGAGGCAGACTTCTTGACAAAGAAAAGAAACCTTGAAAGATGCCCTCAAAATGTCTAACACGCCTCCATCTCTAGTGACATACAACGTTGAATCTTCCATGGTGCCCCTTTACAACCTGTTTATGCCCCCCTGCCCTTACAAGAGTATTCTGGCCTCGCAATAGAGGGCCGTGTCACTATCTATGCACACGGCTGATCTACTAAATATAAAACAACAATGTCCCAATACTCGTGAAAATCCTCAAAATCTTGCAAAGAGTTAGACTATATTCGAATGTTACAAACTTAACTGGGCTCATGTAAATCAATCGGCACATCTTACCTTGCAGAGTGATGTCAAACAACATTTGCTTGAAAATAGTCACTGCCCTTGACAGGCCCCTGGCAATACTGCTGCTCTCACTGCCATTGATAAATTCTGTAATGTATGTATGCCCAGGGAATACTGACTGGACACAATGAATGGGTTCACTGACAGAATATCGACTACAAAAACATAGATGAAAAAAAATATCAAAGTAAAAATATAGAATGCAAAAATATCGACTCCCTATACTTAAACAGGTAAGTACAAAAATATCAGAAAAAATTATCGATGTCAAAAATATAGTTGTACAAAATATCGATTTTGGTATATATGAAATAAAATAATAAATATTAAATATATTAAATAATAAAGTTAATTTAAAAATAGATTTAATATACATTAACAAATATAACAAATAAACTTAATTAAAAAAGTTAAACACACATACATAATTAATATATATACATATATTTACTTTAAAACAAATAATAAACTAATATTTTAATTTATTTTATAATTTTAAAATTATCTGATATTTACACATATATATATATACCAATAACATAAAATCTAATTAAAAAAACATTATATTATAAATTACAACTTTAAACTATTAAAAAATCTTTAAACTTAAATTTCTCACTACAGTCAGTGCAACAGTAGGGAAAGTGTTGGATAGCGGAGGGGTAAACATTACTATTCCCACTCCAGTGAGGGCAACAGTAGGGAAAATGTTGGATAGCGGAAGGGTAAAAATTACTATTCCCACTCCAATGAGTGCAACAGTAGGGAAAGTGTTGGATAGCGGAGGGGTAGGAATTACAATTCCCACTTCAGTGAGTACAACAGTAGGGAAAGTGTTGGATAGCGGAGGGATAAAATGTACTATTCCCACTCCAGTCAGTGCAACAGTAGCGAAAGTGTTGGATAGCAAAGGGGTAACAATTAATATTCCCACTCCAGTCAGTTCAAAATGAAAAAACAAACAATATATTAACAAAATCAAAAAAAAATTAAAAAACAAAATAAATAAAGCATATATATAAATGTGTTAAAAATGTAAATACAAATATATTTAATCTTAAAAAATAAAAAATAAAAAATATAATATAATGTTAAATATATAGGAGAAATACCTACAAATATTATATTAAATAAACTAAAAAATTATTTTTAAACAAATAAATATTTTAATTAGAAAATATTTAGAAGCAAAAACATTAATTATTACATAAATTTCGTTTTTTTATTTCCTACCCTATAACAGCACACTATTCACAACCCACATCTACATTTTTAAAAAGGTACTTCCATAATTAACATAATTAATTACAAATTAAAGAAATATTATTGAATAAAAAACAAATTAAAACTGATAAACATTAATTAATTTCCCACATTTTACCCCTATAATCCCCACAACCCACAGCTACAATTAAACTGTAAAAAAATTAATTACACTTTTAAAACCTATTTTCAATTAAAAAACTAATAGTATTTAACAACTAATTATTAAGTAAGTAAAATTAATTTACTCCCCACCCTTTAACCCTATAAAGGTAAAACCCACACACAAAAATAAACTACCATAATTAAATATTAATTAATATTAATGATCAATTAATTAATAATTAATTAAACATAAATTACTTCCCACCCTTTACCCCTATAAACCCCACAACCCACACCTAAAATTAATTACACAATTTCCATATTTTATTATTATTATTATTAAACAATCTTTATTCAGCAATGAACACAGCCAGAAAAGATACAATACATTAGAACAATATCAATTCAATTCTTTCTTTATTCGACCATCCGAAGAAAGGTCATAAAAGATACACATAATAACAAACAACATTAAAATCGAACTCATTGAGGAAATTACAATCACATTACCATTTAAAATAAGTAAAACCGCAGGCAAAGACAATGATTTGACCATAGCTAAAGTGGCAGAACAATATCAAATTAATAAAAAAAGAGTATTTCATTATTTTAAATAGCTCTAAAGTGACATCACAATATACTCTCATTTTGAAAGACCACTGACTTATACACAACTGTAAGTGCTTACTAATTTCCCAAAGTCCTATGTCAGCATGGAACCGTTCACAAATACCCCTCTCCGTCTCAATCATATCTGGATTTCCTAGATCTTATCATTGCTATTAGAAAGTGCGTAACCACAAATAAAGTGCGTTCATTCTGCAAAAGTTGCATGTGCGGGGAGCGTGGCCAAGATGGCGGCCGAGTAGGACGAGCCTGCTCGCTTCTCCGTGCAACTGCCTAGGACCGCCGTATAAGCACCGTGTAGCGAACGGGGAGCAGCACAGATTTGGTGCCCCCCTTCTCTTGGTGGCATCGGAGAGCAGACCTGGGCAGAAAAGAGTCCAGAAGCGCTGCCTGGTCTGCGCCCGAGAGCGGTTGTCTCCCTGTGTGCTGTGTAACCTGAAATGTGACCGCAAGCAGTGGGCGGCCAAATAGCTTGGGGCCTGCCTGGGGCGATCTTGCCTGATCGAGTCGGGGTTGCACCCGGAGGATTGATGGCTCTCGCCGGACTGACTGTAGTGGAGTGCCCTGGAGCAGGAGATCCGACCGAGAGGCCTGCGATCGGGCGGCCTGTGAGGAGCGAGAGGTGCAGCCCCCGGATGCAGCGAGAAGCAGAGCTGAGGGATCTGAGCAGCAGAGGATCTGGACCAGTGGGACTGCACGTTACAGCAGAAAGAGGTGATCGGCATTCGGCCCACCTCCCCCTGCTCCACGAAGACCGCCGCGAAGAGACCTGCGAGGGCCGGAGGGCCCGGACTTTTACGGAGACTGCGGCTACGAGTGGCGCCCCTGGGCCGACCGTTCTGCGAGGAAGCCCTGATCCTGAACCGGAGCTCGGGGATGAATAATCCTGCCCGTCCAGTGACAGCGTGGGCCTTGAAGTGGCGGATTCGCTGTTGAGGCCTAAGTTCGGGCTGCTGGCGAGGACTGTGTCCGGAGACGGAGGGTAGAAGAATTGGGGGCCTTGCCAGGCAGAGGGGGCTGGGTCGGAGAAGGCTGCTCACAGACGCTAAAGAGGTGAGCAATACTCGACCCCCCCTTCTTTGCTCCCTAGAGGAACACCGCTGGGAGGCCTATGGGACCGGAGGGCCTGGCCATTGGTGGAATTCGCGACCCCCGGTGCTTGTCCTGGGCTGGCTAGCCCTGCAGCTGACGCTGATCCCTGGAAGCAGAGCCAAGGCCCGGAGCCAAATAGTGAGACTCGGCTGAGCGGCGGAGTTTAGAGCGGTGCCCCCCTACCCCTTCCCGAGTGCTTATACCAAGTGAGGGTCAGGCCGTAAGAGGGCCACAATAAAGTGCACGTAGTGCCAACACACGTGGGGCCTGTGATCCTGGCAGACAATCGGGGCTGACAGCAAAGGGAACCAGAAGAGACTTACGGTGTCAGATTAAGGCGGCGGAGCGACGAACGCCCCTCACTTCCAGAGTCTTGCCGTGGGGCTACAGCACAACCCACATTCAATAAGAAGCTGCGGGACACCGGCTGTAACAGGGCAGGAGCCACAGGACTGTGATCACTCACCAGGCTTGGCTGAATTTCACGACACGCCCTCTTAGCCTGAGCGCAGCATAGTGACAATCGAGATGGCATCCAACAAAACTAAGAAAGAATGGACAGTCAAAGACCTCCTCCTCAGGACTGGTGCCGGGGGCTCTGGGACTCTCTGTTCCCCAGCTGGTGCTCCAGCGGACACAGAGACAGTGGATGCTGAAAGCCCGGTCACACACGCTTTCTTAGAGTCCCTCTTTGCCTCCCTGAAAGATGACCTCCATACCATGAAAAGGGAGATAACCCAGGAACTGCGGGAGGTGCAGAAGGACCTGGACTCTCTGCGTGACAGAGTTGATACTCTGCAGACGCAGGCTACTACGAGAGATGAGGAGATAGAGCAGCTCCAACAAGAGGTCATCCACCTGCAAGATCAACAATTGGACCTCCAGGCGCATGCGGAAGACCTCGAAAATCGTTCCCGGAGGAACAACATTTGGATCCGAGCTGTTCCACAGGGTCAGAGGGGCAAGACATCGAAGCTTTCGTGGCAGAACTCTTCCGCTTCATCCTGGGAGCTCCGCCAGAACAACGGATTAAGCTGGACAGAACCCAACGGGTAGGCCCGAAAAGAGCAGCGACGGCTCCCCCCCAAGCATACTCACGTGTGTCCACGATTTTTAGCTTAAAGAAAGGATCCTCTGAGAAGCCCGAGATAAACATCTTCTTGAATATCGATCAATCAAGCCCCTGCTTTTCCAAGATTTAGCTGCGTCTACCCTACAAAAAAGAAGGGAGTTCGGGCCGATTACTTCCCACTTGCGATCTAAAGACATTTCTTACTCCTGGGGTCATCCTTTCCGCTTGATCTTTAAATGGGATGGTACATTGGTTCAGACCCGCTCACTGCAGGATGCCAAAAAAGCTGCTCAGCCTAACTGACGACGAACTGAATGCGCCTACACAAAAGGGTTCTAGAAGACGTCCATCCGGACTCGAAAGCTGGAAGAGAGTTGGCCGATACCCGCTTCGCCTCCGACCAGACCCTGAGACTATTGCTAAAGAGAGGCAGGCGGTCATTGCCTCCCTGGAAGAGGAGTCAGCTAATGCGGACTAGGCATTGTCTGGCCATGCTGATTTGAAGGGGGAGACCGGTGCTGAAGCTTGTAATTGGATGCTCCCTGGTATCACTGCACGGGGTCTGGGTGGGACGGGGAGGCGGGATGTATCCTGCTGACATCTCACGCCTTTCCATGGGGCTGACCTTCCAGGACTATAATAATGTTCAAAGTTTCATGTTCATCTGTATGTGTTTCGTTTTGGGGTTTAGTGGGTTCCCTCCTCCCTCACACGCTAGCCCTCCGAATCGAGGCTATCACACTGGGGATAGACCCAGCTACCTAACAGACTCTCATTCAACAGCGCACCCGATCCATGTGCTGATTATGGCCCTATAGCTACGCCTGGCGCTCTTGCGAAATTTCCCTATGGCTGCGTCCCTTAATATAATCTTGCTAAACGTAAAAGGCCTTAATAGCCCAACCAAGAGACGGGACATCCTTTCGTTCCTAGAAAACTCTGATGCACACATTTGCCTCCTTCAAGAGACACATCTGCTGCCCAGGAACACCCATAGACTGCGAGCCAGGGCATTCCCTCACCAGCTATTCTCATCCCACTCGGCCAAAACAGCAGGTGCTCCCATTTTAGTTTCTGCGACATTCTAAGGTAAAATAGGCCCCAAACGAGCCGAAATGAAGGGAAGGCTGCTGGTGCATACTTTCACCTTAGGTCAGCATGCGTTTACCATTGCTACAGTCTATGCCCCGAACTCTGGACAGGAAGAGTTTCTTTATGAGGTAGTAAAAGGCGTAGCGG
The DNA here is from genome assembly GCA_963921515.1 of Calotriton arnoldi. Taxonomy (NCBI): domain Eukaryota; kingdom Metazoa; phylum Chordata; class Amphibia; order Caudata; family Salamandridae; genus Calotriton; species Calotriton arnoldi. Next base: position 1,725,551 of record CAWUFW010002092.1, read on the forward strand.
AATCTCCGGACAGGTCACTGATCATAGGGGGAGACCTCAATCTTGCCCTTGATAACGAACTAGATAGATCGGCCCAGCGCTATGGACAGACTGGGGCCCTTACTGAAAGAGGGAGACAGATGCTAGCAGAGACAGGACTTACGGACATATGGAGGTCCCAACACCCGACATCCAGAGAATACACGTTTTACTCCCACCCGCACAAGACATATGCCAGAATTGACTATATGTTAACCACTGACATGTTGTCCCAGCAAACTCAGCAGGTCGAGATACTTCCATGCTCTCTGTCGGACCACTCGGCTGTGCGCATATCTCTAGCCCTTTCTTTTCCACGTCCTACTCGTCGGTTATGGAGGCTAAGGGAGACGATGCTGCAACGCCCCACGGTTGTTCAGCGTATCACACAGACTATAGTAGACTATCTTGCCATCAACGATATGCGGGATACCCCCATTGCCATAATATGGGATGCATTGAAGGCGGTAATCAGGGGAGAGTTCCTAGCAATATCCGCGCATGACAATAAAACTCGGAGAGAGAAGAGGGAGCAACTCTCTGACGAGGTGGCAGAACTAGAGCAAATACACCAAAGAACTGGTGCTCCCAGGGTCTGGAAGCAATTAACAGCAGCGAGAGCTCAGTTGGCAGGCCTAGACATTGATAGAGCTGAGCATACTGCATTACGGCTCCGGCACGCATGCTACTCCAAAGGTGATAAAGGTGGGAGACTCTTAGCTAACAAATTGCGGGCTCAGTGACAACTGCCTAATATCCCAATGGTTATAGACCACTCTGGACAGGAGCAAGCCACTGATCAGGGCATTGCAGACAGCTTTAGACAATACTATGCATCCTTATACAAAGCGCAGGAACTTCCTGATGAGGCTCCTACTCAATATCTACAAGGAGTGAAGACTGCCAGGCTAGTTCCTAGGCAGGTGGAGGACCTCGAATCTCCAATCAGACTAGAGGAAGTTATATCTGCCATATCAAGGCTAAAACCACTTAAATCTCCGGGCCCAGACGGATTATCCTCCAATTTTTATAAAGCCTTCTGCGCTACTTTGGCCCACTGCTAGTGAGGGTATTTAATTCGATTGGTTCGTCCTCTCCCATACCATCCACGATGCTGGAAGCACTAGTCACGGTTATACCTAAACCGGGGAAGGACAAGCACAATTGTGCGTCCTATCGTCCTATCTCCCTCCTCAATGTAGACCTTAAAATATTCACAGGGATCCTGGCGTAGAGACTCTTCCCCCTGCCTCCCCGGGCTAATTGACCAGGACCAGTCGGGCTTTGTATCGGGCGCCAGTGCTCTGATAATACCAAACGCCTGCTACATATAATAGATAAATCCGAACGCTTCCAAGTTGAGCGCATGGTACTCTCTGTAGACGCCGAGAAGGCGTTTGACAGGGTACATTGGCCCTATCTCAGAGCAACCCTATATCACTTTGGACTGCCAGATCAATTTGTAAATTGGGTTTTCGGCAGTTACAACGACCCTGTTGCTTTGGTCTGGGTGAATGGTGTGGTCTCAGCCCCCTTCTCAATCAAACAAGGGACGAGGCAGGGGTGCCCTCTCTCGCCACTCTTATTTGATCTCTACATGGAGCCCATGGGCCAAAGAGTGCGTGATGACCCCTTAATATCCGGGGTAAGATTTGGAGGTGAAGACCACAAAATCAGTCTGTATGCCGATGACGTGGTGGCCACCCTGGAGTAGCCGGAGCGGTCGCTACCCGCCTTGCTGGCTGTGCTTGATCGCTTCGCACATGCGTCTGGATTTAAGGGTAATGTCGGCAAATCCCAGGCTCTTGGCCTGACTCTCAGTCCAGCTACGTAAGAGTCACTCAAACAGGCGCACAACCTTCAATGGGCTCAGGACTCTATTCCCTACCTAGGTCTACAACTCACAGCCAGCATACAAAGCACTACCTCCCTAAACTACACAGCATTACTGTGGCAGACCCGCGACTGCCTTCGTAGATGGAGACCATATTCATTGTCCTGGCTGGGCCGTATAGCAGCAATAAAAATGACAATATTACCTAAAATGATATATCTGTTTCATGCCCTGCCTGTGGCCCCTCCGTCAGGAGTGCTGCATTCACTGCAGACAGACTTGGAGCGTTTTGTCTGGTGGGATCAGCGACCTAGGATGCGTAAAGAATTAGGCTACAGAGCTCCAACTGAGGGGGGATTGGCGATTCCAAATTTGCAGGACTACTATTGGGCAGTGCAGCTGCGAGCTCTGGTCGAATGGTCCCGGCCGGAATCCAAGAAGCACTGGCTGCTTATGGACAGGGCACTAGCTATGCAACCACTGTGGGGGTCCCCTTTCTCACTAAATCGGACAGACCGCGTAACCTGTAACTATCTAAGCTAACGCATTCCACTTTATCGGCCTGGGATAGGGTTGCCGTCTCACGAGGGCTCACAACATTCCCATCACCAATCACGCCTATAGTCAACAAACCAGATTTTACTCCAGGGCATGAGGCAACCACCTTTGCACAGTGGTCAAAAGAAGGTTGCCGCTCAGTAGGACACTTCTTTGACACGGAAGGGCCCTTGTCTTTCAATGACCTACGTGCGCAGCATAACCTTCCAGAAAAAGAGCGCTATCGTTACCAACAGATTAGGCATTGGGTACTGCAGCCAAAGATTCGTGGGGGAGCAGAGAGACAGCTCACGCCTTTTGAAAAATGGTTACTTACAAGACATACAGATGCACGATTGACAGCAGACCTTTATAAACTCATCCAGTGTTGTCCCGATACTGAGAAAACTCCTGGACAGCGGAGATGGGAGTGGGAGCTGAGCAGGAAGTTATTGCAGAAGGAATGGCTGGATATTTACTACAGGGCCCGCCATTCTGTGCGTAGTGTTGCTAATATAGAAACTGCTACGAAAATAGTAACATATTGGTACTTCACACCCCAACGGCTTCACAGAGGCAATCCTGCACGTAGCCCCTTATGCTGGAGAGCCTGTGGGTCACTGGGTACTTTGACCCACTTATTATGGGAGTGCCCCCAACTATCAAATTATTGGCAACAGGTATTGGACGACATTGATACCCATTTCAATACCCAAATACCCCGCTTCCCAGCCTGCACTCTCCTAGACCTGCCTAGTCCTATTACCTTCCCACTTAAATCAAGGAGGGGCAAGCGGATGGCATTAGGTCTGGGGGCGGCTTTACAAAATATCCTCTCTCACTGGGGGAAGACAACAACACATACCTATGTCGGATGACTGCACAGATTGTGGGGTATACTTGGGATGGAAAAAATCTTGCTTTCACTTGCTAACCCTGGGGCCTCTTTCTAAGACCTGTGGGAGCCCTTTCTATGGCTATTATCTTCGGAATTCAAGGAACTCACTTATCCTAAATATTTAAGATTGCTACGTTTAGCAGACCCACCGTAGAGTATACCTCTGGACGACGGGTCATCTCAGGTCACACAGGGATAGACAACCTGGATAGGGGTGTGAGCTTGGAGACACGATTTATACATGCCTCAAACCTTTAAAGGGAGAGGGGGGGAGGACTTGGGGGGGGGGGAGGTTCGGTTGATTTTTGTGCCTTTCATTCTTTTGTCACATGGTTTTTATTTTAGCTTTCCGCCTGGCGGAATACGCAGCAAGGATTATAGAACGTATTTCAATTCTGTACGTTGAATGTGTATCTTGAAACTAATAGAAATATAAAACAAAAGTTGCATGTGCAAAAGTGCAATTTCAACCTGTCTAAATCCCATTTCTTTTAAATAGGGTTTAAGATACAGTCGCCTGGGATACTTAAAATATTTGCATAAAATGACAAAATGTAAAATATCCTGTGGAGACCTATTATCACAGCCACAGGGCCCTCTATCCTCGGCTCATGCTACACAGCCAGGAGGAAAGGCCACTAAATGTTGAAACATGTTAAATCTAAAATGGGTAATTAAAAAACGATCATAAGCGCTGGTTAAAATAGTGAGGTAATGCTCTATTCCCAACAATAATTTAACTAAAGCGTGTGCTCTAAATTTCGGCTTAATCAGTTCCTTTCCTTCTTGCTCGGCACTAGCTTTCTTAGAGAATAGTTCATTAATTAGTTTTTTATCCTCTTTCTTCACTGTTCTATAATTTGTAAAAATGTCTGTTCTTCCTAGGGCACAGAGTGTTTCCTTGATGTATCTTAGCCAGGGGATTTTGAGGGCATGAGCCAATGAGAGGCAATCCAAAATTACAGCGTGATGAAAGGAGGCCTCCTCATTGGACCAAATATTCACCCAGCAAAGCAGGGGCTTGACTGCAACTAAGTCAGTCATATACCTTACCCCGGTTTCTTCGTGAACCGAGTAAGCAGGAGTACCCTGAGGGACTTTTAACAACTGTCTCAAAAATGTATTATGCATCGTCTGCAGTTCCACCACTGCCTTGTAACCCCAGATCTCGCTACCATACGAGGCCTTAGAGATACAGATTGATTGGTTTTAAAACCACCCCGGGCGACCATGTACCTAATCTGTGTTCATAGTTTGCAATGGCTCCCATAGCTTTCTTCATATCCATTACCTTCTCTTCCTTCAGGTTGTTCCAATTTAATTTGGTGTCAAATAAAATACTGAGGTATTTAAAGGCTTGAACTTTGGCTATGCTAAAAGAGCCTGCCTTGCAGGATTTTGTGCTGGTCCCTCGACAACCAACTTTCATCACAAATTACTTGGCGTAGTTGGGGGACAGATCCAGCCCATTCATGACAGAGACAAACCCATCGATTAATACTTGCAATGCTCTTGGGGTGCGTGCTATAAGCACAGCATCGTCTGCATACAGCATTGCTGGTACTGGTCTACTGCCTATTCTCGGGGTATCGGCCTGCAGGGATATCAAGGCAGATTCTAGCCCATTGATATATAGCGTAAATAAAAAGGGGCAAGAATACAGCCTTGGCGCACACCTCTTGTGCATTTGAAACTGTCAGTAAGTCCCCCCCTCTTGTGTGAATCGGACTGCAGCTGAGGTATGGGCATATAAAGTCATCAGGGCGTTTATTATTGCTCGCTCCACTCCTAATTCATCTAACAGAGACCACAGTTTACTGCGGTTGATATTTAATTTTCAATTAATTAATTAATATTAATTAACAACTAACTATTAATTAAAAAACATAAATTACTTCCCACCCTTTACCCCTATAAGCCCCACAACCTGCACCTAAAATTAATTACACAATTCCCATAATTAATTTTCGTTAAATTAATTAATATCAATTAACAAATAATTATTAATTAATCAAAAATAAATTACTTCCTACCTTTTACCCCTATAAACCCCACAGCCCGCAACTAAAATGAATCACATTTCCATATTTAATTTTCAATTAATTAGTTAATATTAATTAACAACTTATTATTAATTAATTAAAAATAAATTACTTCCCACCCTTTAATCCTATAAACCCCACAACACGCACCTAAAGAAATTACACAATCACCATAATTAATTACCAATGAATTAATATTAATTAACAACCAATTAATAATTACTTCATAATAAATTACTTCCCACAATGAACACTATAAAATCTCAATTAAATAAATACTAATAAATAAAAAATAATCGTTAATTTATTATAATTAAATTACTTCCGACCCTATTCCTCTCTAAACCCACAACCCGCTACAGAACTAAAAAATGCAAAATGTAATTAAAATAAAATTGATAACTACTAAAAATTAAACACATATATTAAAAAACATGAACCATTCTTATACAAAAAAACCCATCACATGCATTTAAAATATATACTAAAATACATAACACTAATTAAAAAAATCGAAATTTTAAACAACTATATTTTTGCAAACGATATTAATGACTTCTATATTTTTAAATTCGATATTACTTACCTTCCAATCGATATTCTTGACAACGATATTCTTGCTGTGGATATATTTCAACTCCATGATATTTCCAACTCGATAATCCTGTAGTTTGATTTTTTGACCGCGATATTCTGTCTCATTACCCAATCAATGACTGTAAATGCAATACGGGTGAAGATTGGCCGATTATCTGGATCATTTGAAAGATGTGTTTGAACATGAGTCTGGCATTGAAAGACTGTGGGATAGAACAGGAAGCTGCTGATGCTGCTTTTGTTTAAGATTGTCTGTCTGTGGTGCAGAAGCCCTATTTGCAGACCCAGAACCTTACGAGCTAGTTTCTAGTGCATCCCAATGATACATGACACTTGAAACTGATGATGGCATAGATCCGTGGTACTCATAGTACGGCCCGGCAGGCCTTCATTGGCGGCCCACGGACCTTGCCTTGCCGTTTCTACGTTTCCATGAGGCCATCAGTAAACACAGAAGATGACCGCAGGAGCATACGTAGTGAATAGTATTAAATAGGTATTCACTACGTATGCTCCTGCGACCATCTTCTGTGTTTACTGCCGGCCTCTTTGGCACCGTCGGAAAGCTTCCCAAAATGCCCTGTAAAAGTCAGCTGTAAGCGCTTTCACAGCTGACTTTTAAAGGGCCTTTTGGGAAGCTTCCTGTTGGACAGACAGAGGCAGAGACAGATAAAGTCAGGGAAAGATAGAGACAGATAGAGACAGAGATACAGACAGATAGAGACAGAGCCACAAACAGATAGAGATAGAGACAGACAGAGACAGACAGACAGAGAGAGAGAGAGCGACAGAGGGAGACAGACAGAGACAGACAGAGACAGATAGAGAGAGACAGAGACAGACAGAGATAACAGATAGAGACAGAGACAGATAGAGATAGAGATAGATACAGAGAGAGAGACAGAGAGAGACAGGGACAGACAGAGACAGATAGAGACAGAGACAGAAAGAGACAGAAACAGATAGAGATAGAGACAGAGAGAGATAGAGACAGAGAGAGATAGAGGCAGACAGACAGAGGCAGACAGACAGAGGCAGACGACAGAGGCAGACAGACAGAGATAGAGATAGCAGATAGAGACAGATAGAGACAGACAGAGACAGACAGAGACAGAGATAGAGACAGACAGAGATAGAGACAGAGATAGATACAGAGATAGAGACAGAGAGAGATAGAGACAGAGAGAAACAGGGACAGAGAGAGACAGGGACAGACAGAGACAAATAGAGACCGAGACAGATATAGAGACAGAGAGAGAGACAGACAGAGACAGACGGAGACAGATAGAGACAGCAGATAGAGACAGAGACAGATAAAGATAGAGACAGATAGCGAGAGACGGATAGAGACAGAAACAGATAGAAACAGATAGCGATAGAGACAAAGATAGATACAGAGACAGAGAGAGACAGATAGAGACAGAGACAGAAATAGATAGAGACAAACAGATAGAGACAGAAACAGAGAGAGCCAGATAGAGATAGAGACAGATAGAACTAGAGACAGATAGAGCTAGATAGAGATAGAGACAGACAGGCTGACAGAGGCAGCAGATAGAGACAGACAGAGACAGATAGATACAGAGATAGATACAGAGACAGAGATAGAGACAGAGAGAGACAGGGACAGACAGGGACAGAGAGAGATAGAGACAGACAGAGAGAGACAGATAGATAGAGGCAGACAGAGACAGATAGAGACAGAAACAGATAGAGACAGACAGACAGACAGAGACAGATAGAGACAGCAGACAGATAGAGACAGCAGACAGAGACAGAGAGAGACAGATAGATACAGAGATAGATAGATACAGAGATAGAGACAGAGAGAGACAGGGACAGAGACAGATAGAGACCAATACAGATAGAGACAGAGATAGAGACAGAAAGAGACAGGGACAGACAGAGACAGATACAGACGGAGACAGATGGAGACAGATGGAGACAGAGACAGAGAGATAGAGACAGAGACAGATAGAGACGGAGACAGATAGAGACGGAGACAGAGAGAGACAGAGAGAGACAGAGACAGATAGAGACAGATAGAGACGGAGATAGATAGAGACAGAGGGAGACAGACAGATAGAGAGAGAGATAGAGACTGAGACCGAGACAGTTGGAGACAGAGACAGACAGAGAGATAGAGAGAGAGATGGAGAGAGATGGAGAGAGAGATGGAGAGAGATGGAGAGAGAGAGATAGATAGATAGATAGATAGATAGATCAATAGAGAGATAGAGAGAGAGAGCTAGAGAGAGATAGAGATAGATAGAGAGAGAGAGATAGAGAGAGAGAGATAGATAGAGAGAGATAGATAGAGAGAGAGGGAGTATCTGTGAGGGTTTCAGTTAGCGGAACTGAAATAGATGAAGACATCTTACTGCTCATGTGACCAATGCATTCAAGTTGTGCCCATCTCTGAAATCTGTGAGGGATATAAGTGAACATTTGCCAGTGGTAAAGGATGCATGACCTGAAACATGGCAAAATGGCAGAAAGTACCCAAAACCCAAGGGTTTCCTGGTATGATCCCTATACATACTAAGGAGAGAAGGAGGGGGTCACACAAAGAATAATTGGTAAGAAACATCTGAAAGGTAAACAGGTTCCAGTCCTCACTGTCTTGCAAAAAGAGGAAATGGAGAGGGATGTGCTTCGGTTATGGAGGAGACTGAGAACAGTATTAAGGATTTCTTATTAGAAATGGATCAGCGGAACATAGAATGTGGGATTTCTTCACAGCAGTCCGGTGATTTACCTATTTTTACATTTAACGAGACATAATAAAAATATGATAGAAATAGACACATGCCTCAAGTCACAGCTAAAAGAACTGGTGGAAATGTGCAAATCAAGACTGATTTGCATATGGCTGGGTCTGAACTGAGGTGGCGAAGTGAGCTAAAGAACGATGATGGATTCATCCCAGATCTGTGACTGGGGGTGAGTGTCTGAAAAGTTTCAGCGCTCCGTCCATCAACTCTTTGTGTTTGCTTTGTTCGCCCTAAGTTGGCAGTGTATGCCCAGACGTGGGTCCCTTGCTCACTTTGCCACTGGATTCAAGCTAGCCTGGCTGATGAGGGGTGTTACCCAGAAACCGATCCCAGGATGCTTGTTTCTGGTCCAGGGAAGACCTGGCTTGGCAGTTCGGTCTGGACTGTTCCCATGATGCACAGGGTCAAGACTGATTTGCATATGGCTGGGTCTGAAATGGGGTGGCGAAGTGAGCTAAAGAACGATGATGGATTCAACCCAGATCTATGACTGGGGGTGAGTGTCTGAAAAGTTTCAGCGCTCCGTCCATCATCTCTTTGTGTTTGCGCTGTAAACTCATATTACTTCAGGCACGAGTCAGGTGTCAGCTTTCAACATAAGACACCACAGAGGAAGGTCAGGAAACATGCCACGTGAAGGACATGATGAACATGGCTTTGGAAACCGCAATCATGGAGGACAATAACTTCCAGGGTTGGGTCTGATAAACGCTGCCCCAGTTACATGTGGACTGGGACTTGACTTACAGGTCAGAGAGGGCAGAGCACTGTAAGTAGTTAGTGAACGCTGAAGACTGTCTGGCAACATCGGTTTCTTCAACTCTTTTGCTTGACGCTTTAGGTTACACCTGTATCTCCCTTCCCTCAATTTTGTTATTTTTCACGTTTATCGGTTTCCTCCGTTTCCTTCCAACCAACACCCTGTACTTACCTTGTTTTTGTCTTGGACTGATTACTGGTTTTCAATTTTGCTATAGCTTTTCACAGACTCCTGACTTTCCTTGTGATTAAGCTTGAGTATCTGGAACCTTCTTTTGTACCTGGCTACAAAACTTCAATTTTTGGCTTTGGCAACTAGGACTCTACCTTCTTGTATTAATTGTATTAATTAATTGTATAATAGTGTGCATTAATCTTCAGTGCTAAGCAAGTTTCCTGGATTCCTGGGAACTAGTTACATCAACAATGCCTCACACACTAGGTAAGCTATTCATATTTCTGACAATATACTTACCTATTATAGACTTCTGTAAAGTTGCTCAGACACTCTGGGCCCGATTCACAAAGGTAAAGTTAGACCAAAGGTCAAAGTTTAGACCAAAAGTCTAACTTTACTACTTTTTGATATTCACAAAGGTAAGTTATGAGTAGTATATTTACGACTGCGTAGTTTCTGCACTCGAGGCGGAATCTCTTCACTTGGGGCATTCCCCCTTAGTGCGGAGATTCTGGTATAGAGGCGAGAAGCAAGAAATCGGAGGCCTCTGGGAGATTGAGAGTAGGTTACAGGCTACACAGGCTATAAAGAAAGAGGTCTTCATTTGGTACTAAATGCCAAGGAAAGTAAGTTGTGGCTCCTTTCTCGATCTGGGAAGGTAGGATGCCAGGGTCGACATACAACATTTGTGGCAAGCATCTCTCAGGCTTCTATATCGAGTTGTTAGGCCAGCATTAGGTATGAATGAAGATAAAGGTCAGACCAATTGCGTTGACAGACCAAGAAATGGTTGATAGAATGCACTATAGTACGAATCAGAGCTATGTTTAAGTGCCCTCACAAAATCTTTCTTGGTGTACCAAGTTCATTATACAGTGTTTTATTATAGTAATGTGATTATGTAAGAGCCTGAAGGGGAGGGAGAGAGAGGTTAAAGTTGAAAATATTTGTCGACCCACATGTGTTCTCTCATTTTGTAAGTATTGAAATGTTGATTATGAAAATGCTTATAAAAATGTATGCATAAAAAACAAAACGTTGTTAGACCAGCAAATTTAAAAAGCATCCACTTTTTTACACTCAACAAGGTTTTCTGGTCTTCTCAAAAGATCATGAGATTTACACAAAATCATGTCCTAAGACGTGGCCACCCCGAGGTAAACAATGAACATATCTTCATTTCATGTCCTTTGCTCATTAAGTTCTAGGACAATGTGAGCAAGGTCCTTGCAGTGGTTTTTCAGAGCTGCAACTGTGATCAATCTCATACTGGTTTAATGTGGGGCAGACATTGCAACCTGCTACTTTCTAGACGTTGCACAGCGGTCCCCCCTGTTTTATCTGATGCTTCTTGCTAGAAAGGAAATTTTCAAAAATGTGCTCAAGCTTATACTCCCCTCTATGGAAATGTGAGTAAGGGCTATTCGCTGGACTTGGAAACTGGCTATCGTCGATGTCGGTAGAGGAGACTCTACCTTCTGGGATTGTTTTTTGAGATGGGAAGGAAAGACAGACACGTAACACTAAGCAGTCCTATGATTATACCTGGGTGCCAGCATGTTACGGGTCTTCGGGGCTCATTTCTATTGCTGTGGCTATCAATGCCACTTGGATTGTGGTCGGTCTTGAATGGATCAGTGCAAGAAGCAATGGCTTGCTTAGTGATAAAAAAAAAAGGAGGACAAAAAAAATGAACACCAGACATGGTTCGGTGGTCAATTGCCCCATATATCACAGAATGTCACTAGGGGTTTGCTAAAAAATGACAGTCACCTGTCCCGTCTTAAATGGGTTTAGACCATGTCCTGACATATACATTTTTACACTTCTACAAGTAACACACTTACTAAATTAAGCACTACCAGTCTATAGGCAACTTAGACAATAGGTCATTCAAATCACTTTTATAGGACTAGATCCTACCAGACCTGCACAACATATGCACACATGCAATATATACAATACATACAATGCATTGTAAGTAATCTATAAATAGCACTTCAGGCTAGTGCAGCAGAAGTGAAGGCAGTTTACTAGAATTTTGAAAGAATATCTGGTGGTAAATTTAACTAAACTATATACAGATTGAAAGGGGCATACCACACAAAATAAAAGCAGCATTCTTGCAAATTCAAATATCTTTATTCGGATAAAAATCCATAAAAGAGATTTACAATCTAAAAAACTGAAATATCACATATTACAGTACAATTTAATACACTCCCTTAGGCTGCATTTCGCAAATGCTATGCAGGAAGGAAAAAATCCGATACATTTCAGCAACAAATCATCTTACATTTCATTTTGCTTCATTCTGATCCACTTATAACCAATCGCAAATTTTACAATAACAATTAAAATATAAAGTGCGAAAGTGCTTTCAGCATTCTTGCCACATTGATCTGAAGTTTGTGACCTTTTTTGCAGAGGTTGACTGGCCTCCAGTCTTTATACAGAGATGCACCTTAAAGTGAGGAGGTAATAATATTGCCATTTATTCCTCCTTAGTACTCGAAGAACTCAGGGAAAACTATTCACGCAAGTGGGCTTTTAAAATAGGCTCCAGCACTATACAGAAATCAAGAGGAGTAGGATAAAATTCAGTTTCACATGTCATTCCCTTAAGGAGTGAGCCCCAAGTGTAGGCTTAAAATGCTCTGAAAACAGAAACCAAACAGGGTACAAAAGTTATTTTTAACTAGCTACAATATCAAGGCACTCTAGAATGAACACTCCAGTTTTTATCTGGTTTTAATAAAAGTGACAGACCCTATAAAATAGTACTGGACTATATAGGTTTAGACATGCATTCACACACACACACTCACAATACTGGATTAGAAATTAACCTAATAGAAAATGCACTTTTAAAATAACCCTGAATATTTCCAATGGGGTTTTCAGTTAAAACCTAGCGTCTAACAAACCAGCATCTAACCGCTTTTCTTGTTCAAATAGGTTTCAGTATTTTTAGATTCCTATATAAAATCATTTTTAGGCTATTTATAGTCCTAATTTGTTTGCAGTAAAACAATGGCTATCTCACAGGAGATCCATACCTTAAAACATTTACAACACAAATTCTAATTAGCTTTTCTAAACACCTGACTAAAGTAAAACATTACTAACTACACACAGTTACAAAATTAACACTTAAAAATGCAGAATGTGCATTCTAATGTAATTTCGCTTAGCTGAATGTTATTCAGCACCGTACTACATGAATATTTCATAGTCTATGCAGAGAAAAAAATATAATCAATTCTGGGGGTTTCATACTTGCAAGAGTTTACTTGCTACATTAGGTTGAGCAAGCGAAGCCTTTTTAATCATTTATTTTTTCTCAGGTTTTCTTAAAGACATTGGATGAAAATGAGCATAGTTATCTCACATGGACTGGAAACACACATGGTCCGGAGAAAAAACATACCAAGCAACAGGTTTTCTCTCAGCACTTTTAGGATATATGCACATAATGCATACGAAGGTCGTACAGAAATTCCATTTCTGCACTTATCACATTTTCAAAGCTAAAAGCAAGCTTCTCTCCCACACAGAGAATTCTGTGGTGCAGCAAGTTTCTCTGAAAGGTTATTCGATACAGAGTTTGTATCTCATCTCATGTAATGCAAGCAGCAGCTTTTTTGCAATGCCTTTACAATGCTAATATCAAAAATCATTACATATCATAAGCAAATCCTAAATCTGTTACCCACAGAAGTACAACAGAGCTGCTCCCTGTGAATGGCTCCACAGATGGTGGTTGGATTGTGTTGCAGTGCAGGAAATGTTTGGCGTTAGCAACTTCAAAGTGCTAGACACACACACACACACACTAAAGATTTTTAGGTGTCTCCCCTGCACAGCAATACCTAATCCTTGATACTTTCACCAGAGCAGTGTACAGTATGATTCACTTTTAACACCCTTTACAGCTTACAATGCACACTGCATACAGTAGCGCCTAAACAGATTTAGAGATTCAAAAAGGAAATCAATAAAGGAATAGAAATTCTGAGGGAAGGTGACTATCTTTCAGCGACAACCTTCCATTGGTTTGTGTCAAGCACCATGGACCATAAAAGTGAAGGAATTCACATTTAAGGGAACTGTGCAGAAAACTTTGCTTTGCTGCATATTGAGTTCATACCTTTCTAAGGAATCTGCATGTAACCTGATCTCAAACCAAGATCAGAACAGATCAGTGATTTAAGCAACTTCAAAAGGAGATGAGGCTTTGGATCACTCCTGCACCCTTAATACAGATAACGCTAATGGTTTTCAAACTGGTAGTGAAAGAGAAACAAGTTCTTGGATGAACGAGCTAAGTTATATTTAATCACGGCAGCTCAGGGGGTTAATGCGTCTGCACATACTGACATACAATCTGCAGTGTCAAAGCTAAAGCACTGACATTGGTATCCATTCTAAATTAAACAAACTAGAGGAAAAATAAATATGTGCAGTGATGCAATATTTTTGTCAACAAATGACACATTTTATTTTTGTAAGACCCGGGCAGACTCCCCACATTATTTTGATTGCCCTTTCATGGTCATCTTTCCCTTGACAATATCAGGGCTAATCACAGATGTAACTAATATTATTTTATAATAGTTTCTGTTGATTCAGGCTCCAGATTCTTATGGGTTTGGGCCTCAAAGAAATACTCATATGCTTAGGCGGTGGAACAGACTTGTAGTATCAAAGCCACTGGAGCATTTCTTTTCTTCTCATTCAGACAAAGCTCCTGGGTTCGCCTCACAGGCTTACAGGGATGTTACATCTGCTCTGGTGTTTTATCTGTAATTCACCAACCTATTTTGACTAGTAAGCAATTGGTTACATGAGTGTGCTTTGGTATGTTCAACAAGTCTTAACCGCAGGGGCATTGAATACAATACTGAGTTGGTTGTTTAATCTGTAGGAAGTCTAGAGAGCAATAAATAATTTGGCTAGAGGGGTAATAGGTGGTTACACTTCATATTATAAGCTCACTGGAGTATATACCTGTTCTGGCTCTCACTGGGAAGGTGACAGAAGCAAAATTGTCTGACCCAGAAACTGAACAAAGGAGTTTCAATATATTCAAGAAGTCAGAACTAAACTATCCAACATCTAGCATTGCAAGTTTCCAAAGCTGCTGACGGGTGTCCCATCAAAGTTTGAGAAAAGATTCCTGATAAACAAGTATTTGAGTTATCTTTCAGATCACCTGTTCCAGTTGTTTGGGTAGAAGGCACATGGATGGTAATCCTGCTTCCACTGCCTGATTAAAAAACAAAACAAACAGGAAGGTGCCCATCACTCACATTAAAAACATCATGTGTACGATTCTGTTCAACAGACTCTCTTTTGACACCAAAGTGCCTTCAGAGTAGAGACTCCCAGTCTCTCCCCACTCTGGTGGAACTACACCAGGAGCAGTAAAGTGATGCTAGTATCCTGAGTTCCAATCCAGGGACTACAGAGCCTACTGTGTCTCTAGCTTTACACCAAGTTCCAGATTCCAAAGAAGAACCTGCTCCTGCAACTTCAGCAATTATATGCTCTAAAATCCTGCTCTGGTTTACCATGAACCTCAGCATGAGTCAAGATTGATATCAATGATGCCTTTTTGAACAACAAAGGTTTATGAAAATGAATCTGAATTCTACACAGAGTACTTTTCATCACAATCCGCAGTCACTCTACACCACTGATTTCTTCTTGCATATCATTTGTTTCATGACAGATACCTGTTACCACTGTGGTCCTATACTGGGATCACTACAGCAGTGTTTTTTTTCATCATGTGGCTGACAACGCTGACTGTTGCTCAGTTGCTACTGAATGGACATCAGGTCCATGAAAGAACTGTTCCATAAACCGGGGTTCAAGAACTTCAACTGCATCTCTCATCCCAGAGAGCTCGACAGGTTCTCTACGCTGCCCACATTGCAGCTTATCCTGTGCCCTACCCAGGGCGGCGAACTACGCTACGCTCACGGAGTTTGCGGAGTTTCGGCAACTTCGCGGTTCGCGTAGAACGCGTAGTTACCGAACACTACGCAATCTGCAATGTAGCGTCGTTGTTTTTCTTCTTCGCGCGCTCAATATGCGTTGTCGCGCGCGTGCGGTAACGACTTACCGGGATTCTGCGTTCGCCGACGAGATTTCCTATCCGTTCGCGTGCGCCACGAGATTTGGTATCCAACCGCACGATCCCGCGAGAGTGTGCGAAAGCGAACACGTCATTCGGACACGCCATCTGACTTCCGGGGGAAGTGTTGGTAAGATCGCGATCCCGAAGACGCAGAAATTGTAATCTGGTGAAGAATATCTCTCGAGCATCATAAAACCTTCTCGAAAATGATCATTTTGCTCAAAAAAACTCCTCAGATTGTGATTTGGCTGTAGTTTTTTGTGCAAGGAGTCCTTTTTCTTTTTTTACTTTTTTTTTCAAGAAGAAGGAAGTGCCCCTGAGTCTCCAACTTCCTGTTCCTGTCCAGCAGGCTCCTCCCAGTGCTTTGTCCATGTGCTGTTCACTTTCATTTGGATTTGGAGCTGGAAGGATCACTTTTTGTGTCTGTCTGCTGCATCATATCATTGGATTGGATTTAAGGACTTTTGGATTTGAGATTTTACAAGTAAGTTGGAGAATTGGTGTACTTGTTTGTTTGATTGGGGCATTGTTGTTTGTACCTACATTTTTGGGGAATTTTCATCGTTTTTAAAATTTATTGTTGTGGGTGGCCTGTAGTTTTAGTAGGGGCCTAGTTGTTTTTCTTTGATTGTAATTTCAGCCAGTAGGCCCAGAGGTACTCATGGGTGCATGAAACAACTGTTTCTGTGGTGTCTGTTGAATTTAAACATCATTTAGGGCATGGATGGCATTGGATTGAATTGCTAAATGTGGTTTTTGGGGTGTATTTCACTTTTTGGATGTGTGTTAATAAATAAATACCTTTGTTGGATGTGTGTGTGTGCTTGTTGTGTAACTTTCCAACCTTTCTTAGCCCTGTGGATTTTCGTTTTTGCATTTTTGTATTAAAGCTGTGTTGTTTAGCAGGCCTCCTTTGTCTGGCCATATATAGGCCTGCTTGAGTTCATTGTTTTCCATGGCCTGTTGTGACTGTGAGTGACCATGTGGCTGGGGGCCATTTTGTGGTGGTAGTTTAGTAGTGTGCTGCTTTTTCCATATAGACCTGCATGTCTTTCCTTTGTTCCCCTTGGCTTATGCTTCTTGTTGTTGTGGCCTGGCCATGTGGGTGGCGGCCATTTTGTGAAGGCAGGCAGTGTGCTTTTGCCATAGGCTTGCATTGTCTGTCTTCCATTTCTTTTTGTTGTGGGTGGCTAGCGGCCATTTTGTGGAGCCATCCAGGGAGTGTGCTTTTGCCAAAGGCCTGCATTGTCTGTCTTCACTTTCTTGTTATTGGGTGGCCTGGCCATGAGGGTGGCGGCCATTTTGTGGAGCAAGGCAGTGTGCTTTTGCCATAGGCTTCCAAGCTTGTGGCCTAGTTTGCCAGTAGGCCCAGAGGTACTCATCATGGGTGCATGAAACAACTGTTTCTGTGTTGTCTGTTGAATTTAAACATCATTTAGGGCATGGATGGCATTGGATTGAATTGCAAAATGTGGTTTTTGGGGTGGTATTTCAGTTTTTTGGTGTGTGTTAAATAAATAGGCCTTTTCAGCCAGTAGGTAACCCTGGGCATTCAGCTCGCGGAGTTTTGGCAACTCTGCACTGCGCGACAACGCAGTTACACTTTTTTTCTTCTTCACGCGCTCAATATGCGTTGTCGCGCGCGCAGTAATGACTTTTCGTGAAGATCGCGATGCCGAACATGCAGAATTTGCAATCTGGCGAAGAATATCTCTCGAGCAGCATAAAACCTTCTCGAAATGTTGATTTTGGTCATTTTGCTCAAAAAACTCCTCAGGTTGTCATTTGGCTGTAGTTTTTTGAGCAAGGAGTCATTTTTCTTTTTTTACAATTTTTTTAAATAGGAAGGAAGTTCCCCAGAGTCTCCAACTTCCTGTTCCTGTCCTTTGTCTTCCCTTTCTTGTTATTGTGGGTGGCCTGGCCATGTGGGTGGTGGCCATTTTGTGAAGCCAGGCATTGTGCTTTTGCCATAGGCCTGCATTGTCTGTCTTGTCTTCCTGGGTGGCCTGGCCATGTGGTGGCGGCCATTTTGTGGGAACAGCCACTGTGCTTTTGCCATAGGCCTCCAAGCTTGTGGCCTAGTCTGCCAGTAGGCCCAGAGGTACTCATCATGGGTGCATGAAACAACTGTTTCTGTGTTGTCTGTTGAATTTAAACATCATTTAGGGCATGGATGGCATTGGATTGAATTGCAAAATGTGGTTTTTGGGGGGGTTCACTTTTTTGGTGTGTTAGGCCTTTTCAGCCAGTAGGCCCAGAGGTACTCATGGGTGCATGAAACAACTGTTTCTGTGGTGTCTGTTGAATTTAAACATCATTTAGGGCATGGATGGCATTGGATAAATTGCAAAATGTGGTTTTTGGGGGGGTTCACCTTTTTGGTGTGTGTTAGGCCTTTTCAGCCAGTAGGCCCAGAGGTACTCATGGGTGCATGAAACAACTGTTTCTGTGGTGTCTGTTGAATTTAAACATCATTTAGGGCATGGATGGCATTG
This sequence comes from Calotriton arnoldi, assembly GCA_963921515.1. Taxonomy (NCBI): domain Eukaryota; kingdom Metazoa; phylum Chordata; class Amphibia; order Caudata; family Salamandridae; genus Calotriton; species Calotriton arnoldi. The sequence continues at coordinate 1,743,828 of CAWUFW010002092.1, forward strand.
GATTGAATTGCAAAATGTGGTTTTTGGGGTGTAGTTCACTTTTTGGGTGTGTGTTAAATAAATGCCTTTGTTTCATGTGTATGTGTTGTTGTTGTGGTTGTTGTGTAACTTTCCAACCTTTTTAGCCATGTGGATTTTTGTTTTTGCATTAAAGCTTTGTTGTTTATCAGGCATCCTTTGTCTGGCCATATAGGCCTGCTTGAGTTCATTGTTTTCCGGGCCTTGTGCCTGTGAGTGACCATGTGGCTGGGGGCCATTTTGTGGTGGTAGTTAGTAGTGTGCTGTTTTTGCCACATAGGCCTGCGTGTCTTTCCATTGTTCCTCTTGGCTTACTGCTTCCATCCCCATTGCCAGCTGCAGCTCCCTGATGCTGCATCCATCCCACGTGATGCACAAATTAAGGCCAAACAGGTTCCACTACATTTGTATTTTTGTTTTTGTTCTTTGCTATTCTTATTCTTCCTGAGTGTACACAGTACACCAGGAAAGCCCTTGTTGTCAAAGTCTCATAAATGGCTACACTGTTGTTGTTAACTGAGTTACTAAAATGTAATAATTGTGACCACCACACACTAAGTTATATATTATATTTGTTTGATTGTACTAGTAGTAATTTAAGCACAACAAATTCCACGTTTGACTGATGTTCTTCTGGCTTTTAGGTGCACAAAAGACTGAGGAGGAGGTGTCATCATCGCCCGTTGTACTGCCAGACAGACGTCCTGCTGCTGTCCACGACGTGACGTGTGACCTGACCAGACATCTCTGCAACTTGTGCAACTGAGTGCTGCTGACATCTGAAGAAGATGGCCCCAAAGAAAGCAGGTACCAGGTCCTCCAGTACCAAGAAAGTTGCTATTGAGAAGAAGGAACAGAAGAAGGAAGTGAAAGTGACACTTAATTCTGGTGTGCCGCCCAAGACCTTTTTTGGGAAACCAAAAATTACGCCTGCAGCAGCGGTGTCCGGGGGGCAAGCTGGGGGCAGCACCTCCGCATCAGTGGGCCCAACCCACCAACCCAGGCCCAAGCACATGAGTGTGGAAGAGGTAGCCAGGTTAATGGTGCAAACCAGTGATGCTGAGCCTGAGAAACTTATCGCTATCTCAAAGTAGTACCCAATCAATGCAGGAGGAAACACAGCAGATAAGTGGTCAACAGCCGCAACCACCGCCCACAATAGTAGTTGTTCCTCCCGAAGTAGGGGCAGTTCAGGAAATCGAGCCTCATGCAGAGGAAGAAGAAGAGGAAGCCACTCATTCAGAAGATCCATTGTCTTCCACATCCCCAGCAAGGAAAAGGAGGGTTAGTCCATCGAGTTCTTCGCCAAGCACCCCTTCTGATGATCTAGATGCCACTTGGGAGCCACAAACTGAGTCTGAGAGGGAGACACGTTCCAAGACCAGGCTAGGGAAAAGGAAGGTTCCAGAAAGCCTTACACTTATGGAGGTCGATGTAGAACAGCAGGATGATGATGAGCCAGTCATCATGGACATTACTCCAGCCCCAGTGGAGACCGACATTACCACATCCCAAATTGCTGTGAGGGATGTGGCACGGATAACACCAACACAGGTAACACCAACACCCCCTACAGCTTCCATATTTGCATTAGCAAAGGCCCGGCAGCGACCTACATCCAGCACAACCACCACCTCAGTAGAAGTAGGTAGTGGTACTGCACAGAGTCAAATTCAATGCACGCCCTCCAGTTCATCCGGCATTGGAAGTGGCACCTCCAGCAGGAGACAAAAGTTAAGCTCCCCAGTTTGGGACTTCTTTACGGTTAGCGAAAAGGAGAACATTGCTATATGCTCCATTTGTAATACCTCTGTTAGTCAGGGTAAGCTTGGTACAAACTATGGTACCGGAGGCCAAATAACCCATCTGAAAAAACACCACTTGATCGACTGGGAGGACCACCTTCACAGCATAAAAACTGCAACCATTGCTGTTGGGGATAAACAAGTAGAAGATCCGCTCACGGTGGAAGAGGAAGATGGAGACATTCTCTCTGGTAGTGGTACACAAAGTAGCCCTGTCCCCAGCAGTGTAGTGGTACCGCCCACATCCTCAGCAACATCTCAGTGGCACAAAAATAAGAGTCAGCCTGAGACACCAAGGAGTACCGCAATGAAAAAATGTGCGTCGTTGAGCCTAACAGAAAGGAAAACCATGCAGCCTACCATTATCAGCATGTTTACTAGGGCAGAGGGGCAGTACGAACGCAACCACCCAATAGCACGGTTGTACAACGCGAAGCTGGCTAAACTGTTAGCACTGGACCTTCTCCCTTTTTCTTTTGTTGAAGGGGTGGGTTTTCTGGAATTTGTGACAGTCATCTGCCCAAAATGGCAGGTTCCCAGCCACTACTATTTCGCCAGAGTTGCTGTTCCAGCACTACATCACGACGTGCTGGAATTGCTTGGAAAAGCCTTGAAGCAGAGTGCTGTTCAGAGTATCCACCTGACAACAGACATGTGGACCAGTTGCCAAGCCACTGATTACATGTGCATCAATGCACACTGGATCTCTTTTGTGGGGGTTAGAGAAAAGATATCTGCTGGTGTTGACGCTGCTGAGATTTTTTATGCCACTCGCAAACATGCAACTGTAGCCATGTTTGCCATGGAGAAATCTCATACTGCTGCAAACATTTTGGATGAGTTTAACAGCAAGGTCTTTGAGTGGCTGCGCCCAAGAGGGCTTAACATTGGTTTTGTTGCCACGGACAATGGCAGTAATGTAGTTAGGGCCATGAAAGATGGTGGCTATTTCAGGGTCCCATGTTTGGCACACTGCATTAACATTGTTGTTCAAGACTTTCTTAAAAATGAATACAAAGTAAGCAACTTACTGGCCACCTGCAGAAGAATATGCACACATTTCAGCCATTCTTTTAAAGCCCGGAAGCAGCTGAGGGTCATTCAACGTGAGCATAAAATGCCAGTCAAAGCACTCATCCAGGAGGTGCCAACACGTTGGAACTCAACTTATTACATGCTTGATCGTCTGTTTGAGCAGTACATACCACTCAATGCTTATGTCATGCAAAGATTAGGGGATCCTACTGTGAGAGGCATGACCGTTGAGATGGGCCAATGGGACCTAGTTAAATGCCTGACAGAGATGCTACTTCTTTTTGAGGTCTTCACACGTGAAGTCAGCAGGGAGGACTGTACTATGGGCCAAGCTATCCCATTGTTGCACATGCTAGAGCAACAGCTGAAGGAGGTGTCTGAAACGTACACAGGTGTGGATGACAAACAAGACGCATACTATTTGGAGGACTCCTTAGCCGTTCGCTTATCTGAAAATACAAGGATTCAAAATAACATTGTTTCACATCAACATTACATTACTGCCACAATTTTGGATCCACGGTACAAAGTATTTCTGAACAGTAAGGCAGTAATTCCTTTTTCAGAAGTGGATGTTGCCAAGTACAAAACTTTGATAGCTGAGGAAGCCACTGACTTCGAAAATGAACGGCTGGTAATTAGAGGCCCGCCACCCCAGGCCAGAACAAGTACTACAGGACATCCAGAGTCAAGTTCTACTTCAGAGCCTGAGGGCAGTGCGTTTGCCTCCCAGCAGTCACCAACACTACCAATAACATCAACAACAGCAAGAACAGGATCATCAGCCACAGTACAATCGGCAACTGATTGGTTTCTACGGCATGGGTATGGTAAGTCCAGTGCTGATGCAAAGGCAAAAGAGGCCAAGCACATCGGAGCACCCCTGAGCATTGAGCGGATGGTCCAGGCCTATCTTGATGACACAACAGAGCTCTTCATGGATCGAAACCCATTGGTGTATTGGTATGGGGAAAGAAGCCAATGGACAGTGCTCAGCAGGCTGGTGATAAAGTATCTGGCTTCTCCTGCTGCAAGTGTCTCTTCTGAGCGTGTTTTCAGTGCTGCTGGTGCCATTGTAGCTGTGAAAAGGACCAGTCTCTCACCCAAAAGCGTGGAGAGGTTAACCATGATCAAAATGAATCAGCACTTTATACCACCGGAGTACAAAATACCTGAATCACAGCAGGAAGAGGAGAGTGACTTAGGTGACGGAAGTAGTGTGTTAGATAACCTACTTCTGGTCGAACCACCAGAGTTTGAGGACGAGCTCCTCTTCCCTGACAACGAAGCTTTCAAATTGTTACTTTCTTCCTTCCTTTATTTGTGTGTGTATATGTCTTTCTGGTTCGAATCACAACAAATCCATCACCACCGTCTTCTCTTTTTATTTCCATATTGGAGTTGCACCTCTGTGCATTTAACTGTCCACTCCTCGGAGTCCTGCTCCATCTTCCTGACTCGCCCTAAATACATTTCCATCAAGCCAGACATTGGATGGAGAATAGTACAAGAAATGTTGCCTCTAACAGTCCCTCCAGAAGAAGTGGAACATGACTATAGCTATCCTCCTTTTGAATCCGAGCCGAAACTCATCACTGTCAGAAGGCTACCGCCTCTGCAGGCATCCAAAACTCTTCACTGTCAGAAGGCTTTCGCCAGTCGGCAGGCATCCAAAAGTAAACTCATCACTGTCAGAAGGCTACAGCCTCGGCAGGCATCCAAAGCTCATCACTGTCAGAACAGAAGGTACTTAGCAGAGAAAGACAAGACTCTTCGAAGAAACTTGCTGACATTTCTGCAAACTCAATTGACCAATGACCGCTACCCAGGCCGCGGCCCATCACAGCGCTGACCATGTGAACCAACTTCAACTGCGACAAAGTGCCACAGATGAATAAGAAAACCGAAACAGCGACTAACACTCAAAAATGAATGTGGAGTAATAATGAGGCCACTGCCTCGGTAAAAAAACACACACCTGTCAGAACTAGGCATCTGACAGCCAAAGAGAAGAGCAAGACAGGTAATGATGGCATGCATTGGATGCTGACTCTGAGTGATTGCTGTTTTTTGTGTTGATGTTCTGCATGAAGTCGAACTGTACTAGTAATTAATCTACCAACTAAAAGTGACTCAAGTGACAGTCCATGTTTCCCTTCTTGTTGTTTAATAACCAAATTGTACTCCTACTACTGCAGGCCAATATCCGTTGCATTTTTTAATATGGAATATGGACTTACTCGGAGTCGGTACACTACAGACTGAGTTGGAGTTGGACAACACGTACAACACCATTATGATGACCATACTATCTTCGCAGTCAGTCAGTTGGATCGGAGATGATTGATGGAATAACTCGGGGCGTTTCAAATCAAGTGGCATAAAAGGTAAATAAGTCAACAACCACAGCAGACCTACATGTCTGTGTAGTGCCGGAGTTGAGTAGTCACGAGTGTAGTAGTGGAGGTATGACTGACAGCCGTGTGTTGATTTAGTTACTTACTTTGGAAAATGCTATGTTGCTGTATATGTGTCCTGTTTCAGGTTAATGCTGGAAACAGACTTGTTGTTTAATAACAAAATTGTACTTCTACTGCAGGGTGATCCATTGGATATTTGAATATGGACTCTGGACTCACTCGGTACACTACAGACTGAGTTGGACACCATGATCATGATGACCACATACTATACTCTTCGCAGTCAGTCAGTAGGATCGGAGATGATTGATGGAATAACTGCGTTTCATGAAGTGGCATAAAAGGTAAACACAATTCAACAAGAACCACAGCAGACCTACATGTCCATGTAGTGGTGGAGTCGAGTGTAGTGGTATGACTGACAGCGGTGCATTGATTTAGTCACTTAATTTTGAAAATGCTAGGTTGCTGTATATGTGCTTTGTCTGGCTCTGTCAAAATTTAAGCTAAATGGAGGTTGGGTCACGGCCCGGTGGGCCTGCTCTGTCCTGTTGTTGTTGTAGCTTAATGCTGTAAACAGAGTAGACATGATGTATCCATGCCGCCTCAGTCTGAAAGTGTTCTCTCTTCTCTTGTTGCACTCCACCGTAATTGATGCATTTTTTTATTCATTGATTTTTCAATATCCCTTTTGTTTTTTCCATCTACACTTACAGGCCAGCCTTTACCCTGTGCTATACTGGGAAAAACAACTCACACTTACCTTACCAATCCGAATCCGCCAGGCAGGCAGTGGCACCCAAGATTGATGGACGGAGCGTCCATGGAAGGGAGGACCAAGAGGAATGCCGAGATGCAACTCCACAATTTGACCAGGATAATACAGTAACTTTAGTATCATTCATTGTCTTTTAATTAATTTGATTCATTTTTTTCTCTTCAATCATTACGACTGTGTGTTGTTGTTGTTTGTTTGCTAATTGATCCCTACAACTATTTTTTAATTTTCTTTGCTATCTTTAAAAGTAAGCCCGGTACAACATGTAATTTGGGTCTCTCTGAGGGCAGACAGGCAAGGCAAATTGCATATTAATATACTGCTGCCCTGTACTGTCTAATTGTCTAGTAGTAGTTAGTAAGTACTATTCATTAACCATCAAGTTATCTTCATCATGCATGCATTTCCTTTTTCTCCCTTAACAGATTTATGGATATGATGGTCGTCTGGAAAGATTGTGTTTTGCTTTTGTTGTGTCCATGCGTACTGTTTTTCTTTGTCAAACCTTTCCCCAAACCCCCCTTCCCATCCATTCATCAAACCCTAACCCTCTTCCCCCGGGCTGTGTGATTTATATTGAGATGTGACTAAATTAAATGTACACCAACAATTGATCACACGCTTGCTGGGGCAGATGTGGTGAAAGCAACACTAATTCAATTTCAAGGCAGGGCGAGGATCTTCTTCTGCTTACCCACCCATGCTCAGTCTATGTGCAAGTCAATTAATTTTTCCAAAGGGACCTAATACATCATAATTAATTGCCGGCATCGATTGGATTCCTCATCAACATCCTCCTACACAGCAGTAAAGGTTACGATTGTGGTGAGTGACTCGACACAACTACAGTTTGCAACTTGTTGTACTAGGCTGTCCCCGCCACCATTATGTTTTATTTTACTTTAGCATTCGCAATATTATTGTTTGTTTGGCAGTCTTCTTGTGTAATGTACTTTACTTCGTTCTACTACTCCTCCCACAGTCTCTCTCATGCGAGTGACTGTCTCATTTTCTTTTTCTGCAAATGCTACTGCCAGTGTCTACTACTACCACCACAACCATGGCATCTCCATTCTCTTGGGAAACCAAACCATCATCGCCATGCAGCCATCGCTGTGCCTAACTTAATCATCAATCACAGGTAAGATAAGAAGTTTGGGGGAGGTATAATGGACTAGGAGGAGAGACTGACAGTACTAGTAGGACAAATCACTCAGTGAGGGGTACCGCATCTATCTGTTTGTGTGTTACAAAATCGGCAGATTATTTAAATCAAACACTGGCTGCGGCCCTGCAGCAGCAAGGAAACCATGTGACTTAAATTCATAAAACAGTAACCCCCCCACAAAACATTAACATCGTATGTTTAAGTATAAATATAATTTATTACCCTAACAAAAATAAACTATCCCACAACACCTGACCCACCCCTCTCCCTAACCCCAACCAATGTCCAAAACGAAAAAGTCCAACCAATGTCCATAATAATAAACCCCAATGCCCAATTCCCACCCACCAAAAAAAGGAATAAGAAAGGGGCAATCCAACGGGGTCATAGTTCTTAGATTCTGCGGGCTCTTAGATGTTTGTCCACCAGGATCTTGACCCGCTCCTCAAGGTGCTCCTCTAGGCGTGCCATTCGGAGGAGCATACGGCGGCGAAATGCCCTGCAGTTGCATCCAGGGGGGGGCAGCAAGGCTGGATGTTACAGTGCGGCGGCGGGCGGCTGCCTGACTGCGGTGCCGTACCACTGGAGGCGGGGCCTGGCTGAGGCCTGAGGCATTGGAGGAAGCTGCAGCTGCTGCCGCCTCCGCCTGAGCCACCAGCCGCCGGTACTCTTGGCAGATGGCCTCCAATTTCCGGCGCCGGGCCATGGCTGCCAACTCCTTCCTGGTTGGCTTTGCTTGGGAAGGAGGAGCTATATCAAGAAAGAAAAAGACTATTGTAACCAATACTCTTAGAAAAACAGTAACACAAAATTAATTCAACACATAGTGGCACAGTAGCACTAGCAAGCACAGTACATAACATTTGAGGTATGTATCTATCCTCCCACTTCCTCTAACAACTGTGGGAGTTTCAGGCATTATACTACCACTATGGACTCGAGTACACAGTAGTACACCAGTCTTCTTGTTCTCTCTAGTTTAGCAAAATTACGTAACCTTATTGTAGCCGGCATGCCAGCTTAGTCAGCTTGCGCCCAAGACAAACATACACGAGTCATGATGACGCAGAGTTGCAGACTCACATTAGTTTTATTTACTACTGTCTGCAGGTGGGGAAGCTCCGATTTTTTTTCTATTACAGGTGGCACTGGCCATACTCTGTTACATCAAGGGCAACTGCTCAATGTCACTTTCACCCTGCCCTGACTATAAAGGCAGATGATATCTGATCCAATCATGATCATTGCTTATATATGTGGGACGACATGAGGTACTTTGTTTTGATTGATGTTGTAACTAACCAGCCGATAGACCACCCATGGCAGGCTGGCTGACACAGTCGAAATTTCGAAAATAAATTAACATAGGTACGGAGTGGGCCTCGGAGTTGGAGGAAGGCACTTAATAATGATAACTACATACATACACAATATATATGCTGTGCTTGCAAACTACTGTGAGTCAAGGGAGTATTCTGAAAATACAACTTATATTCTCCCCGGCTTTGCTACTGTGGCGCGGTTTCTTTTACATTCTCTTCAAACTAAGACTCTTCATCCAGTGACAGTCTCCACCTATGCTATCTATGATGAATACCATCCAGGCATCCATCCATTCAAAGTAAACGTCTATCATTCTTCTTCATCTCTCAACAGACCTTAGTTTGTTTCACCAACAACAAACATTAATTTTTTTTTTTTTTTTTAAACCACCACCCATGTGTCCTTCCTTCCTTGCTTGCCTTGGATTTGAGTTTGACCCAAGCACCCCGTAGAATTCTTGCTATCCACCCAGGCAGGCATCTTTTTCTTTCACCTTCCACCCATCCTTCAACCCCCCATGCATCTGATTCCTATCAGCCACCTATGCATGCATCCCACGTATCCTTCTCTGCCAGTCATAAATATTACATCTCGCCCGTCCTTCCTCATTCCACCCTTCTTTCCCTTTTCGTTCAACCCATCCATCAAGGTCATCTGATCTGACTTTTAGTCTTCTCCATAAAACTTTCACAGCTGAGTTGAAGTCAGATGGAAGAGGCCATTGGTTACTCAACTCCCGCAGCTAATGCTATTGCTAATGCTAAGTAAAGGGTGTCTTCTTCAACCGTTGTATACAACAACTCCTTACTTACTAAGTCTCAACAGTACAGTGTACACCCTTGCAGCGAGTGTAATGTCAATAAGTAAGAAATATAACTTACCACCGCCCGCCACTGCTGGTGGCTCACCCCCTGCAGCTCCTGCAGTTGCCGCATCTCCTGCTCCCTCCGAAGTGGCTGTGTCGCCATTGCCGCTGGCCCCGGCACTGGTGGTCGGTAGTACGGCTAGAAAAAACATTACACATTTTTTAGATGCCATATACACCTCCCCCTATTTATTCTTTTTCACTAGCAAGATTGAAAAAAAATTAATATATACAACATACATCGCTACTACAAATCGGGTACTAGAGCAGTAGAGTAGACACTAGTAGTGTTAGATGGTCCCTAGGGTCATTCTAGTCTTTGCTAAGTTAGCCTCAGCCATGATGCAACCATTTTAGCTTTGTGTCTTTTATTATTGCGCACGTTACCTCGCAGCTTGTTGTTGTGTAAGACGCCTTTGAGAAGTTTGAGCCCACATGAGCTCATACTGCTACTGTCTGAGCGCTGCGTACAAGGTCTAAAAACAAACCACTTTGTTATGGATTTCTGGTCAGTCCGTATTGCTTAGCCATAACATGCTACACTTTTTTGGCACGACTGAGAAATGCTTGCATTATACTAACGCGCACCATTTTTCTCATAACAGACGGAAGATTCCCTTCTACGAACCAGAGCTTTGCAGCGCTTAAGATGTCCAGTACTTATAGGTTCTAAGGTGAGGCGTCCCCAGAATTCGCTCAGACCTTCATTTATATAAACTATATTCCTATACTCCTACCAAGGGGAGGGTGGTTCTTCCACCACTGTTCAGTTATCATAATTTCCCCTTTTGTCTTCTGTGGACTTGTAACAATGTTTATTGTTTTAATCTTATGCATTTTGCTGTTGGTGCTGGCTCGTATTCCTATACTGCATTATAGAACAACGTACAGATCTTGTTATTTGGAATTAAACCTTTTGAACTTACATAGACTCTGTGGTATTTGGTGTGGACTTACACGAGTGAGTGAGCAAAAGGGTGTGCATACCGTCCGGGACTCTCAGAGGTCGGGAGTGTTATGTTCTGGGTTGTCTAATCATTGGGTATCTTCAGGGGGTTCGGGGAGTCATAGCAGAGGCAGTTAGAGCCAGTGATAACAAGAATTTAGAAACAGATAGTCTAGATCGAAGAAGATGTTGTAAAAAATAGAATTAGGAAGCAGAAATAATAGTTTGGAAAAAATAAGGTGCAGTAAAAGTTAGGGAGGTATAATTATTAATATTAACAGGAGGACTTACTGGGGCCAGCAGCAGAGCCCTCGGTAGAGGAGCGGTCCTGGTGGCCATCAGCTGCTCCATCAGACGACCCCGTCTTCTTGCCCCTGGGTGCTGATCATGAAAGATATAAGTAAGAACGAGACAAACATTGATGAGTGGTGTGAAACAATTAAAATATTTTAAAAGACGTTCCAAAAAACATTTACGGAAATAACAATTGCAATAAATTTGACCTATCTAATATGGTCGACTAGTAGTATTGCGGGATTCGCGTACCGTCTAGTTATTATTTATGAACATTAATCCAGTGTTCCATTCTAATTCCAGAATACTAACTAAGCCTAAGTACCACCTCACCTAGCTAGCCCACCTATTCCAGACGGGTCAATTGTTCACTAAGTCTGCATTTCCATAATGCATAGATGGAGGACACATGCATAAATTTGTGCATACACCAAATTGTTGGTTGGTTGCGTCTGATGTTCTGCTAGTGACACTGCTAAGCCTTACCACTCACTAAACAAACTACAAAAGGTTCAACTAAGGACTGGGGTAAGCAGCACTCAGTGACAGAGGATGCGTCACGCAGACCGCTAAAAAATTACCAACTAATACTAACTAAACCTATCAATCCATCCACCACTATCTCTTCTTAGTGACAGGAGGACAAAGGAAGGACTAGAGTCTCTCTAGCAATAGCATTACCTAACTTAAGTTCTCTAAAGTAAACTCTTACATAATCAGCCCAAGCGAGCGCAAAGTTGCAAACAAGTAAGATTAGTAGCGCCGAGCACCTGTGTCCTACAATCACAGAAGATTTTGAAACGTAATTTACCTGCAATGTAAGCAGCAGCATTCTTGCTATTCGGAAAAAAATTATACAATACTTATACTACTAGTATATTAGCTACTCACCAAGCCCCACGACCTCGACACCTAGCAGGCCCAGCAGGTCCTGCTCCCGGTCCAAGATGTCTGACCACCGGTGAGCCAGCTGGTTATGGGTGCGCCGGACCCCTGAGCAGCGAAACACTGCCCGGCGCACCTTCGCCCACCGGCGGTGACGCTCCTGAGTAGGGTACCCGGAGCCAGGCCTGCCGCCTGCTGCCAAGGTCAAGGGGAGGTGGCGCTGCACAAAAAAAACAAGGGCGGCCACCTCCGCCTCGCAGAAAAGCTCCCGGGCCTGCACCCCTGCAGGGCGCAGTCTGCCGCAAGGCAGGCGGCTCTTGGGCGCCTGGCCCTTGGAGCCGGTAGTGGTGGTACCCTTAGCCATGGTTCTGGGGTGTGCGGGAGGCGGAAAAGAAAATTTAGAAGGAAAAAATAAAGTTAGGGGAAGAAGTAGGAGCTTAAAGAAGGAAGTAATATAAAACAGTAGAAAAGTAAAAAAAACGCAGTAAAAGTAGAAATAAAATGCAAAATATAGACTTAGGGACAGAGAGGGATAGATAATAAATAAAAAAGATCAGAAAAACAGTGTAAAAACCTAAGGATTACAAAGATAGAGGGAGGATAGAAAAGCATGCCCAGAACCATAGCATAGAGCACCTGTGTCCTACAATCACAGAAGATTTTGAAACGTAATTTACCTGCAATGTAAGCAGCAGCATTCTTGCTATTCGGAAAAAAATTATACAATACTTATACTACTAGTATATTAGCTACTCACCAAGCCCCACGTCCTCGACACCTAGCAGGCCCAGCAGGTCCTGCTCCCGGTCCAAGATGTCTGACCACCGGTGAGCCAGCTGGTTATGGGTGCGCCGGACCCCTGAGCAGCGAAACACTGCCCGGCGCACCTTCGCCCACCGGCGGTGACGCTCCTGAGTAGGGTACCCGGAGCCAGGCCTGCCGCCTGCTGCCAAGGTCAAGGGGAGGTGGCGCTGCACAAAAAAAACAAGGGCGGCCACCTCCGCCTCGCAGAAAAGCTCCCGGGCCTGCACCCCTGCAGGGCGCAGTCTGCCGCAAGGCAGGCGGCTCTTGGGCGCAGGCGCCTTGCCCTTGGAGCCGGTAGTGATGGTACCCTTAGCCATGGTTCTGGGGTGTGCGGGAGGCGGAAAAGAAAATTTAGAAGGAAAAAATAAAGTTAGGGGAAGAAGTAGGAGCTTAAAGAAGGAAGTAATATAAAACAGTAGAAAAGTTAAAAAAACGCAGTAAAAGTAGAAATAAAATGAAAAATATAGACTTAGGGACAGAGAGGGATAGATAATAAATAAAAAAGATCAGAAAAACAGTGTAAAAACCTAAGGATTACAAAGATAGAGGGAGGATAGAAAAGCATGCCCAGAACCATAGCATAGAGTGAAAAACAAGATGGCCGCGCCCATCGGGCCTGCATGGGTAAGTTCGCGCGATATTTCTCCCCGAGCACGCAAAAAGCACCGCGAACACGTAAAACGCGTTCCTGAACATGAAATGCGCATCGCGAACACGCTATACGCGACTCGGAACAGGAAATAAGGCATCGCGAACGGGCGGGACAAATGAAAAACAAGATGGCCGCGCCCATTGGCGACCGCATGGGCAAGTTCGCAAGATACTATCCCCCGAGCACGCAAACAGTGTCCCTCACACGCAATACGCGTTCCCGAACAAGAAAAACGCATCGCGAACGGGCGGGACAAGCAACTACGCACGCTTGCGTAGCGTGTTTACAGCTTCGCGTAGCCTCGCGTAGCGCGACTACGCGAACTACGCCCAGCCTGGGAAAGGGTTCCTTATCAAGTTATGTAACACACTGAGACATTGCCAATGGCATATGTGTTGAAAGTTTCAATGAATTATGTTATTCTTCCTGATTCCTTTTCTGGTCCATGGGACTGTGATACTGTACAACAAAATGCTGGTTGATTTTGTCAGGTATGCTACATTTGAAAATTAAGGTTCATGTTTTCACGTTTTAAATTACACAGAAATGTATTGTTTTCATAATTGAGGTTATTATGAAATTCACTAAAGTATTAGATGCTGAGAAATGTACAATTATACATGTTATACACATTAGGAACACTGCAAGAAGTTGCACATAAATAAACATAAAACTTTCAGAGAAAGTTTTCTTATTCCACATTGCTGACACGTCAAGCACATCTGCTTTTTGCTACTTGCAGAAGACAGAGAAACTTCAAAGAAATCTGATTAAACACAGACTCAGTTACACTGCACATTTTGTTGAAAATATTACTGTCCAAGGCTGCAAGCATTGAAAAGAAAATATTACTGATAATATTTTACCTGAAATGATTCAGAATGGTATTTTCAATTTGACTGTATGTTATTTTAGTGTATAGAGTTATGTCTTCAATATACATACATATGCTTCTATGCAATGACTCATGTCTTATTATGCTTACAGGTTAACTGTGCAAAAACAAATAAACTTTGTGGTATTATTTTATTTTTTCCTATGAAAAATATTGTTTTGAAAGTGTGCCTTGGAACAAAAATAGATTTGATAGATTAGGCGCATTGGCAAATTAAAAACAGCTTGTTACGACTATGCCTGAGTGTAAAATTCTGCTCCGCTTGTGGAATTTGCGGAATTCAGGAGCTCTGCATTCTGCGGAGAACACAGAGTTCCCGATAAATTCTGCATTCCACATTGTAGTGGAATTTATTTTAAATTGGTGCTCTCGAGTACCATTTTTGAGAGTGCTCGCGAGCGCCGCTGAGATTTGCCAGCCACCTGTGAGCGCCAGGGAGACTTGCTGGCCGCCACGAGTGATCACAAGACTTCCCAGCAGATAGCACGGCTTTAGGCCGCGCCTGCAACATCCGCCCCCTTTTTTCTGAAGACAGCGAGTGCGAGAGAGAGCCAGTGACCGCGGTTGTAAGACAGCCGCACGCATGGCTGAACCACGAGTGCCTCTACAAACTGTCCTAACCACGAATGCGTTTATACCACGCATTCCTTTACAACGCTTGCCTTTACCACGCATGCCTTCACCATGCAATTTTGTGGTAAAGGCATGATTGGTAAAGGGGTATGCGTGGAAAAGATTACCACTATCCCGACCCCCCTCCCCGCCCTAAACCCTAAAATCCTATCCCCCTACCTCACCCCAGTCCTGAGGCCTAAAACCTACTCCACCATGCCCTTAAAACTACACCTTCCCCTCCCCCACCCTGAGGCCTAAAATCCCACCCCCAACCAAAAACTACCCTGACCCCAGCCCTCTGGCCCTGAGCCGTAAAACGTACCCCCATGCTGTCTTTAAAACTACCCATACCCCTTCCACTGCCCTGAGGCCTAAAACCCTGCCCCCCATTAAATAAACTACCCCGACACCCCCGCCCTGAGCCCTGAAAACAGTCCCCCACCCCTAAAAACTCCCCCAAACCCAACCTTTAAAACTACCCTGACTCCCCCCCCACCCTGAGCCCTAAAACCCTGCTCCCTTCTAAAAACTACCCCCATACCCCACCCTGAGCCCGAAAACTGACCCCCACCCCTAAAAACTCCCCCCAAGCCCCACTCCAGCCCTTTAAAACTACCCTGACCCCCTCCCCCACCCTGAGGCCTAAAACCCTGCCCCCCTTCCAAAAACTACCTCACCCCCTGCCCTGAGCCCTAAAACCAACCCCACCCCTAAAAACTGTCCCCCCAAACCAGGCCCCAGCCCCACTTGCCTGTCCGCGTCCGGCACTTCCTGTTCGGTCACTTAAACTTTTTCTCCCTGCCCATCTGAACACTAGACCGCTATCTGCTGTAACCACGCATTTGCATGGTTAAGGCTGATGCGTGGTTACCCTTGCGGGGAAACGGCACGCATAGCTCAGCCAGCATTGTAAAGGCCGTTTTCTTTGACCACGGCTGCATCCTCGAGCAGATTTTCTCCTCGAGAAGCCACTAAATCTACTTGAAAAGACTTTTTCGAGTTAATATTCTTCTCCAATGAATTGTTCAAGCTGTTTTTTAGTGCGAGGAGACTTTTTTAAACTTTTTTTTCCAAGAATGAGAAAGTGCCCCAGAGACACCAACTTCCTATTACTGTCCAGCAGGCTCCTCCCACTGCTATGTCCATCTCCTGGTCACTTTTCCTTTGGATTTGGAGCTGGAAGTATCACTCTCTTTGTCTGCTGCATATATACCATTGGATTTAAGGACTTTGGTTTTGTGATATCACAAGTTTAAAATACTGTTGTTTAAGGGTGTTGTTTGTTATATAGAGGGAATGCACCAGGATTTATTTGTACTTTTAACTTATTTTTATTGTGGTGGGTGGCCTGCAGTTTCAGTAGAGGCCTAGTTATTTTTTTTGCATTTAATGTTTCTTCTTTTGTAAAGGAAAAATGTTGCACAGTTCAGTACATTTTCCCCATGTTTTTTAATAAATTTGCAATATTAATTGAATTCACTATGTGGCCTAGTCTAACAATGGGCCTTCCAGCCAGTAGTCCCAGTACTAGTCATGGGTGCATGAAACAGCTATTTCTGTGGTATCTGTTGAATTGAAACATAATTTAGGCCGTGGTTTGCACTGGATTCAATTATAAAATTTGCTTTTTTGGGGGGTATTTCACAATTTTTCTGCACACAGCGTATAGGTGGGGTAATATATATTTGATGCCTTTGGAGGATGTGTGTTGTGTAAAATTTTATAGTCAAGTTAATTTTCGTTTTTGGCATTGCTGAATTAATGCTGTTTGCTCCTGTATTACCATGCCTCCTTTGTCTGGCCAGTGTTAGTGAGTGTGTTTGCCACAGGCCACCATTTGTCTTTGTTCCACATACCATGTGGCCAGGAGCCTTTTTGTATAGTCAATGTCCATAGGCCTGCATGTGTTCTTTGTTTTCCACGCCTCCTTGCTTTTTGTTTGACCATGTGGCTGGTGGCCATTTTGTGTAGCCAGCCAGTGTGATTTTGCCATAGTTCTGCATATGTTCTTTGTTGTGGGTCATGCCTCCTTGCTGGTTGTTGTTGTTTGACCATGTGGTTGGCAACCATATTGTGTACCCAGCCAGTGTACTTTTGCCATAGGTCTGCATGTCTTCTTTGTTGTGGCCATGTCTCCTTGCTGGTTGTTGTAGTTTGACCAAGTGGCTTGCGGCCATTTTGTGTAGCCAGCCTGTGTGCTTTTACCATAGGCCTGCATGTGTTCTTTGTTGTGGCCATGCTTCCTTGCTGGTTGTTGTTTGACCATGTGGCCATTTTGTGTATCCAGCCAGTGTGCATTTGCCATAGGCCTGTATGTGTTCTTTGTTGTGGCCATGCCTCCTTGCTGGTTGTTGTTGTTTGACCATGTGGTCAGCGTCCATTTTGTGTACCCAGCCAGTGTGCTTTTGCCATAAGCCTGTATATGTTCTTTATTGTGGGCCATGCCTCCTTGCTGGTTGTTGTTGTTTGACCATGTTATCGGTGGACATTTTGTGTAGCCAGCCAGTGTGCTATTGCCATAGGCCTGCACGTGTTCTTAGTGGTTGGCCATGCCTCCTTGCTGGTTATTGTTGTTTGACCATGTGGTCTTCGGCCATTTTGTGAAGCCATACGTTTTTCCAGGTTTCAAAGAGAAATTGATAGGAGAAGGCTATGCCTTTTTGCATTTGTTCATTTACTTACTTTTACCTGATATCTGTTTAATATTTTGCTGGAGGATCATTGTGTAATATTATATTAGCAATTAATGTTGTTAATTTTTATTTTATTTTTCTTTCTTTGTTTTAAACATGTTTTTATTTTTAGGTTTTTCCACCATCCAACCACCACCTACCTGCCATAGGTGCACAACACACAAAAGCATTCATTTTTTAAGGATTATTCAACTGTCCCCTGGACACCCTGCCTACCATAGGTGCACAACACACACCAGCATTAATTTTTAAGAAGGATTATTCCATTTCCCCTGCACACCCTGCCTGCCATAGGTGCACACACACCAGCATTCATTTTTTAAGTATTATTCAATTTTCCCCTGCACCTCCCTGACTGTCACAGGTTTCTCTCTTAGATGCATGCATTGCACATGAAGCAAACAGCTAAATTGTTGTCTTTATTAGAAATTAAATATTATGTTCTGGTGGTATAATTTGACTTTGAAATGCACTGTCGTTAATTATTTAGGACAGTTATGATAACTTAAGCAACCATACTAAATTATATTTTCTGTACTAATTCAAACTGCAACAATGCCACATTTCACTAAATCTTTTTATTGCTTGTTTGCCTTTAGGTGCACAAGAGACATCACCCACAGTACTGCCAGATAGTCACGTGAGTCTTTCAGTCTCTTCTGCTTGTGCAGGTAAGTGCCACTGCCAACTCACAGCTTCAAGAAGGCCCTATAGAAAGGTGCTGCCAAAGAAGTGGCCAGTGGGGAGGAGAAGAAGCAACTTTCTACCAGTAGCGGGACAACCACAACCTTTTTTGGGAGACGTGTGCCTGCCGGGCCGGCCTCCTCGGAGGAACCTGGGAGCAGCACTCCTGATGGAGCAAGGTCTCGTAAGAAAGAGACTTGCTCGGAGGCAATCCTCTCGTTTAACTCATTAACAAAGTTACTAACCATGTTTTGTGAATAATTAATACGCACCACATGAACACGCGGGTTAGCGAAGCTTGCTTATGTGTGTACTAACGCGGATAACAATGAAAACGGACTAATACCGCTTTAAACGGGGAAACTATTGTGCGCATGCGTCAACTGCATCTACGCAATATGACGAGCTAACGCTTGGAGGGAAATTCTAGCGCATGAGCACAAGACACTAAAATGGAGTCTTGAAGACTCGCGTGCATGGCATCTGCTTAGCCGAAACTAAAACAGGCTATTTTACTAATGCTAATGCGGGGAAAATATTAATATGAGAACGGGAATAGAGTAGAGGTGGGAGGTATACAGTGAGACCATTTATTTTGTGAAAATAACATTTGTCTTTTGACTTTATTATTAGTGCGCATTTGGGCCTTTCTCGTATGACCAGACTAGATGAAATGACGCAACGCTTGCGCATGCCTACTGAGTGAAGCTATGAAGGTCAATGACGAAGCACTTGAATGGAGGCCAAATTGGAGCGCCATGTCCTGGAAACGGATGGTGAAAAGTTCAGCGATGTGATGCTCTATTCTTCGTAGTGTCATTAATGTTGTAAGTTTGATACATGTAGTGGATGGGAATAAAGTTTTGAATAAAAATTAAGGGGATGGGTTTGCGAACAATGGTTTAACAGAATATATCGACATGTAAGCATGGTGTGATGATCATCCCCCCTTGCCTGACCAATTAGATTTCGTATTTTTACGATATTGTAACTTTAGTGGGTGGAACATGAGGAAACAAAGGTATAATTAAGGTAGCCTTAGTTAGTTAGTGGGATGCAGAGATTTGAGATTCGAAGAGCTCGGGATGCTGTCTGGTAGTCGGGGATGCTGTTGCTGGAGAGATGCTGGGAGGTGTTGATGAAGACTCGAATGCAGACGATGAAGGAGAACTTTCTATCCTAACCTAATTGGGTTCGATCAGAAGATCGCGGAAGAATCTCGAGGAGGAAGAGAGTGTCAGAGAGGGGTGTGGCGCAATTCATCAGTATTCTAGAGAGGTCATCTATCCTGTCCTGAATCCTGTCCTGAAGTCTTTGTCTCCTGACTTATCCTGGGGACCCTTACCAGCCCTTTGGCCAGGGGGTTGGTCTTTCACACCATTCTTGGTAAATATAATTTCACGTTATTTGCAAATGTTCTTTTCTCTCTGTCCTCTCCCTTTCTGAGCATTAATTATTGTATGAGTCCGAAGTATATGTTTTGATGTTTAATCAATTGAATTTCTCTCCTAAGAATGAGGGTGACTACACTGTATTTTTGAAATGGTTCACATGCATTTAATTTAGATAAAGATTTAAAACTTTCCTGAGTCTGTGATTATTCTTGGCAAACCAAGAATAGTTAAGGGTTAAGTTAATTATCTCCATCAACTAGTTCAACTAATGGTCCATCGACCAGAGGAAAGAACTTTTTGATCAGTGAGAGGTTAGTTAGGAGAATTAAATAACTAAACCTGAACACTGTGAAGTACAAATATAAAACTTTAACCACTCCAGCGGTTTACTCAATGTGTGTGTTTTTATGGGCACAGGTGAGTATATGGTAGTGGAGTATCTGTTGTTGGTTTACCACTGGATCAGTTTTCTGGTAGCAGAGCTATGGTTATTATTGATTAGTTTGGTGATAAATATTGATTATTGATTTATGTTTAACAAAAGAGTTAGCGTCTTGTTTTATGTCGTCCAGAATCCCGGGAAATGAATAGCGGGTGGTGACAGAAGCCACACTGCAGTGAGGTTACTCGTCTGTTGGAATAATACTGAGAAGCTACGCAGGGCTGGCAGTATTAAACTAGGGACTATTTCGTACAAAAGTAGAGTGCGGATGATAGCGAAAGGGGTTCGCTGGTGAAACTTTGGTCTCATTTCCCAAAACGGGTGACACTGGAGAAGTAACAGGTTCTCCTGAGCTTGAATGAAGAGTAAACAGGGGTTTTACTCGCAGTAGAAGAAGAGTAATTTCTGAAACTCAAGAATAAATTGAAATCTATCCTTTTGTTTAGTGGAACAGACAGAGTAGTGAATGTTTTTATGTTGTTATTAACGAAGAATTTTAATGAAAAGTATTAAGAAATAAGTTTTCGTATTACCTTGTGAAGGGAGGGTCAGTCGCCGGAGTTATACTGACGTCACAGAGAACCGCGCTGGGATTGGTTGAAACAGCGGGCGTGAAACAGAAGCAGATTGTAAAGGAGGGGTCAGTAGTGAGGAGTAATACTGACGTCACAAAAAGCCGCGCTGGCATTGGTCAGACTACGAGCGTGAGCCTGAGTCTGATTGGTTGATAGATAGAAGTCGCGCTAGGATTTGTCAGAGAAGAATTGTATGTTGAGTCCTGATTTGATTGCGTGTGCGAGTCGTGCTGACATAGGACGCGGCGTAGGTAATAGAGCTAGAAGATATATGGAAGACTCTTTCCTATATCGAACCTCTGAAATGTTCGGAAGACCAAAGAAAATGACATTAATGAAGAAAATTAGAAATTTCTTTAAGAAAGACAAGCCTGTAATGACTAGAGAGGGAATTCCTATTCCGCCACCCAAAACACCTGCTTCCTTTATGATGATGGAGAAAGGATATCACACGTGTGTATGGTTGGAGAATTGGGTGGAATATACTAAAGGTGATGGTGTTTTGGCTTTTCCAGAGCATGGTACTTTTAATTTAAAAATACTTCAGAATTTGAGAGATCGAATGAATATGCTAGAACCGAATCCTAGAATGACACAGTATGAAGCTTTGGAAGAATGGGAAATTGAGGCATTTGATCGAGAAAAATACAGAAGTGGTCGGAGATTTAGAGGATTTTTACCTAGATACCCGTATGAGTCAAGTGGAGAACAAATGAAGCGTTGGAGGAGAGCTGTGGTGACCGAGGGTTTATATCCAGTATTAATGGCCGAAGAACAGTTAGGAGGAAAATGTAAAGAAAAAACAAAACACATGAATACGACAGGTTATGGTGAATCAGATAATGAGCTGTTAGAGGATATTTTGATTAAAAACCCTCCACCGTATCAAGAAGCACCTAGTAAGGTTACCCCAAGTGAACCAGTGATGGGAATGCCTTTAACCCCACAAATCTTACATGATGTATCACTTAATAGAATGTTGCAGGATAATGAGAGAGAAGCTTTAAATAAAACTAGAGAAGAATTAGTTCAAAAAGTAAGCCAATTAAATTTAAATGCTGAAGCTTTGACAGTACCAGTGACTTTTGGTCCTGTAATCCCATTATATGGCGATAAAAAGACTTGCCAGAAACCTCAAACTGTGACAATTCCGTTAACAAGTCCCAGAAAAGAAGTAATAATTACGGATGTCAGACTAGTGAGAGTGAATCAGTTATCTCATTAATGGATCTCCCGAATGTAGAACCTTTAACTGAAACTCCGAAGAGAATTATACCTGCAAATTTGAGAGAAAAGAGATCTCTGGTTCCCATAGGAACTGGAAGTTCAACAGTAGTTACCCCTGAAGATATAGAGAGATGGGCACAGGAAATAGACAATCAAAATCCACAACCAAAGATTCTATATATCAGTAAATTGAAAGTAGAATTGGAAGAAATAATAACTGGCAATGTGAGCATAGAAAGATTGAGGGGCATATTCACAAGGACTTATCGTCGAGTTATCGCCACCTCAACGCATCAAAAGTGGAGATAGATTTAACGCCCCATTCACAAACGGGTGCAAACTGCAGACATCGCCAGTATTCCCGCGATAACTGCCGCAAATTTCATCCCCACGAGTGCCACCACCAACGTACCCTAATGAGATGCAGAGTAGGCGTTCCCATGCAAAAACACACGAAAACACCACTACACCACTTTCACAACAAACTGCCAGATCTGCGATGCGAACCAAAACCACGCGATAAGCCGCGGTAGCAGCAGCTATTTAACACCTGCCTCTTGCTGGTGTTAAGCAGGACGACTACCTGCAGTAGGCAACGGAGCCCCGCACACAGCCACAGCCGAAGAACAACCAACGCTATGGAGCAACTCATCATGCAGCTTGGGGCCCCAACAGGGCCACAACACCCACCGCCACCACCCCCAGGACTGCCACCACCCCCAGGAGTGGGACCGGCACCCCCGCTGGACCACCACAGAGGCAGCGCAGAGTAAGACAGTGGACCTACCGAAAACGCACCAGTCTCACAGACCTAACGCCCGAGGAAGTCATTGCCCACTACAGGCTCAAAAGGACAACCATCCTCCGCATCATGACCCACATCGGCCACAGGCTGACGGTCCCAACACAGCGGACAACCAACATCCCTCTGCAGACAAAGCTGCTGGGTGTGCTGCACACATTGGCCTCTGGTACCTTCCAACCAACAACGGCCAGAGTCGGAGGAGTCTCACAGCCAGCCATATCAAAGTTCCTCACACCTATCCTGGATGCCATCATCAGCTTCATACCCCAGTACCTTCACTTCCCCCACACTGCGCAGGAACAGCTGGAGACCAAGCAAGGCTTCTACGCCATTGCTAGCTTCCCACACGTGTTGTGGGGCCATTGACTGCACACATGTCCCACTTGTGCCCCCTGCGGACACTGCACACATCTACCGCAACAGAAAGCACACGCATTCCATCAATGTGCAGGCAATAGTGGACCACCGGGGAATGTTCACCAATGTCGTCGCAAACTACCCAGGCAGTGTGCACGATTCTTACATCTTCCGACAGTCTATCAACCAGCGCTTCCAGGATGGCATCTATGGAACTGGACTGCTCGTTGGTAAGTACCAAATCAACACACCACACACCTCAAAGCCACCATCACACAACGCACAACTGTGGGAATGCACACGTGACCAAACCACATACATGTCAATCAACATGCCCACCTACCAGACACAACAACACAACTCCATTGGGATCCTGGGCTTCCCATGTACACAAGCCAGCTATATCATGGCGCCACACAACAGCTGAACGTGTGGAGAGGCGGAAAGCAGGCATGTGCGAAGGACGCAAGTGACCCATGAATGGGAATGTACACAACGACAAGTGTGGCGTGAATGTGCTGGACAGACCTGGGTATGCAAACCACAGATATGTCCATGCAGACATTAACTGCTGGTGTCTGGGGAGTAGTGAACAGTGGACGCAACCATGTCACCTCAGGCTGTGGGTAGATCGTGGAAATGTTGCTCGCTGTGTCCCCCCCTGTGTGCGTGAGCGTAGTGGGTTGGCCCGGCTTACGCCAGGCCTGCGCAGGGGTGTGGATGAAAACACTGTTGCGCTGAGCATGGTGCACTCCCGGAATGGCCAACGTCACTGCCAGGGCGGTGCCTCTCAGCCCCCCACGAGGCCGACGCCGTGAGCAGCGGGGCCTGCGAGCCTGTGCGCCTGCTGCACCCCAGGCCACTGATACCCAGACCAGGCCTGCCCTCCCCAGCGCTCCAAGGCTGCACTGCTCACCTGCTGACACCGTTGTGTGTCAAAGAGGGCCCACCACGTGCCGGTGCTAGCTCCAAGACTCATGCCCGCGACCTTGGCAGCCTCCTCAGACCATCACTGTCCTCCGTGACACTGGCCCCCAGGAGTCCTCATTCGTTGACATACTCCACCGCTGCAGCTTGCCGACACTGCAGTCCACTATGTCCCACATCTAGAACTGAGTCTTCATTAATCAATGGCAGAGTCCATGCCAGTGAACGCAGGGTGAGGAGTGAGAGAAAGATGCGTTTCAGTCCGGTGGCAACACGGATCACCGTTACGGAGGAGGTCAACCAGTAGCAAGGACTGACCTGGTGCCACTAACCCTGTGCGCCGTGAGTGACCGTCAGCCTCCGGCCGAACATTGTTGGTGTCTGAGCCTGTGGCCTGGGGGTTGTCATCAGCAACTGCAGGTACGGACCTGGTGTTTGGCATGAGTCTGTGGCATTCATATCCGCCATGTGGCCGGACACAGCTGGTATGTGCCCTCTGCATCATGCCCTGGGGGTCCACCTCCCACTCTCCCCGAGACACTCCGCGAAAACCACCTTTGATACATACGAGACCCTGCTCTGCCCTCATGACCCTACCCCAGTGTCCCGCAAGTCAGCGACCCATGGCGGTAGGCCCGTGTCGGCCGCTGTGCATCCGGGGCCACTAACTCTGTGCAACTCAAGTCATGCTCACTTGCTGTTCGAACATTGCATTCCTGAGTGCCTGATGACTGTTGAAGTTGTTGCCAGCACCAGCTACTCCCTGAGGGCTGGATTACACTCACCCCACACACAGCCAGCACAGGCGTCACTGGACTAGTGGGCCTGCCAACACATCATGCCGAACCAAGTATTGACTCTTTGCTCTCTGCACTGTCACAGGTGATCAAGGATATGCACTCTGCCCTTGGATGATGACACCCCTCCGAGACCCGAACACACCCACACAGAGGCAGTACAATGCAGCCCACATACGCACCAGGGGCATCGTGGAACGCACATTTGGCGTGTTGAAGTCACGTTTCAGGTATGCCTGGACGGCACAGGTGGAAAGCTCCTGTACAGCCCAGACATTGTGTGCAAGATGATCGTTGCATGTTGTGTGTTGCACAACATCTGTGTATGCACCAATGCCCCATGGATCCAAGTTCCAGAGGTACCGGACGATGATGAGGACGATGGGGCAGGTGGTCCACATGCCACTGCAGCTGCGGCAGGAATAGCCCGTAGGAACACCCTCATTGCCAATTTCTTCTCATGAGCACATCACATTGTGGCTGTCCTTGGCAATAATGGGACAGTACTAAATGTCCACAAGCACGGCATGTGTGAATAATAAATATTTGCAGGTTACAGGTTGTACTTGTACATTGTCATGTCACAGTTTCCTGCTGTGCCAGATGTGATTGGCTATGTTGTGCACATATGCGGCACCAGTTGTGTCCTGTGTTCTGTTGTGGAGGTGTTGCTGTTTGTACCACGATGTTGTCAATGTCGAGGTGCACTTATTCTTATGTGCGTATGCTGCACGGTGGGTGAGTCGCTCCTGCGGCTCTGATTTGGCTGCCACTTATCCCTTTCATGCATGTGCCTTTCAGTTCTGTGCTTCCACAGTGCTGAGATGTTGCAGACTTGGGTGACTTGTGCTCTTTGTCGAGTTGTGACTCTTGGGCATGGCTTGTCCGCAGATGTGTCGTTGATGTCAGGGGTTGTTTGTGCAGGTGGTTGTGTCCGAGTGTGACCTGCTCCTTTCCGGTTGTGGTCCGCACTCAGCCACCTCAGTGTCGTGCCGTGTACATTGTCATGATGATTGGACTGCAGCCATGCTACTTGTCATGTGGTGTCTCTTGCATTGTCAGTGTGGCTGACGTATATGCATGTTTGCTGTGTTTCGCATGTGTGCATGTGTTGGTTGTGTGATTGTTGATTTGTTGGGTGGGTGCCCCTTTGGGCACATGGTGTACGTGGAACTACTTGGTGTTTGTGTGTGTGCTGAAGTGTTCCTGTGGGATCAGGGACATGATCCTGAGTCATTGTGGGTGTGCAGTGTGCTCTGCTTAATTGTGCATGTTTGCCATTGTTCCCATTTCCCCCCACTCCCTGGTCAGTAGGCACCCTGTTGATGTGGTGTCGGGTCATGTTGGGCAGTGTCCGGATCCCCAACTCCTGTCACCGTCTCCCGACTGATGACTGTGGCCACCATCTTCTCCATGTCATTCAGCTCCTGGTGTTCTGCTGGCCCCCCTCCTCCGAAGTGCGTTGCTGCTTTCATGTTGGCAGCATGTTTCTGCTTGGTTTTGCCATTCACATCAATCCAGCGCCTCTTGTCCTCTTCCATTGTCCTCCTCGGCGCTGCGACGGCACTCACATGGTCCGAGATGGTGTGCCATCTTTTCCTCTTTGTTGCCAATGACACGTTGGAGGTGACGTACAGTTGGTGGTGGTGTTCTATCTCATCCGTGACGATGATCGTGTTTTCCTGCAGACTGTACCCCGTCTTCCTCTTCCTCTTCTCATTGCCCTTCCACGGGCCCTGGATTCCTGGGTGTTCCTCCGTGGGGATTGTGGGGTTCATGTTGTCCTCTGCAGTCGGTCAGGGTGCATCTGTGGTACTCCGCAGTTCATTTCCTTTTTGGTGGGATTTTCCGTATGCTGTTCTTGTGCTTTTCCCCGCATTACGCGTGGGTATTGCTGGCCTCTTGCTGGTTATCACTGTTTTCTTATCGCGTTTGGGCCCGTCGCGTCTTTTTACGCGTTGGGGTTTGTGTTTTTATCGCCGTCGCGGTGGTTGTATCGCGGACATTGGCCGCGGTTTCGGGAGGCTATCACATGGTACCGCCGTGTTGTGAAGTCCACGTTAGCACGGGGTTATTTTCCCGTGATAGACTGCGAAGTGTGAAGTTGCGTTAACATTTTTTGGAGATGTTTAGCGCACGTTCTTGTGAATATGCCCCTGAATGTTTACAATGATGAGGAGTTATTATTCTTGTGTAAGAGTATAACTAGAAGAGCAAGAGTATTTCATGAGAAATTAACGGAAGTTGCCTCAGAGATTGGAATAGATTTTCCAGATGTTTTTGGGAGTGGTAGGGTACTGTAGGCAGTGGATCAATGGCTTCTCCATGTTAGCAAAGCCATTGATACAATTAACAGGGAAAAGAGCAAAAGATCCCATCGATTGGAATGATGAATGTTTGGAAGCCTTTGTGAAACTACAAAATTGTTTATGTGAGGCCCCAGCCTTGGGAATGCCTGATTATTCAAAAGACTTTGCATTGTTTTGTTGTGAGAGAGAAAAGTGTGCACTTTCAGTTTTAACACAGAGACATGGACTGAGTCGACGTCCAGTGGCGT
This sequence comes from Calotriton arnoldi, assembly GCA_963921515.1. Taxonomy (NCBI): domain Eukaryota; kingdom Metazoa; phylum Chordata; class Amphibia; order Caudata; family Salamandridae; genus Calotriton; species Calotriton arnoldi. The sequence goes on from CAWUFW010002092.1 coordinate 1,770,789, forward strand.
ATTTTTCTGCTACTTTGGATCCAGTGGCTTCAGCCTTACCTGGCTGCTTAAAAGCAGTAGCTGCTACTTGTATGAGTCTGGAGCAAAGGGAGTCCATAGTGATGGTACATCCCGTAAAGGTTTACGTGCCAGGGGGCGTGGCCAAGCCGCGGACCAAGATGGCCGCGTGGCATTGAAGCTCCGTCTGGTGGCCCAGCACAATCCTGGCTGTCTCCGCATTTATGGCCTGCCGAACCGCTGCAATGCCAGGCGTGAGCTACACTTCCGATGGTGCCATGGTGGAGTCGTTTCCAGCTGCGTAAATCACCCGCAACCTGTTAAGCAACCGCTCCGGGACCTGGGGGGCGGAGTCAGCAGCGGCCTACGACGCGGCCTCCTGGAAATCCGGCATTGACGATCCCGAGGTGCGCCTGAGTCCCGAGGCGGGGACCGTAGAAGACCTCCTGGCCGCGGCCCTACGAGCGGTGAGTGCACCGTCAGCTCCCCCCTCCCGCCTCCCAATTCAAAGCGGCCGTCGCAGCCACCCCTTTCCGGCCCTCGCGGGGGCAGTATACTGCATCAGCGGCGCTTCCGTAGGCCTCCGGGGAGGCAGGGTCCTTGGGAGTGCCAGGGAGGCAGCCACCCGGCTGCGCTCAGTGATGGTGGGGACGGAGAGCTATTTGGAGCATCGTGAGCCCGCCATCAAACGCGCGACGCCCCGCTGGAGTGCGGCCGCGCGGGGCCCCGCCACCGGCCCTGGAGAATTGCTGCTTTAGTGAGCTGCCCCATCTTTGCCCTGCGACAGCGGACTGAAATTGCGATTTGAGGCCAATCCTAAAGGGAGATGCTACACGGCCCACCAAGTCTCCAGAACCCCCCCTTATGCTGATCAAGGTGGCCATCCGAAGCTCACTGTACCTGGGGCCAGCCTGCCTGCTTCCCCTGCCTAGGCCCAGGCCTGTCCATCACAGTGCGGCTCACCCTCCGAACCTTGGCCGCTTGACGACCGGGCCAGCCATTAATATCTGAAAGCCTGAAACCGGTCCTAGGATGCTTGTTTCCAGTCCAGGGAGGACCTGGCCTGGCAGTTCGGGCTGGACTGTTCCCATTGGGCGCAGGGTCAAGACTGATTTGCATATGGCTGGGTCCAAACTGGAATGGCATGGTGAGCAAAAAAACGATGGATTTAGGCCCAGATTTCTGTACTGGGGTGAATGTATGACATTGTTCTGCATTCTGTCCATCAATTGTTCTTTTTGCATTTGTCACCCCGAGTGGGACGGGTATGCCCAGACGTGGGTCCCGTGCTCTCCATGCCACTGGAGTCAAGCTATCCTGGCTGATGAGGGCTGAAAGCCCGAAACCGGTCCTAGGATGCTTGTTTCCAGTCCAGGGGGGACCTGGCCTGGCAGTTCGGGCTGGACTGTTCCCATTGGGCGCAGGGTCAAGACTGATTTGCATATGGCTGGGTCCAAACTGGAATGGCATGGTGAGCAAAAAAACGATGGATTTAGGCCCAGATCTCTGTACTGGGGTGAATGTATGACATTGTTCTGCATTCTGTCCATCAATTGCTCTTTTTGCATTAATATCTGCTGAGGCAGTCAAATCAACCCGCAGACACCCCAGCGATCATACGCCAGTGCCTCACGCCTACTTCGTGGCAGATTGCAGTGCGCCTACGAGCTCACCTTGGTGCCACCACGACGCGCCCTCATCCCGCACTGCACCCGCTGGAGCCGTCTGTGGCGCATCGTTCACCAAGTTTGGGGCACTCTGATATGGGCAGAAAGGATCCCAAGCATACTCTAGTTCCCTGTGGCCACAGAAGGAGCACAAGATCGCTGCGCAGACATGGCAGAGGGTGGCCAGGTCTCGACCGCTGCCTCTGAAACGACATCCTCCAACCCCGATCTACTTGCGGAGCTCAGGGCTGGGTTCAAATCTTTGGACAACAGGTTCGACATGCTGGAGAAATGCCTTGATACACTTGGGGCCAAACTAGATATCCACGACCGACGATTGGACACAGCGGAAGGTCGGATCTCGGATCTGGAGGACGCCGCTCAATTGACGAAAAAGCTGGAGCGCATGGAAAAAATCCTGAAGGACATTGCAATTAAAAACGAAGGCTTGGAAGCGCGCGGTCACTGCAACAACCTCCGTATTACTGGAGTTCCGGGGTCGACAAACACGGGAAAGAATGGACACTTTTGTGGAAACATTGCTGATAGACATATTTGGGAAAGAGGTATTCACCCCTGGATTTGTGGTGGAAAGAGCACATCGATCCTTGGGACCTCGCCCCAACCCCGGCTGTCCTCCTAGGCCTATAATAGCTTGCGTCATGAACTTTTGGGACAGAGACACTGCGCTAAGGCTCGCTAGGGAGCGGGGTGCGCTGGTGTGGCAGGGGTCCACGGTATCATTATACCCGGACTTCACACTCATGGTTCAAGAGGCCCGCTGCAAGTTTACAGGTGTCAAGGCAACGCTGCAGAATTTGGGCCTTCGATATGGAATGCTGTATCCGGCCCGACTGCGTGTCGACATCAACAGTCGCTCCCGAATCTTTGACAATCCCACTGACGCCCAAGCATTTTGCAAGTCCTATAAGAACTCGGATAGCCAACGGAGGGAGGTTGGACATGTCTCTTCCCCACCACATAGCGGCTCTGTCGCCAGTGTCGAGCTTTTCTCAAGTGAATGACCATCAGGCCTGTACTGTTGCAGTTATTGTTCACGCTTTATGCATGCAGCGACTTTTGGCTCCAATTTTGCTATCATAATAATTGAGACAGTATAAGTGTAGTTCATTTCTATTATTCTGAACATGCTGGGTACCACCGGAGCGTTGCCTCCCCCCTAGGTGCGTAGCACACTGTTGTTCTCACGAATTACAATGCATCAGTCTTCAACTTCGTATTTCCAAAAAGGATGTTTACAGGATGCATTTGATGCTTGGTTATTTGGTTGTTTGCCTTGCGAATTGGGTCGCGAGTTTGGGTTGGGGGAGGGGAAGTTGCCTGACACGTTCGATGTTCTTTCAATTCCGGCTCCACGCATGACACTCACATATTACTCGCCACTACACATTTTTTCCTTATACTGACACAGGACATAAATGGTCGCAGCCCCTGATATAGTTGACCACTCGCTCCTCTCACTCATCACCTGGAACGTATGAGGACTCAATAACCCTAAAAAATGCAAACATGTGATAAATTATCTGCAGCAGCATAATGTCGACATAGCCTTCTTGCAGGAGACACATTTACTGAGGTCGGACACCACACATTTCGCGTCGGGATGGGGAGCTCACCGCTTTTTCTCCAACTATAGTAACTATGCCCGAGGCACTGCGATTCTCATCCACAAACGACTCCCTTTCTCCTTAACTTGCTGCCACACTGACCAAGAGGGACGATATACTATCGTGGTCGGCAAGCTGATGGGCCACATGGTCACTCTGGTGTGCGTGTACGCGCCAAACGTAGACAGTCCCGACTTCTTCCACAAGCTTGATGCCAAACTGATGCGAGTGGGCAAGGGCGGTTTGTTGCTGGGTGGGGACTTTAATTTGCTCCTAGATTGCACCATTGATAGCTCATCCAGCGCGGCGGCATCAAAGCCCAGGGTGCGGTAAGTATTACTGGATACCTGCAAAGCGTTCCAGCTCTCCGATGCTTGGAGAATCCGCAACCCGGCGACTCCGGGATTCACACAGTACTCTGCCCAGCACAACACCTGGACCAGACTAGATTTTTGGTTACTCTCCCCCACCCCCATCACTTGGTACACCACACTAGAGATACTCCCGTGGACCTACTCCGACCATGCCCCTGTCCTGCTTAAGCTTCGCCTCCCCAGACCTGAGGGACATGAGCGTCGGTGGAGATTCCCGGGCAGGGCGTTAAATGACGACCTATTTGTTTCTGAAATTGGGGAAGCTATTGAAGACTACTTCAAATTGAACACGGAGTCGGTGGACACATGGGCCACTCTCTGGGAGGCCTTTAAGGCGTACATTCGAGGCATTGTCATCCCAAAGCATGCTGGGGTCCTGAAAGATCTGAGGAAGACTCTAGCCAACATCGAGCAGCAGCTCCTAGCTGCCGATGCCTCTATGCTTCGCTCCCCTGACACCGCCGAGGGTGAGCGGCGCCGCTTGGCATTACTGGTAGAGTTCCGGGAGGCTGCGGAGAGAGAAACTCATTTTCTCTGCAAATATGCTGTGGCACGCAGGTATGGCGAGGGCGAAAGACTGGGACGCACTTTGGCACAGCTGCTAAGACCCCCGTATTCCAAATCATACATTACAGAACTCCGATCCGATGAAGGGGCTAGCTTAACAGACACATCTGATATCCGGGACACATTATTAGCCTATTACGAACGCCTATACACTTCCAAACTAACACACACCGCAACGGAGCGTGAAGAGTACTTTGCTGAAATTGCGCTAGTGTACATGGATAAATACATGCAGGACTTCCTCGCAGAGCCTTTTTCAAAAGATGAAATAATAGATGCTATAGGTGCGCTAAACGGTTCCTCTGCCCCCGGCCTTGATGGCTTCACAGGGAACTTTTACAAACAATATAAAGACATCCTAGCCCCGAAACTCATAGAAGTTTATCATGAATCTTTAGAACGAAACCAGTTGCCGCCTGCCTTGCGAGAAGCAGTGATCGTATTATTACCCAAACCTGGCAAGGATCCCCTGCACTGCGGGTCGATAGGCCTTTATCATTACTGAACTTCGATTATAAAATACTATCGAAAACGATCTCGACCCGCCTTGCTCTGTTGTTGGACAAAATAATATCCCCTGTCCAGTCGGGGTTTGTCCCGCACAGATCTACTTCCCTAAACCTTCGCACACTCTTCGCGGTCCTGCATAGAATCAACCCGGCTACACCGGCCGCAGCAGTTCTGCTGGACGCGGAAAAAGCATTTGACTCCCTAGAGTGGCCGTTTATATGGACGGTCATGCGCAGGCTGGGCATGCCCTTTGGGTTTATCAACCTCACGGCCCCTATTGCCAGACTGCGCTTAAACGGCACGCTCTCCCGGTCCTTCGCGCTATCCCGGGGGTACCAGACAGGGCTGCCCCCTGTCCCCGCTGCTTTTCATACTAGCGATGGACCCACTCATTTGACACTTTCAGGAGCGTCATCTCCATAGAGGGCTCCAATTTAACACAGGGCCATTACTGGCATCCCTATGCACGGATGATATTATCCTATATGTCCGGGACCCCCAAAACAATTTAGATCCTCTCATTCGAGAGATCATCAGATTCGGCGGCTTCTCAGGCCTTGGTGTAAATTGGCATAAGTCTGTGATATTCCCCCTCACCGCGGGCACGATTCACTGGGAGTGTGACTACCCGCTAGCTTGGTGCTCGGACTCCGTTAGGTATTTGGGAATAAACCTACACTTAAATACCAATGAAATCATATTATCGAACTATGGTACGGCGATTCACACACTAGAGAAGCAGGTGGATAGGTGGCTCAGACTGCCACTCTCAATTGCTGGGCGTATTGCGCTGATCAAAATGATTGTCCTGCCCAAATTCCTGTATTTGTTCAATAATATTCCCATTCCATTACCGAATCGTTTTTTTAAGTCCGTACGCACCCATCTTATTCGGCTGACTTGGGGAGGCAAACGCCCCAGAGTCCGCTGGGAGATCATGATGCTCCCTTACCACAAGGGTGGTTTTGGAGTTCCTAATTTTCAGATATATTATTTGGTCGCTCAGTGCAGCTACGCTCACGCCTGGTTTCACCCTGATGCCAGAATCCCCTACTTACGCCATGAGGCAGACCGAGTCCTTCCGGATACATTACGCACAGTCTTACCCCTGGGTTACCCTCGCGACCCTATCGATATCCAGACGGTCTCCACTACCAGCTGGGCTTGGCTCAAACTGGTTCGGATACTGGGATCACCGCCACTATATTCTCCGAGTCTACCGATCCCGAATCAACGGTGGATACCCATCACTGGAGAGAGGATAGTGCAGCGCACCCTTTCCCGATTTGACATGGCTACTATTGGGGACCTTTACATTGATGGCCAGGTTTTTTCTGTCTCTGACGGAGATAAGTTTACCGAGGCATCGTTTATGGACAAGTTTGTACTTGCCTGACTTCGTGCCACAGTCAGGGCCAAGATCCCTGGTTTCCCCGTCAAACCCGACCCGTTCACTCCCTTGTCCATAGTTATAGACGGCGACACTGGGGACCACTTGATTTCCAAACTGTACAGATCCTGTATGGAGCTAATACCAGTCCATGATGCTAAGGTGCGGGCCGCGTGGGAGGCGGATCTAGGTCACCCAATTACTGATGACCAATTGGCTGCGTGCTGTCTGCAAACCAAGGCGGTATCCCTGAATAGCCGCCACAAACTTATCCACTTCAAATTCCTGCGCAGAATTTACATCACACCTGCGATGTCCCACAAACTAGACCCTGACAGATCCCACTGCTGCCTAAAATGTAAATCCCCACATGCCGATTTTGCGCACCTCGCTTGGACCTGCAGCAAAATCAGTGCGTATTGGACCGACATATACCATATACTCGGGACAATGACAGGCTTAGCCCTAGACCCCACACCGGAAGTGGCCCTATTAGGGTATGTGAACAATATCCCAAAGCCAGTCCGGAAATTCACCGCCTTGGGGCTACTCCTAGCAAAAAGGGAAATAGCGTTGAAATGGGGGAGGAAGGTGGCGCCGACGAGCAAAGACTGGCTAAACAGTTTGGCATATTGTAACCTAAATTATGACTTGTACGCCTCCACTCTGCCCAGCACATCCCGCCCACGTGACATTTGGGGCCCTCTCAAACAATACGCGGTGACATCACAATCTCAACCTGACACACGGCTTGACGCCGGCCTGGTGCCTGCAGGTATTGGTTGATCCAATTCCACCGACACAATTGACACAGGCTCATGCTCTTTTCATTTAAACAATAGGATTGTTTCCCACATTGTGTTTTGCTCTGATCGCAGGTACAAGTACTGGAGGTGTGGTGAGCATAACGTGCAAATGTAACTTTGTTTGAACAGACTATCAATCTTTCTGAGGTACTGAATGTCATGCATGATACGACCAATGTAACACGCATTGTCTTTTATTAACTGTCATGGAACTGGAGCTGGAACGATATATTGTTTTCATTCTGAAACTGGTAAATAAAGTTTAAAAAAAAAAAAGGTTTACGTTCCACACTCAGTTGAGCTTCTTTTGACAAGAACACAACATCTTACTCCCAGTCGGCTGACTAAGTATGAAAGGGTGATTCTGGGAGCAGAAAATGTGACAGTAATAAGATGTACGATAATGAATCCTGCCACATTATTGCCAGATCCATGTTGTGAGGAAGTGAAAGATGAGATTGATCATGATTGTCTGGATGTGACCGAATTGTGTACTAAGCCCCACCCAGATATAAAAGAAACACCATTAAAGGAAGCTGGCCATGAATTATTCGTGGATGGGTCTTGCTTAAGAACTGAAGGAGGAGGATTAAGTGCTGCATATGCTGTATGTAAAATAACAGGGGTGGTTGAAGCATCCTGTTTACCAGGAGTCAAATCTGCACAAGTAGCCGAGTTGGTGGCCTTAACAAAGGCATGCAAAAGTGGGAAAAATTGGAGAATAACCATATTTACGGACAGTCAATATGGTTTCGGGGTTGTGCATGATTTTGGCCAACTCTGGATGCAGAGGGGATTTCTGACTTCTTCAGGATCTCCTATCAGAAACAGTAAAAATGTAAAAGATTTGTTGGAAGCATTACAATTGCCAAAAGAATTAGCAGTTGTTAAATGCGCTGCACATCAGTCAGGAAATGACTATGTGGCAGCTGGTAATAGATATGCCGACCAAATTGCTCGATACTGTGCAAGAAATACAATGTCAATTAACAGAAAGTTTGAAACGGGTGAAACCAGCTGCCAACTTATGTTTTTCTCAGTTTCAGAAACATGGGATGAGGTCAGACAGTTACAGGAAGAAGTTGAGGAAAAAGAAAAGGAGATTTGGATAAAATCAAGTTGTACCAGGAGGACAGAAGATGAAGTGTGGGTGTACTTAGATGGGAGACCAGGTATGCCAGACTGTCTACTCTCTCAAATGGAAAGAGTATACCATGGGACAACACATAGTGGCAGGGATTCAATGATCAGATTATTCAGACAAAGTTGGTACAATCCAAAGTTTAGGGTAGTCGCAGAGAGCCTTTGCCAAAGATGATTAATCTGTCAGCAGCAGAACCCAGGCAGGAAGACAGTGGTTAGTTGGGGAAAGATTGGGAAGGCAGAAGGACCCTTCACCAGATTGCAGTTAGATTTCATTGAGTTGCCTCCTTGCAATGGACTGAAATATGTACTTGTCATAGTGTGCCTGTTCTCAAGATGGGTAGAGGCATACCCCACTAGAAGAAACAACAGTCTCACAGTTGCTAAACTACTATTGAGAGAGTTAGTTTCTCATTTCGGTTTCCCAGTCACTTTGGAATCAGATAGAGGACCTCATTTTAATAATGAGATAATTCGATTAATCTGTGCTGCATTTAACATTGAACAAAAGCTGCACTGTGCTTATTGTCCAGAGGCTTCTGGAATAGTTGAACAGTTAAATGGCACAATCAAATCAAGATTAGGGAAGGTGTGCGCATCCACAATGCTGAAATGGGCAGATGCATTGCCTCTTGTACTGATGGGTCTCAGAAGTATTCCTGACAGAAAAACGGGATTGAGTCCACACGAGGTACTCATGGGAAGGGCAATGAGACAAGCATATATTCCTGGAAATAGATTGATGAATATAACTGATGATCTGGTATTGGACTGTTGCAAAGGATTGGCTGAAATGGTGCGTTCTGTCTCTCATCAGGTTGGAGAAGACGCAGTTGAAAGACAGCCAGACCAAGTGCATGATTTGAATCCTGGAGATTGGGTGTTAGTGAAGAAACACGCAAGGAAGTCGTGTCTAGCACCCAGGTGGGATAAACCACGTCAAGTCATACTAGTCACTACCACAGCAGTGAAGTGTGCAGGTTTACCCAATTGGATTCATGCTAGTCATACCAGAAGAGTTCCGAGCCCATCTGAACAACAAGAGCAGCCACTGACTGAACAAGCTGAGATGTCAGAAGTTGAAAGCTGTGACGCTGAAGAATCTAGAGTGATAGATTCTGAAAGACAACTACATGACGAACAGCCAAGTACAAGTCAGGAAGAGTGGATACCAGTGATTGAAATACCTGATGCTGTTGTTGAAACAAGAAGAAGAACTGAACTAAGAAGACAGGAAGGTAGAAAGGAAAAGACAGGGAAAGAAGAACACACTCAGGTAAAACTAAACAAAACCATTCAGAAACCTGAGCAGGGAAAAGTAGATCTAGAAGAACAAGTTCAGGCAGAAGAAGAAAAATTGAAATAAGACCTGAACAGGATCAGAAAGAGTTAGAAGAACAAGTTCAGGCTGAAGAAGAACAAACTGTAATAAGACCTGAACAGGTGCAAGTAGAGGAAGATCAAAATACAGAAAATACAGAACAAAGACAATCAGAAAGAGAAGGGGAACAAGAACAGATTGTGCCTAGATTAAATAAAAATAAAAGAACTTTAGAAAGAGACGGAGAAGGTGAAAGTGCAGTTCAGGTCAAAAGAGTTAGAAAAGGAGACAATTGGCCTGTAGGAGTGAAGAGACTAAAATATCATTTAAGAAGAGCAGAAAAGAAACCAGAGCAAGTAAATGAGATTACGAGCCAGACACAATCTAAACAAACATTAGTAAAATTTACAAGAAGAAGACCAAGATTGAGAATTCTGAACAGAAAATACAAGGCCCCTGAGTGGACCTATGTTATTCTTGAAGAATTTGAAAACTTAGATTTATGTGAAGAATCAGAAAGAGTACATGTTGCACAAATTGATGAAAGCAAATTAAGACCTCCTTAAAATAAGACTGGATTTTAAGAAAATGTAGACAAAGAAAGAGAGAAGAAATTTTCTCTGATTAAAGATGGCAGAAATTGAAAATACTGAAAGACCGAAACAAAGTTTAAAAAGAAAATGTTTAAGATTCTGTTTATATAGTATTATATTAGTAGTAATAGTATGGTTATTCCTAACAGTAGGAGTACCTTTGTTGATGGAAACAAGTAACAAGAATAGTACAATTACTAATGAGAAGGTAGATAGAATAAAGGGAACTAAAATAGAAATAGGGGTAGAAGATGAGATAAACTATCATAATGAATCAGACAATGATTCGTCTTTAAATGTGTTTACTAAATTGTTATTTCAGTATGTTAATACGATGGAAATTAGTAATTGTTATGTTTGTATGAAGTTACCCTCATCAGTGTCAGAACGGGTGACGTATCACCATATACCTCTAACATATGGTGTATCATGTAGTGTTCTATCAAGTTTATTTTACGTAACAGGGAAACTTCAGTATTTTTATTCAAATTTAGATGTAGTATTTTCAGAATTGCCTATTAGAAAGAATATGAATCCAGTAGTAAAAATGCACAGTTCATGGGTGAATTCTTTTTAACAATGAGTTCAATAGATATAGTTCAAGCCCATAAGGATAACCTAACATGTATATTACGTGAAGAAGAAAAAGAGTTTTTTAATTTAGTAGAAGAAAGGAGACAGGATTTAACAAAGAAAGCTGCTGAACAGAAATCCTATGTACCTCCATGGGCTGAGAAAGAGGGAATTTATGCAAAGGGCCAAGCTCATGCTGCGATGTCCCTAGACTTTGTGAAAAGGGGAAAATTCTGCCTCCATAGGTTAAAGACAGATTATAATAATTTCATTGGTTCCAGTGAGTGTGAACACAACTTCCTAATTCTAGGAGGGTGGGGACTAAAAGGGGGAAATGACCCTGTATTTCCAGGAATTTATTATGTATGTGGGAATAATGCCAATTATAGGTTACCTGCAAGATGGTACGGGAGCTGTTATTTTGGAATCGTTTTTCCAAAAATCTACCATGTGGACAGAATCAATGGAAAATCTAATGGACTAACACGGAGAAGAAGAGCTAGTTTTTCTGAAATAGTAGGTGATATTTTTAGTGCATTGATACCCTCAGTTGGAGTCATTCTAAATTCGCGCAAAATTTGCAAATTATCAACCATAGTTGATCGTCTTTCTACAGATACTGCAGGAGGATTCTTAATGATTAACACAGAAATGGTTGCGATAAGGTCTATGGGTTTACAAAATCGTCTTGCTCTTGATATTCTATTGGCAAAAGAGGGCGGAGTCTGTAGTATGTTGAAAATTCAACATTGTTGTACTTATATTCCGGACAAAAGTAAAGAAATTAAAGGGTATATTAGAAATATTACAAGAATGCATAATGATTTGACCCAACTTGAGGTTGACTGTGTATGGGGAAAACTAACAAAGAGTATAACTTCAATAGGGAATTGGTTTACTGAATTTGGGAAACGTTTTCTAGGTCAAATAATCTTACCAGTAGTTGTGATAATAACATTAGTTATGATAGTAATGATCACATGTAAATGTTGCAGAAGAAAGGAAAAGAGAAGAATACATTTAGAAAGTGAAGGAAGAGGAAAGAAACGAAAGGGAGAATATGATGAAATTCAACTAGAAGAAATGAAAGGAAAACTATACAAAAAGATGAAAGATTTAGAAGGAAAGGAAGTAGCTGATGAAATAAAGAGAGAAAAAGGAGAAAACTCAGATGTGCTAAAGTTGGCATCTGGGAAAGGATGGGTAATTTTGTGACGGCTCAAAATGCCATCAGAGAGGGGATTGATGGAGCAAGGTCTCGTAAGAAAGAGACTTGCTCGGAGGCAATCCTCTCGTTTAACTCATTAACAAAGTTACTAACCATGTTTTGTGAATAATTAATACGCACCACATGAACACGCGGGTTAGCGAAGCTTGCTTATGTGTGTACTAACGCGGATAACAATGAAAACGGACTAATACCGCTTTAAACGGGGAAACTATTGTGCGCATGCGTCGACTGCATCCATGCAATATGACGAGCTAACGCTTGGAGGGAAATTCTAGCGCATGAGCAGAAGACACTAAAATGGAGTCTTGAAGACTCGCGTGCATGGCATCTTCTTAGCCGAAACTAAAACAGGCTATTTTACTAATGCGGGGAAAATATTAATAAGAGAACGGGAATAGAGTAGAGGTGGGAGGTATACAGTGAGACCATTTATTTTGTGAAAATAACATTTGTCTTTTGACTTTATATTAGTGCGCATTTGGGCCTTTCTCTTATGACCGGACTAGATGAAATGACGCAATGCTTGCACATGCCTACTGAGTGAAGCTATGAAGGTCAATGACGAAGCACTTGAATGGAGGCCAAATTGGAGCGCCATGTCCTGGGAACGGATGGTGAAAAGTTCAGCGATGTGATGTTCTATTCTTCGTAGTGTCATTAATGTTGTAAGTTTGATACATGTAGTGGATGGGAATAAAGTTTTGAATAAAAATTAAGGGGATGGGTTTGCGAACAATGGTTTAACAGAATATATCGACATGTAAGCATGGTGTGATGATCATCCCCCCCTTACCTGACCAATTAGATTTCGTATTTTTACGATATTGTAACTTTAGTGGGTGGAACATGAGGAAACGAAGGTATAATCAAGGTAGCCTTAGTTAGTTAGTGGGATGCAGAGATTTGAGATTCGCAGAGCTCGGGATGCTGTCTGGGAGTCGGGGATGCTGTTGCTGGAGAGATGCTGTGAGGTGTTGATGAAGACTCGAATGCAGACGCTGAAGAAGAACTTTCTATCCTAACTTAATTGGGTTAGATCAGAAGATCGCGGAAGAATCTCGAGGAGGAAGAGAGTGTCAGAGAGGGGTGCGGCGCAATTTGTCAGTGTTCTAGAGAGGTCATCTATCCTGTCCTGAATCCTGTCCTGAAGTGTTTGTCTCCTGACTTATCCTGGGGACCCTTACCAGCCCTTTGGCCAGGGGGTTGGTCTTTCACACCATTCTTGGTAAATATAATTTCACGTTATTTGCAAATGTTCTTTTCTCTCTGTCCTCTCCCTTTCTGAGCATTAATTATTGTATGAGTCCGAAGTATATGTTTTGATGTTTAATACACTGTATTTTTGAAATGGTTCACATGCATTTAATTTAGATAAAGATTTAAAACTTTCCTGAGTCTGTGATTATTCTCGTCAAACCAAGAATAGTTAAGGGTTAAGTTAATTATCACCATCAACTAGTTCAACTAATGGTCCATCGACCAGAGGAAAGAACTTTTTGATCAGTGAGAGGTTAATTAGGAGAATTAAATAACTAAACCTGAACATTGTGAAGTACAAATATAAAACTTTAACCACTCCAGCGGTTTACTCAATGTGTGTGTTTTTATGGGCCCAGGTGATTATATGGTAGTGGAAGTATCTGTTGTTGGTTTACCGCTGGACCACTCCCACATCAACGGCACCTCCCCAGTCTAAGCCCATGTCTCTTAGCGAGGCAGCCACTGCAATCATGCCGAAAAGCAGTGACATTGGATTGGTCTCTTTCCCACAGAAGTACCCAATTGTTTCCACAAACTAGACAACAGCCAAAGCCAGCAATGGATCTTACTGAAGTAGGATCAGAACAGGAGGTTGAGCGTCCTGCTGAGCAAGAACCTACTCTTTACCAACCACTGGCTTTCAGATCTCCGGCAAGAAAAAGGAAGGGTACTCCACCATCTTCTCCAAGCTCCCCATCTGATGATCTGGACATGGATTGGACCCCGATTGAGTCTGAGACACACCAGGAGAGGCTCAGGAAAAGGAAAGTTCCTGAAAACCTTACAATTATGGAAAAGGGTGAGGTTGACGACGAGCCACTCATTGTGGAAGCTGGCACAGACGAGACTGACATTACCCCCCCTTTTCAGCCTGCTCCAAGAGATGTGGCACCACCAACCCCTCCTACACCAGCTCCCATATTTGCAAGGCCCACGCCGAGACCTGCATCCATCACTAGCTCCGTAGAAGTGTGCAATGCAGAGAGCCAATCATCGACACACCCGGCTACCTCCATTTTTTCAGGCATTGGCAGTGGCACCAGGGGCTGACAAAAAAGGTACTCCCCCCCCAGTTTGGGACTTTTTTATGGTTAGCAGGCAGGAGGACAATATTGCAATATGCTCCATTTGCAAAGCTAGTGTTCGTCTAGGTAAGCTTAGTACAAACTATGGTACTGGAAGCCAAGCGAGCCATTTGAAAAAGCATCACACACTCTGCTGGGAGCTGTCCCTTAATAAACTTTCTGCATGTGGTGGTGGTCAAGGTGATGTGGGAGAGGTATTGGCTCCAGAGTCTCCCATCAGAGAGGGAGTTGTAGGTGATGATGAGGAAGAACAGAGTGCCATCGTTTTGAAAAGCAGCTCTGTCTCCAACAGCGAACCAGTATCACCTCCTCATCATCAGCAACCTGTCAGTAGCACAAAAGTCAGATGGAGGCAATACAGCATACAGTATTGACTGCCCCAAGATGTACCTTAAGTCTGCCACCTTCTGGTCCTCTCCAGAAATTGTCTGCATCAGTGGCACCACCAACCAAAAAATCCAGGCTCAATTACGAGCATGTTTAGGCAGGAGGGGCCCTACGACCGCAACCACCCAACGGCACATTTGTACAATGGTAAGCTGGCTACAATGTTTATGCTGGACCTCCTCCCTTTTTCTTTTGTGGAAGGAGTGGGTTTCTTAGAAATGGAAGGTTCCCAAGAGGACCTACTTTGCCAGAGTAGCTGTTCCAGCGCTCGATGACGATGTGCTGGAATTGGTTGGAAAAGCTTTGCAGCAGAGTGCTGCTGTTCATACTATCCACCTGACGACGACATGTGAACCACTTGTCAAGATACTGATTACATGTGTATCACTGCACACTGGATCTTTTTTGTGGGGGTTAGGCAATAGCTATCTACAGTTATCAGCACTGAAGAAACTTTTAAGGGCGTTCAGCGGCATGCAACAGTAGCCATGGTCGTCATGGAGAAATCCCATACAGCTGCAAAATTCTTGGAAGACTTTAACAGCAAGGTGTCTGAATGGCTGCAACCCAGAGGTCTCAGAATTGGATTTGTTGCTATGGATAATGGCAGTAATATATTTAAGGTCATGGCAGATGGACACTATTTCCGGGTACTGTGTTTGGTGCAATGCATCAACATCATTGTGAGGACTTTCTCAAAAAAGAAGTCCTAGTGCTACCACTGTTTAAAGACCGACAGTTTGCTCAAGTGAGGCCGGCTTTGACCTTTCTTCAAATGCTATCTTCTCCCACAGTTTGCTTGGGGGTTGCAAACTTTTTAATAGCGGCCATCAGATACAGGAAAAGCTTGCCGGCTCTAGAGTCAGTGTGCTCGGTTATTTAATGTGTACTTCACGAGACAGATCCAATATACTTTGGTCATTTATTTATTGCTTGTTTGTACCTTATATTGCTGCTCTGTTTGTATACCTATAGATGTTTGATGAATTTGTAAATTGGGATACCTTTTTATCTGCTCTGCATATAGCATTTTTAGAATATAATATTTTAATGTTTTTTAAGGTTTTATGTACCAATGTTTTGCAATGAACTGTGCTTTTATGACTCTTAGCTGTCGAATAAAGTATCTTTGACTTGACTTGAAGTCCTAGTCAGCAACTTACTGACCATCTGCAGAAGAATCTGCACTCTTTTTAGCCATTCTTTTAAAGCCTGGAAGCAGTTGAGATCATTCAGCGTGATAATAGAGTACCAGTTAAAGATCTCATATAGGAGGTGCCAACACGTTGGAACTCAACCTTTTACATGTTAAAACATCTGTTTGAACAGTACAAACCGAGCAATGAGTATGTCATGCAAAGAGGAGGGGATGTAACTAAAATCATGACCATTGGGATGGAAAAATGAAAACTAGTCAAATGCCTGACAGAGATCCTACTTCCTTTTGAGGTGTTCACATGGGAAGTCAGCGAGGAGGACAGTACAATGGGCCAAGCTATCCTATTGTTGTATCTGCCAAAAGAGCAGTTAAAAAATGTGCCTGATAGTTTCAAGCTGTGGGCAATGAATTACGGAGATACGTATACCTTGATTCAGAGCTTAATCCTTTGCTTGACTGAGAATACAAGGCTGCAAATAGACATTGTGTCATCAAAAGAGTACTTTTTGCCACAATACTGGATCCATGTTACAAACAAATACTGGCCCCTTTCATTCCTTTTTCAGAAGGGGATGTTTCAGAATACAAGGAGTGGATTGTTGAGTGAGCCAGAGTCCTGGAATAAGAACGGCTGGAACATAGAGTCCCACTCATGGAAAGAAGTTCTGCGGTGACGCCTTCAACTTCCAGACAGGGCAGTCCTGTTGTCTCACAGCAGCCAACACCAGCGGCAGCAAAACCAACAGGAACACAAGAATCATCCACAACTTCTGCACTGGCTTGGTATCAAATGGCAGGGCTTAAGTCCAGTGCAGAGGTGAAGGCAGAACAGGTTGAGCAAGTGGCAGCACCAATGACCATTGAGAGGATGTTCAATGGGTATCTGGATGACCCAAGAGAGGTCTATATGGATCAAAACTCCTTGGTGTATTGATATGAGAAGATGAGTCAATGACCACAACTCAGCAGACTAGCAAAAAAATATCTGGCTTGTCCGGTAGCTTGCTGAGTGCGTGTTTAGTGCAGCCGGAGCAGTCATCACAGTGAGGAGGACCAGTCTCTCGCCTCAAAACATGGAGAGACTGACCATTATTAAAATGAACCAACATTTTATGCCACCAAATTATACAGTTTCTGAAACACCACAGGAAGAGGATCAGGGTGATTGGTCAGACTCAGATCAGAGTGTCTTAGCTGACCAACTTCTGAATGAACCACCTGAGTTTGAGGATGAACCCTACTGCTTTGACTGAGTAGGCCACCATAGAACTTTTATTGCTGAATTGCTTTGCCAAAAAAAAGGATTACCCTCCTTGTGTATTGCCAGTGGGATGTGAGCTTGGTTGGCTCGTTTCTGGGTTTTTACACCAGTGATCGCGCTTTTCCAGAAGTAATGGGATTTCAAGTCTTTAAAGTAAATAGGTACATGTGGTTTGGAATGATAATCCAGGGACCGAACTTTAGGCCATGCATAGGGCTTTAAAGACAACTGTCTGATGGGGCCAACTCATGCAATCACTATAAATCACCCGGCGGCTTCTGAGGCTTATACTGCATACACAAAACCATAAATGTGTGGTCGGTACCACCAAACCCTCCTGACCTCATGCAACACTCCACCCACCACCCTTAAAATCCCTGAACTCTGGTTCCCAGGACTCACCCACAATGCCGCAACTCTGGAGAGTTTCATTGGCTCTACAGTGTTCTCCAGGCCCATCCACCAGTCGGCACACCAAGTCTTGGGATTCTCCTCCTCCTCTGGTTCCAGGGTTTCTCAGCCTACGTCCTCCCGAACTGAGTCTTCGCCTTGAGGAAAGCGTCTTTGTCCTTTGGTCTGCTCGGCGTCCTTGCTGGATTATGGGGCCACGAACTACGGTCTGATCTCTCTGTGTCCTTTCCCCTCTTCCAGGTCGATACTCTCCTCTTCCTGTCCTGTAGCCTCCATTTCATTCTCTTGAACCCTCTCCGATTGATCCTTCCATCTCACAACTCCTCCTCCCTGCTTGAAAAAGTATCTGTACTTTGTTAGTTTCTTTGCTTGGGCCGGCTCTGATGTTTTAACCCTTTCCTTTCCTCTTTCACAGGGTTCCAGGCAATGGCATTGTTCGTGGAGGTGACAGCATGGCTGACTTGAGGTAAGGAGGGGATCTATGGGGTCAGACATCTCACAATGATGATGACTCTGAGAGACCTACTCAGCTCTGTGGACTGGTGAGAGATGCGTTAATTTGCGATATGCAATGCTGCTGAGTGTGTGTGCTGGCTCAAATTTGAAACTCCTCTAAATGTGGTTGGGTCGGGTGGGGGGCCTGTTGTTACAGACATGTGTTGTCATCACATTATGGATGCACTTGGCTGAATGTTATGATGACAGTTGTGAGATTGATCAGCCCGGTACATGCAGCCCCTTGTCTGTGATAGGTTGTAATTTGCTCTCACTTCTCAGTTAATTGATCACACGAGTCATAAAATGATTGACTATAGAAGGCTATGCTCTTGCTCTGCCTCTCTGAGGGGTATATTCACAAGAACGTGCGCTAAACATCTCCAAAAAATGTTAACGCAACTTCACATATCGCAGTCTATCGCGGGAAAATAACCCTGTGTTAACGTGGAATTCACAACACGGCGGTACCATGCAATAGTCTCCCGAAAACGCGGACAATGTCCGCGATACAACAACCGCAACGGTGATAAAAACCCAAACCCCAACGCAAAAAAACATGCGATGGGCCAAACCGCGATGAGGAAATCAGCGATAAGCAGCGCCAGGCCTGCAATACACACACGGCAGGCGGGAAAATAACCAACACCGAAGCACCATGGAGGCATCCGGAGCAGGCGCAGAGGATGAGCGGAACCCCACAAGCACCCCGGACGACCAGCCTGGGACCTCAGGGACAGGGAAGGGCAAGGACAAGAAGAAGAGGAAGAGGCGGTTCGGTCCGCAGGAGAATAGGATCCTGGTCACGGAGGTGATGGAACACCATCAAGAACTGTTCGTCACCTCCAACGTGTCATTGGGCACCAAAAATGGAATATGGCGGTCCATCGTGGACAATGTGAATGCCATCGGAGAGCACAAGAGGTCAATGGACGAGGTCAAGAGGCGATGAATTGACATCAAGCGCAAAACCAAGGAGAAACTCGCAGGCAACCAGAAGGCAGCAATGCAGACTGGAGGTGGGAGCCAGCGCCACAGCTGGAGCTGGATGACATGGAGGAGCTGGTGTCGACAGACATCAGTGTGGAGACCGTGGCAGGAGTCGGGGGAGCAGACACTGCTCGACATGACACAACACAACAGCAACAGGGTGAGTAACCACCAGGTACTGGGGGACGGGGGAGATGGCCACAATGGCACACATGCACAATCAAGCAGAGCACAGTGCACACCCACAATGACTCTGGATCATGGCCCTGATCTACAGACTGTCACAATGTACATTGCTATGCTGTCTGAATGTGAACATGTACCATGCGGCTACATACATGTGGACACATTGTAATACAGCATCTCCCCTTCACATTGCAGAGGCACCGTCAACACCTCCTGCAGAGCAGTCCCAGCCACTCTTCACTGATGACGAGGAGGACACCCCCAGCATCGACACCCAAGCCCTCCAAGACATCATTGAACTCATCCGCCAATCACCTCCAGGACCAGGGCAGCCCAGCTGCATCGAGGAGACCCCACCCACTCCACAAACCACCCAGCAGGAGGCCCCCACAACCCCGGCTGTCTCCCAAGACCCCCACGAACAACACATGGCCTTCCAACGCCGTGTGTTGGAGGGCCAGAGGGAGATGGCTGAGCAGGTGCGGGTGGGGTTCGACCTCATGGCTACCAAACTTGACGCCATCCATGGGTGTCTAAGTCCCATCAGGGACCACCTCCAGTCCCTAACGGACACCCACAGGCTGCTCCATGGTCTCCAACGAGCCCTGGCTGACATCGCTGGAGTCATGACTCGGAGACAAGAACACCTGTCCGCTCAGAGTGGCTCCAGTGATCTCAGCCGTGAGCTGGCACACATGCGGAGGCTCATGGAGGACATGGTGCGGATGGAGGCGGAAAGGATGGCAGCCACCGCTGCACATCAGCAAAATGTAGCTGGGATCTACCAGGCATCGCTGGAGTCATGACTCGGAGACAAGAACACCTGTCCGCTCAGAGTGGCTCCAGTGATCTCAGCCGTGAGCTGGCACACATGCGGAGGCTCATGGAGGACATGGTGCAGATGGAGGCGGAAAGGATGGCAGCCACCGCTGCACATCAGCAAAATGTAGCTGGGATTTACCAGGCCCTGCAGATCTTCATCATGGCATTGCTGCCACAAGGCGTGGCGCAGATGAATGCTGCTGCTCCTACACCATCCACATCTCCGCCCCCTGGTGTGTCAGTGCCTCACAGTGCGGCAGGCATTTCCACTCCGGCACCTGATGTGTCACTGCCACACAGTGCGGCCGACAATCCACCTCCGGCCCCTGATGTGTCAGTGGCACACAGTGCCGCAGCTGGAACTGCACCACCCACAGGTGGGGCAGAGCACACATCCGAGGACGAGGACATGGATGGGATTGAGATCAGAAGGAGGCACTAGCATTCATTTCCGCCACCTGGCCTGTTGCTGCTTGGTGCCGCACATGGCCCCATGACCTTCTACTGACCCCTGATACACTCTGCTGCACTCACCTTGGACCGCGACATGGACTGCCATATCCTGTTTGGTGACCAATGACACAGCGACCAGACTGCGGACTGTACCCTTCCTCTTCCGCTGTACTTGTCATTCCCCGATGGACTCTGGCTGGTCCTCCACGGGCCCATATCGTGAAGTGGGGTTGGCATGGCCCTGTACTGCTCCAGCTGCAAAACTCCACTGGATGTGCATTAAACATTCAGAACCGCACTGCTGTGTCATGTCTCATCATTCATGTATGGATGTGTGGATGAATGTAGGGACAGTGATTCCCCCTAACGTCAATGATGCTCATCTAGTGGGATTCCAGTCACAGTGTGCTACATTGCCGATTGCGTTCCGGGTGCCGTAGACACTACAACAGGGCACACGCATTAGTCACTTCCTTGTCTGGACATTAACTGAACCACGCCCAGAGCCCCAGAGTCATTGTTGCAAGCCCTGCGCTGGTCCGGTGTACGCCAGGCCAGACCACTCCGCTTATGCTCCGAGGGGGGGGCCACATAGCTACATGTCGCAGGTTTACACGCTAGTGGTCTGCAGGTCACTGGTCTAGTTGTCGGCATGTCACGGCCACTCCCTGAGGGCAGGTTTGCACACACACCACACCCATCCGGCACAGGCGTCACAGGCCATGTGACCCCGCCAATATAAGGGGCCGACAACGTCACATTCCCCACTGCCGGTGGTGACTGGATGACGGACATTCCACGATTCTCAATCATAAAGGGCCCATGAGTTGTTGCGCACAGGGTTAGTCGCACCCGAAGCCATGCGCCCGTCACGGGCCAACCACCACGTGGCGCTGCCTGGGGTTGCATAGGGTTAGTGGCACCCAAAGCCTTGCGGCCGTCACGGGCCTACCACCACGTGGCGCTGACTGGGGTTGCACAGGGTTAGTGGCACCCGAAGCCTTGCGGCCGTCACGGGCCTACCACCACGTGGCGCTGACTGGGGTTGCACAGGGTTAGTGGCACCGAAATTGCTGAGCGGGTGTGCAGCCTGCGATGATGACGTGTGCACTGATGTTGTCTCTGCCATTGATGCCTCAGGACTCAGCATCATGTGTGGGACCTGCTGGGCCATGGTGCGGGTCCGGATGATGTGGAGCATGCCATGGTGGCGGGACCGGCGCCTGGAGCTTGCACGGGCTGGCACACACCATTGGCGGCAGGTGAGCAGTGGGGCCTGGGTGCGCAAGGGCAGACAGCCAGCGCTGGCCGGCGGGAGGGGGTAGGGTGCAGCTGCATGTGTGCGCAGGGACGGACAGGCGTTGTTGCAGTGTGCAGTGAGATGGACTCTGCCATGATTTACTCTGGCCTCGATTACAGATTGCAGACCTGGTGGCTTGCAGTGTATACCGGCACGTGGTTGGAGACACACCGGTGGCAGCAGGTGAGCAGTGGTGCCTGGGTGCGCGGGTGCGGCAGTGTCCCTCCCTCTCTCTCTCTCTCTCCCTTCCTTTCCTTCTCTCTCTCTCTCTCTCTCTCTCTCCCTCCCTTTCCTTCTCTCTCTCTCTCTCCATTCCTTTCCTTCTCTCTCTCTCTCTCTCTCTCTCCCTTCCTTTCCTTCTCTCTCTCCCTTCCTTTCCTTCTCTCTCTTTCTCTCTCTGCCTTTCTTTCGTTTTCTGTTTCTCTGTGTCTCGCTCCTTTGATGTGCGCATGACACACATTCTGATTTGGTGCTTTATTTTCCAGGCTGTGACATCAAGATTGTCCCGGACGGACCCGACAGGAGTCTTCCGCATTGGTGTTTTGTGTTGTATTTCAATAAAGTTTTTGGTTGTTACTCCAATGATGAGTGACTGTTTCTCGTTCTTCTGACCACACATGTGTGTTTCTTTTTGTCATTGTGCGACATCATGCGCTTTTTGTGGCTCTTGTGTCGTGCACTGTATGTGTTTGTCCGGGTGGGGTTCCGGGGGGGGGGAGCCTGGGAGTGGTGGCGGTGGGTGTTGTGGCCCTCTTGGGTCTCCGAGCTGCATGATCATCGTCTCCATGGCATCTGTGGGTCTTCCGATGTGGCTCTGGGCTGGGCTCCCTTTCGTGCTGCAGGTAGTCGTCCTGCTTAACACCAGCAGAAGGCCGGTGTTAAATCCCTGCTGCTACCGCAGCTTATCGCCTGTTTTTGGTTCGCATCGCAGATCTGGCAGGTCGTTGTGAAAGTGGTGTAGTGGTGTTTTCGTGTGTTTTTGCACAAGAACGCCTACTCTGCATCTCATTAGGGTTAGTTGGTGGTGTCACCCGTGGGGGTAAAATGTGCGGCAGTTATCGCGGGAATACTGGCGATGTCTGCAGTTTGCACACGCTTGTGAAAGGGGCGTTAAATCTATCTCCACTTTTGATGCGTTAAGATGGCGATAACTCGGCGATAAGTCCTTGTGAATATGCCCCTGAGTCTTCTAGGTATACATAGCTTCTTTCTGTCCCTCTCCTTGACTCTACAGTATCCTTTCTGTTTAACAATCTGCAGGCCTTCTCTTCTCCTGCACAAAAAGGTGAAAGCTCCATAACACTTACCTTACCGGACTGCTTCAGCCAGGCACCCAATATTGACGGAAAATCTGAGTAGAATGCAGATTCACCACCCAATTTGGCAATACAGCATCATTATTCTTTTAAGAATCATTTTTTTAGAACTGTGTCGGTTTACCTCACTCCTCCATAATTTGTATACTATGTTTCAAACCTAGATGGCAGAACAATTAGATATATGAACAATTTGGGTCTCTGGGGCTGAAGCACTGTTCTTTTTGCAATGCATTTAACTGAACTGTGTCATAATCATTCCTTCATTTCCTTCCACAACAGATTTATGATGTGCTGCTCATCGCCCCAATGAATATTGTGTTGTTCAGAAGTGTTTCTCTTTGTCACACCTTTACCCAGATTCCCTTTCCCATCCATTCATCAAACACCTAGCCCTCTTCCCCAGGGCTGTGTGATTTATTGAGGCGTGACTTAATTTGCACCATAAATAGATCACACACTTGGTGGGATGGATGTGATAAAAGCAACACCAACTCACTGCTGGATCTTCTTTTACCTGAGCCATAGCCCATGTGGCCCCATTTTATTTTACCCACTCACGTATAAAAGTGACCCATATTTTAGTTATAGAAGAACATCATTAATCAACATCATCATTCAGGTCTTTTGTTTCATAAACGCTTACCCTTGTCCACTCCTGACTCTGACTCAACTCCTCCTGACTCAAATAGTTTGTAAGTTTAGTACTTTAGTTTTTAAAACTAGCTCCTCATTGCACAGAAGAAGTTACTATTGGAAGTTTTTGTTATATCTGGTCTTCTTTGTTATGTCTTGGTCTTAGTCTAGTCTCAGTCTTTCCAAAGTTATGATGATGATCTAATAATACAAAAACCCACTAACTCTGTGCTTACTTTCAATCTAGCTGCCTGTGATGGATAATACTTTGATTAATCCTACAGTTGGAGTTCACCAAGGTGGGAGTGGGATCCACTTGTGATTCCTTCCATCAGCGCTCTAGCCTGCTAATACTACCACCAATATAAGATGGCACCTTGGGAAACCCTACAGCAAGAACACAGAGTGGTAGCAGCCTTTGCGTCATCGATTGAGGTAAGAGAACTATGGAGCGTTGTCGTAATATAGGCAATGGCAATACCCCCCTAGTGGTCAGTACAGTTGCAGAGGGTAGTAGGACAAGGGCACAGTATGGTATACACTTAATCAGGTTTAACACAGGCTGCGCTAAAAGGCAGAAGTGCAAAGTAAAACACCCCATAAAGATTTGAGGCATAAATAAAATAAATATTTATTTCCCTTTTTGAGCAATAAACCCACCCCTTCCACCCATAACTGACCCGCCCCTCTCCCCAGACAAATCTCCCTGTCCCCAACCAATTTCCAAAATGTTCAACAAAAAAGTCTAATAAACAGTCTTGGTCCCAACTCCCATCATTCCCACCCTCTCCACCCACAACAAGTCCCTCCCACCAAAATAAATATTAAAAAGGGGCTAAAGAAGAGGGTGCTACACACCAGCCTGAAGCTGCTTGAAGTACGCCTCCATGCAAGCCTGCCTGCTTTCAATGCGCACTAGCCTCAGCATGACATGGCACTGGAAAGTGTGGTCTGAGTGCAAGGGGGCAGCAGCAATGGTGGTGTGATGGGCGGTGCCATCTGTTGGTGGCAATAGTGTTATTGCCAGGAAGCTGGAGGCGCTTGCAGCTGGCTGGGTCCCTGGGCAGCAGCAGCAGCTGCCTCCTCCTCCAAGGCTACGAGGCGCTGAAATTTGGCACATATGACCTCCAGCCTCTGCTGCCACAGCCGGGCTGCTATCTCCTGCCCATTAGGTTGTTGACCAGCAGGAGCAGCTATATTCATGAAAGAAAAATGACAAATTGTAAACAATGTTCTGTGCAAAGCACTTATTTAAAAGTATATAGCAGCACAGTAGCAGTACATTGCTGGTCCCCTAGGTCCATTCGAATTTGATGCGATTAGAGTCACAGCCATTTTATACCCACACATGCCCCACATAAGGCTGAAACTGGCTGAAATAAATTAAGGCAGGATAACAGCACACCAGGTTTAAAAAAAACTGTCATTTTTTCTTTTAAAGGATTTCCTTGTAAACAAATAAACAGACACATTGTGTGCAAAAATAAAAATAAATTACATTGTGTTAATGAGTAAGACATTACGCACTATGGAGTACAAGTAAAAAAGTTTTAATTGTGCTAAAACAATGGAGGCATGCTAGCTAGTGCCTCGGTAGACTCTACTTTGCTACTCTGCTCTCTACAGCTAGGGCAGCTCTAATGGATAATCATTTTATCCCAAAGGCCCTGTTCTTCTCCAAAATGCCTTTCAATTTTACCGTGACTTCAACGCAGATGAATAGTAATGATACAACCTCACACACATCAGGTTCTAAATGCAGCTATCCTGTGCAGTAAGTAGACGGAGGGAAAAACGATGCACTGTAGTTCAGGGAAAGTATTAAGGAACAGGATATATAGATTGTATTTGGCACTTTCGTCACAGACTATCCCATCTCCAAAAACTCAAGGCACTTAGTCCTACATTACTCCCTGGCCTCACCCTCCACCACAATTCATAATTATTTGTTTCCAGCAAATACATGTGCTTAGCAGTATGGAAAGGAAACTTAACTTACTCGACTGCAGGGTAAGCTAGCGGGATTAGGCCGAGTAAGTAAGTACACGTTTTACTACAGAATACTAGTGGGGTGTCACTGATCATCCTCATGTACCTAAGCTTTGGTTTAATCATTCACTGTAGTTGACAAATGCTGAACAAGAAAAACTTGAACAGGCGTAAATCTGTTATGGAAGCCATGAAATATATTATAAATCACTTGGCCATAAAAATGTGGCGCATCTCAATAATGCATTTTTACATTTTTTGGCAGGCTGGGACAAAACTTAGAACAGAATAAAGTAGTGAAGTACTAGAAAATTACTAAGTGGGCATTGGGAGGGAAGGGAAACACACTTTGTTTTCGCTTTGCCATGCATTGAAAACTTTGTAAACACCACATTAACTGAAGCAGATGCACATTGCACAGCCAACAGCAGTTAGGTCATGGATGGCACTGGCGAAATGTCATGTGAAGGGATGTGATGGTGGGATACATATCTGCCTCGCTTAACAAATACAGTGAGTCAGGAGAGTAGACAGAAATATCCACCCCACTTTGAACCAAAGCTTTGATAAAAACCAATCCAAACAAGCAAAGTAGGTGTGCACGCCTCTCTCCAGAAGAACTTCCTTGTTTCTTCATCCAAGCAATTATCCATTCATCATTTCATAGTTCTAGTATTCTTCACCCTTTGATACCCACCATTCAAGTTTTACATTCTATCATCCAGTCTTTCACCATTGAAAACCATCCATTCATATATATCCAACCATCCATTCATTTACCTTTCCACGGCTCTTAACCATCCTTTCACCAACATTCATTTACCTACCCATGCATACTTTCACCCATTCACCCTTTCACCCATCCGAGAAGAATTCCTTTCACCCATCAACCATTTCACCCGCCCAGGCAGGCATCCTTTCACCCATCCTTATTTATTTTTTAGTCACTTGGAATTGCATGCAAATCACTCCCAAAGGAGCATCTTTACACTGTGCTGCAAAGTCTTAAGCCCCTTCTTGAAGGAAGAGAAGTCATGGCAAGAGTGAAGGCCAAAAGGAAGTTTGTTCCAATGGTAGGGGGCAGTGTAGGAAAACGATCTGCCCCCATATCTTGAGGAGAAGATGCGAGAAATCACCAAAAATGCCTTGTCCGATGATCTCAGACATCTGGAGGGTCGATAAGGATTTAACAGGAATGACAATAAGCTGGTTACTATTTAAAGTGAGCCTTGTGTGTCAAACAGCAAAGTTTAAAGATGACACTTTCTAATAGGCAACCAATGAAGCTTTCTAAGGATTGGAGAAGAAGGCGAGCGCGAATGAAGATTACAGATTAGTCACGCAGCAGTATTCTGCCCACCTGCAGTTTTGACAGCAGGGTATCATTTACCGAGGTCAGCAAGGTGTTCCCATAGTCCAGGC
The DNA here is from genome assembly GCA_963921515.1 of Calotriton arnoldi. Classification (NCBI taxonomy): domain Eukaryota; kingdom Metazoa; phylum Chordata; class Amphibia; order Caudata; family Salamandridae; genus Calotriton; species Calotriton arnoldi. The sequence continues at coordinate 1,797,761 of CAWUFW010002092.1, forward strand.
GACTGGTGATAAGAGCCTGAACCAGAGTCTTCCTAGGGTATCAGAAAGCCAGACCAGGGCTTTTTTTAGAAGCATCAAGGTAGCAAAACATGTGCCGCAGGTGAAGCTGACTTGATCTTTCATGGAGAGGGATTTATCACGCCTCATGCCGAGATTTTTGACTACCTTCTTAGGTGTAGGAGCCGAACCAAGATGTGCTGGTCACTAGTTGGCTGACCATATCTCTTTGGGCTTACCAAAAAGCATGATCTCTGTCTTGTCGCTGTTTAATTGGAGACAGTTGTTACTCATCCAGACATACTTCACCCACCCATGCATCCTATCACCCATCTATGCATCCTTTCACCTTCACTCACCCATGCATCCTTTCACTCATATAACATTTCACCCATCCTTTCTCCTTCCATCCTTTTTTCCATTTTCCATCAACCCATTGTTTTTAGCGTTCATTATGAGCTTTTTTCTGCTGGGTTGCAGAAAGAAGAGGGCGTTAACTCAATACCGCTGCAGCTGCTAAAGCGGGGGATTCACAATGCCTTTGCAGTGAGTATCGGTATACAAGTAATTGTCAATAAGCAAGCAATGTGCCTTACCACCGCCTGTCCCTGATGCCTCTGGGACTTCCCCTTCGACCGCTGATGTGTCTACTCTGCTGGCGCTGGCTATGGCCCAGGCACTGATGGTCTGTGCGGCTAGAAAAAACATTATACATCTTAGATGCCAGATACCTCCCCTTATTATTTTTTTCAACACAATTCCACCACAATACATCACAACAGTTTGGTTGCAGTTTCTCCTTCTATCAAAAATGACTCAATGGGCATTTTGTTTGTTGGCAATGTTTGAAAAGCCAGGTAGTCAAGCCAACCAAAAACCTTTTGTAATGGTGGGGCAGAGCTATGATGACGCTTGAGTCATTGGCACGCAATGAAGGGGAGGAATAATTAGTCAATGAAGGACATATGGTCTTGGTTGGCAAATGCAATGCAACAGTCCTCATACTAGTTTCTAGGCATGCTGCACTGTCATCGAAACTGCTGGTATACTACTAGTGTATAAATTAATATAGACAGCACCAGGGGGTCCATCCATGATGACCTTGGCCACTTTCTAGTTTTACTGTTTGAACATGAGCAAGAAAAAGAAAGCCTTCTAAACGAATATGCGTAGAATAAGAATAACTTACTTGGGCAAGCAATTGCAATCTTCACAGTAGAGTACCAGTCTTAAAATCGGTTCTCTCAGTCTTACAGTACCAATCCACAAGAAATATAAGGGGAGAGGGAAAGCTTACTGACAAGTAGAAGAAAGGAAGATACATACACATTAGTACAGACAGGAGTAAATCAGCTACAGAAACTTGAAATATAGATTATACCTAGGATAGTACAAGGATAACAAGAATTTAACAAACATACATAGAAGTAGAACTAAGAGGAGTTGGGGGAAAAAAGAATTAGGAGACAGGCACAGTAAAAAAAAAAGAATTCTTTTAAAAGTTAGGGAAATAATATAATATTAACAGGAGGACTTACTGGGGCCAGCAGATCCTTAGGCATTAGCTGCGACACTGGTGGTAGTAGTGGAGGTGGAACTTCCACCCACCGCAGCACTGGTGGAGGCACTCCCATCTCCCTGACCTGCCTCCATGCTCCAGCCCTCTTCTTGCCCCTGGATGCTGATGTAAGAAATAACGAAGATGAAATTAGAATGATTAGTGGTACAGTTATTAATCTCCCCAAAAATATTTTAACAGGCAAACACATTAACATTGTACTTTTATATATCAGATCGCCTGTACTACTACTACTAATATTGAGTTGACCAATTTCTAATTTCCTAAACCTAAGCCTAATTCCAAATTTTCTAAACTACATTTTGGAACAACTAATGCATTGCAACGAATGATCTTTGCTTCTTTCTCAATCTCAACCCCCTTTGATGGGCTAACTCAGTCTCCCTTTTTTTCAATGCACAGATGCTTACTACGCATCACTGGGAGATTGCTTGGGACTGTACAAGTTACACGAAGAAAGGCACAGAGAACGCAAACTCACAGATATTGCTACTTCTACCACTATCTTAGTAACAGGACAGTTGAGTCTCCAGGAAGTCTTAAATCATCAGTCTAAGCTAGCACCCACGAGTACGATTAGGTAGCCCCGAGCACCTGGGTAGATCACATAATATTTGTAATGTAAACTTAACTTACCGTGAGTGTGAGTAGCATGCTATTTGAAAAAAAAAATACTAGCATAAAAAAACACAACAAATAAATAGCTACTTACAGAACCCCACAACCTCCACGCCCAGCAGGTCCTCTTCCCAGTCCAGAATGTTGGCCCAGCAGTGCGTTAACTACTGCATGGAGTACTGGACCCCAAAGCTCTGGCGCACACTCCAGCGCACACACCCCCCTCAGCAGCCGACACTCCCGGAGGTCGTATCTGCTGCCAGGTCTGCCGCCTGCTGCCAGTAGGGAAGGGAGGTGGCGCAGCACATAACAAAATGAGTGCAGCCACCTCCACATCTGAGAAAATGGAGCGGGTCGGCACCCCTTGGCGGCGCAGACGACCGCAAGGTGTGTGGCTAACAGCCACCCTGGCGCCACCACTCCCTCCCTTGCCCTGCTCTGCAATGGCACTAGGGGGTTCAAAAAACAAAAAGTAGAAATAGGAGAAGGAAGAAAGGAAAAAGACGTAAAGGAATAACCAAAAAAGGTAAAAAAAAGTCACGAAAAACACAAACCAAATGACAAAAAATGTACATACATAAACACAAAAGCACACACTGATACAATAAAGGAAAATGAGGGGTGGATTAGTCAGATGGGGGAGGATTGGAAAGATTAGGAGTGGATTAGAAATAGGCCCCGGCACCATGCACAGAAAACAGAAAACAAAATGGCCTCGCCCATGCGAACCCTGTGGTGCAGTTCATGCGCAATTTCGAGCGCGAGAACCTGCTACTCGTTGCCGAGCTTAAAAAATGTAGCATAAATGGCCGCGTTGAGCAGCTCTTCCCACTTACGGAATTCCGCTGAACTCTATGAGCTCCACCCAGGTCTAGTTAAGACCTGAATTCCAAAAGAAGTATTTTAATTTCAAGCAGCAAGAAAATCGCTTTTTTGCTGCAAAAGAGCTTGTTTTTTTATCTGAGACTTTCAAAGACTGGATTTTCTACTGAGAGGGGTGCCCTGTTGCACAACAACTTATTTTTTTTAAACAAGCAATATAGTACACAGTTATCTACTGAGAAGCTGTGCCAAAAAGGTGACATTCTAGTTTAGGAGCAACTATCTGTGAGCAGTTGAGTTTTGTCAATCTACAAGCAAAGGAACTGTTTCAAACAAATGAGTTATACTAACCTGTTGCACTGCACTGCAGTTACCAATCCTGAAGCAAGCAGAAGTTGATGGGCAATCAAAATCACCAAATAATAATCCATCAGAAGTGCCAAAACCTACTTTCGCTAGAGTAAGGCCACAAAACATCTCTTCTTCATTGGATTCCATGAACAACAAGGATGTGCTTTGTCTGCTCCAGCAACATCTGAAAATGATGTGCATTCTCTGCTCTGTTCAAATCGAAAGCTGTGTTATCTAATCCAGAAGCTGCTTTGTTGTTGTTTTCACAAGCCATCTCAGGCCTCGTTGAGTCACCGTAGACTAAACAATGTTCAACCTTTGAATTCAGTAGAGAGCTCACGTCCACACCATCAGCGGAAAGAAACAAAGGTGACCAGAATGCATATCTATGCGCAAAAGTAACTGTACCTGTTTTTTTGTTTTTTTTTTAAAGAGAAAGAGTTTTTAATGTGAATAATAACACTTGTTTGCTTTGAGGCGGAGAACATGGCGGCCGGCTAGAGGCGGGTCGTGGGAGCTCCACCAAGTGTGCATACGGAGGTGCTAAGCAGGAGAAAAACCACGGACAATGTGGGATTAAATGGAAAGTTAAGGAGAGCAGGCCGGGAAGATCGTTTATTTTGGGCCATACCTGGAGACTAATGTGAGTTTTTGAGGTTGAGTAGTGTCGTGTCCCAGCGAGGGAGAGGAGCGGGCTGTGCTGGTTAAGAGGCTCCGAGCTCGAAACGCTGGAGCGCTGCTGCCGCGACATTGGTTTTGAGGAAGGCGCGGCGACCCGGATGTATCTACCGGTCTGTTTTTTCCTCGTTCTTGGAGATTCTTTTTTTTCAAGGATATGTAGGTAAAAGGGATTCTTGTAAACGTGAACGCTCATTAAATTGGAGATACATCAGGCATACATCGCGAGTGTTTACAACGGAGCGGGGGAGTAGGTTTTGAAAAAGAAAAAAAAACGCTGTGACCTGGATGTCGTTCTGTTGTTTGTGAAAGGAGCTGCAGCGTGTACAGGGGAAAGAAAGCGGATTTGGAGGTCCCTGACTGAGCGGTGAGGATACTAACTCTGGGGTGAATGTGCCTTAGTTACCGAGTTTAGTGGGGGGAGAAACACGATACGAGGCTGAAGGTGGTGGTGGAGAGGCAGCAACGGCGGGGGAGGAGGATATCGAGCAGCGCTGGAAGTAAAGAGAGGGAGAAAGGCGGCAGCAAGGATCTCCTTCTGAGGAGGTGGTGGAGGCAACCTAAGAGGATTAACTCGGACCGAAACAGGGGTACCTGAATGTACAGAGGAAACCTCGGGAGAGGGACACAAAGACCTTAAGGGATTGAACAGTAATAAGGCAGCCAGCAATAAAAACGAGCCCAAACTGCAGGGGGTGGGGAGATATACACTAAGGAGTGCTAAAAGAGGAAAAGTCCTGTTCAATCAGTGTGCAGTGGGAACTCCCTATCTGGGTGGAGGAGCAAAAGGAGGAGGTAAAGGGGAAGAAACCCCAGCACCTAGAGCCCCAGTAATTAGGAAACCGTTGATGAAAGAGCAGAAAACAGGTGGCCAAGAGGGGTTGGTTAAGAAGTGTATGAGTAAGGATCAGAAGGTTAAGGTCACCCCATCTCTTAGGACTTTTTCAAAGTACTGCCAAAGACTTTAATATTAAGAGAGGCTGGGATGGCAGATAAGGAGGTGCACAAGAGAAAGACCACGAAGGAGCTGCGGGAAAATCGAGCTGGCGAAACAGCAGCTGACTGCGGGAATGTTTTTAGCCCTAATAGGTTCTCACCACTTCAGGTAGAGGATATAGAGGGATTGGAGCAAATGGAAAATCAAATGGATTTAACTGACGGAGACACTACCCCTTTAGACCCAGAAATGGGGGAGACAAGTAAAAGCAAGGTAGTAGAAAGAAGAGGTTGGTCCGGATTACAGCTGCAGTGCTGAGGGGAGGAAGGACATGATGCAGGGGAGCAGGTAGAAGTAAATACTGGGGGAGCAGTGTTGGGAGATTTAATAGCAGCACTCAAGTCGGAGATCAGGAGCAGATTCAAAGTATCAGAGGAGAACCAAAAAGAGATAAAGCTAGCTTGTGAGGCTTTAGAGAAAAAGTTTGATGATTTGGCCGGGAAAGCAACAGCCCTAGAGGCGACGGTTGAAGAGCTTAAGGGAAAGGTACAAGCAAACAAGGAAGAGATAAAAGTTTTAAGGATGAAAGAACAGGGGCACCAGGATTGGGAGGAAAGGATGGAAAACAATCAGAGGAGAAATAATCTACGGATCCTCAATGTGCCAGAAGGGGTGGAGGGAGACGATCTGAAAAGTTTTGTAGTTAGGCGGATCAAAACGGGGTTACAGCTGGAAGAGTCTGATCAGGAAATTGATAAGGACATACAGAGAGTTCATAGGGACCCCTTTAGGCTCAACCCCAACAGAAGCAAACCCAGGAGGATCCTGGTGAATTTTCTCACTTACTCCCTGAAAGAAAAGGCTTTATCCAGAGCTCTAAAATTAAAAACAGTGAAGATGAAGGGGCTCTCCTGTGAAATTAGGTCCGATGTTTCATATATCATTTCCAATAGGCAATGGGAGCTGGGGAAGAGAATGGACCAATTGAAAAAGTTAGGGGCCTCGGTGCAAATGCGATTTCCGGCTGTATTAAAAGTCATGATGAATAACAAGATGCATAACTTCAGAGGAGTGAGTGAAGTAGATGATTTTATAGCATCTTGTAAATAAGAAAAGAAAAAAAAGAAAACGATGTTTGCTTTAAGTGTTAGGACTCCTGTTGTAGAATCATAGTTAGAGTCAAAGCACACTTGGGGGTTAACCCATAGGGTAAGACCATCATTAAGGGGGTAGGTTCTCCATGGGGGGGGGGAGGGAAGGGGTAGGGGTCACCAGGTGGAGGGTTTTTATGGAGAAAAGAAAAAAAAAAGTCCTCAGAAGCGGCGGATTTACTTTTAGAGAAGGGCAGTAAGATAGGGGTATGGGAAAGGGACGGAAGCTAGAATTGAAGATTTTATCTTGGAACGTCAATGGGTTAAGGGTGAGGTCTAGGAGAGAGCGAATTATACAATATATTAAAGATTGTACTGCCCAGGTCTGCATATTACAGGAGACGTATCTGACGGAGAAAGAGTGTAAAGATGTTTTTGAGTCTAGAAGGTGGGTGCAGCAGTTGGTGTGTACTAAACAAACTTTTGTTACCAAAGGGGTGGCGATACTAGTAAAAAAAGACCCAAAAGTTGCAATTATAGAAAGTATTTCAGATAGTAGAGGAAGGTGGATTATAGCAAAATTAAAGGTCGGGGACCATGTTTATACTTTAGTAGGATATTATGGGCCAAATCTGGATGATATAGTTCCTCTACAAGACTTGTTGGTGGAGCTGGCTTGTTTCCCGGACCCAATAATTTGGGCAGGGGACTTTAATGTAGTAATAGACAGTACCCTCGATAGATTGATTAGTAGCAGAGCAACTGTTAACCATAAAATGAGAACACAAGTAAAATTAATGATGGATCAACTGGGGTTGTGCGATATATGGAGATGGAGAATGGGGGAGAAAAGAGGTTACACATATTCAAACGGAAAGTATCATCATCAGTCTAGGATAGATTATTTTCTGTTGGACTTTGGCTTAAGGGAACAAGTTAAAAATATCCAGCATATAGGGATTCATCTGTCAGATCATTCAGCAGTAGTTTTAGAAATTTTTCTCACGGAGGATAACATCCCTACCAGGTGGACTTTGGATCGTACCTTATTGCTGGATCAGGAGGTAGTGAAGCGATTGAAAGAGGAGACGGTGGATTTTTTCAAGGTTAATTGGGGTTTGGCCCCCGCGGGAGTGGTATGAGACTCCTATAAAGCCTATTTAAGGGGGATTTTGAAAAGTTGTGCGGCAGCTAAGAGAAAGGACTTTCGGGAGGAAATTAGAGAGGTGGAGGAGAAGATAAGAGCAGCGGAAGAAGACCTTGTTAGCAATAATCAGATAGAATCTAGACAACTCGAATTGTTGGACCTGAAACTCAAACTAGCATCTATCCTCGAAAAAAGGGTACGGGAGAGATGGGAAACAAGTAAACTAAGATATTTTGAGTATGGGGAGAATTGTGGGAAGTTATTAGCCTAGCAGACTAAGAAGGATCAGGTAAAGAATTTAATACAGGAAATAGAGTGTCAGAGTACGGGGAGGATTCTAACAAATAGAAAAGAGGTGGAGGGGGCCTTTTATAGTTACTTAAAAAAATTGTATGAAGAAGGCCTAGTGACATCAGAAGAAGATAGGGAAAGGTGGTTGAGTCAGGGTTTGGTGGATGTTTTGGAGGAGGAAAAAATCTTGACTCTGAACTTGGAAATTTAGGAAGGGGAAGTGGAACAAGCTATGAAAAAGGGTAAACGGGGGAAAGCTCCTGGCCCAGATAGTTTACCATTGGAACTGTATAGTGCATTAGCAGATATACTGTCCCCGATTTTAACCAAGTTGTATAATGAGATCTTTATGGAAGGGCACTCCAACCAGAATCATTGGCAGAGGCCACAATTTCTTTAATCCTGAAACCTGGCAAAAGCAAGAACAGCTGTGACTCATACAGGCCAGTGTCACTTTTGAATAGTGACTATAAAATGTTTTCAAAAATTTTAGCAGATAGGCTAAATGGAGTTATGGAGGATTTGGTGCATGACGACCAGATGGGGTTTATGCAAGGAAAGTCATTACATGAGCTTACTTATTCCCTTATAGGGGCAATAGATTTGGCTACAGCAAATCAAGCTCCTTTAGCAGTGATTGCAATAGACGCAACTAAGGCGTTTGATCAGGTAAACTGGGAATTTTTATTATCAGTTTTGAAAGCTGCTAAGCTGGGGGATCGATTTTGCAGAGCAATAGCAGGATTCTATAAGACCCCAAAGGCAAAAAGTTTAGTAAATGAGACTTTAACACCAGCTTTTAAAATCATGAGAGGGACGAGACAGGGATGCCCTTTGTCCCCACTATTGTTCAACCTTTATATGGATCCATTTGCAAGGAGGCTGAGGGCAGATCAGAGGATTTTTCCGTTTCAATGTGAAGGTTGGGAAAAGAAACTGGCACTGTATGCCGACAACCTGATGATATATACGGCAGACTTGCAAAATACAATGGTGCAGGTGGTAAGAATAGTGGAGGATTTTGGAAGAGTTTCTGGGTACGAGATAAATAGGGGGAAGACGGAGATCATGATTTGGAATTTGGATAGTGGGGATGACAGACCCACAACTGAGATGAGATATTTGGGAATTAGAGTGACTCAGGACATAAATAAAACGGCGGAAACAAATTTTAATAGAATCAAAAAAGAAGTATGTGATTTGATGGCAGGTTGGGCACACCTACCCCTTACAATATTTGGGAGAGTGAACTTAGTAAAAATGATTATTCTTCCGAAGCTCACTTTTCAATTTAATGCTTTACCTTTGCCCTTCAATGAAGCATGGCTTATGAAATTGCAGGGAAAGATTGGTTCTTTCATATGGGCAGCTAAAGGCTCACGCATCTCGTGGAAGAAACTGCGGAGGAGGAGAGAAAAGGGGGGTCTGGCTCTCCCAGATCTGCAATTATATGCATGGGCCTTCCAACTTAAAAATGGCAGGATGCTTTTGGACAAACCTTGGGGATCAGAAATTGGAAGGCTATTCTCTGGATTGTTAAAAGGAATAGAGGGAGGTGATTCAGGCTTCATGATGAAGTTTCCTGACCCAAAATACTTCAAAAAGGTTAAGTTAAAAATTCTTCAGGGTTTGGCGGAAACCTGGTATAAGATAAGAAGGAAACTAAAAATGCCATACTACAGTAAAATGGCCTCTATCTGGGATTCACCAGGGTCACCTGACTGGACGAAGGATAAACTGGCGGGAGCTCTAAGGATTGCGGGTATAGAGAAATGGGAAGATCTATTAGAGGGAGAGCAACTGATTCCCTGGGAACGTTTTCAACGCACAACAAACTATAAAGTTTCAAGATTTAAATATATACAAATTCGGAGTTGGTTTCAGTCTTTGGAGAGTAGGGAAGGAGGTTCGAGTGACTTCAAAGAAGTTCTGATTTCTGATGGACCTAAAAAAAAGGAGACATCACAGTGGTATTGGAGACTGATGGAGGAAGCCGAGGGGGAGTTTACGATGCCTCAAGAACTGTGGGGGAGAAGCTTGCCGGAACCAACTTTGGAGAAATTATGGCAAGTATCTTTTTCTATGCTATATCAAGTGATCAAACCTGCCTATTTAAGGAGGAACCATCTTTTCTCTATCTACAGGGAATATTGGACGCCACTTAAGCTGTCAAAATTCGGAGACAGGGGAGAAGTGGCGTGTCCTAAATGTGGTCAGAGGATGGCAGATGATTTACACATGTTCTTGAGATGTTCAAAGATTCAGGTTTTCTGGGGCGAGGTGAATAAGACATTGACAGATATTTTGAAGATAAAGCTTCAGGTAAGCCCTATACTTGTTTTCTTTGGTGTGGCCCAGGAAGTGAGCGAACAAGATAAAGATAAGCAAAAGTTAATATTTTATGCAGTGCTGTTGGCACGTAGAGAAATATGCAAAAATTGGACTAACTCGAATCCTCTCATATATATATATAGAGTGGAGAGCATCTTTAGAATACTTTTTTAGGATGGATGCAGTCTCTTTAGAAAAGAAAAGATACGCCTTTTGGCTTCCGATGGTGGAATGGACGGAACAGAATAGATAGGGTTTAGGACATGGATAGGAAGGGATGGTCCAATGATTAAGCCCAAACTAAACCTCAATAAAGCACGTATCATTCCCATTCCTTTATCGTCCTCCCATTTTCGGTTTTGCTTTCTCCTTGGGTGTTCAGTAGGGAGAGTCGAATATAAGGGAAAATGCTGTGAAGTGCAACTGGAAGGGTTTTGGACAAGTGTGGATCAGACGTTCCTGTCCCGGCACAAGGGAATGGTTTTCGGATAGAAGTGCTGTGGATAGTGAATCTGAGGCTAATGAGGACAAAAAAAAACCAACAAAAAAAAAACACTTGTTTGCCTTCTTTATATTTTTCTTTGACTTTTTGCACCCAGCCGCAATAAACAGAAAATGAGAAAATTCGTCTAGTTCCCTTTTATTTTTTATTGCGCATAAAACCCTTGTTTAAATTCCTCGCATATGATGCTGCACATTATATTGATTTTTTTTTTAATGTATCTTTGTGGAGTGGGAGATGTTGTAAGGATCATGTTTTCCAGTGCAGAGACCCCTTTTTCATTTCAGTTTGAAGATGTGTTATTAAACATGTGCTTTTATTCTGTAAATGTACAAATAATATGTCTGATGAGGAAGATTAATCCAAAACATTCAGAGATCCTTTAGCGACTATTTATCTTAGAAATTATTGTAGGAATGTCATAAATCTTATGGCTGTTTCGCTCCATATTTCTATTGCTTTATCTATTTCAATTACTGGCTTTTAGGCTTCATTGTGTACGTTTTAGGTTCTTAAACAAATATAAGACAGGTTCCATTTTTAGCTCTAGTCTCCATTTGAGCCTGTCCAGCTTGTTTACCTTTGGCCCAGACACTGCATGCCATTATGACGTACAGTCCTAAGGTCTGACTCCATTTTAAAAAGGCCCCAAACCCATCTTAGGTACTGGAGGTCGCCATCATCGATGATGGCAGTCGCCATCTTAGGTAAGAGGAGTCGCCATTTTTCCTCAAATTATGCAGAATCATCAACATTTCTGCCTTTGACATGGAAGTCGTCAATGCCTTTCTTTCCAAGAACTGTGAAAGTGTCAAGTCATTCAGATATAAAAAACTCGCAGTACTACATCAGTCTGGGACTGGTGCCTTTTCCAAAGTCAATAACAACCATAACCCAAACAATGTAGGCTGTATTGATGTAGTTTTACCTTATTAGTACATCCACAGATGTATATGATTATGTCAAGACAGTCCATAGGCTACATTGCAAATTCCATCTCAGATAAGACACAATATATAAGGACTACCAGTTGACCACTTAGTTAGAAGAAAAACTTCACCCAGGTCACAGACGCAGACTGTAGATCTAGATGACCAAAACACCAGATTCCATCTCAACCGAGAGAAGCCTCCACTAAGACTCTCCAAGCTTCTGAGAAGCAGTCCATTCTGCCCAGTGTTTAATTTGTAAACAAATAAGTGCCAGGGCTCTCGTCAGGAGGCAACTGCAGCTTGCACCACACATTGCTCCTCCCAGCTCTGCCAATGGTAGTACCAACACAATTACTAATTATCACACTCCTACAAGTGTGATGATTCAGTCTATTCCAGGCCCCCAAAACTATAACAAGCATTTGCAATGCAATAGGTCTCGCATTTACGCGAGTTTAAGCTATTGGCAGTGTAAATGACAATGCCTTTTATTTATGTTTTAAAAACCAAAATATAAATAAAAGGCATTGTCATTTACAATGCCGACTCCTAGACTCAACCTGGTTCCCCAGCTCCAAGGTCAGCAGCTCTGACCATTACGCCACATCATCTCCCCACTTTTATGGCTAGTAGTTGGTTCTGTTTTAAGCAGCGCTAACAAGAGAAATGGGCTGTTGCAAGCTGCCTTCGAACGAGAGCTCCAGCATCTTTTTTTTTTTTTTTTTACCAATTAACCACTGAGAGTGGCATTATTTCAAAACAGACAATATAAAATTATTTCTTTTTGTACGGGTTAAGTAGTTGGTAACAGCAAGGAAACACTACTGTAGTCAGTGGTAAAAGCTGGGTGACAACTAAGGTTAGTGGTAAAGACAGGAAGTATGAGTTTTGGTTAGCAGTGAGAGCAGACAGCAGGGTGAGTGAGCTGCAGATGGGTAAAAGCAGGGAAACCAGTGGAAGCAAGTGGTGCTAGCAGAAGTAATCAGCTACAGTGTAGTGGTGAAAGCAGGGAGAGCCAGATGCAGTTAGTGATAAAAGAAATGTGACCCAGCTTTAGTTAATGAGGAAAGGAGGGGAATTGAGCTGCAGTCACTGGTAAGAGCAGAAATACTGGACTATAGTCTAGTGGTGAATGCCTAGGGTCTTGGCTGTAGTTAGAGGTGATAGCAGAGAGATCCAGCTGCAGTTAGTGGGAAAAGTAAGGCGACCCTACAGGTAGTAGGGTTGAAAGCAGTTTTACCTGACTGTAGTTAGGGGTGAAAGGACAGAGACATGGCTGCAGATAGTGGTAATAGCTAAAATACTCCAACAGTTTATTGGTGAAACCAAGGAGACCCTGATGCAGTTAGTTAGTGGCAGATAGCGGGACAAGTGAACATTGGTAAAGGCATGGAGCTCCAGCTGTGGTGAGTGATGAAAGCAGAGCAATCCGGCTGCAGTAGGGGGTGAAAGCACGTAGAGCCCGGTTGCGGTTAGTGATAAAAGCAGAGATAACCACCTACAGTTAGTGGTAAAATTTGAATAATTAGCTGAAGTTAGTGTCAGGACGACCCGGCTCCCATTAGTGCTAGAAGGCTGGAGGAGTGAACATTGTTGAAAGCAGGGATATCCGGCAGAAGTTAGTGGTAGGAGGGAGGCCCGGCAACATGCTAGTGGTAGGAATGAGGCCCTTTTGGTGGCGAGAATACATTGATACAGTAAAGATTACAAAACACACTAACCTCTCGTGGAGGCAACCAACGTGACCGACGCCAGGATAAGGAATGTGAAATGCAAGTGCATGTTCCAAATGTGAACCTCCCAGGGGGTCATCTACTATCTGGGAGCTCGTTGATTATGACTAGAGCATGTTTCCATATAAAAAACACCAGAACAACAGCCGGAGAAGCATGCACTCTGAAACAGCACCTCGGTGGGGGCCAGGAGCACTAGAGCTTAGATGGAAATAAGAAAATAAGCTACTCACTGAAAGGCGCTGGAGGCAGTCGGAACCCGCCGGGTCTCCCAGTGCTTAGGCGGGGGCTGCGAGGCCGTAGCTTTAGTTACTGTTCCCAGTACAACTGCCCTGGGAGGACTAGTAGCTTGACAAAGAAGATGGACTACCCAACGTTCCTTGCTCGCTGTTCCAGTATTTAACATTACTGGGGTGAGGAAAGTACAGTTTGTGTTATAGATACGGACATCAGTCCTATACAACCTGATCTACATAAACACATTACAACGTTAATTAAGTAGGCATGCAAGTTTCCCCGCCTAACGTGAAAACACGATGCATCATGAAGACATTTCTCGCTCTTCTCTTCACTTATCTATGGAAAGATTTTCTCTTTTCTAGAGAGCTTAAGTAAACAGATCAGTTTCCCATCTCTGCGGCCCGGTGTAACTGCTGAAGTGAAACTGCACACTGGTTCTAGACTCATCTAATGGGTAAACGTCAGGAAGAGGTGAGTGGCCTCGATGGTATCCAAGTGTGCAACGTTTGCTACGTGCGGTTATGACGCGAGGACTTTTAAAAGAGAAACTGATAAAGGTTATTGCTAAGCCCCCTCTAGGTGCAACGACTACAAAGAAGGCTGGGCCCGCTCTTTTCCCTTAACTACTTTGCATACCAAAGCGCTTAAATTATAGTTCAAGAACTTAAATTATTATCTATGAGCACCGTGGCCAGGTACTAAACGGAAGTTAGTGACCTGAATCTCAAGGGAACGGCGTCAGTCACTCTAGCAAAATCCGGCCACATTAAGTTTTCCACCGTCGGAGGTGGCGGCATCGGCTTAGTCCGGTAGAGGGGGGGGGCTTTCTTGAGAACACGCTGTACATTTCCACAGGCAAATCTGGCTCATCGCAGCACGCTCTGGCTCGTCGCAGTGCTCCTAATGCTGCTGGCAGTCGTAAGAAAGGAAAGTGAAAGAGAAAGGTGGGTTGATAGCATGAGAGGGAAAAAGAGAAGAAAAGATCATTGAAAAGGAGAGGAATAGTGGCACTTACTGTAGGATCAGTGCCGGTCACGTACGGGTCAGTCCTCCACCGCTATGACTCCCCAAAGCACACATCCGCGGCCGGCATGCTCGCGGGAGGAAGGGGGAGCGGGTGGGGAATAAAAATAAACAAGCAGCATGCGCTGCCCACCCCTCACGCACTCCGGCTCCTTGCGCATGCGCCGCTGCCATGTTTAGGTCAGGCAGAGAGTCGGCAAGACAAACAAAAAGTCCGTACAGTGCGGACGAAAACTGTAGTTGGTGACCGCTGCTTCCGGACTACACGGAAGTCAGTTGGACATCAACAGCCATTGAAAACAAAGGTAACAAAAGCGATAATAACATTTAGCAAATAGCAAGCAGCAGGAGAAACTACCGGCTGCTTGCCAACATATAGAGATTACTTTAGGTCTCGCTGAGACAGCGCATGCAGCGCATGCGCTGCCAAGGCGAGACCTAAAAATGGCTTGGGAGGCAGTCAATAGTCATTTTTAATGTATACTGAATTAATAAACAACTGTTATTGGGCTCATCTTTAAATTAGATAGACAGTGCCACCATGTGGCAGACAATAACAAGCCCCAGTGTTGACAATTAAGTGCCGGTGCCAAGCACCAGAAACCACCGGCTCAAATTAAGCATTGATTCTGCCTTCACGAACTGGTGCCAGGATTGTGTTCTCATGTAAACGCAATCTCCTAGCTCTTGGACTTATGCTCGAAATATCTGACTAGCTATTCCAAACAGACAACAAACCCTGTTGTCAGGGATGTGCACCACCTCTGAAACTTAGCCTTATTATTTATTCATCTGCTAGAACTAGCATAACGCTTAGAAATAACACAATGAGGGTTTAGGGTAATAAATTGTGTTGTGAGGTGCGGAGTCTCCACACTTGGGCCGAATCCCTGTGCAGCACAGTCCCTGCAGTGAGCAAGATAAGATTCCACCCTGTGTGCGGGGATTGTGTGACGAGTGAAGAGACTCCGCAATCGAAACTTTACTACATGTAAGTACCTTTGTGAATCGAGCCCTCAGTTTATGCAACAAGATTATCACCTGCAATTTTGACAGCTCAATCACATTTAAAAATATGTCGGTTTGCACCAGTAAGGGTACACAGATATGGAAACATCTCTCCAACGACACAAAAATAACACTGGCTGCCAATTGTTAGCTAAATATGAAGGTGTGTCTGGCTTTCCACGCAGCAGGTTTCTCTTCTTTTGGTGAATAACTATATACATACCACTTCTTCTGGCATTCTCAGATTTTTTGTAGAAATGCTTAAGGATGCCTCCTGCGTCAGTGGAAGTTCTCATTGGCTTCTACTAAACTTTGAAACTTGCTTTTTCCCACATCTTTACAAAGAGGAAACCTTGTGCTCTATATCAGCCTCTTCAACACTTAATTTTCACTAAATAGCTTTTTGGAACTCTAGTTTGCTCTTAAGATAGCACCAAGAACTTGACTGTGGTGAAATAGTTTTGTTTAAAACATACAATACCCCAATCAAAGAATTACAGCAGTGGTGGAGATTTGCAACCAAAATAGGAGGCTAAGGTAGCAAAGGGTGCCTGGCTTACCGGGCAACAAGATGGCCGCTTAAGTGCGGCGCTCCGTCATGCGGGACAAACAAATAGGCTAATACACCCTAATCCGATGCTACTAGTTAGACACAATTGATCTCACCTGATAATGTGGCAGTGACTGGGGGATCTAATGATTCCATTTAATGCTGCGGATAGGCCCCAGAGCACGTGGATCTTTCTGGACAGAGATGCATCTGTAGGGCAAATGGTGGCGGCCGCTCTAGGCTACCTGCTGTAGATGGTGCAGCACCTCCTGCCTGCAAGGCGCCTGACTGGAGCTTCTGCTGCCACAGAGGTGATTCACAGCGGGATGTATGCCAGAGGGAAGCCTGCTGTTAATCGGACCTTAAAGGCCCAGCTTTCTCCCGATGAGGCATCACTCATAGTGAGTCACGGGTGACTGGGGCGGCCCTCTCTAATGAGTGTTTGTTCCATTGCTGGGCTACCAAGTGTGTGAGACCCTCCTGGCTGAACCCCCTCTCTTAGGAGCTACACTCAGAGTGAATGTATATTAAGCTGCATTTTAGACTAGAGGGGCTGCCTTTGACATGCTCCTATTGTCTCTACCAGTTATTACCTAGCATGTGATAATCTACAAGTTAGACTGGGGTTGCCTCCAGCATTGCGTGTGTTGCGAGACTTGATCCATGCCAGCTCCAAGCTAGTACCCAAAGGTCTCCCATCTGGATATGCCCACGAAAACTGTCCTGAATTTAATGATCTTTAGCATGAGCTTTGGTGGCTGCAGTTCTTTCTTGCCCCCATTTCTTTCAACTCAAACTGAATGTATTGCTACCATATGGGGAAGGCTGATCAGCAGCAGAGTAAGCTTACATTTTAAAAAGCACAGAAGCACAAGAGACCGTTCAGATCACCCAACTGTGGACAGTGTCCTGCCCAAGACGGCTGAGGGCAAAACTGAATACCTGTTTCTTGATTTGAAGGCAGGTCTCAGCAATTGATGGGAAGCTTGACACAATGTCGATGCACCTTGATAAACTTACAGAGTGCTTGCCTTAAACAGACATTGTGCATCTAGGCAGTTTTAAAGTAGAATCTCAGATTTGGAAGATGATGGTGCAGCACAGGAGAGCAGGATACAAGTGATGGAAAAGAAACTGATGGCGGTTGCGAGCAGGAAGTGTGCTACCGTCGCCACAATCTTAGGATCCTAGGTCTTACAGAATCCACACACGTGACTAAAGTGGAGATTTTTGTGGAAACTATGCTGCTGGAGAGTTTTGGCCGACATTTACTAGTATTTTTATTGTTGAGGGTGCCCATCTATCCTTGGATCCTAGTGCACCCATTCCTAGTATACCTTCATGCCCTATCATTGCATGTCTCTGCGCAATAAAGGAGATAAATACTCTGTTATCCCAGGTAAATTTTGAGTTGAACGTGGGTGCAAAGTGAAACATTTCACCAATTCCATAGCAACCCTGACATATGTGAAGCAGCGCAGCGGAACAGAGACAGCATCATCCCCACAGAGTTCCATGTCTGGATCCATTGCTTTGGGTCATGATCAGGGTGCTCTAAGTGATGCTGAATAGTCTTGACATGTGCACCCCTCCAAAGTTCTTCCAGATGTTCTAAGGTACGAAATAGAACTTGTTGACCTACACAACATCTGGCTGGCCAAATATGGGGAAGAAACCCCATATTTGTATTACTCCACTGTACATGACTCATATTTTAGAATAATCCTTTGTTGGTGCTCCTCTAGGGTGCTGCAGTGGGTGACTGAGCAAAAATACCTCCTCTTGACCCCGTCAAATCATTCCCAAGTGCTTCTATGGTGTTGTTTGATACTACCTTTATGGCGGAGCTGTCCAATGCAATATATGATTACTTTAAGCCAAACACTGAGGCGGTGTACTCAATTGCATTGATGTGAGAGGCCTTTACGCCAGTGATCCAGGGTGTTTGTACATCTCTAACCAGACAGGCATTCAAAGGTGTTCCATGCTGAGCTGGAAATGTTAGAAGGTAAAATTAAAGATCTGGAGGAAAAGTGATGGTTGAAATTATGTAAGAGGATTGAAAGACAAATACACAGAGCCCTGTTAGCATTTAGGGCAGACACCTGAAAGGGGGTCCTACATTATAGGCGGCGAGGCACAGAGCCGACACTACCGTGAAGGGGAACGCCCATGTAGGACTCTGGCATACCACTTACTGGGCCCATAAAGAGGCTACTAAAGACTTCTACCAGCAAGGCCCTTGGGTCATATGGCCTTACGGCAGAGTTTAAGGCATTCCATGATAATCTTTGCTCACATACTGAAAGTATTTAATAAGGCCCATGTCAACAACTGTCTGCCACCATCACTGTGTGAAGCTATTATTATTACCCTATTGAAACCGAAAAAGAACCATATGCTACTAAATCCTATCGCCCATTATCCCTTCTCGATATAAACCGTAAGATACTGGCTAAAATCATTGACAATCGATTACCATGAATAATCAAAGGCCAGGTCCTTCCATACCAATTAGGCTTTATTCCAGCTAGATCTACTGCACATAACATAAGATTATTATTTGCATTGATTTTTTTTTTGTAAAATTATTATTTGCATTGATGCATCAGGTTCATCCAGAGCTCCCTGTAATAAGCATCTTTTTAGATGCTGAGAAGGCTTTTAATTCAATTGAATGGCCTTTCCTCTACATTGTGTTGAGTAGGATGAGTTTGGGTGCTCAATTACTGCTCATGATCTCCTTGCTGTATATGTTACTAACTGCCCGGATTCTTATCAATAATACTTTATCAGTACCAGTGGCCCTCACGACAGGTACAAGACAGGCATGTCTCCTGTTTTCCCTCCTCTTTGCCATACCTATGGAGCCATTGGGGTGTAAGCTGAGACAACATAATTCACACAGATGGGTCGCATTTACACAAAGACTTTAATAAAATCAATGTATGTGGATGGCATCATGTTTTTGATAAATCACCAAAATTTGGTGCATATTCTGGCATTGTCATTATTTTATTTATAAAGTTTTATATAGCACGAACAAGATCCCGAGGGATATCAGAGCGCTTTACAAAGGACGGCAAGGAAGTCAACATCCAAATAATGACAACAAATATGGAAGCACACCCGGAGGTTATCGCCTTCCTTCTAACCACCTAACCGAGTATTTCACAGACAAAAGAGACACGGATAGTAGTACAATAACCAGGTATGAAGCAGGCTTTGAGAGGAGATATAACCTGCGGAGAAGAAGGGCCTAATTCCAGTATCGGTCTTAGGTAGGGATAAACAGACATAATACTCACACACATCGTACCAATGAATCATGGGGAGTAATACGCTAAGCAAAGATAAGATAAGACAGGCTTCTACAATGCGGTGAGGAAGCATAACAACAAAAGAGTGAACAATGGTTGCAGTCAAAATGAGGACGAGCACGTGATCATTGTCTACATTTAAGGTAAAAATGTGTTCATTAGGAATGTTTTGGCTTCCAGTTTGAAAGTAATCGTTGAAGAGATTGTGCGCACTTCCGGTGGAAGAGAGTTCCAAATCCTAGGGGCAGCTCCAGAGAAGGCTCGGAGACCAGTTCTCTTTTTTCGAAAAATGGGAGGTTTCAGGAGGAGGGTGATAGCACTTTTTGAGGCTCTACCACCGCAAGATAGTTCCAGATTTTGAGTTAGGTACTTTGGAGTTTTGAGATGCAGGGCTTTGTGCGCCAAAACGGCAATCTTTAGCTGAATTCGAGCTTCAAAGGGCAACCAATTAAGATTTTAAAATAGGAGATATGTGCTCTCTACGTTTGGTATCTGTAACCAGTCTGGCCACTGTGTTCAGTGAAGCCCTTAGGGGAGCCAGCGTGTATTTGGGAAGGCCACAGAGCGTGGCGCTACCATAGTCTAGTCTCGGTAGGACCTGAGCCTGTACCACATGTTTAAAAGTCTTTTTGTGGGAGAAATGGCTTTATGTTTCTGAGTGTCCTCATTAGGTGATTAGCTCCCTTACAGACATTGCTAATATGATTTTTCATGTTCAAGTGATTGTCAAGGGTGATTCCGAGAGATTTGGCTGAATCAATGATAAGAGGGGAGCAGTTGAAGGCAGTGAGGAGATTCAACCAAGGGTCTAGCTTAGTGACATGGTTCGGGGGAGAGATGAGAAGAAATTCCGTTTTAGAAGTGTTTAGTAGTAGACGGCTCTCCGTTAACGAGTTTTGTGCAATATTTAGGGTAGTGTTGAGTGAGATTAGGTTGTCCGGGGATGAGATTTTCACATAAAGTTGTGTGTCGTCCGCGTACATATGGAAGAGAGTGTTCGTAGCGTTTAGAAGATTAGCTAATGGTTCCAAGAAAAGGTTGAAGAGGATAGGAGATGGGGAGGACCCTTGGGGTACACCCATGAGAACTGGGGAGGGCTGGGAGAGGGAGTGATTTGCCTTGATTCTTTGTGATCTGTGGTGAAGGAAGGATGAGAACCATTGGAACACCAGGCCCGAGAATCCCATCCTGTTCTTCAGAATGGAAAGAAGGTTGTCGTGATTAACCGTGTCGAAAGCGGAAGAGAGATCCAAGAGTATTAGGAGGCAGGCATCATTTTGGTCCAGCATTTTTAGGATGTCGTCCATAACGTGCGAAAGAGCCGATTCAGTACTGTGCCCCTTCCGAAAGCCGGATTGATGCTGGTCTAGGAGTTGGAAATTCTCTATGTGAACACAGAGTTGGGACTGTACGCATTTTTCAAGTAGTTTGGCTAAGGTGGGGATGTTGGAGATAGGGCGGAAATTATTGAGGTCAGATTTATCTGCATTAGGTTTTTTAGGATAGGAGACACTTGCGCTGCTTTTAGGCATTCTGGGATCATGCCTTGTGATAGGGAAGCATTTACAATCCTTGTCCAAGTGGGGATGAGTACATTCTTGATTTCTTTGAAGATGGCCGGTGGCAGCGGGTCACTGAAGTGGTTAGAAGGATTGATGTTCTGGAGAATCTTGTTGATGTCGCTTTCACTGAATGGTGAAAAAGTGTCCCAAGTCGCATTGTTCTTGGTGATCAATTTGTGCTTTTCTGAGGGATCAAAGGGTGGATCAGACCCTGGGGATGGTAATAGCGCCTTCTTAGTGGCGAGTTCATTGTTGATGAGCCTTGATTTCTCAGTAAAGAAAGCAGCAAGATCATCGCAAGAAGGTGGGTAGCTTTCAGAAACAGGGTTAATCGGGCCTACCGCTGATTGCTGTTTGATCAGCTCGAATAGTTTCTTGGGTCGGTTAGCAGCTTGTGAAAGTTGGAGTTTGAAGTAATCAGCTTTGGCACTCTTGATTTGTTTGTTGTACATGCTTCTAACGTCTCTAAGAAGTTTCAAATGATCCAGGGATGGATTGGATCTCCAGGCACGTTCAGCTGCTCTAAGATTGCGGCGCTCCGTGTTTAGATTGACATTGAACCAAGGTTTAGATATTTTTGTTGAGGAGTTTCTTTGTTGGAGCGGAGCGATGTCATCCAAGATGTTGGAGATGGTCGAGTTGTAGGAATCCGTGAGTGACTGGACGTCAACCAAGTCTGCTTGGGATGAGAGGGCTGAATTAAATTGGATTGCTAGATCATCTGAGTTTATTGATCTGAGGTCTCTTTTCCAGATCTTTGATTTCGTTGGATGTGCCTTCCTCAGCGATACCTCCTTGTTAATGTAGAATAAGATGGAGTGGTGATCGGACCAATCACAAGGCGTAATGTTCTCTAATGTGATGGTCTGCGCTTTCGAGATGATCAGGTCTAAAGTTTCTCCTTTATTGTGAGTTGGTTGGTCACAGTGCTGAGTAAGCTCATGATCATTCAGAAATGCTTTGAGGCAAGAAACAGCTTGGTCGTTGGGGTTGGACCAGTGGAGGTTGAAATCACCAAGGAAAATTCGGGAAGAGGCTGAGTCGACATTGCCAGAGATGACTTCCATTAAATGCTCGATGAAAGGGAGATTTTCTCCCGGGGGGTGGGTTTTGCAAACCGGCAGGTTATTCGAAGAGATGCTGAGACAAAGGTATTCACATGAGGAGGGTGAGGAGGAATCTGAGTGAGAAATCGAGAGAGTGTTCCTGGGAATACACGCTAAGCCACCCCCCAACTTCCGGGCTCTGTCAAGCCTAATTATGTCGTGAGTAGGAGGTACTAGTAGGTCAAGAATAGGGGTGGAGGCAGGATTTAGCCAGGTTTCAGTAAGGATGATAATGTCTAAATCATTGTGCTGGATGAGATCAAAGATGTCGGAGGCGTGTTTATTAGCAGACCTGCAGTTGAGTAAAACACATTTGAGACGTGGTGGATTGGAGTGGGAGGGAGACTGTTTGACTTTCACACTCAAGAGATTGTCCTTATTGATGACTCTAGGATTGTGAGGGGGATCTCTGTATGGGTTGGAGTGTAAGGTTTGAATTTTGCTCGGCGGAGTCAAAGTGGGGGTGGAGCTAGGACAGTAATATTTGGGCAGGACATTGAGATCATTGGGGTCCCGGTAGGACTCACATCTTCTGGGACGGGAGGGCGCGTTAGCTAAAGGAATGGTTTGCAGGACAGGGGAGGCTAGAGACTTGTCCATGCGTTCACTCTGACTAGGGGAGGCTCTGGGTAGGTTCGCAGAGGTAAGGAAGGAGCTGATCGCAGGGAACAGATCATTTGAGAGGGCTTTAAGGTCATGTAGTTCAGTAGGTAGGAGGTGCAGCTGGAGGGATATATCATCCAGGCGCATAGCCAGGTCTGAGAGGGTTAAAGGGAGTGTTGGGAGAGTAGGCGGAGAAAGGGGGCCTAGGTGTACTCCCTTGGGGTTCAAGGTGACGGGGGGTTGCTGCAGGTGGGGGAGTTGATCCCTTGGGAGTAGCGGAGATCCTTGACAATTAGGTATCAAGGTTGGAGCATTAGGGGGGGTAACATGCCCCTTGAGTTGGGGGACTGCTATATTCCAGACGGAAGAGGACAGACTTGAGATAACCAGGTCTATGGAGGGCAATTGCCCACTCACCATCCTAGTAGGAGTCGTGGGAGAGGGATGAGGGGAGAGGGAACATTCACTGAAGGCGAAGGTAGTGGGGCACATGAGGATCTCTCATAGAGAGGAGCAGATATAATCTGCTTAAGTTGTTGACCGACGGGTGAACCCGGAGTTGCTCTCACAATCCGCGGACAGAGTCTAGAGGGTTGGTGCACCTCAACAGGGGATGATACAGGGGATAAGGCCGCTCTGAGGTCATCTGAGGAAGAGAAGTGATTCAGAGGGAGTGAGGGCCTATCCCGAGTGGTGGGGGGAGGGCTGGTGGTGACCTGGGTGATTGATGGGTGCGAGAGAGTGACATTAGGATTCGCCGAGACCGCGTTATTGAGTAAGGGGAATATGGAGGCTGTCTTGATTAGATTGACTTTGGAAGCTTGGATTAGAATGATCCCATTGTTAAAGAGGGTGATGGTGGTACTGGCGTTGAGCAAGGACGAGGGCGCTGTAGTGAGTTTGAGACCGTGAGGTGTTTTCCTGGTACCAGATATTCGGAGCAAAGAGTAGAGGACTCTTCGCCAGCATGTTCTTTTCCTCGTATAGAAAATAAGGTCATTAACTTTACTGCCATTGTTTGTGCAAAAATAGACGTCCGAGATTAAGGTTTCTGGCTTAGACCTCAGAATGTGATGTTTGTGCTTTTTAGCTGCATTTTTTGATAGATTGGGTGGGTAGTTGATGATGAGTGCGTTGGATCCTGAGGGATCAGGGCTTAACTCCATTTCCGGAGTGAGACGGTAAAACGATGATAATGACCTCGGTTGAAGGGTGAATATTGTGTTAGGAGGAGAGATCAATCACCAATTGTGTGGTATACGGACCAAGAGACGTTAGGAGGAGTGATCACTATCCAGTTGAGTGGTCTAAGGACCGAGAGACCACTCCAGGATGGCCACCCGGACCATAGGGAGGAACCCTCCTTCAGGCGTGCGGTATAGAGACTAAGAGACCCCTCCAAGAAGAACCACCGGAACACAAAGGAAGCATTTGAATTCATGGATCGTGGGAGCCCCTCATTTGTTTTCCTGCATTGACAAGGGAAGCGAATTAGGAGACGATACCTAGAGAGGCCAAGAGCCCAGCTAAAGTCAGACTCTCACGCAAAGTGAAGGCATGATGGAAGAGTGAGTCACTGTGCCCTCCAGCCCCCAGTCAGACTATATCAGTTTCCTGAGGTAATGTAAGGCAGTAAAATGCTGCGAAGGAGAGCAATCCGGTCCTCAGTAGTGACGTACCTACACAAAACAACTCAGGAGGCTAGATTACCTCACATATAAAAGGGCATGGAAATCAATTCCCTATTTGATGTTGCAGCGAGGGGGAAGAATCCACCACCGAGCTACCAGGCGCAGACCTTGGGGTTAGTATGATAGCCCAAGAGAATGCTGTTGGCCGCCATTTTTTTAGGGTCAGGCAGACAGATGCCATAGAGACCTCAGCTCCAGCGCCGTAGCAAAGATCAACAGCCCCACAGGAACCCCAACCCATCGCGTTCGTCACGCAGAGTTCTAGGGATGAAACGTTAAGGAAGATAGAAAAGAATACCCTCTTAAACGATGCAATTTGTCCCCGTTGGCGGCCATTTTATAGACAGGCAGGCCGGTGCCGTAATGACCTCCACTCCGGTGCAGGTAGAGAAATGCCTCAAACCGGCTGGTGCCGTGGTGACCTCAACTCGGTGCAGAAAGAGAAGACTTCCGATCCACTGAAAAATTAAGGAAGTCAGGAAATTATTACAATCTTAGGGATTACACTCTAAATGCTGCATTTTGGCCCCGTTGGCAGCCATTTTAGAGTCAGGCAGGGTGGCGCCGTAATGAACTCAGACTTCGGTGCAGGACGAGAAAAACATCCGATCCACAGGAACCCCTCCCGCTCCTCGAGCAGTTAACTGGAGCTATGTCAATTGACGACATCTGCACAGACTGTTGCCAAGGTGTACCCAATCATATGGTGGGAGGAATTGATCTGCTATTTTAGCATTAAATTTCGCAGGGACAGATGGTCTTGGTTGATAATTATGGCCCAGTGATATCTAGGTTGCGTACATAAGTGGATAGATGGATTAAACTACCCCTATCCATTTCAGGCAGGGTGGCAATCATTAAAATGGTGGGGATGCCCAGGTTTCTCTAACTATTCAGGAACATACTGATTCCCCTGACACAACACTTCTTCAAAACTTTGAAGTCAGAGCTTACTAGTGTGGTTTGGGAAGAGGGTCAACCAAGATCGAGATAGGGGATTGACATTTGAACTTGCTGAAGGGCTAAAGCACAGGCTGTTCCCAACCCTGAGCTGTACTACCCGGCCCAGGCTTTTTAAAAATGATTTATTGGTATCTCTCTGAGCCTTTGATACCACATATGGTTGTTCAAAAGGAGGCCCTAGCCCCAGTTCATACTTGCCTTTACATAAAATTCCCATATCTCAGGGAATCCCTGGACACGGTAGCTGCAACCAACAATGTATGGCACAGACTATGTAATATCTCAGGACACCAGCTGGTGTACTTACCGAGGGCTCCACTATTGGACAAACCGTCACTACTGACCCAGTAGTGAAGACAATTATTAAACACAATATGACAGTTTGGATATTTGTTCCCCGAAAGAACATTTACAACAGTTGAGCATTTTGTGATAAAGCCTTGTCAAATACACATGACTCATTGATATATTTCAGATTGTGACATGCTCTAAAGCTCTAAAGGATTACGGCCAAGACTTTCCCTGGAACCAAGGGAATTGCACCACTCACTAAGCTCCTGGCATTGAATATTCCAGGGGCTACATCTCACTAATCTATAGACTATTACTGGGAGAACACTCAATAGGCTGTGTACCAGCCATGGAATTATGGAGGATGGATCTGGGTGATCTGTGGAATATCTATAAATGGTCAGATTGCTGTGCACAGATGGAGGCAATCTCCATTCATTTTCTGCATAGACTCTATTATACCCCTGCATGGTTGCATAGATTTGAAAACACCAGGTCAGTGAAATGTGCTTGTTGTAACCCGCCCCAGGTTACCTTCTTTCATCTATCATGAGAGTGCTGCTCCATAGTCACTACTGCAATGCGGTGTTGGCTGAGATCGCATGCATTGCTGAATGTGACATCCCAGACATGACCGATGTCGGAGCAGCAACACCCCGGCAGACCACTCAGCCTTCAAAACCGCAATCACCGCACACCACCACCTCATCAGAACAACAAAGAAGGCGGCCCTACAAGAAAGGATCAACAGCAATGCACTCACTAGCAAAGAACTTTTCGCCGTTGTCAAAGAATTTGCCAAACCCAGCACACAGACAGCAGACATCTCTTCCTCCCAAGACCACTGCAACAACCTCAGCACCTTCTTCCCCCACAAGATTAAGGAGATCTACCACAGCTTCTACAGCCTTCATACCCAAGACCATCTCACCCCACTTGCAACCACCGTACCCACCGACAGCGGACCCCAGCAGACCCTGCTCAGCTGGACTCCCCTCACTGCTGACGACACCCTCAAGATCATGAAGAGCATCCACTCCAGAGCACCATTGGACCCCTACTCTCACCACATTTTCAACAGAGTCGGCACCTCCATCGCCCCCGAACTCTGCAACACCATCAACTCCACCACCTTCCTGGAAGACTGTAAACACCCAGAGATCAACCCCCTTGCTGAAGAAACACTCTGCCGACCCAACAGACCTCAAGAACTTCAGACCCATTCTCTTCTCCCCTTCCCAGCCAAGGTAATTGAGAAGTCCATCAAAGCCCAAATTTCTGAGTTTGACGAAGCGAACCACATCCTGGAGGTCTCCCAATCCGGCTCCCGAAGCAACCACAGCACCGAGACTGCCCTCCTCACCGCCACAGATGACGTCTGCACCCTCCTTGACCAAGGCGGAGCTGCAGTCCTCATCGTCCTGGACCTCTCTGTCGCCTTTGACACTGTCTCCCACCGTACCCTATGCACAAAACTCCTTGACGCTGGCATCCACAACAAGGCTCTGGGATGGATCTGCTCCTTCCTCACCGGCCGAACACAGAGAGTCAGACTACCTCCGTTCCACTCTGAACCCACAGAGATCAGCTGCAGAGTACCTCAGGGCTCCTCCCTGAGCCACATTCTCTTCAACATCTACATGGCCCCGCTCACAGCCATCATCAGGAACCACGGACTCAACATCGTCCCCTATACCAACAACACCCAGCGGATCCTCTCCCGCACCAAAGAACCCACAGTCGCCAAGAACAACTTCCATGACAAGATGAAGGCTGTTGCTACCTGGATGAAGGACA
Source organism: Calotriton arnoldi (assembly GCA_963921515.1). NCBI lineage: Eukaryota > Metazoa > Chordata > Amphibia > Caudata > Salamandridae > Calotriton > Calotriton arnoldi. The sequence goes on from CAWUFW010002092.1 coordinate 1,824,924, forward strand.
GCTGCCTCAAGCTCTACTCAGAGAAGACCGAAGTCCTCATCCTAGGCCCTACACCCTCCGTCCTGAGATGACTCCTGGTAGTCCGCAGATCTTGTATCCCCCCACACCCACAGATCACACACGAAACCTTGGCATCATCATGGACTCCTCGCTCACCATGAACCACCAGATCAACGCCGTCTTATCCTCCTGCTTCCACACGCTGCGCTTGCTCCAAAAGATTTTCAAGTGGATCCCCACCGAGTCCAGAAAGATGGTCACTCACGCACTGACCAGCAGCAGATTTGAATACGGCAAAGCACTCTATCCCGGCATCACCCAGAAACTACTCAAGAAACTGCAGAACATGCAGAATGCCTCCACCAGACTCATCCTCAATACCCCCCGCCTCAGCCACATCACCAGCCACCTGAGAGACCTCCACTGGCTCCCAGTCAACAAAAGAATCACCTTCAAGCTTCTCACACATACCTACAAAGCCCTACATGATGCGGGTACCTGCATACCTCAACCATCGCCTCTCATTCCACGCACCCACCAGAGACCTCCGCTCGGACCATCTGGACTTGGCCACAGTCCCACGTATCCCCAAGACCACGGCTGGAGGAAGATCCTTCTCCTACCTCACAGCAAAGACCTGGAACACCCTGCCTCTCCACCTCACGCAATCATCGTCACTGCCTCAATTCAGGATGGACCTAAAGACCTGGCTCTTCGACTAAACCACAGTGCCTTCGGCGAATCAGCAGCCCCCCCCCTTAACCCCTACAATGCCTTAAGACACTTACGGGTGAGTAGTCAGGCTTTACAATGCACTTGATTGATTGATTGATGTTGCAGTACTGGGTTAAGTTGACAAAATACCAAAGCCTCTGTGGTGATTGGCGGCAATACTCTTATTATCGACAAAAAGATGGATGAATGGACTACTTATCACATGTGAGGGATGGGTTAGGAACTTTGTTGTTTCTAACACTTAATCAGAACTGTTTGCAAACATGCAGCCCATTAAGTCTAGACCCAAAGATATATGGATGCCGTTGAGGACATATCTTTTGCAATCACAGAATGACAGATCAGATACTCACTCAATATCTCCTTCGGACAACACAGATTGATAATCCTGTTCGATTAATGTTTCTAAATGTAATGTAATACATGCTATAGCTTGAGGAGTTGAAGGATTGATATGCTTGGGAAAGACTGTATGCAGTGGCATGGTTATATAGGAGGAGATGTAAACATTGGTGATGTAATGTGTAATGACCCTAAGCACTTTCTTACAAGGTGACTGAGTTGATGTTATGTGATGTTTAACTTTTTACTAATAAAGAATTATGACAAAAAAAGCTAGCAAAGGGCCTCAATTTCTAGAGGAAATTCTGACTCCAGAGGAGAATCTACCAGCTGAATTTGCTCCACAATAGAAACATTATTATTAAAGTCAAAGAAGCTTCTCTGAATTTCACACTTTCCTCCATAAGCTGGAGGACTTTACAGTACCTTCAAACTGTAATTCTAACTCACATCCTTGAAATAAAATTGTCCTTCAATGAGGCAACTCACCTGGTTCAGCTTATGCAAATCGTCTTCCATGGCCTCCTTCCTGCTCTCTGCCTCCTTCAGGAGAACCTGAAAGAAAGACAACAGTTAAATACTGTGCCCACAAGCCCAGGAAACAAGACAAGTCCACTGAAGTGTAAATGTGTAGGGGCCAATGGCACCGGGCCTCTTTTAGGGGCTCTCAAAGTGCTTATGTGTGCCTCTCAGTAAAACAAGCATGCAAGCACCCATATACGAGCATACTAATAGTGTCATTACAATGATTCAATTGTGATGCATGTAAGTTTCTTCGGATGGAATAAGCTGTTGATAAGCCACCAGAGATCCTGAATCAGGCCTAGCCAGTGTGGGTGTACTGGTCTAGAGTGGCTTTGGATGGGGGCTCTGCTAAATGGAGGGTACCCCCCCCCAGACAAGTAGAGAAATGACTGGAAGTGCTGCACTTAATAAGCCCTGTAGCTCCTACAGTAAGCTGCGATCTATTGGTCTACACAAACAGGATGCAGGAAAATGCATGTAAAATGTCAACGAGAAAGGCATAGAAGGTCCAATCAGTAAAAGTTCTGTTGTTGAAGGTGTCTGCCCTGCAGTAGCTCAGCTCTAAGACCACTTCACAGTGAATCAGCAGATAATGTCAAGAATGATGTATGTGTTGCACCAGTCACATAGCCATTCCTAAATGATATTTTCAAGGATTTAAAGGAGGACATCTGCAGCTTATGAGCTACATGAACTTAAAGAGGACAACAAGATTTGAATAGATTGGGGCTACATGTTTCATCGCTGGAAGACACACAGGAGACAAAGGAGGAGGAACAGGAGATCCTGTAGCAAGAACTCCTTTTCCTCAAAGAGCAAAACATAAAATCACAAACCAACTTAGAGGACCTAGAGAACAGGTTCCACTGTAACGATGTGTGGATCAGAGGAGTTCCAACAGGGGCTGATGGAACAGATTTCATAGCATATGTCCAGAGACTGTTCAAATGGCTACTTAATACTCCAGATGTGAGGACATCTTTCTTCATAGGACCCATAAAACTGCAAAATTGTAACTATAGCCTCTATTCTTGTGGACATTCTCACCTAGGTCCATTTCTTTAATCTGAAAGAGTGTTGCGAGGTTAACAGGGCCCGTGCACAAACGCTCCAATTTCACATGTTCATGTTTAAAGTTGACAGTGTGAATGGGTCTAGTTTTTATTATATAAACTGCCCTAAACCTTTTTTTGGCACAGGAGCATTTCCATGGAGTGTTGTAGTCGCCCAGTGCCTAAGTTCCAGCCCAGCTGAATCTCATGACTATCCTGAGAGAGATGGCGGCCAGTTATACGCTAGACTGGCTTTATGATAAAACGGGCACACAGGTAAATGGGAAGTTAGACCACTCCAAGGCATCTGGCAGAACCGCATTCACTCTATGTTCTCTAGGATAGGTAGTGCTAGGTAGGAGTGCAATTATATGCATTCATATAATCAGTGCAATAATTGTAATAGTTGAATTATTCATCTTTTTTGCCATTCTTGTAATGCTGGTTACAATGCTGTTTTCTTCCACTAATCACTTCAGCGCACATATCTTACACAAGAATCGAATTGCTTCAATAAATGTTTGAAATGCAAGGTTGTGTCTTTCTTGTGTCTCCCTTTGGGCACCCCTAAGTCAACGATGAAAGGGTAGATCTGTTTCCACAATTTCCTTGGGGGAATTAGGGTTGTCACGTTCTGAGGTTGCAGACACCATCAGGTACCCTGTAAAGTTTAGGGGTCCAGCACTGTGAGCTAGCCAGGAACCAGGAAAACATATTCTGATGGTATGAGTCAATGTAGTCTCCATATTTATGATTCTTATGTTGCCCAAACGCACAGTCTTACTAAACTATTAGGAACTGTACAGCATGGCTCCACCAACGTTATAGGTCAGGAATTTATTTAATGGGTCTCCTAGGTAGTTTTTCCTACGTGTGCCCAAAGCCCCTAGTCAAAAAAAATTAACGGGGACGTTCATGGTGTTCGGGAAAAATCATCCTCAACTGAATTAGGGAATCCCTATTTCTGTCTGTAGGTTGTTCAAGCTTGAACCTTTCAAAGGATCACCCCACAATAGTTTACCTACTCTGAATTCCATGCATTAAAATGGCTAATCCAGTGCCAGTGGTTATACCACTAAACAGCAGAAATGTATTTACACACATGTTACAAGAAGAAGGGCTTCCTCTTACGGGAGGGTATGTTACCTTCGTGGTAGAGGCACACGAAGCGTATAAAACAGAGGTATTCTATTCATGGGCAACAGTTCTGGCAGCAGATGCCAACCCAGGGCATTTTCACACATACAATGAAGCATCCATAACAAACAACTACAGAGCTTATGAAGATTTAGAAATTGCACTAACATTTCTGGAATACACAAATTGGTTCCAAGGCACCGTACCACATGCACTAGAAAACATCAGACTGGGTCCCCTCAGCAATGACGGGGCAACATGGCCAGTCCTAGCCAGCTATACACCATATCCACAAATAGGAGTTCTCACAGCAGCAGAACTTTGTATACTTTACACAGGTATAGTTAGACTATACAGATGGCTAACACAGTTTGTTATGTGAACAATGACAGTAACCCCAACAAGGGCAGTTCAAGCTCTACAACCGCATTTGGAAATGACAGCAATGAATCCAGTCACTATTAATTCAATTATGGGTTCGGTTCCGACCAGACTGGGGGAGATTCCTTTTTAGATTGAACAAAAAAAAAATCAGCTTGAAACTGTGTTTAACCATACGGGACACCAAGATAAACACAGAATTCTCACAATGTGCATACTTTTAGGGATGGTTCCCCTGGTAGAAGAATGTGCAGTATTTGCTGCAATCCATACCATCATGCGTAGTACACCACCCATAGTTGTTTTGCATGATGTGCTTAAACAGATTCAAAATGAATATGGGGCGGCCCCTGCCCTGGACTTAGGAATTAAATTAATTGTCAATTTTGCTACAGTGTCCTCAATCATATTAGGTAATATTAAAAGGGAAGCAGCAGCATTGGCAGCACACAAACACCTTTCGCAGGTCGCTTTGGCAGACCAAGAGTGCGAACTATCCAAAATGATTGCTGAAACAAACACATCTATAGGTCAAGATAATTTGGGGGCCAAACCTAATAGACCGTAATTAAAGGGTAATTCTGAAAAAGATACCCATAGACAGGCACCAGAGTCTTCTAAAAACATTGGGATAGTAAGAAAGTAACATTTGGATAGTAAGAAAAATCACGCGGTGGATCTCCTCACGAATCCCCTTAAAAGCGCTACAACTTGCGTAACCATGAAACTATAAAACAGCCTGATAGGTATCAATATACTGATACATATCCTTTTCGTTCCTTTGAGGAGACATTTAAAAAACATTCTGAGAGAGGAGAACAATCAGAGCGCAGGAAGGAGTACGTGAAACTGAAGGAATCACAACGCTCTTCTGACATCACCATAAAAAAAGGAAGAAAACTTCCACAACAAAAACCTCAATTCAAGAAGAAGAAAGTCGCTGGTATCGCACTTAAATTTGCCACCCGTTTTGAGGACTCTGTTTCTGAACATGGAGTGGGCTCTGAGTCTGCTAGACAGCGCAGCAGAGGTCACAATATTTTGCCAGAATCTTCAAATATTTCTGGTGGTGATAGCAACTAATGGGTTTGTTCAGGTGGAATAACTGGATCAGAGATTAGTTCTCCAGGCAGATTGTATAATTTGCAACTCCAAGTTGAGGGTGATAAATCCAGTACCATTAAATTTCTTTTTAGGGAAAACTTAACATTTGGTTATGACATTCTCTTGGCTGAAAAGGATTGGCCGCTAGAGTTTGTACGAAAATTCCTACCAGGGGAAAGTGTGATATTACCATCCTTCTTCATCTTTGTTCCTGAAGCAGTTAAACATCTGTATGCCAAAATGTGAGCACTATCACAAGCCCCAGCAGTGTATTGCAACCATGTGGGCTGGGATGAAGTGCCACCTTATCATATAATACCCATAAGGTCCAGCCCGCAAGTGCAAACACAATACTCCGTTAAACATGAAGCTAAACGCCCAGTTAAAGAAATTCTAAACCAGTTTCAATATCATGGCATAATTGAGCATTGTATCTCACCAATAAACAATCTTTTGTTTCCAGTAGTGAAACCAGACCATTCCTACCACTTAGTTTTAGACAATTAAACGGTCACACTCACACATTTGCAGTACGAAATTCATACATCGCAGCACTAATGAACAATTTTGTGCACAAAAACTACAAAATAACATTAGACATTTCGAATGCCTTTTTCTGCCCAACATAGCGCCTGCAAGCAGGTATTTGACAGTATTTACTGTGCTTGGGTCAGACAAAACAAATTGTCTATTGCTCCAAGGGTATAAGAACAGCCCAAGTTTGTTCTCTGCCCGTGTAACAGAACTGTTACAAAATTTTGACAAAGAAGCATCGCCCTATATTGATGACATATACCTTAAGGATGATGCCTTAGAAACACATCTAGCCATAGAAGATCGCATTGTTGTGGGATTTGCACAAATAGGCTACAAATTCAATATCCAGAAATCAAAAATTGCCTTTCTCAGTGTCTTGTTCTTGGGATACAAGCTATCAAATGAAGGCAAAAGCTTAATGCCGCATTTTCTAGAGAAATGCGCACTCTTACAACAGCCATGCACAATGAAAAAGCTACAATCACTTCTGGGCTTTTTAAATTTTGGTACAACATTGTTAGAACTGGGGGTCTCTAGTTGGCTGAGGTAGGTACCTTAGCACAAATAGGGACCCTTGCTTCTTGTCAGGGAAAGGAGGGACACCCTCTTAGATAACCCCTGCTCATCCCCCGGTAGCTTGGCACGAGCAGCCAGGCTTGTCTCCAAGGCAATGTGTAAAGTATTTGCAACCACACTCCCAGTAACACAGTGATAACACCACAAATGGACACCACACCGGTTTTATAAAAATAGCGGTATCTTTATCAAAAAGATGAGACCAAACGATAAAAATCCAACATATGCGTATTCGTAATATTTCACTAGGCCGGTTATTAGGCCAACAATCACTTGTAGGTTCTTGCGGTATTAATGAGCCGTTCACGATGATCTAATGCAGTCCTAATGCAATGCTATGCAGTTCGTAATGCAGTTCGTAATGTAGAAATAAGACAGTCCTTAAAGCAAGTACTAATTCGAATCGTAGAAGTACGTAATAATGCAGTTTGTAATGCAAGTACTCATGCGGATCGTAAAGCAAGTAATAATGCAGTTTGTAATGCAAGTACTAATGCGAATCGTAAAACAAGTAACAATGCAGTTCGGCACCGATCGCAGTGCTTGTGAAGGTCTCTATGCCACTCTTGGCTGACTCGCGGTCAGCGGCTGCCAAAATAAGCCCCCAATACTGTTACGAAGGAAACAACGTGCAGCTCCACAATCCGACCCCGGTACTGCCACTCCTTGGCAAGTACGGGCCGCGATACTGACTTGAGCGGAGGCTTGCGCTGCAAAGATGGGAAAGGCTGAGAGCGGTCTCTCGTAGCACGCACTCCGTCCCAGGTGGCGACACACGCACGCAGGCTGAACGTTACCTGGGGGGGTGCAGTCTCTCTCTCCTCTCCTCGCAGCTTGGGCGTCATGCTGTGCGGCTTCGGGTTGGCGGCGGCTGCTCCTCGCAGTGATAGTCGGGCTACCAGGCGACGGCCTCGCAGCTGATCGGCTCCCGGCGTGGCTCTGTTGATCTTGGGCAAAGGCAGGCTCGGGCCGGCGGCGGTGATTCCTCACGGCTCCCCCTTGGGACGCCGGTCCGGGCCGATGGCGATAACGATCACAGCACTTCTGGTCACGCTGTCGATCTAAGCAGGGCGCAAGACTGCTCCGGGGCACACAGTCACGGGGCAAGTCTCACGAAGGTCTCAGGCTGCAAAAAGCACACGCACACAGCGTCGCTGAGACACACTTGGAAACTTTCACCTCACGGCTTCCCCTTGGGACGACGGTCCGGGCCGATGGTGATAACGATCACAGCACTTCTGGTCACGCTGTCGATCGAAGCAGGGCGCAAGACTGCTCCGGGGCACACAGTCACGGGCAAGTCTCATGAAGGTCTCAGGCTGCAAAAAGCACACGCACACAGCGTCGCTGAGACACACTTGGAAACTTTCACCTCACGGCTCCCCCTTGGGACGACGGTCCGGGCCGATGGTGATAACGATCACAGCACTTCTGGTCACGGTGTTGATCGAAGCAGGGCGCAAGACTGCTCCGGGGCACACAGTCACGGGCAAGTCTCATGAAGGTCTCAGGCTGCAAAAAGCACACGCACACAGCGTCGCTGAGACACACTTGGAAACTTTCACCTCACGGCTCCCCCTTGGGACGACGGTCCGGGCCGATGGTGATAACGATCACAGCACTTCTGGTCACGCTGTCGATCGAAGCAGGGCGCAAGACTGCTCCGGGGCACACAGTCACGGGCAAGTCTCACGAAGGTCTCAGGCTGCAAAAAGCACACGCACACAGCGTCGCTGAGACACACTTGGAAACTTTCACCTCACGGCTCCCCCTTGGGACGACGGTCCGGGCCGATGGTGATAACGATCACAGCACTTCTGGTCACGGTGTTGATCGAAGCAGGGCGCAAGACTGCTCCGGGGCACACAGTCACGGGCAAGTCTCATGAAGGTCTCAGGCTGCAAAAAGCACACGCACACAGCGTCGCTGAGACACACTTGGAAACTTTTATGTTCCTGAGTTTCCACAACAGGGAGCCAGCTCCTCTCGGGCCCTTGGAGACAAGTTACTTCAGGACACAGCCCACAGCAAAGTCCTCTCAAGCAGGGGGACACAGCACACAGCAAAGTCCCTTGTCCTCTCCTTAGTCAAATCAGCAAACTGCAGGCCAGCCCCAGAACACACAGCAAGGGCAGTCCTTCTCTTCAGTCTCTTCAGCTGTTCTTCCTTGGCAGAGGTTCCTCTTGATCACGAAGTAGTTTCAATCCCTTTTCAGTCTGTATTGCAGTCTTGAGTTCAGGGGTTTCAGCTCTTACATTTATACCCCTAAATGCCTTTGAAGTCTTTGTGTTCAGGGGGCTCTGAGCCCGGTCCAAACCAGTTCTGGGTGCCTTCCTGCCAGTACACCTCTTCTTTCTTTGATAGTGGGGGTCTGGGCCTCAGACACTCTGCAGGAGGTGGAGCCATTCCTTTGTGGTAGCAGCACAGGCCTCTTCGCATCAAAGGGGCTACTCCTCCCCCTACACCAAATGCAGGCCAGCCTGTGCTATCTCACCTACCCCTCTCTGGTGTCAGGACGCTCCCCAGACCCTGTCACATCCAAACCCAGACAGGCAATACACAACCAGGCAGAGACACACAAGATGGTTAGGACAAGAAACCAGCCACTTCTAAAAGTGTGGTTTCTAAACACACAATTTAAAAACCATCTTCATAGAAAGATGTGTTATCAAATTCTGAATTCAGGCACACTAAACTTCATCCCTCCATCTTATGCCTATGGGAAGATACGCTGGAAACATGGGACCCAGCATTCCCCATTCTGTCCTATGGGCAAGATGGCCTTGCAACAGTGAAAAACGAATTTGGCAGTGTTTCACTGTCAGGACATGGCACAAACCTCAGTACATGTCCTACCTTTCACATACACTGCACCCTGCCCAGGGAGGTACATTGGGCCTACTATAGGGGTGTCTGATGTGCATAAAAAGGGAAGGGTAAGGCATGGCAAGTGGGTGCACTTGTCAGGACAACAAGGCAGTTATCAACTACGCGCAGGCACTGCAGTGGCAGGCCTGAGATCTCTTTTTAGGGCTACTTGTGTGGGTGGCACAATTAGTGCTGCAGGCCCACTAGTAGCATTTGCACACATAGTGCACTTTACTAGGGACTTTACTAGTAAGGCAAACATACCAATTATGGACAACCAATCACCATAACACTTTATACAGGGAGCACTTGCACTTTGACACTGATCAGCAGTGGCAAAGTGCCCAAAGCATCTAAGCCAGTAAAATGAAATCCATCACAGCATCAAAAAAATAGAGGAGGTAGAGGCAAAAAGTCAGGGGTAACCCCACCAAGAAAAACCAGGTCTAACAAACATACATACCAGATTATGCACAAGGAGTTAAACCATTTTATGAATTAATATGTCCAGACTTTTCAAGCACACATTGAACACCAGAACATAGACAGATCTTGCGTTCAGTACAAACTGACATGCTGGCTTCAAAACACTTACACACACGTGTTAACACCACAAACTTGGTGATCCGCGTAATAGCGGGAACCACAAGCTACACATATGTCACTTTCAACGATTGCATATAAATCGCATTTATATTCCAATGCAGAAATGCTTTTTGAACCTACAGAAAAAAAAATGACTGCAGTACAGGGAGCTGTTGTGAAAGAGAGATCATTGGCCAAGGGGAAACATCATTATCATGACTCCCATTCCAGCCTTAGAGGCTGTAACAAAGGCCAGCATCCCAAACGCGAAAGCCTTAAATCCTAGATGGATACAATGGGCCACTCCACTAACTGCAACTGACATAGACTATGGGGCCGATTCCGATTCGGGCCGGAAAACGTACCGACCGACTCGGAGCTGGAACAAATACCGACCGACACGTACCGGTGCAGCCCGACCCGCAAAGTACGATGAGAAGCGTGCAAAACCCGACCGACTCGTACGGAACACAAGCCGAACGACCGAGCCGCGCGGAAAACAGCCATCCGGCTGGAAAAGCACGCGAATCGAACCGACCGACACGCACCAGGAAGAATCCCGAACGAAACGTACCCGCGAACTCCGACACGCCAAGTACAATGCAACACGTGGAAAACACGACCGAGTCGCACGGAGCCCAAGGCGCACGACCGACACGCATTCAAAACTGCGAGCCGAAGCAACCCAAAACCCCGCGACCGACGCGTACGCAGCACAGAAAACAGCACAAACACAGCGTGAACGAATCGGAGAGGCTCGCACGAGACAACTGGAGGGTCCGACTCGGTCACAAGAACGTCTCCTACATGCACAAAAAGAACCAAGGAAAAAAACACAAAAAAAGGCCAAACAAGCAATCACAAAGCAAATAAATACTGGGGGAAACAGGGAACAAAGACACACCCACAACTCCACCCATATAAAGGACACAAATCCCTACCATGATCCTTTGCAAATTCTAATTACCTGCCAGCACTCAACACCAACAGACAGCAACCACACACACACTCACAGCTCATCCATCACACAAGCCACACACCAGCAGCATCACAACAAATAGCACCCTCACATACACCCAGCAAAAAACACACACTCACACACCCTCACTTGCACACCAACACACACATCACACACCAGCACCACCCAACACCATGCCCCCAAAGAAGAATCACAAGTTCCTAGATAGTGAATTGGAAGTCCTGGTAGATGAGATCCTCAGGGTAGAGCCACAGCTGTTTGGTACATTGGTCCAACAGACACCCATGGTGCAGAAAACCAAGATGTGGGAGAGGATCGTCGACAGGGTGAACGCACAATCACCATGTTTGCGCACAAAGGTAGACATCCAGAACAGGTGGTATGACGTGCGCAGGAGGGTCAAGGAGCTGTTGAAGAAGGACTACATCTTGAGCCAACACACCGGCAGTGGCCCTCCTGCCAAACCAGTATACCTCAGGCCCTGGGAGGAGAAGGTGCGGGCCATCCTACCACCAGTGAGCGTCTATGGACTAGAAAACATCCCAGAGCCTGGTGAGTACACAACAAATGTACACAATATTGTGCCACAATACACACACATCACTGTCAAGGGGAGAGTCAAACCATGCACCCTTAGCAAATACACACCAACCAAAACAGATCATCCCAAAATGTGTATGTCAGCCAGATAAACACAATACATGCCAGCTCATAGTGAAATGTAACTGTGTCATGACATGTACAAACCTAACAACAAATAGAGCTAGGCAGTGGCACAAATATAACCAACAAACACAGTCAGACATGTAGCCACCACCACAACACCACCTCACAGGGAAGCTCACTGAAAGGAAGGAATACTGTGTATGCTGGGCAAGTCAGTGTAGCCAATAGCATCATGGGAGTCGTAGTCACAGAAATTGCCCACCCTCACAATGCGCACATCAACACCACCATGAACCATGCCCACATCACAGGGAGTGCAAAACAACTGACAAGATGGCTGACACTGGCTACTGCTGTGGGGAGCACAAGGCCCTGCTGGCAACTGTGCACCAACAAACAGCAGGACACCACTGACTGACATCCTGAAAGACAACTTGCACTCCCTGCAATAGAAGCACGTTCCATGGTGGGATATCTGGCTGGGTGGGAAGGAGGACTCACAGCACTGACCATAGTCACCAGCAGCTCCACCCACACACCCCCCTAACACAAACTACACACAACTCACCTGGGAGAAAGCATTGCCACACACACCAATCAAATATCCCACAAAGAACCACAACCCTGGGTCATGCAGTGTGAAGCACAGGGACACACATGGGACTTGTAGCAAAACAAACCCCAGGATAACACTGTCAGCCATCTTGTCAGCACAGGCACACAACCCCACAGGGAAGCAGAGTCAAAAGGAAGGAAGCATGGGTATGCTGGGAAGGGGGGTGGAGGCAAAAGCATGATGGGAGTGGTAGTCACAGCCCAACATCCCCCACCCACATGGCCCAGCAAGCTCACACTGAAGCATGCACACCTCACAGAGAGTGGAAAGCCCCATCAAAGATGTCTGACACTGGTGCTCTGTTGTGGGGAACACAAGGCCATGCTGGGAACTGGCCAACAACCAACAGCAGGACACCACTGTCAGCCATCTTGCCATTGCTGTCAGACCCACACACAGTGAAGTACACTCAAAAGGAAGGAAGTATGGGCATGCTGGGAAGGGGGGTGGAAGCAATAGCATGATGGGAGTGGTAGTCACAGCTCAACACCCCCCCCCCCACAGGGCCCAGCAAGCTCACACTGAAGCATGCACACCTCACAGAGAGTGGAAAGCCCCATCAAAGATGTCTGACACTGGTGCTCTGTTGTGGGGAACACACGGCCATGCTGGGAACTGGCCAACAACCAACAGCAGGACACCACTGTCAGCCATCTTGCCATTGCTGTCACACCCACACACAGTGAAGTACACTCAAAAGGAAGGAAGTATGGGCATGCTGGGAAGGGGGTGGAGGCAATAGCATGATGGGAGTGGTAGTCACAGCTCAACATCCCCCCACATGGCCCAGCAAGCTCACACTGAAGCATGCACACCTCACAGAGAGTGGAAAGCCCCATCAAAGATGTCTGACACTGGTGCTCTGTTGTGGGGAACACAAGGCCATGCTGGGAACTGGCCAACAACCAACAGCAGGACACCACTGTCAGCCATCTTGCCCTTGCTGTCACACCCACACACAGTGAAGTACACTCAAAAGGAAGGAAGTATGGGCATGCTGGGAAGGGGGGTGGAGGCAATAGCATGATGGGAGTGGTAGTCACAGATATTGGTCAGCCTCACAATTGGGCCATCAACACCACCCTGAACCATGCCCACATCACAGGGAGTGGAAAACAACTGACAAGATGGCTGACACTGGCTACTGCTGTGGGGAGCACAAGGCCCTGCTGGCAACTGTGCACCAACCAACAGCAGGACACCACTGACTGACATCCTGAAAGACAACTTGCACTCCCTGCAATGGAAGCAAGTTCCATGGTGGGATATCTGGCTGGGTGGGAAGGAGGGCCGGATGTCAATCAAATACAACCAATGCAGACCATGTACACACCCCAACATTCACATAGAAATGCCCAAATAATGCAGGACAATGTGCTACACCAATATCAACCCCTGACTGTGACAACTTAGGACAATGCAATGTACAGGCACGCATCCAGAGGCACAGTCACAACTGTCAGGTGTGTCAACCATTGATGCCTGCAGAAACATAACATACATTGTGTGTGTCTCCCAAAAACAGGTGATGATGGGGACACAGCAGCAGACGCTGAGGAGTCCCCGTCCCAGGCTCAAGAGGATACGGAGCTCACTGGTGTGGAACAGCCTCTGCCCTCCTCGGATGAAGAAGACCAACCTGGCAACTCCGGAGCAAGTCATCATGCAGCACCAGCAGGACCACCAGCTGCACCCCCTGCACCCACCCCTCCAACGACTGTCAATACACATACCACCCCTGCCGACATGGAAAGACCAAGGAGCACCACCACCACCAGCACAGGGACCCTGGACCAACGTGGGGCCATGGACACCAACACCACCAACAACCCCCAAGGGGGCTCAGGGTCACCTGTGCGTGCCACCACAGGTACTGCACGTGTCGCCAGGGGTGGTGGGAGGGGTGGGAGACATAGGTCGCTGCTTGCAGAGGGTCTGGACTGCATGATGACCCACAACTGGCACGCATAGCCGATGCGTACCAGTCCAGCACCGGAGAGCTCAGCCAGGTAGTGGGGCTCCTCAGGGACATTAAACAGCAGCAGGCTGCCCATCATGCCCGCTTGGACTCACACATGTCCCGCGTGGAGTCCAAGTGGGACACACTGCAAGAGATGACGGCGGTGCATAGGGACATATTACAATGCCTCCGCCAGATGAGCAGCAACCAGTCAACACCTCCCTGTGTGCCCACAACATCTGGTGCTGAAACAACTGCAACTGCCACAGGGAGGGAGGATGACTCTGGCGTAGAGTCCCCTGCACCGCAGCAGCCTGCACTTGAGGGCCCCCCCCAAAGAAGAGGGGCCGTCCGAGGAGGGGCAAGTGAGAGGCCGATGGCCATGTGCAACCCCAGGAAGCCTAAACCTGTTCTGGATAATCACCTTTGTGCGCAAACTGTTCACCCTGTTGACTGCAACACAACTCTCCCACATGACATGGGGAGCTCAAGTTGGACCAATGTCTCAGATGACTGTGGACTTTACTCTGGACATTTCTGCTACCAGGACTTCCAAATCATCTAGGAACTTTGGATTACAATCACAATGTACAGCACCCACCATCCTGTGCACTATACTCACACATGTATGTCAATAAACTCACTAATACACCATACTTGCCTCTGTTGTGATTCCTACGTTGTCTCTGAAGTGGCGATGATGATCTGGGAAATGACACTGTGCATGCTAACTGCTACAGCAAGTACAACACCGGCATGTGAGTCATGGCGACGACACACATATGAGGGAGGCACACCACCAGGCCTACACAACACATACACACCATGGCCATCTGACTCAACGCCTACACTGATGTTGCCAGGAAACACGTTGCATTGCACAGACCCAACACCTAAACACAGTCTGTGTTAACTAGCCCACTGGTGCAGTAAGCAAATGTCAGTCAGATGTGTGACCACAGACAACGCACATCACAAAGTGAAGCACAGGTTTATTACACATTTGCAACATGTTGTAACCACCACAGATGCAAGGTAATCCCACCTGGCAGCGGGCACACAGTCAACAAGTGTAGAAGGAAGGAAGTCCATGGGTGTGGTGGACATCACCTGTAGGGACACGACAGCTACCACCCTGGAAGTCGAATCACGGTGTCGGGGATCACAGTTGACCAAACGACTCTGAAAGTACCCTGTGAAGGACAGAAATGACACACAGTCAAAAGCACTGAAGAACAGGACAGAACTGCAATACTCATGCCCAATACATGTCACAAGATACCCACACAGAACCAAGTTAGCATGTCAACACTGTTGGTGAGTACAGACTACCTGTAAGGACACATCGCTACACGCATACAGTCATGTAGCCCATGGACACACTCAAACAGCACCAGAGCACCACCAACACATATCATGCAAACTCACATCATTGACATGACATCTCTGGATACTCACATTCAGCTGAAGAAGTTGGTGATGAGCTGTGTGCGGACATCACCATCACCATAATCATCATCATCACTGGCATCGTAAACAGGCCAGGATCCTCCACAGGTGGCGGACGTTGGTCATCGTCATCCAGGATGAGAGGCAACTCCTTCCGCACTGCCAGGTTGTGTAGCATGCAGCAGACGATGACAATCTTGCACACCTTTGCCGGGGCATATGGGAGGGACCCTCCTGTCTTGTCCAGGCAGCGGAAGCGGCTCTTTAGGAGACCAAATGTCCGCTCAATCACTCTCCTCGTCCGACCATGTGCCTCATTGTAGCGCATCTGGGCTGGTGTCACAGGGTTCCTGAGGGCGTCAGCAACCACGGCATGTTGGGATATCCGGAGTCACCTACATACAGACAATTGCACATTAGCTGAGTTGGAAAAGAGGGTGGAACACTACATTGCAGAACACACACAATGGTACAAAGTCAGTACACACCAACAAGCCAGGCACGCTGGTTCCGCATCTGTGACATCATCCTCGGGATGCGACTACTCCTCATCACGTGCAGAACCGGGGAAACGGGCACACACGTGTGAGATGGTCATATCTGCAAGACAGACCACCAGTGCATTGACCGAGTGGTAGTGCTTGCGGTTCCTGTATGCCTGCTCCTGGGCCTGTGGTGGTACCAAAGCCACATGTGTCCCATCAATGGAGCCAATGACATGCGGCATCCTCCCCAGGGCATAGAAGTCACTCTTCACGTCAGTGAGTTGCTGGAGTCTAGGGAAATAGATGTACTGGTTCAGGTATATCAACATAGCCTCCAATACATCGCGGAGCACACGGCTGAACATGGTCTGTGACATCCCACCAGCAGTCGCCAGAGTGTGTTGAAAGGTACCGGTGGCAAAGAAGTGTAGGGCTGCCATCACCTTCACCTTGGGGGTCAGCGCTCTAGGGTACGGCCGGCCAGGTTGCAGGTGTGGTGCCAGGCGCACTGCCAAATCATCAATCAGCTGCCTGGTGAAGCGGTACCGTCGGATGCTGTCACGTTCCACCATCGTTGCCAGGTCAGGGAATGGTCTATGGACAGCTGGTGCCCTGCAGTGCATAGGTGAAGAAAGAAAGATTGTCACTCACCCCACATATGTGGCATTGTACACACTCAATATCACATGATACATCATTATGAGGCACAAGTACATGATGTGTGCAGTTCCGTAAGGACATGTATGGCACATACATGGCCAACATCCAACATCACAGTACAACAAGTGGCATCAATAAGTCCCAGGTTGTGCCATTGGGTATCATGAGGACGTGTCACATTTCCCATCTCCTGCTGCCACGTTACAAACACACCCCACAGTGACATGTGAGGACAGATGTGCCCCAGGCATCACAGCCCAACGACAGGTAGATTCCCAGGGACCCTGTATTGCCACATGGACACTGGCATGACATGGCGTATCATGTATACACCACAGCAAAACAACCATGACCCCCACAGGTAGTGGTCCCTGTTGCCTCGGCAGGACAGACATGGACGTCTGTGACACACACACGCACAACATCAAAGTCCATGCACAAACAACGTGGATGTGGAGACTGTCTCCCATTGTGCACATGAAATCCGAGACATTGTGAACACAACATGCACACAGACTGTGGAGGACCATCACTATTGTGCCAATGGGTCACCCTGGGTTAAACATACCGTCCCACATGGGACTCAGGGGGCATGTGACATGACATACACATACACCACCGTGGAATGTGACCATGCCACATGCTCAGATATGAACAGTTGCACATCACAGTGGCCATGTACACGAAACACCAAGGATACTGTCCCCATGAACACGTGCACAGCCTGGGGGTGGCTGCCCCAAGTGACACCCACAGAACAACATGGTCACCCCCATATACGGAATAGGTAATGCAGCCTTACATGCCTTAGGATACAGTTTGGACAGGCTGTGGTGTTGTAGGTGTGCCCCTCACTCCCTGGGAAGTATATGTGGCTGGCATATGTTCACCTGTGACAGGCATGGTGACATATGCCAGTGACATGTACAGGGACGCGTTGGACAGCAATGGACCGATCGGTGCGCACACATTGGCCATTGCATTCAATGTGTGCTGGTACACGTTGTATTCGCAATACGCGTTGGACAGCAATGGACCGATCGGTGCGCACACATTGGCCATTGCATTCAATGTGTGCTGGTACGCGTTGTATTCGCAATACGCGTTGGACAGCAATGGACCAATCGGTGCGCACACATTGGCCATTGCATTCAATGTGTGCTGGTACGCATTGTATTCGCAATACGCGTTGGACAGCAATGGACCGATCGGTGCGCACACATTGGCCATTGCATTCAATGTGTGCGGGTACGCGTTGTATTCGCAATACGCGTTGGACAGCAATGGACCGATCGGTGCGCACACATTGGCCATTGCATTCAATGTGTCGGGTACGCGTTGTATCCTGGGTACAGCGTTGAACAGCAATGGACCGATCGGTGTGCCCGGCCGGCCCATTGCATTCAATGTGTGCGGGTACGCGTTGTATCCTGGGTACGCGTTGAACAGCAATGGACCGATCGATGTGCCCGGCCGGCCCATTGCATTCAATGTGTGCGGGTACGCGTTGTATCCTGGGTACGCGTTGAACAGCAATGGACCGATCGGTGTGCCCGGCCGGCCCATTGAATTCAATGTGCGGGTACGCGTTGTATCCTGGGTACGCGTTGAACAGCAATGGACCGATCGGTGTGCCCGGCCGGCCCATTGCATTCAATGTGTGTGGGTACGCGTTGTATCCTAGGTACGCGTTGAACGGCAATGGACCGATCGGTGTGCCCGGCCGGCCCATTGCATTCAATGTGTCGGGTACGCGTTGTATCCTGGGTACACGTTGAACAGCAATGGACCGATCGGTGTGCCCGGCCGGCCCATTGCATTCAATGTGTGCGTGGTGCAGCGTTGAACAGCAATGGACCGATCGGTGTGCCCGGCCGGCCCATTGCATTCAATGTGTCGGGTACGCGTTGTATCCTAGGTACGCGTTGAACAGCAATGGACCGATCGGTGCGCACCCATTGGCTATGGCCTGGCCTGGCAACGGACGCGTTTTCAAATCTTGAACGAGTCTGATGCTGGAAATTCAGTTGGTCACCCACAACAATGTTGCAAATTCATGGGTGTCATGAAGTTGAACTTTTGAAGGATGCTGTGGGCGTGTGTAAGTGGTGCAATTCCATGGATTGGCCAGATTCAGAAGATGCTAACGACTTGGACCTATCACTTTGGACACATGGGACAGTAACTGCCTCTGCAGCACACATATAATGCTGGCTGTTCCCCTGAGAGCTCACTTGCCTGCACTACATGCTCCAGGACGACATCTGCCACCACCACTGCTGCTGTATCTGCACCCTCTGGACCCTGCAATGGCACGTACTGTGGAGAGAGCCCCAGCCTTCAGCACTGAGGAGAACCAGGCCCTGCTGGACAGCCTCCTTCCACAGTACAGCAAGCTGTATGGGAAAGCAGGGAAGCAGGTGAGTGTTCTGTCCACTGCCTTCCTAAATGTGCATGTTGTCTGACTAGCTTGGCTAACAGTCTGCACGCCACTGGCTAGCAGGCTCACTGAGTAGTTGTCACCCCCATAGTGTGTAGTTACATGCACTGGACAGGTATAGTGCAGTGACAGTGCATTTAAACAAGGTTTTACTTCCCAGGCAATGATACCATGTAGTAACTGCTGGCATACTGTCCATGGCCATCGTTGCACTGCCTGTGTACATCATGTGCCCCTGTGACTGAGACATGTATACACAACTGTGTAATGCACGGATATGTTGCATGTGTAGTAATAGCATTCTCACTTTGTCATCCTCACAGGTTGATGCCCACCAGAAGCAGAAGATATGGCTGACCATCGTCCGGGCAGTGAGATCCGTGGGGGACTACAAGCGCCGGATCTGCAACTGCCAGAAGAGGTGGCAGGACCTTCGGGGCTGGACCCGGAGGATCGCACGGGTCCAGCTGAAGCTGTCGCCTCCTCGCAGGAGGGGCGGACACCGGACCCTGACCCCCTGTTGTGTACTTCATAGGGTGTCCTTAAACAGGCTTTCTAGAATCATGACCATATATAGGCACAATCCAACCTGCCCTTATATAGGCATAGAATCCCAGACCTTATTTAGGCATAAACTATGCATACCAAATACAGGCATGGCTTCCGACATCCGTCCACCCTAGCGTCTCAACGAGTCCATGAACAAACAGACCCTCTGGCTGCGGGAGTTTCCCTTGCCCAGGACTATTGATTTCTTCAAGGTCTCATACATTATGCATGAACCTCTTATTCCCTAAGGGATTCATTCATGACGTCTTTCGCTACCCAACTCACGTCAATGCTAACATTTTCAGGTATAAATATACCTTCCCAAACCCCTGTAAATCAGAGGAGACCTCGACTTCAGAGGAGCCTGATTCCCGGCCAGACGCACTGAGAAGACGCTGCCCTTCCTGCACGCAGAGAGTCCAGCTTCCAGTGATCTAACTTCCCTTGCGGGGTGTTGGAGTTCGAGTCCGGATAGAGATTCCTACCTCTCTCATTCTTCAGGTATGGAGCAGACAAGAACCTAGAGGGACTCTTGGCATAATAGACTCTTGGCATGCTAGGCGTAACTTACTCTTAGTATACTCTAGTCAGGAATACAGCACCTACTTCTACTTCTCCCTACACCTAGGACAGGTTAGGCACACTGGGTAGAACTAGGCTAGAAACGCATCGTATGAGTACTCGCATTTTTAGGTTGTGTCATTTTATGTAAATGCATATATGCTAAAAAGATAATGCTGACGCAGTATTATTTATTTTTACTGCTCACCTTGTACATTATTTATCTCGCATACTGTCTTGTGATCGTAACAGCACATATAACTTACAACAGAAACAAGACTGTTCAATAAATCCTTTATTGAAACGCCCGTCTGGTTATTTCTGTGTAAATCTGAGAATAACTGAAACATGTACAACTGAGCTGAGTGAAATGGTTATCTATTGTTTCTACGACTCTGGGACACATCCTGATTCTGTAAGGGAAACACAGTGGTCATGTTTTGCGGCAGCCAGAAACTAATCCCTTCTTGTCGTCAAGAAGTTTCTAGTGGCCTCTGAGCTAGCTGGCACAAGTAATTAAGTTTAATATACTCGATAGGGACATACCGACCTCAGTCCTATGTCAAACCTATAGGATATATTATTCCAATGCGCAGAGCCTATAAGGGAAATAGGAGCTACACTACATGGCGCCCAACGTTTGGTAAGGCAGTAATTCAACGTTAGATACTGAGTAACTCAGCTGTACATATATTCTTTTCTCTCTCAGAGACCCCTACCCCATATACTCCAAAAGACGTCTGGAGTGGGCAGGGATAGTATCCGCCACGGCTACATAGGGCAGTACCCTATATATTAGCTGTTTGGTTTGCTCAACGTTGAAGGATACAGTGTTCCACAATATTGTGCACCTTATCTTTGTTTCCTTGAAATTTGTTTTACATATTTTCAAGCAGAAAAATGTCAGGCACTGACAATGACGCCGGAACCGGTGGAGCTGCGGCTGATCCAGCCCAACCAGCGTTATTTAACAACACAGGTTTAAATGAAGCCGAAGAGGGTGTCATAGACATTCCTCCTAACTTAAGAAGAGCCATTACTCTAAAACTTATAAAACATGGCCTATCTCCGAGAGGAGGTAGAGCAGTTTTCGTGATTGAGGCACATGAATCCTTTCAAACAGAGGTATTCTATTCATGGGTAATTCTTCCTGAATCCAATCCAGTAACACACTTGTTTCACTTCTACAAAGAAGATGAACCACCAGAGGAATACATTCCTTTCGAGGATATTGAGATTCCATTAACATACCAGGAGCATCAGCTCTGGTTTAAAGGCGCCCTAAAACACAATAAAAATATAACCAGGCTCGGTCCACTAGGTAGACCAGGAGCAACATGGCCGATTCTAGCCGGCTACACACCTCATCCAGACATCGAAATAATGTCAGACGAGGAAATACTTAATCAACTCACAGAGTTAATAAAAATCTACAGACAATTGGTTCAATATGTCATGCGGACTTTCACAGTCCAACCACCATTAACAATTACAAATCATACTCCTCCACAGGGGAGTACACTAAAAATTACACCACAGACTCTATACGCAGTCATGGGTAAAATGCCCACTAAGCGGGAGCAAATTCCATTTTGGATAGCTCAAAAAATTACTCAAATTGAAGCAGTATTTCCAAATACTAGCCCGCATGAGAAACACAGAATCCTAACCATCAGTTTACCAATGGGGATCACACCACAACTGGAAGACTGCACCACTTGGGGCTCAGTCTTTGCTGCCATCTACACTAAAACACACGGCATTCCGTCAATTGCGGTAATACCAGATGTCCTAAAACAAATTCAAAACGAATATGGAGCAGAGCCTGCTTTAAATTTAGGTATGAAATTACTGAAAAATTTTGAACAGGTCTCAACGATAATATTATCTAATATTAAAGGGGAGGCAGCAGCAGTGGCGATCCGACAAAAACTAAGGGAATTTGATGTTACAGAACATCAGACAGAGCTACCCAGAATTATAGAGCAATCATATGCAGAATTAGGCAGAGATAGTTTGGGTGGGAGACCAGCTAAACCAAAACTATCGGAAAGTCCTGAAAAGGACTCAATTAAACAAACTCCTACATCTTCTAAAAAGAAGTGGGAATCTAACAAACAAAATTCAAACGAGAAAGGTTCTCAATCCCGAGGTAGGTCTCCTCAAAAGGAGCCCTCTGAAAGGAGGTACAACCTCAGGAATAGGGATAATTTGAGAAAACCTGATAGGTATCAAGACACTGATACACGTTCCTCTCGTCCCTTTCAGGTCTCATCACAGACTTCGGAAAGAAGAGGACGAACAGAACATAGAGAAGAACGCGTGAAATCGAAGGACGACAAGCACGCAACAAAAATTAAAGCTAAACCTCAATTCTCCAAAAAGAAAGTAGCAGGTCTGAAGATAAGACATGCCGAGAATAATGAGATCGCAACTCAAGAACGGAGAATGGGCTCAGACAATGCTGGACAGTGCAGCAGAAGTCACAATAGCTCGCCAGAACCTGATGGAACTTCTGGAGATAGTGGACTTGAATGAGTACATTACAGTAGAGACTGTAGACACCAGGGTTAGTACTCCACAAAGGTTATATGAAATAACACTCCGGATGGAGGGAGACAAACCTAGACAGGTTAAAGCACTTTTTGGGAAAGACTATCAAAGGGTTATGACATACTTCTAGCAGAAAAAGACTGGCCACCACAATTTGTCAGGGAGTGCCCACACGGCGAGGACATGATTATGCCTGCCTTCTCCAATCACATTCCAATTCACTTAAAATATACATATGCCAGAAAATGGGCAGTGGCCCAGGCTCCAGCATTATATAAAAATCATGTAGGATGGGATGAGGACTCCCCTCACCATAAAATACATCTGAAACATGAACCTACTGCTCAGAGGCAGTATCCAATTAAGCAAGAAGCTAAAAAACAGGTCAGGGAGATTTTAAATCAACTTGAATACCAAGGGGTGATTGAAACTAGCACCTCATCTATGAACAATCCTTTGTTTCCTGTCTCCAAACCAGACAATACATATCGTCTAGTTTTGGACTACAGACATTTAAACACTTGTTCTAAAACTTTTGCAGTACAAAATGCACATAGCACAGCATTAATGAATAACATTGTGCGTAAAAAATACAAAACAACATTAGACATCTCAAACGGATTCTTTTGTCAAAATATAGCACCTGAAAGTAGGTACTTAACGGCATTCTCCATAATGGGGACCCAGCGTCACTTTTGTCGACTCCCACAAGGGTTCAAGAACAGCCCGGGGTTATTCTCAGCAAGAGTAACGGAGTTACTACAAATTTATGACAACGAGGCATTGTCCTATGTCGATGATATTTATCTGACAGACGATGACTTGGAAAAACACTTGAACAGAGTGAGCACCATTATATTGGGATTCGCCTCTGAGGGCTACAAGTTCAACTTTAAAAAGTCCCGAATTGCCCATCTCAATGTCCTATTTTTAGGATATGAGCTTTCAAGTGAAGGCAAGAGCTTGGCAGCTAACTTTCTAGAGAAGTGTGCGCTGCTCCAACCTCCAAAAACGCTAAAAAATTTACAATCAATACTGGGATTCCTAAATTTTGGTAGAACATACATTCTAAACTATGCAGAAAGGGTTAAACCTCTCTACGCATTAATCAAACCTGATTTTTCAAATAAAAACTGGACACAGGAACACACAGAAATTTTGCGTTCACTTCAAGCTAACATGTTAGCAACAAATCACTTACAAACACGCGTAAGTCAAAGAAATTTGGTGATTCGAATAATTTCGGGTCAATGTGGATTCACTTACTTAACCTTTAACGAGGGTGAGAAAGTACCAATTGCATACAAATCACATTTGTACACACAAGCGGAAATGCGTTTCAGTTCAACTGAAAAAATTCTGACAGCAGTTCAAACAGCTGTAGCAAAAGAAAGAGCCTTAGCCCAAGGGAAACGCATAATTGTCGTTACCCCAGTACCAGCTTTAGAAGCGGTCACAAAAGCGAGCATTCCGAATGCTAGAGCTTTACATCCGAGATGGATACAGTGGGTTAATTCTCTTGCTGCAACTGATGTTGAATATGTATTTGATCCAGACTTAAAGACACAGGCATTTCTCCAATATGAGCAAGAATGTCCTCTGCCCACTGAGATTCTGCCTCTCGATCAGTATGAATTCGTAATTTACACTGACGGATCCGCACAGCCCGCAACAGGGAGTAAGCAAGCTTACAGTGCAGCGTGTGCTATCGTTAAAGGTCGCATGCGAAATGGCATCTTCAGACCTATGGTCACAAAAACTCAGTCACTAGGTGATTGTACAGCTCAGCGAGCTGAACTACAGGCATTCAAACTGGCACTTGAAAGTACGGATCGAGAATTCCTCACACTAATCGTGTGCGATTCCTTTTACTGTGTTCAGTCGTATAATAACTATATACGAACCTGGCTTGAAAATGGTTTTAAGGATGCAAAAGGTGGCACAATTAAGCACAAATTGCTTTGGGAACAAGTAGTTCTGTTGAAAAACGAACTACCAAAGGCTCACGTGATTCACACACTGAGTCATCAGCGTGATGGCGTTCACGTTGCAGGGAATTCATTGGCTGACGAAGCCGCGAAGGGGGCTGTGCAAACGGCTTCCGTAGCTGCGATCACTCGTTCAAAAACAAAAATAGACGGTGAGATAATGGTAGCTGTCAATGCTTCAAGCAAAGGCAGCAGTGCAGCGTTACCAAAAAAGTTTCCACTCAAGTACTCTTATGTAATTGATGCGAATAACGTTCCTTTTGCTCGAATCCCTGGAGTGGGGGATAGGGTAATTCCAAACAGGGAACGCAGATTAGGACTTATCCTAGCAGCACACGAAGGGATGGCTTCTGCCCATGCAGGTGTTTCTGCGACAGTATCTTTACTCAAGCAAAGATATTGGTGGCCTGGCATTCGGAAACAAACTAAGAACTATGTTTTAGAATGTGATATTTGCCAGCAGATGAAAGTCTCAACAGTGAAACGTCCTGCGCAGACACCCTTATTAATTTCAGATAAACCATTAGCTTGTGTTTACCTGGACCACTGCGGTCCCTTGCAAAGGGACGGTAATTATAAATACATCATGGTTGCAGTGGATTCATGCTCTAGGTTCCTATGGTTATGGCCTCAGCGCTCAGCTGACGCTCGAACTGTTATAAAAGATTTGCGAGTCTTTATCGGCACATACGCAATAGGCACGTTTCATTCTGACCAGGGTCCTGCGTTTAGCTCTAGGGCTTACAAGGAGGCCATGGCCAGTCTGGGCGTTGCATTGCGGTACTCCTCTCCATTCCATCCTGAGGGAAATTCTGTTGTGGAAAGGAAAAACCGGGACATAAAGCAGTCTATAACAGCTAGGGTATTAGGCTCGGGTGATGGGTGGGTCAAACACCTCATTAGCGTTCAGCGCGCTATCAATAACTTGCCAAGAAGTTCTCTAGGGGAGTCACTCCATATGAGGTCCTATTTGGGACAAGAATGTGGGTTCCAGACTTAGAACACGTAGGCACAGTGGTGGACAAAAAGAATTTGATATCAAAGATCGTTTGGCTGTTTTACAGGAACTTAACAAGTTAAGAACGAAACAAAGCAACGTATCCTTACAGCCAACCACCACTGGGGAAAAATCGGCGGTCCCAGCAAGGCCTGTCTGGATTCCAAGAGTTGGGGATCTAGTCAGAGAAAAAATCGCGGACAAGAAGGAATTTGGACCTTCTTACAGACAATCGGTACCTGTTCTAGCTGTTCAAGGAACAAGGACAGTACTTCTGCCGCCCCTTGCTGGAAGAAAGGAGAAAAGATTTGTGTCAATCGACCTGATCAAACCACAACATGTGGCCAATACTAAGCAGTAGGCCTCGTGGACTCCGACCTAGTAGCAGACGCACTCCTCTCGCTACTATTCAAGAGGTTCAGACTGAAAGACTGATCACGATCGAGAATTCAGCTATAACAAATGAAGGACTATGCAACCAGGCTATGGAACTCATCCCTCTTGACAACCAAATAACAGTTCGTCCAAATACACCTGTCTACACCAACGTGACACGTGAAGAACTGGTTCCTGTGATTTCAACGAATCCTGATGCAATTCCAACAATTGACAGAACTGCTTCTGGCTATTTCATTGACTTTGATACGTTCTCAGTGGATCCAAGCGAACCTGAAACGACGCCAGCATCATCAAAACTCAAGCAGCAAGTACAAGACTTTATTCACTTTCTGAAAAAGAGTTATCTGGTTTCTCCATGGATTGAACTCTGGATTACATCTGGACTTTTTGTTTTCCTGCTCTGGCTAGCTTTGGTAACAACAGTAAGCATGCTTATAAGTGGCAGATACATCCATGTGAACATTGAAGGAAAGGACATAAACGTGCTTTTGAAACCACATAAATCTTCCCATCGTGAAGCAAGAGACTTGTCATCAGTGAACATCACAGCTGTTCCTATACAGGATGGTATAGTGTGGGACAAAACAGATTATGAAATCTTCGGTCCAAGTGAACAATTGAACATTCCACATTTGTTTAAAATTTCACTAAGCGATTTGATAACGTCCAGTACCTATTCAGATGATTGGGACTTAGAGACTGTTCAAGATATAATGTTTGATCTAGAAAAATCTGCTGCATTTTCTAAAAATGAATATTTAGAGGGTACAAATGATTACGAAGAAATGTATTGTTACAACCACTATGGTCATCATTATTTGCACAAAACTGCATATCCAAGAAATGTGTTTATGTTTAATCAATGGGAACATTGTCCTACACCACCACATGGTAGTTCAAAAACTTTTGCTAGTAAATTTCCATATTTTTCAGGTTATAATACATCTGATCCAGAAACGTTTTACTATAAAAATGTAAACAAAACAGGACTGAAAATTATGTTAACAAATACAAAACAGATTTACTCTGAAGCATTTATTGCCCAACTGTCTACACAGGGTTTCGACTTATGGAAAGACACAATTGAGACAAAAACTGTCTGGGGTAGTAAAGATTGGCAAGTGCAGGGTATAGAAGCTTTATTTAGAGCCTGTATAATCCCTGAACAAATAATGTTTTTGAATGACACCGTCCAACAGACATCTTGTCTTGGGTTAGCCAAGATAAAAGAGATGAAATCACCTTCTGTGCCAACACCTGCCAGTGATAATAATACAGAGGCAGTGGTGACAGTCGACAATATACTACAACTCAACAGAACTCATCCAAATTGGAAGAAATGGTTGATCTGGCCCACAGACACAAACAACTGTCAGGAAAGGTTCTTGAACAAAACTCAGGGCTTTACTATTCATAGGCCAGACCCAAGATATGTCCAAAGTCAACATCCGGGGGTAGTAACAACATATAGTGTAGGAAAATTATGCCTCGATTGGCTGCATAAATCTACACTACAGGATGTGAAGCAACACTTAACCTTACTTGCACACGACGCAGACCTTAAGGAATTCTTGCTTGGACCAAGAAAACCGCGTCAAAAACGTTTCATATATGCCGGCATCTACGCTGCTTATAACGAAGCATGGAAAGTGTCACAGATAGAGGCTGCAGAACGAATACGTGAACTTGATCGTATTAATTTAGAGAAAACACTCTCTGTAGTCGACAATGGGTTAACAACTTTGTCCTCCAGAATTTATTCATTGGATGGCATTGTATTCTCTGCTATCGACATTCTAGAACAAGATTTGGCTATGTTACAACAAGGTCAGTCTCAATTACGTTCTATTGTGTTATTAACATGGACGCTGCAATCTTTGCGAGCGGGCTATGTGCCTTGGCGTTTCATCAACACGTCGTCTCTGTTTGCAGAATACAATCTAACTGATAAACAGATCGAATTGGCACAAAGAGGAGCAAAGTATACAGTGCTGAGCATTGAAAAAATTGACAAATTACCATTCACAGTGGCAGAAAAACCAGCTACAGAATGGCTTATTCATGGCAAAATAACATTACCTGTGACAACTTTTCAGTTCCAGTATTGTGTCAGACAGATGCAAGCAGGCAAATATGAAAGGTTGGGTAAGGAATACATTAAGACATCTTGGAATTTACCGTATACACATAAATGTTGGAGTGGGGATCGTGAAGTGTTTCTTAGCGGTACTAACTGTAAACATGCACTGACCGGTTCACTCATATGTCAGGACATTATTTTACACGGAGCTTGTAATGGTTCTGTGGCAAACCTGTCTTGCCATCAGCACGGTTCTCCAGCTGCTGTGATTAATCCAACGTTTGGACAACTTTCGAATGGGAGTTACCTCATGTTGAATGATCAGAGCTGCTGTGGAATGTTGCCCGGCATCCCATATCTAGTAACGGTCAACTCCAGGGTCACTTGCTGTATGCAAGTATTGTTTCCCCAATAGACACCGTCAGGGAGTCGCCTTTGTGGCCTTCACTTAACGTCTCTTTTATAAGATTTGATACTTTAAGCAGAATGAAAGCCATGCTTTTACAGCAAACAGTGCCTTTGACCTCGGCCAAAGAAACCTATGATCTACAAATTGCAAGGACTTCGGCTGAGATACAGACTTTAATACGTACAAACTGCCCTATACATTTCGTAGAAATGATATCACGTATCTTTAACATGTCAGATACAACAGGAATTGTACATGTATTTAAGAGCATTTGCACCGGTCTCTTAGCACCGTTCCAGGCAATACTTGGAATCATTCCGAACTTTGCACATTCGGTGTTTGGTGGCATACCATTAATTCTAGCACTTGTTGCGGGAATTCTATTCATCTGTCTGCTATTGCGCTATGGCCAGCCGCTTCGCAGAAATAACTCCGAGCGAAATGGGGAAAGTTCTCCTTGAAAGAAAGTGCCGTGAGCGAATAGTACAGCTATTGGGCATGACTCGTCTACGGGACCTTAATACCACGTGGTTCCTGTCATTCCGACCAATCTGGCATGATTGCATCTTACCTGTTCTACGATGCCTGCTATGCGGTGAAGAATGCGTGTTGGACGCTTGTCTGACATATCCATCAGCTGCGCCAAAGGACGTCGATACTTTGCTGGTCCCGATAACGGTCCATGCTTCGTGTTGTCCCCAGAGGCTCCCAATACTTATGTCAGCATTCATTGAGATCTCACAGTCGCCTCCTGCTGCTGCTGAGGTACGAGAAACAACTCCAGGCACACAGGTAACAACGGACGCGAACATTGCTGCGGCAGCCTATGCTGAGGGCGATGCTTCTCATCTTTGTGCGGTCAATCTCTTACGTGGGGTGTTCGAACTTACACCAGCGACAGTGGATGATGTTTTGTCTATTGAAATAGATGATCTAATGTTCACACCAGACCCGTGAACTTACTCTGTTTGGCATATTCTGTTCCAGTACAACAGCAACAATTTGGCCTTCATTTTTCAAAGACTTGGAACATTACCAGATTTGAACTTTTGTCCCATTTTTTTTCCTCTCCGAACTAAAATGGCAATCCAATCTGCTTAAAGTAAAACTAGCCTTATAATACAGACTTGGCAGTACTTCCAGGGACGCTTAGTCATCTTGTGTGTCTAACTAAGTTCATTTGATTTTCATGACAGGGAATGATTTTGTTTTGAAACAACCTTGCATTCATTCTCGTCATATGTAAATATTGCTTTTATATTTCGTTCCGATTGCATTTACTTCACTCTTTTTGCAGGAAATGAAAAGCACTGCTTAATAATGTACAGCATCCTTTGCATTTTAATGTATCTTTTAAAGCTTTTTAGGATATATTTTAATATGCGGTACTCCATTTTAATGTTTAGCATTTTAAATGTTTAGCATTTTAGTATTGTTGTATACACAAAAGAGGAGTGGGTGTTGTGTACTTCATAGGGTGTCCTTAAACAGGCTTTCTAGAATCATGACCATATATAGGCACAATCCAACCTGCCCTTATATAGGCATAGAATCCCAGACCTTATTTAGGCATAAACTATGCATACCAAATACAGGCATGGCTTCCGACATCCGTCCACCCTAGCGTCTCAACGAGTCCATGAACAAACAGACCCTCTGGCTGCGGGAGTTTCCCTTGCCCAGGACTATTGATTTCTTCAAGGTCTCATACATTATGCATGAACCTCTTATTCCCTAAGGGATTCATTCATGACGTCTTTCGCTACCCAACTCACGTCAATGCTAACATTTTCAGGTATAAATATACCTTCCCAAACCCCTGTAAATCAGAGGAGACCTCGACTTCAGAGGAGCCCGATTCCCGGCCAGACGCACTGAGAAGACGCTGCCCTTCCTGCACGCAGAGAGTCCAGCTTCCAGTGATCTAACTTCCCTTGCGGGGTGTTGGAGTTCGAGTCCGGATAGAGATTCCTACCTCTCTCATTCTTCAGGTATGGAGCAGACAAGAACCTAGAGGGACTCTTGGCATAATAGACTCTTGGCATGCTAGGCGTAACTTACTCTTAGTATACTCTAGTCAGGAATACAGCACCTACTTCTACTTCTCCCTACACCTAGGACAGGTTAGGCACACTGGGTAGAACTAGGCTAGAAACGCATCGTATGAGTACTCGCATTTTTAGGTTGTGTCATTTTATGTAAATGCATATATGCTAAAAAGATAATGCTGACGCAGTATTATTTATTTTTACTGCTCACCTTGTACATTATTTATCTCGCATACTGTCTTGTGATCGTAACAGCACATATAACTTACAACAGAAACAAGACTGTTCAATAAATCCTTTATTGAAACGCCCGTCTGGTTATTTCTGTGTAAATCTGAGAATAACTGAAACATGTACAACTGAGCTGAGTGAAATGGTTATCTATTGTTTCTACGACTCTGGGACACATCCTGATTCTGTAAGGGAAACACAGTGGTCATGTTTTGCGGCAGCCAGAAACTAATCCCTTCTTGTCGTCAAGAAGTTTCTAGTGGCCTCTGAGCTAGCTGGCACAAGTAATTAAGTTTAATATACTCGATAGGGACATACCGACCTCAGTCCTATGTCAAACCTATAGGATATATTATTCCAATGCGCAGAGCCTATAAGGGAAATAGGAGCTACACTACACCCCCACATGCTCAGGATCCTGGCGGTGGTCTTCCCTGATCTGGATGGGCAGCTGAAGGCCAGGGAGCAGCACGGAGGGGGTGAGTCCATGACTGCATTGTGTACTTTGTCTGCCATGCTATGTGCCCTCCTCTGGCCTGGTTAAACTTCCACAGCACATCAGTCATGTGGTCCAGGACCCATGTCCCTCGATTGTGCACTGCCCACTCCTCATCTGATACCCAGGTGTGGCCCTTGCAGTCAGGGAATTGTGTCACTTGGGTACTGTGTCCTTGCAGTTTGCTTGACTCAAGGTGGGGGACAGCATCTGTTCCCCTAACTGTGGTGGGCATCATGGGTGGGTCCATTGCTTACACAATGCCTGTGTTCTGACATGTAATCTGCGTGTTACTTTGATATGTGGTCCAATTGCTGAGCTGATCCACCACATGTGCCTGGGGTAACTGGCACACACCCAAGCTGCGGGTGGGAACAATGTTTGGGCCCCAGGAGTGTGTATATTACGTGTGTCACACATACTTAGCCAGCTGCCTACTGTCCAGGGTTCATCCCTCATTCATGTGGGGCAGGACAGTCATGCCTACTCCAGGCCATGCAATGCACTCTGTACTACCACTCCCGTGTATCAGCTGACACGTTGTGCTCAGTGATATGTCCCCTCAGGTGTCAGCCTCTGTGTCAGTGTGCTGTGGCTTCGATGTCAGGACTGCTGGGGTGTTTATCGGTTGGGGCTCAGCATGCCACCGGAGATGTGACCATAGGAGACGATACTTGTGTGACACATAGGTGTTTGAACACCTGACTGTGTAGACTGGGGTATGCGAATGTGAAGTCCATGCAGCTGTTTCCCATTCACAGCAGATTGTGAGGTGCTCAGGTTCAGAGGCTTGTGTTACAGGTCACCCATATGTCCAATCAGTATGACCTGGACAGATAAGGGTTCAGATGATGTGGTGTGTGGGGGATGTACATGTGCACTTGTTCAGCTCCAGGACTTGCATTCCCCATGACCTACTATTGTGACACAGTGCAGACTGTTGTTGTGTGGCTGCCCTGCCCATGTGACTGGAGACAGTGATGTATGACTTAGCAGGCATGCCTGTGCCATGGCATGTGACTTCCTATGAGTGATCCTGCAGGGAGTGACATGTGCTACATGCACACCATAGTGGCAATGGCTATCAGCACATGGGTGCATCATGGTGTCTGTCGCTGGTATGCATCACATGCATTTCATATATCTGACTCTGGGCATCACTTTCATCCGGGCACCTGTACTGACTCAGTGGCAAGAGTTGTGATGTGTGCATGTTCACATGCTTCACCGTGTTCTCTGCACCGTCCAACTACTGTGTAGGTGGTGCATGTGTCCACACTGGGGTATTGCCAGCCAACGGACGCCAGACAGATGGGTGCAAGGCCAGGTGGGATGTGAGTGCCATGGTTGACGATCAGACTGACAATTGGCTTCTCCTATTCTGTTTGGGCAATTTTAGCAATGTTCAACTAAGGATGCCAGGCCTTGCTCTGTATTGTGCTGTACTTACTGTGGTGTGTGCGTTCGGTGCAGGTGACTGATGTCTGTCTGTTTCCCTATTGTTTGCAGATACATCCACGGCCACAGGAGGGGACAGCTCCATGGACCAGGAGGAGCCGCAGAGCCAGACTGGGTCAGCAGCCGAGGAGTGGTCGGAGGGACCCAGTGGCACGGAGGGCAAGGGGAGCCACACCGAGGAGTCCTCAGCACCATCCACCTCAGCTGAGGACCACAGCAGCTCAGAGGATGACTCCCTTATGGAGGCGGGTGTCAGCAGCCACCACACCCCAGCTAGTGTTGCTGTCCCCGCCACCACCACCACCACCGCCCTCCCATCGGCTCCCATTCCTGAGGTCCGTGGAGGCTCCCATGTTCGGGAGCGTGTCTCCTTCGGGCCAGGCACCGCACCCCCTGCCCCTGTGTCCCCTGCTGCCCTGAGTGAGGAGTCTGTGTACTTCCTTCGCCAGCTCCATGTAGGGCAGACAGTGATGCTGAGTGTCCTCCATGCACACACCACTCTGTTGACTCAGCTGGTGTCGTTCATGGAGGGCATCTCATCGGGCATGTCTGCCCTACAGAGGGGCAATAGGTCCATGGACTCCTCCCTGATGGCAGCAGTGTCCCTCCTCCAACAGTCCCTCACCCCTCCTGCCTGTGCCCCATCCACACTCCCCAGCACCTTACCTGTCCCAAGCACACACACACCGGCACAGGCACACACCAGCACAGACACAAGCAGCACACAGACACACACGCCAAAATCAAGATGCACACGCACGCACAGTCAGGGGACTGAAACCACACTCACAGGGGATGGGGCCCAGTCACACACACACGCATCCACGAGCACTGCGCAGTCCACAGTTGCCTCTCCCTCCAAAGCCCCCTCCGTTGCCTCACCTGCAACCCCAAAGACCCAGCGGCTCTTCCTCAGTGACCTCGGCCTCTTCCCCTCCGATCCAGCTGATCCAGCATTCAGGGGGAAGAGGAAGCCCACCCAAACGGAGCGGAGTGCCCCTCGCCACCGGACACCCTCCCCCAGGTGCAGACCGACTGATGCCCCCATCCGCAAGTCCCCCGGACCCGGAAGAGCAAGACCCCGCCGCCGCCCTGCAGCTCAGGCACCAAGTCTCCTTCCTCCATCCCTCAGGCCCCCACTTCACAGGTGCCCCCACCACACCCTGCCCCAGGTTCCCCCACCCACAGATACACCATCCCCAAAAGATCAGGCCTTCTCCCCTGCCACTTGCTCTTCCGGCCCCACCCCCCCGCTGCACTTGTCTGTGCCACTGGTGTGGAGACGGTGTCCTCCCCCTCTGTCCTGCCCACCTTACCTGATCCCCATTCTCCTCTCCTGGAGGTAGGCACTACAGTGGAGTCCACTACCACCCTGTCTGACTTGGGCACTGCAGTGGGGAACCTGTCCACTCCATCTGCACGGTCCCCTGCAGTCTTGCCGGCACCCACACCATCAGAGTCATGACCCCCACTTGTGCCGGCACACACCATGTCAGACACCTCCACTGCAGTTGTCAGTGGCTCTCCATCACCCACCACCCCTTCCCTGCCTCCTTCTGGTGAGCCATGATCCTGTCCCTGCGGTGCCTGGCCTGCCCCCGTATGCCCCTCCGAGGGGATTGTCCCTGGTTTACATCAGTGCAGGCATGCCTAGGGTGACATCTGCCACTGTCACCCTGTTTTGACTTTCATGTTGGACTGGCCATTGGCCTTTGTTAATTTTTTGCTGGACATCAACTGTTAGACCCACATATGCTGAATAAAGCACCTTTCTGTTCTCTAGTGCTTTTGCTTCTGATGTACATGTTGTTGATGATGCTAACCATGCCCTTGCTGCAGTGATGGTGATATTTGGTCTCATGATAATGAAGTGTTACTGTGCAGGAACACATGTGGTCCAGGGGGAATGTGTCCTATCCTGTGGTGTATCCATCTCATCCTTAGCAGCATCTGAGGGTGTCATGTGTTCAATATTTGGCAATGGGATTTCCTATTTACATTAGCAATTTCACATCTGTGGCTTCCACCCCTGCACATCTGTTGTGCCTGCCATTGTTCAATTAGTCTACTTCCTGACCGTGTGGCCATCTCCACTGGACATGCAGGTTTGGGCATCAATGGGGAAGGACTCATCTGTGTTGTCAGTGCAACATTGCTATACATGTGTGTTGGATCTGTGCTGATGATTTCGTTGGCACTCCCATGACCAGGCTGATGTGACGGGATCCTTCATTTGGTGCTAATTGTTGACTGTGTGACCAAGTGCTCAGCTGACATGATGGAGCCCTACTGAGGCAACATATGGCACAGCTTTCCTCACACAGGAGTGGAGTCCCCTCATGGCAGTGTGTACTCCTGTGACATTGCCTGCGCCCACGGTGTGTGTTGTATGAGCATGTCTGTGTGTTCACTTCCGTTTTGCTGTGCATGCTGGGATCCCTGGTGTTGTACCTGTTTGTGATACTTGCTGAGTTGACCTATGTTCCCCCAAGTCTTCTCCCTGGATTCTCTGTGATGTGGGTGCATGGCACATTACTGGTCATCAGGGTGTCACCCATAGGTGTGTTTGCTGTCAGGGCTGAGTTTGTGTGCAGACGCAGATGGGTCACAGTCAGGATTCCCCTTGGCACTTGTTGTTTACACCTGTCATGTGATTTCCAGTTTGTGTTATCTTTCAGTGATTGTGACACGTTGTGTGTGTGACTGCTGGCACTCCTCAGGGTCCGGGCTGCAATGTTGGTAGTTGTCTATGTGTGTTCTTTGTGGGTGACCTTGGCTTCTTCATTGGTGTGTGACTGTGGCTGGGATCCCATTGGTTGGTGTGGTATTGCCGTCATGTCCATGTACAGCGTAGTGTGCAGTGTGTCAGACATTCAGGAGTCTTGTTGAGTGGCCATGTGTGATGTGTTTCTGCACCTTGGTTCCCACCCACCACCCTGGGATTGTCATGGGTGCATGTGCAATGTCACCAGTGCATGTGTGCTTCACTGCTGCACATTGTTGGAGGTCGAGGTGTGTGGTGTTGAGTGTGTGCAGATGAGAGTTGTTGCCCGGCTAGACCCCTGCCTCCATGTTGGCCTTGGCTTACTGGCCGTGCTGATTAATTTGTGCTTGTGTAGGTGTGATGGTAGTTTGTTGCTCAGGACACATGACTGTGGTTCACAGTGTGAACGACATTTAGCTTTGTCATCACAGTGGGATTGTAATGCAGCCCAGGGTCACCACATTGTGGGGGCCCTGGGGGTAGTGCTGTGGTGTGTCTGTGTCTTGCTGTGTCAGTTGCTGTTCCTACATGCTTGTGTGACATGTGTGATTTGTGCTCCCTCTCATCTGACAATGCCTGATTGCCCACATAGGGGATTTGGATCCATGAGTTACCTTTGTGTGGCACTGTATGCACATCTGTGTAATTGGTATTCAGGCCTCTTCATGTGTTGTGTGGTTGCCTGGGGACACTGGCACCCCCTCACCTGTTGTGTTTGATGTGCAGTGTGGGTCTGCCTGTTTGTGTTTGTGCATCTGCACCACTGCATTGGCATATCTTTGGTGTGCCATTGGCTGTATGTTGTTTGGCGGGTTTCCCCTGCTGTCCCTGGGACTCCTAGGTCATTGGTCAGCACAATGATCATGGTTTGTGTGTCCCATTGCTGCCATGGTATGGTATCTGTTCACCTCACATCTACAGTCTCCACAGGGTATCTGCATTTGTGTGCCCATTGGTGCAAATATGTGGGTCTGCATTCTGATGGTCACTTCTGTCATTGATGAATGTTGACAGTGTCAGCCCCCATGGGTGTTGTTTGTCTGCACATGGCCAAAGGTATGTCTTATTTGCACTGCAGTATTTGCCTCCCCCAATCTATGTTGCAATGGGACACATGCACTACTTTGCCACTGATGTGTTTTATGTTCTGTGACCAGGAATCATCCATGCAGTTTGGCAGTTGCAGCTTTTTCTTTGTCAACACTTGCATTTTGGTCACTGTGATGATGGGGGTTTGGACCCCATTGCCACAATGTTCAAAATGTGCTTCAGCTATGGACCACACACTTACCTTTTGGTTACTGTGATGATGGGGGTTTAGACCCCATTGCCACAATGTTCTGAATGTGCTTCAGCTATGGGCCCCCACACTTACATTTTGCTCACTGTGATGATGGGGTTTTGATCCCCATTGCCACAATAGTCATGGCGTGCTTGCATTGTGGGGGCCACACACATATATGTGTGGCACATGTGATAGGGGGTCACATTGTATGTTCAAAGTCATGTTCAGTGTTGTAGGCATTTGACACAGTCTACACACGCTTGTCATGGTGTTGGGGCGATGTCTTTTTCTTGCATTCCCTAGGTTGTGGTGTGCTGGTTGTGTCATGCATTGTCCATCCTATGAGTGGGGGTGGTGTTGGTGGTAGGCATCCAGCCCCCCATGGGTAGGGGTGGTAGTAGTGACAGGCATCCAGCCCCCCATGGGTAGAGGTGGTAGTAGTGACAGGCATCCAGCCCCCCATGGGTAGAGGTGGTAGTAGTAGTGTTAGGCATCTGGCACCCCCTGGGTAGAGGTGGTAGTAGTGGTAGGCATCTGGCACCCCCTGGGTAAGGGTGGTAGTAGTGGTAGGCATCTGGCACCCCCTGGGTTAAGGTGGTAGTTGTGACAGGTATCCAGCCCCCCATGGGTAGAGGTGGTAGTAGTGGTAGGCATCTGGCACCCCTGGGTAAGGGTGGTAGTAGTGGTAGGCATCTGGCACCCCTGGGTAAGGGTGGTAGTAGTGACAGGCATCCAGCCCCCATGGGTAGAGGTGGTAGTAGTGACAGGCATCCAGCCCCCCATGGGTAGAGGTGGTAGTAGTGTTAGGCATCTGGCACCCCTGGGTAAGGGTGGTAGTAGTGGTAGGCATCTGGCACCCCCTGGGTAGAGGTGGTAGTAGTGTTAGGCATCTGGCACCCCCTGGGTAAGGGTGGTAGTAGTGGTAGGCATCTGGCACCCCCATGGGTAAGGGTGGTAGTAGTGGTAGGCATCTGGCACCCCCATGGGTAGAGGTGGTAGTAGTGGTAGGCATCTGGCACCCCCTGGGTAAGGGTGGTAGTAGTGGTAGGCATCTGGCACCCCTGGGTAAGGGTGGTAGTAGTGGTAGGCATCTGGCACCCCCTGGGTAAGGGTGGTAGTAGTGACAGGCATCCAGCCCCCCATGGGTAGAGGTGGTAGTAGTGACAGGCATCCAGCCCACCCTGGGTGTGGGTGGTAGTAGTGGTAGGCATACAGGCCCCTATGTGTCTGTGTGGCATTGTTGAGGGCCATCCCGATCCTATGGTGCTGCTGTTGCTGGTGTTGGTATTTCTGCATCCCTCTGTGTGTGATGTGTCGGGTACGTGTAGTTTGTTTTTGTTGTTGGTGTCTGACTTACCTTCTGCGCCGTACGCGTCTGTGCCTGTTCCGGTAATAGAGGTAGAATATTGATAGGATCGGCACGAAGGGATTCATGGTTGGTTCGTCTCGTTCGTCTTTCTCTTTGCTTCGCCTCGTCCTCGTAGCTGGCGTGTTCGTCTCGTAGCCGTGGATCGTGTTGTGGCGCGAATCGGAGCTTATGTGCACCTCTCCCGGATGCTTTGACGTGCCGTGCGTAGCGACGGGTTCGGCGCGTACGGGAAGCGCATCGTACTTGTCCGGCCGGACGGGGCTGCATTTTGGCTTCCGTGCGACTCGATTCTGCGTTTTCGGATCCGGGTCGGTCGGGGAACAGGACCTGGATTGGGTGAGTACGACTGGGTCGGAATCTATGCTGTTATGCGCATCGTACTTGCTCGTTCGGTATATTGTGCGGTTCGGTCGGGAAACAGGCATTCGCATGGCTTTTTTCCCGACCGAATGATGTTAGGTGCGCCTCCGACCGAGATCGGAATCGGCCCCTATGTCTTAGACTCTACATTACAAACACAAGCATGCCTGCAATACGAACAAGAATACCCTGTGTCCAGTGAAATTACGACTCTAGATCAGTACGACTTCATAGTCTACACTGATGGTTCTGCCCAGTCCGCAGTTGGAATGAAACATCAATACTCTGCCGCTTGTGCAGTGGTAAGGGGTAAAATGAAGGATAGAATACTCCACCCCCTCAAAACAGTTATGCAGTCACTAGGTGATTGCACAGCTGGCTGAACTGAAAGCTGTAATTCTGGCACTAAAGAATATGGATTGTGAATTCACCACACTTATAGTGTGTGATTTGTATAATGGTATCCACCCTTATAATTAGTACTTACACTATTAGAACCAGAATGGATTCAGAGACTCTAAAGCAGATGTCTCCAACCAGTCAATCGTGAGCTACCAGTAGCTCCCAGACACCTTCAAAGTAGCTCCCAGTCTTGAGTTCATTTTTAAGTAAGCACAGGGTCATATTTTTCTTTGAAGATTAAGGGAAGGCTGTGTTTACTTTACATTATCATCATCAGGATGCAGATAGTAGAGCCTGATAATGAGCAGTGCTCAGTCTGATTTGTGGGCCAGGGTGGATCACAGAGGTGAAGCACTGAAGCATTTAACTCTTAAATAAAAGCCCTTGTCGACTCAATATTGGACCGTGAGAACAAAATGATGTTTCTGAATGCTTTTGAATGGGAGAAAATGTAAATGAAAAGTTATCTTAATGAATACATTTTCATTTTAATGTTCTTCCATTTCAAAAGGCCTTTTGCTCCCAGTGGCACACTGTGCCATATTTATAACTGAAAAATAGTCATTTTTTTCAAATTGGCGAAATTTAAAGTGAAGAAAACCTTTTCTATGAAACATGAAGTATTAATGTCTTTCTCCACTTTCAATTAAGCCAAATACATCTTAATGTTTTCTGAAGCATATTTATTCACCTAAAATTCCTCCCATTTAAACAAATGTATTTTTCTGTTATAAATATGACACCATGTCTACAGGCCACTGGGAGCAAGATGCTTGGTTTTTTTAAATGTGACACTTAGAAATGGGACAAAATTTAAATGATGAGTTTTATGGAATCCATATAAACAAAGTTAACTCTTCAGTTTAATTTTCTTGATACAGTGCCATATTTAGGATTGAAAAATACAGCTATTATTTTAAGTTGGAGAAATGTATAGTGCAGAAAAATGTTCCATATTCG
The DNA here is from genome assembly GCA_963921515.1 of Calotriton arnoldi. Taxonomy (NCBI): domain Eukaryota; kingdom Metazoa; phylum Chordata; class Amphibia; order Caudata; family Salamandridae; genus Calotriton; species Calotriton arnoldi. The sequence goes on from CAWUFW010002092.1 coordinate 1,864,930, forward strand.
GAATATCTTTGCAGAACATTTTTCTGCACTTTAAATTTCTCCCATTTGTGTTATACAATCATGCAACGGTGCCACATATGGCAAAAGGTATGTCCTGTGCCACAAGTACATGCAACATAGTCTCTGAGTCACCCGTGCACATATATCCCACTCATACGCACACATATTCATACATCCCCAAAGACCACACTCTCACTGACACACATGGCAGCCCAGTCATAGTTCCCCTAGTCAAAGTATTTTGTTCAAACCATACCATCTGGCTCAATAGACATTAGACTTAAAGCCAATTAGTGTGGAGATGTCAAGTAACAATTGCAAGTTGCTTAGCCTCCAGAATCTCACAATGATTTTCAATGATCAGAAGTAGCTCTCACTATAGAAAAGTTTGGAAACCCCTGCTCTATAGGGTGTACTATCAAGCACAAGTTGCCATGGGGAAAGGTGGCAAATCTTAAAGCAAGATTGCCACGGGCTCATGTTATCCACCCACTGAGCCACCAATGCGTATGAATACACGTTGCAGGGAATTCACTGGCTTATGAAGCTGCACAGGTAACAGCTCAAATTGCTGCCGTAGCTGCAATAACTGGTTGACACATGAGGATAGATAGAGAAATCATGATAGCTGTCACAGCTTTGCGGTGCGGCACTCCTTTTTGAAAATTATATCCAGCGAAATACTCCTACCTACTAAGTGTGCAAAACATTCCGTTTACTCATCTTCCCGGAGTGGAGGATAGAGTAATTCAAAATGCAGATTGCAGACCAGGATTAATCATGCAGCACATGAAGGGTTAGCTTCTGCTCACACTGGTGCGGCCGCCATAGTTTTGTTAGTACAACAACGCTATTGGTGGCCAGGTCTAAATAAGCATACTAAACAGTATCTCCTTAAATGTGACATTTGTCAACAAATAAAAGTTTCCATCACAGCACGCCCACCGCAGACACCTCTTTTGATTGTAATTAATTCTCTGGCCTGTGTGTATCTGGACCACTGCGGGCCACTAATTAGTGATGGCTCTTTTAAATGCATTCTGTTAGCGGTGGGTTCATGTTCTAGATTCCTATGGGTATGGCCACAGCGATAGTCTGATTCTCGAACTGTTATAAAAGATCTGAAACACTTCATCAAGACTTATGCAGCAGCAGCATTCCAATCAGATAAGAGGCCATGGTTTGCCTCTAAGGCTTACCGGGATACTATGGGTATCTTGGGTGAGGCTGTGCACTATGTCAGGAATCAGGCCACGTGTTCTGTTATGTGGAACATAATCTAGTTCCTAAGTGCATGTCTGGTATAAGGAGTTTCTCTTATTATTGAGACTCCCTTACTTGTACTCCTGGAGACTAGAAGAGGCATTTGTGCGCGCTCCCTTGCAAGCTTATCTCTGCGTCAGAGAAGAGAGACTTTGCTTGGCTTCCAGTTCTGACTGATTTCCACGCCCCCCAAGATCATTTCCTGACTGCCTTGTGTTATGAATTCGCGCTGTTTCTCTAGTTTCTGGCCGAGTTTCCGATAACCTTGTCTGACTCCAAAAACCCCCTTTTCCTCGTTGTTTCTCAGCTACCGTGAGCTGAATTAACCTGACCTTCCCCTGCCAACTCTGGGACGTTTTTGATATTAAGTTTCTCTCTACACGCAAGAAAGACAAGACGCTCCATTACGTGCCTGCAGTCTAGCGATACTGGCAACATTGTATCTTGTGTTCTATGCCGGCGGACTGAAACATTGTATCTCGCCAGACGCAAGATTCTTTACATCACTGCTCCTTGCCGGCAGACGCAGGATAATAGATACATTGTATCCCGCCACCGTAGACCAAGAGACTGCTCTCAGACGCGTGCTACCTGCGTGTGTGTAATTATTTTCACCACTGTCAGCCCTTCGTTTTGACTAGGGGAGTTCTCAATCCATTAATCTCCTATTTTGTTCCTGATTCCTTTACTGTAGCAGCCACAGTTGAAACTTGTATTTTTTCCTCCTCATTCCGGTTTTCCCTGACTGTGCTGTCCTGCATATATGCTGCTGCCATTGATTTATTGAATCTTCACTATTGCTGCCATTTAGTATCCTGCCTTGTTTTTGGATGACCTTTTTTTTTATTTACGTGTTGGTAAAGAAGTTATTACCAGCCCTTTGGATGCAGAGTGCTGTCAACTCTACACACTTTCTACAGTGCTCCTGGGAGAATTGCTTGGTAAGTGGAATCTTCCTAGTATCAGACATGCACTGTGATTGAACGTGTTAGACTCTATGAGTTTTAGAGATAAGGGTCTGATAGTGTTCTAATTTCTCTTTCAGTTGTCGCTGTCCTTGCATCATCTCTGGGAGTGTCCTGTCATACCTACAAGGGGAAGAGTGGAGTGAATGGTGGTTATTCTCTTCGCCTTATCTCCCCCTGAACAGTGTTTTTAATCGAGAACAACTCATATCTAGTTTGGAAGCTGTTTTTGGGAAGTGTGGGGAAATTCTCTTCGTTCCCGTGGAACCCGCCTGTTACCAGCTTAGTGGGATCTTGTGCGTTACAGAAAGCCAAGCCCACGAAATATTATTCCACCCGAGCGAAGATGAATCCCGAAGGGGCGTGTTCTCCCATGAATGTCACCCTACAGTCTACATTACAAAGCCCCTCATTAGAGGAACTTGCAGCAGCCTTTGTAGATTTGCAGTCCGAAGTAGGAAGGTTAAGAACCGAGAACCAGCACCTTCATGCGGAGTTGGTTCAGGTTAAAAATCAAGCCTCAACAGATACCAGAGCATCAAGGCCCATTCATAAGAGTAAGAAGAGCAATATTCAGCCTGCCCACTTTACGGTTCCGTCCCCTACTACTAGCGCTATGACCAAAGAAGAAGGGACCCTTCCCCCTGTCCACTTCACAGTCCACACTCCTAGTCCAGTCCCTCTAGCCATGCCAGAAAGGTTCAATGGTGACAGTACTAAATACAGTACATTTATGAATCAGTGTAGGTTACAATTTCTTTGTAAGGCCGCCTCTTTTCCTGATGGTGCCGCTAAAGTAGCCTTTGTCATTTCGTATTTAACTGGTAATGCAGCTAATTGGGCGGTGCCCCTGGTAGAAAACAATGACCCGTTGCTTTATGATTTTACCCTGTTTCAGGAGAAAATGCGGAGCCTTTTTGCAAAGCATACCTTCATGCAGGCAAGTGACAACAAGTTGCTAAGTTTGAAACAGCAAAACCAAAGGGGATGATGGACGGAGTGTTGAACATTGCAAGCACTCACCCCCAGTCAACTGATCTGGGTTTAATCCATCATCATTCTTTAGCTCACCCCGCCACCCCAGTTCAGGCATGGCCATATGCAAATCAGTCTGACCCTGTGCCTCATGGGAACAGTCCAGCCCGAACTGCCAAGCCATGTCTTCCCTGGACCGGAAACAAGCATCCTGGGACCGGTTTCTGGCTTACAGCCGTCATCAGCCAGGCTATCTTGAATCCAGAGGCAAAGTGAGCAAGGGACCCACGTCTGGGCATACCCTGCCAACTTAGGACGAACATAGCAAAACCAAAGGGGATGATGGACGGAGTGTTGAACATTGCAAGCACTCACCCCCAGTCAACTGATCTGGGTTTAATCCATCATCATTCTTTAGCTCACTCCGCCACCCCAGTTCAGACATGGCCATATGCAAATCAGTCTGACCCTGTGCCTCATGAGAACAGTCCAGCCCGAACTGCCAAGCCATGTCTTCCCTGGACCGGAAACAAGCATCCTGGGACCAGTTTCTGGCTTACAGCCGTCATCAGCCAGGCTATCTTGAATCCAGTGGCAAAGTGAGCAAGGGACCCACGTCTGGGCATACCCTGCCAACTTAGGACGAACATAGCAAAACCAAAGGGGATGATGGACGGAGTGTTGAACATTGCAAGCACTCACCCCCAGTCAACTGATCTGGGTTTAATCCATCATCATTCTTAAGCTCACTCCACCACCCCAGTTCAGACATGGCCATATGCAAATCAGTCTGACCCTGTGCCTCATGGGAACAGTCCAGCCCGAACTGCCAAGCCGAGTGTTTGATTTGCTCAAACGCTCCGTCCATCATCCCCTTTGGTATAAGTTTGAAACAGGGCTCTAAAGATTTGCTCACATATATTACGTGTTTCAACAGATTGGTCACAGAAACACATTGGCCCGAAGAAAAGAGGACTTCTCTATTTTATAGAGGATTTTGTGACAAATTAAAAGACCTCCTTTCTCAGATAGTGGATCCACCAGAGGATTGCTCCGCTTTCATAGATCTTGTGGTAAAACTGGATCATAGGTTGAGTGAAAGGCGAGGGGAGAAATCACGCCATACACTCTCTCGCTTCTTAGTAGCAAAGAGTGACAGAAAGGAGAGTAAGGACAACAAGGATAGCTGTGAACCCATGCAAATAGGGGGTGTGAGAGGTCCCCTATCTGTAGAGGAGAAAGAGAACAGACAAGCTCACTTTGTGTTTATACTGCGGGAAAAGCGGACATTTCGCAAGAGAGTGTCCTGTTAAACCTCGTGCTTCTGTTAAGGCTGTAGAGGGAGCAGACTACAGGATGGCACCGTTGGAAAACTGAAGAACTTGAAGGTACATGAGACCGGCTCTTCAAGTTGTTTACCTCCTCAGGTCTCCCAGTTTCTTTCCAATACAGTGGCTACAGTACTAAACATTTCACCTTATCGGTAACCTTAATAATTTCTTCGCAGAGCAGAAAGGCTCTGTCTATTTTGTTGGATTCTGGGGCCACAGGGAACTTTTTAGACATTAAATTGGCCCAAGAATTAAGGATACCTTTTGTACCTTAACCCCGTCCTGAACCGGTGAGAGCGGTGGATGGAACCGAATTGTCTTCAGGATTGATTACGTATCATACCCCTGATATCATCATGGTATGTGACAACGGTCACTCAGAATCCCTTCGATTTGATCTAATCGACACGCCTAGTTTCGGAGCCATTCTTGGGGTTCCCTAGCTGCAAATCCACAACCCCCATATAGATTGGGCATCTAGAAAAGTTACCCTGAGATCCTAGTATTGTATGTTACACTGCTACAAAGAAGCCAGTGATTGGAAAAATGCTCTTTGCTGTGTCCTTGATACATCTGTGAAAAGCTTCAGTGTACTGTCAATATATGAGGAATATAAGGAAGTCTTTGATGAGGTTAAGGTAACTGCCTTACCACCCCATCGAAGTTACGATTGTCGGATAGACTTGATGCCAGGAGCGGAACTCCCAGTGAGTAGAGTATATGCCCTAACAGATCCTGAGACGGAATACCTAAAGACGTATCTCTCTGAAATGTTGGATAAAGGATTTATCAGACATTACACCTCTCCGGTTTCCTCTCCCTTATATTTTTGTACCTAGACTGGAAGGGGGATTACGTGCCTGCCTGGACTATCGCGTATTGACTCGTGTGACAATCAGGAACAAATACCCCCTCCCTCTTATTTCAGTCTTATTAGATCAGATACATGGAGCTAAGATATTTACAAAGTTAGATCTTCGAGGGGCCTATCATTTAATCCGGATAAAAGAAGGAGACGAATGGAAAACCGTGTTCAGAACTAAATTCGGTCTCTATGAGTACTGTGTAATGCCATTCGGTCTCTGTAACGCCCCAGCGGCCTTTCAATTTTTTGTTAACGAGATATTGAGGGAATACTTGGACCTCTTTGTTATCGTCTACATTGACGATATATTGATCTTCTCCCAATCTGAGCAAGAACATGTGAGTCATGTTAAAAAGATCCTACAGAAGATGAAAGAAAACCAGTTGTTCGCTAAACTAGATAAAAGCACTTTTCACGCCACTCAAGTAGACTTTCTGGGTTTTGTGATCTCTCCCGAAGGTATTCATATGGATCCCAAGAAAGAAGACGCTCTGTTGCAATGGCCTAGTCCTAGCTCTGTAAAAGAAGTGAAGTCCTTTATTGGCTTTGCTAATTTTTATAGGAGGTTTATCAATCACTTCTCCGAGATCATTACCCCTATCACACGTCTGCTCCGCAAGGGGGTTAAGTTTGCATGGACGACAGCCGCAGAAGAGGCTTTTGTTAAACTGAAAGAAAGATTTGCAACCGCCCCCATAGTTAAACACGCAGATAACACGCAGCCATACTACGTTGAGGCAGATGCATCTCAATATGCGGTGGGAGGGGTATTGTCTCAGAGAGACCAATGGACTGGTTGTTTACATCCAGTTGCTTACTTTTCTAAGACTCTTCTCCCTGCAGAGCAGAATTATACCATTGGGGAACGCGAGTTACTGGCCATTAAACTCGCCTTTCAAGAATGGAGACATTATTTATTGGGCACGGCACACACAATCACTATCTACTCGGATCATAGGAAGCTGCAATTCTTCAGATCCGCTAGAGCCCTTACCCCGCTGCAAATGAGATGGGTCATGTTCTTCAGTGAATATGATTTTGTGATCACATACCGTCCTGGCCCCCAACATGGTAAAGCCGACGCTTTGTCTAGAATAGGCATAGAGAAGAAAGTACAAACTGAAAACTGTCCGCCCATCATACCCTGCCACAAAATCATTGGGGTAGGCGATAAGGAGATCCCTTCATTCCTAGAACGTTTAGTAGAGTCCTGTGCTGCAATACCTCCTCCTGAATGGTTAAAGAAACCATTAAACACCATTTCTAATGGACTATATTACCATGACGTGAAACTTTTGGTACCGACTACTGAGTTGCAATTGCAGATCATCCGGTGGTGTCACGGTAGTTCAATGGCAGGGCATCCAGGAGGAGAAAAAACCCTGCAAACCTGTTACAGGTGGTTCTGGTGGGATGGAATGGCTAAAGACATCTTAGCGTTTGTAAAGTCATGCCCTGTTTGCGCTAGACAAAAAACTTCTCACGCTGCACCTACTGGTTTGTTAAGACCTACCCCGATTCCCTCAATACCTTGGCACTCCATTAGTATGGATTTCATAACCGATCTCCCAAGATCAGAAGGGTACAACACCATATATGTCCTTGTAGATATGCTCACTAAAATGGCGCATTTTATACCCTTAAAAAAGATTCCAACTTCCAAGGAACTAGCACAAATCTTCATAGAACAAATAGTACGAGAACATGGTCTTTCTTCTGTTATTATATCCGACAGAGAAGCTCAATTTGTGTCTAGATTCTGGTAAGGAACATCTAAGGCTCTTGGTATTGATCACAGGTTATCCACAGCTTACCATCCTCAAACAGATGGACAAACTGAAAGAACAAATCAGACACTTGAACAATACTTTCGTTGTCTCCTAACCACTATCACAAGTGATTGGGTACAGGCTCTTCCTTTGGCGGAGTTTGCCTACAATAATACCTCACACTCGTCCACTGGTATCTCACCCTTTTATTTCGTACATGCTCATCATCCTAGATTTTTGCCTTGTCCCTTGCCTTCACAATTAGTGGAGATCCCTGCTGTCAAGAACCACCATGAATCCCTTCAGAAAATATGGCAAAAGTCCACACAAGAATTACAAAAGGCCAAAAACACCATGAAACAACAAGCCGACAAACATTGCCAACCAGCTCCTGAGTACCAAATAGGTGATAAAGTATGGTTATCTACTAAGAATTTAAGGCTAGAGGGACCTAGAAAATTACAGCCCAGGTATATAGGACCTTATCCTGTTGTCAAAGTCTTGTCACCTGTTACCATGAAACTGAGCCTACCCGATGAACTTCGCATACATCCTGTATTCCACACTTCTTTATTAAAAGCCTATACCCCTTCCTTAGAACCCGAGGTACCTCCCCCTCCCATCGAGATAGAAGGAGAAGTTGAGTATGAAGTGAAACACATCCTTGATTCCCGCAGGTATAGAGGCAAACTACAATACCTAATAGACTGGGTGGGGTTTGCTCCTGAAGACAGATCCTGGGAACCTGCAGAAAACGTCCATGCTCCCCAGCTAATATGCAGATTCCATGCCTTACATCCTACTAAACCACGCCCTATAAATAGACCTTTGGGAGGGAGAACTGTCAGGAATCCGGCCACGTGTTCTGTGATGTGGAACATAATCTAGTTCCTCAGTGCATGTCTGGTATAAGGAGTATCTCTTATTATTCAGACTCCCTTACTTGTACTCCTGGAGACTAGAAGAGGCATTTGTGCGCGCTCCCTTGCAAGCTTATCTCTGCGTCAGAGAAGAGAGACTTTGCTTGGCTTCCTGTTCTGACTGATTTCCACGCCCCCCCCCCCCCCAAGATCATTTCCTGACTGCCTTGTGTTATGAATTCGCGCTGTTTCTCTAGTTTCTGGCCGAGTTTCCGATAACCTTGTCTGACTCCAAAAACCCCCTTTTCCTCGTTGTTTCTCAGCTACCGTGAGCTGAATTAACCTGACCTTCCCCTGCCAACTCTGGGACGTTTTTGATATTAAGTTTCTCTCTACACGCAAGAAGGACAAGACGCCTGCAGTCTAGCGATACTGGCAACATTGTATCTTGTGTTCTATGCCGGCGGACTGAAACATTGTATCTCGCCAGACGCAAGATTCTTTACATCACTGCTCCTTGCCGGCAGACGCGGGATAATAGATACATTGTATCCCGCCACCGTAGACCAAGAGACTGCTCTCAGACGCGTGCTACCTGCGTGTGTGTAATTATTTTCACCACTGTCAGCCCTTCGTTTTGACTAGGGGAGTTCTCAATCCATTAATCTCCTATTTTGTTCCTGATTCCTTTACTGTAGCAGCCACAGTTGAAACTTGTATTTTTTCCTCCTCATTCCGGTTTTCCCTGACTGTGCTGTCCTACATATATGCTGCTGCCATTGATTTATTGAATCTTCACTATTGCTGCCATTTAGTATCCTGCCTTGTTTTTGGATGACCTTTTTTTTTTATTTACGTGTTGGTAAAGAAGTAATTACCAGCCCTTTGGATGCAGAGTGCTGTCAACTCTACACACTTTCTACAGTGCTCCTGGGAGAATTGCTTGGTAAGTGGAATCTTCCTAGTATCAGACATGCACTGTGATTGAACGTGTTAAACTCTATGAGTTTTAGAGATAAGGGTCTGATAGTGTCCTAATTTCCCTTTCAGTTGTCGCTGTCCTTGCATCATCTCTGGGAGTGTCCTGTCATACCTACAAGGGGAAGAGTGGAGTGAATGGTGGTTATTCTCTTCCCCTTATCTCCCCCTGAACAGTGTTTTTAATCGAGAACAACTCATATCTCGTTTGGAAGCTGTAGTTTGGGGAAATTCTCTTCGTTCCCGTGGAACCCGCCTGTTACCAGGTTAGTGGGATCCTGTGCATTACACACTATTTATTTATTTATAAAGTTTTATATAGCGTAAACTTGACCCTAGAAAGGTATCAGAGCCCTTTACAAATGGTTCAGTAAGTAGAAAACAGACAACCAAGAAATATAAACGCTGACAATATCCGTTGCAAATCGAGAGTAGGACAGTGAGTTAGAAACCAGGACATAGAAGGCAAGTGCCAACCCTGGTTGCAGAACTGCGTCAATCAGTATCCAGAGAAATGAGTCTGTGGGTTCACGGTACAGTTTTGTTCATTAAAAGCAGTTTGACTTCTTTTTTGAATGATGTTTGTGAAGGGTTCAGTCTGACTTCAGGGGGCGGGGAGTTCCAGATTCTAGGGGCCGATCCGGAGAAAGCTCTGTTGTAGGTTTTCTTTCCAAAACTTTTGAGATTTCAACAGTAAGGTGCTTGTGCTTCTAGACGATCTGCCACCATCAGACAGTTCCAGTTTATCAGCTAGGTACTTTGGTGTAGGACTTTATGGGTCATACAAGCAATTTTCAGCTGTATCCTTGCCTCATAAGGGAGCATGTTTAGTGCCTTCAGATCTGGAGTGATGTGATTGTTCCTTTTGAATCCAGTGATGAGCCTTGCAGCAGAGTTAATGGATGCCCTTAGTGGAGCCAACTTGGATCTCAGCAGACACATAGGGTTGCACTGCCGTAGTCTAACCTGGGGATAACTAGAGCTTGCACAGCTGATTTAATGTCGTCGAAGGGGAGGAAGGGTTTTATTTTTCTTAGAATGTTCATTTGAAAGTGTGCTCTCTGGTGACTGAGCTGATGTGTTCCTGCATGTTGAGATTCTTGTCAAGTGTTATTCCCAGTGATCTTGTGGAGTCTATAATGTGTTGAAGGCAGTTGAAGGCTGTTAAATCTTTCATCCAATCTTCGATGTCGAGGGATCGTTTTGGTGGGGCAACTAAGAGGAATTCAGTTTTGAGCGAGTTGAATTTGAGGTGGTTTCTGGTCAGCCAGTTTTGGGTTTTTAGCAAAGTTGTGTTGAGTAGGCAGATATCTTCAGGGGAGGAGATTTTTAGGTATAGTTGGGTGTCATCTGCATACATGTGGTATTGTACATTGGAAAATGTCAGAATTTCGGTTATAGGCTCCATGTACAGGTTAAAGAGAGTAGGTGATAAGGCGGACGCCTGTGGGACCCCTAAAGTGACAGCAGTGGTAGTGGACAGGGATTGCTTAACCTTGATTCTTTCAGTTCTGTTGTGTAGCAACGAGGCAAACTAATTTAGAACAACCCCTGATAATCCCATTCTGCGTTCAAGTAAGTCAAGGAGGCTGTCATGTTTGACCCTATCAAAGGTTGAGGATAGGTCTAGGAGGATTAGGAGGCAAGATTCGTTCTGATCCAGCATTTTAAGCGCGTCATCAACTATGTGTGTAAGGACTGTTTCCGTGCTGTGACCCTGACGGAAGCCGGATTGGAATTGGTCAATAAGGTGGAACTGAGCAATGTGACTGCATAGTTGGATATGAATGCATTTCTCAAGGAGCTTTGCCAGAGAGGGAAGGGTGGAGATGGGACGGAAGTTATCTGGGTTCGTATGATCTGCTGTGTTTTTTTTTAGAATGGGGTTACCTGCCCTGATTTTAGGCAGTCTGGTAAAGCCCCTTGAAGTAGTGAAGCATTCACTATTTTAGTCCAGGGAGTGAGTAAAGAAGTTTTAATCTCATTGGAGATGTAAGCTGGTAGAGGGTCACAGAAGTGGTTTGACAGTTTAAGTGTTGTTAAGATATTAAGAATGGCATTTTCATCAAAGGTTTTGAATGTGTCCCATGACGCGCTGTTTTTAGGGTGAGTCCTTCCTTGTAGTTCTGGGGGCTGAATGATCAGAGACGGGCATGGGCTAGCTGGAGGTATCATCAGCAGGTGCTCAATTGCTGTTTGGAGATCACTTTCAATCTTTTTTGTCTTTTCAAGGAAGGAGGCAAATATATTGCAGTTTGGCAGCGGATTGGATCCTATAGTGGAGGGGTAAGGTGTTTCAGTGGATTGATGTTTGATCATTTTGAACAATTTTCTTGGGTGATTTCTGGCTTTGTCTAGTTGAACTCTGAAGAAATGTGCTTTTGAGTTTCTGATGCATTTGTTGTAGGTGCTCCTCAGTGATTGCCGGTGCTTGAGGTGTTCTAGGGATGGCTTCCTTGTCCTATCATCCTGAGCGAAAGGGGATAGTGGCAAGGAAAAACTGCGACTTAAAGCAGTCTTTAACAGCTAGAGTATTAGGTTCAGGTTATACCTGGATCCACCACCTGTATGGACTTTCTAATATCCACTATTCACAATCTGATAACACTAGCGATAAACCCCTTGCATTTGGGGGGCGCAAATGGAATCCAATCATTGATACGCAGATGCATAGATCCACCAGAAGTGGCACAACTACTCCATCCATAGAGGGCAGGGTCTGGTTGATAGAGATGGATATGGTAAACAAGGAGAGACTTGTACCCCACCTTTTTGAGCTGCTCATTAATCTGCACCAATAAATCCAATGTCAGCATCAGCATGTTTTTGGTTGGATATGAAGCAGGTGTCATCTCCATCTCAGACTATGGTCCTGTATTGTGTAGATTCAAATGGGTACACCAAAAGCAGACAGGAATCCCATTGGAGGCTATATCAGTTCCTATTGCATGACCTCATATCAAAACAGAACATAATAGATCAAATTGAAGAATTTCTTCAATTTAACAATACTGGGAAACCAACATACTTGTAGCTGGGAAGCCAATAAGGCAGTTCTCTGTAGAACATACTATTTGGCCATAAATTTACAGCTTATGTAAGTGACAGATGACATGTGCACGTTACATGCAAATGCAAATGAAGCCTAACTATATGATAAATGTGACCACTCTAATCCGTTAGTGTGTGTATGTGAACGGCTTAGGGCAAGGACACTAATGTTTGGAATTTTGATAAAGTTAACCGAGTACGCGAAATCGACATATTATTTTATAAATTGACTGACATTAGTTGCGCTAAAATTTTTTACAGAAATGTGGCAAAGAGAAAATGTTCCATTCTGCTGTTTAAGAAGGTTGTTCGACAAGAACAAAGCTAATGTAGAAGGAAACAGGTTTTGATATAGTTGCTTGACTTTCAGATATGAATCTGACTGAGGCATTTTATTGTGTTTTAACTGACTTTTATGGATACTTCTGTACCTGATTAAAGATGAAATTGAATTGAATTGAACTGAGACATTGTTCATGCAGTAATGAGGATGCATGGAGCTGCACATACAACTCTCCCTCTGCTCTCCATAGAGAATCATTGAACAGAACGGTATAAAGAAACCTAAGAATTAGGGAGGGGTAGACACAAAGACTGATTGAATTCACTATTTTTCAAGGCACGCGTTACAGTAACAAAACATCAAGTATGTATTAATTTCAAAAAGACCAATTAAATTCAAGAATCCTGTTCTTCTGTATATTCTTTTTTATTTTTTTAGCCACAAGCCAACGCGTTTCTTTGCATAGGGGGTTAACCCTTACGACTTCATCAGGGCTAAAAACATAATAGAAATATCACTTTTGTAATTCATATTCCAATTTGTTTAACAATTAGCAATAGTGAGAAATATTCTTATTCACCCAGTGCAGCACATAGTCCATAATTGGTCCTTCATGATTCGTGGTTACTATTAACATCATTATTCCCACTACAAATAAAACTCATCGTTAGTGTGAACTTATATAGATAAGTACATTCTCATTTATTTCGGGTTTAGGCCACATTCAATTGATGGTGTGTGAGTGAGCATACTAATAAAACTTCCTTAACGCGCATCCGCACCCGTATATTTCGAGCTCAGAACCTTCAATTAAAAGTGTGGGAATGAGCATACTATTAAAAATCCATAAATGCACACCAGCACCCAATGTGTAAGAGGTGATGGAGAATTATCCTTATAAAAGTATTCGTACCTGTCTGGTCAAAGGGTAATAGAGGCAATAACGAAACCTAAGAAGGTCGATATAATGTCAGAAAATTAGCTCAAGTCAGCAAAAGCCGGTACTAGACTTCACTCAGTAGCTGCAATACATCTGATAGTGTATTAGAGATTAACTCGCTTACCTCCGTGCGTCTATATTTCTCCGGAGGTCTCAAATACTTCCAATATGGCTCTCCAATATCGTTTTCCTATTATAGATGTTAAACGAAATATCCTGTAAACTATATCGACTTAAATGACTTTCGCCTTGACTAATAGTTGATAATGAATTCAGAAACGAACCGTTTCATATATATATCCTACTCTTACCTTTGAAAAATATAATAATGTCCAAACCGACCACGTTTTCAATCCATTAACGCAACTTTGGTTTTGTTGCCTCTATCGTAGTGTGTTAAGCATATACTTCAAATCTAAAAAAGGGCAAGAAAACAATCATGTTTAAAAGCCGATTTTACCCTATGCCTAATAAATGAAATCAATTCAAGACCTAACAGCGTGCTCTCGCTCTTACCTCCATCCGCTATAACGGTTCCGAGTCCTCTGCCCGATTACAGGTCACGAGGCCAAACACTGCTTCCACCTTGAAATCACAAACAGCGAAAACAAAAAAGGACTGATGCGCCCTACTAGGAATATTAGCAGGCGCCATCTTAGACTAGTAGATTTTATGTAACACCATCAAAGTAACAAGAATAGTTAGGTTCTCCATAATCAAAGGTCCTCTACCTTCAATCACAAACAACGATACAAAGAAAGGACTGTCGCGCCCTGCTAAAATTATTAGCAGGCGCCATCTTGGACTGATATATTTCATAAAATAAAATTAATATTAGGTTCTCCATCATCAAATGTCCTCTATCACTCAAAATGATAGCAAACGATTTCACTAAGTGCACCCCCTTATTTCAAACATAGTCACAGAACAGTTACTCCATAAGTCATAATTAAACCGGGCGATCCCTCATGTCAATTTTAATTATTACGATGCCCTCAGGCCAGTACACATTATCCCCCAGAAGTATTTATAATTCTCAGATGGATAAATCTAATATTAAAGTGGAAACAACAGTGGGAATGCTATGTACAATAGAGCATAAACCTCAATACTTGCTAGTCTTCACCATCATAATTACGAGAGATTCTATATTAGGTTGTAAAAGATTAACCTAACGAACAAAGAAAATGCTTAAACCTATATCACCAAATATCTGGAATAAATATAACTTCCCTGCCAAGAGTCTACAGTTCAATCAATATTTGAGATTAGTTTCCTAAAAAGTATTGCAGCTCCTGGTCAAAGTTCAAACCGTCTTCTACCGCTCTCAAGCGCATTATCCATTTGGCCTCATGTCTACGCAGCTTAAGTTCTCGGTTTCCACCCCTTGGGTCCTTGGATATATGCTCTATACCAAAAAAAGTAAATGACTTGTTTCTCCCCTGTTTTCCACATGTATTTATATGTTCAGCAATTGGATATCGCATGTCATTCTGATTTACAGCTCGTAGATGTTCACTGATCCTAATTTTCAAAGCTCTTATTGTGCTCCCCACATAAAATTTTTGACATTTGCAAACAATTACATAAATCACATATTTAGTGTTACAATTTATGTTAGTAAATATTGCATATGTTTGGTTGGGGATCATACAAAATTCCTTTGTTTTATCTTGAGCCCATTTACACATACCCCAATTTCCACACTTAAAGAAACCCTTTGTCATTGATGTTAACCAATGCTCTTGTAATACTGGTGTAGGATAACTTGGGCTGAGTATTGATCCTAACGTTCTTCCTCTCCTGTATGCAATTTGTGGTGTTGAGGCTATACATCCTTCTAAATTCTTATCTGCCCTCAGTAAACTCCAATGTTTTCTTAGACTCTTATGTAATACAGAACTCAGCTGAGTATAGTCTGTAACCAGTCTAACATGCGTAGATGTTTGTTGGTTGGTTCTATCTTTTTTCAATGTATCCTCCCGTTTAATCTTTATTGCTTTCTCTTTAGATTTGAGAATATTTTGTCTTGAGTAACCCCTCTGAATAAATCTTTTCTCCATGTCATGAAGACATGACAGAAATTGTTCGTCTTCACTGCAATTTCTTCTAGCTCTAATCATTTCTGCTCCCGGTATGGACCGAATTTGATGGCGAGGGTGAGAGCTATTCGCGTGCAGGATAGCGTTGCAGGATGTAGGTTTACGATACATTTTACTACATATTCTATCGTCTTTAATAAATAATGTCAGATCTAAAAAAGTCACCTCCGATGTACTATAATTTGTAGTGAAGCGAATATTTACATCATTGCTATTCAAATATTTCAGGAATCCCTGTAAATCAGTTTCTGTCCCTGTCCAAATCATGATACAATCGTCTATGTAACGACCCCAATATAGTATATTCTTGTTCCAGATACTTCCCCCTGGGCCCCAGATCATCACCTCCTCCAGCCAACCCATAAAGAGATTTGCATAGGAAGGTGAAAATCTGGAGCCCATGGCTACTCCCTGTGTCTGCCTAAACCATTCCTTTTTTAACAGAAAAAAGTTGTTCTGTAAAATGATTTCAGTCATGGAGAGCAACATCTGAGTATGCTCCCACAAACTAGCAGAACGTGTCCTGAAAAAATGTTGTAAAGCTTTAAGTCCTAGTTCATTACGAATACTCGTATATAGTGATACGACATCTAGTGTCACCAAAATCATACCAGGATCCCAAATTAAGTCTCCTAAAATATTTAGTATATGCCCTGTATCTTTAATGAATGATGGTAAATTAACCACAATCGGTTGAAGAAATATATCAACGAATTGTGATATCCTTTCAGCCGGGCCTCCAATGCCGGAGACAATAGGTCTCCCTGGCGGAAAGGGTAAGTCTTTATGAATTTTCGGCAAGGTATAGATACAAGGAAACCTTGCCCGATCAATTCTTAAGTACAGATATTCTTCCTCATTTAGAAGGCATTTGTCATGCCATCCTTTTAGTAGTCCATTAATCACTGCCACTAGTTTAAAAATTGGATTATACACCACCCGTTCATAACATAGTGTGTCATTCAATTGAGAGTAAATCTCACATTCATAATCATCCCGATTCATGACAACTATGTTTCCCCCTTTGTCAGCCTTTTTTATGACCAAGTTCTTTAATGACTGTAGGTCTTTCAACGCCTTCCTTTCCTTAGGGGTTAGATTATCGTTCTTAACTCTCAGAGTGGGGTCATGTTTGGTCATATAATTGTCCAAATCCTGTATCACCAATTTATGGAAAATCTCCACATTATTACCACTAGATAGATTAGGAGACCACCTGGATTTCATCTTAAGACCACTGGTGAGTGTTAAGTCTGCTCTTATATCTAAGTGGTCTAACACCTGTGCTGTTGTTATAGGATCCTCCTCTAATTCCGTGATTGAAAGTAAGGTGACTGTATCATGTATATCCTGTATTGTGGATGTACTCAAAGTTACACCTTGTGTTGTTATATCATGCTCTTTATTCTGTTGTGGATTCAATGCAAAATATTTCTTCAACTTCAAACATCTTATAAATTTGAAAAGATCAATTTTCATATCACAGACATTGCCTTTGAACTCAGGACAAAAACCCAATCCTTTCTTAAGTACAGAAATCATATCATCATTAAGCAACTGATCAGAAATATTTATCACATTAAGTTCACTGATTGCATCACATGTTAGTTCTTCTTGTTCCAAGATCTGGTTGTCATTCCTACCCTGTCTCCCTGTCCTACCCCCTCTTTTACCTCGCCTGGTTTTCCTGTATTTATTCCTTTTCTGGGTAATTCCCTGTTGCTTCTTTTGATACCTTTCACCTCTAATGAGAAAGATGAGTTCCCTAAAGGGTTTAGGGCTCTAGCTGATGTTCCCAATCCTACCTCATTCTCACTCTCACTGGTTGGTATTGTACTGAGGGACAAACTATATGAGCTTGTAGATAAAGGCTCAGATGTTTGTTTTTTATTGTCGCCTTGTATTAAATAATCATATTTCTTGTTAAATGTGAAGATCCTACCGCTGTTGTAATCTGCTTCATCTCGTTTAAGTTTTCGTGCCTTCCTTTGTCTCACATCATTTTGATGGTTAGATATTATACCTTTCAGTATTTCATAATTTTTAGCAGTAGCTTCTGGTAAGTTCAACGAGGAGATCTCATCTTCCAATTGTGATATCTCTGTCTGCAGCTTCAAGACTTTTCTGTCTGCATTTTCTATCAAAATGGCGATTAATTTAAAAGAACTTGATGTCAGCTCTTTTTCCCACACATTCAATAAGTCTTCATCAAGATCGTCATACGTTGGGATAATCTGGGATCTTAGACCCCTAGGGATCCTTCCTAGTTTGATATATTGTCTCAAAGTGGCCCCATCCCACCATTTTGACATTTCATTGCACTTCAGTTTCTCTAGTTTCATAAACTTTTCTCGAAGTCCCTCTTTTCTCATCACATTTCCACTTTCTACTGCTTCTGAAACTGTGCTGCCCTTACAAAGGTTCTCAAATAGCTCCTCAGCCAGTTTATCACGATCTAGATTATTACTCATTATTTTCTTAAATATCAAGTGCCAATGCAGCCGCCCAACCCCTGAATAAACTCTTTTTACTGTAACTAGGCGTGTAGGTACTATGGCGCTCACATGGAATACACTTAATTATTCTCCAACCAATATATCATTACGGTGCTCTTTGAAAAAGGGAGACACACCCTGCTAATATATTAGTCCAAGATGGCGCCTGCTAATAATTTTAGCAGGGCGCGACAGTCCTTTCTTTGTATCGTTGTTTGTGATTGAAGGTAGAGGACCTTTGATTATGGAGAACCTAACTATTCTTGTTATTTATGATGGTGTTACATAAAATCTACTAGTCTAAGATGGCGCCTGCTAATATTCCTAGTAGGGTGCGTCAGTCCTTTTTCGTTTTCGCTGTTTGTGATTTCAAGGTGGAAGCAGTGTTTGGCCTCGTGACCTGTAATCGGGCAGAGGACTCGGAACCGTTATAGCGGATGGAGGTAAGAGCGAGAGCACGCTGTTAGGTCTTGAATTGATTTCATTTATTAGGCATAGGGTAAAATCGGCTTTTAAACATGATTGTTTTCTTGCCCTTTTTTAGATTTGAAGTATATGCTTAACACACTACGATAGAGGCAACAAAACCAAAGTTGCGTTAATGGATTGAAAACGTGGTCGGTTTGGACATTATTAAATTTTTCAAAGGTAAGAGTAGGATATATATATGAAACGGTTCGTTTCTGAATTCATTATCAACTATTAGTCAAGGCGAAAGTCATTTAAGTCGATATGGTTTACAGGATATTTTCGTTTAACATCTATAATAGGAAAACGATATTGGAGAGCCATATTGGAAGTATTTGAGACCTCCGGAGAAATATAGACGCACGGAGGTAAGCGAGTTAATCTCTAATACACTATCAGATGTATTGCAGCTACTGAGTGAAGTCTAGTACCGGCTTTTGCTGACTTGAGCTAATTTTCTGACATTATGTCGACCTTCTTAGGTTTCGTTATTGCCTCTATTACCCTTTGACCAGACAGGTACGAATACTTTTATAAGGATAATTCTCCATCACCTCTTACACATTGGGTGTTGGTGTGCATTTATGGATTTTTAATAGTATGCTCATTCCCACACTTTTAATTGAAGGTTCTGAGCTCGAAATATACGGGTGCGGATGCGCGTTAAGGAAGTTTTATTAGTATGCTCACTCACACACCATCAATTGAATGTGGCCTAAACACGAAATAAATGAGAATGTACTTATCTATATAAGTTCACACTAACAATGAGTTTTATTTGTAGTGGGAATAATGATGTTAATAGTAACAACGAATCATGAAGGACCAATTATGGACTATGTGCTGCACTGGGTGAATAAGAATATTTCTCACTATTGCTAATTGTTAAACAAATTGGAATATGTATTACAAAAGTGATATTTCTATTATGTTTTTAGCCCTGATGAAGTCGTAAGGGTTAACCCCCTATGCGAAGAAACGCGTTGGCTTGTGGCTAAAAAAAGAAAAAAGAATATACAGAAGGACAGGAACCTTGAATTTAATTGGTCTTTTTGAAATTAATACATACTTGATGTTTTGTTACTGTAACGCGTGCCTTGAAAAATAGTGAAATGTGTCTATCAGTCCAAAAAACTGATTATTTGGGGCAGCAGGGTGTGTCTCCCTTTTTCAAAGAGCACCGTAATGATATATTGGTTGGAGAATAATTAAGTGTATTCCATGTGAGCGCCATAGTACCTACACGCCTAGTTACAGTAAACAAAGACTGATTGCTTGGGCAGTATGTCAGAGAGCTGAGATCCGATTACAAATCTGAGAACTTCTTGGAGGTGGAATGTGGGGATAACACATGGCATGGTGTAATATTGTGAGAAAAGGTGCTGATTATTCAGCAGTTTAGACTAAGGGGCATATTTACAAGCCCTCACCGCCACCGGAGCGTCACTTTTTTTAACGCTCCGGTGGCGCAGCACCATTTTCAATATATACGCCACCTTGTAAATATGCCTCTTTCCGACGCAGTCCTCTGTAGCAAAGGGGCGTGCAATGGGTGTTGCTGCGGGCATTCCACTGCAACACCGATTGCTTTTTGACGCTGCCCCAGATTTACAAGGCTGAGGCAGCGCCAAAAACTAATGCCATGGAATACCAGGCATTAGAATGGCAATGTAAGGAGAAATTATTAATTTCTCCTCATGTTTTGCTCTTTCCATGTGTGCTGCATTCTGCAGCACACATGTGCAGGAGGGTGTCCCTTTCTGCATATAAACAATTGTCCTTGCAGTGCAGGCTCCCTTGCAACATGGAGGCAGGATGCCTGCGCTGACGCTAGACAGCTTTTTTGCGCCAGTGCTAGAGGAACCGCAGGGGTGCTCCATATTCTTGGGAAAACGGCACATCCCTGCATTTTGAAAATGTCGGAGCGCGGTGCTGCTAAATTTGGCGCAGCTCTGCGCTCCGACACTTTACTGTAAATATGCCCTTAAGTGTGATTGCTAGTCGGGATGTGTTAATTAAGATGCTGTGGGTTTTTCTAATATTCATTTTGCTTTATGCTATCGCTGCTGAAATAATAATAGTTCTTATCATTTTCATGCCTAATGTTTGTGTGGTGGTTGTACATAATAAATGATTAATCATTATAAACAAAAATTGCTGTGTATGTCTACTGCTTTCAGGGATCAGGGTAAGGATTCGGGCAACTGCAAATAACTGCTGTATATAAAAGTACTTCTGACAGAGTTGTCTGACTAATAACACTCTAAATCTAGATGAGCCTAACTCGCTACAGAAAAAGAGTGAGAGTCACATGTCTATTTTCTTTCTCTAATGGGGCACAATAAGATAACCCCCCTTGCTGCTAAGGAAATTTACCCAGTTGTGCCCCATGTTTGGGGAAGAGGGGGTTAACAACAGAGCAATGGTCTTGGCAGGTTACATGGACCCTATTGCTCGAATTACATCTTCTCAACCGTTTCCAATTAGGTGTAGGGCACATTAGGGATGTCACATCTCCCCACTGCTATTGGCCCCTTGCCTGTAGCCACTTGCCCAAAAGATACATCAAGACCCACTAATAAGAGGTATCAGGTTGTGGTGGGATCAATTTAGGATTCCCTTTTTTGCAGATGATATCATAATCTCCATTACTAATGCTAAAGAATCACTTCTGGTTCTCATTAAAGCCCTCAATGATTATGGAAAAGTTCCTGACTCAAAATTAACTAGGCCAGAGACATTGGGCCTGATTTACAAAGGTAAACTTACACTTATGTGTGAGTTTATAATTGTTTGCTATTCGCAAAGGGATTTTCGAGTAGTATCATTATTAATACGGCGTTTCCGCACATAAAAAGGTTTTTATGTGCAGAGACTCCACACTCGACAGATACTACTCATAAATCCGCTTTGAATAGAAAACGATCGTAAACTTATACAAAAGTGTAAGTTTACCTTTGTTAATCAGGCCCACTTAGTCCAGCCCTAGATCTTTCCAATTGGCCTAAATACACTCTCCCTTTAGGCAAAGTATAGGCTCTATTGGATATTTAGGTGTCAATCTGGCATCAACAATAGCAAATATATATAGGGTTAACTTTATCCCCCTACCCGCAGACAACAAAGTCAACAATGGCAAGATAGGGCCCTAAAATGGCTTGGTAGATTTACCACAATAAAAATGACTATTCTTCCTAGGATCTTATCATTTTGTCAGACTCTACCTATCCTTATCCCTCCATAATTTTTAAATAAGCTGTAAAGCACCTGTACCTCATTTATATGAAGAGGGGAAGATCACGAATTTCAGTGACCTTTAGTTGCCACTCCAACAACCAAGGTGGTTTTGAATTCCCAATATTAAATAGTATTATCAAGCCTCTCACCTCTGATACCTTCAGGAATTGTCCAAGGCAGACTTCGATGAACAGTGGTGTTGTATCAACCACCAAAGAGATTGTTCCCTATGTTACTCTACCTGGATTAACTGGCAATCACTTTAATTCTATCCACTCATTCGTACGTTCCATACAAACTATAAGCCTTATTTTTGGTACAAAATATATCTCCTCCTTTATTTTCGATATGATTAAAACAAATATTTTAAAACAAAACAATCAGTGCATTACATAAAACCATTTCATAGGAAGCTAAGACAATATATATATATGACCAGGCTCGCCCAAATGCAAAAAAGAACATGAGGGAGTGTCATTCTCTGTGAAGCCAGACTTTGCACACGCCACAAAGGAGCGTAGATGGTGCTTGCGGCAGCTGTTTGTCCCATTACAGAAAATGGGTGCTGAAGTGAATCTACAAAATCCTGCGAGATTGAAAATCATTTTTAATGGGCGACCCACAGTTTTACTTCTGAAATACAGGCACAGGAATATTTAAAAGAGCTGGGGGGCCCTCCACAGTAATTAGATAATCACAAGGTACTCCTTTGGAGTTCTTCTTTGGCAGGGGAGAGTTGGGCGGTAGGTTTATTAATTAAAGTGCACATCATCCAGGTTTGGCCTGATTGCCCATTTTTGGTGGGGGAGGAGTGGGGGTGGGGAGGTGGGTTTTGGCGGTGTCTGGTGTGGGTGAGCTTCACACATTGGTGGGCTATTGAGGTGGAGAACTGGTTGCTACAGGAATAAAGGTTCAGGGATCTGTGTTTTATTTTGGTTACAAGATTTTAGGGGCGGCATGCAAGGCCTGGGAATCAGGTTGATTTGATGGGGGGAAAAGGGGAAGCTGTGGATAGCTACCATAAATATCTGTGGGCTGAATGATTAAAGCACTGGGGCTTCAATTGGCTATAAGCGGATATTATTTGTCTGCAAGAAACTCTTATAGAAGGGGCACGGAGGGATGTGTTAAAATCCCTTGGGTATAGATTGATCGGGGTACCTCTCAAGGTGCTCGTATTAGCGGGGTGGCAATTTTAGCCGAAAATGTTGAAGTACTGTTCATACAAACGCGGGTGGATTTGCATGATAGATTGGTCATCGTTGAATGCATGTCCTCTACTGGATTTAAATTTAAATTATGCTTGGTGTATGGATGTATAACAGGTGATCCAGGTGCATTTGACTGGCTCTCAAATGAGTTAGTACTTTGGCCCCTGCCAATCATACTGTGTGGGGATATGAATATTAATCTTCCCAGTAACTGGTCTATGGAAGAAAATCAAACATATATGAGATGGAAAGGCAAAGTATATCAGTCGCTAAAGAGTTTATGCCAGGATCGCGGTTTGGTTGATATATGGCACCACAAAAGATCTACTGTACACGGGTATACATACTATTCAGCCCCGCATCAATCACATACCCAACTAGATTATTTTTATGTGTCACATGCTCTAATACAGGACAGAAGAA
Organism: Calotriton arnoldi; assembly: GCA_963921515.1. Lineage (NCBI taxonomy): Eukaryota > Metazoa > Chordata > Amphibia > Caudata > Salamandridae > Calotriton > Calotriton arnoldi. The sequence goes on from CAWUFW010002092.1 coordinate 1,888,146, forward strand.
TTGAAAGCTACCCTCGGTTTTTGTCCGACCATAAACCTTTAGTGCTAGAGATCCAGGGAGCTGGGTTTAATAAAAAGGTGGCCTCCTGGAGTTTTGAAAGGGCCTTGTTAAATAAAGAGAAATATTGCAAACAGATGCAAAAATGGATTCCTGAGTTCTTGAAGGAGAATGTAGGGAGTGTGCCAATAGGGGTGGTTTGGGACACAAGGAAGGTGTGTATACGGGGGGGATGTTACAGTTTTCTTTGAACTGGGGGAAAGAAGAAAAACAGATATTGCAGGACCGCCAGAATATTGTGATTTTGGCAGAGGAAAATTTGGAAATAGCTGCTCGGCAGGGGAGAGATGTGGAAGAGGCCCAATTGGATGTAGCAGTGGCAAGAGCAGCGATAGCGGAAATATTTGTTAAAAAAGCAGCGGATAAATTAACGGTGTGTAGAGAAAGAGCCTACGAGTGTAGCGAAAAAATAGGACACCACTTACTTATGAGAACAAGACAGGAAAACATACATAACAAAGTACGAACAATTAGAGATTCAACGTACGGGATGGTCTCAGACCCTGCCGAGATTAGGGCCTCCTTTCAAAATTATTATCAATCACTGTACACAGAAGGCACCAAAGGGAGGTTAATCTGGTATCAGAACATATAAATGAGTATCTAGTATCTAAACTCAATATCTCTGAATCAATTACCCAGAGACGAGCAAGAACTTTTAGAAGGGCCGCTATGTTGGGAAGAGATTCTCCTTGCTTTGACTAGTCTACCAGCTGGGAAGGCTGCAGGTACTGATTCTATTCCCACTGAATTTTATAGAGTATTTTCGGGACAGCTTAGGGAATATATTACAAACTTATTTGAGCAAATACATGGTTGAGAAATTCCCCCATACTCTTGGTCCTCTGCCAAAATTATTGTTTTTCCCAAGAAGAACAAACCATTGCAGGAACTCGGGTCCTATCGTCCGATCACGCTAATTAATGAAGATTCGAAAATCTACTCTAAAATTTTCGCTAACGCTTGTCTCAAGTCATACACAAAATAGGTTCAAATTGGCAACATGGGTTTATTCCCGGGAGAGGTATAACTGATCACACTAGAAAAGTTATTTCTCTGTTTGATGTGGCACAAGTGACAGGAGACCCTATGGCTTTGATCCTGCTTGATGTGCGAAAAGCTTCTGATAGGGTCTCCTGGCACTATCTCTGGGATATTATGCAGAGAATGGGTATCAGACCGGGCTTTATACAGGCAGTAAAAGCTATGTATTATAAACCTGTTGCCAGCGTATTTGTAACCGGGTAATTGACTGAACAATTTAAGATCTCAAGGGGGACGCCGTAAGGTTGTCCGTGCTCCCAACTTCTATGTGTGATGTATATAGACCCGTTTATAAGGAGATTGGAAAATACCAAAGCTATTCACCCGGTCAAATGCAAGGATATGATGCTAAGATCTTGGCTTATGTCGACGATAAACTTGTTACTTATAATCTGTAAATGGCTATTAGGATAGATAAAGAAGAAGCCTTAAGGTTTGGGAACTTCTCTGGATATTCTTTAAATAATGATAAGACGCAAATTGTCACTAATGCCAAAATACTCTTGGTGGATAACCGAGTGGTTAAAAAATGTGGTGTATCTGGGTGTCAGTATTACAGCTAGTACAGATGAAATTATTAAAGAAAATCTGGTTCCTCTGACTGGGAAGACTAAAAAGGAGCTTTTTAGATTAAATAACTTACATCTTTCCCTGGTGGGTAGATGTAATATAGTTAAGATGATTATTTTTCCAAAAATCTTATACTTATTTAAAGCTATTCCTTTAGAGTTTTCTAATCTAAGAAATTTGATGATATATTTTTTCAGTTTTTATGGGCCTGTTTAAGACCTAGAAGATCACTCAAATTTCCCTTGCTTCCAAAAGAGAGGGGGTGGCTCCTTAATCTTAAGTTATATTATTGGGCTACCACCTTGCAGTATTGTACTATTTTATTACAGGGACCCCCTAGTGGAGTCGTAGAGGATTATATTCCTTCTCCCTTTGAACTTTTAATCAGTGTAGAGGCATGGGGTTGCCTTTGGCAATAGCTGGAAGTCGGCTACTATAAAAGAGCACGTTTTAAGACCCATTTAGGTGCATTCAAGGCATGGGTGTCGGTTCGCAGATTGATGGGCATAGGCAGATTAAATTCTTACATGCCCCCCCATTATTAATAAGAACCTACTGGAGATCTTCAGGGATCAACACATGTTACCCTGGATTAATACTGGGCTGAATAGACTAGGTGCATTCTTTTCTTTAACTGGTATTGTTTCATTTAATGAACTTAAAACTGAGTTTGATATTAGAGAAAAAAGTTTTTTTAAATATCTCCAAATAAGAGATTTCCTGCAACGAAAGGTGGGAGGACCAGCAGGTTTTTAAAAAATCGATCTCGCACACAGACTGATGCGCCAGAATAAAGGCCGAACTGGCACAATATACCATCTTCTTAATAATATAGTGAAAGACAATCTAGGAAAATACTCATCAAAATAGCAAGATAAATTGGGCATATCGGAAATGGTATTTTGCAGATCCTTTTCATTAGCACAGTCTGTCTTAATGTCAGCAAGTTTACAAGCTCAGTTTTATAAGACCTGCTTTTTTTTATATTATACACCACACAGGATTGCTAAATGGGGGAAGGCAAAGGAACTTGTTGTCCCCGGTGTGCTTTACATGGAGCGGACATATTGCATATGTTTGCGACGTGTGGAACTCTTTTTCCCCTTAAAAATGAAATTACTAGTTTTTTTTATGATAAACTCAATATGAAGGTAACTATAACCCCTACACTAGTTTTATTGGGAGCACAAGAAGGAGAGGGGGTAGAGGAGGGTGGAGCTCTGCTATGTGTCTCTATGGCTATTTTAAGATTATGTATTACTTCAGCCTGTTTGGACCCTCACCCCCCAACTTTTCTGCAATGCTTGGCTCGGTTATTATCAGTGTATAATTTTGAATAGGCTGTTTATGAAAGAAAGGGTAATCGGGCATGGAAAAAGGGATGGAGAATTTGGGATAGACTGACTAAGTGGGTTAATCAATCCTCTAACTAAGGGAATTCTAGGGGTCTCCTGACATGGCACTTGGCTGCTATTGCACTTGTCACTTTAATTGGTAGGGGGGTCTATTAGCCGAGATCGAACTGTACTGTAATATAATGAACTGTTGTTTTATCAACTGCATCCAATCAATTGTTTATGTGGTAGTATAGGAGCTGAGCCAGTTTTTTTGTATGTCCATTCAATGTGTGGGGTGGGGTGGGGTGGGGGGGTGAAATGGATGGGTGTGGAATTTGTGTATATTTAGAAATGCAATAAAAATATATTTTTTTTTAATCAAGAATATACAAATTACTACAATGTGAGTGCAGAAAAAAAAAATTATCTTCATTTTCATTTTACCAACCATACAACTGGCAGTCCAAGAACACATGATCATATCATACAGTATATAAAGATACATTAGTAGGGTGAACATGACATTCCATTGTTTCATGGGAACATGAGTGAGAACTGACTACCCCCGGACATTCGTGTGTTTTCTCTGGCCCCCATTTGAGACAGTACCCTGTTTTAATCATTGGGAGACCATGACCTATACATCCCCAGTGCCGTTGTAAACAACACCATCAGTTTTGGGGTCTGAGTCTGTGTCCGTTGTCTTGCTAGAGGCGGGGGCTAGGAGTTTGTCTGTTAGAGCTAGCCATGTGCTCATCACATCTTTGAGTTTGTCATCCTTTCTACTTTAGCGTATATGTCTCCTCGGCAAGGGCCCACTCCACCACATCTTTATGCCATAGCTCTGTCGGGCGTGCTGAGATAGCCATGTAATAGCAACTCTTCGGCGAGCCAAAACCATCGCCAACTGATTTATAAGTTGTCTTCCGGACCCGTTGACGTCTAAATAGTCCCAACAGGCAGCACAGGGGAGTCCATTCAATGCATAACTGCGTGGCGCTCACCAAGTCATCGACCACTAGCTGCCAGAAGGAATATATTGCATCGCATGACCATGCCAGGTGCAGAAAATCCACGCCTCTGGTGTCACACTGAGGACGTGTATCTGGGCATGACTGATCCATTCTATGGAGATGTATGGGCGTCAAATAAGTTCTCTGCAGGAAGTTGTAATGTATTAGCAGAAAGTGGGCATTACTGGAGACTTTATTTGTTAGTTCGCATGCTTGCCGCCAGTCGGCCTCCTCTATCAGGGTGTCAACGTCTAGATTCCAGGCCACTAGGGCTCGTTGAGGAGCATCTAATGTATCTGAGCACATTTCTCTATACAAATGTGTGATTAAGTGTCTGCTCATCCCACACGTGAGAAGGGTCTCAAGAGTGTGGAAGGATGGTGGCGCTGCAGGGTAACATGGCCAGGCGTGCTTAGCCATCTCTGTCAAGCCCGTATGTTGCAGAAACTGTCCCTGGCTTAGACCAAACTTATCCCGGGCATTCTCAAAGGAGATGAAATGTTCATTGGCATAAAGCGCTCCCCATTGTTCACAACCCCCCTTCTTCCAAGCTTGAAAGGACATATTAAGCGTCATCTGTCTGACTGGTATGAGAATTCAGATTGGGAGCTACCTGTGAAATGGCGCGCGCCCTAGAACAGCCACCACAAAACGCTTCCACACCGCAGCCGTCTGTCTAACTATAAATGGAGTGTCCCTTAGTGTGCTCCTTCCCTCCATTAACAACTCGGGGAGACGTCCAGCTTCCACCCCACACTCCAGTAGCCATGTTTCCCAGTTCGGGCCTGGGTCAAGCCATCGAGCGGCTTGTTGCAACTGGGCAGCGTAATAATACAGGTCTAGGCGCTGGACCTCCAATCCACTCAATGCATAAGGCCTGGTCAGTGTGGACAATGCTACTCTACTGCTTCCACCCGCCCACAAGAGCGATGTAAGGAGTGAATTTAACTGGCGAAAGATTGAGGTCAGAATGGGGCACAGAGTTTTGCAATGTGTACAGACATCTCGGCAGGACAACCATCTTCGAGATGGCTAGCCTGCCCATCAAAGACAGGGGTAGCATGTTCAAGAAAGCCACTGATTTCTTAAGAGAATCCAGGACTCTGCCCATATTAAGTCGCAGTTGTTGCGTCCCACTTTGGGCTATCTGTATGCCCAGTTCCCAGCGTAAACCCGGTGGAGGGAGATGGTCGACCGAGGTCCCCATCAGAGAGCTGAGCGGGAATTTAAGATATTTGGATTGATTAATTTGGAGGCCTGATATGTAACCAAATTCCTCTAGGAGACGCAAGAGCACAGGTAGTGCTGTACGAAGTGACGAGATATAGAATAATGCATCGTCCGCATACAGCAATATTACATGGTGAATGTTACCTAGTTGTATGCTATACGGCCACAAGTGCTATATGGCCTTGATGGCCAACAGTTTTATCGCCAGGGCAAACAGGAGCGGGGAGAGCGGGCAACTCTGTCTGGTGCCACGGCCCAATGTCCAAGGCTCTGATCGTATGTGACCCGCCCGTAGTCTGGCGACGGGGTTCGAGTAAAGCAATTTGATCCATTCCTGGTATTGTGGGCCAAAGCCCACCACCCTGAGAACCTCCAATAAATATCCCCAGTCTACTGTGTTGAATGCTTTCGCTAGGTTGATAGAGACCAGAGCCTTCTCGGCTTCTCAACCCTGAGTTTTGTGTAGTACGTGCATAAGGTGTCTGAGGTTTATGCCTGTATGTCTACCTGGAATAAAGCCACACTGATCCTCATGGATGAGGTTAGACATGTGAGGGGCCGGACGATTTGCTAGCGATTTACATAAAATGTTAACATCTGAGTTGATTATTGTAATTGGCCGATATGCTGCTGGATTTGACCCATCTGCCCCAGGCTTTAGAAGCATACAGATTTCCCCCTCCTGCATAGATGGTGGAAAAATCCCTGCCTCTCTTGCCTCATTAAAAACTTCAAGCAGGCATTGCGTTGTCTCCACCTGGTAGGCCTGGTAGAATTCGGCCGGAAACCCGTCCCCCCGGGGTCTTCAAACGGGGCAGCATACCCAGCACCGCTCTCAGTTCCTCAAGACCTTGGGGAGCCTCTAGCTCCTCTTTAGCACTCATCCGATAACTGCAGGAAGGTCAGACTCTCCAGAAATGGGATGTACCCGGCCGAGGCAATGGTAGGGTCCGCAGTATACACTGCCTGTAGGTGGGACCTGAATGTTTCTGCTATGTCCTGCTGTGTAGCTACTAGCCTGCTCTCTGGGGTGAGGAAATGCGGTATAGTGTGGGGAGGTTGATCCCTGCGCAATATCCATGCCAAGAGGTGGTGCGTTTTGTCTCCCTCCCTATGTAGTTGCTGCCTGTACTGTTTTATGGTATATTTGTTGAGTCAGATCCAGAGATCCTCTATGCGCCTGCGTACTTCCCGTTACGCTAACTGTATGTTCGGGCATGTTAAATCCCCAGATTGCACCCTGGCCAACTGTGTTTCCTCTTTATGTAGTTCTAGTTGAAGTTGGCAGCATACTCCACACGATAGTCCTATGCAGGTCCCCCTCAGTACGGATTTCAGGGCCTCCCACTCAGTAGCCCTATGCATCATGGAGCTCCAGCTTATAGTCAGATACAAGGTCATGGCGTGGGTTTGTGTTTCCCGCCCCACTGCATCGGTTAGTACCTCTGCCGACATCCTCCAATGTCTTTATCCCCACTGCTGATTGCCCCAGCCCCATTCACAGCTGACAAGGGAGTGGTCAGAGAGGAAACGCCACAGGGGTGTCCCCACCATATCTTCCAGCATTTCGTTACAGGAGCTTAATTCTCTATCTAACCCTACTAAAGGTGTTTTGTGTCATGGAGTGGCATGTGTAGACTCCTTGCATTGGGTGACTCTGCCTCCATATGTCTGTAAGTTCCAAATTGTGCATGACGTCCTGCAGTGAGGCTGTCATAAGTGGCTTGGTATTTGCCCTGGGGGCGACCTGTCTAAGTCTCCATCCAGCACTCAATTAAAGTCCCCCATCCATAGAACTGGAGTTTCCGTCTCCTGCATCACTAAGTCCTGGATATTCTGAAAGAATGTCGGGTCGTCATTGTTAGGGGCATATGTGTTAAGGAGTGTAATCACCCTACCATCACGGGAACCCTGCAAAAGTAAGAATCTCCCACCCACATCTGCTTCCGAGTACGTCAGTAAAAACGAGACATCTGGTGCCACCCATATCAGTGTACCCTGAGCATAAGTGGAATATGAGGAAATATATATTTGGCCTCACCACTTCCTTGGCAGCCATGTTGCACCTGCATCATCCAAATGTGTTTCCTGTAAGAGTGCAACACTAATCCTGTGCCTCCTGAGAAACGAAAGCACCCTATACCATTTCCTGTACTAGCCTCTTATGTTAAGCTATAGGTACTTTCCAATACACTTGGAATGCTATTGTGTCATCTCCCCCAATACCATGTGATTCCGCATGTGTCCTGACTGCCTTTGAACAAAGCTCACAATGAAGCAACCAAAACAAATGCAATAAACACCCCCCTATCCCACGGACACGAGTCCAGAATATTTAAACCTAATTTCCAGGCGAACTGGGATGAAGACCTAATGAAAAACGTCTCAGATGAACAACTGAATACTATCTTAAGAGACTCTATGACAGGGAAAACCCATGCCCAAGGTATTGAGCTAGCATCAAACTACTATAAAGATGCACCTTTGCCTCACAAGACTACATGCTATAGATTTGAAAAAGCCTGGTAATTGCTGGGGGGACTGTGGAGCTTGGTGTGCCATAAAACATACTGCTGAGCTGTGAGGTACTTCAGTCTCTACGGGACCAAGTCCTAAAAGCAATACAAGACGCTTTGGGAATTCAGATACCCTGTGACCCTGTATGTAAACTTTTGGGATGACTCCCACTACATTATTAGTCTAAGAGGATACTTCTGCTTCCTAACATCATGCTCCAATCTGCACCACAGGCAGTTTTAGCAAAGTGGGAATCCAAAAAGCTCCCGTCCCCATGTTCATGAATGGTATAATAAGGCAGATATCAGCCATGGAAAAGATCATGTACACCATACATAATGAGGACACAGTCTTTGCACAAGAATTGGCATTGCTTTTAACATATTTTGAAAAGACTGTTGGGAACTCACTTGCTCACAGATGCTATGGGCTCTTTAAATCCTTCTAGAGGTCTAGAACAATGATTGGCATGTAAAGCGGAGGGGGGGGGTCTTATGAAACTGATATACCTTGGTGGCACAACTGCACATTTTTGCTGATGGGGTAGTGACTGAGAGGGTAGAAGCGTTTAGTTATTGTAATATGAATGCATTGCTTCCTGCGGATATGCCTAGGTGGGCGTGGGGTTGTTCCTGTTTGTATGATAAAATCTCAATAAAATTCTATGGGAAACTTAAATTGGTAGGCAGAATCTATAGCTAAACAGCAACTATTAAATGTTAGTTTTTTAAAAAAGCTTCAGTGTTTGCTGTTATAAATTACATAGTGAGTCAGAGATTTATTTCAGTAAAAGACCTATCTATGAGGGGGGACATGGCAGCCGGCTAACGAGCAGGCTGCGAGCTGCTCGAATCTCCGGGAGCACGTCTTACCTGATAACGCTGGCTTTAAGGATCTTTCAGGAAATCAGGAGTTGGCTCGTCGTGGCGGGGGATGCTTGGCGGTTAAGCCGCACGGTCCGACCCCACAGGATACGCGGCCAGTCATTCACGGGACTCCGTGGTCTCTGGCCATCATGCAGCTGCGTCGGGATCGGCAGGCGGTGATGCGAATTCACCTCCCAGCAGTGTCTGCACAAGCGAGCCGCTACAGCTTGTGGAGCAGAGGAAAATGCCGGACTCACGACCTCCTATGAGCACTACAAAGATACCCGGGTTGGGAGTAAAACCTAAATTGCATGGGAGATCTCCCTTCACAAAAAAAGCCCAGAGGAAGAAGATAGACGGTTCAGAGGCAATATTCAACACAGAAGTAAGATCGCAAGGTAAAAATAGATATACTCTGAGGAACTCCTGAGTGGATTTAGATTATTTACAGTCCGGGGTGGGGGGGATTGGAAATAGAGAGTGGGTCCCATCCAATAATCGTCCCCACTATACAGGTCTCAACGCCCACACTGAGTGGGCCTGATAGAGGTCAAATCACTGCTTGCAAGAAAAGAGGTGAAAACTTTAGGAATTCAACAGACCCTTTGAGTGGGAAAGTAAAAATCACACCCTCACTAAGATCTTTTTTTAAGGTGCAGGAGACGGAAAAAACACCTAATGATATAACCTCTGGTCCAATTATTAGTACCCACAACATGGATTACCCTGAGGGCGGGTGAATACATGATTTGTCTCAAGTGAATAGGTTTCAGGTTCTGTCGGAAGAGGCAGCAAGCAATATAGGTATACTGGACTCGGGGCGATCCCACCTCAAGTAGAGGTCGGTGCACCAACACTGCCCACGAACCAGGAAGATATAGGAGGTCTTCTACTCACGCTCTCAGAAGAGATTAAAAACAAATGCGCAAAATCAGAAGCAAATCAAGCTAAAATCTGTGAAGCTTGTGAGACACTTGAACTCAAATTAACGGACTTGACTGAAAGAATCATCAATATTGAAACATCTATAGAGGTTATGAAAGCCGAAGTAGTTAGTAATGGCGTGGAGATCCAAAACCTTAAAATGGGAGAGAGGGCCCTTAAAGAAAAGATAGAAAATCTAGAGAATCACTCTAGAAGGAACAATTTAAGGGTCCTTAATATTCCAGAGGGAAAGAAGGAGGAAATCTGAAGGATTTCATTGTAAACCTGATAAAAGAATACATACCGGCAGCTCACACATTAGATTTTTAACAGGATATACAGCGAGTACACAGGGACCCCTTTAGAAGAAATCCCAATAGAGATAAGCCTAGAAAAATCCTCATAAACTTCAACACCTACTCAATCAAAGAACTGATACTTACGGAAGCCCTGAAAGTAGGCTCATACACAAAAGATGACTGGGCTTTTCACATTCGCTCTGACTTAGCGAAAGAAACTCAAAACCGACAATGGGAGTTAGGCAAATACATGCAAGAACTCAAGTCATTAGGAGCCCCTTCAAACTGAAATTCCCAGCCACATTAAGAATAATGTGGCATAACAAAATGCACAATATAAAAGAGCCAACGGAAGTTGTGAGTTTAATTAAGCAAATAAAAACGAATCATTAGATTAGTTGTCCAGCAATAAATTAGGATACACATTGATCCTGGAGAGTTGTCCAGCGATAAATTAGGATACACATTGATCCTGGAGAGAAGAGAGCTGATGGGCATGCAGAACGGCCCAGTTTGGTTAAAGGGAGGGTTCCCCTGGGTGGGGGAGGGTTGCCTTAGGGGGGAGGGGTCACATACTAGATATAAATAGTAGGGAAGGTGTGCACTGGGTGGGGAGCAAGTGGGAGAAAATAAAATATATATATATATATATATATATATATATATATATATACACTCCTCATATGTGACAAACAAGCTTAAAGTGAAAATGCTGGGAGTCGGATAAGTCATGAAACAGTAACCAATAAGACACACAGCCTGATGATTTTAACATGGAACATAAATGGCTTAAGGGTACCAGCTAAAAGAAGGAGAGTTCTTAAATGTTTCAAACAATCAAACAATGACATCATATTGCTACAAGAGACACATTTACGCCAGGAAGAATGGGAAGGGACAATAAAGGGGCACAGATGGATTAATCAATTTGCATGCACAAATCAAAGTGGCAACGTGAAAGGAGTGGCAATTTTGTTAAAAAGCTCAGCCCAAACTAAATTATTAAAAGTAACTGCAGATCCCAAAGGGAGATGGTTAATTGCCACAGTTAAAATCAATAGTATAATATATTCCCTTATAAGTTATTATGGTCCAAATATCGATGACCCAATCCTGCTACAGGAGCTCTTCCAACAGGTACTAGATAATGAAAATGTTATCATAAAGGGTGGAGATTTCAATGTAGTATTGGACCCTGCATTGGATAAATCCTCCCTTAAGCTGACGGTTAAGACTTAAAATGAGGGAGTTCATCTAGAATTTAATGAAAAATTTGGGCTTGTTAGATCCCTGGTGGTACAAGGTGGGTAAGAATAAAGACTACGCATATAACAATAGAAAATATGGACACGCCTCACGCATAGATTATTTTTTGATAGACACTAGACTGAGGAACAGGATAAAAGAAGTTACTCACATTCCAGATGATCTTTCAGACTATTCCGCAGTAAAGTTGGTGCTATCTCTAGATAGTGGTATAGGTCGGTCTAGATGGACGATGGATAGGTCCCTATTAGAGGAGCAGGAGATAAAAAGTAAGCTGAAGAGGGACACCCTAGAATTCTTTGAGTTAAAAAGGGACTCTGCCCCCTTAAGAGTAATATGGGAAGCTTATAAAGCCTTTATTCGAGGTAGGCTGATTAATTATGCAGCGCACAGGCGGAGAGAAAATAACAACAAAGTGAAAGAGATAGAGACGAAACTGGCTGCATTATATAGAGACCTGCATAAGACAGATAATGTCGGTATAATAACAAATATGAAAAATGCAGATTGATGAAGTCAAAAAGGAGTTAACTGAACATTTGGGCGAGATAGTACCAAAAAAAATGGAACTCCAGCAAATTGGCACATTATGAATATGGAGAGGGTTGTGGTCGATTGCTGGCCTTGAAGACAAGGGGTGATATGATTAGGAGTTCAATCAAAGAGGTAGTGCTAGAGGAAACGGATGAACCGTGTCAGGACGATCAGGACATCGGGAATGCATTCACCTGTTTTTTCCAAAATCTATATAAGGAAGATTCCTTAGCTACAGAAGAACAGATTTATGATTGGCTGCAAAAGGATCCCTTACCAAAGTTAGCTCAGGATAAGGAAGAATATCTGAATAAACAAATCAGCCCCGAAAAAGTGTCTAAAGCAATTAAATGTTTAAAAAAAGGGAAGGCTCCAGGGCCAGACGGAATACCAAATGAACTATATAAAGTTCTGGCAGAGGAAATTACCCCAGTACTGACCACGTTACTCAACACCACATACATAGATGAAGCCCTTGCTCCAGAAACTTGGAATGATGCTATAATAACATTAATTTTAAAACTAAACAAAACCCCCAAAAAATGTGAATCATACAGGCCTATATCTTTACTCAATAATGATTATGAACTATAGACAAATATTTTGGCCAAAAGACTGGATAAAGTAATGGGAGAACTGATTAATATTTCTCAAAAAGGGTTTATGAAAAATAGACAGTTACATGACTTAGTCCACGATCTAGTGTGAACGATAGACTTAGCTACAGCTAAAGATCTCACACTAGCAAATTGGCCCTTTTTATATGCAGTCATAGGACAAAATAGGCTTGGGAATAAGTTTTAAAATGCAATTAAAAACATATATAGATGCCCCTCTGTGAGGATTTTAGTCAATGGCTCCCTTACTCCTCAACTAAAAATAGGTAGAAGTACCCGCCAAGGTTGCCTCCTATCCCCCCTATTATTTAATTTAAACATTGAGCCTTTGGCAAGAAGAATTAGGGGTGAGCAGAGAATTTTGCCATTTCAATATCAGGATTGGATTAAGAAAGAGGCTTTATATGCAGATGATCTGCTTATTTACACAAAAGATCTCCAAGGTGCCTTCCCTATCATTCTGAGCATTCTGAAAGACTTCGGGAATGTATCAGGGTACCTGGTTAATGAAGGAAAGACGGAGTGATGTCCTGGAATATACAGGTAGATACTGACCTGGAAAGAAGTGAAAAAAGGAAATCAGGTATCTAGGAGTTCAAGTGGTCAAAAACTAGAAGATATGGCTCAAGTAAACTGTACAAGACTCATGAGAGAAACTAAGAGGATATTAAAGCTATGGTCTCATCTCCCCCTATCCATTATAGGTAGAACGAACTTGGTCAAAATGATGATCTTACCAAAGTTCACTTTTCTATTTAACGTATTACCCCCTATACTTCGAGACTAAGTGGCTCATCAAGATACAAGGGGAAGTGAGCAGTTTTATATGAGCTAATAAACCCGTAAGAATCGTCTGGAAAAAATGTATGCAAGAAAAAACTTGATGGTGGGATAGCCCTTCCAGATTTCCAGCTGTATTGTTGGGCCTTTCAATTAAATTTTTTTTAGACTACTGCTAATGAAGAACTACCAACAGCTCCATCCTGGCTACAGTGCTTTAACAAAAGATCTGGCAGATCAAGAAAATTATTTCATTTTTAAATTTGGGCACCCTAAATACTTTAAAAAGGTACGATTAAGAGTGCTAACAACAGCATGTAAACTATGGATCCAGATTAGGAGAATTCTAGGAATGTCATATTACAGTCAAATGGCCCCACTTTGGAATTCCCCGGTACTCCACTTTGTCTTCAAGATTTGTTAGCTATCCCACTAATGAACGAGGGAATAGAGACATGAGGTCAGATTACGGATGAGGACACCTTAATATCATGGGACAATCCAAGAAAAAAAACAAATAATAGGTTGTCCAGGTTCAAATATTTGCAACTAGTAAGCTGGGCTCGAGAGCAAATGAACATGGGACTTATAACAGACTGAGAGGAAGCAATCTGTGGTAGTAACCCACAAAAAAAAGAGGTGGCCAAATGGTACTGGATGTTGGTGCAAGAAGAAGACGGTCCCAACACACTCCCGGAAGAAAAGTGGAAAGAAGATCTACCAGCAGCAGATTTAACATCCCTCTGGCAAGTATCTATGGTTACACTTTGGTTGTTTGTTCGATATGCACCTTTAAGAAGAAATCATCTGTTCACTCTACACAGGGCTTACTGGTCCCCTAAGAAACTATCCAAATTGGGAGAGAGAAAAATCAAGTGTTGCCCGAAATGTGATTTGGAGAGAGCAGATGATGTACACATGGTTTGGCAATGTCCTGGAGTTCAAGCCTACTGGCAAGATGTGGGCAAGGTTTTGACAGCAGTTACAAAAAAGGGATTAGAGGTAAGCCTGCCTTTGATTTTATTTGGAGTTGCGGACGGAGTTGGATTTAATGGGAAGAGAAGGTAACAGCAAGATCAATTACTTCTCATCTTAGTAATAATAGCTCGTAGGGAAATCTGCTTCAACTGGGTCTCCAAGATTGCACCATCCTTTCTGAGCTGGCTAATGTCAGTAAAGCGTATTGGTAGATTAGATTGCATAAATGGATCTAAAAAGAGGGTTAATGTTTGGGAGCCTTTTTTCTCTTATTTTTCAAATTATGCTCAGAGATAGGAAGTCTAATGGTCCAAGGATTAAGACACAATCATCCAAGGAGAGGAATGGTGGGGTGATCCCACAACCTCTAAAAATTGGATTGAAAGAAGGTATGTCAGTAGGAGTTAATTCCCAGCAGGCTGTGGGTCTGACTTTGGTATCTGATCATACATATTTTATTCTTGTTGTCACATATGAGGACCAAAAAAAAGGGAAAAAAAAGACCTATCTATGGTTGCAAATCATATAAATAACATTTTTAAGGTACCAAGGGCAGACAAGTTATTGTGAATATCGTAGCCACTTTCCTCTAAGGCTCCTGGGACTTAATCTTACTATTGAGCTAAAATCTTGGCACCAAGTACACCCTTTTAGCAACAGACCCTCAAGGTGGCAAAGTTCAGCAGTCCAAGGCTTAATGAGGATGCTGGTGTGGGGTTAGAGATTCAGAACTCAATAAACCATCTAATAGAAATTAATAACTTAATGTTCAGTTGATTCTTTGTCTTGTCTTGTCAACTACAAAATACATACACATCAACGGACATCAGTTATTACTCATACTCAAATAATAGTTTAAGGGCTTATCTAGGGGTTTATGGAAAATAGCTTGGACTGTTCCTGTGGGTCAGTTCTAAAAGGTACGTTTTGTGAGAAGCAAAAACAGTCTCTGGGATACTACTCTTGGAAGATTTAGGAAGACTGCTCTTCATGAGGAGGCCAACCAGGCATTTGCAAATGTTGGTGAATGCCCCCTCTGCTACTGATTGGATCCCTTTCCATTTCAATATATTTCTTGTTGCATAGTACCTTTTGACTATTTTAGCCTTGACAGCACAGATCACATCTGCACTCTTCACCTATTTCTTGATTAACCTGTGCTTACTCTTCATTGGACAAAAAGATTGCGCTCTACACATATCATTTTTGGTTTGGTTGACAAAAAAACTATGTCTTGATGCCAGATGGATACCCAAAGCATACTCTCTTTGTGAGTGTAAGGGACGATTGCAAGCTCAATCCAGGCTTTGGGGTGACTGATGTGGCACAGCTATTATTGTACAGGAACACATACCCTTTTAATTGTACCCTGCTTTGCTCTCCCTGGTGAAAGGTCTGTGCAGTGTTTAAAATGGGGGTCCCTTGCTATAATCATGTCCAGTACATGAATTAAAGATATATGTTTATGCATGTTGAATGCCTGCTTCATGTGTAGGCTGGTGAATGTCAGGGTTCATATGGACACAGTTTGTATTACAAAAGATGGTGGTCCCCTTTGTGTAAGTTGGCTTTGCATCTGGAGGTACACCTTTTCAACCTCCCTTCCTGAAACCTGTTGACCAAGTGGTTGAGGATACCATAAGTCCCTTCCCACTACCCACAGTAGGTTTTCCATGCCCTGAGTAAAATTTACCCATCCCCAGTTTCATATGTTTCAGTCATCTCTCTTGGCAGTCGGAGTAAATCTAAGACATCTACAACCAATCAGAACTGGTCTGACAGGGAACAATGGTGATACAAGCCCAAACATCTGGCCAAAAACAAGCTAGTATACTCTTCCAGGACTGGAGAAACTGAAGAACATTAGAACGTGGCAGACCCTCAGGTTTGCACTGGCATACTACTTTGGCCCACAGAGGCTACAGTAACGGACAAATCAGCCAATACCAGATGCCAAATCCAAAATAGCTTTATTCGACAAATATGTCATCAAAGCATACTTACAAATATGATATGTAAAAGGTTTAAAAAATTATCATAAATACTATAAAACTGTGCGTATTTACAGAGTGGTCACAAATATTGGAGCATCAGAACCTTGTTACCTTTGTTCATTTCATCATCATTTATATCACCAGCCACCTTTTGTATATTCAAAAACTACAATTCGTAAAATAAAAAAGATAAAAACACAATAAAAACAGCCCTTAGTCAGAAGAGAGGTCACGTGATCTGATTGCCCAGACCCAATTTAGATACTTTGCCATGGCTACGGCAATAGTGCTAGTTGTGTCAGTACGTAATAATCTTAGAGCAACTTCTGACCTTCTTGTGCCTAGAGATCTACAAATGGGCTTCAGCCATACTCGTCGGGGGGTAGCATAAGCTGGACAAACAAATAATACATGGGCTATTGACTCCGGGTGGGTAGAGCAAGTGGGGCAGGTATTAGTTTCAATATTTCCCCATCTTGCTGTAAAAGATCTTACCGGCAAAGTACTCACCCTAAATTGAAAGTAAAGCTTCCTTGCATGTGGCTTGGTGATAATATCCCAATACTGTTCAAGAGTCGGTACTGGTTTGGCTACAAGGAACGTCCCTGTAAGTGAGGAGGAATCACTAGTCCTGTAGGCACCTTGGACCACCCATTCCCAATATTTTGCTTTTAATACTGCTTTCGTGGGGAATTGTGTACCTGCCGAGTTTTCCCATAAATGAGCCATCCCAAGATTGATCAAGGAAACTCTAATCCCCCGCAGCCATTTAATCTTATGAAAACAGTCAGCTTTAATTACATCCAAAAGGCCTGCAGCATAGTTAGTCAGCTCAGGGGTACACCAGATTCTCCGCCAATAGAGCAAGGGACGCAGTCTTGCTCTATCTACCATTGCCTTCTTGCCTAGATTGTATAGCAGTGGGCGTACCGGAGTACTTTGGGGTAGACCAGTGATCTTGCGGAGGAACCTGTTTTCTTCTGTTGTTAATTGTGAAAGGTTCTCAAAACCCCAGCGCTCGGCCCCATATAAAACAGAACTGTCCACCTTCAAATCATATATTTGCAGTACTGGGCTTATTGGTTTTGTAAAGGAGGAGCTAAACTCAGATTGTAAAACACCGGCCTGCTGCCGGTGTTTAAGTGAAGCCAGGTTGAGTTGTCGCTTCCAGCTAAGGTCTCTCTGCAGGGTAACCCCCAAATAAACAAAGTGAGTGACTTGTTCCAAGGGCCCATTATTCAACACAATGCCACCCTTGAATGCTTTGTGTGGATTAAAAGTCATAAATTTTGTTTTCGACACGTTGATTTCCAAGCCCCTTAATCGACAACATTCTTCAAACCGATTGAGGCTTGGCGTTTTTGATATAATCAACGTGTCGTCTGCAAACATTAAAATTGGTATTTTAACACCAGCCAATACAGGGGCATCAGACGAAATGGTGGCTAAAAAAATCTGCAATCCCATTTATAAAAAGGGAAAATAATGTGGGAGCCATTACACACCCTTGTCGCACACCTCTCTCTATGGGAAATGGAGTAGTAACTTCGCCCTGAACTCCCCAGCGAATCTGGGCGAAGTTATCCTTGTGATGTCTTATTATAAGGGTTAATAGCTCCAGAGACATTCCCATTTCTTGTAAAACAGACCAGAGTTTACTACGGGAGACGAGGTCAAAAGCCGATTTAAGATCCACAAAGGCAGCATAAAGGCTGCCCTTGTTCAGGACCACCGTCTTCCAGTAAAGCATAATAAAGCGAAATACCTGGTCAATGGTACTGGTACTTGCCCTAAAGCCTGCCTGTAAAGGGGACAAACTTTCTGTCTCTTCCACCCAGTCCTGTACTTTATTCAAAACTAGATGCCCAATTATTTTTTGGAGTGAGTCTATCAGACTAATAGGTCTGTAATTACCTGGCTGGGACTTGTCCCCCTTTTTAAACACAGGAATAATCTCCGCCCCTTTCCACGAACCAGGGACTGGGGCACCCTGAGCAATTGCGTTCGCCACTATCGCAATATAATGGCACCATTTGACTTTTTCATGCAGATATATGTCCGGCGGGATGCCGTCTGGGCCCGGTGCTTTTCCTCCGGTGACTGTCCCCAGAGCCAAGTTAACATCAGCATCTTCAAAAACTATGCCTGTATAGTACCGGGCCGGGGGCTTCTCTTCCATTCCCTCCCCTGGACTGGGTGCATATTGGGGCTTGAAGTGAGTAACCCACTCCTCCTCCTCCTGTGAGACGTGGTTTTGCGGCTGGGTTGGCAAACCACCCCTATCCCACTTAACTATGTTCCAAAACTGTTTGGATTTTTTATTTGCACATGCTAATTTAAGTTCCTGCCATCTAGCCTCATCCCAGGATTTTTTTGCCTTCACTTGTGCTCTTCGGTAACTATACCGTAGTTGCCGAACTGCACAAGGATTTCCCTCCTTGATCGCAACTCCTAGTTTTCTCCGCACCTCTTTACATTCAATGTTAAACCACTGTGGGCCTTTCCTGGGATATACTCTCTTGGTCTTATGGTATCTAATGAAATAAGAGCGTAATTTGGTGAAAAACCTGACATGAGTGCCAATCACCGGGTCAGGAACAGATGAATTTACCATACAAAGTTCCAGCTCTGAGATCGCCCCTTCACCGTCTATAGATATAGAGGCTAAAGCTTCAGGGTGCTCAAGTATATTGGCCCATTTTAGGCGTCTCATATCGTTTGATGGAACCACATCCCTCGTGAGCAAATTATTCTCTAAACGCGTGTTTTCCTGTTGCGGTAAGAGGTCAAGGGTTGCACACAGGGGGTTGTGGTCACTCTCCGGCCGGTCTCTTACAGCCATATCCCTTACAGCATGCCACAGTCGCAAGTTGATTAACAAGTAATCTATGCGATTAGCACAACGACCATAATTAAAAGTATTTGCTCCATGCCTATCGGACGTGGATCTGCCATTCGCCGCCCGTAGCCCCTTCTCAAGACAAGTCGCATTAATTTGAATTGCCACATCAGACCATTTCTTTACCGATGGCAGTTCTAATTTTGGAATCCCCATTGCTCATCAACCTCTGCAATAAAATCACAGTATTCAAGGGTAAGGGGCTCAAAAGTCACATTAAAGTCCCCCGCATTCAGAATGTTTGAGTCAAAGGAGTGTAGGTCTATTAGGTCGTCTAAAGCCGCTATAACTTCAGACTTTTTCCCCTTTGAACTCCTAGCGTAAATATTATAAACATCCATGACCCCTGATTGACCCCACTTCAACCTGATCGCAATGATGTCATTACTTTGTGTTTCAAGAATCTCGATCTTAAAGCCAGCGGCTTGGCGGACCCAGATTACCAATCCCCCTGATGGTCGACCCTTACCCCACATATTGCAGGGATATAGTAATTTAGATAGCCTAAACAATATAGTGGCTCTGTTGACCAAGTCTCTTGAAAACAACAGACATCAAACTGGTCAATAAAAACGAGCCAGTCAGGAGAAACAATCTTTGCCTTCAATCCTGCTACATTCCAGGATAGCATAGATGTCCCATGGGAAATGGGTGAACTTAGCCTATGTCCATTTAGAACATCAATCGATGCATCATTTGGCCCCGATGCTCCTACCGATGGAGAAGACATCATCCAAGGGGTGGTAACCTCCCGTCCTAAATGAAGGCCGGGGGGTTGTATACCCACTAAGGGTAGAAAAGGGGTTTCCTTACTCATTTGCAAAGCAAAAGCACCATCTGATTTATTTTGGGCGTTACAAAACAGTCAATCATTGGCCTCCAGGTTGGAACTACCTCTTAACCTGGGCAGTGTATTTATTAATGTTTTGTGGCACATGCTGCTAGGTAAGAATCGTCTAAATTGGATCGAGGAACCTTCCGGAGGGCACGTACGATATTCCAGAGAGAGAAGGTTTTCCGCAACATCACTGTCATTCAATGTTAGCTCGATACAATCTGATACTTGGGTTCGGGAGGTCAGCCTAGAAACCCTTGAAATGTCTTCACGAATTACAGAACGACAGCCTCTAACATGGCGTATCCAGTGTATGACCTTATTAGTCAGGGAGTCGTTATTTTCATAGCCCTTGCTTGGGTCAACCTTGGGTACGTTAACCATGTAACTTTTAGGAGAGATGGTGTTGGGCTGCACAGGCAGCTGAGTAATATGATTTTGCGTAGGGTGCTGCAATGGGGGTGATTCGATAGATCTATTAGCCAGTGATTGTGTCGGCTTTAGGAATGCACTGCTACTGTGTGCCCTATATTGGGCATGGCCAGGGGCTATTAAACGCTCAGTCCTAGAGGAAGCTAAAACCGCTATTCGCGGCATAGCTACAGGGGATGATTTACTAGAGGGTGCCTTCTTGGGAGCCTTATCTACAGTAGATATTTCACGCACAGGATAAGTCACCTGTCGGGCTGTAGGGTCAGTGGGTACAGAGCAAGAGGGACAGAAAAGATCCTTAGTCAGTAGCTGATTTACCAGGGAAGTAAGGCCCTCAATCATGGTTCTCACTTCCTTAACCTCTAGTCTAAGAGTGTTAACAAGGCTATGTGTTTCTTGGGGAGCCTTATTGGAACTACTATCTAACTCTAGGATGCATGTCTCAAGATGCTGTGTTTGATGGGACAAATCACACCCAAACCCCATTTCGGTATCCTCCTCCCGCAACTCCACCAGCGGTAAAAACCTATTAGTGCACAGGATTTCCGGGCCTATCTTCTGTGTTTCACATCCAGATGATTTATTTAAAGATAGGCTATCACTTGCAACGTCTGGGCTTCCCTTACTACCTGTAGCTAGCTCCCCTTTTTTTAATGTATTGCAGAACATAGCTGGAATAGCTAATTGATGAGCCGTAGTAGGGTTGTTTGAACTCACTAGGTGGGTTGAGCGTGGCGGGGATTTAGTATTTGCTACATGGGTAGGTGCATCTGTCACTAATATATCCTCACACTCACTGATAAGGCTGTCTATCCTGTCCAATACACAATTGCTCCCTGTATGTTTCTGTATCTTCCTGACCTTTTTCCCTTTGTTACCTCTCCCCACCCCTCCCCCTCCCCCATTACCCTCCATACTTTTCCTTTTCCCCATGCTACCTCAATAATAGAAGTTAAAACTAAACAACCAGTCTTCGCAATCAGCAGTCAACAGTAAGAAAGGCCTCTAGGCCCCTTAATACTATATGGTGTCCATGTTGGCAGTACCTTAGCTAGTCCACAACAGTTCTTAATGTCCAGTAAGTCTGAAAAGGCATGAAGTTCAGACCAGATGAAAGGGAGGTGGCCCTGCCCTGCCTCTTCCTGGCAATGACGGGCAAGGACGGGCCGGCAGGTGTTCAGAGGGAAGAGCAGTGTTGCACTCTGGGATTTGGAGTCCCACCAGAGTGTGTTGGCGCACCACGGTGCGTGCAGCGTGATTCCGGGCAGAGGTTCCCCCGATGAAGACAACGATGACAGGAGCAGGGACAGAGGCCCTTCCAGTGCCCAATGAGCCGGTGCAGTTTTGGGCCCAGCATCTGTCATCTGAATTCCTTGTTCATTTTTTTAGACCTCTTTGTCGGAGAATAGCTCTCACTAAAGATTAAGGGCACAAAAACTCCTAAAAACACAAGATGACCCAATCCAAGCACATTAGGATTACAGAGGCCTTAGGACCACTGTCATCAGAAATATTGTGTGTGAGCAAATACCAAAAAATGGGGTGGTAACTCAACCCTAGATGTTGCATTTTGTCACTGTCTTGCATTTATTTGCATCAAACTTAGATCTAACTATTTGTTTTACTTAACACTTAATTAAAGTAATAGTCTTTTTCTAAAGCAAAGCACAGACAAGACAATATTGTAATTAACCGTGTCAAAAGGTATCTAAGTATTTAACCACAATTACCTCTTGCAGTAAGACTGACTGAATACCAGACAGAATACTGCCCAGAAACAACTGGCCATTCTAGGACCCAAAGAAATGGCACTGTAATGTCCAAATGGCAAATAGGAGGAATATCTCCACTCTATGACTCTGTCTCTGAACAGGCAGTCTCGCATCACCATGCTGCTTGTTTTGTTGGCCTCCCCTACTTTTGCTCTATCCAACCAAAGAGCAAGCCTTACAGCTTAACATAAGAAACGCCCAGTTCGACACAAAGCTACTTACAACTGACACCTGGGTATGCAACAACACTGTTGTAATCTTTAACCAATAATCTTTTTGAAAATGAAGTTTACATGTCTGTTCTGTTCCCAGGCCAGCACCGATCCTCAGCTCTTACTGCCCTCTTTACTGGCTCCTGCCAGTAGATAACCCAACTGGTGAATGGGGGTGGGTGATGGGGGAGGAATGAAAAGCTGCCGCTAAAGCTCAGTGTCACTATGTCACACAGATAGCGAGTCCACAGCACCACAAATTCAGTGAGCTCTCCTCACATCCATAAACTATAGGTAGTCAACTACACTACCTAACCAGAATAAAGTCACCTGGCATCTCCTGCAAAGCAGCTGGTTGTACATACTGACTCCCAATGCTAACTTGTGATGAAAGGACACTGATGGGAGATCAGGAAGATCTCCTCCATCAATCGTCATTGTTCTTTGTAGTACTTGTGAGGCAACTCATCCTGGTCGCTAAAATTGTCGTTAGGTGACCTCTCAGGTGTGCTATGATAAAGAAGGACACAGTCCACTTACTTGCAGATTTCTTTATGCAGGCAGTTACTGAGATACTCTCGCCTTACCAAGAGAAGCAGATTGTAACAGATCTGCATATTTCTTTAAATGTCACAGGCAACCCTCCATGTACACAGAGTACTCACTTATTACATTCAACAGAGACTAAAGCTACACACACATACATGTAGGGGATCAGCCAATTGTATCAGAAGCTGAGCAGTGCCTTGGCAGAGCCAATATCAAGGGTAATAAAGGCGACTCTTTTGCCAGCCTTACAATTCAGCCATCATGCCTATCCGGGTGCCTTAGATTCAACCTTGGAATAAATCCAGTGTAGAGCATACAGAGAAGCCTTACAACAACTGCAATATGCTTGTCAGTCCACACAAAGGCTGGAACTGGGGCTGGAGATCCAAACTTTAGATTGGCAAGCGTCCATGTTGAAATATTACATACGGACCATGAGGGCATAGTCTAAATCATTAAAAGGTCACCTAAATGTATCTTTGAAACTGCAGGCAACCCTTGCTATTCCCAAATAGGAGATGCAATAAAGACTTTCAAGATTGCAGAAACAGAGCTCCAAACTGGGGATGTCCCATTCAATATCTGGAAGAGGGCCTCTAACCAACAGGTAAATGAGACCTCAAGGGAGCAAGATTTACTATCTGTAGACAAGTCATCATTGGTCCACCCCTGAATAACTCTCATCTTCCAGGGAAACCACAACAGTATTTTACTGAAGCCATAAATGTGGTTACCCGCCACCAGATATTGTATATGAGACTATTAGTATTGCCTAAAAGAGACTTTAATCCGGCCTTGGGGGGGTGGCAACAAAAAGGAGTACAGATTATGTTCCTACCGAAAAGAAACATGGATACATCTTTTATGCTGTTGTTCTGTGTAGGAACACAAGAGTAAACTACTAATCAGACCAATCTTCCTGGCTCTTGGGGCGTGAACCTGCCAGGTCACATTGTCTATCTTTCTCAAGAGCATTGCACCATGGACTTTGGCAAGGTGCGCCAAATTTGTCAGTCCACTCAGACTGCGGCTTTCTCCCCCAAATGCAATTGACGGCAAGCAAGGGCAACAATTAATTAAAAAATTCACAACACGAGTATTGCCACTTGCTTGACATTAGGAGGCATCGTTCTTGAGCTGGTATCATCGGCATTCGGAACTTGGTTCACCAGCTGATTCTACACATGTTCCTTAATGCACTGACCCGGCACCCGGAAACTGGACCTTTAGCACTTACCATCTGGCAACAGCTGTTACGCACTAATTTCTCTAGTAACTGTTCAGAGTATGTGCACATTTTTGAAAGATTTTTTAACAATGGCAGATTTTATTATTTTAATGGTTTTAACTAATTAAATTACAAACTACTACTTTTAAAGTGGTAGTCCGAGGTGCTAACATCATACTGGAAGCCATGCTGATATGGGAGTGTGTCAAGCCATACCTGCACAATGCACTTTGGGTCAGCAGGTCGCTGTAGAGGATGGATCAAGCTAGATGACATGTCCTTATGCTTGGGGCACTTTCTTGCATGGAGCACTTTGTCTATTTCAGGTAATAAAGGTTCGACGAGTAACATGGGTGTTGGCACAGAAATGGCCTTACTGGTGGACAAAATAACGTAAGTGAGGCAGCACCCAGAGGCAGAGCCTTCTCGCATGAAGCACTTTAGGTATGAAGCACTTTCGGCCTTGGTGGCTATTGCAGAACTGTGACCCACAGGGAACCAGTAAGAACAAGGTAGTAACCACCATTTGGGGGTTTGTCCTGGGGAGTGCGTACAAACAAATGTTATGGTTATGTCCAGGTTTAGCTTGAGGCAATGAATTTAAGCATATTTATATGAGCTGTGATGTAAGGACTTTGATTGATTGATTGATTGAATATCATGATTAGGTACTCTGTTTGGTATAATGATTTTTAATCACAAATATTTGTGTTGTGATGTAATGATTTTAATTAATCGAACATCAATACATATCTATCTAGCTATCTACACACACATAGGGAGAGACACAACAAGCCTAAGATACCACATCAAGCTTGACAGAGGTCAAATTGTGAGTGTTTTGTAAATGTGGGCAGACTAAGGGGGCGATATAGATTTGGGCGAACAGCCTGTTGTTCCACCAGGGGGATGGAGTAGATAACTCCATCAGAGGGACCGCCCGCCGAATTTATAAATGACCGCCAAGCTGGCGGTCATTTATAAAGCACTGGCAGAAACCGCCATCGCAGCGGTTCCTGTCAATGCATATTGCTGTTTGGTGCAGGGTTGTCGTAACCCTGCACCAAACAGTTTTAATATATATATTTTTTTAAAGAAAAATATAAGAAAAAATAAAGAAAAAGTACAATGCTCTCTTCACCATGAGAGTCATCTCCCATGGCGAGGGGGAGCATTATTCACATTTTACTGTCCCTCACCACCAGGATTTGCTTGGTAGGGATGGACAGTAAAAAGAAATGGCTACATGTACGCCCATCTAAATTGGGCGGGCAGACATGTACCCATTTCTACAACGCCCCTCACTCCTTTGGGCAGTCAGTGGGATTTTGCTATGATATGATAGGCAATTTATAATGCGCGCAGCTACTCCCAAGAGTGTCCTGGCGCACACATAGAGAGGTCGGGCGGGTGACAGTTATATTTGCACAAAGAGCCAGGTTTTCAGTTTCTTCCTGAACAGCAATGAATTGCCAGTGATGCGGAGCTCCATCAGGAGCTGGTTCCATGCTGAGGTGCCCAAAAAAGTTAGTGATCTTCCTCCAGATCTTTGGCTCTGGTACTTTGGGATCATAGCTAGCAGTTTATTGGTGGAGCGTAAATGTCTAGCTGGATTGTAGAAGCTAAATCTAGCTCTAAGGTATTCGGGGTCCGTCTGATACAGAGCGTCATGTACCAGTATCAGAGCCTTAAATGTAATCCTCTCCCTATTGGGCAACGAGTGAAGTCCCCGCAGATGAAGGCTAATCTTTCTTTAGTGACCTCAAAATTACAAAGCATATACCCACTAGCTTTTTGACCTGCGGACAAAAGGATAGTTTATTGTCAAAGGTTATTCCCAGATTTTTAACCGAGTTCTTTTGAGGACCAGGCGGGGAAACGTCATCTGGCCAGATAGTTGACACGAAGTCAGGTGGAAAAGTTCCAAAGAAGAGAATTTCTGTCTTATTTTCATTACATTTAAGTTGAGCTTTGGCAGATCTTAATTTGGGTGCCATTGGGCTCAGATCCCTTAATCCAGGAGAAAAGCAGTTGAGTGTCATATGCATAAGACAGCACCTTCGCTCCCAGTTGGTCTGTTAGAAATGCTAAGGGTGTAAGGTATAGGTTGAAAAGTGTTGGACTTAGGGCAGAGCCTTGAGGAACACCCATGTCCACTTTCCTAGGGCTAGCCGCACAGGGTGGAATCCAAACTTGCTGGCTTCTATCTGCCAAAAGTGATGTTAGCCAGACCAAAGCACGTCCTGGCAATCTTGAGTGGGGCACGATATTGAAAGCTGCTGACAGGTCCAACATAATCAATACAGCCGTTCCCCCCCTATCAAGGGTTCCTTTGATGTACTCCGGTACCTCGACCAGTGCAGTTTCTGTACTGTAGCGGGCTCTAAAGCCCGACTGGCTAAGATGTAACAGCTTATTAACTTCCAGGAAGTCTGACATTGCATATTCACTTGCTTCTCCAATATTTTGGAAAGGGCTGGCAGCAAGGAAATCGGTCTATAACTGGCGGGATGGCAGGGTACGCCGTTGGCTTTTTGATAAGTGGATGGATCTTTGACTGCTTCCAACCTATAGGGACTGAGGCTGTACTTAATGAGGTATTTACAATTCCGTTTACCACTGGATTGATGGTCTCTGCCACCAAAGCCAACATTTTTGGGGGCATGGATCAACAGGAGAGCCAGATTTAATGGCTTTGAGCGCCTTCAGCGTGTAATCCAACTGAATAGACTCAAAACTACTAAGGTTTGTCCTAACTGTTGGAATCTTCTCAACCAGCCGTAGGATCTCGGCGTTGACCTCGTGAAGCCTTCCCATAGCTAGGGTGGCTTGAATGTCAACAATCTTATTAGTGAAGAAGCTTGCTAACATTTCCCACCAGTCTATCGAGGCTACCTTTGTATAGGTGCAGGCTGCTGGGGACATAAAGCTCTTGACGATAGAAAAGATCTCTTTAGATCTATTTCCTGCCTTTCCTATGCGCTCCTCAAAGTAAGCTTGCTTTGCTTTGGTTATAGCCGCATAGTATGCCTGTTGTGCCCGCTTAAATATCTATTTGTCTGCTAAATTATAATCCTTTCTCCATTTAGCTCTAGTGTCTTACAATGTTATTTCTCTAAAGTAAGGGCAGCTGAAAACCATGGACTACAAGGAGTACTTTTATGTATTTTGCTCTGGAAGACCGGGGCCAAATCTTCTGTGGCCCTTCTGATCCAACTATCATATTCAGCATGTCAAACTTTGGGGACTCCCAATATATGTATAGCAATTAGGGCTAGCGGGTCACGTGCTAGGTCGCTGTAGGGTCCACTGTCTAAGTTTGTTTTTCAAATCAACATTCAGCATGTCAGATAGTTCAGGGAGATGTTGCTTTAACACCTTCGAGAATTCCTACAGGTCTATTCGATTACAAGCTTTCCCATTACGGGTCAGCACGTTCTGGGAAGGGTCCTGTATTACTTGTATCACTTATTGTTGCCATGAAAAGATAATTAAAAAATGATGCAACCAGGATAGTGGTTGTGGATCCTTCATCTGAACTGGCACATTGGAACAAACTTGGTACAGCATGCGACCTCCTTGATGGGTCGGTTTCACCACATACATGCTAAAATTAAGCATATTCATTGTCTCTTTGAAGGCCAGAGCATCTGCGCTGTCAATTTTATCAAAATGTATGTTAATATCACCTAAGAACATAAAATGCGCATATTTAAGGGATGAGTGGGCAATAGCTTGATCCAAAGACTTCAGAAAAGCACCAGCAGGACCTGGTGGCCTGTAGACTAGCACTCCAGCTACCGATTGTTGCTGAGAAATCGAAATGCAGAAACCCATGCCTTCTGCTCCCAACAGGTCCCTCACCCCTGTGTCTTGGAAACCCCAATCTTCTCTAAGAATAATTGCTAATCCTCCTCCCCTGCCTTCTGGTCTATCTTTTTTTATAAATTTTAAAACCCTTCGGTACAGCATTGATGATAGTGGGGTTTGATTAATCTTATAGCCTGGTTACCGTGATACACAGAAAGTCTAGGCTACCTTCCTCTAGAAGGTCGTAAATGCTGTACGTGTGTTTTTGCATTGGACGTGCATTTATCAATGCAGCACGCACTGAAGAAGTGCCTTTTTTTGAAGAGTGGAGCGAGGTGCTTTTAACTTTTCTGTAGAAGTGCCTTTTTTTTAAAGAGCTTTGGTGGTGGCAGAGTAGTCACTGCCGTAGCCAAACCTATGGTTGGCTCACAATTAAAGCAGGAGGGCAGACCATTATGTTGGCAGTGTATATACTCAGTCGCTGTTGTAATAAAGTATTTACACCCCCAACTTATAAATCGGCCCCTAAGTCTTCAATTCCATTAGCCATCCCAGTGCTGCTTAGTTTGCCTACCTTATTTGGCGTCTTATGTATTTTTTTTCTGCACGAGGGTCTTTGAATAAGACAGGAATTTTGGCTGCCTAAAACTCATGAAATATTGAAAGAACGTTAAATATAAAATATCTGGTATATATTTTAAAACAACTTTTGGAATTTTGGGAACTGTTCTTCTTTTGCTAATTCGTGTATTTCACTGACTTTCCTGACTGATGTTGTGGTCAATGAGGATATTTATTTGAGCAGTGGTTCTTATCCTTTTGACTTCTGTGGACCCCCACTTAATCGTTACTGGAATTTGGGGACCACCCTCTCATCTGTAAACCATTCTCCTTTCTAGACCTTAGCCTCTTTTTGACTCCTTCTTATCCCTTGAACAACAAGGAAGGCTGAAAATGTTTCTATCTTTCATAAAGATACGCCATAGGCTGATCTGGAACCAATGTGCTGCTGGGACGTGACTTTGCTGGACCCCTCCATGAATTTCTTAATCTCTGACAGCATGTTAGCCTGGGCACGACTAACATAGGCTACAAAGTGATGGGCCATTCCCACCTAGCAAAGGGACAAACCATATGTCTGGACGCCTGAATGAGACTGTTTTTGGCCTTCATCTGGTAGTAAAATCATGAATGTTAAACTCCTTTGCTTATTTACCCTAAACCTTGGATATTGTAAAGTAACCAATCTTAAAATGCTTATTAATTAAAACTGTTGCCTTGTAAAGCACCTGACACCTATTTGGGTATAGTTCATGCTCTCTAAAACTGCAAAAATAAAATCCATAAATAAATTAAATGAATATCTTGTTTATATCAGTAGAAACATCTTGCAGTTGGTCTTCTCGATTCACTTAGTACTTCCATGCTTTTCAGTTGGAGTTGTTAATGGTGAAACTCTGACCTCAGGAGTCAATTCAATTCACTTCATAGTATTTCTTAAGCGCATGGCTACCCGACAGGCTTCCCAGCGCTAAAACGTTTGCCAGACTCATAGGAAATCATGATTACACAAACAAGTGTGTTTTAAGCTGTTTCCTGAAACTGAGCAAATTGTCATTCTGCCAGAGCACTAGAGGAAGGGAATTCTATAATTTGGGAACCAAGTGTGCAAAGAGAGTCCCCCACTCCTGGCCTTATTCGCCCTTCGAGGGACCAGCAAATTTAGGTTCTGGATCTTAAATCTCTTGTGGGACAGAAGGGGTGAATCAAATGATGTGAAATTTGCGGCCCCTTCCTATACAGAGCACGGTGAGCCAGGAACAAAGCTTTAAACTGAATTAGAACATTGGACTGTTAGGTGCCCGGAGCTCCAACATTCCAATGTTGTCTTTCACAGCTGTTTCTGTGAACAAAGGCCTCACGGAGCCCGAGGGGACTTCAATCCCCTCTGGCTCCGTGAGGCCTTTGTTTTATTTGTTAGAACATTCTCCCCTCTAGTGGCGGAATGTTCTAATAGCCTTATAGCCCTTCGTAGCTGGGCTATACCGGCATTAAAGTCCTGCTCTCTTGTTAAAGGCTATTGCCGTCGGCTCGGGTCTTTAACACTGGAATGGGCCTTTAATGGTCAGTATAGCCCGCTACGGGGGGCTATAAGGCCATATTATTTTTTGTATCACCAGCCAATGTAGTGAGGCTAATGCAGGCAAATCTGTCTGATGCTTTGGGATTCCCAAGAGAATCCAGGCAGCAGCATTTTGGATCACTTGGAGTTTCTTAATCACGGATTTTGGACAACCTAAACATAGGGAGTTTCCATAGTCCAACCATTATAGTATCAAGCCATGAACAACCACTCTTTGTACTGTGCTTGGCAACTATCTCAGCAGCTTCCTGAGAGTTCTCAGAAGTACAAAGTAGGTTGATGACAGCTTTCTAGCCTGGCCTTCCATGGCAAGCTTGCTGTCAATGATGGTGTCCAGACTTTTCACTTTCGAATTGGAAAATGGGAGATCTCCTAGCGACTTGGGCCAGCTGAGATCGCCCCATAAGGAGAGATTATTCCCAACTATTAGTACCACTGTCTTATCGCCATTAAGTTTTAGGCAACTGGCCGACATCCAATCTGCAACTTCAGTTAGACAGGAATTGAGTTGCTGTGATACTGCCTCGGAACTGGGAGAGAGGGAAACAATGATCTGTGGGTCATCTGCATATGATACCATTGAGAAACCATGGGAGCATAGAATATCTGCAAGTGGGCGGAAATAAAGATTAAAAAGTGTGGGGCTCAGTGAAGATCCCTGTGGCACTTCACATTTTAGGTGATGAGAGGCTGAATAAAAAGGTCCTTCCCTAACTTGAAAACTTCTGTTGCTTAGTAAAGAGGTAAGCCATTTATGTGCTAGAATAACAATCCCCACTTCTTCCAGTCTATTAAGCAAAATTGCATGGGAGACCCTATCACATGCAGCACTCAAGTCCAGCAAAATGATCGCAGCTGATCCCCCTTAGTCGAGGATCCCTTTTAACACTTCTGTGACTGTTAGGAGAGCTGTTTCCGTACTGCATCCAGGCCGAAAGCCTGTTTGAGTAGGATGCAGTAGGTTGTAGGTGTCTAAGAAGCTGGAAAGATGTTTATTAATACATTTCTACAAAAATGATACTAATATCAGGAAGTAGTGATATTGACCTGTAGCTCTCTGCAATCCCCAGGTCCATAGAAGGGTTCTTTAACAGAGGTCTAATAATGGCACGTTTCTAAGCCTCCGAAACCGTTCCACTCCCCGGTGACCGGTTGTAATTATCAGTCAGCACTGGAAAGATTATGTCTCCTCCTTTCAATAGGACTTAAGGAGGTGCTGGATTCAAGCGGGGACTCTGATTTCATAGATTTAGCAAGGACAATTACGTCTTCCCTTCCCTATTGGAGGGAACAAGGCTAATTCCTCTTTTGTTAGGGCTGCCTGACTAGAACTGCTGAGCGTGCCCCTGCGGTCTGGCTCCCTACCAAGGCATCCTTGTTGCTACTAACCTTACACAGAAAGTAGTCGGCAAGCAGAATGCAGCATGACCCATATGGAGGAGGCCAGCTCCCATGTTGGCTGGTTTCATAAAAGAGTTAACTATATCGTAAATCTCCTTAGATGAATTGGAGAAATTATCGATCCTCGAACTGAAGTCATTAATCTAAGCTTTTCTTATAGCATATTTATTATTTTAATAATGCTTTTTTGTACAATACTTTATTTCTAGCATCATAGCCTTATTCTCCACTTCCTTTCCATTCTTTTGCACTCTTTTTTAAATTCTACTAGCTCTACCGAGAACTATGCAGCCTGTCCCTTCAGTTAGCTTGTTTTGTGCAGTCTCAAAGGTATAAGATTACCCAGTGAGATTTTTATACATTCATTGAATGTAGTATTTATTTTGTAGATTTATTTTGGAGATTCCTGTATGCATATCTTATCAATCAAAGCTGATAAGTTCATCAACTTCAGGTTAATTTGCGTGAACATAATCTGGCTCATAGTTAGTGACTTGAGATCTTTCTGTGTCCAGCTCCCCATGGGGTACAGAGGGCACTGCTATTAGCAGTGAATGTCATGTTCGCATTGCTCTAGTGCTATGAAAATAAGCGTCAACAGTGATTTGTACATTTCCCAGATCACCTGAAGCATGGGTGGGAAAGGCATATGTATATGTATTGTACTAAGATATCAACATTGCATACCATTTGGGTCTCCGACGGCTGAGCGTTTCTTCAGTAACACAGGAAACCACTGGCATCGATTAGGAGTGCCTCGGTAAAAGTCGATACCGCTACAAACAACACTTTGCACAGCTGTTAGAATTACCAGTTTGTTTGTTTTTTATCAAACCAGATCATTTTTCCCAGGTAACTATTGTCAAGTCAAACCTGCTCATATTCACAACGGAAAAAGACCTGGAAAGTTCAGTGACATTGCGGATTTTGTTATTGGAAACCACTAAAATCCACGTTAATCGGCATTTTAATAGTGGAACTTCTAATGGGCGACATTTACGGATCCATTAAATAACAGTACTCAGGGTTTTGTTACTCATCAGCTGCAAAAAATATCGCTCCAACACCTAAACACTCGTAATTGAAACCGTAAACTACAAAAATCTCAAATTGTATTAATCTGCAAAATCCCAACCATATAATACGTACATACAATCAAGTATGTAAGTGTAGATCCAACCATTAAAGTAGGACACCAATTAGAACAGTATTATCCCGGTTCTAGAACACATAGGGCCTCATGTATGAAAAGTGTTGCATCGCTGCGGGAAAACAGCGATGCAACACTCTCAGTGCGCCATCCTTGCTACACCATGGATGCGCCATATTTACTGTATGGTGATCCATGTCACAAGGATTTACAGATTCGTCAGTGTTCCTGTTGTATCTGTAGGTGCAACAGTGGCGCATTGCGGGAGTGTATCTGAAAACATAGGCAACTCCAGCAAAGTGTCTTTTCACATGGGGCAAGCCCCATGTGAAAAGGCCTGCTTCACTCCTTATGCCTGCTTCAAGCAGGTGTAAGGATTTGACGTAGTGACGCCCTAGAAGTGGTGCAGTGAAATCGCATAGATTTCACTGCGTCACTTCTCCGCGTCTTTCCTGCGTTGGAACGCCCACCCTGCATGCATTATACCTGACGCAGGTATAATTTAGCACAGGGGTTTACAAAGTGACGCATCTGCCTAGATGTGTCACTTTGTATATATGGCGCAGGTGGCGCTTTTTTTATGCTGCCGCAGCAACACAAAAAGTGATGCAACATCGGTGTAAGGGCCTCATAAATAAGGTCCTCAGGATGTAAGGTTAACTGAGCATGAGGATTTTTTGCGGGTTGCAATTCATGGAAGTAATTTTGAATTTTGTTTATTTTTACAGTCTACATTTTTGAGACTTTATTTTTGTGATACTAATTGGTGAAATCTATATTTATGTGCAAAACTGATTCCACTTCTAGTGCCCCCATGCCAGTTCATTAGGGCCTTTTAGGAGGATTTTTTTCTCCTTGCTCAAGGGTATAAAACATTCAGTCCCTGCAGATATCTACTATCCTGTTGTGTATGCTTGCCAAAAAAACTAGAGTGCTAATACAATATTCTTCATTTCCAGCACATTACTGTTCAGAGTTGACTCTGGAGTCATTCGCGTAATATGTGCTGCTTGGACTCTCCATTTTTTTTTTTTTTGCAGATTTATGTAGCGCGAACTCGACTCGAAGGTATTGGAGCGCTTTACATGAGCACTGGTTACGTTACACAAGGATACATTCACTTTTTATTTTTTTTGGTGGGCAGGGGGAGATTAAGTGATTTGCCCAGAATCACAGGATGTGGACGCGACCCCGAGGCTCGAACTTTGGTTTCCAGCACCAAAGTCGGCAGCTCTAGACATCAGACCACATACTCTCCCCCAATGGTAAACCATAATGATAAACCAGGGAACTGAGGTTGTGAATGTTCTTTATGGCAGAGTTTGCCTATACCACCAATACAGACTTAATTGCATTTTCTCCTACCAACACTAGATCGGCCAAATCCCTCAGAGGTTGTGATCAGTGCATACGTAGAGCCTGCTGTATTGGTTGGTCTCCTGTGTCACCCTGCCTTGGGCGTGAACTGAGTGCATGATGTCATTATTCTAAATAATTAAGTCACCTTCCTTCCTCTTCTTTGAGAATTTAATCCTCTCCTGTGAGAATAGGCAACCAAACACAGTAAATGTGAGTTACTGTGTCTAGCAGTCATTTTTGGGGGGTGATTCATATCCATTTTTACAATCCATGTTCAGGGCCGGACTGGGAACAGCAACCAGCCCTGGCAGGTTGCTTCTTAACTGGCCCTGGGAACGGGAGGGAGGGGGTTATTAGCCGCTAAGCGCTGCCTGTAGCGGCCCGTGGAGGGAGTTCCGTGGGGCAGTGAGGCGGGGAGGGGCAGGGTTGGGGGTAGTAAACACCGGAATATGGATGAACGGAGGTAAGTAAACAATTAAATAAATCAAACGAATTTCGCTGCATCGCAAAATGCGATGCATTTTGCTGCACTGCTGACAGTGCTGCACTGCTCCCGCTTTTCTTACAGAGGGCCGATTTTGCAGCGCTGCTGCAAAACCGGCACCCTGTAAGAAAAGCGGCCCCCTGCGGCCACAAAACCGGCCCCCACCCCTCCGGCCCACCGGGAAAATGCCCGGTGCCCACCAGTCCGGCCTGTGCATGTTTAGTTATGGCAAGCACAATCAATCCTTTACATACAGGTATCCGAGACTATCGCCTCCACTCTAATTTGGCTTTACTTTGAAGACAATCACTGCAAAACACGTAACATTGCCATTGTATGCTATTTGCCTAGTAAAACGTGTTTTTTTAAAGAGATGATCACCTTTAGCCGGTAGATTTCATGTCGCAGGTCAGACACTTCTTGGCGCAGGTGTTCAACGATGCTGCTTTCAGGGCAGTTGAAGGGGTCAAAGGTCTGCAGAGGAAACAGCAAATGGCAACTGTGACAAACCTATGTCAACTGACAACAAACTGATAAAACATGCACCGGAGAGGTAGCTTCAGTGCCACCTTCTTTTATTGTCACAATAGATTGTGGGCATCTTTCACTCATTCAGTACCATCCCTGCCTGGCGCATTGTTGTCATATGGTTTACCGGGCTTCCTCTGAATACCCCACCCTTTGTTGGTGAGCACGCCCACTGCATCTCGCTGCCCCTATGGCTCGGCTAGTGCTGTGCCTATATGTTTGAGCCCTTATCACAATTATAACTGACGTTTCTATCTCTCACACATCATCACCCATCACACCCCAAGCGCTGTGTCCCATAACATGTACCCAGGTGGTCATGATGCTCAACATGAAAACTCTTGTTACATATGCCCATAACCAACAACACCCTTCCAATCACACTCGCACACAGTGCTACTTTCTATACAAGTGGGTTAGAGTTTCAGCGCCCCAAATGGATGTTGTTAGCGCTTTGCACACACCACAACACAATCCAGCATAAAAGGGCTTTCTCAGAATACTTAAGGGTGTTTCTAATAAAAAGGAAAGTAATGTACAGAATTAAAACTTTTAGGGAATCTTGTCAACATCGACCCTTTTCTCCATCTAAAAATTAAATAACTGATGGCATTAGGTGCCCCACAGGTTATAGGCTCGGATCTCACACACAAGTAGCATCCCACTGATCAGTGATCACACCAACCCAAGGCTTTCCAGCGTCCACCAGTTTCACATCCATGTCAGCTCCAAGGGGCGCTTCAGTAGCAGGGAAAACGGTCTCACACACGAGCCATGCGAAATAACCCCCTCACTGTGCCCACTCCAGAGTACATGCAACATTTCCCCACTGTATTCTTAGAATGAACAAGCCAACATGCATTTGTGTTTGTAGTGGTCATTTGTTGGCCACAGTTTTTATTAGGAATACATGGATATACTTTGGCATAATTTGCATGCCCTGGTCTTAAATCATCGTTGGTGAACTGTCATATTTGCGTCATAAATCATATGCATTTTTGTCATACGTCACATTTGTCATAAATCATATGTACATCACCAATTAGCAAATTGGAGTGACAGTTCATTGGTTAGCTCATTTGGAGGCTTGTCTTGTTTCTTGTCCCTTCTGGGTCCTCTCTTTGTACGGTTGGATTTGCGTTCTCTTTGCGCGGGGGTAGCTTCTGTCCCCGGAGTTAGGCCACAACTCGCTACCTTGTTGGACTCTTTTGTGCCCTGCCATCCGGCGGGGGCTGGGCTGCGAGTGCCGTCTCCGTTTGCTACCCCCTTTTTGTAGGCCAACTCACCCAGCTGTGAGGCATCCCAAAGTGAGTGGTCCTACACACCGCCCTTATGCCAACTCACCCAGCCGTGAGGCATCCCAAGGTGAGTGGTCCTATTCCGGCACACCGCCCTTCAGTGTGCCTCCATACCAACCATTATGCCCGTAGCTCTCCGCCATTGCCTTGCCTGCTTCCCAGCACTGCGACATTTCTGTTCCTTAGGCGTTGGTGGGTGGGACAAAAATCTTGTTGTGCCGTAGCTGCTCCCCGGCTCAACGAAGATAGGAGCTACCTGGGGGAGCGGCGCTTATATCCCCCTCCAGAGTCTTTCCCGCCTAGCTGGCAGGTTCCCCCATTGGAGGGTTTGTACCCCGCTTATCCCCCCATTGGCCGGGGGCGTCGGCGCCTTCCTGGCGGCCGCCGCGGGGGCGTGGGTGATTCTCCTGCTTCTGGGTGCCTCAGCGCACCAAAAAACAGTTTTTCTGGGGCTCGGCGACGGTTATGGCGCCGGTTCTCGAGGCCCCCTTTGGGGGCGGCCTCTGCAATAACCCCCGCACTGTGCCCACTCCAGAGTACACGCAACATTTCCCCACTGTATTCTTAGAATGAACAAACCAACATGCATTTGTGTTTGTAGTGGTCATTTGTTGGCCACAGTTTTTATTAGGAATACATGGATATACTTTGGCATTATTTGCATGCCCTGGTCATAAATCATCGTTGGTGAACTGTCATATTTGCGTCATAAATCATATGCATTTTTGTCATACGTCACATCTGTCATAAATCATATGTACATCACCAATTAGCAAATTGGACTGACAGTTCGTTGATTAGCTCATTTGGAGGCTTGTCTTGTTTCTTGTCCCTCTGGGTCCTCTCTTTGTACGGTTGGATTTGCATTCTCTTTGCGCGGGGGTAGCTTCTGTCCCCGGAGTTAGGCCACAACTCGCTACCTTGTTGGACTCTTTGGTGCCCTGCCATCTGGCGGGGGATGGGCTGCGAGCGCCGTCTCCGTTTGCTATCCCCTTTTTGTAGGCCAACTCACCCAGCCGTGAGGCGTCCCAAGGTGAGTGGTCCTATTCCGGCACACCGCCCTTCGGTGTGCCTCCGTACCAACCATTATCCCCATAGCTCTCCGCCACGCCATCAGGGAGGCTTATGTCTTCCTGGGGCTCCCCCTCGTTCCTCGTGTCTTTTTTTCTGCAACCTGCTAGAGCCATGGTGCCCCACAGGCGGGGGATGGGCTGCGAGCGCCGTCTCCGTTTGCTACCCCCTTTTTGTAGGCCAACTCACCCAGCCGTGAGGCATCCCAAAGTGAGTGGTCCTACACACCGCCCTTAGGCCAACTCACCCAGCCGTGAGGCGTCCCAAGGTGAGTGGTCCTATTCCGGCACAACGCCCTTCGGTGTGCCTCCGTACCAACCATTATCCCCATAGCTCTCCGCCACGCCGTCAGGGAGGCTTATGTCTTCCTGCGGCTCCCCCTTGTTCCTCGTGTCTTTTTTTCTGCAACCTGCTAGAGCCATGGTGCCCCACAGGTTGCTCCAGAATACTCGCATGCCTTCCTCTGACAGGTGCACGCCATCCTGCCCATAGAGTTCTGGGCTGCCCGTGTGAATGAGCCCGTGCCTGATACTTCCCAAACCATTGATTCTGCAGAATCTGCTCACGGCGAGGTTCAGCTTTCTCCTTGAGTTCTCAACTGCTTTTTGTGATTCAGCCCCGCACCACTGCCTTCTGCTGATCAGTTCTGACCAGATGATGCTGGTACCCCTGAAAGACCTGGCTGCTTCGGTGAGGTCTCTTTGAATGTCGTGGAGGAGTGCTTTCCTCCCCAGTCTGGCCAAGTCGTTACCCCCCAAATGGATAATCAAGATGTCCGGATACCATGCCTTGTCCGCCTGCAGGTCCTCGAGGGTCGCCAGCAGCTGGTCCCATTTCACTCCTGGTCGGCCCATCCACCAAATGCATGTGTCCACTGGTCGTCCTTCCCGCCCGTGTCCCCCTCGCCGCCACCAGGACTGCATTCTGGTTATGAAGGAATGGCCCACCACCCACACCAGGCGCGGTCTCCTTCCTGCCGAGGCAATGATCACAAGTGTCAGTTAGCTGCTTGCCCTAGGGAGTGGTGCCCCTGCCCTCCCCCGGCAGCCGGGTGGTTCTACAGTAATTGTAGTCTCACGTAGGTCCGGTATGCCCGCGACCGCCATCTGCCTACTGCCTGTATCCCGGTCATCCCGTGTGATTCTGAATGAGTGTGACCCAAAACCCGCTGGAGGTAGCCCCGCTTTGCTGAGGGCTAGGCGCATGACTGTAGTAAACTGGAATTTGCTCAACTGTGTGCCGTCCCTGTGTCTGAACAGTGGCCCTTCGCCAGCTGGTCGCACTTCCATGAATGCTAGCAGGCAGCACACCGCGCAGCAGCTCTGGTCCTTGATGCATTGCAGCCGCACTACCACCCCCTTGTCGGCCTGTCTGTCTTTGACCGTCTCAGTAGAATCTCTAGTTCAGCTGTTCTGGGCATCACATCGCTTGCCTATAGACAGTTCCTAGCTGGCCCCGTCCTCGAGGGCGCCACTAGCTCGCTGAGGCGGAATGCCCCAAAGAATGCGGTGGAGAATGCAGCCTTAAACAGGAGGAGCTCAAAGGTATCCTTTGCTATGTCACCCAGTGTTCCCAACAGCAAGTCCAGCTTTGTGTAGTCTATTGGGCGCCTGGTGTCCTTCCTTGCGCCCTCTGCGCGTTTCCACCCTTTCATTGTCGCTTTGATATAATGAGAAGCCGCGGGATCCTGCCCTGTTTCTAGTTTTGCGTAATGCCCACAGCGGACAGGTGGGCTTGTGCCCACGACCTAGATTTCCTGCAGTTGAATGCCCACTGGATGAACTTCTCAACTGCGCTGCTTGTGGCCCCCACGTCCCCCAGGGTCTGGATACCCCCTATCCACATCACGGTCCCAGCGTACTTTTTATATCGCCTGGCAGCCTCCGGGGCGAGGGCTTGGTTGACCAGCTCCAATAGATCTACCCTGCCAGGACCCATAGTTGCACCGGGAAGGGGGTCATGTCCCGGGGCCAGTACCCTGAATTTGTCCATCCGTGCTCTTGACAGGGCGTCTGCCACCTCGTTCTCCACCCCTGGTACGTGGCGTGCTTTCAGGTCTATGTTTCCTTCCAACTGTAATTTAACCAGTTGGCGCATTAATCGCAGTGTGTCTGGGCACCTGGCTGACCCTCTATTAATCGCTTGCACTACGCCCTTGTTGTCTGACCATAGTGTCAGCTTCATGTTACGCAATTCTTGCTTCCAGATTGTTAGCGCTACTACGATGGGGAACAGCTCAAGAAATGTGATATTGCTGGTTATGCCCTGCCTGCACCAGCTGCTGGGCCATTGGCCCACGCACCATTTCCCGCCCAGGATTGCCCCAAAACCTGTGCTGCCGGCAGCGTCCGTGAACAGTGCTATCTGTCTGCTTGTGACCCATCCTTCCCTCCAGATCAAAATCCCGTTGAAGTCTGCCAGGAATGTGTCCCACATTAACAGGTCCTGCTTGACGCCTGCTCCCAACCTGACGTTGTGGTGCTTGAGGGTAAGTCCTGCCGTTAATTGAGTTAACTGCCTGGCGAACACCCTGCCTGCTGGGATAACCCTGGATGCAAAATTGAGTTTGCCTATCATCCTTTGGAGGTCCCTCAGTGTTGCCTTTTCACGCCCACAGAGGCCCCTGATGTCTTCCCTGAAATCCTTCACTTTTTCTGCAGGGAGCCTGGATGTTCCTGCCACTGAGTCTATCTCTATCCCCAGGAATGTGATCTTTGTCGCTGGGCCCACCGTTTTCTCTGCCGCCAGGGGGATCCCTAGCTCCTCTGCTAATTTTGCAAATGCTGCCAGGGTGTCGCCACACTCGGTCGACGCAGCGGGCCCGTGAAGAGGAAATCGTCGAGGTAATGGAGTTTCCCGCCTGGGGTATGCCTGACGTGCAGTGTCCATTCCAGGAAGGTGCTGAAGATTTCAAAGTAAGCGCAGGATACCGATCACCCCGTAGGCATGGCTTTATCAAAGTACAGGTCACCCTCCCACTGGAAACCTAGTAGGTGGAAACTAGAGGGGTGGACCGGGAGTAAGCGAAAGGCTGACTCGATGTCCGCCTTTGCCATGAGGGCCCCAAGGCCTGCTGCTCTGACTAGGTCGATAGCTTCATCTACCGTAGCGTAACCCACTGAGCAGGCTTCTGCGTTGATCCCATCGTTCACTGATGACCCCTCTGGGAAAGACAGGTGGTGAATTAGCCGGTACTGTCCTGGTTCTTTTATGGGAACCACGCCTAGTGGTGAGATAACCAACCCCTCGCTCATGTGGGAAGGGAGGGGGCCCTCTATTCTACCCAATGCCCTCTCTTTCTCCAATTTCTCAGTGACCACCTCTGGGTGTTGTAGCGCTGACTTCAGATTATTTGCACCGCCCGGGGGGAGGGGGCCTGTAAACGGGATAATAAAACCTTCCTCAAAGCCTTGTACTAGTATAGTGGCGTCTGTCCTGTTGTGGGATGAATTGGCTAGCTTGCGTAATTGGCTTGTGTTGATGGGGGACCTGGCTAACCTGCAACTTTGAATTCCTTTTGGTCTCCCCTCGCCCTCAGTGGTTGCCTCACTGCTTTTTCTTTTCCTTTTTGTCCCCCTTGTGTTCCTTCTTGCTTCTGCACGCTGCTGCCGGGTGTCCCCCGCCACAGGAGGAGCAAATATGTTGAAATTTGCACGAGGGCCCGTATGTACATTCGTTCGCCTCATACTTCCAGCATATTGCTGCTGTCCTGCTATTGTGTGGGGCTTTCCATGTGCTGAACTGTCTGGATTTTTGGAACGTCCTACCCCTCCCTTTGTGGAAGGAACCCCGAAAGGGCTGCTCGCTCCTGCCTGCCCATGCCTTGGCCTCCCTGGCAACCATCATCTTATGAATGAAGCCTGATACATCCTCCTCATTCCATTCCATCTCTGGATGTGTTTGCATCTTTAGCCGGAAACCTTTATCGTATTCCAGCCAGGCATCGCCAGGGAATTGCCTCTGTGCATTATGTATGTTTGCTTCATAGAGCCATAGGTCGGTGGCGCAGCGCGGGAATTTGTCTACAATATGCATGCCATTATTCTGAATGCATCCAACCAGTTGTCAAAATTTCTTTCCTTCCTCTCTTTCCGCCTTTCCCTTCTATCATCATCTTTCTTGTCGCAAACCGTCAGGTCCAGCCCATCTAACTGTATTTCTAACATTGTAAAAATATCAATAAACTCCTTTCTCCATATTCTTTCCTTGACTGGTAGAGGTATGAGGCTCGCTAGACCTGTGGCCCTGGTGGTCATGGACACCGGACCGGGTGAGGGCCTGGCGTACGGTTCTGGCACGGGGGAGCAGTGGGCGGGACGCCGACTGTGGTCGCGCCACCCCATGCTGCTGTGGGGGACCCTATCTCGCTCCGAACCTCTTGTGTGCCCTGGCCCCTCAAGCATTCCTGGCACGTCTGGCCTGGGTCCAATAGGTGCCAAGGCAACCCCGACACCTCCCCTTCTGCCTGTGCTCCAGCCAACCCTAACCCTTGCAAGCCCAAACCTTTAAGCAACAGTGGTGCCATTGTATTGAAACATTCTTTCACTATCGAACTAATATGCTCACCACTTGTTGCCACGTCCCTCATCCTGCTGCTTGGTCCTGCCACCGCCGGGTTGGCTACAGGCGGCAGGGTCTTTCTCTGGGTGGCCTTTTTGGCTGCTGCTGCCTCTGCGAACTTGGCTGGCACCTTTCTTTTGCTTCTTCGGTGCTGGTGCGCTGGCTTCCGCGGGTTGCTGGCTTAGTCCTTCCCCGGCGTCCTGCAACAGATGTGGCTGCAGCCACTCGCTCCCATGGGCCTCTGATGCAGCCCGGATCTTCCTCAGCAACTCTCCCAGGTCCTCCGGCCGTCTTTTGCTCCCTCACCTCTCCATTTCTGGCGCTCTTTTGACGAACACAACCCTTTTTGTGTTTTTTTTTTTTTTGGGCTTCTGTGCCCCACTTGCGCCTTGCTGTAATGCCCCTGGCCGGGTTCTCAGACTGCTGCCAGAAACACAGTTGAGGCGGGGTGCTGCCGCCGAGTCTTATGCACCAACAAGCTGCTGCTGATTACTCAAAATGCTGTGGCTGCGTGCCCGGCGTCCTTTCACGTGGTTCCCTTAGTGATCCCAGCTGTTCGGGCGCCCGGAGCACAGTTCTTTGTGCCGCGCGCCTGCCCCTTTAAGGCAGCTGATCCTTGCTGCCACATGGGTTATCGCGCTCGTCAGCTGGGCGGAGGCGGGAGATCGGATTCCCCCTGTCGCTCTTTGTTCCGGAAACGGCCCGGTGCCGAGGAGTTCTTGCTGCGGAGGCTCGCGTGACGCCGCACCTGCAGCCGCCGCCTGTCCTCCCCTGCTCAGCCTCCCGGAAAACAGGTCAGCCTCTTTCCTCAGTCAACTCGGGCGCCAATCTTCAAATCCCCGCAAACCCGGGCGGCGCTCCACGTCGCGCCTCCCCCGCAGCCCGCGTAACCAGGGCTTACCTCGCCGGATGGGCCGCTGGGCAGAGGTCCGTCGCCGCAAAGGGGGGAGTACCGGGGAAGGGCAAGGTTTCCCCC
This sequence comes from Calotriton arnoldi, assembly GCA_963921515.1. Classification (NCBI taxonomy): domain Eukaryota; kingdom Metazoa; phylum Chordata; class Amphibia; order Caudata; family Salamandridae; genus Calotriton; species Calotriton arnoldi. The sequence goes on from CAWUFW010002092.1 coordinate 1,930,879, forward strand.
AGGCGCTCTCTCTCCTCCACCGCTGCCAGGGGTGTAATTGTCTGCTGAGCCGCTCACAAGGTTGAGGCTCGGTAGGGACCGGAGGGGCGACACGCTTGGAACCCCGATGGTAGGGGAGACCTCCGCTCCGAATTGCAGCCCCGATCGCCCTTCCTTGCTGAGTAGCAGCGGCGGCCGATCCTCGCCGCGGGATGCGCTGAGGCAGAGATTCGCCACAAAGTCGAAAAAACCGGGACAACTCCACAAAAATCTTGTCGTGCCGCTGCTGCTCCCCTGCTCCACGAAGATAGGAGCTACCTGGGGGAGCGGTGCTTATATCCCCCCCCAGAGTCTTTCCTGCCTAGCTGGCAGGTTCCTCCATTGGAGAGTTTGTACCCCGCTTGTCCCCCCATTGGCCGGGGGGGTTGCGCCTTCCTGGCGGCCACCGCGGGGGGCGCGGGTGCTTCTCCCGCTTCTGGGCGCCTCAGCGCGCCAAAAAACAGTTTTTTCCAGGGCTCGGCGTCGATTATGGCGCCGGCCCTCGAGGCCCCCTTTGGGGGCGGCCTCTGCAAGAACAGTTATTGTTTCCGTTTGACCTCCCTGTGGACAGTGATGAGCGCCCATCAGTTCACCCTTGCGCTTCAGTTAGCGCCAGTTAGAACACTATGACTGGCTTGTCTAGCGGTAGTTACTTTTTAAGTGATTGTACAGTTCATACCGATTAGCTAAATCCTAATCTGCTCCTGCATGGCATGAATAACTATTTGTCAAACAGAATAGGGTTGGGATGGGTGCAGATTGGGATGGACGGGTCTTCAAGTAATAAAGGTACCACTTTTTGTTCTGCCCAAGGTGCTGTTGGACTGAAAGCCAGCCCTGTTCCCACCCAGAAAAAAGAAGCATATTTGTGGGGATATGATGATAAAAAAATGCATGCACATAGTTTGCACAGCAGAAGTACCCTTCCCCAATTATACAGATAAGAATCTAGCGTCAGACCAAAGAGCTATCCCTCAGGAAACCTAGCATTTACAGACTCGACCATCAGACAGCAGAGCTATCTCTAGGACCCAAAAACTTACAGGTACTGACATCACACAGTAAAACGAACCTTCAAGCAATACAATAAAAAAACACCAGAGCTATCTCTCCTGTTCCAATGATTGTACAGGTGTTAAACAGCAGAGTTATGAAACAGGTGACACAGAACGTAAAGGCTTTGGAAATAGACAGCAGAACTATCTCTCCACTATATACATTTTACAGGTTCATGCATCAAATAACAGAGCTATCACACAACAAATCTACACAGTAGAAACGCTCAGACAGCAGAGCCATCTGCTATATCTCAAGCAGCTACTGTCTCTCAGGTAACACACTTGAGTGCCCGAGGCTGTACACAGCAGGGTTATAGCAGACGTTACACGGAACAACATACTTTTGCTTTAGAGAGCAAGTCTGTCTCCAGGGCAAGAACAGAAATCTAATGCAGACTTCTTGAATATTTTCAAACCAGACCAGACTGCACTGAGGAACAGAATGTGAAGTTCCAGTCACAGAAAAGTTTGGAAACATGTGATGGAGCAAGGACTCGTAAATGAGACTTGCTCGGAAGCAATCCTTTCGTTTTAACTCATTAACGTATTACTATGTGTTTGTAATTAATAATTCGCATTTTAGAAAGACACGCGGGACAAGGAAGCTTGCGTATGTGTTTATTAACTTTAACAGAATGAACGAAGGACTAAAACGCACTATAACAAGGGATCTTTATAGCGCATGCGTCTACTGCATCTACGTAGTATGACGTTTTAACGCTTGGAGGGAAAATCTTGCGCATGCGCAAAAGGCATTAAAATGGCGGCTTGAAAGTTCACATGCATGGCACCTGCTTGGATAAATAGAAAATAAGTTTTTATATTAACGCAAATGCAGAAAAGGGTAATAATAGTTAAAGTGGGTTAGAGTAGAGGTTGGTGGTATACAGTGAAACCATTTATTTTTGAAAATAAAATTTCTTCTTTTGATTTTATTATTAGTGCGCATTTGGGCCTTCCACACTTGTCTGAATTTAGCCGACTGATTTGACCGCGCACATGCGCACATGAGAGAGAACAAGGAAGGATGAGTAAGGACTTGTCAACCGTCCAAGGACGAGAAAGATGTGCCCTGGGAACATGAGGGTGAAGAGTTCATTTGAAGGAGCCTTATTCATGAAATTGAAACAATTTGTATTAATAAAGTTTGATGGGTTTGAAAACAATGGTTCAATGAAATAAGTGAAATATAAGCATGGTGTGATGATCACCCCCCCCTCGCCTGACCAATCAGAGTTAGTATTTTATGAAATTGAAACATTAATGGGTGGTACATGAATATTGGAAGGTATAACTGAGGTAGTTTTAGTTAGTTAGTGAGCAGAAGCGAGAGCTGAGACGTTGATGCTGCAGAGCTCGGGAAGCTGTCGGTGCTGTGGGTGGTGCTGATGCTGTGAAGATGCTGATGAAGAAACTGAATGCAGAAACTTCCATCTTAATTTAATTGGGTTAGAAAGAAGATCGCGGAAGAACCACGAGGAGGAAGAGAGTGTCAGAGAGGGGTGCGACGCAGTTGTCGGTATCTTAGAGAGGTGAAGTATCCTGTCCTGATTCCTGTCCTGAAGTCTTTGTCTCCTGATCTATCCTGGGGGACCCTTACCAGCCCTTTGGCCAGGGGGTTGGTCTTCGCACCATTCTGGGTAATTATAAATTCATTATATTGATAGATGTTCTTCTCTCTCTGTCCTCTCCTTTCTAGGCATAGTTATTGTGAGAGTCTGAAATATTTTTGCTTATTGATAATTGATTGAATTGACACTCTTGCGAATGAGGGTGTTTGTACTGAAACTTTGAGATGATTCACATTCAATTAATTTAGATAAAGATTTAAAACTTCTCGAGTCTGTGAATATTTTATTCTTATTAAAGAATGTTTAATAAGTCATGTTAATTATCACCATCAATTAGTTCCAACTAATGGTCCATCGACCAGAGGAAAGAACTTTTTGATCAGTAAAAGGTTTAGTTAGAACAGAATAATAACTATTCCTGGAAACATGAAATCTATAAACTACAAGCTCCAGCGGTCTACTAGGTATTAGTGGAAGAAGTTATATGGGCCCAGGTGAGTATATGGTAGTGGAGTATCTGTTGTTAGTACACCGCTGGATCAGTTTTCTGGTAGCAGAGGAGGGTTATTATTGACTAGTTTGGTGATAAGTATAGATTATTGATTATTGATTTATGTTTAACAAAAAGAGTTAGCGTCTTGTTTTATGTTGTCTGGAAAATTCCCAGGGAATGAATAGCAGGTGGCGATAGAAACCACACTGCAGTGAGGTTACTCGTCTGTTGGAATAATACTGAGAAGCTAGGTAGGGCTGGCAGTGTTAAAGTAGGGACTATTTTCTGCGTAAATGTGAGAGTGATTGATAGCAAAGAGTTCGCTAGTGAAACTTTAGGCGTTATATCACCTAGAAAGGGTAACCCTGAAGGAGTAGCAGGTTCTTCCAAGTTAGATTGACAGCAAAAGGAGTTCGCTGGTGAAACTTTGGTCTCAAATTTCCCAAAACGGGTGACACCGGAGGAGTAGCAGGTTCTCTGGAGCTTGAATGAAGGGTAAAGGGAAGGTTTTACTCGCAGTGGAAAGAAATAAACTATCCTTTGATTTAGTGGAACAGACAGAGTAGTGAATGCTTTTATGTCGTTAATAACAAAGAATTTTAAAGAAAATATTGAGAAATAAGTTTTTGTATTACGTAGTGAAGGGAGGGTCAGTTGCTGGAGTTGTACTGACGTCACAGTGAGCCGCGCTGGGATTGGTAGAAACAGCGGGCGTGTGACAGGAGCAGCCTTGTAAAGGAGGGGTCAGTAGAAAGGAGCAGAACTGACGTCAGAAAAAGGCTGCGCTGACATTGGTCAGATCACGAACGTGAGCCTGATTTTAATTGGATAAGCTAGCTAGAAGCCGCGCTAGGATTGGTGGAGAGAGGGATTGTATGAGGGATTTTGATTTGACTGTTAGTACAAGGCGTACAGGTAGAAGATTTCAAGGGTTTGCAGAATACAATTTTATACATCGTTCCTCAAGGATGTATGGAGAGAAAAGAAAGATGTCATTTATAAAGAAAATTAAGAATTTCTTTATAAAGGATAAGTATGTGTTGACCAGAGAGGGAATTCCTATTCCGCCGCCGAAAACGCCAGCATCTTTCATGATGATGGAAAGAGGATATCATACTTGCGTGTGGTTGGAAAACTGGATAGAATATATGAAGGATCATGGAGTGTTAGCATTTCCCAAAGATGGTACGTTTAATGGGAGGATTCTTCAGAATTTGAGATTGAAAATGAATGATTTAGAACCTAGACCTAGGTTAACTCAATATGAGGCTTTGGAAGAATGGAAGACTGAGTCATATGAACCAGAGAAATGCAGAGGTGGGAGATATAGAGGATTCTTTCCAAGACACTTCCATGAGTCACGCGAAGGGCAGATGAAACAATGGAGGAGAGCTATGGTATCAGAAGGATTATATCCAGTGTTAATGACTGAGGAACAGTCTGGAGGAAAGTGTAAGGAGAAAACGAAACACATGAATACAGCAGGATATGGTGAATCAGATGACGAGTTGTTAGAAGATATCTTAATTAAAAATCCACCGCCGTATCAAGAAGCAACTAGTAAGGTTACCCCAAGTGCACCAGTAATGAGAATGCCATTGACCCCACAGATTTTACATGATACGTCATATAACAGAGTGTTGCAGGATAATGAAAGAGATGTTTTAAACAAAACTAGAGAAAAACTAGTTCAGAAGATAAGTCAATTAAATTTGAATACTGAAGCTTTGACAGTACCAGTGACTATTGGTCTGGTAATCCCATTGTACGGGGATAAAAAGACTTGCCAGAAACCACAACCTGTGACAATTCCATTAAATAGTCCTAGGAAAGAAATAATAATTACAGATGATCAGGTTAGTGAAAGTGAGTCAATTATTTCATTAATGGATCTCCCTAATGTGGAACCTTTGACTAAAACTCCAAAAAGAGTTACGCCCATGAATTTGAGAGAAAGAAGACATTTGGTTCATACAGGAACTGGTGGCGCAACAGTAGTTACCTCTGAGGATATAGAAAGATGGGCACAGGAAAGAGATAATCAGAACCCAACACCAAGGATTTTAGACATCAGCAGATTGAAAGTGGAATTGGAAGAGATGATGACAGGATGCATGGGCACAGAAAGATTGAATGCTTACAATGAAGAAGAATTATTATTTTTATGTAAGAGCATAACCAGGAGAGCAAGGGTATTTCATGAGAGATTGACTGAAGTTGCTTCAGATATTGGAATAGACATAGGGAAATCAAGTTGTTACAGAAACCATATCGAGTGGACTTTACTGATAAAGATTTAGAAAGTGTAAATGCTTCTGGAAAGAGACTACAGATAAAGGAATTAATGAGCATTTTGCGAAAATGGGGAGACATTGATAAATGGAGAATTAGATGGATAAGAAAGAAAGAGGAAGTACAAGCGAGAGAAGCAGCAGCTGCATTTCCAGTAAGAGAATCAAGCAAAGTGGAAAAATTGTGTCCAATGAGAGAGGTTCCCGGAGGTGGATATGTTCATGTTCCTTGGAGTAGACAAGATATTTTGTCATTTACAAATGAGTTCCCAAAGCTGGGAGAAAAACCAGTTGAATGGTATAAACAGGTAGAGAGATTTGTGAAGGTTTCAAAGGTTTTATTGAAGGATTTAGATGGTCTATTTGATATAGTGGTACCTGCTGATTTATGGACGGAATGTCAAATTACAATTGACTGGCTAATGAGGAGTATGCTAGAGACTCAAAGACAGAAGCAACCTCGGAGGAGGTGATGAAAAAGTATCACCAAGTGATTACGTATTTGAAAGGGAAAATTCCTCCTAAAGAAACAGACTGGCTAAAAATAGATAGAACAACTCAAGAACTAAATGAATCTGTACATGCATATTATGAGAGGTTATTACAGGTGTTTAAGCAGTATAGTGGTTTTGAGAATATTGGTGATAAGGATATGGGACATTTTGTGTATCGGTTTGTACATGGTTTGAAACCAGAGATTAGTCAGATGATACAGCAGCACATGTTGTGTTGGCAAAGCAAAGCAGTGGATAAGATTTTAAAGTACGCGAAATATTGCAGAGATGATATTGAGGCCAGGCGTAGAAATCTAAAGGAGAAAATGATGTGGGCACAAGTAAAATTGGCAGAACAACAAGAGGAGAAAACAAATGCCTAAGATAATAATCAAGCGAAAGAGAAGAGTCAGAAAGATCAAGGAGCGAATGGTAATAAATATAGGGGACGAATGGACAGAGAAGAAGCGAAAAAGACGTTTCCTTGTCATGCGTGCGGAAAGCTTGGACATTGGAAGAACGAGTGTAAGAGTACTCAGAATAATAAGAGTATTAATGGGCCAAATCAAAATTTAATCCCACAGATGCAGAATGAAGTACTTATGAATCAACAGCAGCAGGTAGTTACTCCACAATATCAGATGCCACCAGCTCCTATGCCAAATGTTGTGAATCATCAAAGTTTCAGTGCGAACACCGGATTTCAAGGAGAAAGTGGTAAGAATAATAGAACAAATTACACAATATTTGTTGCAGAATGATGAGGAAAACTCAGATTACTCGCAATGACGGTGCCTGAGGGGGGAGGAAGAGGAGTGCGTGCTTGGCGCATCCTTGCCGGTAGATCAGTCAGGTCCATTTGTTGATGGGAAAGTAGAAGGTAAAGACATTACTTTCCTATTGGATACTGGTGCTACCAGGTCTACTGTGAGAACAGCAGACATCCCAAACCTACCCCTCTCGGGAGAATCAATACAAGTTGTAGGCTTGTCTAACCAACAGATTAGAACCCCAATCACAAAACCACTGGAGGTGCACATTGGAAGTTTTAAAGAAATGCATTGGTTCGTAGTTTGCGATTCCAGTCCTGTAAACCTGTTGGGAAGAGATCTATTGTGCAAGATGAACTGGACAATTTATTGTACACCAGATGGTGTCGCTTTCCAAACCCCTGATGAAGACGTTGTATACAAGATGATGTTAGCTAAACAGGGAACAGAATAGATGAAATGTTTTCACTAATGACTGAAAAAGAATTACCAGAAGAATTGAGAGCCACAGTTAATCCAGAAGTGTGGGATTTTACAGGAAAAGACATAGGGTTAATGACAAACATAGACCCAGTTAAAGTGACAGTGAAATAAGGTGCAGTGTATCCAAATACCCGACAGTACAAAATGAGTCCAGAAGTAAAAGCAGGAGTTATTCCAGAAATTGAACGAATGGTTAAACAAGGTATTTTAAAAGAAGTGATGGGTAGACCTTGTAATTCGCCAATAATGGGACTGAAAAAGCCCAGCGGAAAGTATAGAATAGTACAGGATTTACGAAAAAGAAATAAAATTGTAGTTGTCTGTTGTCCAATAGTGCCAAATCCAGCAGTGATCCTTTATCAGATACCTTGGAATGCAGGCTGGTTTACAGTAATTGATTTATGCCAAGCGTTCTTTTCTATTCCTTTGCACCCAGACAGCCAGTATCTTTTTGCGTTTAAGTTTGAGGATCGAATTTACGCATGGTGTCGAGTTCCTCCAGGGTACACAGAGAGTCCCTCAATTTTTAATCAGATTTTGAAAAAGTGTTTAGAATCATTGATTATGCCTGGAAAATCTGTTCTGGTTCAGTATATTGATGACCTACTGGTGGCATCAAAAACACGAGAAGATTGTGTAACAGACACAATTGCATTACTGAACCATTTGGCTGAAGGAGGACACAAGGTGTCTCCAGAAAAATTACAGTTCTGTCAACAAGAAGTTAGATATTTAGGGCATAAAATAGAAAGAGGAGTTAGAAAAGTGACACCGGAAAGAATAAAAATAATCAAAGAAATGCAATTGCCACAGACTCAGAGAGAAATGAGAATGTTTCTGGGAGTGGTTGGGTACTGTAGGCAATGGATTAATGGTTTTTCTATGTTAGCGAAACCATTAATACAAATGACCCGGAAAAGAGCAAAAGATCCGATTGATTGGCATGATGACTGCATAGAGGCATTTGTGAAATTACGAAATTGTTTGTGTGAGGCTCCTGCCTTGGGCATGTCTGATTATTCAAAAGACTTTGCGTTGTTTTGTTGTGAGAGAGAAAATTGTGCACTTTCAGTCTTAACACAGAGACATGGATTGAGTCGGCGACCACTGGCATATTTTTCAGCTACATTGGATCCAGTGGCTTCAGCATTACCTGGCTGCTTAAAAGTAGTAGCTGCTACTTGTATGAGTCTGGAGCAAAGTGAGTCGATAGTGATGGGACATCCGGTAAAGGTTTATGTTCCACACTCAGTTGAGATTCTTTTGACAAGAACAAGAACACAACATCTCACCCCTAGTCGATTGACTAAGTATGAAAGAGTGATTTTGGGAGCTGAGAACGTGACAGTGATAAGGTGTACGATCATGAACCCAGCTACCCTACTGCCAGACCCATGCAATGAAGAAGTGAAAGATGAGAGTGATCATGATTGTTTGGACGTAACTGAATTATGTACTAAGCCCCGTCCAGACATACAGGAGACACCTTTGAAAGAAGCTGACCATGAGTTATTTGTAGATGGGTCCTGCCTCAGGACACAAGAAGGAGGATTAAGTGCTGCATATGCTGTTTGTAAGATGTCTGGGGTAATTGAAGCATCCTGTTTACCGGGAGTCAAATCTGCACAAGTAGCCGAATTGGTAGCCCTAACCATGGCATGCAAAAAGGGGAAAAATTGGAGAGTAACCATATTTACGGACAGTCAATATGGGTTCGGGGTTGTGAACGATTTTGGCCAGCTCTGGATGCAGAGGGGATTTCTGACTTCTTCAGGATCTCCTATTAGAAACAGCAAAAATGTGAAGGATTTGCTGGAAGCATTACAATTGCCAAAAGAGATAGCAGTTGTAAAATGCGCTGCACATCAGTCAGGAAATGACTATGTGACTGCTGGCAATAGATATGCTGACCAAGTGGCTCAATACTGTGCCAGAAATACAGTGGCCATAAACAGAAACATTGAAATGAGTGAAACCAGATGCCAACTTATGTTTTTCTCAGTACCAGAAACATGGGATGAGATTAGACAATTGCAGGAAGAAGTTGAGGAAAAGGAAATTTGGATGAAGGCAGCTTGTACAAAGAGACCACACAATGAGGTATGGGTGTATTTAGATGGAAGACCAGTCATGCCAGATTGTTTGCTTTCAAAAATGGCAAGAGTGTATCATGGAGCAACACACATAGGGAGAGACTCAATGATCAGGATATTCAGACAGAGTTGGTACAATCCGAAATTCAGGGTAGTCGCAGATAGTCTTTGCCAAAGATGCCTAACCTGTCAGCAGCAAAATCCAGGAAGGAAGACAGTGGTTAGCTTGGGAAAGATTGGAAAGGCAGAAGGACCCTTCACCAGATTACAGTTGGATTTTATTGAGTTGCCCCCATCCAATGGACTGAAATATATACTTGTCATAGTATGCCTCTTCTCAAGATGGGTGGAAGCCTATCCCACTCGAAGAAATGACAGTCTTACAGTTGCAAAATTATTGTTGAGGAAGTTGATTCCACGTTTTGGTTTTCCAGTCACTTTGGAATGGGATAGAGGCCCTCATTTTAATAATGAAATAATTTGATTAATCTGTGCTGCATTTAACATACAACAAAAACTGCACTGTGCTTATCGTCCAGAGGCGTCTGGAATAGTTGAACAGCTAAATGGCACAATCAAGTCAAGACTAGGGAAGGTGTGTGCATCCACAATGCTGAAATGGCCAGATGCATTACCTCTTGTATTGATGGGTCTCAGAAGTATTCCAGACAGAAAAACAGGAATGAGTCCACATGAAGTTCTCATGGGAAGAGCAATGAGACAAGCATTTATTCCTGGAAATAAATTAATGAATATAACTGATGATCTGGTATTGGAGTATTGCAAAGGATTGGCTGAAATGGTGCGTTCTGTCTCTCACCAGGTTGGAGAAGACGCAGTTGAAAGACAGCCAGACCAAGCACATGATTTGAATCCTGGAGATTGGGTGCTAGTGAAGAAACATGCAAGAAAGTCGTGTCTAGCACCAAGGTGGGATAAACCGCGCCAATTCATACTAGTCACTACCACAGCAGTGAAGTGTGTAGGTTTGCCCAATTGGATTCATGCCAGTCACACCAGAAGAGTTCCGAGCCCATCAGAACAACAAGAGCAACCACTGACTGAACAGGCTGAAGCGTCAAGAGTTGTAAGCTGTGAAATTGAAGAATTTAGAGTAATAGATTCTGAAAGACAACCATATGACGAACAGCCAAGTACAAGTCAGGAAGAGTGGATACCAGTGATTGAAGTAATTGGTGAAGCTATTGAAACAAGAAGAAGAACAGAACTGAAAAGACAGGAAAGTAGTCAGGAAAAGACAGGAGAAGAAGAACACACTCAGGCGGAGATAGAAAGACTTTCAGGAACCTGAGGAGGGAATATTAGAAGAAAACGTTCAGGCAGAAGAAGAAGAAAAGTTTGAAGTAAGACCTGAACAGGATCAGATAGAATTAGAAGAACAAGTTCAGGCAGAAAAAGAACAGTTTGAAGTAAGACCTGAACAGGGTCAGATAGAATTAGAAGAACAAGCTCAGGAAGAAGAAGAACAAAATACAATAAGACCTGAGCAGGAGAAAGTAAAAGAAGGTTCAAGCACAGAAAACAGAGAACGAGAACAGATTGTGCCTAGATTAAGTGAAATTAAAAGAACTTTGAAAGGAGATAAAGAAGGTGAAAGTGTAGTACAGATCAAAAAAATCAGAAAGGGAGACAATTGGCCAACTGGAATAAAGAAATTAGGATATCATTTGAGAAAATCAGAAAAGAGACTAGAACAAGTAAATTAAATTACAAGTCAAACACGATCTAAACAAACTCTAGCGAAAATAACTCGAAGAAGTCCAAGATTGAGAAATTTAAATAGAAGGTACAAAGCCCCTGAATGGACCTATGTAATACTCGAAGAATTTGAATCCCTAGATCTAAGTGATAAGACAGAAGAAGTTCATGTTGCACAGATTGATGAAAGCAAATTGAGGCCTCCTTAAGAACAAAAAGAGAGTTAAATTGACAAAGAAAGGAAAAGAAAAAAGACATTTTCTCAGAATAAAATGGCAGAAATTGAAGTTACGGAAAGACCAAAACGAGGATGGAAAAGAAAATGTTTTAGATTCTGTTTTTGTAGTATTCTATTAGTAGTATTAGTATGGTTATTCCTAACAGTAGGAGTACCTTTGTTGATAAAAACAAGTGACAAGAATAATACAGATACTAATGATAAGACAGATAGAATAAAAGGAACTAAAATAGAAATATGGGTAGAAGATGAAACAAATTATCATAATGAATCAGACTATAATACGTCTTCAAATGTGTTTATTAAATTGTTATTTCAGTATGTTAATACGATGGAGATTAGTAATTGTTATGTGTGTATGAAGTTACCCATATCAGTATCAGAAGGGGGAACATATCACCATATACCTTTAACATATGGTGTGTCATGTAGTATTTTATCAAGTTTATTTTATGCTACAGGGAGACTTCAATATTTTTATTCAGACATAGACATAGTATTTTCTGAATTACCTATTAGAAAGAATATGAATCCAGTAGTTAGTAGTAAAAATGCACAGTTTATGGGTGAATTTTTCTTAACAATGAGTTCAATAGATTTAGTTCAGGCACATAAAGATAATCTAACATGTACATTGAGAAAAGAAGAAAAAGATTTTTGGGATTTAGTAGAAGAAAGGAGACAGGATTTAATAAAGAAAGCGACTGAACAGATAACCCATGTACCTCCATGGGCTGGGAAAGAGGGAATCTTTGCAAATGGCAAGGCTCATGCTGCGATGTCCCTGGATTTTGTGAAAAGGGGAAAATTCTGCCTCCATAGATTAAAGACAGATTATAACAACAATTACATTGGTTCCAGTGAATGTGAACACGACTTCCTAATTTTAGGAGGGTGGGGATTAAAAGGGGGAACTGATCCTATATTTCCAGGAGTTTATTATGTTTGCGGGAACAATCCATATTATAGGTTACCTGCAAGATAGTACGGGAGCTATTACTTTGGAATCGTTTTTCCAAAAATTTATCATATGGACAGAATCAGTGGAACCAATGGAAATTCTAATGGACTAACACGTAGAAGAAGAGCTAGTTTTTCTGAAATTGTAGGAGATATTTTTAGTGCATTGATACCCTCAGTTGGAGTCATTCTTAATTCACAGAAAATTTGTAAGTTATCAACCATAGTTGATCGTCTTTCTACAGACACTGCAGGAGGATTCTTAATGATTAACACAGAAATGGTTGCAATTAGGTCTATGGTTTTACAGAACCATCTTGCCCTTGATGTATTGTTAGCAAAAGAAGGTGGAGTCTGTGGTATGTTGAAAATTCAACATTGCTGCACTTACATTCCAGACAAGAGCAGAGAAATTAAAGGATATATTGAAAACATTACAAGAATGCATAAAGACTTGACCCAACTGGAGGTTGACAGTGTATGGGGAAGACTAACAAAAAGTATAACATCAATAGGGAAATGGTTTACTGATTTTGGGAAACGTTTTCTAGGTCAAGTAATAATACCATTAGCTATGATAATAACCGTAGTAATGATAATCATGATTATATATAAGTGGAAAGGGAAAGAAACGAAAAAGAAAATATGATGAAATACAGTTGGAAGAAATGAAAGGCAAATTATATAAGAAAATGAAAAATTTAGAAGGAAACGAGTTGATTGATGGAAAATTGAGAGGAGAAATAGAGAACTGAGATGTGCTAAAGTTGGTATCTGGGATGGGATGGGTAATTTTGTGATGGCTTAAAATGCCATCAGAGAGGGGATTGATGGAGCAAGGACTCGTAAATGAGACTTGCTCGGAAGCAATCCTTTCGTTTTAACTCATTAACGAATTACTAACTATGTGTTTGTAATTAATAATTTGCATTTTAGAAAGACACGCGGGTCAAGGAAGCTTGCGTATGTGTTTATTAACTTTAACAAAATGAACGAAGGACTAAAACGCACTCTAACAAGGGATCTTTACTGTGCATGCGTCTACTGCATCTACGTAGTATGACGTTTTAACGCTTGGAGGGAAAATCTTGCGCATGCGCAAAAGGCATTAAAATGGCGGCTTGAAAGTTCACATGCATGGCACCTGCTTGGCTAAATAGAAAATAAGTTTTTATATTAACGCAAATGCAGAAAAGGGTAATAATAGTTAAAGTGGGTTAGAGTAGAGGTTGGTGGTATACAGTGAAACCATTTATTTTTGAAAATAACATTTCTTCTTTTGATTTTATTATTAGTGCGCATTTGGGCCTTCCACACTTGTCTGAATTGAGCTGACTGATTTGACCGCGCACATGCGCACATGAGAGAGAACAAGGAAGGATGAGTAAGGACTTGTCAACCGTCCAAGGACGAGAAAGATGTGCCCTGGGAACATGAGGGTGAAGAGTTCATTTGAAGGAGCCTTATTCATGAAATTGAAACAATTTGTATTAATAAAGTTTGGAGATGTATGGGAAAGGAAACGATTTAATAAAGTTTAAGGGGATGGGTTTGAAAACAATGGTTCAATGAAATAAGTGAAATGTAAGCATGGTGTGATGATCACCCTCCCCTTGCCTGAGTTAGTATTTTATGAAATTGAAACATTAATGGGTGGTACATGAATATTGAAAGGTATAACTGAGGTAGTTTTAGTTAGTTAGTGAGCAGAAGCGAGAGCTGAGACGTCGATGCTGCAGAGCTCGGGAAGCTGTGGGTGCTGTGGGTGGTGCTGATGCTGTGAAGATGCTGATGAAGAAACTGAATGCAGAAACTTCCATCTTAATTTAATTGGGTTAGAAAGAAGATCGCGGAAGAACCACAAGGAGGAAGAGAGTGTCAAAGAGGGGTGCGACGCAGTTGTCAGTATCTTAGAGAGGTGAAGTATCCTGTCCTGATTCCTGTCCTGACGTCTTTGTCTCCTGATCTATCCTGGGGGACCCTTACCAGCCCTTTGGCCAGGGGGTTGGTCTTCGCACCATTCTGGGTAATTATAAATTCATTGTATTGATAGATGTTCTTCTCTCTCTGTCCTCTCCTTTCTAGGCATAGTTATTGTGAGAGTCTGAAATATTTTTGCTTATTGATAATTGATTGAATTGACACTCTTGCGAATGAGGGTGTTTGTACTGAAACTTTGAGATGGTTCACATTCAATTAATTTAGATAAAGATTTAAAACTTCTTGAGTCTGTGATTATTTTATTCTTATTAAAGAATGTTTAATAAGTCATGTTAATTATCACCATCAATTAGTTCCAACTAATGGTCCATCGACCAGAGGAAAGAACTTTTTAATCAGTAAAAGGTTTAGTTAGAACAGAATAATAACTATTCCTGGAAACATGAAATCTATAAACTACAAGCTCCAGCGGTCTACTAGGTATTAGTGGAAGTAGTTATATGGGCCCAGGTGAGTATATGGTAGTGAAGTATCTGTTGTTAGTACACCGCTGGATCACATGCACACCAAATTGTGCTCTTTGAACCAAGATTTTCCAAATACATTAGGTAAAAAGTCTTAACGTTTAACAGTTAATTCTGAAGGGAACTAATAAAATATTGAATGGTTCACCACACGTTACCTAGAGTTTGATACTACCAAAACGTTTGCAGCACTCTAGGCCTATCCGACATGCTCAATATAAACTAACAACTTCGCAAGGCACTATAATAAACAACTTTGCAAACTACGTGAAAACTGTGCAGAAAACTCAAACATACTAAACAATGTTATTTATTAAAATATAATGGAAGATATACTCATAAACTGTATGAATGTATAGTACAACACATACACAAAAATGTAAATAAAGAAGATTTTTTTAAAATACATATGATAAAATCTACGTATATATCAGGCTCTTTCAATTTCAAAACGTATAGTGTTAAATACACATTTTTCTTTTTAATTTGAAAAACCAAACGTGAGAAGAAATGAGCCTTTATACTCGTCAACGCTTTTCAGTTGAATAATATACTTCAAACCATCTTCTTCAGGACGTTAACATTTTTTTTTAATCTTCATTTAAAATTTATGTGCAAGTCCAATTCCACAAATTGGCTAGCCAATGTTTGCCTAAAAACACAATTGCTTATATATAGGAACACAATATATACATTATTATATTATTTTTGCACAGAAAGGAACATGGGTTCAAAGTGTATAACTGCATGATAAACTTGTCGGGCCAGAAAAACGCCAAGGGCCATTTTCGTGAAGTTTGCGGCGCAGGGCAGCGCAGCAAGTCACCTTGCTGCGCTGCCCTGCTTCACAGGGAAAAAGCAGGAAAGAGCCGTATTTATCCAATACGTCACAGGAAAAGGACAGTAATGCACTGTATTTATCTGATAAGGCCCATTCCTGCCCTTTTCCCTTACGCTGGCACCATTTTGGCAGCCTAATGCCAAGGCAGGCATGCATTGCACCATGGTGCAAGGGTGCCTGTGTTGTAGGCAGGCTTGTTTTACTGCAGGAAGTAACACCTTCCTGTCCAAAAACAATCCTGAGAGGCTTTTTCCTCTTTCTATGTGTGGATGCAGAAGGCAGCACACATAGAAAGAGGAAGTAAAGGGGAGAAAAAAATATATTTCTCCTTGTACCACCTCTCCAGAGGAGGCGTATCTTTTTGGCACATTCTCACGTTTACAAGGTCATGTAAATCCGCGAATGCGTAAAAAACATAGGCGCTACGTGGGAACACCCACGCAATGCCCATGGAACACCTATCCAGGGCAGAGTAATGCAACGCAACGATTTGCGCTGCGTTGCATTGCTCCAGATTTTTGGAGCCACACAAAGTGGCTTTGTGTGGCTTCAAAAATCTGACTTACGGCTTGCATCGCTCTTTCACCACGTTACTTGGTGCAAGAGCGACACAAACCGTGGTCATAAATATGGAGCAAATATGTAAGCTCATAGGCACAAATATTTTAATTAAAAAAGCTCCATACCGAACAGTCCAAAAGAACGGTCCAAAAGAGTCATAGCCAAAGAAATCTACCTCACAGTACTGTCTGCCCCATGCTGCCCATTTTATGCTAAAATCAATAAAGGCTTAAAAAATAATTATCAAAGTAAATGATAAAATTCAGGTTGCTAGACACTTCCAACGACAAGCAATATCCTTATTAATATAAATAATCCATATGCATTAAACAGCTTTACCTTCTCAACGCCCAACTGACAGAGTTTATTACAGGAAATAATATCCTTCACGAGACTCAGTCAGGTTTTAGACCACATCATAGCACGGATTCGGCCTGTTTCTGGCCATGGAACACTAAACAAAGTGGCCGACGAAGGGAAAACTGGGGCTCTGATCCTGCTGGATCTGAGAGTAGCGTTCAATACTGTGTCACACACGGTGCTATTAGATCGTCTGTGGACACAGGACATTAAATGCAGAGCTTTTGACTGGATTGCAGATTTTCTAGACAAGCGCTCTTTCCAGGTAACACAGAAGCCTTATACCTCGGACATTATCCGTTTACAGCGAGGAGTGCCCCAGGGATCGGCACTGAGCCTGACTCTCTTTAACTTATATATGCGCCCTTTGGCGGACCTGATCAAGGGACATGGGGTGAGAATGGTGTCATATGCGAATGACACTCAGCTTGTGATCACACTATCCAATGATGACAATCAGGGCCGCAGCCAATTTTAAATTGTGTCTCGCTGACCTAGCAACCTGGATGCAGGCTAGCTGCTTGAAGTTAAATGCTGCCAAAACCGAGGTACTGGTGGTGGGGAAACAGCCCTCTATCTGGTCCTCAGCATGGTGGCCGGTGGATATGGGTCCCACCCTGGCCCCTAAACCTAAAGTGAAAACCTAGGCATCCTATTCGACACCGATAAGGGCCATAGTGGGCGCCTGTTTCAGATTGTGGCGACTATTAAAGAAGTTTCTGAGGCTAATACCAACTTCAGCACAAAAAACAGTTATGCAGGCCCTGCTGATGTCGAGACTTAATTACTGCAATGTGCTGTATTTGGGGACCTCTAGATGCAGACTGGCACTGCTTCAAAGAGTACAAAACGCTGCTGCCCGGATGCTCTTAAGAATACCTAAATGAACTTCCATTAGGGCAGGTCTGGCTCATCTCCATTGGCTTCGAGTCAGACACAGAATATCGTTCAAAGCCCTGCGTTTCAAGCACAGGATAATGCACAAGAGGGGTCCCAACTACCTCTTTCCCCTGATCAAGGCATACACTCCTGCTAGAGCACTTAGATCGGGAGAAGCAGCGCTGGCAGTGATCCCCAGAGTACACCGGGTACGACTGGGGGGCTGCTCCTTCGGTCTTCATGCCGCCCAGCTGTGGAACTCGATACCACTCAAGTTAAGACTGGAACAGTCGGAAGAAAACTTCCACAAAAATCTGAAGACGTGGCTCTTTAGACTGAGCTAGAGCCCAACTGGCCCTGACTTTCCTGACCTGGACATGATGTTACTGCTCAGCGCGGGGACACTCCGTTCCGAGTAACCAGGCGCTCTGTAAATGCAACATTCATTCATTCATTCATTCTCCAACACGAACTCTGAGGAACACAGACATCAAACAGGAACCTCCCCGATCCTTCGCGAGACACCTTTCCGTAAATAAAATTCATACATTCCTGAATAATAGTGCTAATTTGTGCTGGTGAGAAACACCTATCCATTATAAATATATCTCACCTTAGAACAATTGCTACTGCATAATCCTGAGAACACTAATTCTTGATAAAACTCAGCTGATAAATATTTGCCCAACTAAAAAGCTTCAACTTTTGAAAAAATAAATAATTCAGTATAAACACTATTTAAACAGAAGTCACCCATTCTTCTGAACTGGAACCAATTATGAAGGAAAAGATTAAGGGCCCGATTTAGATCTTGGTCGATCGAGTCCCGCCGTGGCTTTTTTGGCGGTCTTCTCGCCAGCTGGCTTGGCAGTCCAACCGCCCTATTTAGATGTTAGCAGGTGCATAGACGAAAGACCACAACATTCCTACCGTCACTGCCAGGAAATCTCGACCGCGTCGACGGCAGGATATGCAAAAGCAGCTGTCAGACGTAGGACCGCCAGTTTCCCCGCCGGCCCAATCATGATGTGTCTTCCCACCGAAGTTACTGTGGTGGTAAAACCTCCACACTTGAGGTGGTCGAATGAAAGGGATATAGGAGAGAAACTCGCCTTTTCTCACTTTCCCCCTTACTGTTCCGCCATGAATCCGATCTTCCAAGTCCTGCTCTTCTGCAGCTTCATGATGATGAACAAAACCAACACCGTCGTGGACGCAATCGATGTTAAGCTCCACTTCTACGTGTTACCTATTGACTTGTCTGTTAACATGCACACAAGACTTGTGCATTTATAAATCTCTCTTACAAGCATAGCATACCAATGTGCAATGCATATGTCTGTAATGTTGACGTCCAAGAAATTTAAAGAACCACACCTGTATGATCACATTGTAGGTATAAATATGGTGCAAGCTGCTTTAAAAAAAAGGATACTTGCACAAAAAAGGATATCCAAATAAAAATCAAAAGTCACCATACAGGTCTGTTTAAAAACATTTCTAAAATTCCCACCTTAAAAACACATGCCGCACACATCATAGGGATAAGTACAATGTAACATAATGTAGAAATTGCACTAGACAAGGTGATATTTTACCTTAGAAATTAACTGTAAATCAATGTCAGTCACAAAGTTGAAGTATGCAACATATACATCCATGTAAAATTTCTCCTTCTCTAGTGCACGTCCTGTACTGTAACCAATTTCAATAGTCACAAAATATTTCATACTGGTCAGTAATCAAGGTGAAACAAACACACCTGTAGTAGCACATCCAAATACAATTTGCAACATCAATTAGTTGGTGCAATCAGCAACTACTATGGTGAATGCCTGCACCTAAACTCAAATGACCATCACATACTATGTTAACCAGTGTATGCACTTAACAAAGTAGACATTAAAGAAATCCGTTGTATTACCTGCCATCATGGTAAAGGAAAATAAGTACTTTACATTTTACTCAGAATCATTGATAGGAATCAAACAATTGCTAAGGGAAAATAATGGCAAGACAAATTTGGTGAAATCATAGGTATGTATTTATTAGACAAAATGAGATAAGGCTGTCTCTCAAAATAATAATCAAGCCAAATGGGAGTCCATAAAGTGAAACATTCTGACCTGTTGTGCAGTGGCATAAACCTCGCCTCCAAATACACTGCTAAGGGGAACCTCAGGAAGGGGCATCTAGTGGGCAGAGCAGGAATTTGGGAGGGGTGCACTTGGGTTTGGGAGGGGTGCTCTTGCGTTTGGCAGGAGTGGGTTGGGATGTGGAAGAGGTGTGTTGGGATGTGGAAGGGGTGGTTGGGGTGTGAAAGGGGTAGATTGGCGTTTGGTGGGGTGGGTTGGGGTTTGACAAGGGTAAAAAGGACATGTTATATGGGAAAATAGGTGGGTGTTTGGCAGGGAGTAGGGTTTGGGAGGTAGAGGGAGTGGCAGTGTCTGATGTGCATGTGTCTGTTGAGGGTGCAGGTGCCTGTGGGTCTGGTGTATGCGGTGCATGTTTGGTGTGAGTTGAGTCATGCATGTCTCTTGTTTGGATGAGTGTGTACATTTGAGTTTTGTGGGTGTGAATTCTAATGTGTGTGTGTGTGGATGGGTGTGCTGTGGAGGTGCTGGGTGTGGTTGTGGTACATGTGGGGGTGGTGGTGGTGGTGGCTGCAGTGTCTGTGGAGGTGCTGGGTGTGGTAGTGGTGCATGTGTGTGTGGTGATGGCTGCGGTGTCTGCGGGTACGCTGGTTGTGGGGGTGGTGCATGTGAGTGTGGTGGTGGCTGTGGTGGGGCTGGTGGTGGGGCGGGGCATGTGGGTACGGTAGTGGATGTGGTGTCTGTGGTTGTACTGGTGGTGGTGCATGTGGGTGAAGTGGTGTCTGTGGATGTGGTGGGGGTTGTGCATGTGGGTGTGGTGGTGGCTGAGGCATCTGTGGGTGTGCTGATGGTGGGGATGGTGCATGTGAGTGTGGTGGTGGCTGAGGTATCTGTATGTTTGGTTGTGCGTCTGTGTTTTTTTGGTCTCTGTGTTTATGTGTGTGTGTGCTGCTTGTGTGTGTTGGATTGAGTGTGTGCAAAGGTGCGAGAGTGCTTGGGACAGGGCTGGGAATAGGGAATTGGGATGGGGAAGGGGCGGGAGGTGGGGCACAAGGTTGGGATGGTTGAAAGACTGAGGTCAGACCTTGAAAAGACCGGTGTAGGACGGACATACCACTATGAATGCCTTCCCGATAAGCTGCCATTTGTTGCATATGGCAGCTAAGCCCCTGGATGGCATTCAGGAGTGCAGTCTGGCCTACAGTGATGCTGCGGAGGAAGGAGGTCAATAGTGTCCTCACTCAGCACAGCTGTGGGGACAGGGGCAGGGGGTGAGGTGGGTGGAGCGAAAGAGACGCCACCCCTTTTAGGGGGATGAGGTTGGCAAACTGGGGGGAGCAGAGATGGTACTCTGGGTGGCGGACAAGGATGCAGGTGTAATAGGAGCAGTAGGGTCTGTCACCACTAGGGACTGGTCATTTGGGGAGGCTTCAGAAGAAGATGTTGAGCTGGAATCCTCCATGCCATTCCCCTCGCCCTCCGTGGCTCTCTGTGTCCCTCGGTGGTCTCACCAGGTGAGAGACGAATGTCCAGCTGCTACCCCGCATTTGTGGCCAATGTCTCCTTTGCCTGCTCCGGATGATGCTGAAAAGACATATACAATAGTTTTATTGTAGCTGTGTGAATAGAACTGATCAACAACTTTGATCCAAAAACATTTTCCTAGTTTCCATATTGCACCTGCTACAAGGCTCGAAAACCTTGGTTCTTTACATCATTATCTCATGTATGTAGGGAACTTCTTCAGACACCAGTTGCTCACAGTTCTGTAATTCTCCATGAATGCTCCTACATCAAATATGATCTCGTCTCTTAACCATAATCTTTTTTTTCGAACTGAACTGTTGAACACCTCTGAATGGTTGCCGTTTGTTCTCCGGAATAGTGAACTTATGTCACCAATTAGGATATATACACCAAATATACATTTGGATACTGTGGGTACAAGGTCCAAAAAGCTGTATTAATGACATACACGAAAAGTAAAATAAGAATCAATATGTGTCAACAATACTGCAATGTTTTAACAATATTTGTAGAACCTGAAATGCTGTCTCATTTGTTTGGCCATTTCACAATGGTAACACTTATCTCAAGTAACTCAAGCATCGTAGAAATGTACAATATATCATAAGCTTTCAGTACTGAAGTGGCTTATCAATGCAATATGTATTTACCTATGCTGTTGAAGTCATGTAGACATATTGTCATTGTGAATTGATAAATGACTCCAATAGCATAAGTAAAAACATTGGCTTGATGCATTTCTAATCCACTTTAGTACAGAGCAACTACTACTTATTCACATTAGACTTCAAAATATCTCTAATTAGTACAATGTGAGGTTGGGAACATCCACTGTATCATCACTGCATAGTATGCAATGTTGCATGTACTTGTCTACCATTACATCATCCACAACAGTGAAGGAGCATCACACCTGACACAACAAAGGATATTGGCCTGTTTGGCACACCTGTCCCTCATGACATCAAACAACCTGATGTATATGTGGAGTTTAGGCCTCCATGTGTCTGCTTAGAACAGTCCTTTGGTTGTGAACAGAAATCAAGTGGGATCCTTTCCAACAAATTAATAGACAAAGCACATCAGCATACACACTGTGCAAAACCTACACCTTCAAGAACTCTTCTTGTGCATTGGGCATGGGTAATCCTTAATGTTGCTGGCAAAAATCCTGGCTGTAGCAAAACATTGCAAACACAAGGAGATGATGGACAGAGCGCTGAAACTTTTCAGACACTCACCCCCAGTCACAAGTCTTGGTTGGATCCATCATCGTTCTTTAGCTCACTTCACCACCCTAGTTCAAACCCAGCTATTTGCATATCAGTCTTGACCCTGTGCCTCATGGGAACAGTCCAGCCCGAACTGCCAAGCCAGGTCTTCCCTGGACCAGAAACAAGCATCTTGGGACTGGTATCGGGGTAATACCCCTCATCAGCCAGGCTAGCTTGAATGCAGTGGCAAAGTGAGCAAGGGACCCCCGTTTGGGCATACCCTGCCAACTAAGGGCAAACAAAGGAAACACAAGGAAATGATGGACAGAGCGCTGAAACTTTTCAGACACTCACCCCCAGTCACAGATCTGGGTTGAATCCATCATCAATCTTTAGCTTACTTTGCCACCCCAGTTCTGACCCAGCTATATGCAAATCAGTCTTGACCCTGTGCCTCATGGGAACAGTCCAGCCCGAACTGCCAAGCCAGGTCTTCCCTGGACCGGAAACAAGCATCCTGGGACCGGTATCGGGGTAGCACCCATCATCAGCCAGGCTAGCTTGAATCCAGTGGCAAAGTGAGCATGGGACCCACTTCTGGGCATACCCTGCCAACTAAGGGCGAACAAAGCAAACACAAGGAGATGATGGACGGAGCGCTGAAACTTTTCAGACACTCACCCCCAGTCACAGATCTGGGTTGAATCCATCATCAATCTTTAGCTCACTTCGCCACCCCAGTTCTGACCCAGCTATATGCAAATCAGTCTTGACCCTGTGCCTCATGGGAACAGTCCAGCCCGAACTGCCAAGCCAGGTCTTCCCTGGACCGGAAACAAGCATCCTGGGACCGGTATCGGGGTAGCACCCATCATCAGCCAGGCTAGCTGGAATCAAGTGGCAAAGCGAATATGGGACCCACGTCTGGGCATACCCTGCCAACTAAGGGCAAACAAAACAAACATAAGGAGATGATGGACGGAGCGCTGGAACTTTTCAGACACTCACCGCCAGTCACAGATCTGGGTTGAATCCCTCATCGTTCCTTAGCTCACTTCGCCAAACAAAACATTACTCATGTAACATGTGAAATTCTGATAAGAACTTACCCCCTTGTTGCTGCTGTTGGACCCTCAACTGCCCATCAAGCTCTGGATAGGCCACCACAAGAATGCAGGCCATTGAGGGGGGAGGGGCGGTCAGGGTGCAGCGCACATGCCTCCCATGTTGGTAGGACTACCCGAGCTGGAATTCAGCTGATTTCCTGGTCCAGGGTTGTAGGTCCTCCCACCTCCTACGGCAATGGAAGCTGCACCACTTGTAGACCTCCAGGGTCCTCACCTTCCTGACAATGGCCTTCCAATTGTCCCACTTCTGATGGGCGTTGACCTGTATGGATACAAGAAATGAAAGAAAAAACAATGGTTTTGTGACTTTTTGTTGGTCTGTATTGATGTAACACAATTTTTCTACATCTATCACAAGCATGACTCATACGTTACCATACAACATGTGTATTTTCACATGCTGACCAAAGCAAATATCTTAATGCACACTTTTGTAGTGACCTGTTGACTACACTCATCCCATGTCATGGACTAAACTCACTAATCCAGGAATGTGACATCATCTAGCCCAGGAGGCTCATACATAATCTGTGATGTGACCTACTTCTGATCACTGCAAAACATTGTGAACTACTGAGGCTAAACATAAAGTCTTATGGAACATGAATACTGTCCACTGGCAGTAAGGGGCCTGCAGTATGGACATGACACAATTTGAAATGGGAGTAAAATTAAATAAAGAGTTAGCTGAAGAAGTTTCAAGTGTTGTCTATTTAAAGGCTTTCAGGGACATATTTCTAAGCACACCTCAAATTTTGAACTGGCAAGGATATATGTTCATGACAGATATACATATATCATGTGGACCTAAGGCACACGTTGGCCTGCGTTAGGGGTAAGAGATACCACTACCCTTATCTAGGCTATACCGTTATGAGCACGAATGCCTGAAATTGGGAGAAATAACAACGCAGTTTATTCCAACCAACTCTGTTTGTTGCCACCGCTGAGGAATCCAACAATGCCAGGGGAAGTTCACTTCAATGAGGCCGATGGAGGAACACGGCGGTCAGTGCAGCGGGCTTTTGGCCTCCTTAACGCCAGACTTCACTGTCTGGACAAAACTTGTGGGGCCCTCCTCTACTCGCCCAATAGGATGTGCCAAATCACCGTGGCCTGCCTCATGCTCCACAACATCTCCCTATGAAGGAACATCCCTTCCATCGCAGAGGATAGAGACCATGAAGAGCCATCGGTTGAGGATCCTGAAATGCCAAATGAAAGTGATAGTGGTGAAGAGGAAGGAGCTGAGTTATATCCAGATGTCATTGAAAACTTCTTCTCATGAGTGTAAGTATATCTTTACATGTTATCACTTTCACCGTTACACCAACTATTGATGTGATGATGAGACAAGTATGTGGTGTAATTTGTTAGGAAGGGCAAGTTCAGGAAAATTCAGGCCAAAGGTGTTTCTTGATCAAAAGTTTTGACACATTGACTACTGTGTTCACTTACATTGTTTATCTCTGATTGTTTTGTGAAACTGTGTCCTCCAAATGTTGTCTTTGTAATGTGTCTATTATATTATGTTTGAATGGAAATCCTTTTGCTTTGATCTGTTTTAGGTTCCTTCACCATGTCATTTTCAATTGTGACATTTCAGAGTTGTGACATTTTCAGGTAAATGTTGCTGTTTCGAAGTACAAAGTGAACATGGGTAGATCCTGGGAAAGACAGACACAGACATTGGGTCTACACATTTTGTAGCATGGCAACTTGCACTGTGATTGAATAGAAGATTTGATGATTATATTGGACTTGTTCTCTGTCGTGCGTTGACACAAAGCCAATATGTGTGCCATCATTAGCTCAAACCACATGTGGTAATGGAGCCAAATCATGCTAACCTCCTTTCACATTGGCAAACTCCTCATTGTGTGTAAAGTGTATTTAGCTGTTGATGTGTCTCAACATTGTTGAGCATACTTCTTCTGGCATACCACTGAAACTTGGTTGTGACATTCCACCAGATACTGGAACAGTGGATTGGAATGATCCTGTATCTACAAAATGTAGTACTGCCCTGTTTGTCTATTGGTGTTACTGGTGTGAGATTCCTTATTTGAGCCAGAAGATCTGATTCCAGCTGATGACATGAGTCAATGATAATTTGCCTATTCAATCTGATTGTTTTGCATTTATCCCCTTCTTACGTGTTGGCAAGGTCTGGAACTGGAAATGTGAAAACTGGCACTGAGTATTAGTGTCATGCATGGTTTGTTATGTTAGTGAAAATGTGGACAGACAATTATTGGTCAGTTGGAATAGACATTGTAGTAGATGATGTAATGGTATATTTTTTGGGGAGTCATGGTTGGGATCTTGAGAAAAATATTACCTACTTTCAAAATATCTATGTTTAGACAATCATTTGATTTTTGTCATTGTAAAATTATGATGGAAGGAAACAAATGCATTGATAGAGTTGAGATCAACACCAGTCTATGAGTTTTTGAGTTGTGTATTTATTGAACTAAACATGAAGAAAGTAAACAGGGTAAAAATAAAAAATAAGAGTGAAGCAGTTGTGGTGAATGAAACCATAGTTGAAGAGCCAAAAATGTTTGAAGTCCAATGTCCAAAATACGACTGGCATCAGAAAGGTAAACGTGTCCAGAAATAGTTCACAGAGTGAATGGTAGTCACACACTGTAGGAAATTAGGGTCTTGCCATCCTCACCATCTGATAATCTGGGTGGATGTCCCCTCCTGCGATTGAGGGAGGGATCCACAGTGGCAGGCCCTGGGGTGGCTGCAAGTGTTCTTCCAGTGGCAGGGTCTCTCCTTTCCTGTGGCTGTGGCAGATGTGGATGGGCCAGATGTTATAAAACCACATGAAGGGGTAGATGGTGCCTGGGAAAACCCTGCACATATGGGTGTAAATGTCCTGCAACACCCCAGTCAGAGAGCCCATATTGGAGCTGTGAGCCTCCATCTGACAATTGAGCTCACTCTGCAGCTGCTTTATCTCCTAGAACACAGTGAGTACCTGACCCATTGTGTCTTGAGGCTGATGATAGGCTCCCAAGACTTGGCCGATGGTGATCTGGGAGAAAGTAACCCCAGTGGCCTCACTATGCTGGCCCACAGATTCCCTCCCACAGCCCCTAACCCCACTACCCTGTGCCCTTGGCCCAGTGTGCCCCATCCGGCTGGGTCCTGGGTGAACTGGAGCTGGTGGTGCTGTGGTCTCAACATGGTCTCAACATTACCCAGGACTGGGGGCACACGATCGGTGTTACAGTGATAGAAATACAGGGAGTGGAGGTTTCAGTTAGCTGAGGTGTTACAGCTGGGGTGTGAGGCGTCAGTGTGGGCCATGTGAGACTCGATGGAGCTGTCTGCCCATGCTGACCGGAGGGACCTGGATCTTCATTGTCATCCAGATTACCAGGAGTGTTGTCCTCACTGAAGGCTTGATCCCGGGCTGGAGTGGAGGTCTCCTCAGTGGGAGATCCCTGGCCACGTGCTCTGGTAGTTGGACCTATTGAGAAACTGAAAACATTTCTATTAGTAAAAGTGTGCATTATACATTCAAATCTTTTGAGACAAACAATGTAGATACCTAGAAGAAAAAAAGGTAGAGATTATAATGATGATAGCTTTCAGTGGTATTGAACATGTTACCCTAACGTTTTGCAATTTCAAACAGTACAACTTCAAATAAGCAGGTAATAAGATGTCCTGAAATGTTTATGAAATGATTAGGGAGTATACCTAACATTTCCCAACTATTCACCCCTACACAGTGGACAGGTGAAATGTGTAATTGACAATTCAAAGGCCTAGCTGACTTCAAAACAGACATTTACACAACTTGGATGGCTTTTGGCATTAGTTATCATGCGAACAGTGCAGAGTCAATGTTTGCAATTACCACTTATAGTCAGCATAGTAATTTTCACACCTTACAATTTTTGAGTCTACGTAGTTTGGTGAAACTCATGAAATCAATTCAAGTGGTTGAGAAAAACAGGAAATATTCAGAAAACAACACAAACCATTTTCAGAAGAGAGCATTGAGTAGGGATTGATCACTATACGACACTTTATTATAAGTGGAAATCTGTTAGACAAAAGAGCATAAGCAATATGACATAGCGCTATTCTTTTGACAAAACAGAAGCAGGGCATCGTGGTAGTTGTAGTCATTTCGAACACAACTTCCCAACACCTGCAAAATGTTTGTGGAACATACCCATGGAAAATATGCAGTTGAAATGGGACAGACACTTACAATATGACAGACATATGGGTATTGGGTTAGTTGGTGTTCTAACACGTACAGGCACCATACCATCATGGGACATGCAATGGAGATTAACACCTGTAATCTTAGATGCAACACAATATATTCACACAAACAAGCCAAATTATCTGATACTGATAGTTAGGAAGATATGTGCTGAACACATTGGCAACAGTTGAGTTGAGAACAAACAGGACATTGAGGTTTAGTGAGACTTTGTAAAGTGTAACTTACCAGACTCCACTCCACCAGGTATTCCTGTGAAGGATCTGCAAGACCTTCTCCTCCCAGGGCATGAGTTGTAAGGGGGACTGGGAGAAGCACCACCAGTCCTCTGGGCCTCCAAGTGATGCATGGAGGCCAGGGAATACACTCTCCCCTGCAGGTCGTTCCATCTCTTCCTAATGTCCTCCTGTGTGCGCAGGTTGTTTGCTACAGCATTCGCTCTGTTGACTATCCTGGGCCATATTTGCCTTTTCAGAGTTAGGGGTGTATTCTAGACTTGGGCTCCAAACAATTGCGGCTCTACTTTTATGATTTCATACAACATGACTGACAATTCTCCCTCAGTAAAACAGGGATTTTTGGGCCGTGTCATTGTGCAAAGAAATATGATGGAATCAAATTAACTGACCACAAGGAAATAAATGAAAGAAGATTAAGGGACAAGAAACAGGGGAAAAAACAAAATAACCTCACTTAACTGGAAAACGTTCTACTAGAAAATGTTGTGGTGCAGTGGAATGCAAAGGATCATGGTCTGAAATGGAGTGTGTGTTATAGTGTGATACAACAGTCTAAAAGTGGTAGGGTCAACTCTGCGCTGTCAGTGCAATGTAGTACAATCAAAATTCCAAAGTTTGCTCCAAGGATAAGTGGAACGGCCACCCAACGTTCTAAGGTTTGGAGATGGAATCCCCAAATAACAATCCAAACAAAATCTTATCCTGAGCAAATGTCCATTCCAAAGTAAATCCAGCAGTCCGTAGTTATGGTAATTTCTTTGTTTTATTCCAAATGCCAGAATTTCAAAAGGTAATATCACAGCCAGCTTGTTCCAACTGGCTGTGATATTATCTATTTGTAATTCTGGCATTTGGAATAAAACAAAGAAATTACCATAACTACAGACTGGCTGTGATATTATCTATTTGGAATTCTGGCATTTGGAATAAAACAAAGAAATTACCATAACTACGGACTGCTGGATTTACTTTGGAATGGACATTTGCTCAAGATAAGATTTTGTTTGTAGTGTTTTATAGTGTGGTATGCAGGTGTTTCCATATGGCCAGTGGACATCAAGTGTGTAATACTAGCATCCATCCAATGGCTATAGTGATGATGCATTGTTGTGTGCATTACCTGAGGGACTCCCTCCGTCAGGGAACCGTCGCTAGGAGATCGCCAGCACAACTGTGAATTCTAAATCTGCTCAGTGGGAACCCGCTGCACTGATGGAGACGGAGTACTATTCACCAGCATTGGAGTCCACCGCATCAGTAGCAGTGAGCTGCTACTGTGGCGGGAAACACTCTGTAGACGAGGACAGCGAGTCAGCCGGCATGCATCTAAATACAGCAGGCGAAAGACCGTCAACTTGGTGGAGTACTTGGAACCGCCACCACCGCTGCAGAATGGCGGTAAGACAGCCAAGCTCTAAATCAGGCCCTAAATCATTTATTACCTTTTATGTGAAGGTCACTCAAAACATATAAGATAAACATGGAAAATATTCCAACGGTCGTCAAGTCACGAGTTAGATCCTTTTTAGAATAGTCCCTATATGAAGAATATAATGGTAGATCAAAAAGCCACCATAAAATAGATATAAAACCCTTTAAAGCTTTTGTCAGTGTCAATGTTTGAATCACTTCTCACCTCGGACAGTTGAATTATCCATCCTTGATGCTGCAAGTTCATGAGAAAAGACCCACACAAGCTAAATTACTCATTATATGTGCTCTAGACACCATGTGGTAACAGGGCTACCTGAACTGTTCTGCCCTCTAAATGAAAACTACAACAGGGCCCTCTATGTAACTAGGAACTTCCTCAGTTTCATAGTGGAAATGCGCCTGCATAGGCAGGTATATCAATCAAATATCCTAGAAACAACTGCCATATTAAAAAGATTATGCTGGAAGAAAAAAACACTTTAAATTAAAAACAAATATATCACTATATCACGGATAAAGTACCCACTGCCATACATTATAAGGAAATTGCAAATCACAGAGAAGTCCAGTTCTGATCTCTTTTCTTTATAATTGGTGACTGGGTGTGCCACAAGTCGCAGATTATAAAGAAATTAGAGACTGATGTTTATACAAGGATAACAGAATCCCATGTATTATAATGGCGGCACACACGTCGCCATTTTTAGAGATGAAAGTTCCTTGTCATATTGAAAAACCATTATTATACAACTAGGCAAAACAATAACAAACTAAAAAGCAGGCATATTGGATTGAAAACAACAATGGTCGCCATTTGGACGAGTGATCTATCTCCAAGAATGAACCCTCATTCCATTACCAAACCAAGTTTCTAAAAATGTTTTTTTTAAAAGGTAACGTTTTAAAAAATAAAACTCCTATGTTATCCATACTCTACCCCACAGGGGATATAAAAGGTATGTACAGAGGTAGATACAAACAGTCTCAGCAGCATATGCAACTGTATCCTCAAAGGCACAAAAGTTATCTTAACCATATATAGATCTACAGTCTAAATTAACGGGTTTCAGTTACATTACTACATATCTACCCCAAAATGTGATCGCTTTCTTCCCCATTGTTCAGACCTAATCTACAAGTATAAAGATAGACATAAAAATTGTTCTCTCAACTTTCTTTTCCTTGTGGTGTCTCCCCCTCAAAGACATCATTATTTTTTCTAGAATGGACTACTTGATCTCATTCTCATTGTGGATAATTTTTTTACAATGCTCAACCGGGGGGCTCCCCACTTCTTGGTACGGAGGGCAGATGTATGCTAACAAAACCTAAATTTGCGGCCCGCCTCGCCTACATACCCCTTCCCAGAGGGGCACATTAACAAGTAAATTACATTCTTTCTTTAGTCTGAATAAAGGTTTGTTAATCGCCAGCAGGCTGCGCAACAGTTCTGCTTTTTGGAGTGTCATTAATTCGCCTTTTATCAGCAAAGATCACCTCACTAATCAGGCCTGTACTATTCTTTCTTAGGCCTGGGTTGATCACTACAAGGCTTTCTACAGCCTAGATGAGGAGCCTGAGTCATCAGAAGTTCTTAGGACTGCCCATTATATAATTTTTAACTTATCAGAGGTTAGAACCGCCATTTCCCAGCTGCCATTAAATAAAGCGCCAGGGCCTGATGGGGTACCAGGGGACCTCTTTGAAACATGTATAGATTTATGGGTTCCTGTTTTTAAAAAGGGTAAGAGGTCAGACCCCACATGCTTTAGGCCCATCTCTCTCATAGATTCAGAGGTGAAGATTGTCAGCCGGATTTTATTAAACCGTCTAGAGGATTGGGCAGAGGAGAGAGGCTTTTTATCTGACCTCCAGTATGGGTTCCGCCCTGGCCGGGGCACCATAGAGCAAACTTTAAATCTTTATTTATTGGCCTGTAAATATACTAAGGCCAAGAAGGGGGCAGTCCATCTGGCCTTCATGGACCTTAGCTCTGCTTTCGATAGAATCAATCGCTCTAAGCTCTGGTCCTTGATGGAACAGATGGGTGCCAACCCAGTTTTAATACATTTTTTGCGGGATTTGCACAGTAATCTTTCAGCTAGCGTCAGGTTTGGCCCTAATGGGGAATGCACTGAGCACTTTAGATTGCAGCGTGGGGTCCGGCAAGGCTGTATTTTAGCCCCTTTCTTATTTATTTTTTATATCAACCACATAGAGCAAGCTTTGGCTGTTCCAGATGAAGACGTTCCTATAGTAGGAGGTTGTTCTATACCTGCCTTGCTCTATGCGGACGATACTGTTCTAATTGCTCGTACGGCTAAAGGTTTGCAAAAACTTCTTAACCTCTTTATTAGTTTTATGAGTATCCTGGACCTAACAACGAATTTTTACGCAAGTTAGGCCAGCCTTACTGTGTTTACAGCTGTCAAATAGTCCTTTTATTTGCTTTTCTCTAGTGCGCTTCTCGATGGGGGTGTTAAAATAGAATTAATTTGGTAATGAGAAATTGTATGTAATTTTTATGACTTGGCTTTTATGGTATTATTTATAAAATCGAATAAAGATTATGAATTGAATTGAATAAAGGTCTCTTTACTATAATACTTTGCTCATTTGTATGCATTCCTAATCAATCTGCCAGGGTAACAGTTATCTAATAATTGCTGCCTTAGAATATCAGCATGTTTTTAAAAATCAATCAAATTACTGCAATTTCTGCGTAGACTTTTTGGATGGTAACTTTGTTAGTGCTGCAATGTGTTCTGGTCCAATGGTTTACTATATAATTCCAATTCTGAGGTACCTCTCGCTCCCTTCATTAATAGATCTAGGAATTCACATTTGTGGTTATTCAAGGGCCCAATGAACTTTAAATTGGGGTCACCTAGACTTAAGCATTCCAAAAGTTTAATACACAATGCTTCAGTACCTGTCCAAATAAAACACACTGTCTTTATGTAAAGAAACCAGCACTTAACTTAATATTTTCATACAAATAACCTAGTTCCCTGAAAATATGCTTTTTCTCACAATTAACTACATATAAATATACCAGGCTTGGCGCACAAGTAGCTTTCGTGATGGTCTCTTTTAATTGAATGTAAAGTTCATCCTTAAATAAATAGCTATTATACTTAAGGAAGACCCTCACACGATCCACCTAGAAACCAACTGCGGGCACCTAAATTTCATCTCTAAGTAGTATATCCTCTACTACCTGAATAGTATCATGTGGTTCAATACTGGTATATAATGCTTCGATATCTAAAGTTACCAGGAACTCATTCACATTATCAAACTTCATACCTTCTACTTTAGCTATCAATTAGTCGTATCATTCACAATTGGATTTCTGCTTACATACCAATAATTTGAGGAAATTATCTACGTACTGGCTTAAAGTTTCAGTGATAGAATTCAAACTAGATAATATTGGTATTATGGGTAAGTCTGACATGCCTTTATGGATTTAGGTCAATCCATAAATAGCTGGTACAGTAGGATTTTGATTAACAAAGAATGGATACTTTTCATCACATATTCAATTCTTCTCCTTAGCATCTTCCAACACTGACTTAATTTCTCTCTTAAGGCTGGCCAGATTACACAACCCCCCGGCTAAGTAATGTTCTTTAACATTCAGAAGTTTACATATCAGTTTCTCATTGTCTACTGTGCCCATAACTACAACCCCTCACCTTTATTTGCTGCTTAATGGTTAAGTTCGCATCATCACTCAAACTTTTAAGTGCCTGTTTTCAGGCCAAAAATTATGACACTTTCTTTTCTTTCTGCTAAAAACCTCAAAACATCTCTACCCTAATGGAAGTTAGTGGGTAAATAAAATCTTCTAAATTTCTGTCTTTTACCTACCTCTTAGACATTCCCAAACTTCAGCATGCATGCCGACAACCAGCCTTATTCACAACTGTCACCTCTAGTAAAGTTTTTCCAAATGCGGACCTGGTACAAATTCACAGGGGTGGGATACCGCAACAAGTGTGCCTAATTCCAGGGTGGAAGGTGAGAAAGAGAACCAGAAGGGGGATATTGGGGTTCACTCCTCAAAAACTTTACGTATGGGTCACATGGTGCATTTTACAACACTGTTTCCCAAATATATTGACTAAAAAGTCATAGGCTCTACAGGTGGTTCTGAAAGTGCAATGGAAGAATTCTTAAACCTCTAACACGGTTGACTGAGTATTATATTTCTGCAGTAGCAAGCCATGGCATGTGTGCACCACACCGTTTTGCACCCAAGAGAAACTTGAATGGATGTGTTAAGTATATTTAATGTAGAGCCACCTTTCACCTGGAAGAGGTTTCTTGGCACTTAAAATGGAGGAAACAAAAACTATAAGGCTATTTATCAAACAGATAGGTTTTTAACACTTTTCTAAAAAGAGTAATGGTAGTATTTCTACAGAGGCTAAGGGGCAGAGAGTTCCAAGTTTTTGCTGCAGCCACAGAAAAGGCGCTGTCACCAAAACGTTCACCCTGATATTTTGGGACATAGGGAAGGAAAGGATTGCTGAATCTCAGTTTTTTCACTATTTGTGCAATTAAACTTTAATGGCCATAAAAACTGTCCAGTAAGCAGAAATAGCCTAATGGACAATAGTCATAGCCGTAAAGATGATTCTGCCATGAACTGAAAGGAAACCAACCGATTTTCTTGCGATGGTGATTGAGTCAGATTTGTTAAGGCCATAAATCAGTTGTATTGCAGTGTTTTGCACTACTTGATGTCTGGTCAGATGTTTCTTAGGGGTTTAAACAAAATGGAATTTCCATAGTCTAATCTAGATTGAATTGTTGTTTTTTTAACACTGATTTTACAAAAGGTAGTATTCAACGTAAGGTGTTCAGCTGATAATAGCAAGATTTTGGGGTCTTTGCAAATGGGTACTGGGTCAAGGTCAGAGTCTATATGCTCACGGGTCCAAATGGTACGCAGGTCTAATCAATGCCCGGTCAATCCCAAGGCATACTGCTGATATAAGAGCCTTATTAGAGGAAGACCCTTTAGATATACTGTTTGTGACCGAAACGTGGTTCAACGACAGTTCAGGCCCGGACATCTATCTTGCCCTTCCTTTGGGTTACCAGATACATAGATTGGACCGGACAGAGAAAGTAGGCGGTGGTATTGCTATTATTCTGAAAGATGAATTCAAATGTACTATAACTCAGCTTCATCTCCCAGAATGTGAAAGTCTACAGTTTCACATAGCACTATCCCCTAACCGCACCTTTTCTGGGATACTTATTTATAGACCCCCAGGCACAAGCTGCAGATTCATGGAGGCACTACCTGACTCCTTAATTAGTCTTGCAATGGAGAAATCCCATATGACTATTTTGGGTGATTTTAATTTTCACTTTGATGAACAAGATACCCCTCATATCAAACGGCTGCAAGGAGATTTAGAAGCACTACAATCAACGCAACGTGTGACCTCACCCACGCACGAGAAAGGGCATATACTTGACCTTATTTTTTCTAATGACCCCGAAATCACTGTACTAAAAACTATCCCAGTTCCCTGGTCAGATCACTTTTTAATTAGATTTGGCCTACCCAAACCCGCAAAGCAGGAGAAATCTCAAGCCCAAACGGCTGTAAGGCGTAGTTGGGCTAGATTGGCCCCAGAAACCTGGCAGACGGTCCTAATGGACAACATTCCAAAATTTGCTGGTAATATAGAAGATAAATATCAGCAATGGGAAGACTGGATTACCCAGTCGGCTGACATGTGTGCCCCTATGAGAACTATTAACAATAAAACTTGCTCTAGAAGAGCACCATGGTACAATGAACAGCTTTTGGAACTGAAAAAACAATGTAAGAAACTGGAGAGACTATGGAGAAAGGATTATGATCCAGCTCTAAAATCCAGATACAAGCTGCTAATTAGGGCCTATCATAATGATATCAAGGGTGCGCAAGCTAAATTCTTTGAAGAAAAAATATCCCAATCAGCTAATTCCTCAAGGGAATTATTTAGAGTGGTTAAAACGCTAACCAACCCTCATGAAAATACGAAAACCCTCCCGGTCTCAGTTGAAAGGTGTAATGACATAGCTACCTTTTTTCATAAAAAAGTAATAGAAATATACGATTAATTCCCAAAGGATAGTAACTCCAACTCTGATATAGGCACAGAGGTGGAAGGACTCTTATCCTTCCCAAAATTAGCTTATTTCCCCAGACTTGAGGAAGAAGACGTTTGTAATCTAATAAAAGGTACTAAATCTGGATCACCCATTGATCCAGCCCCGCCCCAGATTTTAGCTAAAGCACTGGAGACCATTTTACCCTCCATAACGGAAATGCTCAACCTATCATTAGACACAGCTTCGGTCCCAAAAGTTTGGAAGCATGCAATCATTAGGCCTTTACAAAAAAAAACCAATATGGATCCTACTGTCCTTAGCAATCTTCGCCCCATCTCACTTTTGCCATTTATCAGCAAACTTTTAGAAAAGCATGTAAACAATACCTTGACTGACTTCCTGGAAACTAATGAAATACTGCATCCCACTCAGATGGGTTTCCGTGCCTCCCACAGTACAGAATCAGCACTGTTGGTGGTCACAGAGGAGTTAAAGGCACTTTTGGATGAGGGTGGTTCTGCCGCCATCCTTTTGTTGGACCTCAGTGCAGCATTCGATACCGTAGATCATACCACATTAATGGGGAGACTAAGGGAAATAGGAGTCCATGGCCTTGCCATGGACTGGTTGGCTTCTTTTTTGGAAGACAGGTCCTTCCAAGTGATGGAAGGGGACTGTTTTTCAGACCACCTTCCAATTACATGTGGCGTCCCACAGGGTTCTTCCCTTAGTCCTACCCTATTTAATATTTATGTACGACAGCTGGCTAATATAGCACAGGAAGATGGTGTCTCAGTGGTGTCATATGCTGACGACACTCAGCTGATAGTCTGCCTAACAGATAACGCAAATCAGCAGTTGAGTCACTGTCTGGAGAGAGTGGTAAATTGGATGGCCAATAGCCATCTGAAATTAAATGGCGAGAAAACAGAGATCATGCTATTAGGAAAATCCACTATCCCGGCACCCCTGACACAGTGGCCCCCTTGCATGGGAAACCCACCTATACCCAAACCAGTTATAAAAAATTTAGGGGTCTGGATGGAGAACTCACTCACGATGGATTGCCAATCCAGGAAACTGTCAGGAATATGTTTCTCCCTGCTTAAAATACTAAGGAAGATTATTGAGGTGATCCCGGAACATCTGAAAAAATGGTCATCCAGTCTCTTATAATCTCGCGCTTGGACTATGGAAACTCACTTTATGTGGGCGCGCCTAAATATGTGACGAAGAGACTACAGGTAGTACAAAATGCGGCAGCAAGACTCCTTCTAAAATCCCCAAATGAACTTTGACTAAAGAAGCACTGAAACAGCTACACTGGCTCCCTATTGAAACAAGAATAAAGTTTAAGTCCCTATGCTTGGCATATAGGGCTGTTAATAAAAAAGGCCCAATAAAACTGAGACAAATGTTGTCCAGGTATATCCCGACCAGGCATCTTAGATCAGCTCAGCAACAGCTTCTTAGGACATCGAGAGCCAAAAGAGCCAGGTGGGGGGGAAGATCATTTGCCCACCTGGTACCAAAGATGTGGAATGCCCTCCCATATAAAATAAGAATTCTACCCAACGAAACAGTTTTCAGGAAACATGTCAAAACTTTGCTGTTCCCCTTGTAGACGCACTATGGATAGAGCTTGTAAACAGCACTCTTTAGCGCTGGGAAGCCCTCGGGCAGCCACGCGCTCTACAAATTTCTAAACATAAACATAAACATATAGATTCCACGATTTCAACCACACAAAAGTAAGAGGATGGAGAAGGGCCCATACAAAGAGGGAAGCAAAGGCCATGCACTGAGATTGAAACTTCTGTTTTATTAGGGTTCATCATAAATAGTTTTCGGTCATCCACCAGAGTGTGACTGAAAAGCTATCTACTAAGTGGAAGTTGGAGGTTAATACTCACTCTGATTAGGGGATACTCCAAAAATAGGTTGAATATCATTGGCATATATAAAATGCTTTGTGCCTAGATTGCACTAGATAAGCCTGGGGTCGCATAGAAATATTGAAAAGTAGTGTTGAAGGAATGGAATCCTGAGATTGTACCGGTGCTGAAGCCGGGAAAACCAGCACATAATCACATGGTGTATAGGCCATTATCCATACTAAACATGGACTACAAGATCTTAAGTAAAATACTGGCAACACGGCTGTTACCGCACATGCCGACACTGGTCCATCCGGACCAGGCCGGATTCAAACCAGGGCAGGAACACAGCCATAAACATACGTAGGCTTCTAAACATTTTGGATGCAGAGGACTATAAGAGGCCTGAAGGGGTGGTCTATGCTGTGGACATCGAGAAGGCCTTTGATAGTCTAGAATGGCAATTCCTGTACGAAGTGATGACTGTGATGGGCCTGGGAGGGGGCTTCTTGACAAGGGTCACTCTGCTATACACAATCCCAACGGCCAGGTTTTGTACAGGGAAAACTATTTCTTCCAGACACACAGTGGAACGTGGGACGAGGCGGGGCTGCCCGCTGTCCCCACTGGTATTTGCTCTTGCTATGGAGCCACTGGCTGGCAGAGTGCGAAAGGGGCAGGATTACGGAGGTCTGATGACCGGAGGGACAAACTATCGCATAGCCTTATATGCGGACGACCTACTGCTGTTCCTCCGGGATACGGCAGCGGACCTGGATGAAGCGCAGGCCATGTTGGAGCAATTTGGTAGACTATCTGGCCTCAAGGTCAACAGGCAGAAATCGAAACTATTCCCTATGACGCCTTATAGGCTCCCGCCGATAGACCTGGATGGCCCCCAATGGGAACCCAGCTGTGTGACAATTCTAAGGGTAAGAGTATATCATGGCCCTGCCGAGCTCCTGGAAGGCAATGTGATTAGGGCAATACGCTCAATCCGATCCTCTATGGGCTTCTGGGGGTCCCTACCGCTATTGGTAGCAGGGCGAGTAGCCATACTGAAGATGGTGGTGCTGCCAAGGATACTATACTTCTTTGGAACTCTCCCAGTGTGGGTCCCCCGAGCGATATTTAGAGAATTAGACTCGGCGACCACTTCCTTCATATGGGGTTCAGGTCGCAGGCGGGTGGCACTTGCCCCACTACAACGTGCCACAGCAGAGGGGGGACTAGTAGTCCCGGATTTCGAGGCATATTATATAGCAGCACAACTGAGCTGGTTGATCCAGTGGCTTGCAGCTGAGAGGAAACCAGACACAGCGCAGTACCCGTTTGCGCCTTCAGCTCAGAATCTAGCGAAAATACTACTAAAGGTACAAAGGAGCATGGGGGGACACAACTGAAGTTAAGGTGGTGACGAGGTGCTGGGCAAGATACCTGAGGTGAGTGGGAAGCAGAGTGCCCTATTCCCCTGACCTGCCATTGAGCCTGCTCCGACACCTTCCAAGGGGGAGGCGATGGGCAGGACTGGAATCCTGGGAGGAGGCAGGCCTGAGAGTAGTGGGAGATCTCTACGGGGACTCCGAGCAGCTTCCATTTGAAGAGTTGCATGCTAAATATGACCTACCGGGAGGCCACTTCCTTATGCACAGGGCGAACACATTGAGCATACGGAAGCACTGGGGCACGGGCACTACAGAGCCCAGACCATTGGATGGCTGTAGATATGTAGCACTAGCGGCAGGACGGATAAAAACGGTTTCTTGCCTCTATAAGGCGATTCTCTGCGACGGGCAGATACCTCTGGAGCGATTAAGACTACAGTGGGAGGAGGACGTGGGAAGACCGATCCCTGAGACGGAATGGGAGAACATTGTAGAGAGGACCCCGCAGGTCTCCAGGAACGCGAGGTTCAAACTGATAAACTACTATGTCCTCCATAGGGCGTACCTTATGCTGACACAAAGCAGAAAATATTTCGGGGTGGACTCAGCAGCCTGCCCCAGTTGCGGAGACCGGGAAGCACATATGATGCACATGTTCTGGGACTGTCCTACATTACGCGTGTTTTGGGAAGAGGTACGGCTGACCATAAAGAGTTACCCCAAACACCAGAACACTACATACTGGGGTGGTTTCCACATGTAGCTAAGATGAAAGTGACGGGGAAATTCAGGACCTGGCATATGTTTTGGCCAAAAGGGAAATAACTAGGAATTGGAAGGTACCTGGGGGTCCAAGAATAGGGATATGGAAAAAGGAGTTGGAGAAGTGGGTAGGGGCAGAAGGAAGATTACTGATCAGAGAAGCAAGAAGAGGCATAGGCAACTTGGAGAGAGCAAGAGCATGGGAAGGGCTGGTGGGGGGCCTGGCAGATAATGGACAAGAGGAGAAGAGGGAAGAAGCATCACTGCCTGCAACGCCCGCAAGGAGGGGGGAGGAACAAGAACAGACAGCATAGAGAGTATGACAGCCGAGAGCATCCACTCAGCTATGTGAAGTGGGGTAATTGCAAAAGTCATTAAGAAGCTTGGGGCGTATGAACATTACCTGAATAGAGGACCAGCAAAAGCAAGTGCAACTCAAGGGGGGAGAGGGGAGGGAAGGGAGAGTTCTAAGTCACTTTTAAAGAACCAACTTATATTAAGACAAATGCATAGCTGACAGCAACGTGTAAAGATATGTGATGCGCATAACTTGAAAATCAATAAAATATGGTTTTAAAAAAAAAAGGAATGTAATCCTGAGGCACGCATAGGTCAACTTCTTTAGGAGTGGAAAGATACTCAGGTACCACTATGACTTTGTTGTCTGTTTGTTGCCCTTTATACCAATGTCTAACAATCTGCTTAGAAGGATAATTCGATCAGTGGTTATCGAACGCTGCAGAGACGTCCATGAGTACTCCTAGGCCTCTTGCCTTTATCATCCTTTTAAGGTCATCCAGGAAAGATACAACGGCCAGCTCAGTGCTATGTTCAGGATGAAACCCAGCTTGTTGGTTTCCCAGTAAATGTATTGGCTTCCAAACAATTTAGGAGCTGTATAAAAATAATTATTTCCAAAATTTTAGGTTTTGTTGCTGAGGATTGTTGTATCCAACAATGGTTTATTTAGCTTTAATCTAGCATTATAGAATAGACCCATGTAAAAAAGAATATGAAAAAATGGTTAGAATTACTTACCCAGTGAAAGGTACTACTAGTTGGAAATATGTCTTTGAGCATATATCGGAGTGTGAACTTGTTGGTCTCTTTGCTGATTCAAAATGATCAAATCCTTCTCAGAGGGAAGAGAATTTGTTTCCAGAGCCCGCCTGGTCTGCCCTTGGTATACTGAAACATGCTCAGTATTCTCATTGAGATAGGAAGGGCAACTAACTGAAAAATGAAGAAAGGGACACCTCTGAAGGGCAGTGAATGTGGTCTCACAGTCTCTTTACAATTCTAAACAACTCTCTAGTGAGTTAACAAGCAGTTGAGAGCCGTTATACTGGGTTTTCTCCTTTTTAACCTTAAGGAGATATTACTTTGCCAAGGATGAGAAGTGTTTTTTTTTTTGCTTGAGGATTATAAATTCTTTACCAGAGTGTTTCTGCTCAGGGATGAGCAAGTTTCGTATTCACCAGGTCTTGACAAAACTACTGATTTGTTTTTTATGACCTGATTTTTTAAAATTATTTTTTCAGGGTGTAATTTGTTCAAAGTTTCCCTAGTTGTGTTATTCAGAGAATCCAAAATACTAACCACAGTGTTATTTATAGTTCTGCATTTCAATGTATTGAGCTTAACAGAGATTGCCTAACCCACAATGGAAGGGCAAAAGGTCTTCCATGAGCGACAGTTTTTTAATTTGTTTGTTTTTCTTTATCCCATTTGCCTTTACATCAGAAAGGTATGGCAAAGTGATCAGTCATCAATCAATTGATTTTGTACAGGAAGGGATACCTTACTACACAAAGCATTCCAAAGAGGCCTTTTCCTCTTTCTGTGTGATGCGGAAATCAAAACTTGCTAGATCCACTGATGCCCTGTTTAGGTTTGCAAGTAAAGTTGGTAACAAACCTATTCGTGAAACCCTACAGGAATAAATGCACTCCAATAGCCAACTATGGAACAATTGTCTGAGGGGTGAGGGGCCACATTATTTTGCAAACTCAGGAAACCTCCTTTTTGGCTACGCTGCTTGCTGTACCTCGTAACATACCTACAATAATCAATGATAGATAATTAAGTGTAACCTTTGTTGAGGATATAATTGATTTGAGTGTGATAACTGGTTGGAACAATATCTGCTGCAAACCAGGCACGAAATTCTCAAGAGAAGTAATTAATGATTGCCTTGCTCTTCAGCATTGCAATAAAATCCCATGGTTGGTTCTTGTTAATATGCTAATTAAGGAAATTGATGCAGTGCTTCAGATTAAGAACCCAGCGAATATATTACAGTTTGGTAAGAAAGAATTAAAAGCCATCTTTACCCATAAACGAGCAGTCGAGAGAGAAATTAAAGAAAGGAAGAAAGTCTCAATAACTAAATACTTGGAAGGTCCTTTACAATCCGGGCTATCTTGTGATGGTAACAGACATCCAGAAAAGATTCTACTTTACCAGGTTCCGATTAGGTATCGCATATCGTCTTGTAGCTATCCCAAAAAGAGATGCGTGGTCTAATAGACTCCCCAGATAACCGTGTGATGGAGTGCCAGTACAATCTTCAGTGCACTTTATATTATTTTGTGGATTC
Source organism: Calotriton arnoldi (assembly GCA_963921515.1). Classification (NCBI taxonomy): domain Eukaryota; kingdom Metazoa; phylum Chordata; class Amphibia; order Caudata; family Salamandridae; genus Calotriton; species Calotriton arnoldi. The sequence goes on from CAWUFW010002092.1 coordinate 1,972,811, forward strand.
TATAGTGTGATTAGGAAATGTTTTTCTGTGTCCGGTCTTACTATCAAAGAATTTTATAATGCATCAGGAAGCCTATATGTTTTTATGTAGCCTGGAGACTGACTATATTTGCCATGCCTTTTCCCTTTTTAATAGGGAGGCTATAACAGAAAGAAAAACCCTCTCTTTGTATGACAAACTGGTGTATGAATATGATTAGTCGTGTCAGTATATATTGTGTCTTATCTTTTTATTTTACACACGCTAGACACTATTGTGTTTTTTATATTGTAAATACCTTTGTTTTTAGGTCTCGCCTAGACAGCGCTTGCGCTGTCTCTGCAGGACATGCTGTATTCAGGTATGGACTGGAAGCTCTGCCCATTTTCCGCCCATCTTTTCAGTTGGCTCATGTTACTTTCCTTTCTAAATGTTTGCTTTTGATTAGTCAATAGGCTTAGTAGTCCCTCCTTAGTACCGACTTTTCTCCTTTTGTATCCTCCCATGAGAACTGGCCCTCTTACGTGTGTTGTTACTCGGTATGTTTTATTTACAGTCTGTCAGCACTATTTTATTAAATGACTTTCTCCTGCCTGCTACTGCAGGCAGGACATGCTCTCTCGCAACTACTTTTTTTTAACCAGCGTGACAGGCCTTGTGGCTGCACACCTTTCTTTATGCGTGGCTCCCCATATTGAGGTTAACAAACAAATGCTTTTTTTTAAGTGGCGTGACGTCGCGCTTTAACTTTAAATATTTTTTTTTTCACTGCGCCACACCACGCTAAAGATTTAAAATGGCGGCCTTTCATTTGTGCTGCATGGCTCACCTACGTCACCTTTTAAAAATCCATTATGTTTTCAGCAGCAGCAAAATGCTGGGCTTTCACTTTAAAAAGGGCGCCCGTGGAGGCGTGGCTTGGGAACATGGCCGACAGGACGTGAGCTCTCGAGCTCCCGGCCGGCCAGCCGCTATAATCCTGCATAATCCTGGAATCCTGAGTCATCTGACTCCCTGGACTACTGAGCCGTGACCGGCATGTGTCGGCGCATCTGTGGGGTGCCGTCTGCCCGATAGCGTGGCCATGGGAAGGAGCAGTGGATGGGATTTTACTGGCCAAAACGGAGACAGACGGCTGCGTCATGGAGGCCGGGTGAGGTGCGGCCGAGCGTGGAAGCAAGTCTGAGCCAGCCGGCGGCCGGAGCCTGCTATGAAGTGCGGCGGGCGATCTGCCGGTGTGGATTTCTCCCCCTCCCCTTGCAGGCAGTGAGTCTGGCGCTGTTGAAGCGAGGAGCGAGCTCCGACGGAGAGGGACCTCCATTGGGCGCAATGCGGCCATACTGGAGTGGGGGGTGCACTTGAAGGGAGATGGAGGGTCCCAGAGCTGATTCTCCCCCCCCCCCCCCCAGGGCAGCGCTCCCTGCAGAGACCGGACAGCGGGGCGGCAAGGTGGGGAGGGCATGGCGAGTAAAGGTTTTGGTGTCCGGGCCCGGATCAGGCCCGACTGCAGAATCGAGATCAGGCGCCATCTTGCTCGGGAGAGCTACACGAACCGCTTGGCGGCCGAGGTGCTGTCCGGCTGAGAGGCCTTAGGAAAGATCCTGCCTGGAGCCCTAGCGGGGGCACTGGAGAGCACCTGGGGAGGAGTGGCCCAAGGCAAAGCCTGGCGGAACATTCTCTGGGTCCACATGGGGCCTGGAGGGGGAAAGGAATCAAAGGAGCTCTGGGTACGGACTCAGTCAGTAAGTAAAGTCCTGGCGCTGCGAGAGCAAAGGTGGGGGCATTAACGCTTGTTGGAACGGCTCTGATGGTGAAGAAGGGCCCCCTGCCTGAACCACGAAGGATCATTGTGCGCTGTGGTGGAGGCACGTAGGGGCCCCTAGGTAGAAGACAGTGCAGTGAGAAGCCCTGGGAGAGTGATCTAAGAACCACATGTGGATTTTGCTTAACGGGGGAGTCTTCTACAGCAGGCGCAGGGGTATTTGAACAGCATATTAGAGTTTATGATACCAGCAAAGTGTGGAGGCAGCACATGAAAGTGGGGCCAGAGTGACCACAGAGCGGTCGTGAGCAATTGTGTGGAATCAGTCCTCGGGAGAGGCAAGCCATATTTAAAATTGAACCAGAATCAACGCTGATCCCTGTGGAAAAGGACTGTGAAACCTGGACGTGTGAGACTGAGGGGGGTCAGACCAAGAGGCATGAGTCGGGCATCGGAACAATAAGTAGGGCCAGCTCAACATGCCAGTGAAGCAGAAGAGTGGGCTTATAATCAGCCCATTGAGTGGCTTTGGGGGGGTTGTCCGTCTTGCCATGGGTAAGGATAAAGCGGCCTGAGCGGGGGCCTCCAATACTATTACGCAGTATACTATGCCGCAGCAACCCCCACAGCGTCTGGCATGCCAGACCCCTGGCACCGATGAAGAGGATGGAGGGGGAGGGGGGACGGAGCCGACGCGGGCGGAGCTGTTGGCCGCCATTCAGGGTTCCCGAAAAGCATTGGAAGCCCGGATTGACACCCTATCCCTTGATGTTAATTTATTGCGGGCTGACCTTCGCAAGGTGGTGGACAAGGTCACAGTTGTGGAAGAAGACGTATCGGGCCTTAAGGGTGAGGTGGTTGCTCAGAAGAAACAGGTGTCACAACTTTCCTCCACAAAAAAAGCCCTGGAGCGCCGGGCGAAGGATGCGGAGGGCCGGGCCAGGCGCAGCAATATTCGCATCCTGGGCTTCCCCGAAAGGGCGGTCAGTAGAGCTATTTCTGGAGCAACGGATCAAGACTCAGTTGTGCCCGGTCGCTCTGTCAAATGTGTTTGTCATTGAAAGAGCGCACAGGGCGCTGGTGCCTCCCCCGCCCCCGGGGGCTCCCCAGTGCGTTTATTACAAAAAATTTTAACTACAGGGATAAAGACTGTATTCTATGGGCCGCAAGAGAACGGGAAGACCTCTGCTTTGAAAATAACAAAATATCTATTTACCCTGACTATACCAGGCATGTACAGGAACAGCGTAAATCATTCCTGGGAGTATAGAGGAAACTGAGAGAACTCCACCTGCAGTACATGCTTTTATATCCTGCAAAGCTTAAGGTCCTAATGCAGGGGAGGGCACATTTCTTCGAGACCCCCAAGGAAGCATGGGAATGGCTAGAGACGCACTCCCGCCACGAGAACCTAGACCAAGCAGTAAGAGATGGGGCAACAGACCTATGTCGGGGTCACGAGAAGGGGGGTCAGGGGAGAGATCATCTGGTAAGACTGCTGCCTCAGATAATAGGATCAGGGTTGGAAGTGACGGAGCTTTGCATATGAGTGAGGACTCCCTCTCGGCCCCGGAAGCTGAGGGGGATAATGTGGCGCAGGACAATGGTGTAATGCCATAGTGGCCGAATGCATCAGTGGACGTGGTCCCAGAGACACTGCTTGAGCCGGAAGGGGATGCAGAGGATGGGCGGAGGGAGGAGACTGTGTAGGGATGGCAGGGAGTTGACTGAATCTAGGAACTTTGTGCTGATAATTAAACGCATGCAGGCCGGTAAGAGACGGAATAGTGAACGGCCACGAGCGTGCAGGGGACACGGGGGTAGGGCTCAAATAATAAGGAGACACTTACCTAGCCGGCTGCAAACATTACTAGGACATGGCTTAATTTTGATTGTCCAAGAGGTAGAAATGTTTGGTGGAGGGGAACAATGCTTCTGGATTTCTGTAGAGAGGGTGGCTGGAGAGGGATTGCCCCAGTTGGGCCTTATAAGGGGATGCGTGTGGCCTGGCACGACATTGAGAATTATATTTTGACCAGTTTGTTGTTTGCAAAATGTCCGTGGGGGGGTTGGGTTGGAAGGGGGAGGGGTGTTGTTGTTTTTTTGAGTGGGTTTGTTTCAAACATGTGCACTATAGCGGTGGACACAGGGTGGGCAGGATTCGACATCGGTGCCCGAAGTAAGTACACTCCACAATGGGGACGGAGTATAAATTTCTAACATGGAATGTGCGGGGACTGGGCACCTTTACTAAAAGACATAGAGTGTTAACTTTCCTCAAGAGGCATCATATTTCGATTGCTTGCCTCCAGGAAACGCACCTGGATGCGACTAGAGTAGCTAAGAAGTGGCGAGGTCAGATGTACCATCATTCTTCCTACTCCACCTACGCTAGGGGTACCATGGTTTGGGTGGCCTCGGGCACCCCATTTACGATGACGTATACTGATTCTGATGTGGGTGGCAGTACGTATTGCTGCGAGGGTCCCTAGATGGTAGGGAAATTGTCATTCTGAATTCGTATGCCCACAACATAGATGACCCCTGATTTTCCAGGTCACACAGGAATTACTCACCAATGAAGTAGACGCTCCATTTATTAGGATGGGCGACTTTAATTGCGTGCTGGACCCGGCACTTGATAGAGCCCCCTCGAAGGTTGGCACAAAACCGAGGATGACACAAATGCTTAGTAGGGTCATGCAGGATCTAGGAGCTCATGATATTTGGAGGGAGACTCATCCCACACTCCCACTGTTTACTTGTCAATCCCTGACGCATGGAACTCAGAGTAGATTGGATAGAGTGCTGGTGTCGGGGGCACCACCGTTCCCTGAGAGAGGTGACTCATCTGGCGCGGTTTTTGTCTGATCACTCGCCGGTGCGATGCACGGTGAGGTGGGGGACTCCTGTCCTGGGCCCTAGGCGTTGGAGGTTCGCGCCGGATATATTGGAAGATCAAGTGGGGAGGACTACCCTCGCACAATCAATCACAGAGTATTTAGATATCAAGTGACCAGCATGAATGTTTAGCTGATATTTGGGACAGGTTGGACAGATATACCCTACATGTTATCGCCAGCGGCTACATGCCGAGAGTGACAAATCGGGTTGCATGTTGGCCTGGATCCTACGAAGGAAGCAGGCTCCCACGTTGACAACAGCCCTAATTGCCCAGGGAGGGAGGCTTGTCCACACAAGAGCTGGCATCTTAGAGGTGTTCCAACAGCACCTACAGCGGGTTTACACTGCAGACCCTGGGGTGACAGCAGATAGGTACGTCCCAGTCGTTTGAGACTTGGCAATCCCATGGCTTCCGCCGGAGGGTGTGGAGGAATTAGATGCCCAGATCACTGTCGGGGAAATGCAGGAGGCTCTTCGAACCATGCCGGGATCTAAAGCCCCAGGGGCGGATGAGTTTCATATGGCCTTCTTGCTTGCATATTCAGAACAGTTGATGCAGCCTCTGTTGCAGGTATATGAGGAGGCATTTGATTCGGGAGTGTTGCCTTCCTCAATGCGGAAGGGTGAAATTGTCATGCTCCTGAAGCCAGGGGGAACGCCCAGAACCCCTCAGCATATCGACCAATCACAATGATCAACTCGGATGTAAAAGTTTTATGTAAAGCCCTGTCTACAAGACTGGCCCCTCACATGACTCATTTGATCCATGAGGACCAATGTGGGTTCATTCCATCTCGTAACACGGGCATAAATATTAGGAGATTGTCCCATATTTTACACGAAACGCGGCATAGGGACGAGGAGCTGGCCTTAGTGTCAATAGACCTGGAAAAGGCCTTTGATTCTGTAGACTGGGGGTACTTGTTGGAGGTGCTAAGGGTGGCGGGTTTCGGCCCAAAGTTTAGAAGATGGGTGCAGATCCTGTATACAGCGCCTAGTGCTAGGGTTAGGGTTGGAGGGAGCAGGTCAGGCGAGTGGAGGCTTGAGAGGGGGACATGCCAGGGTTTCCCACTCTCTCCGCTCCTGTTCGCACTGGCAATAGAACTGTTGGCGATTTGGGTGCGGAGGGATCTGGCTGCCTGGGGTATTAAGGTGGGAGGAACGCCTCAGGTAATATCGCTGTATGCGGATGACGCATTATTCTATGTTTCCACACCCCGAGAGGCAGTGCCGAAACTGTTGAGGGTACTAGAGGAGTTTGGTAATTGCTCCAGGCTGAGACTTAATAGGAGTAAATCTTTACTTTTTCCACTGGCTCGGCTGGCTGATCAATTGGTGGAGTCGCTCCCTCAACTGGGACTGAAATGGGAGACCAAGCACTTTAGGTACTTGGGAATCCGGGTGGCGGATGATGACTCTCGAATGCTGCAACTGAATACTCACAAAATGTTGGAGGCCTTAAGGGGTTCGATTGGATTCTAGAACTCCTTACCACTATCCCTAATGGGAAGGTTGGCAAAAGCCAAAATGGTGATGCTACCTCGCTGTCTGTATATGTTACAGAACACGATGTGTCCAATACCGAGACGAATATTCAGGGCACTGGACTCCCTTTTGATAGACCTTTACAGGGCGGGACGGCGAAGAAGGGTAGCGCTTGCAACATTAAATCGTACCTATGAGGGAGGTGGGCTTGAGGCCCCCAGACTGGAGCTATATTATTATGAGGCTCAGCTGCAACACGCAACCAGGTGGTTTGCCGAGGGGGACAACTGGGAAAAAAGGCTCATATGCGACAGAATGCCAGCATCTGAACTGACGACTTTATTTATGGAGGGGGCTGGGGCTCCGGAGACAGCACCTTATGTGGTTAAGCAGACGGCATCTGTGTGGCAGTCATTTGTGGAGCGAATCCTTAGGCATGCCCCGTTCCATCGGGAATTGACGGTGTGGGAATTGGCCCCGGTCCGGAAAGCAATGGCCAACATGTCATTCAGGGCGTGGCAGGAAGGGGGCTGTAATTCACTAGCTGACTTGTACCCGGGGGAGTGCTTCATTATGTTCGAACAGGTTTGCAGGGTCTTTGGGTTGGGTCAGGGGCAATATCTACAACATGCTGCCCTAGCCAATATATTTAAGGAGATATGGCCCTCGTACCCTCTGATACCACAACTTACACAAACACTAGATACCGTATACATGAGTGGGACAGGCAAGCACATAGTATCTATGCTATACAGGTCAATGAGGGCGGATGCCGGTGCTTCCCCACCGGCCGCAAAAGCGCTTGGAATGCAGACTTAGTGGAGCCATTGGAGGAAAAGGATTGGAGGGTGGTGGGAGCGCTCACACACACGATCTCCTGCAAGGCTCGGTTTCGTAGAATCCATTACATCTACGTTCACCGTAATTATATGACTCTGGCAAGGATACATCACATGTCACCCACTAAGCCTAACTCATGCCCCAGATGTCATATGGTGGGGGCGTATTTTCTACCTTTGGCTTGGGAATGTCCGGAGGTGGGTGGATTCTGGTCGGAGGTAGTGGAGCTAATATGGGGAAAGGTAAATAGCAGAATTCAATTAACGCCAAAAACACTGCCTTTTAGGTTTGATGCGGAAAAGCAAAAAAACAAAGCAAAATGGGGTATAGGCTACAGCAGCTGCTGTTGGTGCTGGCACGGCGGAGAGTCGCAATAGTGTGGATGGGAACGTGCGCACCAGAGTTTCAGGCGTGGCTGAGAGACGTGAGTGAGTGGACGCTAGCTGAAGAAGTACATATGAAGAAAAGTCGTAAAGACGAAAAGCTAGAGGAGGATGTAAGGCTCTGGAGGGAATTATGCAGTGATTTATTGGCTGAGGGGTCCCAAACAAATACGCAACGCACAAATGTAGGGGAAAATGATGGGGCTCTGAAGGGGGGATGAGGGGGACAGGGAGTAAAATGAAGCAAATGTTCAGCACAGGCCTTAGGAAAATGGGGAGGAGGGTGGGGGTAGCGGAGGGTCCGATATCTTGAATCATTATCTCTGTAATCATTATGTATGTACTGCTCTTGCTCACTGCTATGTGCACAATCATGGTTATGTTGTTGGAAAATTTTTAAATAAAGTTTATAAAAAAAAAAAAAACAATGGCGCCCATGCGCCTATTGTCAGTAGTTTGGTGGCTTCTAACATGTTTGCCGCTTTCCCTACGTGATGGCGTTGGTGCAGTTGTGTTGCCTCCAGACAGGATGGATGGTGGCAGTAGTTCAGATAATCCCTTCATCTGAACCTCTCGCTGAAAGCTTGCACCATGCACTTTTGGGTGAGTAAAGTCACCATTAGCACTTTTTTTTCCTTTAAATTGTATCTAGTTGGACAATTGGGAACTATCGCCCCAGGTTGTATCATGAGCTCAAAGGGCCTCGTCTACACCAGACTAACGCTTTGGCCCAGGCACACAGACCAAAGGTCAGGTTTCAAACTGCCCTTCTTTGGCTGATTCCGATGCATATCACACAGACATGATCTCCTCAAGAAAATAGACATGTATTTCCAGAGTGTCATGTAAATACTGCTAAACTCAATAGCACTGGGTCTAAGTACCAGGGTAGCCGGGGCTGTTCCCCTCTCTTCCGGCACCTCGGGCGGTGTGAGCCCTGTCACTGCCCGGCTCCCCTGCACGCAGCCGGGCAAGATTACCGCTCACAGGTCGCTAGGATTTCCATCAACAAGGGACTGCCAAAGAAACCAGAGGCGATGGGAGGAGGCCAAGAACGGAGAGGAATCGTCATCATTGAGGACAAGTGGGGATTTTTTTTTTTTTTTTACAGTCAAACAACCTCTGTGACACATGCTTCTTACATTTTGCAGTGCATGAGTTAGAACTGAAACAAACTGGAATAATTTGATTACAGATTGTAAGTCACCTAATGAAAACTGCACAGCCAATGCTTTTATATTTTATCCATGCCACCATAAATCTCTGCAGCCTCTTCTAGTCTCCGGTCTTTACTGTCCAAGGTGTAGCTTGAGACTGGTGTGCACACACTGAATAAATGCTGTTTAAAACTCTAGCTCATAATCCTTAATCAGACTGCATGACCCACTGTATAGTAATTGTATAGCTATTCTATTCCTGGTGGCACAGCACCCAGGATAATATACTGCATCGCTAAACACTTATAAGGCCCCAAAAGCCACTCCACTCCACACCAAAGCACATAGGTAAAGGTTATTGTCATTTACAATGCCAATAACTCTCACTTTCCCAAATGCAAGACCTATTGCATTGCAAATGCTTGTTATAGGGTGCTGTCTGAGTTCTCTGAACAACTTTTCTTACAGTGTCACCATCCCATTTAGACAGTTTAGATTTGTTTAAGGACAGTGCCCCCTTATAGTACATATATGAGCCCATTGACTTTTATCATTTCACTTATATAGTGCCAAATGTTTGCATCTTTGTCCTATATCTCTTTTGTCACTGTTAACAGCATGTTGTGTTTGAGGGGACCTCAAATGGACAGCTGATTTTCAAATTCCATCCCCTCTTTCGTTGTCATCAACGTGCAGTGTGATGCCTTCCTGATGTCATCGGTTGTTTACATTGCACGTTCAGGAGGTGACAACGTACAGATTAGTTTGAGTACTTGTCCATTTGTCATCTCACGCACAGTTTGTACACTGTGGCCAGGGGCGTCACACAGGCCCCTGCGGTGCAGGGGAAGAGTTGATCATTTAGGGGCCCCAAACCCTGTATGCGGGGGCCTCATCACATTCTGAGTGGGAGGGGGGCATCATTTTGCGAAATGCCACTAGCTGTGGCGTGTTTTTGTTGTGGGCTTTTTTGTTAGGGGGCACTCTGCTGACTGCCAGGGAGGGTTGTCCCCAGCTGCCATTTGCACAGAGCAGGGGCTGCCTCTCTCCATCAGGGCTGAATTTATTACGTACTCCGGCCCCAAAGTTGACCCCCCGCTTGAGCCAAGCCATTTGCTTTTTAATTAGTCAGAGTGGCCTTCCATTTTCGCCCCGTTTTCCAGGTTTACATTTCAATGGGATCACACAGAACACAGATCCCCTTTAAAGAGAGAACAGTCTGTGTATTCCCACTGCCCAGGAGTCTGAGCACATTTTTCAAAATGTAAAAGTTATGCATCTAATGTGGGTTTTTTTGTGTTTGGGTGGGGAGGTGGCTGTAATTCTGTGACAGTTATTACATTTCAGCAAAAGTTTTTATTGGGGTGGGGGCGCTGTCATGCGCCATTCAAAATCTGCACATGGTGTTTGGTTTTTGATCTCAACAAAGATTTCTGCGGGTAAACATTTCTTTGTTTAGCGGCTTCTTAAACTTTGCTACACTTTACTGTAGAATAGTTACGTTTACTTTTGTTCCTAAGACGCAGGGTGGAGGGCACTTGATGGGCTAGAAAGTTTGGGATTGGTTGGGTGGAAGGAGTGAAGGGAAGTTGGTTGGAAGTTAGGTTTTTGACAACAGGTTTCCATGACAGTCGGGCCTCATGTCGGAGGCTGAGCAGAGGCTGGGGCTCCTCCTACTGCGACCCGCTTCTTTAGAATTTTATCACATTCTTACCTTGTTTTCTTACATTTTCTCTCTTATTTTGATATACTCAATTGCTTGGTTATTTCATGTATTACCTTCTGGCAAACATTGCTACATGCAGTATTTTTTTTGAGGGGGTCTCTTACTGAAAGTTAATTACTTGATGTGGAGCCATTTAGGTAATTTCTTTTCCCTGGCACTGGTATCCAGTTTTTTGATTCACTGATTCCAGTGCTGCCTGTCGAATATCTCTTTGACTTGGGCCTTTTTTTCCTACCACCCCAATCCTTAAATACTTGTGTAGCTTCCCCAGTGTCTTCAGCTCACGTATAGCTGCATCCACTGCAATAAATCGTTAGTAGTGGCATTTTAAGCCAACAGCACCCAGTTATACTCTGGCAAGGGGTTCCTTCCAGTGACTATGCTCTGTCGTGACATCCACTCATGGGTGAAAGACACATTATGCCCATATTTGGCAGGGCCTTATTCCTCATGTTGGCTCTCGGGGCTCTGCTTTGTTAGTAATGTCCAATCACATCAACAGAAGCCTTGTTGTCACACTGGATCCAGCCCTTTCATTCTTCATGCTCTTTAATTTGGGCAGCTTTTTCAAACCCTGCATTCTATAATGCATTTGAAATATGTAGCACCTTTTTCTAACACACACCAGAACCATCACACAATCACTAATGAAGAAAACAAAACTAATCCATTTGTTAAAATAACAGCTTACATAGGAAATTAATGGATCAGTAGGCCATTGACTTTTGAACTGATGACCATCAGACACTGGTATTTATGTAGTGAAGACATAGCCCCATGGATAGGGGATGGCTAGGGGAAGGCTTCGCCAGAAAGTACAATTACCAAGAATGTAGCAAGTTAACTACAAGATGTACAGTGGTAAAGAAAGTGTTAAAGTAGACTGGTCATGCAGGATGGGACTAGACTTAATCAGCATAGTCGAGTTCAATTTTTTCTGGGAGCGGGGTAGCAGGTTAGGGTAGAGCCTGTAATCTTCCCTTTGGGTTCCATAGCCATGACATGATGTGAAAAGTTGTGGTTCAAGTGTCACTTTTTTCCTCCTCCCTGTAAAGAATGCTTGAAGTAGTGGTTTGCTTCTGGTGTTTTCGTTTCCCTTTTGTGATGTGGAGTTTAATTTTCAAGTAGCTTGGTAGCTTAAGGTGTATGTTTTATGGGTAATTCAAGCCATTTTGAAAGTCGTGGAGGCTTTCATAATGTGAGTGACATGTACAGATTTCTCGCAGCATGGAAAATGTCTTGCGGGAATTGGGGTAGGAATACGTGGTAGGCTGATGCTGATTATGTTTAGACATGTAAGCAGTGGTATGCTGCCATCCAGATGAGATGGGACCAGTGTTTGCACAGTAGATCTTACATCCAATTGGGAACGGGCACACTCCAAAATGTATTAGATTGACAAAGATTCCAAATTGGAATTAAAATTTCTCTTTACTATTGATCTAGACATAACAGCTAACGCGTTTCATTCCTTTTTTTTGTCAATACGAAACTTCTTCAGGGCAAGAGATTGTTCAGGTTTCTCATTCTGTCAATAATTAACCCAGTAATGTCATATTCTTTTGTTCTGTGCATTAATTCACATGATAATGAGGCTTCGGCCCGATGTCAGTCACGATTTCAACATAATAAGATGTGCAACAGATATGCAGTAGGCGGAGTGGGTGCATGGTGTTAGATTTTTAGGTCTCGCCTAGGCAGTACTTTTGCTGTCTCTGCAAGACATGCTGTATTCAGGATATGGGTTTTAAAACCTCTCCCATTTTCAAGGACTGCCCCGTTACATGTGTTGTTACTCTGAGCTTGTGAGCACTATTTCTTTCTTTAAGCTGGAGCACTTGAGACCAGTGCTCGTGGTTTACAGAGCTCTGTTATAGACAGGGATGTAAATCTTGCTCTTATCTTGCCACATTTGCTGTGCATTCAAAGACCAAGGTCTGTCTTAACTGCAGCTGCCTCCTCCTCCCTCTTGCTTTTGAAACGCACGGCCAGGCGTCACTGTCCCTACCTTACTATGGCTGCTGCCACCTCCGTCAAAGAGCTCAACAAGCATTTGCAATGCAATAGGTCTCGTATTTGCGAGAGTTTGAGCTATTGGCATTTGTAAATGACAATGCCTTTTATTTATGTGTTTCAAAAACCTGCAAGCAGTGCTTAAACACGCACTTTGTACTTATAGTCTTTGCTTACGAAAACAAAGATGGCAGTAACTGCGCCCTTTACTGCCAGGCTTGCTTCTCGTAAGCAAGGACTATAAGTAGAAAGTGCCTGTTTACGCACTGCTTGCAGGTTTTCAAAACACATAAATAAAAGGCATTGTTATTTACAAATGCCAATAGCTCAAACTCTCACAAATATGAGACCTATTGCATTGCAAATGCTTGTTACCATGTTTTTTCAATCCTGGATTTTATCTATGATATTAGAAACTATGACAAATGTATTTAATTATGTATGCTTTTATGATTATCGAAACATGAAATCGAATAAAGCCTGTTATTTGTTTGACAAAGGAAATGAGGAGAAAAAGCAATTTTTCTCCTTGTTATGCCTCTCTGTGGTAGGCGTACCAATTTCATGCAATTCCAGCTTTACAAACCCTAGTAAGTCAAGTTTCTGTTAGGCAGAGCAGATATAATTAAATTGTTCAAAAAGGGTGTCAATTTCTGTTAGTTGGGCCAAGGTTGAGCAGACATTCCATAACATTGCATTTATCACCATTGTATTAGCTAGATTAGCAGGCCAGTATTTCTCACGAAAAATGGTGGTAATGAAGGAGGATTTTTGGCCATTGTTAATTAGCACGCAATTCGTTTTGGATGCTGCAACACTGGGTTAATAGTTATCTCTCAAGAGAGACCTAAGTTCTAGGTAATAGTACTGGAGTTTTGCCTTCCCTTTGATTCCCTCCCTGGCCAAGAACTGGTGAGAAACTGTCAGCTTCCTCTCAGCCAGGCACATGAGCAACTAGTGCGCTGACCCAAAGAGGAAAGAGGAGTACGCTCTCCACCACATCTGCTAACGGACGCACATAAAGATTAAACAACAAGGGACTCAGTGCAGAACCCTGCGGTACTTACTCTGAGGACATAGTACAGGACTCAGACCGAGAATCTGACGGATGATCTTGCTTTCAGAAATTAGATCAACCACACGAGGGCGGTGCTCTCCAAACCAATTGTCCTCTGTCTTTCTGTCAGGATAGAGTGGGACACTGTATCAAAAGCTGCACTTAGATCCAACAGTATCAAGGCAGCAGTGTTGCCCCCATCCAAGGCAGCAGTGTTGCCCCCATCCAGAAGACGTCTTAGGTGCTCTGTGGCGTCTAATAAGGCGGTCCAGCGCTATAACCCCTTCTGAAACCTGATTGAGACGGGTGAAAGAGTTGGTGGGCTTCGGCATAGGTGGTAAGACATGCATTTATATGCTTTTCTAAAATTTTGGCAAAGAGGGGCAGCAAAGAAATGGGTCTATAGTTGCCCATATGGTAGGATAAAGATTAGGTTTTAATAAAAGCGGGAGGACCATAGATGGTTCCATGCTTGTGGAATGTAACCATCTTGGATTGAGCAGATCTACAACCAGTTGTAGCAGATCCATGTCATGGAGCTCCAATTTGGCCGGAGGAAGTGGATCTAGAGGAGATCCTGATTTAATAGACCGTAGGATGGACAGAAAGCCATCGCATTCCAGCAATGACCAAGACGGCATTCTTTGAGCCATGCAAGGCATACCAGAGGAAGAAGAAGAGGGTTTCTGAGTGGAAGTTGGTTGGAACTCTCTAAAAACACCAGTTCTGAGCCTTTGTGATTTTATCTGAGTAATAGGAAGCTTCTGCAGCTCTACAGTGGGCATGATATTTCTTAATCACAGTTTTGTAATTAGCTTTAGCTTCCCAGCTCATAGGTTTTCTTCCAAAGTCTTTCCAGGCCTTTGCATTTTTTCCTCTCTAGATGAAGCGTATCATTAAACCAAGGAGCCGGCGAATGTATTCTACTTGGGGTTTTAACAGTCAAAGGAAGAGAAGACTCTAGGCTTCCCTAATCCAGCTATCCACTAAGAGGTGGTCAGCATCAGTGTTCTACGCTAGATTAGGTTTGGAGTTACGAAGTAAGGTGTTAAAAGCTGGGGCATCTAGTTTGTGCCAGTTTCTAAACTTGGCTTTAAGTTTTGAAGGGCCAGTTGAGAATTGATGAGGTTTCCTAATAAAAAAAGGAACGGCCAAATGGTCAGACCAAGTGAGCGGAAGCGGAGCTGTTGTGGAAAGACCATCCACGTTGGAGAAGATGGGATCCAATAGATGCCCCACGTCATGCGTGGGAGTGGAGTTACAGAGAGTTCAATTAAGAGCATTCAAATCTTCAATGAGAGTGTAGCCTAGCATGCAGGAGGGGTCTTCTAAATGAATATTCAAATCACCCAGTAAGGTAAAATTAGCACATCTAAGAATAAAAGGGGAAAGATGATTCATAATATTAGCACACCAGATACTAGCATGTCCTGGAGGGCGGTAGATCAGTGTTCCTGACATCGTAAAGTTGTATGATAGGGATAACGAAAAGAAGGAAGCTTCGCAGTCTTCGATACAGAGATTTTCAATTTTGCATTTAAAACTGTTCTAAAAAATAACCGCAATGCCACCACCTATGTTATGTTGTTTTTCCCTTCTTACCATCAAATACTAGGGGGGAGGGCCGCAATTATATCTGGTATCGAAGATTGATTCAACCAAGTCTCTGTAAGAAACAGAGCATCTGGGGACTTTTCTTCCAGGAATTCAAACAGATCCTGTTGATGTCTAGGTAGAGAGTGACAGTTAATACTGTAAAAATGAAAGGAGTCCCTGATGTTCCCCTTAGCCCTGTCCTCCATGTCGCTCAGGGGAGGGTGAGCATATGTTTCATAAGAGCCTTGTGATATAAGGTCAAATGAACATTGAGTTCGACAACCTTCCAAACGACCTGGGCGGAGTGATAATAGTTGTTGAGAGTCATACCTTAAAGCATCCCGCTGCAGAGAGGCAGAGTTCCTGGGCCCTGGGCATGGTCGGTGCGGATGGGCGCAGACGGGCTTGCCTTAGGCGCCCGCTGCACACGTCTGCTGTACGTCCGTGCCACGGCCGTGTTAAGTAGGGCCGGGCGTGAGATGGCAAGACTGCTAACCACCGCAGAGTAACAGCACACCAAAATGGCAATTAGTCGGGGAAACAGGCACTTAACGCGTGCTACCGCCTCCAAGTATTGAACACACGGAAAATAGTTAAAAAATAACCCAACACATT
Source organism: Calotriton arnoldi (assembly GCA_963921515.1). NCBI lineage: Eukaryota > Metazoa > Chordata > Amphibia > Caudata > Salamandridae > Calotriton > Calotriton arnoldi. The sequence continues at coordinate 1,988,328 of CAWUFW010002092.1, forward strand.
GAAAGATAGCCCTGTGAAATCAGTAGAAAACACTTGCTACCAAATCCAGTGCAACCAAATATATCACAAGGGAACAGGGTAAGTATCCAAGACAAGGACCTCAATGTAGTCATTGAGACATAACCTGACAGGTTCATATTCTGTGGCGGCCGGCATGGCACGGGTGGCAGGGCGGGCGTGGGAGGCGGGAGGAGGGGGTCGTGCAGCGGGTAGTGTTACGTATGGTGCATATTTAAAAAAAAATTACAAATAAACGTACCTTTCCCCTGGGTCCTGCGTCTCTGCTCCTGCTCTCCTCATGGAACTCGAGGAACAGGAAGCTGGCCCCACTGACAAATCACAACGCTGCAATGCAGAGTTGTGATTGGTAAGCACCCAGGCTCCCCTGACCAATCACAACGCTGCATTGCAGCGTTGTGATTGGTTTTGAGCGTCCTGGTTTGACGCTCAACCAGGAAATGGGGGCTTGGGCATGTTCTCCATGCAGGCTGTAATGCAGCCTGCATGGAGGACGGGGGAAAGTGCGCATGACAGTTTTGTGCGGCCTGAGAGGGCCGACCAAACAGTCACTGTGAACTTAGGAGTGGGCAAATCACTCCTTCCCTACTCTGATCCAAGAGCAGAGCAGCCCCGCCCACCCACCCACCCACAAAGCAGCACGAAGTAGCATACAATTATAATAACTCAAAATTAATTTCATTCTATGTTTCTGCTTCGCACTGCTTAAAAGCAGTTGGGCGACGCTCCTCCGCTATAGCGGAGGAGCCGCCACTGTTCATATTACTGTATATTTACATCAGAAATGATTCAATAAATGTATGCCAAGGCTGCATTGGAATTCAGTATCCAGATTTATTGTGCTTACACCATATTACAATTGAATATAATTGAATATTGTAAAAGTGAATGGTATCACTTTCAGATTGGTATATATATTGAGTGTTTTACATGTCTTCAATCATTACTCATGAACAAGTTACTTAACCACTAATTTCCCCAGGCATTAGACTGGATCCGGAAGATTTTTTGTGAGCAGTACTCCTGCTTGCCCGGTAGGTGGCGTTGGTCATCTCCGCGTGGCATCGCCTGCACTGGAAGTGACGTCTGTATCACCTATAACATAGGCGCCACCTCGCCACTTGGACGTCGGTTACTTTTCATGACTTTCCACGCCAGAAGCACAGAGCCATGAAGTGCACTGACACTGGTGTGTCCAAACTAGGGCCCTGAAAGGGATAAGTCCTGACCCTAGAAATCTGTCCGCAGAGTAGGGAGGATGGGTGGGTAGATAAGAAATCTGCGGCTAGATATGGTCTCTACCAGATAAGCCGTTACCGAAGGTAAGTAACTTGTTCATCTGAAAGAGACATCTAGCCGCAAATTCATTACCTCTGAATAGATACCTAAGCAATACCATCCCCGGAGGTGTGTCTTGTGACAAATTTAGACTAAGAAGTCCTGCAGGAGTGAATGGGCAAAGTGCCTGCCCCTGCAGATCTGACTGTCCAGGCAGTAATGCTTGGTAAACGTGTGCAGGGACGCCCACATTGCTGCCTGACAGATGTTCAGGACTGGGGTCCATTGTCTAACGCAGTGGTTGCAGCCTTAGCTCTGGTGGAATGAGCTCCTAAGCCTTCAGGAGGCTACTACTTTGCCAGTGCATAGCAGATCTTAATGCAGAAAATGACCCATCGAGGTATGGTCCATTTCTGCACCATCCAACCTTTCTTAGCACCAACATACCTTACGAAGAGTTGGTCGTCCACCCGGAACTCTCTTGTAAGGTCAGGGTAGAATGACAATGCTCTTTTTGGGTCCAGACTGTGGAGTCACTCCTCTTCTTTAGAGGGATGGGGCGGAACGTAGAAAGTGGGCAAGGTGACAGATTGGCCCACATGAAATGGTGGTACCACTTGTGACAGGAGAGAGGCCCTAGTATGAAGCATCAGTTTGTCATGAAAAACTGAGAGGAAGGGAGGCTTGGATGATAAAGCCTGCAGCTCACTCACCCTCCTGACAGATGTAATCACCACAAGAAAGGCGGTTTTGATGGTGAGCAGCTTGAGGAGACAATTGTGTAAAAGTTCGAAGGGAGCACACATCAGAAATGTGAGAACTAAATTAAGGTCCCACTGAGGCATAATGAAAGGGGAAGGTGGGAACATATGTACAAGACCTTTTAGAAATCTATTTACAATGGGAGATTTAAATAGGGAGGGTTGGTCAGGAAGCAGCAAGAAGGCGGACAGGGCAGAAAGACACCCATTTTGAGTGCCCAGACCAGAGCCCTGGTGGGCAAGGGTGGAAATAAAAAGCAAAATATCAGAAAGGGAGGCAGAAAGAGGACTAATAGACTTTTCTCTACAATATGATACAAACATTTTCCATCGGTAGGCGTATACCATTTTTTATTTTTTTTTATATTTACGGAGTTTTATATAGCGCGAACTTGACCCGGTATCGGGTATCAGAGCGCTTTACATAGCACCAGTTGCGTTACATGAGGACACATTGATTTATTTTTTATTAGGCACGGGGAGATTGAGTGATTTGCCCAGAATCACAGGACGTTCAGCGTCATTGCCGAGAGTCGAACCCAGCTCCCCAGATTCGAGGTCGACTGCCCTAGCCGTTAGGCCAAAAGTTATCAACTGCTGCCACTCAATCTCCACACAAGAAGGCGAAGAGTTGACAGGTTCGGGTCAGAAACACCCCCCCCCCCCCCCGGCTGCTGCACCAGGTGATCCTCCGGAAGGGGCAGCCTGATCGGAGGATCAATGCTCATGTTCAGAAGCTCAGGATATCAGACCCTCCGTGTCCAGTCAGGAGCCACAAGGATGAATTTGGCCCGGTGGTTCCTGATCTTCTTGAGAACTCTGGGCATGAGTGATATGGGAGGATAGGCATACAGGAGGACTGAGATTCACTCATGACGAAAAGCGCATCAGACCGATAGCTGCCTTTGGAAACTCTAGCATGCAAAACTGCTGATATTGCGCGTTCCCGTGGGAGGCGAACAGATCTAACCAAGGCTCTGCCAACTGTTGAAAGAGACCTTGCACCACCCTGGGTAGAGACGCCATTCGTGATCTGCTAGGTATCAATGGCTGAGTTTGACTGCCCTGGCGTTCAGGGCACTTGCCAGATGTTGAACCAGCAGGGAAATGCCCTGCTGTTCCAGCCATGTCCAGAGACACAGGGCCTCTTGACAAAGGGTCCATGACCCCACTTCACCCTGTTTGCTGCAGTACCACATAACGATAGTCTTGTCCATGAACACCTGTAGCAGGCTTCCCTTGATGGAGGGTAGAAAGACTTTCAATGCCAGTTGGATCGCACAGAGCTCCAGCATGTTGATGTGGAGTCCTGATTCCACTGGAGACCAGAGTCCTCTGATCTCCACCTCTTCCAGATGGCCGCCCCATCCCAGGAGTGATGCATCTGTCACTACTGTAAGATCTGGTTGGGAAAGGGAGAGGGGTCTGCCTCTGACCCAATTGTGGTTCATTAGCCACCACTGCACGACCGCGTTGTTAGTTCGCATACCGTTACAACGCAAGTCGGAACAACGACTTGCGTTGTAAGGGGCAGAAGGTGTTGGATTTAAAATCCAACACCTTCCCTAATGTCCGCACAGACTGGAGTTGGAATAGTAAATTATACTATTCCAAAATCCAGCGCCCCTTACAACGCAAGTCATTGTTCCGATTTGCGTTGTAACGGTACACGATCTAACAACGCGGTCGTTGTAACGACCGCGTTGTAACGCCATGCGTTGTAAACGCATGCGAAATAAGGTGGCATATTCAACACCCAGTGCCGGATTAAATCCTGTGGAGGCCTCTGGACAGTCGAAATTTCAGGGCCCTCCTTGCACATTATCTCCGAACACTCAAAGTACCAGGGGGTATATTCACAAGAACGTGTGATAACTACCGCAAGAGTAGCGTAACGCAACTTTCAATAACGCAGCCTATCACGGGAAAATAACCCCGTGTCAACATGGAATTCACAACAAGGCGGTACCATGCGATAGCCTGCCGAAACCTCGGACAAAGTCCGCGATACAACCACCACGATGGAGATAAAAACACAAACCACAACACCAAAAAACACGCGATGGGCCAAAGCGCGATCAGGAAACCAGCGACAAGCAGCGCCAGGCCTGCAACACACACCTGGCAGGCGTCAGAAACCTCCATAAAAGCAGAAAAAAAAACCCACACACAAACTGACCAACACACAAGCACCATGGAGGCAGCCGGAGCAGGCGCAGAGAACCAGCGCAACCCCACAAGCACCCCGGACGACCAGCCTGGGACCTCGGGGACAGGGAAGGGCAAGGACAAGAAGACCAGGAAGACCAAGTTCAGTCCGCAGGCGAACAGGATCATAGTCACGGAGGTGATGGAACACCATCAACAACTCTTCGTCACCTCCAACGTGTCACTGGGCACCAAAACTGGAATATGGCGGGACATCGTCGACAAGGTGAATGCCGTCGGAGAGCACAAGAGGTCAATGGACGAGGTCAAGAGGCGATGGAATGACATCAAGCGGAAGACCAAGGAGAAACTCTCCGCCAACCTGAAGACAGCAACGCAGACCGGAGGTGGGGGCCCAGCGCCACAGCTGGAGCTGGATGACATGGAGGAGCTGGTGTCGACAGTCATTAGTTTGGAGACTGTGGCCGGAGTCGGGGGACCGGACACTGCTCGACAGGACACAACACAACCGCAACAGGGTGAGTGACCACCAGGTACTGGGGGGACGGGGTGAGATGGCCACAATGGCACACATGCACAAGCAAGCAGGGCACAGTGCACACCCACAATCACTCTGGGTCCTCGCCCAGACCCACAGACTGTCACAATGTATAATGCCATGCTGTCTGAATGTCAACCTGTACCATGCGGCTACATACATGTGGACACATTGTAATACACCATCTCCCCTTCACATCGCAGGGGCATCGTCAACACCTCCTGCAGAGCAGTCACAGCCACTCTTCACTAATGACGAGGAGGAGGACAACACCAGCATCGACACCCAAACCATCTAAGACCTCATCGACCTCATCCGCAACTCACCTCCAGGATCAGGGCAGCCCAGCTACATCCACGAGACCCCACCCACCACCCAAACCACCCAGCAGGAGGCACCCACAGCCCCGGCACCCTCCCAAGTCCCCCAGGAACAACAAATGGCCTTCCAACGCCGTGTGCTGGAGGGCCAGAGGGAGACGGTAGAGCAGGTGCGGGTGGGCTTCGACCTCATGGCTACCAAACTGGACGCCATCCTTGGGTGTCTATGTCCGCCCCATGGACTCCAGCGAGTCCTGACTGACATCTCTGGAGTCATGACGCGGAGGGAAGAATACCTGTCCGCTCAGAGTGGCTCCAGAGATCTCAGCCGTGAGCTGGCACACATGCGGAGGCTCATGGAGGACATTGTGCGGATGGAGGTGGAAAGGATGGCAGCCTCCACTGCACATCAGCGAAATGTAGCTGGGATCTACCGTGCCCTGCATGTCCTCGTCATGGCATTGCTGCCACAAGGCGTGGCGATGATGAATGCTGCTGCCCCCACGCCATCCACATCTCCGGGCCCTGGTGTGTCAGTGCCTCCCAGTGCGGCAGGCGTATCCACTCCGGCACCTGATGTGTCACTGCCACACAGTGCAGCCGACAGTCCTCCTCCGGCCCCTGATGAGTCAGTGGCACACAGTGCCGCAGCCGGCACTGCAACACCCACAGGTGGGGCAGGGCACACACCCGGGGACGAGGACGTGGATGGGACTGTGGTCAGGAGGGCCAGGCACTAGCATCCATTACCGCCACCTTGCCTGTTTCTGCTTGGTGCCGCACATGGTCTCAAGACCTACCACTGACCCCCGATACACTCCGAGGCACTCACCTTGGACAGCGACATGGACTGCCACATCCTGTTTGACGACCAATGACACGGCGGACAGACTGCGGACTGTACCCTTCCTCTTCCGCAGTACAGGTCATCCCGGGATGGACACTGGCTGGCCCTCCATGGGCCCATATTGTGTGGTGTGCTCGGCATTGCCCTGTACCGCTCCAGCTGCATGACTGCACTGGATGTGCAAATAAACATCCAGTGACGCACTGCTGTGTAATGTCTTACGTCATTCCTGTGTGGATGAATGTGGGGACAGTGCCTTCCCTTGCGTCAATGATGTTCATCCTGTGGGATGCCAGTAAGGGGGTGCGACATTGCATCTTGTGTAGCGGGTTCCGTGAATACTGCAGCAGGGACACACGCATCAGTCACTTCCTTGTCCGGACATGGACTGGACCACGCCCAGAGCCCACGAGTCATTGTTGCAAGCCCTGCGCTGGTCCGGCGTACGGCAGGCCAGTCCACTCCACTTACACCCCGAGGGGGGGCCCTCATTGCTACCCGTCACAGCAGTACTCGCTGGTGGTGTGCAGGTCATTGGTCTAGTCGTCAGCATGTCACAGCCACTCCCTGAGGGCAGGTGTTCACACACACGACACCCATGCGGCACAGGCGTCACAGGCCATGTGACTCCACCAACATAAGGGTCCGACGACGTCACATTCCCCTCTTCCGGTGGTGACTGGATGACGGACGCCCCACGGTTCGCACTCATATAGGGCCCATGAGTTGTTGCGCACAGGGTTAGTGGCATCCGAGGCCTTGAGTATGGCACGGGCCTACCGCCACGTGGCGCAGACTGGGGTTGCACAGGGTTAGTGGCACCAGAGGCCTTGCGGACGGCACAGGCACCCCGCCACGGGACGGTGACTTTGGGTGCACTGAGTCAGTGGCACCTTGAGCTGCTGAGCGGGTGTGCAGCCTGCGATGATGCCCCGTCCCGGCGGTCCGGACGGCTCAGGTTTTGTGTGCCCTGCTGGACCGCAGTGTAGGCCAGAGCCAGCGGGCAGCGCGGGCCTACCGCCACGTGGCGTCGCTTCCGGGATCCCAGAGTTGGTGGCACCCATTGGGCTGAGAGGGTGTGCAGCCTGCGATGGTGCCGGGTGCACTGGTATGTCCTCTGCCATGGAGTAATCAAGACCCAGCACTTTACGTGAGACCTGGTGGCCTGCGGAGCGGGGCTGCATGATGTGGAAGTGCCATGTCCGTGGGCCCCGGGCTTGTGGCTTGCAGCGGCACGTGGTGGGACCTCCTGTCTATGCGCCGGTGGCGGAAGGTGAGCATTGAGGCCTGGGTGTGCATGGGCGGGCATGCTCCGATGGGCGATGGGAGGGGTTGGGGTGCCTCTGCCTGGGTGTGCATGGGCGGGCAGGCAATGTTGTCTTGTGCATGTGTGTGTACTGTGCCAGTCATGAATCTGGGCTCTATTTCAGCTGACGGCTCTGACTCAGATGTGTGACCTGGTGTCCTGCTATGCATACCGGCACGTGGTTGGGGACACACCGGTGGCAGCAGGTGAGCAGTGTGGCCTGGGTGCGCAGGGGCGGCACTTTCTCTCTCTCTCTCCCTCTCTCTCTCCCTCCCTCTCTTCCTCTCTCTCTCCTTCGCTCTCTCTCTGTCCTCTGATGTGCGCAGGACACACCTTCTCATCATGTTTTTTGTCTTACAGGCTGTGACCTACGTATTGTCCCGAGGGGAGCGGCCATGTGTCTTCATTTTATTTCGTTGTTCATTTTAATAAAGCTTCATTTGTTGCTTCGAAAGTGGATGTGTGCTGCTCATTTCTGTGATGACACATGCATGTCACCAGTTGTGATTGTGCGGCATCAAGCGGAATATTCTGTACATGTTTAGGTGTGGCTGATGTGGCATGTCTTTGGTCGGGGGGTGCCAGGGAGGGGTGGTCCTGGGGGTGGTGGCGGTGGGTGTTGTGGCCCTCTTGGGTGTTCTGGCCGCATGATGGGTGGCTCCATAGCATCTGTTGCCCTTCGGTTGTGGCCCTGGGCTGTGCTCCCTTTTGTGGTGCTGGCTGCCGTCCGACTTTACACCAGGTCAGAGAAGGTGTAGATTTCCTGGTGCTAACGCGCCTTATCGCCTGTTTTGTGTTTTTATCGCGGATGTGGCTGGTCGTTGTGAATGTTGAGGTGTGCTGTTGTCTCGGCTTTTGTCACGGGAACGCCTACTCTGCATCTCATTAGCGATATTTGTGAGGGTCCTCTGTGGCGATGTTTTTTGCGGCTGCTATCGCGGGTAAACTGGTGCTGTGGGCTGTTAACACCGGCTTGTGAATGGGGGGGGTAAATTTATCACGACTTTGGCTGAGATAAAGTGCCGTTAATTCGGCGATAGCTCCTTGTGAATATGCCCCCCGATTTTTTTACAAACTGACAGCTGCCAAAAGATGAGTTTTTAAGAGACAAACTGTTATGTGAATCTGATGTCTCTGGTTTATGTACTTTATGTTGTTAATGGGTACATTATATTAATGCAGTATATTCGCTATAGAGTCTTTAATTTCTTTCTATTTTTTGGGAACAATATTTAAGAAAGCTTGATTGTAATTTTTATTCAAGATCAAATCAATATCATTTTGATCTGTTGCCGCGGGCACCATAAAACAGAGAGGGGCCCATAGGCCAGTGCCTACTTCACCTATTTGGTAATACCAAACTGTGAATGCCTGAGGGGCACTGGTAAGACCAAAAGGGAGCACATTGAACTGAAAATGCTCGTGGCCTACCGTGAACCGCAGGTAACACGATGGGAAGGAAGGACGGGGATGTGAAAAGGCGTCCTGCAAGTCCAACGCTACTATCCAAACTCCTGGGTCCAGGGCAGACAAGACCTGAGCCAATTTGAGCATCTAGAATTTATCCTCTTTGAGGAAGTAATTGAAGGCTCAGAGATCTACGATAGGACCAATTACCTTGTCCTTTTTCGGGACCAGAATGTTGCGGGAATAGCAACCACAGCCCACTTTACCTGTCCGATGTTATGGACTGACAGTGGTAGAGGTGATGGCGGATCCTGCCACCAACTGGATGCCCATGATCTAAAAGGGCAAGATTAGGAAGGTTTGGAGGCAGCGGCTGCCACGGGGTGGTGGCTGGACCAGACCGCGGGCTGCCCGACCCAGGAGGCCTGTAGGAACCGCACTCTCATCCACGCAGAGGCTGGGAAGCTTGTGCGGCTTGGTGGCTGGGATCGGGTTGGCGCGGTTGAAAGCTCCTTCTGGGACCATGAAAGGCAGACTGGGGGTATGGGGCAGCCAAGAGACCCACAGACTAGGCCATATCCTGCGAGTCCTTAATAAGCTCCAGCGCCGAGTCTGCCTTGTCTCTGAAGAGACGGGTGCCATCTAAGGCATGTCCATGAGGAAAGCATAGATCTCCACCGTAAAGCCAGATGTTCTCAGCCAGGCGTGACGTCCAGAGAGTTGGTTGTGTCCAAGCCACAGCGTATATATAGTGAACTTCGCTGCGTCTCTCCCATCTGTAACTGCTTGAGAGAGAATGGCCCGGGCCTCCTCCGGGACCTGTGGCAGCACTTGTGCAACAGTTTCCCACAGCGTCTGGGAGTAGCAGCCCAATATGCATGCAGTGTTCACTGACCACAATGCAAGGCTCACAGAAGAAAACATTTTCTTTCTAAAGCTGTCCAGTCTCTTGGATTCCCTGTCCAGGGGAGTGGCAGGGAACACACCATGGGAAGTGGAGGCTTGGACCACCAAGCTCTCCAGGGTAGGGTGTTGGGTGAGGAAATTTGGGTCCCTGGAGTGGGGTGGTGGTGGCGTGGGCACTCGCCCTATTCACAGGAGCCCCTGTGCTGGATTTGTACGAGGTCCCCAGAAGGACATCGGTGAGGGCTTCGTTGAAGTAGGGTTTCAGAGGGGTTCAGAGGAGGAGACTCCTGGTTGCTGCACCTCTGTCAAGATGTTAGTCTTGACGACACCGAGGGCAACTGAAGGTCAAGGACCCCAGCCGCCCTCCGCGCCACAATTGCATATGTAGCTTTCTCCTCCATAGCCACGATAGGGGGAGAAAGCTTGCTGGTATCTGGAGACGTGTCCAGTCTGCTGGCATCACACAGTTCCTCACACCAGTCCATACTGCTCATACTGCTACTCTAAATGATCGAGTGACCCCTTCCAGTCCTCCCCGAGGCATAGCCCTTCAGAATAGCGCTCAGGCTCTGACCTAGGACACAGGGATCCTGTTGGTGCTGGAATCAGCGTCGGAAGATGCAGCTCCAGCTCCGTGTCATCGGGGATCACAATGGGGATGGGGCCGCTGGTGGGCACCCGTAGCGTCTTGGCCGGGGAAGGTCAGAGTGGCATGACCGGTGCCAATCCAGATCCATGAGGGCCTATCTGAGCCACCGGCGCGGAACCATATGGGACCCCTCTGACTCCATGGGCCCGAAGGTGCGCTGGAGGGGTCGGGCGGCTTAAAAATGAGACGCATGGCCTCATAAAACTCTTTAATTTGAGCAGGGGTCACTCCAGCTCCTGGAAAACTGGGGAGGCACAGAGTCAGTCCAGGAGCAGGTTCCAAGGAATTAGGCCTCAACAGCGATGTTCTTTCGTCGCGTCGGTTGACGGATGAGAAGTTGAAGTGCACTTCGACTTCCCTCTGTTTTTTATGTTTCCTACCTGAGTGCCCGGATGATTTTGAGTGAGACGAAGAGGACTTTAGACTCCTAGAATGATCCCAAGACCTTCCTCTCAAACGGGATTGTGACTTCCGTGGTGTTGCATGCCGGGTCGCTAACAGCTTCAGGGATTGCTCCCTCAAAGCCTTCGGTGCCATGACCCGGCAGTCGGAGCATGACTTGGAGTTGTGGTTGCGGTCCAGACACCACAAACACACAAGTGGTGGGTCCGTACCAACATGGCACGGTGACAGACATCACATGGTTTGAAATCTGTCTTCCTCGATGATATCCTTGACACACCAGGTGCAAAAAAACTTTTTAAAAATGTTGACAAAATGTCTCAAAACTCCTATCAAAAAGTGACAGAGGGGTAGCTCTTCTCTCAGATCAGCACTGGTTGGCGTGGAAAGAAAAGAGCTGACGTCAGTGCTCCGAAGTGGCACCTATATAGGTGGCATGGACGTCACTTCTGGCGCTGCTGCCGACACCACGCGGATCCGACCGATGCCTCCTACCGGCACGCAGGGGTACTGCTCATGAAAAAATCTTGCGGATCCAGTCTGATTCCTTGGGAAATTCAAAGATAAGCAATCGGTGGCTAGATGTCTCTATCAGATATAGATATACAGTAATAACACGTTCTCAGGTTATCCCCTAAATGACTATTGGGAATTTTGTCTCTCCTGTGTAAATAAAGCATAATTTGCCCTTCCACTCTGTGTCTCGAATCAGGACCACAGGGCGTCTCGAATTGCCATGGCCTAGGCTCAGAATGTTCGCTGATAGATCAAGCGCTCTATTGGTAGCTCCGTATGCACTCTCACTAAGGTGCCAAATGCTTCTTTAGGCATCATTTCACATGTCGCTGAACTTGGTTGCGAAGTACGTGATGCAGCAGGTCAAGAGACAGACAACTTGACAGGGGTTACTAAGCACAGCTGGTACCAACGTTTCTGCTTTCAGTTTAAGGAACTTCATTTCCCAACACCCTTATTAGTTCATTGCCGTCATATTAAGGTAGGTCAGCAGTCTGAAGACAGCTACCACAGTAGTCCAATGGGCCTGACCTTTAGCCATGCCTATAGTGCTCTGGATGCTGTCACTGTGCCTGTTACTCCTCCCCAAGCTCTGCAGGCATCTCTTTAAGGCATATCTTTAATGCTATGTGCCCATCCTACACTACAAAGAATGAGGACATGCCATGTGGACACTGAGGACTGGATCAGACATTAAAGAATGTTTTCGCTTAGCATTCCTTTCACTAGAGCCTATTGTGTTGGTCTTTCACTGTACACAGATGACACAGGGCCTGGTATTCAACTAGGTCCAAAGGTAAACCATTCTACCTCTAAAGGAAGTTAGGAAGTGATAAACTGTGATGTTCATGAGTATTGACTAACATGTCAAACGTTTTATAAGTAGTTCTTAAATCATATAACCTAACCTCCGTTTTATAAGTAGTTCTTAAATCATATAACCTAACCTCCACTTACATCTCTAACAACATTGCTGCTCAATGATTCCTAAATGTAACTCATAGGTGAGATAATTCTAACTTGAACTCTAAATCTAGTTTTGGGCTTCAAACTGTTACCCTAATCTTGGTCTATAGTGATTACCATAACTAGGCCGAACCTTAACCCATTCTCATACACTCACTATTTCTATACCTACTCCCTGCTCCAGTTCTATTGTTAACTGTACCCTTAACTGTTAGACTTGGCTTTTCTGTGGGTTTACCCCCAGAAGTTTTGCTTTTTGGCCTCCTGTTTTAGACCCTGTTTTAGTTGGCATTAGGACTCTGGGCACTTTACCACTGCTATTCAGTGCTAAAGTGCATATGCTCTCCATGTAAATTGGTTTATGGATTGTGTTTCCATGATTGGCTTATCTGATGTACTACTAAGTCCCTAGTACAGTGCACTGTGTGTGCACAGGGCCTGTAAATCAAATGCTGCAAGTGGGCCTGCAGCACTGTTTGTGCCACCCACACAAGCAGCCTTTCAAAGGATTCTCAGACCTTCCACTGCAGTGGCTGTGTGCAGTTGTGACTGCCATGTCGACTTGGCAAGTGCACCTACTTGCCAAGCCCTAACCTTCCCTTTTATTACATGTGAGTCACCCCTAAGGTAGGCCCAAGGTACCCCTATGGGCAGGTTGCAGTGTATGTGAAAGGTTGGACATGTACTGATGTGTTTGACATGTCCTGATAGTGAAATACAGTGTAATTCATTTTTCACTATGGAAAGGCTATCTGTCTCATAGGATAGAATGGGAGTTTATGTATAACATCTTATAATTTCCCATTAGGACATGATATCTTATAACTTTCCATTAGGACAAGATAGAGAAATGGAGTTTAGTATGACTGAATTCAGAATGTAAAAATGCATCTTTTAGTAAAGATGATTTTTATGTTGTGTGTTTGAAAATACCACTTTTAGAAAGTGGGTATTTTCTTGCTTAGCCATCCTGTGTGCCTCTGCTGGGTTGTTGATTGACTGTCTGGCTTTGGAGTGACAGGGGCTGGGAATGTGCATTCACTGTAGACAGCCACAGGGGGTCAAGGTGTGTCCTGCCTTTCCTGGATGAGTCAGGCCTGGGCTGACTAGACCTGGGGTGCATTCAGAGTAGTGGGAGGAGTTTCACTAGCCCATGAATAGGCCTGTTCTGCATTTAGAGTGGTGGGAGGAGAATTCCCTTGCACCTGAATGGGCTTGGTCTGCCTTGGACAATGCTGTCTCCACCTCCTGCTGGGAAGCTGGACGAGAGAGAACAGAACTGGTTTGGGATGAGTACAGATACTCTCTTCCCAAAAGAACAAAGAGAAACAAAGTATAAATATTGGGGCCCAAACCCCAGAACTTTAGATTACTGCTGAACTAAGGAACCTGCCAGGTAGAAAAGCTGGAGGAACTGCCACTTTGCTGCGTGCTCTGCTGTGTTGGCCTGCTGCTTGCTGCTTCTGTCTTGGACAGGGAAAGGACTGGATGGTACTTTCATCATCCTGCTGTTAGAGTTTTCTCCAAGGGCTTGAAGTAGTCCTTGCCTCCTGTTAGAAGTCTCAAGGAGATAAAAGACTTCAGTGAACTCACTGGAATCAAGGAAACTGCCAAGAAGAAGAGCTGAAAGAACTGCTAGGAGGAGTACTGCCTTGTCGCTGTGTTGTTGCTTTGTTGGGTTGGCCAGCAGTTGCTGCTTCTGCCTTGGGCAGGAAAAGGACGGGACTGAACTTTCTTTACTTGTGCTGAGTACTGGATGGTACTTTCATCATCCTGCTGTTAGAGTTTTCTCCAAGGGCTTCAAATAGAGCTTGCCTCCTGTTCATGAAGTCTCAGGGACAGCAAAGACTTCACTTACCTCTGGGTACCGCCTCAGGAATAGTGGGTTTCAGTTGCCACAGTGGGGGAGGCGACCGACACCGTCATCAACACCACTGCTGGCTCCGTGTCCTGAAGGCACCGCAGAGGGCACCACCACACTTAAGCAACGCAAACCTGGTCTCACCGACGACGATGACCGCCGCCGCCACCGAGCCGCTGCTTGCACCGCAACCTGTGGGCACTGCACTGCCTCGCTTCACACTGCTGCACTGGTCTCACCAACAACGTCGCTGCCCACGACACCCGTGACTGCACCGTGGTTTGGGGGCACCGGTCATAAGTTACACAATGCACCGCCCCGTCCCACACCGCAGTCTGGGCCGACCGACGTCCACTCCCAGTAACCGGCACTGTCGCTTGCACATTGACCTGCCAGCACCGCAGCGAGTACCGCAGCAAGCACCGCCTCACTCCACACCGCAGCCCTGGTCTCACCAACGCCGCTGGACGACGGTCACCGAGCCGCTGCCTGCACCGCGACTTGAAGGCACCGCACGTCGCACCGCTAAGCTTCACATCGTAACTGCGACAGTTGGCCCAACCGGTCCGCACCGACGTGGTTGGCCGGAACCAAAGGTACTGTTTACAAGTCTGCTGACACAAACGCTGGTCCGCACCAACGCAATCGGCCGGAACTGTTGGATTCTGTTGTTTTCAGCACCGCGGTAGCACCGGACAGAGCTACCGACTTCAAGGAACTGAATTTTTAAGTCATACTTGCAAAGTGCCTATTTTTGATTATTGTATGTTGGTCTTTTACCGTTTTGGTCTTGCTTACACAGATAAATATTGGTTATTTTTCTAAAACTGGTATGGTGTCCTTTTGTAGTGTTTTCACTGTATTACTGTTGATTATGTGCAAATGCTTCACACACTGCCTCTGAGATAAGCCTGACTGCTCGTGCGAAGCTACCAAGGGGGTGAGCAGGGGTTATTTCAGAAGTGTATCCCCCTTATCCTGACTAGAAAGAAGGGTCCCTATTTAGACAAAGGTGCAAACCATTGCCTACTAGAGACCCCCATTTCTAACATTAACCCTAACTCTTACCCTTATCCAAACATACCAAATAACCCGGTCTCAAAGTATTACCATCATCCTCACCTAACCCTCGTCTACAACTATAATCCTAGCTCTACACTGAGTTTAGGGAATTTAATTCATTCTACTTCTAAACCTAATTTTGTTCCTAATTCCTTCAATTTGTTATTCTACCCAATGTTATTTTAAATAGCTTTTTTAATCTATTTATATTTTCTCGCTTTGTTTTCTCACTATTTTCGTTTCTCATTTTTTTCAGCGGTTTTGGAGCATAATGGAAAGTGGGTGATATGGAACTACACTGCCTTCCCGGATAAATGTAATTTATCACAGTACTACTTTGTGCCTCTCTCATGTGAACATTAATTGGCGAGTACTACTACGTTAGGTAAGTGTAGTTGCTGAAGAACGGCCACCAACCCCCTCTGGTTGCAGGCACGGTGCTCCTAAAAAGCACAGGCAGGGGATTTTCCCACTTCTTCAGTTTACAACATGTAGAGCAAAAATGAACTCTTCCCTCAGATTTATAAGACAAATGCAATAATGGAAGTAGTAGAGTGAGCTTCCCTCATACAAGTGCAGCATGAGCAGTGGCAGAGCAAGTTTCTCTTACACAAAGTGCAGGTTCACCACAGGGAGAACAAATGCAGATGCCTTTAATACAAAACATTGCCAGCCCAGGCAGAAGCAACAAGGTCATCCCCACAGGGAGAACAACAGAGGCAAGCCAGAAATTGCCTATCTGCCTAGATGTGGTGTTTGTACTGCCCATCATAACAATATGGACTAGAAGGAGGGCCTGTGAATAAACATGACTACAAACGGTAGTAACAGTCAAAAATGGATATAGTGAGCAGCATCCCCTAGACAGTGGCTGTCAGAACTGGAGATAGGGAGGCATTCTCTATTCTATTGATTGCTGAAACGGCCATGAATTTGCTTCTAATGTGCAGCTTAAAAAACGCTGAATAACAGATGAAGGCAAGCAACCCTTCAAGCTGTCCCTCCCTAGAGAGACGAATAACCCAAGGGGCATCAGTCAAGCAAGTTTGTCATGCCTTGGGGAGGTTCAAGTCTTGCTTGCAAAGACCCGCAAGGTGTGGAGCTGCAAGACGGTTTGTACACCTGAACCTACCGAAGAGTGAAAGGCGGATGTGTCTAGCAAGGTGGCCACTTGGTGGTGAGTAAAGAGAAAAGAAGATTCATCCAGGCCTGCTTCTTCCAGATCACCCGAGAGAATCTCCCGAAACACCTGTAGAACATCTGTATGGAGACAGGACAGAGCAAACTTTCATTAGCATTCATTAGACACACACCCAATAGCTGCAGCACATCTGTGCACAGAGAAGAGATCAGCTTTCTAACACACTTATGATTCAGACAAGCAGAGTAAATATACCTAGTTGTCCATCTAGTAACATACTGTCAGATTTCTTTTCTCAGACAGTGGAGGATATTAAATTGCACTAATTTAAAGCATGTGCTAACAGAGACATTTGTAAAGTGTGTGCAAGCCCTTACCCATTCAGTTTCAGTGAATTATTCTGAGCAGTCTTACTTCCATCTTTTCCTTCCCACTAGTTTATGGGTCAGTTTTTGTGCTTTTAGGGTCTTGTAAAGTGAGGTAAAGGGTCTCCCACATGGTGTCAATGACAGTAACTCTGTCATGGTGTATGTTTTTTCCAGTATGTGTGGGATCTGTTTCCAGGCCTCCTCTGGTAACCCGGCCAGTTTGGCATGCAGCAAGAACCCTCCTGGAGTGACTCTGAACTGGTTGTGCATCTCCTGGAATGACAGTATCTTGACATTTCCATGTAAATTGTTCCTTTTCAAGCAGCTTCATCAATCCACGTAGCTTTAGTCATATCTCTTCAAATGTTCCCAAATGGTAGCAATCCCCAATGTGTCATCTCCTGTGCATATTGTGTTTTCCTAATTTGTTCCTGGCTATCCAGTCCACAATTTGTCCCATTAAGTGCACCATCTACAGCATTAGTAAGTGATCTATCTCCACTCGTCATCAGCACGTTTTTTGGCCCCTCGGTCAGCCTGCCGACAGTGCGTTGGGAAGCAAGATAATAGTGGTTGAAGACCGGGAGTCCTAGTCCTCCATCTTTATTGCTTCATAACTGCTAGATTTTCTCTGCTGTATAAATCAGGTCTTTAAACAGTGTCTTCGATAAGAGCCACATGGCACCCTGGAAACTGCATATGCGTCTGTGCAGCATCACCATTTTTGGTAATTTGCCATGACCCCCATAGATAAAGAAACTGTGATCCAAAACACTACAGTCTACTATATAAAATCATTTGAATAATGTAACAAATCACATTTACTATTTTGTGTGTTATGTGTGACCCCCAAACAGTGTAATATATTCACTATCCAAGTAATTCACAATTCAGGTAGCTGGTCAAGAGTATAACCCTCTAGAGTACCCAGTAGGAAAAGAGTTACCTTTCCCCTAATGGTTCTGAATCCCGACACAAGTCTAAAAAATTCAAATTCCTCAAGATTCAACTGGACCAACTCATGAAGTAGAAGACTATATTGTCACTGTACGGTGCATAAGTATTATCCTTGCAGTGTATAATCCTCAGTTCTCCAAGTTGTATCTAAGCATAACAACTAGCGACTCCATTATTAGGGAAAAGAGCAACAAGAGTTCTCACCACTCTGATATTACATTATCTTCATTACTTTGGCATTTTGGGCTGAATATAAATACTTTAGCTCATGGTGAGAATAGGTCGAAATTTTATAAGGTGGAACACTTCTTGCATGAATTGCCAGGTAACTGTATCAAAAGCATTTTTGATCTCTAGTGGTACAATTAATGATTCTTACCATCTTTGGACAATTATTCATAACATGTGAGAGCCATCTAGAGTTTATGACTGTATTTCATCCTGGATTAAATTGGTTTTGACCTGGGTATACTAAAGCAGCCATCATCCTCCTCTAGTCCAGATGATAGTGCTTTGATGAGCAGTTTGGTATCTACTTTTAACATTGGCAGGGGCCTATGCCCTCTAAAATCATGAAGGTCCTTGCTTGGCTTCTGCACCTTTTAGATAAGTATGTCCCCTTATGACATCAGCAATCGACACATGTCTTCACCCTATGTATAGTCACTCTGAAGCTTGTCAGCTATCAGTTCAGAATGTGTATGATCAGAAACAATAGGCTTCTCATCAGTACCCAGTATCATTCCCCTCTGCATAGCCTATACTGCTGCTAGCATGTCTTCCTGGGCAAGGTTTCTCTCCAATACCGTTTTATGGCCTTGTGTGAGTTTAGACAGTTTGCTGAGACATAATCTCTAATTTATTCTATATCTGGGCAGTGCAGTTGAGTATACAGTAATTGCAAGTATCTAACAAAGGTGTTATTAATAGCCACTTGTGTATTTTCTGTCTCAATGTTTTGTTAGGTACTGCCTGTATATCTCTTCTTCGCTGTCACCATTGAAAAACCAAGCAAGCAGCCATTTGTCTCCCTCCCTATTAAATGTTTCCCTTTATTGAGTGTGGGAATTTAGACAGCGTGTCACATAAGTTATTTAGTTTCTTCTATTCTTGCACTATTGCCAGCCTTTTCCCTAGTTCCATAAGGGAATTGGGTTCTAGTTCTGTATTTTGCGCTCTAGGTGTTTGATTGTTATTCTAGGGTCATTATGGTGCTATAAAACTGGCCCTTATCAGTCTCCCACACAAACCACTTTCATGGCCTTCCATTCAGTGCCACATGAGCTGCTTGTGCCCCAGTTACTTTCAAAATAGTTGTGTATTTCAATTGTCAGGTCAGCTTTGACTGCCAGAACTTTGAGCGCCTCAACTCTTTGCTTCCATGTTGGGATATTATGGGGTCACATCCCATTTATGAGTGGCTGTGAACAGTGAGTGCTCAGACAGAAACCTACCCATACAGGAGTATTCCAATAACCTATGGTGGTGGTCATTACTAACTAGAAGGTAATTTATTCTGCTTTTAATGTAACGTGAGCTGAGTAAACAAGTATGTTCTTGTTGCCCCATGCTGATTTGGGCATCTTTCCATCTTTCATCACCCATGACTGGGTTGATAATGATGTATTTCAGGTTGTTGTGTCTCAGCTTTCTTTTGACCATTTAAGTCCTCAAAGTTAAATAGTCTCACCTTATGTGAGTGGTGGATGGCGTCACTGTTCTGGAAATTAAACAGCTCGGCTATAAGGGTTTCTGGTGGTGTGCTTTGCTTTGGCTGTGGTGCTTTAGGCTCTGAGGGTTCTCTCAGCTGGGAAAAAGGATGATAGGTATATGGGACAAAGGAAATCTTAAATCCAGTTCTGTGGGAACAACATATTTGAAGACAACTTGATCCCTTCAGGGAGCCCTATGCGCCTCAGGATGATGCATCATGAACATTCTTCAGCATCTTCTACAATGGGCTCTAGATATTTCCCAGTGTCCGGCTGTGTGCTTCTCCTATGCTCTCAGTTATATGCTCCACAGCAGTTTCAATCTCTTAGACCCCCTACACAATTCCCTGTATTCAGCTCAGAGGAGCTTTGCCTTGATATTGAGTAAGTGTTGTTTTCCAGTACTGTCCATAAACTCTAATTGCTCCAATAGGCTTGTCAGCATGGGTTTAGCAATTGTCAGGAATTGCCACTACCATTCTGATGGCAATATTTTCCACCTTCAATGCAGATATATGCTGATCTGTGCACGTTCAAAATCCTGTCTTTGCCCATGTCAATTGATGTACACAAATCTCTGTGAGTGGGTATTCAAATTTAGCTTTGCCTCCAATATAAACTGAGTGAACATGTGGGAGCAATCACGTGCCAGTTGTTTTAGCTATTTGGGCTGGTATCTCATCATATTGTTTCTTTAATCACCAGACAAGAAGTCACTCAAGCCACACTTTCAGCAAGGCCCAGCAGCTCCCATACACAAAGCGTCCCAGTCCCACTTTCAATAAATTCAGGCCTTCTAGTCTGTGCAAGCTGGATGGAACCCTAAAAGGACTAGTTTCAGGTGGTCCTTCCCTGCCAGGAGGCCAGGCCAAGTGTGGCAAAACCACACCTATGGATCCAGCAGTTCACTTCAGTTTTAGTTTGCTACGCAGT
The DNA here is from genome assembly GCA_963921515.1 of Calotriton arnoldi. Lineage (NCBI taxonomy): Eukaryota > Metazoa > Chordata > Amphibia > Caudata > Salamandridae > Calotriton > Calotriton arnoldi. The sequence goes on from CAWUFW010002092.1 coordinate 2,008,445, forward strand.
CTGTGCGGATTCAGGCCAGGGTGAATCCACAATGGAAATTTCCAGTCCCAGCTTTATTTTGTTTGGTTTCTCAAAGTGATACAATTTCCCCTGATCAGCTCTCACGAGGCAGGACTGTGGTTGGGTTTCTCTCAAACAGCAAGCAGGATCAGGCCAATCTTTTTGTCCGGGCCCTCTGTTCTGCCACCTGTCGACTTCATGGCACCTTAAGGCAGCACCCAATGGCACAGTTTCTAAATGCTGGCAGGTCTCATCAGCGGAACCTACTCATCAGCCTCATCAACCATGTCAAGAGCAACAGGACACAGCTCTGCACCACAAAACCTCCTGCCCGGACATCAGCTCTAGGATTATGGCTCATCGCACTGCAGATCTCTCACCTCTCTTCCAGTTCCCTCTCTTCCATCATCATGACTCCCCTCTCAGTGGTCAGCCAGGTCTACGGTCTGGAGCCCAACCATGAGGCTGCTTTGTAGACCATGCAGAGAAGCCTGCTAATCTCCAAGCAGGAGCATCATGTTTCATGCCCTCAGGAACAAGCTTAGCCCAAGTCTGGAAGGAGAAATGAGGAGCGATGGGCAGCACTCAGGGGACTGCTTCACAGCAGTGTCTTAAGGTCACCAGAAATATTTTTCCTTCCCTTGCATTTGGATCTCTTATGCTTCATTTTCCAGCATGCCCCAATCTGTCTGCTTCATTTTTGTATCAGGATTTTGTTGGAGACCATGGGATTTTGGTTGAATGTTCCTAGATCACATCCATTCAACTATGTTGGGGAGTCATGCATCCCTCTCTAATTCTCTACACAAACACAGTACATGTAGGACAACTGTGGTTAGAGAAGAGGAAGTGGCTAACTAACAGAGGCTCACATTGTATACACATAGACACACAACTCAGGGACAATCCACAAATGCATCCCTGTTGGGACCGTTCATTGCCAGCCATAAGGTGTTAATTTACATTCTAACTCCAAATCTACTTGGATCACCAAGAAATTTCTAAACATGAGCAAAGTAAGTGTTATTACAGGAAAGCATTAACAAAACTGAATTTTAAGTAACTCTACTAGACATATATAACCTTTGACTACATTGTCATGTTAATCATAGTGATGCTAGAAAGAGCCCTCCCTCAAAAGCACACACATATGCACAGACCCACAAAATACCCACATTATGTTTAGCAACTGAGTGGAGGAGTCAGTTTTCAAACAGACTTTATGGAGACACACACAAGTAGATTGACAATACCAACACCATGTTCATGCAGAGACATGTAGTGATCAGGCTGTAATATATCATCGCACACCGTACAAAGACTGACGTACACAAATACACACACATTCCAGACAAATGCAATGAGACTGTTTTTCAGAAATCCACTATCTATGAGGAAGACACTTATGCACACATGCATTATTAACAGTCAATGCACCCGATATACATATGCATCAGAATGACCTCCAAATGTTACAGTTCCATGTAGATCAGGCACCAGACAATGGCGCAGCTCCCTCCTTTTCCCTGCTGATACATCCAGACCAAGGTACTGCAGGACCTGTAAGACAAATATCAGATGTAAAGTGGATAACACAATAAAAAGCTGGATATTTTTCCATCTTAAGGATATAATGTGCCACACCTGTCTTCTTGTCTCAGAAATGTGGGCAAAGTTAAATATTCACCAGTCTCACGACACCATTAATTGCCGATATAGAGCCAGATCCACAAACATGTGATATATATTCCAAGCAAAACATTTGTACCAGAACACACATGCAAACATGACTATGGAGAAATGGGGAGATTCTGACAGTCCAGAAGAGTGCTTAACTTGTAGAATATTATGTACTGGTGCCCTTTTCTTTTTCTTAGTAGACCCCTGCCCATTGGTGGCAGGAGCCCACTTCAACTATTAGCACCACTCACTGCAGAATAAATACTGCTCAAATAACATAGATTGCATTACAGCTACTTTTTGTTTTACAAAAGGTTCTGTTGCTTTTCACATTAAACAATCATACATTGGAAATATCAGTTCATGCATTCAGACTATAGAGTAAATCATACCTATTTATACCACCTTCATCTAACTCAGAGGCAGTAACTCTGTCCTCCAGCCCCAACCTTTCCTTTATTTGCAAAAAATAGGGGGCAACCTGTTATTCCTGGGAACCTATGTATCTAAATATAAAGTGAAACGGGTCTTCTTGGATAGGCTAAATAACATTAGATTACAAATAAGTGGACATTTACAATGACTTATACTGAGCAATCAATATTCACATTTCTATTGAAATAATAATAGAAATACATAGAGAATTAGGTGTTCCATAATATAGTGCAGTATTTAGAACTTGGCAACAAATGTTAAAAAAGAGGTGCGCATTGGTTAAATATACTGTAATACAATTGATTTAATCTTAACACAGTCTCTCCTTGCAGTTCAGGCTTCTGGTTTGTACAGTCCACACATAGACATGTCGACATTTTGACCCAAGAACATTATTTATGAGCGGGGGTCTTCATCAGGACATGGACAATGTACAGTCCCCTAAGTAATAGACGACTTATTACAAACAGTGGCCCAAAACTAGCTGTATCCAATTGTTTTACCAAGGCTTGTTTTTGGCCTTCTAGGTTTGCGCTGGTTTAGATTTTATATTTCCTTTATTTGAAGGTTGCCCTCAAAGTACGCACACTGGCTACTTTTAATTGGAAAGTACAACTTTGTTTGCAATGAGGTTATGTTTTTGACTGGATATACAGTAGAATTATTATAGGTGTCTTATGGGACCTGGTTACAACTGGGACATCTCTCATAACAAACTCTCACACTACTGGCCCCCTTCTAGAGCATGGTGTGGCAGCATTAGCTGCTTACTCACTGGATAATTTTCCAATGAGACTCTCGTGCTACTGGACACCCCAAAATGAGATCTAACAACATTACATGTATCCATGGAACCTCCTTCGTCTCACTCTACTGGACACCCCAAAAGGCCAGGCTGAGAGCATGATAAGTGCCTCATGTGACCAGGTTAACTATGGGACATCTCTCACACCACACATTCCATTGGACACCCCACAGTGCTGTCTGATGGCATTAGATGTGCCTAATGTGTTCTGCCTACCCAAAGGATATCTCAAAACAGGAGGCACATACTGCTGGACACCCTTCATAGCATGGTCTGGCACGTTTGTCAGTATTACAGGTGCCTCATGGGACCCTCTTGTCTATAGGACATCCCTCAAATAAAAACAGTGGTTTCAGATCTGTGTTCTACTGCACTCTAAGAATTCCTGCATACGGGCCACTTATAACATTAGAGGCTCCTCACAGGAAACTTTAAAAGAGTACACAGGCAGGTCTTGTTAGGAACAGTTACATGATAGGACCGAACAAGGTGCTGTAAAGAACAAGTTACTTACCTCCGGTAACGCATTATCTGGTAGAGACAATATCTAGCTGCAGATTCCTTACCTTTAAATTTCCCAGGCGTCAGACTGGATCTGGAAACTTTTGTGTGAGCAGTACCCCTGCGTGCCGTTGGGTGGCTCAGTCCGACTCCGCGTGACGTCGCCAGTGTCATTGGCATCAGTCGTGACGTCGTGGTCACCTATATAGGTGACACCCAGGCACGCGACATCAGTTCCTTTTCACTTTTTCCACACCAAAAGCGCAGAGCCATTGAGTGAACTGACTATTGCGTGCCACAACTAAGGCCCTGTAAAGGGGAACAACCCTAGCCCTTTAAATGAGTCTACAGAGCGGGTAGAGGCATGGGTGTCTGTGAGGAATCTGCAACTAGATATTGTCTCTACGAGATAATACATTACCGCAGGTAAGTAACTTGTTCATCCGATAGGGACTTCTAGCTGCAGATTCCTTACCTCTGAATAGATTTTCAAGCCATACTTCCTGGCTGTGGGCTGCAGAAAGATTCACTAGACTAAAAATTCCTGCAGGAACGAACGGGCGAAATGCCCATCTATATGGACCTGACTGTCCAGACAGTATATTGCTACGCAAACGTGTGCAGTGAAGCCCATGTTGCAGCCTGGCAAATGTCCAGGACTGGCATTCCACGAGCCAACACCGTGACTGCAGCCTTCCCCCTGGTGGAATGGCTCGTAAGCCCTCAGGAGTCTGCCTCCTAGCCAGGGTGTAGCAGATCTTAATGCAGATAACGACCCAGTGCAAAATGGTTCCCACTGTGGCATGATAAAGGATGTAGGTGGAAACATATGTACAGGTCCTTTTAGAAACCTATTTACAATAGGGAATTTGAAGAAGAAGGGTTGGTCCAGCAGCCACAAGAAAGCGGACAGAACAGAAAGATAACCCTTGAGAGTACCCAAAGCAGAGCCCTGCTGGACAAGGGTAATAATAAAAAGAAGAATATTATATAGAGAAGCAGAAAAAGGGTCAAAAGACCTTTCTGTACAATAATTTAAATCTTTCGCTAACAGCTGGCATATACCGTCTTAGTGGAGGGGCTCCTGGCTGCCAAGATAACATCACATACGTCGGGAGGAAGGTCAAAAGCTATCAACCGTCGCCGCTCAATCTCCATGCAAAGGGGCTGAGAGTTGACAAGTTCGGATGGAGGACCCTCCCCTGCTGCTACGACAGAAGATCCTCCCGAAGGGGAAGCCTGATCGGAGGATCGAAGCTCATTTGAAGAAGCTCTGGATACCAGACTCTTAGTGCTCAGTCTGGAGCAACAAGAATGACTTGGACCCAGTCATTCTTGATCTTCTTGAGAACTCTGGGCAGAAGTGGTATGGGTGGAAAAGGCGTACAGGAGACCTGAGATCCACTTGCGATGAAAAGCAATGCAGAGCGATAGCCGCCTTGGAAACTCCAGCTCGCAAAACTGCTGACATTGTGCGTTCTTTTCAGAGGCGAACAGATCTAACTAAGGCTCTCACCACTGCTGAAAGAGACCTTGCACCACCTTCAACTGGAGGCACCATTTGTGATCCACTATGAATCAATGGCTGAGTTTGTCCACCCTGATGTTCAGAGAACCTGCCAGGTGTTGAACCACCAGGGTCATGCCATGTCCAGAGGAGTAGAGCCTCTTGACAAAGGGTCAAGGACTGCTTGTTGCAGTACCACATGGCGGTAGTGTTGTCCGTGAACACCTGCACCAACTTCCCCTTGACAGAGAGAAGAAATGCTTTCATTGCTAGCTGGATCGCCTGAAGCTCCAATCAATCAATCAATCATGGGTTTGTTGAGAGCGACTACTCCCCCGTGAGGGTCTCAAGGCGCTGGGGAGGAGGGGAGGTGCAGGTTCCAGTCCATCAAGGAGGAGGTCTATCGAAGAGCCATGTTTTGAGGTTTCTCGTGAAGATGGGGAGTGATGTCGTCTGTCTGAGGTGGAGCGGTAGGGCGTTCCAGGCTCTGGCTGCGAGGAAGGAGAGGGAGCAGCCTCCCGATCTGGACTTCCTGGTGCGGGGGACCACGGCGTAGGAGAGCTGGGCTGATCGTAGTGTCCTTTGGGGTGCGTGGAATTCGAGTCGGCTGTTAAGGTATGCTGGTCCGGTGTTGTGGAGGGCTTTTTGTGCGTGGGTGAGAATCTTGAAGGTGATTCTAGTCTCGATGGGGAGCCAGTGGAGTGTGCGCAGGTGCTGGGAGATGTGGCAGTGTCTTGGCAGGTTGAGGACCAGTCTTGCGGCGGCGTTCTGGACGTTTTGTAGCTTGCGGGTGAGGTTTTTGTTTATTTCGGCGTAGAGTGCGTTGCCGTAGTCAAGTCTGCTGGTGACGAGGGCGTGAGTGACGGTCTTTCTGTGCTCGAGGGGGATCCATTTGAAGGTCTTGCGTAGGAGGCGGAGGGTGTGGAAGCAGGAGGATGCGACGGAGTTGATCTGGCGGTCCATTTTGAGTTCAGAGTCCAGGATGATTCCGAGGTTGCGTGCGTGGTCCATGGGGATGGGTGGGCTTCTGAGGGCGGGGGGCCACCAGGTGTTGTTCCAGGCGTCGGGGTGTGGGCCCATGATGAGTACTTCTGTTTTGTCAGTGTTGAGTTGTAGGCAGCTGCTTTTCATCCATTTGGCGACTGCTTCCATGCCTTCTTGAAAGCTGTGTTTGGCTGCGTTGGGTTCGTTGGACAGGGAGAGGATGAGTTGGGTGTCGTCTGCGTATGAGACAATGTTGAGTCCGTGGGTTCTGACGATGGGGGCGAGCGGAGCCATGTAGACGTTGAACAGTGTGGGGCTGAGGGAGGATCCCTGGGGGACTCCGCAGGTGGTAGGTGTAGGGTCCGGGAGGAAAGGAGGGAGTCTGACCCGCTGCGTTCTGCCGGGGAGGAAGGAGCGGATCCAGTCGAGGGCCTTGCCCTGGATCCCTGCGTCGTGAAGTCTGCGTGCTAGGGTGCGGTGAGAGACTGTGTCGAAGGCCGCTGAGAGGTCGAGGAGGATGAGGGCTACTGTCTCTCCTCTGTCCAGGAGGGAGCGGATGTCATCTGTAGCGGTGAGGAGGGCAGTTTCTGTGCTGTGGTTTTTTCTGAAGCCGGATTGGGAGGGGTCGAGGATGTTGTGCTCTTCGATGAAGGTGGCGAGTTGGCTGTTGATGGCTTTCTTGATGACTTTTGCTGGGAACGGGAGCAGGGAGATGGGTCTGTAGTTTTTGAGGTCGGTGGGGTCCGCTGAGGGCTTCTTCAGAAAGGGGTTGATCTCGGCGTGCTTCCAGTCGTCGGGGAAGGAGGCGTTCGCAAGGGAGCGGTTGATGGTGTGGCGAAGCATGGGTGCGATGGTGTCGGTGACTCTGTTGAAGATGTGGTGGGGGCAGGGGTCCGTGGGGGCCCCGGAGTGGATTGACGTCATCATCTTCAGCGTGTCTTCGGTGGTGAGGGCTGTCCAGCTGTCAATCGTTGGCTTCAGAGTGTCGGGGGTGGTTGGGGAGGGTTCAGTGTGTTGGCTGTCTTCGTCAAAGTTGTCGTAAATGTTCTTGATTTTGTGGTGGAAGAAGGTGCTTAGTTTGTCGCAGAGGTCTTGTGAGGGAGGGATGTCTGTAGACTCGCTGGTGGGTTGGGCGAACTCCTTGATGATGCTGAAGAGCTCTTTGCTGTTGTGCGCGTGTGTGGAGATTCTGTCTTTGATCGCTGTTTTTCTCGTATTTTTGATGAGTTGGTGGTGGGCGTGGGTGGCGGCTCTGAAGTTGTTGTGGGCTTCTGTGGATTTGGAGTTCCTCCAGGCCTTTTCGAGGCGGCGGCATGTGCGTCTGGACTCTCGAAGTTTGGTGGTAAACCTTCTGGCTTTCTTGGCATGTGTGTTGTTGTTCTTCTTGAGGGGGGCTATGGTGTTGGCGCTGTCGGAGATCCATCTGTGCAGAGTTCGGACTGAGGTGTTGGGGTCGTCGTCTTCCGCGATGGTTGGGGTGGAGTTGCCGAGTGAGGCAGTGAGCTGGTCGTCGGTGATTTTGGTCCAGTTTCTTCGTGGGAGCAGGTGCTGGGTTCTGTGGATGGTGGGTGTTCTGAAGGAGAAATGGACGCATCGATGGTCTGTCCACGGGAGTTCATGGTGTGGCTGAAAGTGATGGAGTTTCCTGTTGTGAAGAGGGGGTCGAGGGTGTGTCCCGCTGAGAGCGTTGGTTCGGTCACGATCTGGCAGAGTCCAATGTTGTGGAGGTTGTCCAGGAGGGATGTGGTGTTGGGGTCTAGTTGGTTGTCGAGGTGGAAGTTGAGGTCTCCCAGCAAGGTGTAGTTGGTGGATACGATGGCTTGCGGCGAGATGATGTCCGTGATGGAGTTGGTGAATGGTCCGCGGGGTCCGGGGGGTCGGTAGATGAGGGTTCCTCGGAGGGTGGTGGAGGGGCTGGCCTGTATCTTGAAGTGTAGGTGTTCCATCAGGTCTGTGGGCTCTTCGGGGAGTGTGCTCAGCCGGAGGGTGGATTTGTGGACGATGGCGATTCCTCCTCCATGGCAGCTGGGGCGGTCCTTCCGGGAGATCTTGTATCCATGGGGAATGGCGATGGCGATATCCGGTCCCGAGGTGGTGTTGGTCCAGGTTTTGGTGAAGAATGCGACGTCCAGGGTGGTGCTGTCGAGCAGGTCCCAGATTTCGGTGGCGTGTTTGTGGAGGGATCGTATGTTGAGGAGGATGCATTGCAGGGTATTCAGTGTGGTTGAGTTCTTGCGGGCGGGTTGTGCTGGATCCGTGGTCTTGGCGGTGCTGCAGGTGTGCCGGCAGCGTTGACAGCTGAAGGGTCCGTGAGTGTCGGCTGGTGAGGCTAGCTTGTAGTTGTTGTTGCGACCTGGGTTGTGTGCGTGGAGTGCCGCTGGGTTGTAGCGTTGGCAGTGCGGAGGTCCAGGGTTCCTTGCACTGGTCGCGTTCGGGTCACGGACGGGCGCAGACGGGCTTGCCTTTGGTGCGGCCGCCATTAAGTAGGGGTCGGGGAGGGCTGGACAGCTGGGAGGCTGGGAGGGGAAACTGGCTTGGGCTGGTCACGCTGGGGGGAGGGGCCACGGGGGCAGCAGCGGCGGGAAAAAAACAGGCGCAAAAGTGGGAAAAAGGAAAAGTGAAGAAAAGTGGTAGAAAGAGAGTGAAAGTGTGAAAATAGAAGAGAGTGAAAGGGTGAAAATAAAAATAAAGGGTGAAAAACGAGGAAAAACAGAGCAGAAAGGATAAAGCGGAGCGAGAGAAGGAGTCAGAGGTCCACTGGACCACCAGGGATGAGGCGCAGGTATAACCTGCGAGTGAAGGAGGGCCTCGAACACCAACACTACGGGAGTGCAGGGGCTCAGGAGGGCCTCACTTAATGGTGGAGCTGCGAGGGTGGGAGAGCAGTTTCACTGACAATGGGTCAGTGGTCTTGCTCGCCTGTCCCCGCAGCAGCCGCCATTAAGTAGGGGTCGGAGAGGGCTGGACAGCTGGGAGGCGGGAGGGGAAACTGGCTTGGGCTGGTCGCGCTGGGGGGGAGGCGCCGCGGGGGCAGCAGCGGCGGGAAGAAAACGGGCGCAAAGGTGGGAAAAAGGAAAAGTGAAGAAAAGTGGTAGAAAGAGAGTGAAAGGGTGAAAATAGAAGAGAGTGAAAGGGTGAAAATAAAAATAAAGGGTGAAAAATGAGGAAAAACGGAGCAGAAAGGATAAAGCGGAGCGAGAGAAGGAGTCAGAGGTCCACTGGGCCACCAGGGATGAGGCGCAGGTATAACCTGCGGGTGGAGGAGGGCCTCGAACACCAACACTACGGGAGTGCAGGGGCTCAGTAGGGCCTCACTTAATGGTGGAGCTGCAAGGGTGGGAGAGCAGTTTCACTGACAATGTTGATGTGGAGCCCCGACTCCACTAGAGACCAATGTCCCCTGATTTTCACCTCTCCCAGATGGCCACCCCATCCAAGGAGTGACACATCTGTCACTACTGTGTGATCTGGTTGGGGAAGGGAGAGGGGTCTGCCTCTGACCCAAACACAGTTCGCCAAGCTCCACTACAGATCCTTTGTAGTTCCCTCCGAGATCTGAACCATGTCCGAGAGATCCCCCTGATTCTCCACCCACTGGAACTTCAGGTTCCACTGCAGAGCCGCCATATGTCATCTGGCAAGATTTACCAACAGGATGTGGGAGGCCATGAGTCCCAGCAAGCTCAGACTCATTCTCACCAAAATCCAGGATAGAGGCTGAAACAACAGTATCATGCCCTGAATATCCTGGACTCGCTATTTGGGGGAATAAGCCTGAAACTGCACTGTGTCCAGAACAGCTAAGATAAAAGGGAGCATCTGAGAAGGGAGTCAGGTGTGACTTTGGCACGTTTATAGAGAAACCGAGTGAATGCAGGAGGTCCCGCGTAGTCTGGAGGTGGGAGACTACAACCTGGGGTGAAGGCCCCTTCAACAGCCTGTTGTCGAAGTAGGGGAAGACTGATACCCCAAACCTGCGCAGATGAGCTGTAACCACCGCCATCACCTTGGTGAACACCTGAAGGGCACTGTTAAGGCCAAAGGGGAGCACAGTGAACTGAAAGTGCTGGTGGCCCACCTTGAACCACAGGTAACGCCTGTGGGCCGGCAGGATGGGGATGTGAAAATACGCATCCTGCAAGTCCAATGCTACCAGCCAGTCTCCCTGTTCTAGGGCAGCCAACATGAGCCTCTTGAATTTCTCCTTTTTGAGGAAGAGATTGACAGTCCAGAGGTCCAGAATAGGAGGTAGACCTTTGTTCTTTTTCTGCATTATAAAGTAGCGGGAGTAACATCCACTGCCTACTTCTGAAATTGGAATCTTCTCTATAGCTCCCTTGGCCAAGAGAGCTGAAACTTTCTCTCTGAGTAATAATAGATGATCCTCCGCCAGCCATTCTTGAGTTGGTGGTAAAGGAGGAGGGAAAGAACAAAGGGAAGAGCATAGCCATCATGAATGATCTGCAAGACCCATTTGTCCGATGTTATGGACTTCCAGCAGAGGAGATGATGTTGAATTCTCCCTCCAACTGGAGTGGCATAGTCTTGCAGAACCAAACTAGGAATGCTTGGAGGCTGCCGTCGCCGGGGACTGGGTGGCAGACGACTTCTGGCTACCATTTCCCCGAGGTCGGAATGTACCACGTCCTCGCACAACTTGGGGAGTTTGCGCAAGACGATGGCTGGGGTATGGCTAACACGGTTGATAACCCCCTCCATTGACACAAAAGATAGACTGGCCACAAGGTGTTACCGAGAGGTCCATGGATCACGTCATAGCTCGAGATTCCTTGAACAGCTCCAATGCTGAGTCTGCCTTCTATCCAAAGAGACGAGTCCCATCTAAGTACATGTCAATGAGGTTTGCCTGGACATCACCACAGAAGCCAGATGTTCTCAACCATGTTTAGTGCCGTAAGGCCACCATCAACTAAACCACACATATCTAAGCCACACCTAATGGTGAACTTTGCTGAATCTCTCCCATCCTTCACTGCCTGGGAGATCAAGGCCCGGGCCTCCTCCGGGACCTGTGGCAGCACTTTCTCAACCCCCTCCCATAAGCAGTGCAAGAAACAGCCCAATAAGCACGGGGTGTTTACCGACCGCAATGCAAGGCAGGTGGAAGATAACATCTTCTTCCCAAATGCATCCAGCCTCTTGGATTCCCTATAAGAGGAGCGGAAGGGAACGCACCATGGGACGTTGAAGCCTGAACCACCAAACTCTCAGGGGTAGGGTGTTGGCTGAGAATACTTGGATCACTCAGTGCAGGGCAATGGCGGTGTTAGACCTGCCACTGTTGGCGTGGGTCTCCCTTCCATTTTTTTGCTGTTGCCTCATGTATTTTTGCTGGTTATAGATGCTTTGGGCACTGTGCCACTGCTATTCAGTGCCACAGTGCAAGTGCTCCCTATCGTAAATTGATGTATGGATTAGTGACTCCATGATTGGTTGGTTTGGTTTACTTGTCAGACCCTAGTACAGTGTACTGAGTGTGCCCAGGGCTTGTAAACCAAATGCTGCTGGTGGGCTTGCAGCACTGGTTGTGCCACCCACAGAAGCAGCCTGTAAAAGTGTGCCTCAGGCCTGCCATTGCAGAGCCTGTGTGCAGTCTGGTACTGCCATGTTGACTGGGCAAGTGCACCCACTTGCCAGTCCCTAAACCTTCCCTTTTCTGCATGTTAGTCACCCCTATGGTAGGCCCAAGGGCAGGGTGCATTGTAAGTATAAGGTAGGACATGCCCTGGTGTGTGTGGCATGTCCTAATAGTGAATTACAGCCATTTTCGTTTTTCACTATTGCAAGGCTACCTGTTCCCCATAGGCCAGAATGGGCAGTTTGATTATTACATCTTATAATTAAGCCTGGGCGTAGTTCGCAAAGTAGCGCTACGCGAAGCTACGCAAAGTGCAGTTCGCACTACGCGAGCTACGCGTAGCACTACGCGAACTGCGTAGTGCACTGTTCGCAATGATTGCACAGTGCCGGATGCTTGTCCGCACTGTGCTATCATTGAAAACGGCATCTTGCACAGTGCGAGCTGTCTTTTACTGCCGCTCGAGTAGATTTTTACTCGAGCGGCAGCTTTCTCAACGCGGACTGGTAGTTTCTCATCGCGAGCGGTCGCGAGCATACGCGACCACTCGCAATGAGAAACCTGACCTCCCGCGTTGAGAATCTCGCCGGGAGGTTTATTTTCCATGCTCGCGATCGGCAACTTGATGTTGCTGATCGCGAACGAGGAAAAAGTCTCGCCGGGATGTCATTTTGCTTGCTCGCGGTCGCCAACTTGACGTTGAGGACCGCGAGCAAGCAAAAATGACCGCTGCACTACGCTACGCGTGTTTGCACTGTGCTACGTGCAATTCGCGTAGTGCGAAGTAGCGCAAACTTCGCAAACTACGCGAGCGTAGCGTAGTGCTTTGCCCAGGGTTACTTATAATCCTAACTGACCCAGGGAACATGGCAGAAAAAAGAATTTAGTATGCCTGAACTCAGAATGATAAAATACATCTTTTAGTGATGTTGGTTTTAACATTCTGTGTTTGAAAATACCACTTTTAGAAAGTAGGTATTTTCTTGCCTAACTATCCAAGCCTGCCTCTGCTAGGTTCTGTATTCCTTGTCTAGTTTGTGAATGACAGGGGCTGGGGGATTCCAGGAGACAGGGTGAGTCAGCACAGGGCTGAATAGAGAGATCTGCATGTAGATGGGTGGGAGGAGTTGCACCTGGGACCTGAATAGGGCTGTGCCTTCCCTCCACAATGCTGGCTCCACCTCCTGTGGTGTGTCTGATGTCCCTGGCCTACACTGTGAAAGGAAAGAAGGAGTCTTGTCAACAAAGTGCTCCAGGACTGACCAGAACTGGTTTGGACTAGGCAAAGGCCTCTCTGCCTTCAGAGAACAAAGGGAAAATGAGTATAAAAGAGGGGACCCAAACCCCAGAACTTTAGATCACTTTGGGAAACAAGAAGAAACCTTTGCTGAGGAGAGGAACCAGAGAAACTGAGGAAGAGACTATCCCTAAGCTGAGTGCTGTTTGGGGGATTGGCCTGCAGTGGTTGCCTGACTGCCAAAGAAAGGAGAGAGGAACTTTGTGTGTACTTTCATCAACTTGTGAAGGATCTCCAAGGGCTTGAGATAGAGCTTGCCTCCTGCTGAAGTCTCAGGGACAACAGACTTCACCAACCAGCTCCCCAAGAGTCTTTCTGGAAAGTGCCTGCTGCTGTGCTGGACTTTCTGAGGGACTGCCTGTCGCAAGGAGCTGGAAGCGCGACTCACGAAGAAGAAGCGTCGCCGCCGCAGCCGAAGCGCCTCGAAGGATCGACGTCGCATCAGACGCTGCCGCATCAACGGAGAAGAGTGTCGCCGTCGCTGCCGCTGTTGCATCGTTGCCGACGCGCCTCGCATCGCCGGAGAAGAGGATCGACGTCGCATCAGACGCCGCCGCATCACCGGGTAGCGTGTCGCAGGGCCTGTCGCGGCTCAGAAGAATCGTTGAGTCACCGCACGGCCGTCGCATCGTTGCCGAAGTGCCTTGCATCGCCAGAGAAGAGGATCGACATCGCATCAGACGCCGCTGCATCACCGGAAAGCATGTCGCAGGGCCTGTCGCGGCTCAGAAGAATCGTTGAGTCGCCGCACGGCCGTTGGGCGTGCACGCATCGTGTCGCATCAAGAAGAAGACGCCATCTTTGTTTCATTGCACCGGATCTTCATCGCATCACGGCGTTGCTGGTCGCATCGCCACGAAAGCGCAGTAAGAAACCGACGCATCACCTCCCCATGCCGAGAAGAACCGACGCATCCCCTACGCATCAGTAAGGACCCGAAGCATCACCGTTCTTGCGTGTAAGGAACCGACACATCACCTTCCCTGCAACACTTTCGTTCTATAGCGTTACGCATCCAAAGGTACATTGAACTCAAAGTGTCGCATTTTACATCTTAAGAGAACTAAGCTAATTCTACCATTTTTTTAATTACAGTATTGTGGATTTTTGTCGTTTGTGGTCTTGTGTTAAATCTATATAAAGAATACTTATTTTTAATATACAACTGGTGTGGTGTCCATCTGTAGTGTTGTCACTTGATTACTGTATGTGTTCACAAATGCTTTACACAGTGCCTCTGAGATAAGCCTGTCTGCTCGTGCCAAGCTACCAAGGGGGTGAGCAGGGGTTATTTTAGGAGTGTACTCCCTTACCCTGACTAGACGCAAGGGTCCCTATTTGGTCAAAGGTACCTACCTCTGCCAACTAGAGACCCCCAAATCTAACATGGGTGGTCAGCGGTGAGGATTCTGGACTTGCATTTGTGACTCATGTACAGTGATTGGTGAACACTACTAGTGAGTGCAGACCAAAACGCGACCACATACTTATGGTAGATTGTTTTTTCTGGGATTTTCTATTTTTGCAAAAGAACTGCCAAGTTTAACCACCATGGATAAAGCAGCATCCATAGCATCTGTTGATTATGAGTGGGAAGAGGAGAAACTAGAATGCTACAATGTGAAGCAGCTGAAGCACTTCTGCAGAACATTTAAAGTTGCAATGACCGGTCTCACCAAGAAGGATGAGTTCCAAAAGGCGCTGAGGGCCTGGGTCGAAGCAAGGAATACCCCTGAGAATGAGGAAGGGGTTGAGAATGCAGATGAGCAGCTGGAGGGGCCATTGGGTCCAGAGGTGAGGAGAGCAACTTCCCCAGTAGGTAGCAGTGTTTCTGCCAAAAGCCTGTGCCCAGAGGAGTTGGCGGACAGGAAGGAAAACAGGATGCACGAATTGGAGCTTGCCAAGCTCAAGTTGGGTGGGCAACTGGAGTTAGAGAATAGAAGATTGGCCCTGGAGGAAAAGAGAATGCAGTTGGAGCATGAGAAAAGTTTGAGGGAGTTGGAGTTGAAAGCAAGAAGCTTAGAAATTACTCCCTCTGGTGGCAGCACACCATCCATGCCTGTTGAAGCTAGGGTGTATATTCCTAAAGATGTGGTGAGAGAGTTTTATAAGAATGATGATATTGGGCAGTGGTTCAAAGCCTATTAGGTAGCCATGTCTTCCCACCGGGTCCCTGAGAAGGATTGGGGAGCGGGGTTGTGGGGGCGGTTCCCTAGTGAGGGGCGGGACACCCTGTTGGACTTGCCTTCTGAAGTCCATAATTCTTATAGCTACATGAAAGATATACTGATGTCCAGGTATGGGTTGACTCCTGAATTGTATAGACAGAGGTTTAGAAATTGCAAGAAGGTGGAGTCAGGTACATGGGTAGAGTATGTAACTTTCTTTTGCAGAGCATTGGATGGTTGGGTGAAGGGTAGCAAAGTTAATGATTTTGAGGGGCTCTTTGATTTAATTGCATGGGAGTACTTGTCAAGTAATTGTTTTCCAAAGCTACGCCAGCACCTAATTGATAGCAGGCTGACTAACCCTAGGAAGCTTGCTGAGGAGGTGGACCGCTGGGTGAGCACCCGGGTCCACAAGGGTCACGTGGGAGATTCGGCCAAGAGTGGGCAGGGTCCCCAGCAGAAGAGTGGGGGGGACAAGGGTAAACAGAGGGAGTTCCAGAAAGGGCCCCAAAGTAATTCCCAAGGGAACCAAGGGAAAGGTTCCCAGCCTCCCCCTGAGAAGAAGCACGGGGCCCCGACAGGTAGGCCTGTTCCCAGGGGACCCCTGAGGTGCTACAAGTGCGGTGAAGTGGGCCATAAGTCTAATGATCCCCAGTGCCCACAGTTTGGAAAGACAGCACCCACTGGTGCTCCACCCCGGCAGATGGCGAGTGTAGCCCTGGGGGAGGAGAGGGGTGTCCAAGGTGGGTGGGGTCCCGCAGAAATGTCCCTTGTCTCTTTAGGAGACTGTGAGGTGGTCCCCAGGACCCAACTGCCTGATAACACTAAAATGTATAGGCAGTGGGTGACCATCAATGGCCATAGAGTGGAGGCTCTTAGAGACACAGGAGCCAGTGTAACAGCTGTCAAGTGTCACCTGGTGTCTCAAGAGCAGGTTGTCCCCAATGCATTTTACCCAGTTGTTGCTGCTGACAACACAGAGAGCCACTGCAAGGTGGCTCAGGTTCCCTTTGAATGGGGGGGGTCTCTGGTACTCTTCAAGTAGCTGTGAGGCCAGCCATGCCTGTTGACTGTTTGTTGGGGAACGATTTGGAGAGCTCACCTTGGGCGAAGGTGGAGCGAAGTGCTCATTTGGAGATGTTGGGTCTGCCTGACTGGGCGTGTGTGACCACACGGTCTATGGCAGCCAGTAAGGGTGTTCAAGAGGACCTGGAGCCTGAGAGGGGGTCCCAGGTGCCTGCCTTAAAGAGAAGAGGCAGGGGGCACGGGAAACCGGCCCCCGAAGTTCCCACAGTCCAGCAGGAGGTAGACCCTGAGGGGGATGCCCTGGAGCCTACAGGGGAACAGGTAGCTGAACTGGGGGACCTGCCTGAGCTGACCCATTGGCAGCAAGAAGGAGGACCCTCCAGGGAAGAGTTCTGCAAGGAGCAGAAGGAATGCCCTTCTCTTGAGGGTTTGCGGCAGCAGGCTGCAAGCCAGGCAGCAGGTGATCAGTCTGGATCACATTGGATCTACTGGGCAAATGGTCTCCTATATAGTGAGCCTAAGGTTGCTGAGCCTGGGTCAGCCCGTGTGCTGGTGGTACCCCAGCGCTTCAGAGCCTTCCTACTGGGGCTGGCTCATGATGTGCCGTTAGCAGGACATTTGGGGCAGGACAAGACCTTTGAGAGGCTTGTCACCCACTTTTATTGGCCCCAAATGCCCAGGAGTTCAGATACTCAGTGCAGGACCTGTCAGACTTGCCAGGCAAGTGGAAAGAGTGGGAGGAAGCAGAAGGCTCCTCTCCAGCCATTCCCTGGGGTCAGCACCCCCTTTGAACGGGTGGGTATTGACATTGTGGGGCCACTGGACCCCAAGACAGCCATGGGCAACAGGTTCATCCTGGTCTTGGTGGACCATGCCACCCGGTACCCGGAAGCCATACCTCTGAGGACAGTGACAGCCCATCGTGGTGGGACGGGCTCTGATGGGAATTTTCTCCCGAGTGGGATTCCCTAGAGAGGTAGTGTCTGACCGAGATACAAACTTCATTTCCAAGTATATGAAGTCCCTGTGGCAGGAGTGTGGGGTAACTTATAAGTTCACTACTCCTTACCACCCCAAGGAAATGGGTTGGTTGAGAGGTTCAACCGAACCCTAAAAGGCATGATTATGGGTCTTGAGGAACCTATGAGGCGTAAGTGGGACGTCCTCTTACCATGCCTGCTCTTTGCATACCGTGAGGTGCCACAGAAATCTCTAGGGTTCAGTCCCTTTGAGCTTCTCTATGGTCACCCAGTGAGAGGACCTCTGAGTCTGGTCAAGGAAGGCTGGGAGCAATCTCCCAGGAAACCTCCCCAGGATGTACATAGCTACATGCTGGCCTTCAGGAACCAGACTAGGCGTTTCAGGCAACTCGCTGAGGTGAATCTGGAAGCCAGCCAGGAGGAGATGAAGCGGTGGTACGACCAGAATGCCACTCTGGTAGAGCTTCAGCCTGGTCAGAAAGTGTGGGTCATGGCCCCAGTGGAGCCTTGTGCGCTCCAGGATAAGTGGACCGGACCATTTGAGGTGGTGGAGCACAAGAGGCCTGTTACCTACTTGGTGGACTTGCGGTCTCCCAGGAACCCCTTGCGGGTCCTGCATGTCAACCACCTGAAGCCCCACTTGGAGAGGTCCGAAGTGGGCATGCTCTTAGCGACAGATGCTGGAATGGAGGAGGAGACCGAGCCTCTTCCTGACCTCCTGTCGGCGACAGAGCGAGATGGGTCAGTGGATGGTGTGAACCTCTCTTCCACCCTGACCCCTGAGCAACAGAATGACTGCCACCAGTTGCTGGGACAGTTTTCTGATCTGTTCTCCATGATTCCCAGTGTCACTGATTGGTGCGTCCATGATGTGGACACTGGAGACAGTCCTCCTGTTAAGCACAAACCTTACAGGGTAACTGACAGGGTGAGAGCTTGCATCAAGGAGGAGGTCTCCAAGATGCTTGCGTTAGGGGTGATTGAGTCCTCTAACAGTCCTTGGGCCAGCCCAGTGGTCTTGGTCCCAAAGGCTGCCGCACCGGTTGCCATGCCAGAACTCCGGTTCTGTGTGGACTACCGAGGGCTCAATTCAGTCACGAGGACTGACGCGCACCCCATCCCCAGAGCTGATGAGCTCATCGATCAGTTAGGGGCTGCCCGGTACCTCAGCACGTTTGATCTAACATCTGGGTACTGGCAGATCGCTTTGACTGATGGGGCAAGAGAGAGGTCAGCATTCTCCACACCAGATGGGCACTACCAGTTCCGGGTTATGCCCTTTGGGATGAAGAATGCCCCTGCCACCTTTCAGAGGTTGGTCAACCAGGTGTTGGCTGGACTGGAAGAGTTCAGTGCCGCCTACCTGGATGACATTGCAGTGTTGAGCGCCAGTTGGGAAGAACATTTGCGCCACCTCTGGGAAGTGTTGATGGCGCTGCGGAGGGCAGGCCTCACGATTAAGGCAAGTAAGTGCCAGATCGGGTAGGGTTCCGTGGTGTACTTGGGACACCAGGTTGGGAGCGGCCAGGTGGCGCCCCTACAGCCCAAGATTGAGACCATCCTGGCTTGGGAGCTCCCCAAGACCCAGACAGAGGTGAGAGCCTTTTTAGGACTCACTGGGTATTACAGGAGGTTTGTCAAGGGGTATGGCAGCATCGTTGCACCCTTGACAGAGCTGACTTCCAGGAAGCAGCCCAAGAAAGTGATTTGGACTGACACCTGTCAGAAAGCTTTTGAGGCCCTGAAAACTGCCATGTGCACGGCGCCCGTGCTCCTGGCACCCAACTTCTCAAGAGAGTTTATCGTTCAAACAGACGCTTCAGAGCATGGTGTGGGGGCTGTTTTGTCACAGATAAATGAGGAGGGCCTAGATCAACCCGTAGCCTTCATCAGTAGGAGGTTGCTTCCACGGGAACAGAGGTGAAGTGCGATTGAGCGTGAGGCATTTGCTGTGGTCTGTGCGCTGAAGAAGCTGAGACCATACCTGTTTGGGACTCACTTCCGGGTTCAGACAGACCACAGGCCCCTCAGATGGTTGATGCAGATGAGGGGTGAGAATCCAAAGCTGTTGAGGTGGTCCATTTCCCTACAGGGGATGGACTTCACGGTGGAACACCGCCCTGGTACAGAACACGCCAAAGCTGATGGTCTGTCCAGATTTTTCCGCCTTAGTGAAGAGAACTCCCAGGAGGTAGGGTAGTTCTCCCCACATTTCAGCTGGAGGGGACACGTGTTAGACCTGGCACTGTTGGCGTGGGTCTCCCTTCCATATTTTTGCTGTTGCCTCATGTGTTTTTGCTGGTTATAGATGCTTTGGGCACAGTGCCACTGCTATTCAGTGCCACAGTGCAAGTGCTCCCTATGGTAAATTGATGTATGGATTAGTGACTCCATGATTGGTTGGTTTGGTTTACTTGTCAGACCCTAGTACAGTGCACTGAGTGTGCCCAGGGCTTGTAAACCAAATGCTGCTGGTGGGCTTCCAGCACTGGTTGTGCCACCCACAGAAGCAGCCTGTAAAAGTGTGTCTCAGGCCTGCCATTGCAGAGCCTGTGTGCAGTCTGGTACTGCCATGTTGACTGGGCAAGTGCACCCACTTGCCAGTCCCTAAACCTTCCCTTTTCTGCATGTTAGTCACCCCTATGGTAGGCCCAAGGGCAGGGTGCATTGTAAGTATAAGGTAGGACATGCCCTGGTGTGTGTGGCATGTCATAATAGTGAATTACAGCCATTTTCGTTTTTCACTATTGCAAGGCTACCTGTTCCCCATAGGCCAGAATGGGCAGTTTGATTATTACATCTTATAATCCTAACTGACCCAGGGAACATGGTAGAAAAACTAATTTAGTATGCCTGAACTCAGAATGATAAAATACATCTTTAGTGAAGTTGGTTTTAACATTCTGTGTTTGAAAATACCACTTTTAGAAAGTAGGTATTTTCTTGCCTAACTATCCAAGCCTGCCTCTGCTAGGTTCTGTATTCCTTGTCTGGTTTGTGAATGACAGGGGCTGGGGGATTCCAGGAGACAGGGTGAGTCAGCACAGGGCTGAATAGAGAGATCTGCATGTAGATGGGTGGGAGGAGTTGCACCTGGGACCTGAATAGGGCTGTGCCTTCCCTCCACAATGCTGGCTCCACCTCCTGTGGTGTGTCTGATGTCCCTGGCCTACACTGTGAAAGGAAAGAAGGAGTCTTGTCAACAAAGTGCTCCAGGACTGACCAGAACTGGTTTGGACTAGGCAAAGGCCTCTCTGCCTTCAGAGAACAAAGGGAAAATGAGTATAAAAGAGGGGACCCAAACCCCAGAACTTTAGATCACTTTGGGAAACAAGAAGAAACCTTTGCTGAGGAGAGGAACCAGAGAAACTGAGGAAGAGACTATCCCTAAGCTGAGTGCTGTTTGGGGGATTGGCCTGCAGTGGTTGCCTGACTGCCAAAGAAAGGAGAGAGGAACTTTGTGTGTACTTTCATCAACTTGTGAAGGATCTCCAAGGGCTTGAGATAGAGCTTGCCTCCTGCTGAAGTCTCAGGGACAACAGACTTCACCAACCAGCTCCCCAAGAGTCTTTCTGGGACGTGCCTGCTGTTGTGCTGGACTTTCTGAGGGACTGCGTGTCGCAAGGAGCTGGAAGCGCGACTCATGAAGAAGAAGCGTTGCCGCCGCAGCCGACGCGCCTCGCATCGCCGGAGAAGAGGATCGACGTCGCATCAGATGCCGCCGAATCACCGGGTAGCGTGTCGCAGGGCCTGTCGCGGCTCAGAAGAATCGTTGAGTCACCGCACGGCCGTCGCATCGTTGCCGAAGCGCCTCGCATCGCCGGAGAAGAGGATCGACGTCGCATCAGACGCCGCCGCATCACCGGGAAGCGTGTCGCAGGGCCTGTCGCGGCTCAGAAGAATCGTTGAGTCGCCACACGGCCGTCGGGCGTGCATGCATCGTGTCGCATCAAGAAGAAGACGCCATCTTTGTTCCATTGCACCGGATCTTCATCGCATCACGGCGTTGCTCGTCGCATCGCCACGAACGCGCAGTAAGAAACCGACGCATCACCTCCCCACGCCGAGAAGAACCGACGCATCCCCTACGCATCAGTAGGGACCCGACGCATCACCGTTCTTGCGTGTAAGGAACCGACGCATCACCTTCCCTGCAACACTTTCGTTGTATAGCGTTACGCATCCAAAGGTACATTGAACTCAAAGTGTCGCATTTTACATCTTAAGAGAACCAAGCTAATTCTACCATTTTTTGAAGTACATTATTGTGGATTTTTGTCGTTTGTGGTCTTGTGTTAAATCTATATAAAGAATACTTATTTTTAATATACAACTGGTGTGGTGTCCATCTGTAGTGTTGTCACTTGATTACTGTATGTGTTCACAAATGCTTTACACACTGCCTCTGAGATAAGCCTGTCTGCTCGTGCCAAGCTACCAAGGGGGTGAGCAGGGGTTATTTTAGGAGTGTACCCCCTTACCCTGACTAGACGCAAGGGACCCTATTTGGTCAAAGGGACCTACCTCTGCCAACTAGAGACCCCCAAATCTAACAGGCGGCGTGCTTTAGTCTTGTTCACAGGAGCCTCTGTGCTAGGCTTGGACCAACTGCAGAGAAAAAAATCCTTAAGTGCTTCATTAAAGGGCAAAAGGGGTTCAAACGAGGAAGCTCCAGGCTGAAGCCCTTCGGTCAAGAGATTAGTCTTTCCCTGCACAGAGGGTAGCTCCAGGTCAAAGACCCCCACAGCCCTCCTCGCCACAATGGCATAAGATGCCCCCTCCTCCTTAACCACACTAGGTGGAGAAAGCATTCCAGTATCTGGAGAGGTGTCCAGGCCACTGGCCTCCCCAAGTTCCACATACTAGTCCAATTTCTCAACAGGAGAGTCCAACTGGTTCTCTAAAGGGTCAAGAGACCCTTCCCATTCTTCTCCCAAGCCTGAAACCTCTTCAAAATTAACAGGAAATGTCATAAAACATCTGGGCTCCATTGGCGCCGGAGTTCGACTCTGAGTCATTGGGTTTCAGAATGGGGCTGGCACTGCCGGTGGGGGCTGGCACTGCCGTTGGGCACCTGTGACACCGGAGGCATCGTTTTCTGGGCCTGGGAAGGCAGCACCGACACGGTTCCAGTATCGGATCCATGAGACTTTGGTGGGCAAGTTTACATCAGCTCCCATATTGAAACATCCCGATCCCACCCTTCCTTTTTTTGTGTAGGTTGATGCTTCCCAATATGTAGTGGGAGGGGTGTTATTGCAACGGGATGTAGAGACTGGTCTTATGCATCCCATAGCTTTTTTCTCTAAAAAATTGCTGCCAGTGGAACAGAACTACACTGTGGCTGAGAGAGAGCTGTTGGCCATAAAATTATCCTTTCAGGAATGGAGGCATCATTTATGGGGGGCTAGACACGCCATCACTATTTACACCTATCACAAGAACTTAGAATTCTTTCATTCTGCAAGAGCTTGAACACCAAGACAGATGAGGTGGGTGTTGTTTTTTAATGAATATGATTTTACGATTACGTACAGACCTGCTATTCAACAAGTGAAGTCTGATGCACTATCACGTATACATGTGGCACCCATGGAAGAGGTCATGACTCTTGATGATAGGCCTATGATTGCTACGGATAATATTGTGGGGTGTAACTCCTTAGATGATCTTCTTGGTGCAGTCAGGAACCAGTTGCTAGCCATAGACATGACTCTGTGGTTGACTGATGCTGCTTGTCAGCTGAGAGATGGGTTGTTGTACCATGGAGACCAACTGTTTATACCACCAGAGATGAGGAAGCAAGTGCTTACCTGGTGTCATTCTTCCTCATTAGTGGGACATCCAGGAATGGCGAAAACAAGGGAGTTATGTCTTCGTTGGTTTTGGTGGGATACGGTAGGGCATGATATCCATGGGATTGAGAAAGGCAACTTTCATGATACCAGAGGGAAGTAGAGACCCTCTCCATGTACCTGAGAGACTAAGAAAGTCTCAGCCAATGTCACTAAGGCAATGGAAGGAGCCACCTTCCCATGCAACCAGGAAGAACAAGAGAGAACATCCCAGAAAATGAGCATGAGTAAGTGCAAATCCAATCATTGAATACGAAATCCTGAGGGAGGCAGCATACTCTCAACCAAGATGGCTAAGGGAGGCCCCATTAATGCAACCAGAGAGACTTAGGGAGGCACCATTAATGCAACCAGGGCGGTTGAGGGAGACACCATTCATGGGACTCCGCAGACTGGGGAAAACACCATTTACACAGCTCAGGACACGAAAGGAGGAACCATTTATGCAACCAGGAAAGTTGAGGAAGACACCATCCATGCAATGCCAGGGTGAGGGACACAACACCTATGCTCCTAGAAACACTGAAATCATGGTCTTTTTTTAAACACAGTGAGTGTACCTAAAGGGATTTGGAGTGATCTTCCATGTGTCAAAGAGAAATGAGAAATACACTTTCCATGTTAGTGAGCAGGGCATCTTCAAAGCAACCATAAGTACTGGAGAGTACTTACTATGAGAGAGAATAAAAGCATGGGTGAGTGTGAGTTTAAGGGTTAACTTTATGTGATAACTGAAAAATGCAGCAGTGAGATAGATCAGCACTCTGGAATTACATATGTGAGCAGCATTTTATCCTTCTGAGGTAGACAAGATAAATACCTTAGAGCTTGGTGAGTTTGCGGCGACTTAGAGCAGGCCCTCTTTGGATGACAACATAACATTAAAGTGAGTTATTAAGAATACAAGGTTGTTTACCTACTTAGCTCTCAGCAAGAAACCAGGGAGGATCTCAGACCACTATGAAAAGGAGCGGCCCAGGGCCAGCCCAAAGGTAATGAAGGCACTTCTGAAGAACACATAGAAAGTCATCTTGATCCCTCTGGGGTTGGTAATTGACAAAGGCTCAGGTCTGAAATGGATGAGGGTGGTCCTGGTGTGAGGCTCAGCTACCTTCCTGTCACCCCATGGCATTTACCTTGCATAGACTAGGTCACTATTGAACACCTTTGCCACTAATGCCCCAAATCTTGGCTGTGCCCCCGGGGGCTGATGTGTGTCTCTGAACGTCTGTGTAAATAACAGAGCTTGATGTCAAAAAATTCACAGGCGTGAGCTGTGCCTAAAAGTGAAGATGTTAGGAGTAAATTAGGGCCTTGCAGGTGAGGCTAATGTGCTTAGAGGCTGGTTTAAGGTTAAAGGTGCTGAGGGATTGGGAGCCTAATTCCTACAACACTACATGTTATTATGCTAAGGGAAAGTTGTTAAGTGTGCGTACACCTAAAGGGTCCATGGTTCAATGTAGTTCAGTGGAAGGAAAAAGGTCACAAATGTCCAAGGATATTTAATGACCTGCATGGACTTTTCAATGATTTCCTATATCTCAGGAAGTTGACTTCCAACTGTATAGTCCGAGGAAGAGCATTCCATAGGGTAGGGGTAAGGACATAAACCTACTTCCCCCATTCTTTGTCAGCGAATCCGAGAAATGCTTAGGAAAGTTGCATTCTGTGATCTCAGAGCGTGACCTGGAGGGTATCTAGTCAACATTATAGCCACGAAATGTGGCACCAAATTGTTTACAGCTTTAAATGCCATGCAACCAACCAGCTTAATAGGCAGCCAGTGAAGTTTTTTCAAGATGGAGGAAGCATGAGTATGTCTTGGAGGTTTGCAGTTGAGGCGAGAAGCTTCATTTTGAATCACCTACAGCTTGTGCAGGGAGATGGCGTTGAGACCAAGATAGACTGAGTTAGCATAGTCCAGACAGGACATTCTAAAATGACCGTCTTTAATGCCTCTAAAGACAATAAGGGAGCTCATTTCCTGGTGGATTTTAACAGCCTGATGGATTTAGAAGTGATTGCCCCAATCTAGGCAGTCATGGAGAGCTGACTGTTGACCACTAACACCAGGATTTTGGCCGAAGCCTTAGGGGTCGGGTAAACACCCAGCTCAGGAGGCCAGTGGGTGTTTGAAGAGAGATACGTACAGTTGTTCAGGATGACGAGCTCGATTTTTTCAGAATTAAACTTAAGGCGATTGTGACACATCCAGTTCGAAACAAACTTCATAGTATTTTGGAACTCTTGGTGTAAGATGATAGTGCCACCAAGCCGAATAAGAGATTGCGAGTTATCTGCATAGTTAAACAACCAGCAGCTGCACTGGGAGAGTCCTTTTATTAAGAGTCTAATGTAAACATTGAACAAAGTGGTGAAAGGGACAAACCATATGGAACCCTGCATGTGAGTTGTGAGTTGGAGGTGGTAGCCTGGCTGATTGTCATGACCTGTAGTCCGGTAGCGTAGGAGTGGCTCTGCTCTTCTTTCCTCCTGTCCTCTTTCTATTGCGGCGATCTTGCCGTGTGTTCTAGTGGTGCGGGAGGGCACAGCTGCGGATGCACTGACGGTATGCTCTGTATTTAATCCGAGCTCGTCAGCACTTCCGCGCTTGGTTTCTTTTCCGGTGTCTTGCCCCCGGAAGGACTTCGCCGTCAGCGTCTTTGGATCGCGCTGACAATTTCTTCGTTGGTCCTTCGTTATGAGAGCGGACTTATTCGCGCTCTACAGAGACATTTGGGTCTTTTGGCTTTACCTGGAACTTTGTTTGGACTCTGGCACATCCCCTCTATTTACTTCCTCGTTGTTGGTACTTGTACGAAGGTGAGGCGCATTGATTGGTGACAACAGAGAAGTGGCAGGCACGCCCCTCTGGCTCCCTCTGTCACACATTTACCTTGTGCATCTCACTCACCTCCGTTTAGGTATTCTTAGAGCTACTTAAGTAGCGTCCTGGTCTTTTGGAGGCTTCCATTTTTTCTAGTACAAGGGATCCCTTTAGCCTTTTTTCTTATTAGTACGTTTTTTTTTTACCGGATTGTTTTTTTCCTGTGAAGACCTTGTGGAGCAGCGCTTTTTCAGGATTTGTGATTATTTTACCTGAAAAGCTGGACACAGAACTTTGTGGATATTCTCCCTTCCATGAGGATTATACATTGCTTCTGCTGGGGTAAGCTATGTCTTGATAGATCCCAGTGAATGACTGTTTGGGGTGTAGTGTGTATGGGGGCTGGCTCCTCTTACATTGCTATTAATGCTTTTCTTGTTTCTTTTTCTTTTCTTCTGAAGCTGCCAGTGCTCTTCCTGGATATTGTCCCAGCCAGACCGAGGAGCGTAGATCTATAGTCCATCGCCTTGGGTCCTTATTTCCCCTCTTGTTTTTTCCCACCTTCTCCCAGTGTATTCTTTTGCTCACGCCTTAATATATATACGGGTGAGAGTATTGGATGCGTGGGTAAGAGGACTGGGATAATCTTCGTTCCTGCAGTGTTTGGTATTAATTGTGACTGGGGGTGGGACAGAAAACCAAGCCCACGAACAGCACACTGCCCGAGCGAAGATGGATCCCACTGTTGGTAGCCCTATGTCCTTGGAGGAGAGGGGTGTGGGGGTGGATCTTTCTATGCAGGAGTTGATGTCAGCCCTTTCTGCACTTCAGTCAGAAGTAAGGGATTTGAGGCAAGAGAATCTAGGGTTACATCAGGAGTTGACCATTTGTAAGGCACGAGAGAATCCATGGGGAAAGGGCCCTGGAGCTATACCTAAAACAGCAGGGCCGGTAGTGCAGCCAGCTACCTTTCAGTTTGACAGGAATATCAGTTCTGCTGGTAGTGTAGGATCCCCAGTTGCGATTACAGTCCAAACACCTGTACAGGTTCCATTGGCAGTTCCTGAGTGGTTTTCAGGGGACTGTAATAAATGCGGCTTATTTATGCACCAATGCCATCTGCACTTCATGTGTAGACCTACGGCCTTCCCGGATGATTCGGAGAAGGTGGCTTTTGTGATCTCTTACTTGGCAGGTACGGGAGCACAGTGGTCGGTTCCTTTAGTGGACAGCGATGACCCTGTTTTATATAACTTTCCTGCATTTAAGGAGCAGATGCGTCGGTTATTTGCTAAGCATGCCTTTATGCAGGCCAGTGATACTGAGCTACTCAAGTTAAGGCAGGGTAAACAGGATTTGTTGGTGTATGTTTCTACCTTTAACCGTCTTGTTGCAGAAACGCATTGGCCCATGGAAAAGCGAATGTCTTTATTTTATCAGGGTCTTTGTGAAGAACTGAAGGATGTGGTGTCCCAGGTTGTGAGTCCACCTGAGGATTGCGTGTATTTTATTGATCTGGTTGTTAAACTAAATCATCGTTTATCCGAACGAAAAGGAGAAAGGAGGCAGTTTCCCGCACCTTATGTTATTGGGGTACGGGGGATCAGTAGGAAGAAACGGAGTCTAAGTCCCAACCAGAACCCATGCAGATTGGGGGGGTGGGGGCCCATTGTCTAGAGAAGAGAAGGTAAGGAGGCGGGTACATAATCTGTGTTTGTATTGTGGCAAGAGTGGGCATTATGCACGTAAATGTCCAGTAAAACCCTCCAGTATGTTGTCCAAGAAATCCGTAGCCTTTGTGAAGCAAGAAGTAGTGTCTTGTGGGGTTGATGATGGCATGACTTTAAACCCCTATGACATTGCGGGTTTGGTTCAGAGGGTACCTCATCATTTTACCATCATAGTGTCTTTGGTGATTACTAATAGCAGGAGGACTACTATTTCGGTTTTGCTGGATTCAGGCGCTACTGGTAATTTCATGGCTATACAGTTGGCAGCCAGATTGGAGTTGCCTAGTGTGTGTAAAAAACAACCAGAACCTGTGAGAGCTATTGATGGTACTGATTTAACGTCAGGGTTGATTGTTAAACAAACGGAACCTCTTCTTTTACTCTGTGATAACGGTCATTCTGAGTCCGTTACTTTTGACCTTATTGATGCCCCCACTTTTAGTGCAATACTCGGAGTACCTTGGTTGCAAACTCATAATCCGAGGATTGATTGGGTCAGACGAACGGTCACCTCTCTGAGCACTGACTCTGAGCACTGTTTGCAGCAGTGTTATCGGGAGGCTACCGACTGGGTTTCACCGTTGGTTTGTGCAGTGCGCTCACTTGTGGATGGTGGCAGCCTTCCGCCCACTTACTCGGAGTTTTCAGATGTGTTTGACAAGACTAAAGCTGGAGTTTTGCCACCCCATAGGGATTTTGATTGTCGAATTGATTTGGTACCCGGGGCTACATTGCCATGTAGTCGGGTTTATGCACTTTCTGAACCCGAAGAGCGGCATCTGCGGTCGTATTTGGACATGATGTTGGCGTCCGGGTTCATTAGACAATCCTCTTCTCCTGCATCTTCCCCAATCTTCTTTATACCCAAGAAAGTGGGTGATCTTCGCGCCTGTGTGGATTATAGAGCGCTCAATAAGGTGACAATTAAAAACAAATATCCGTTACCTTTGATCCCGGTGTTGTTGGATCAGGTACGGCATGCCACAGTCTTCACCAAACTTAATTTGCGGGGTGCTTACCATCTCATTCGTGTCCGTGCTGGAGACGAGTGGAAGACCGCTTTTTGGACAAAGTTCGGTTTGTTCGAATACTGTGTCATGCCGTTTGGACTCTGTAACGCCCCTGCTGCCTTTCAGTTTTTTATCAACGAGGCGTTACGGGAGTACTTGGATGTGAGCGTTATTGTTGACATCAATGACATCTTGATTTTCTCTAAGACAGCAGGGGAGCATGATATTCATGTCATACAGGTGTTGCAGAAATTACGGGAACATTGTTTGTTTGTGAAAAGGGAGAAATGCCATTTTGGGGTTTCTTGTGTGTAGTTCTTGGGTTTCCTCATTTCTGCTGATGGGATAAAGATGGATCCTAAAAAGACAGTAGCTATTACAACTTGGCCTGTGCCTACTAGTGTGAGAAAGGTACAAGTTCTTTTGGGATTTGCCAATTTTTATAGGCGTTTTATCTCCCATTTCTTAGATATAATTACACCCATGACGGCCCTGTTGCGGAAAGGGGTGCCATTTGTGTGGTCTTCTGCTGCTCAACGGGCTTTAGAGACTTTGGTGGGCAAGTTTACATCAGCTCCCATATTGAAACATCCCGATCCCACCCTTCCTTTTTTTGTGGAGGCTGATGCTTCCCAATATGCAGTGGGAGGGGTGTTATTGCAACGGGATGTAGAGACTGGTCTTATGCATCCCATAGCTTTTTTCTCTAAAAAATTGCTGCCAGTGGAACAGAACTACACTGTGGCTGAGAGAGAGCTGTTGGCCATAAAATTATCCTTTCAGGAATGGAGGCATCATTTATGGGGGGCTAGACACGCCATCACTATTTACACCTATCACAAGAACTTAGAATTCTTTCGTTCTGCAAGAGCTTGAACACCAAGACAGATGAGGTGGGTGTTGTTTTTTAATGAATATGATTTTACGATTACGTACAGACCTGCTATTCAACAAGTGAAGTCTGATGCACTATCACGTATACATGTGGCACCCATGGAAGAGGTCATGACTCTTGATGATAGGCCTATGATTGCTACGGATAATATTGTGGGGTGTAACTCCTTAGATGATCTTCTTGGTGCAGTCAGGAACCAGTTGCTAGCCATAGACATGACTCTGTGGTTGACTGATGCTGCTTGTCAGCTGAGAGATGGGTTGTTGTACCATGGAGACCAACTGTTTATACCACCAGAGATGAGGAAGCAAGTGCTTACCTGGTGTCATTCTTCCTCATTAGTGGGACATCCAGGAATGGCGAAAACAAGGGAGTTATGTCTTCGTTGGTTTTGGTGGGATACGGTAGGGCATGATATACAGGTATTTGTGGCATCATGTCCTGTGTGTGCTGTGAGTAAAGCCTCACATACCCCACCTGCTGGTCTTCTACATCCGTTACCAGTTCCTCCTTCTCCCTGGCATACCATAAGTATGGATTTTGGAACAGATCTTCCTTTGAAGGCAGGACACACTACCATATTGGTGGTAGTAGATTTGTTTACTAAAATGGCACATTTTCTACCTCTGCCCAAAGTGCCCACTGCGAGGGAATTAGCTGAAGTATTTATAGCTCAGGTGTTACGACTGCATGGTATTCCTACTGCCATTATGTCTGATAGAGAGGCGCAGTTCGTTTCTCATTTTTGGAGGAAACTGTGTTCCTCGTTAAAGATGGAGCTTCGGTTGACCACAGCATATCATCCGCAATCTGATGGACAGACAGAGCGTACCAATCAGATGATGGAACAGTACATTCGCTGTTTAATGACCTCCTTGACGGGCAGTTGGGTGAAGGCGCTCCCTATAGCTGAGTTTGCATATAATAATAGTGTGCATTCGGCTTTAGGGATGACCCCTTTTTTTTGTTCTATGGGGTTTCATCCCAAGGCTATACCTATTCAACCCTCAGGGCACGTGCCAACGGTGGATACCTTGAACCGGGCATTGATTGACATTTGGAAAAGGGCACAGGAACATCTAGCTGTGGCTAAGCTCAGCATGAAGGCTAATGCGGATCGTCACCGTTGCCCTGCTCCCTTATATGCTCCTGGGGATATGGTTTGGCTGGCATCTAGGAATTTGAGGTTGGGAGGTCCCAGGAAGTCGCAGCCTCGTTATGTTGGGCCGTTTAAGATCGAGCGGGTGGTTAATCCAGTGGCTATGAGATCGGTCCTGCCCACTGACTACCGGATTCACCCTGTCTTTCATACTTCCCTATTGAAGTCGTATACAGTCACTTCTCAAGTGTTGCCCCCACGCCCCCCTGGTGGTGATTGATGAGGAGGAGAAATATGAGGTTAATGCCATTCTGAATTCTCGTAGACGTCAGGGCCGGTTGTTTTATCTGGTGGACTGGAAAGGTTATCCTCCTGAAGACAGAACATGGGAACCAGCTAGTTATGTGCATGCCCCCCGTTTAGTGCGTCTATTTTATGCCCGTCACTCCTCGAAACCACGTCCGGTGGGGGGTCGTTTGGGAGGGGGTACTGTAATGACCTGTAGTCCGGTAGCATACGAGTGCCTCTGCTCTTCTTTCCTCCTGTCCTCTTTCTATTGCGGCGATCTTGCCGTGTGTTCTAGTGGTGTGGGAGGGCACTGACGGTATGCTCTGTATTTATTCCGAGCTCGTCAGCACTTCCGCGCTTGGTTTCTTTTCTGGTGTCTTGCCCCCGGAAGGACTTCGCCGTCAGCGTCTTTGGATCGCGCTGACAATTTCTTCGTTGGTCCTTCGTTATGAGAGCGGACTTATTCGTGCTCTACAGAGACATTTGGGTCTTTTGGCTTTACCTGGAACTTTGTTTGGACTCTGGCACACTCCCTCTATTTACTTCCTCGTTGTTGGTACTTGTATGAAGGTGAGGCGCATTGATTGGTGACAACAGAGAAGTGGCAGGCACGCCCCTCTGGCTCCCTCTGTCACACATTTACCTTGTGCATCTCACTGACCTCCGTTTAGGTATTCTTAGAGCTACTTAAGTAGCGTCCTGGTCTTTTGGAGGCTTCCTCTTTTTCTAGTACAAGGGATCCCTTTAGCCTTTTTTCGTATTAGTACGTTTTGTTTTTACCGGATTGGTTTTTTCCCGTGAAGACCTTGTGGAGCAGCGCTATTTCTGGATTTGTGATTATTTTACCTGAAAAGCTGGACACAGAACTTTGTGGATATTCTCCCTTCAATGAGGATTATACATTGCTTCTGCTGGGGTAAGCTATGTCTTGATAGATCCCAGTGGATGACTGTTTAGGGTGTAGTGTGTTTGGGGGCTGGCTCCTATTACATTGCTATTAATGCTTTTCTTGTTTCTTTTTCTTTTCTTCTGAAGCTGCCAGTGCTCTTCCTGGATATTGTCCCAGCCAGACCGAGGAGCCTAGATCTGTAGTCCATCGCCTTGGGTCCTTATTTCCCCTCTTGTTTTTTCCCCACCTTCTCCCAGTGTATTCTTTTGCTCACGCCTTAATATATATACGGGTGAGAGTATTGGATGCGTGGGTAAGAGGACTGGGATAATCTTCGTTCCTGCAGTGTTTGGTATTAATTGTGACTGGGGGCGGGACACTGATGAGGGGTGATGCCCCGAAACTGGTCCCAGGATGCTTGCTTCCAGTCCAGGGAGGACCTGGCCTGGCAGTTCAGGCTGGACTGGTCCCATGGGGGACAGGGTCAAGACTGATTTGCATATGGCAGGGTCTGAACTGGAATGGCATGGC
The DNA here is from genome assembly GCA_963921515.1 of Calotriton arnoldi. NCBI lineage: Eukaryota > Metazoa > Chordata > Amphibia > Caudata > Salamandridae > Calotriton > Calotriton arnoldi. Next base: position 2,040,551 of record CAWUFW010002092.1, read on the forward strand.
ATGGGGAGCAAAAAAACAATGAATTTAGGCAAAGATTTCTGTACTGGGGTGAATGTTTGACATTGTGCAGCATTCTGTCCATCAATTGTTCTTTTTGCATTTGTCACCCCGAGTGGGATGGGAATGCCCGGACATGGGTCCTGTAATCTCCATGCCACCAGAGTCAAGCTAACCTGGCTGATGAGGGGTGATGCCCCAAAACCGGTCCTAGGATGCTTGTTTCCAGTCCAGGGAGGACCTGGCCTGGATGTTCGGGCTGGACTGTTCCCATGGGAAACATGGTCAAGACCGATTTGCATATGGCTGGGTCTGAACTGGAATGGCAAGGGGGCAAAACAATTATGGATTTAGGCCCAGATCTCTGTACTGGGTGAATGTTTGACATTGTGCAGCATTCTATCCATCAATTGTTCTTTTTGCCAATGGAAGATATGCAACTCCTACACCCTGTATCCCTCATTTCCTATGCACTGATTTACACACTTGTATGAGTAATAGTTTTTGTATAATATGTTTGTGTGTGTGTGTGATAAAAAGTGCTCTGACATCCTATATTAGAAGAAGTAGCACTATAAAATCAATAAATATGAAAGAGGGGCTATGAAGGGATGAGTGGCACCGCTGGTGGTTGTTAGGAGGAAATTCATGGAAAAGAAGGTGATTGTGGGAGTGTCAACATAAATCTCTGTAGAGGGTGTCATCAGCGCTAAAGCCATCCCTGGATTGCTAAAGTATGTATATATAACCAAGCTATATTGAAAACTGAAAATTTTAAAATGCTCTGTAAATGAGAAGGAATTTGAAACTGGAGGCAAAAAATTAAGTTGGTATCCTTAGCTTGACTCGCGGAAACAGCACAAGTACTTCAAACAGCAGTATGGATGATTGGTGGTCTCAAATGACGCACTAGCATGCTCCGACAAAAAGATAGGGTGCATTAATGGAAGAAACTACAAAGCAGTATGGCGGAGCATAGCATATAGTTTTGTCTTTTAGAAATAATGCCAATTTCTGAAAAGCTCCAACCTTCCCATTAAAAATATAATTTCAGTTTTTGTTTGTGAATTAAAGAAAATATGTAATAATTTGATAATTTTTTGAGAGGTTCACATCCTAGAAACTGTTTAGGCAGGGGTCCCCGGCTTCCACTAGTGATTTGTTGGGGGGGGCGGGTTCCATGGAAGTCAAAATGTTAAGAACTACTGCTCCAAGTTAAGTCTGACTGCTCTGTGCTAAGCTACCCGGGAGTTGAGCACAGGTTAATTTGGGGTTTGCTTGTGCCCTACCATGACAAGGATTGTGGTTGCTGTATGACCAGGGCTCAAAGCCCAGTCAACCAGGAACCCAATTTCTCATACCTCCATACCAACACCCTCCCTCCTACCACCCCTATTGAGGTTATAGAAAAAGCCTTGAAAACACTGCCTGCTGAAATTTCTCAAATTGACATTTCCCTGGCTCTATCAACTTATGCTTAGAAGGTAGTCACAAAATGCAGCTGAATCTATTGAGGAGCCCACAAGGCGCAAAGATCTCAATGACACTGGACAAGCAAGCAGTAATTTTCTATCTGATAGTCTCCTTGGAGGCTACAGTTTCTCATACTTTTCTCCCATTTCATTGTGTTCCCAGGTTAGTTTTTCTATAGCCAGTAACCACCAGGGTTTACCAGCCCATTCCTGCACAGTTAGAGGACTGCCGACTTCCATCTCTGTACGATTAACTGTTTAGTTGTGAGCAGCATATTAGATATAAGTCTCTAATCAGACAGGGAAAGGTTTAGTATAGCAGCAGGTCTGAGCCCCACGTTGCAGGGTACAGGGCGATTATGTCTCTTAAGAGGATGGATGGGATACCTCAGTGTGCTAGCTTCCTCCACAGCGTCGGTCTGCCCACTTTGTCAAACGCTGTAGTGAAATCTATAAAGCAGCAGAAGAGTCGGAGTTGTTTATGTTGGGCAGCTTGCTGACTGAGGGCAGCTAGTGCGATGATATTGTCAGTAGTGGCTGCTCCTCCACGAAAGCCTGTTTTAAAAAATGGGAGCAGCCCATTTTCTGTAACCCAAGTTTCCAGCTCTTTTAAAAGAATTTATGCATAAGCTTTTGCCTCTAAGTCTAGCAGGGCTATTAGGCAATCGTTGGCTGCCATTGAGGGGTCGCCTTTCTTAAATATTGGGCATAGAGTGGACCCTCTCCAGGCTTCTGGGATTTGCCCTGAACTGAAGGCAGAATTAAAAAGCGGAGTTGAAAGGGCTGCCACTCCTCTGGTGCGCATTTAAAGATGCCAGCTGGAAGACTGTTGGTGCCTGGCGCTCCGTCCCTTTTCATATCTTTAATGAGTTTTAGTGTTTGTGATGTTGAAATTGACTCCAGTTGGCCCTCTGGAGACTGTGGGGTGGGCCCTAGTATTTCCATGCAGGTTGCAATTGCGTGGTTCCCGGTAAATTTGTCAGATACCTGCCTCTCCCATCCAGCTTCCGAGACTCTGTTTTCCCTCATTGGGTTCGGTGCTTTTAGTTTGTTAACATATCTCCAGAAGCGGGCAGATGATCTCTCCTTGAGCATCCTATATAGCACTAGCCATTCCTTTTCTTAAAGAGCCATCTAGGCTTCCAAGACAGTTTTTTTGAGTGCTTTTCGTGAAACTTTAACCATCCTTACGTTTTTACTTGTGGAGTTTGATTTGCATTGGCGGAGGCTTTTTCTTAGATTTTTCCATTGTAAGTTGATACCCTGGTTATCCTGCTATTTATGGAGGGAGCTTCCTGGTGGCTTAGTGAGGTGGTGATAGCTGCGGGAACCAAGAATGGCATCTAATAATTCTTAAGTCAGTCCGCCCCATTAATTTAAAATCGCCGCCCCAGTTAAGATGCTGTTAATTTGGTCAACTTATTATGCTTTGTAAGAACCTGAGCAGATTGCGTGGGATGCTATTTGATTCTCCTGACCAGGGTCTTTGTTTCTGCTCCTGTTGAAGTACCAACTACCTGATGTCTATCTGCTGCTGGGATCCCGAGGTCCAATGTTAAGGCTAGGTGGTTATGGTCACTTTCTTCTCGATTTGTTATTTCGAAGTTGAGCAAGTGGTCTTCCAGGTGAGGGGCCATAAAAATATAGTCAATTGTTGATAGGCCCTTGAATGTGACACTGGAACTGTTTTCAGAGTCGAGCATGACTTCTCTCGGTCCGCCGACCTCAGGTAAAAAGAGGCAAGTAATCCATTAACTTGTTCCTGTTGTTTGTTCATTTGAGCCGTCTCGGGATCTATGCCCAGGGACTTCAAATTAAAATCCCCCTCAATCACTGCTTCGTGAGAGAGGTGAGACAGAAGAATTTCTTCTAAACTGGTGCAAAGGCAGTCAATTTCCCATGATTTCAGGTTTTTTCGGGGGTTAAAATAGGAATTAATGAGAAGCAGTGGGAAGGCCTTCTGACCAAACATTAGCCCGTTTATTAATACTACGTGCACCCCCGAGTTGTTTTGGTTATATGGGGTCACCTCAATTTTGGCTGTTTGCTTTATAAAACTTGAAAGCCCCCCTGATGGCCTCCCAAATAAACTTGTTTGTGTGGCAGGTTTGAAGAGTTTGTTAAAGCTGTATAATACTGTGGGGTTTAGTGCCCAAGTTTCCTGTAGGCAGATGATGTCGCTGTTTTGTAAGTATGCTCGTCCAGATTTCGATGTCAAGGTGGATTTCAGTCCAGCAACATTCCATGAGGTGATTTTCAGCTCATGCTCCTTCGTGGATTTCCGGTCTGCAGACGGGTTGATTGTAACCAAAGCTCTTTGGTGACGCTAGGAATAGGTTTGATGGGTGCCACTGTGAGAGCTGGTCAGCTGGCTCCGGCCTACGAGATTCTGTGGTCTTGGCTGACAACCAACGTTTCTGTGGTTGTTAACATAGGATACTACCAAGGAGATTGATGCTTTTGAATTAGTTGGTAGCTAGTCGTGGGTAGCACCCCAGGCGCCCTTCAGTATACTGCTGCATTGTACTATGGGGTCCTCTAAAAGTAATACATGAGGATATATTCTGGTATAGTTTGTGAAGCTCAATACCCCATCCCTCAAAGATGTGTGCTTCTCTCAGAATGGCATCCCTGATGGCGGTAGATCCCCATTTGGCAATTGTGGTCTCTGATGACCCTTTTCCGGGAGATTGAGCAAATTGTACGAAAATGAGGTAAGTTGATACTAGATTTTTCAGTAAAGGCATGTGTTGCAATAAACGGAGCAAATTTCCTCTGTTCAGTGTGTCCAGGGGGCCATTAGAGGTAAAATGTGAGATGAATGCCAGGCCCACCTCATCATTGCGTCTACCCCTACTGTTGTGGTAGTTTCATCTGTTACCCGCCGCTGTGAAGTGCTGGTTACGTTGCTGGGGTCGCTTAGAAGATCCTTGGACTGAATGTTTATAAGGGAGCTGCTTTGGTGTATCGTTCTGACTTTACCCCAGAGTCATATCCCACAGTTAGGGGGTGGGTCTGGTGGTGTTTGTTCCTTGCTGTCCCAGATTCTGGATTTGAGTCAGTTGGATAGTTACTTAGGGTGACTTTAGTGTCCCTTTTGAGTGGGTCGAGTGCCAGGTTGCCATGAACTTGAGCGGGGGGCTCGCCGAGATCTTTCATGGTTGCCTGGCCAATTGAAGAGTTGAGCCCGCTTGCTTATATGCCATTGGACAGGGCGTAAGAGGCATGGTGGTGATGCCTATCTGGTGTGCTGCTCCTTGTTGTACTACTCCTCCTGAGTTGGAAAAAGGGGTAGATTCCCGTGTGGATGGTACCTCCCCTGGTCCAAACTGGTGTTTCCCTGGTGAGCCTTGTTACTTAAGGGAACCTCCAAGTTGGTTCTGGGTCTTGATTGGACACCAGACGTGTTCCAATTTGCGGCTCTTGTTTGTGAAGAGTTTGCCATCTTGGTGGGTGTTACTGTGGTTTCTTGTCTGTTTATGACTGACAGGGCGCTTAATTTTGTTTTATTTGGCTCTCCATCCTGTTGCATAGGGATTTGTAGTGCTATCTTGTGAGCTTATGTTTTCCGTGGGTCCACTAGGTCGTTTGGACTCTCGATTGAAGATCGAGAAGAGGTCGGGTGGGATGTGCTTGATGAGTTATATGGCACAACTATCGGCAATCTGTATGTTGTAAGGCGCTGTGTTTTTGACAGTTTTTTAAACTTCTTTTTTGCTCTTCACGAGAGCGTAGGCAGGATCAGAAGTCCCTCTGAGAGCAAAGGTATGGGGCCTAGAAGGAGGACTTTTTCATCCATCAGCAGATGATCTGTGGGCTCCTGGTGAGTAGTAAGGGTCCCTTGTTCAGGCTTTACTAGAAGATGGTCTGCTGGTTTGGTTACTGGGGATAGAACTGGATCCTCTATGAAGTGGGAGTCATGATTTGTGGCTGCTTGGTGGACTGATTGTTCTTTTCCTGATGGGATTTTCCAAGCTGATTTTTCCGAAGCTTGTGTTGAATTTTAAACGCTATCTAAAAGCGCCCGCAGAATTTCTGGTAACGAACTTAATTTGTCAATTAATGAAGAGCAAGTGCAAAGTGAGCCCCTTTCTGTCTGCCCTAATTTATAATCTAAAGATCCTACTCTCAAGCCTAAATCTTTTAAGGTTGAGTTGATGGACTGAATTAGATCGATTTGAAGCTCCATCTTTTCCGATTGCTAGAGGAGGGCTTTGGCAATTGTATCTTGTTTGAAGGTGATTGAGGCCAAAGTTGGAATTAGTGGGCTAGTTGGGCTAGCTGGGGCTCCACCCCTAGGACAGACTTAATGTGGGGATTTAAGACTGAGATCCAACTTAGATGCTGGTGTTTGCACTGAGGATGCTTCCATTTGGGATTCTATTTGTGCCTCTAGTGTGCCTAAAAACTGATCTGATAAACTGCCGAGTTTGTATTCGGATGAGCTGCATCTCCTCGATTTCTTAGACGGTGACTGAAAGGAGGAAAATTTGGCACTATTTATTGTCTTGGCTTGTGCCTGAGTTTCCGGGATTGAGAGAAGAGTTGGAGGCAAGGGCAGTGAACGGTTCACGTGGATTTGAGTGGTTTTCATTTGTTTATTTAAAAGTAAAGTCTCTCCCTTGGGCTGTGCCTCCTGGTATAGTCCAGGGAAGGAGTTTGATCACCTGAATTTTTTCCCTCTTGTCCTTATTCCCTCAGAGACAGTCCTATCAGGGGATAAGGACCTCCTGAGTTGCTCATTGGAGTTTTTTGGGCATCTGAGAGGCGGGGAGGTAGGAGACTTTTGTGAGATTTTTAGGAAATATCCCTGGATCTTACCCCGAAGGGAAGAATGAAAGTTATCATCCCGAGATCTTTTCTGAGCGATGCCGTTACGCTCCCGGTGTTCCTCTCGGACATACTTGTTTGGCGCTGGTATGGGTCCAGTAATGTCTGATTGCGTGAGCGTGTAGGCCCCTTGGTCCCTAAGGTCCGACACAGAGCTAGTGCTGGTCACAGCCCTGGGGTCCTGTGAAGCAGTATCTACAGATGATGGGGAGCAATCCTCCAAGGGGTTGCCATGTTTTTTACGAACCAGGTTTCTCTTTTTTACCATGGTGTGTTGCAGGGGAACCCCGGAGTCTTTATTGAGTTTTCAGTTGATGAAGAGGAGCTGTCGTACTGAGGTACTGCGGCAGGTGCACCTTGGGTTAGCTGACTTCTGCTGGACAGGACGGCAGTGAGGATGCCCCACCGATGTTGTGGGCCACGAACTAATAGAGAAAGGCTTGAAACTAGAGTTTCTGAGAGTTTCTCAACTTTGTGGAGGCCTTGTGGAGGGTAGTAATACTCTTTTGGAGAAGGAGCTAGTGCGATTGTGCGGCGGGGTAAACGGTGTCCAAGTGGTTGCCGACGGCCTGAGAAGCATGCCGGGGATTCGAGCGGGAGCACACCTGACCAGTCACAGACTGGTCACAGGCCACACCCTACCCTGAGTGGGCCGCTTCACTTCACTATCTAATCCCACCACGCTTGGGCATCTTGTGTGACCTTCTCACTTTATTTTCTTTACGCCTTGTTTCGCCTTGTCTCACCTTGTGTCGTCTTTTCACTTCTTGTCTCCTTATGTTCGCCACCCTGTTGGATGGCTAGACGGCTGGGTGGCAGGGCGATGATTCAATTAATCTCCACAGGCTCTCCATTCACCATCCGCTGCCCGCTGGGCCAGGCAGGAAGACAAGGGCAGGAGGGGAGGAAGGGCCCGAGCAGGAGTTCATGGTACCCCGCAAGCCGCACCCAGTCCTAGCTGGGCCGCTTCTGCAGGAATTCCTGGCTCACACTCCGCGGGCGCCAGCTAATGCCACCGCGCTCGGGCTCTCTCCCTAAGTGCCCCGATTGGCGCTGACTTTCACCCAGGCTGGAATACTGTAACCACTGGAGCGCCGGACCGCTACTGGGCTGCTGGGCTGCCGAGTAGCCCACACGGTCCCGCACACGGTACCGTACAGCCGCTTGGCACGGTGGTAGAGGGATAAAAAACATATCAAGCTCAATGACGAGTCACGTTTTGAACTGTTATTTACCTTGCCAACACCCCCCGGCCTCGCAAGAACTGCATATGCTTAAATATAACAGCCCCTTCGTTGATAGCTATCCTCCAACCCGTCATTCAGTTTGAATATATAGATCTTCTGGAAGCTTGATACTAGCAACATGGTTTGTGCGATCTATCATGGAATAGTCATGTACTTCATTTAGGGATCGCCAGAGGTCGCAACTGCAACCCCGGGCTTGTCCCTAGCTACCACTGGCACTGCCCTTGCGACCCCTGGCCCCTCTGTTTGCAAGGGCAGAGCATGAAAAAGATGATCCAGTTTTCTTTCTTTTTATTTAGTTCATTGTAAAGGAACCCACCTAGGCTCGTTGAACACTATTAACAATTATAGTAGGGAAGTGTTATAACTTTGCCTGTCATCTAGCAACCCTCTGTCACAGCTCCTTAGGCCCCCTGCCTGAACCAGGCTTCCCTTTGGCTGTTGTTGGTCTGTGTGTAACATTTGACTCTGTATAATGTTCAGAGAGCATGGCAGAGACATCGCCATGTTTAAAGATGCATGTCTCTAACACAGCGAGAGAATATCTGTGGAGAAAACACTGTATAGAAATGTGCATAAATCTTTAAGTGTAATTATCTGTGGGGATAATAATTCATTCCCTTCAGAGTTTCAGCTTGGGTAAAACTAACTCACAGTCAATTGCAGTCAGGTTTTACTGTATGTACAAGGTGGAGCTGTGGAACAGACTCAGGCCTCCCAATTCAAAAAGTACAATGTTGAGGCTAATGGACGGCCAAGAACAAGGCTAATTTGACTTCCTGTAAACAGAGCTTATTAGAATCCCTGAGGTCCTCTTTGAGGATGGGAAGATTCTGGGTGCTTCTACCTGTAGCTCATTAAATCAAGGGAAAAAGGTAAGGTGAGGTGAGGTGAGGCGAGTGACGAGTCATAACGGCTGCGCCAACACTTCCATAGCTGTTCACCTCTGTTTGAGCTAGGCATGGGGAGGGCAGTATGGAGATGACAGATTTGGCACAGCCCAAAGAGGACTGCAGATTGCACACAGTCTTTTCTATGCACAGAACAGAATGGAAGATTTTGCACAGCCAAATGCAGAGGCTGATGACTTGCATAGCCCAGTACGAGGCTGCGGTTAGGGTGAAGCATAGTATGGCAACCAGAGTTTACAGAGCCCTGAGTATTAAGATTGGGCAGAACAAGTAAGGTAGTCAGCAATGGGAAAGTTTTACTTTTGAGTGAACACACTCAGGTTACAGTAAACATGTTCTACTTTTGGCCACCAGTGTGCGTTGCATTGAACACTCATGAAGCTGAAGCGAATGTGCATAGATATATGCCCATAACCTTTAACTATTTCACTGTCCAATATCACGCCAAGTGTTTACTGTATTCCAAGTGTTTATTTAAAAGTAAAATATATGAAGATGTTCCTGAAAAATGACCACAGATTATTTTTATGCCAAATTCTTGGGAGTCAAAATTGGCGCCACAGCTCTTATAACTGCTGACAAGTGTTTATGAAATCCATCGGTAGGACTGAGTGAAGTACTTGAAGTGCCACATAATAGCCCTGCACAGTTTAGGCATGTGAAGCCATGCTAGGATAGCTGTTCCTGGCATGTGATGATGCTGGCATTGCTCCTAATCATAAGCGGTTGTGACTAGCATGTAGTTAGTAAGTGATATTATCCCGGCAGTCATGTTTGCACCTGAAAAATGCAGGAATCTGCACATCACAAGTTTGAACCCATACAAGGCTTACTCAGCCCTCCATATATTTGAGGTGAGTAATCTGAAAACCATTAAATTTGGGTAATAGTGTCAGAGGTTATTTACAGTTTTTTTAAACGGAAGGATTGTGATATGACGCGTGATATAAAAACAAATCATTATGGTGACTAGTCTATGACAAGGAATATGTACTAAAATGTTTGACGTTAAGTTGGTATCGTTGGAAAAATTTGTTACAAAGTGCACATTTTTAACCCTATGTTTTCAAACATTTCTTGAGCAGGGAATACCTAAACCTTTCCTAAATTAGTCTCATTTACTCACTTGGTGTAACATGGGGTTGGTCTAACAAAACTTTCCAGGGCTTTTTGTTCCCAGTCTATTCCTGTCTGGTTCTGCTGCTGTATCAGAGGATGAGCATGACCCATGTGAGCTGAAGTGGGGAAGGTTTGGTGGTTTCGTCAATATCTGTGCTGCTTGCCTAGTGTGCAGATGTATCACCAATATGAAAATGTGTAGTAACTGATATGACAATATGCTTAAAAAAAGCATGGAGTGTTTTTCTATGAAGCACATGTTAGAGTGGTATGGCTAGCTTGCAGAGTTAGAAATACACAAAACTTTCTGCAAGGAGGTCTTTCTATGTAGTTTTTGTTTTCAATGCAAAATGAGATCCGCTGGCTGGTCTTGTTCTTTAGCTTTTAGTGTGCTGCATGTATGATACATTCTGCAATGAGATCTGGCTCTAGCATGTTCTAGTGCTTCGCAGCAGAGTTGTTTGGCCATCAGGCCATGCAGCTACTCCCAGTTACAGATTCCATCTGCAGGGCGGTTTAGCTCTGGAGCCGAAACCAATGTGGATGGATGTTTGCTACTTCATGCCCCCAGTGCATTGCACAAAAGATCTGAACTAAAAACTATTGTGTTTCCCCATAAAAAGAATCACAGGTGGAATGAGGCCAAAAATTCTCATCCCAAGACATTAGGCTGTGGCTGCAACCTGTGTTTGTCGTTATCAGCACTACCACTGTTTCCAATAAACAAGGCAATCAACTTTTTCCGGTACCCAAGAAATTGCTGAGCTAGTCTTGGATGTGAAGTAGACAGCATAAATTGCACACAGAAGGGCAGACTGTGTGCAGGTCTGGTGTTGCTTCCTCTTGGCTGTTTCTGGAATGGGAACACTTTAAGTTTGTGAAATCAGGAAGCTAAAATATGACAGGTACATATGAAACGACTGCAAGCCAAGATCTTAGTCAATGCTTGGCCTTAAGGTCCTGAACTTATGATAAATGTGACTGACTCTGTGGCAACCCATTAGGTCATTCCCAGGCACTAGTCTGAACATGTTACGCCATTACTTTTACAGTGCTGTTCCCTTTGCCTGCTACTGCTGGTTTAAGTAAATCTGTGTTACTTCACACTCTCTGTACACTTATTTTAAGCATAGTTTCATTTTAGTCAGTTTTCTTTTTCAAGGGGATACTAAGATGTCATGCCTCCCAGTCTCTGCAGTTTTCCGTACTACAAATGAAGCTGCAGTGGATAATTTCTCAGTAAGCCAAGCCATCTGAAAGAGTATTAGAGAATGCGTCCTCATTGCTTTGTCTTGACCATAATCTTGTAGTTTCTATTCAATTGCCTTTTCTTTTACCTTGGTCAATGGGGTACTTTCCCTTCTTTGGGCATTTATTGTTTAGCACTCCTCTATATTAAACACTAAGGGGTCGATTCCGATCTCGGCCGGTAGGGCACCGAATCGTATTCGGCTTTACCGGATCCGATTCAGAGCCCTCATTTCCGACCGATTCGGACGTGCGTCCAGGCGAGCGAGTACGATGCGAGCGCTCGCGAAATCGCCGACCGACTCGTTCGCGGGACCCAACCGCTCCGACCGACTCGCACGGACACGACTCGCACCGCGCAATGGAGACGTTCCCCGGCCGGGTAAGTACGATGCGCGCCTCGAGTAGTCCGACCGACTCGCGCAGTCCGGCTCCAAAGAGCAGTCGGAGCCGCACTTTGGGGGTCCGTGTCAGACCTCCCTGTACGCGTAGCCACGCGAGTCGCACACAGGGGGGACCCATGGGTCCCCCCTACCTGTGCATGTACGGCGCGAGTCGCTTCGATGCGTACCCGCTGTAGGGGGCGCCCTTGTTCGCCTCGCACCCATTGAGTCAATGGGAGCCCGCGTACGCGCTGTACGACCGGCTCCCATTGACTTCAATGGGAGTCCGACCGAATCGAGTCCGATTGCATGCGAACGCATCGTACTCGTTCGGTCGGACTGCTAGGGTCCGATTCGGTCGGAAATCTCTCCGGGTCCGGCTCGGTCGGGGAGATTTCCGGCCTGAATCGGAATCGGCCCCTAAGGCTTTAAAGGGCATGTTATTTTGGCATGACACAACTTTTCTGGTCCTATGTTTTCATGTAACTAATATGCACATTCTAGGAGTTGTAGCCTTGGTTTGCTTCAGTTGAGCCAATTTGACAAGCATACTCAATGGTTTTGAAAAATGGTTTGGATATGATGTAATGTCCAGCCACACCCTTTTCCCTGCCCAAACTGATTTTCATGACCTCATCCATCATTTATCACACGTTCCTAATGATCCTTTTTGTAAAAAATGCATTCCAGCCCATTGATTTTACACACTTTATCAGGCCCGAGCCGGAGAGTATGGCCCATGCCGGAGAGTACGGCCCATGCCGGAGATGCTGCGGACTGCGGACGTAAAGATACGACTCGTAAATGAACTTTGTGAATACCAGAAGTCGTAAAGTTAGACTTTTGTCTCAGATTGCCTTTGTGAATCGGGCCAGCGGTGTCAAACTGATTAATTGTAAATAAAACTCAGTGTAAGATAAAATCACATCTTTGAAAAAAAGAAAAACACATTTAAAAAAAATAATATCACATCTTTTGAAAGCATTCTTCAAACTAAATGCACATCTTGTGAAAGCATACATCACCCCTGTTTTGTAAGTACAGAGCATGATTTAATGTACCCGAGTGGTGTCTCAATGTTACTAAATCATAGATAGAGACAGAAGATAGGATGAAAGCAACATAAATACGAAGTAGGAAAGCACATTGCACATCCAGGAATAATACCAAAATACTTATAAAAATAGTGCATTGACACAAGAGTAGAGTAACAGAGTGACATGGAGTGGAGTGGCATAAGGTAGCGTACCGTGGAGTTGCGATGAGTGGCATAGAGTAGAGTGGCATAAAGTGGAGTAGAGTGATGTGGAGTGGCATAGAGTGGAATGAAGTGGCATAGAGTAAAGTGGTGTTGAGTAGAGTGGCGTGGAGTGGCTAGAGTGGTGTAGAGTGGCACAGAGTGGAGTGGTGGAGAGTGGAATGGCATAGAGTAGAGTGCGTAGAGTGGATTAGTGTAGAGTTGTTTACAGTGGAGTGGCACAGAGTGGCGTAGAGTGGTGTGAAGTGGTGTGGCATGGAATTGAGTGACGGAGAGTACAGTGGTATAGAGTAGCATAGAGTAGAGTGGTGTAGAGTAGAGTAGAGTGCCATAGAGTAGACTGCAATAAAGCAGAGTGTCATCGCGTGGAGTGGTGTAGAGTGGCACGGTGTGGAGTGGAATAGGAGTGGAGTGGCATGGAGTGGTGTAGAGTAGAGTGGCAGAGAGTAGAGTGGCACGGAGTGAGTGGTTAAAGTGGTGTGGAGTTGTGAAAGTGGCTTGGAGTGGAGTGACGTAGTGTCAAGTGGAGTGGCGTTGAGTAGAATGGAATAGAGAAGAGTGGCAGAGAGTTTAGTGACAACGTGGAGTGGTGTGGAGTAGAGTGACTAGAGTAGTGTAGAGTAGAGAGGCACAGAGTAGAGTGGTGTAGAGTGGACTGGTATAGAGTGGAGTGTATAGAGTGGAGTAGAGTGGTGTAGAGTCGCTTACAGTGGAGTGGCGTAGAGTAGAGTTAGGTAGAATAGAGAGGTATAGAGTAGGGTGGATTGGTGTAGAGTGGCATGGATTAAAGTGAAGGGGCATAGAGGCCCGTAGAGTAGAGTGGCATGGCTTAGAATGGAGTGGTGAAGAGTGGAGTGGAATGGCATAGAGAGGAGAGAAGTAGAGTATAGCAGAGCAGAGTGGAGTCTAGTAGAGTGGTGTAGAGTGGTGTGGAGAGGTGTAGAGTGGCATGGAGTGGCTTACAGTGGAGTGGCATAGAGTGGAGTAGAGTAGAGTGGAGTGGCGTACAGTGGCCTGGAGAGGTGTAGAGTGGCATTGGGTAAAGTGGCATATTGCGGAGTGGCGTAGAGTTGAGCTGAGTAGAGTGGCACAGAGTGGAATGGTGCAGAGTAAAGTGGAAAGTGAGTAGAGTGGAATGGCATAGACTGGAGTGGCATAGAGTGGAGTAAAGTAGAGCAGAATGGAGTGGTGGTGAGTGGCGTGGGATAAGTGGAGTGATGTAGAGTACACAGTGGAGTAGAGTGGAGTTGAGTAGAGTGGCATGGTGTGGCATAGAGTGGAAAGGGGTGACGTAGAGTGGAGTGGCATAGATTGGAGTTGCACAGAGTGGTGTGGAGAAGAGTGGCATAGAGTGGGGTGGTGTAGAATGCCATAGAGTGACATTGTGGAGTGGAGTGGCGTGGAATGGCGAAACATAGAGTGGTGTAGAGTGGAGTGGCGTTTAGTGGGATAGAGTAGAATTGCATAGAGTAGAGTGGTGTAGAGTCGAGTGGAGGGGCATAGAGTAGAGTGGTATAGAGTGGAGTGGTGTAGAGTGCTGTAGAATGGCATTGTGTGAAGTGGAGTAGGAGCAGAGTGGCATGGAATGGTGTAGAGTGACAAAGAGTGTAGTGGTGTAGAGTGGAGTGATTTGAGTAGTGTAAAGTAGAGTGGAGTAGAGTAGAGTGGCGTAGAGTAGAGTGGTGCAGACTGGAGTGGAGGGGCGTAGGGTAGAGTGGCATAGAGTAGAGTGCTATAGAGTGTAGTGGTATAGAGTGCTGTAGAGTGGCATTGTGTGGAGTGGAGTAGGAGCAGAGTGGCATGGAGTGGTGTAGAGCAGAGTGCATAGAGTGGAGTGGTGTAGCGTGGAGTAGTTAGAGTGGCGTAGAGTGGCGAAGATTGACGTAGAGTGGTGTGGAATAGAGTGAAGTGGCATAGAGGGTTGTAGAGTGGCGTGGAGTGGCTTAGAGTGGAGTGGCGTAGAGTGGGGTGGCTTAGAAAGGAGAGAAGTAGAGTGGAGTAGAGTGGTGTAGAGTGGCATGAAGATGTGGAGAATGGCATGGAACGGCTTGAAGTGGGGTAGAGTGGAGTGGTGTAGAGGAGTAGAATAGAGCAGAGTGGAGTGGAGTAAAGTGGTGTAGAGTGGCGTGGAGAGGTGTAGAGTGGCGCAGAGTGGAATAGAGTGTAATATTGTAGAGTGTCTTAGAGTTGAGTAGAGTGGCGTAAAGAGGCATGGTGCAGCATAGAGTAGAATGTGAGCAGAGTGGAATGGCAGAGACTGGAGTGGCACAGAGTGGAGTAGAGCAGAGCTGAGTGAAGTGGTGTAGAGTGACATGGAATGGTGCAGAGTGGTGCAGAGTGGTGTAAAGCAGTCAATGGAGTAGAGTGGAGTTGAGTAGAGTGACGTAGAGTGGCATGGTGCGGCATAGAGTAGAAAGGAGTGACGTAGAGTGGAGTGGCATAGAGTGGAGTGGAGCGGCATAGAGAAGAGTGGCATTGAGTGGAGTGGCGTAGAATGCCACAGAGTGGCATTGTGGAGTGGAGTGGCGAAGAGTAGAGTGGCATAGAGTGGAGTTGTGCGGAATGCAGTAAAGTGGTGTGGAGTCGCATAGAGTGGAGTAGTATAGAGTGCAGTGGCGTACAGTGATTTAGAGTAGATTGGAGAGGCATGGAGTAGAGTGCCATAGAGTGGCGTGGAGTGGAGAGTGGCATGGAGTGGAGAGTGCCATAGAGTGGAGTGGAGTGGCTCAGAGTGGAGTGGTGAAAGTGGCACAAAGTAAAGTGAGGTGGCACAGAGCATAGTGGCATAGAGTAGAGTGGAGTGGCATAGAGTGGTGTGGAATAGCATACAGTGGCATGGAGTGACAAAGAGTAGAGTGGCATAGAGTACAGTGGAGTGGCATAGAGAGGAGTAGCGTAGAGTGGAGTAGCATAGAGAAGAGTGGAGTAAAGTGGAGTGGAGAGTGGCATGGAGCGGAGAGTGGCATAGAGTGGAGTGGAGTGGCGCAGAGTGGAGTGGACAGAGTGGCATAGAGTAGAGTGGCATAGAGTAGAGTGGAATAGCGTAGAGTGGAGTAACATTGAGTAGAGTGGTGTGGCATAGAGTAAAGTGGCATAGAATAGAGTGGAGTGGCATAGAGTGGAATGGAGTGGCTTACAGTGGCATGGAGTGGCGTAGAGTGGAGAGGCGTAGATTGGAGTAGCATAAAGTAGAGTAGCGTAGAGTGGAGTGGAGTAGCGTAAAGAAGATTAGAGTGGCATAGAGTTGTACAGTTGTGGTTTTAAGTAACCAAAGCAGATAGGGTGAAAGCAACATAAATAAGAAGCTGTAAAACATTCAAATGTTTGAAATTTCTGGAAAGACATGCAAATTCATGCAGTGTCATGAACTGATTAATTTTAAAGAAAACCCAATGTAAAATCAAAGTGCATCTTTTAAAAGCATTCATCACCCCCATAGTTTTGTAATTACAGAGCCTAATTCAGCGTGCCCATGGGTGTCTCAATATTGCTAAACCATCCACAGAGACGGCTGATAGAGTGAAAGTAACATAAATAAGAAGCTGTACGCCAGTGCTAAAAGTATGAAAGTACATTGAACGTCCAGAATAATTCCAAAACCTTATAGAAAACATAAGAGGAAGTCAGTTTCTGGGGAATCAATTATTGGGGAAAATATTTAACATTATGTAGTTTAACCAGATGGGTATGTAAGGTGTTTGTCATTGGTTTTAGATATAGTTGAGGATCATTTGCATATTGGTGAACAGATGCACCTGTGTCCCTGAGGCTCAGACTTCATGGCTGCAACTTCCGATTGAAAAGGGTAGGGGCCGTGTATGGACTCTATTTGTGGGCAAGGACATGTGTTCAATCATGCTCCTCTTCCCATGGCTCCTCCTCTCCTGCTGCAACCACTCCAACTCCTGTAATACAGCTGAGGTACTGGTCTGTCTCCACACCAGGCCCTTCTACAAGCAGCCATTGCAGCATTAGTGCACTGCCTAGGGGTCAAGGGAGTGACCTGGGGTGCTGGCTGTTTTGGGCACATGGGCAGGAGATAAAGCTATGGGAATATAATCACAATGTCTAATCATCCCTAATCATGGCCTATTGTTTACACTGTAAAACGGACAGCGCTCGCCAGACTCATACATTTACAGCAGAATGTTAATCGAAATGTGCAAAGCCCAGAGAGCCTTTATAGAGACCTTAAGGAGGAAAGCATCAAATTCCTTACTCAGTAGTCACATATAAGAGGCAATTTCCTCTGCTGTAATTGAACTATGCACTATAATCTTAGGTGATGATTTTAAACAGTTACCAAGTCTCGGTATGACCATGAAGTGATTCACGTGCTGAAAGTACTGATATTAATGTGGGAAATTAATATATTTTCTTCCCTCAAAGGACTAGAATTACACTTCTATATACCTATGACGAATTCCTATACTATTGACATAGGATGGACCCCAAATATCTTAGAGGATAGCCGGGAGGATTTACATCAATGAGAATAATGCATGTGCAGGTGAAACCACAAGTTCCCTATGCTGAAACTCTCCAGAGGGGGTTACACACAGGCCTTAAAGGGGAAAAAACTTGTTGCAATGGCAACAAGAGAACATTTTCACCCTAAGGGATCAGCTATGCTAACAAAATACCATTAGAAAACACTGTGATCAAGAGGGGCATCGTCTGCCCAGGATCCTAGACATTGTCTTGTTCTAATTGCCCCTCGCACTCTGTGATCTTGGACATTCACCGGTTCCATGTTTCTGTCTCCCAGTGAGGCCCAAAAGTCTTGCCAGTTCGAGCTTCTCTTATCACTCACAATTCTGGACACACCAGTTCCATATTCCCTTGTCATACAGGATCCTTTAGGCACTCACCAGCTCCAGTTTCTCTTCTTTCAGTCGGATGTGCGGGTCCAGGGTGACTTTTGACTGGCTAGCAGCAGAGCTCCGAAAACCAGGAGAAGCGGGGGCTGAATGAGAGAGAGACAGTGACGTCAGCTACGGGAGGTAGGGTTTCTTTTGCCAGCTTCTTGAAATTGAAGTACGTTTATCACTCTCTCAATCTCCAAAAAGCCTCCAACACATACGGCATTTTTCACCCAAAAATATATCCCTTAGGTGGGTCTCAACTGTGTGGGCTGGTACTCCGAAACCCTGACCGGTATTTACTTCCAACTACAATACTCGACTGAAACAGTCTATACGCAATGTATACACTGTAGAAACATTTAAGTGTATAACAACTGCTCAGAACTGAACTGTATACACCTTGCAACAGAATCAAACACTATACTCAATGCCAAAATACTAGCTCTAAACAATACAATTAAAGCTAAAATATCAGCACTGCATTGTTAACGGACTCCTAAAACCCTCATACCATCTGCTAAAATGTTATCCACGAACAGAATCCTACTGCCACAATGCCAACCTTATACAGAACATGTGCATCTAAAATACAAAGACCTGCTTCACAATAAGCTAACTCCAAAACCTGCTAAAAAGCAGCCACGACCATTCTATGAACTGTGAACAGACAACCCAAGAAGGACCCTTCTGTTAAACAGGCACTGAACAATAAACCCAATTCTATCTTAGAACAGAGTAGCCTCTGTTAACTACATGGGCCTGAAAAAGAAAACCCACTACTCTGAATAGAAGCAGATCTGCTAAAATAACAATATGCCAATTGTTAAAATAACAGCCATTAAAATGACGCCCACTGTTGTTGTACCAACCCTGAGCTGTATGCACTCCATATAAAAACAGCTTTAAAGGGCATACCCACCACTCAAATTTTACTTTCAGCAGTACAGCCACTGCTTTCACACCGGATCTGAACATACGTATCCATCGCTAAAACACTAGGGCACAGATTTACTAAGTCTTTGCGTCACCCTTGCCTCACGCAAGACGACTCAGGGCAACACAAAGGCTTATTTGGGGTTTACAAAGGCACGCATGGTATGTTTTGCATGGCCTTGTGTGACTTTGTAAAGCAATGCAGCAGCTTGTGTTGCGTTACATTTCTTAGTGATAGACATTCCAGGGGTGGAGCATCGGCGTTCATACAATTCCAGAAATACTAAGGTTTTTAAAGCTGGAATTGCATGAAATAGGTAGTTCTACCAGAGAGAGGTGTAATGAGGGGAAATATGTTTATTTCTCCTCGTTATTTCCTCTTTCTATTCGTGCATCATTTTTTTTTGTTTAACTTTGTTTTTATTATTATTATTGTTGATATAATCACGGTTTACATTACATTTGTACGCAGTTGTGTCACCATACAAATTGAATCTTTGCTTAGACAACTAATACAGTTATGGCGTTTCTCATTTCCAGCATCGTCAACTGTTACCGGCTCCGAATGTGGGTCCTTAGCATGCTGTCTTTGCATACAAATTTAAACAATGAGCAGCTAAATAAAAACATATATAACTCTTAACAGTGTACCCCACCGCCTGGAACATTTACAGTAAATCCATGCGTCGCTGCATGCCCCACACCCATGACTCTCTATTCACGCCACAGCAGCCGGTCTATCTATTACAGCTATGCTTAACGTGTACCCCGGTGTCCCACATCTTCCAGTATTCAATGACCACCGCGTAGATGGTGTGTGTTGATGCTCGGGGGCTGAATATATGTCCGAAAAGAGAGAGCAGGTGAATTGCTAGGGAGAAGGGGGGAGGGGGAGGGGAAAGGGGGGCCAGGGGGGGAAGGAGAGAGGGAAAATAGCATGTCTGACACCCATATGCATAAACTATCATGATAACCAGCCGCGCGTCTCCCATCTACCTGCGCGTTATGTCTTAGTAGCTATTGCTCAGCCGTTATCCGCCGCAGGTTCGACCACCTGCGTCTCCAAGCGATCACACCAGGTCGCGCGGAAGTCACCCAATATTGCGTCCCACGCCTCTGCTATTGGCTGTTTACGCAACCCTGTAGCGTCTTCTCGGCGAAGCGCCACACTTTTCGCTTGCACCCAACATAGTAAGGATTGGTACCAAGCTACTGCTACTGGGGGGACAGGAGACTTCCAACGACGTGTAAGTAGACGTTTGACAACTATAAGGCCCAAATCTATGTATCTAGAAGTCACTTTGTGCCACTTGGATCTTGGGAATAACCCCAGAATACATGCCTCCCACGACCAGTCCAGGGTTCGTTCCGTGCACTGGGCCAGACAGCTGGTGACGGCTCCCCAGTACGTTTGAATAGCAGGGCATGACCAAAGCATGTGCAGTAGATTCACGTCAGTCTCCTCACATCTTGCACATTTAGTATCAGCTCGACCAAAATACCTATTTATACGGTCCGGTGTCAGGTAGGCTCTATGGACAATGTAATATTGGATAAGACGAAATCTGACGTTACGTGGGACTCTTGCGTATCTTTTCCCACTCCCAGTCTGTGGTGGGTCGCCCGAAGTCTGCGTCCCAGTGGGCTCGAAGGGGCAGCAGCCGTGGTGATGTGTGGATGCTGAGGGATTCCGCAAACCACTTGGTCAAGTGACGGCCTGTGCCCAGCTCATGCAGATATTGAATAGTTAGGTGAGTGGGATGTTCCTGCGCCATGTCACCCCACAGCGCGCTGAGTGTATGTGTCACTGCGGCATGTAATAGAAACTGACCCTGCGGTAAGTCCGAGCTCTCAGCCAGATCTGCGAACGGAATGAGCTGTCCATCAGTGTACAAATTGCCTAATGTTTGTATACTAGCCTCCTCTCAATGCACCAGCTCCGCACTTGTTACAGCCCTAAACCTCCTGGGTGTACCCAATATAGGGAGTGACGGTGCATATGGCACTACATGGCGCGTGATGCGCATACTGCGTCGATAGCATTGATATGCCACTTTGACCAGCAGCTGCGTGGGCGCGCCACCCGTTCGACCCGGATGAAACAATGCGATGATTTGGGAATGAGTGAACCCGGGCATCTGCGCTGCTGTGTCCTCAAGGTGGCGCGCACTGAGCCAGCGCGCCACCCATTGAAGCTGTGCAGCTAGATAATATTGCTCCATGTTGGGTAGAGTGAGTCCGCTCTGGGTGGTCAGCGGGTACATGTTAGCTAAGGATACTCTGCTTCGCGATCCGTGCCATATGAATTGTCGCATGTCAGATTCCAAATTTTTAAAAATGGGCGGCCTAAGGTGTAGCGGCAAGTTTGTGAAATAATAAAGGAGGCGTGGCAGGACCACCATTTTTAACAATGCAATCCTGCCCATGACCGCTAATGGCAAGGTAGCCCAGAAGGACATCTGAGCCCTCACCGCCGTGACAGCATGAACTAAGTTTCCCTCTAGAAGGTCCTGTGGGTCTCTGTATATGAGAATCCCAAAATATCGGAATGCTTCAGTCTGCCAGTGCACAGCCCTGTCATTGACTACTAAGTGCGGGTCAGGAGTCGACCCTGCGAATGGGTACAGATATGACTTTTCCCAATTCACCTTTAACCCCGACATCGAGGCAAACCCAATAAGAGTGGCTTCAATTGCTCCACACGGCTGCCCCACATCCCTGAGATATATTAACAGGTCGTCCGCATATAAAGAGACCGCATGTATGCCGTCCCCCAATGGGATTCCCCAGTCACCCTGCGTGGTGCGGAGCGCCTCAGCCAGTGGCTCAATGGCAAGTGCAAATAACAGTTGGGAGAGTGGGCAGCCCTGACTTGTGCCGCGCTCTATGGGGATCGATGCTGATATATATGGGCCTGTCTTTACCCTAGCCGTGGGCTGCGTATAAAGCAATTTAACGAGACCCAGCAAGACCTCCCCCAATACATACCTGCGCAGTGCAGCAAATAGGAACTCCCACTCTAAGGTGTCAAACGCCTTCTCCAGATCTAGCACTAGGCATCCAGCATGCGCCCAGCTATCCCCAGCGCAGCACGCCACCCGGAAGAAGCGTCGCAAGTTTAACGATGTGCTGCGAGCGGGCACAAAGCCATTTTGGTCCGTGTGCACTAGCTGCGGCACCAAAGGGGCCAATCTGTTCGCTAGTATTTTGGCCAGTACTTTATAGTCGGTGTTAAGTAACGCCAAAGGGCGATAAGATCCTATCAGCTCCACATCTCTGTGAGGCTTGGGCAAGGACACCAGCAGGGACTCACGGAGCGTATCCGGGAGCACGCCCACTTCCTGTGTGTTGTTATATACTGCGAGAAGTCGCGGCGCCAGGAGTTGGTGATAAGCCTTATAGTTTTCTGCCGGGTATCCATCTGGGCCTGGCGCTTTACCTGTAGCTAGGGAGCTTATAGCACTGTTAATTTCCAGCAGTGTAAGTGGTTCGCTCAGTTCACTTCTTTGGTCTGCTAGGTGACCTGACGCAGAGGCAAAGGAGCAAGAAAGGTTTCTATGTCCGCTAGCGTTGCGCGACTCACCGATTGATACACTCTGGTATAATGTGCAATGAACGCACCATGAATTTCATGCTGTGTGGTGAGCAATGTTCCCATCGCTGAGCGCAGCCATAGTATAGGTGTCTGCGCATACTCCTGCCGGATCATGCGCGCTAATAGTCTGCCCGCTCTATCAGCCTCCACGTGAGTGCGTGCAGCGTGTGACGCGTAATTCAAACAAACAACGTAAATGCTCCATCACCTCAGCATGTTGAGCCTGCTGCACATCAATGTCGGGCTGTGTATCAGTGCCCTGTGCTAAGTCAGCCTCAAGTTGGGTCAATGAGTCTTCAATTAGCTTCACCTCTCCATCTAGCTGTTTCCTAATGTTCCAACTCAGCCCCATACAACACCCCCTGACCACCACCTTGCACGCGTCCCATAGAGTGCCCTCATCTGTGACTGACCCCGTATTGTGGTCGAAGTATGTGTCTATCGCTGTATTTACCGCTTCTCTAAACGGCGGGTCCTCCAGTGCCATAGGCTGGAGTCTCCACAAATGAGCGGTTGGTCCCCCATCTTCACCTCCCAGTGTCATCACATGCGGGCTATGGTCAGAATGCGTTTTGCCGCGGTAGTCCGCAGTGAGGCACCTCACCAACAACGGTGGGCTTGCAACAAAACGATCAATGCGTACATGCAGCCTGTGTGGATGTGAGTAGTGCGAATACCTCCGTGCCCGTGGATGAAGAGCCCTCCATACATCTAATAAATCCCACCTTCGTAGCCATTCCCCTAGATTCCTAGTGATGGCTGACGCAGCCGTCTGCGGTAGTGGCGGGAATGACCTGTCTAATGTCGTATCTAAGACCGTATTAAAGTCACCGCCCAGCAGCCAGGGAATGTGACACCAGCGTGAGAGTAGATCTGTCAGTGTCTGCCAAAAAGCCCCCCGGTCTGTGTTCGGAGCGTATATAGACCCCAACACCAAATGTATCCCATTTAGACGGCCTCTGGCAAGTACGTATCTACCATATGGATCTATAACGGACTCCTCTGACTCAAACTGGGTACCAGGCCGTACCCAAATCAGAGCTCCCCTGGCATAGGCCGAGTAGCCTGTGGCTAGTATTTGACCCCTCCACCTCTGTTGCAACCTACTGATTTCTGGCTGTGAGATATGGGTTTCCTGCAGGAGCGCCACGTGAGCGGCATGTCGCTTAAGATACGCGTACGCTCCATATCTGTGGGCTGGTGTGTGGAGCCTCCTAACATTCCAAGTGACTACGCTTGTGGAAGGCATAGGGCATGTTGAAGGAGGGACGTGTTTCGCAGGTTGCCATCAGTGCTAAGGGCATAGCGGCGACATGGGGTATCTCTAGTAATTACAAAGAATAGCTGCAATGTCCAGGCGGGTAGGAGTTTAGTAACTCGAACAGGGAATGTGGGGGGAACCCTTAACCGGTTCAACTGGGGTAGAGCAGAGAAACAACATGTGTCCACCCAAACTGTCAAAAAAGCCATAAGGCAAATCACGGCAACACGTGCCGCTATAGTCCTACTAGGAGGTGGGGTGGGGTGGGCTAAGCTGGCAAAGAATGGGGTGTATGACACTGGATCCGCCTTACACACGTGAATGTGTGCGCTGTGCAGCATTGCATAGCATGTGTCCATGATCGGCAGACTGGTGTGCACCCCTATCTATAGAGGTCCACCCAACCAGTATATTCCATGAAGTGTAATAGGGCAACCCAGGCACGAGTCGTACGTGCAGCGCAAGTGACCCATAGTCATGTGGTTGTACAATTCAATACTTGTGTGTCCACAAGTTGCGCTGCGCTGTTACATTAAATCGTCAGCAGTCTGGGGCGTTACAACTGGAAGTGTCTGTGAGTCCTCGGGAGTCGGCCATGTAGCCTGGTTGCTGTCTTCACTCAACGACTGTTCAGAAGAGGCATCAGCGTCTCTGCTGCTCCGCCGGTCTCTCAGATCCACCTCCGCCTGCAGTGCATTTCTCCTTTCCCGAAGTAGCTACTCGCTGTCCGGAGCGGCCGCCGATTGCACCAGGGATTCCGCCGCTCGTGACCTACGCCTAGTTCGACGGCCTCTCCGAGTTCCCAACCGCCGGCCGGCGCTGCCCTGCCTTTGGCTCGGTGAAGTGTGGTGTCCTTTAGATTCAAGCCATTCCCATGCGTCCTCAGCCGTGTTGAAGAAGTGCGTGGATCCATCTGCAACCACCCGCAGCCGAGCCGGGAATATGAGGGAGTATTTCAAATTTAAGTCACGCATTCGTCGCTTGGCGGTTAGGAAGGTACTACGCGCCGCTGCACACCAAGGGCGTAGTCTGGGAAAAAGAAGACCTGCGAGTTGCCCACTTTGATAGCTTCCTTCTTTCTGGCTTCCCGGAGCAACGTGTCGCTGTCTTTAAAGTTCATGAGGCAAATCAGGAAGGGTCTTGGCCCAGCGCCTGGCATTGGGCGGCCCGACGGCACCCTATGCGCCCTTTCCACCACAAAGAAAGGAGAGAGCACTCCCTCAGGCATCAGGGATTTCAGCCAGGCTTCAGCATGCGCCACTGCATCTCCGACTTCAGTGCCCTCCGGTAGACCCACCAAGCGCACGTTGTTCCGGCGCGATCGGCCTTCTGCGTCATCCATTCTGCGTTCCAGGGAGCGGAACCTGGCCGTGAGGGCTCGTACTTCCGCGGACACCTCCGTGAATGCCAGGGCCACCTCTCTCATCTCCTGCTCCAATTCGTGGACCCTACCAGTCAGCTTCCTGTGGTCCGCATGCAGGAGCGTGAAATCCGATGTTACCTTGTCGATGCGGCCTTCTAGGGATGTACGAGTTTGTGTCAACGCTTCCCCAATCTGCGTCACTGCCCGAAGCACAGAGTTTATCTTTGATTCCATACTGGTAGCTCTGGAGGCGCCCGACGTTCCGGATTCCTGATCTGATTGAGTTGGGTCTGTCGTCGAGTGCACGGGCACTGCACCCGTTCCTGTGCGCTGCCTGCCCATCTCATTGAGAATACGATGTCCCTTGCACGGGGGAGTGAGCCAATTTCCTGTGGCCCCTTGCATCTGGCCCCACTGTAGAAGGAGTTCACCTGCGTGACCTGGCGGGTAGTCGCGTGTCCAGCATTGTCCTACTTGTCTACGTAGTCACTCCAGCCCCATACGGAGGTCAGGCCCACACGCCCACTCTGTGCAGCCCAGATCGAGGGTGCTGTCCGTGTCCTCCAGGCTACGCCCCAGCTCGCGATCCAGCGTACTCACAGGGAAGTGTGCTTTCAACGCCACTTACAGCATGCCTACAGGTGGTCCCTGAGCCTCCACATCCAAGAGTCAATTCCAAGGCTGAGCCCGTGCCCACCCGGAGCGGCCAGACGCCCGGGTCATGTGTTATTTGCTCCACTCGCAGTGTAAAACGCACTCCTGACCTCAGCACGGTCGCCGAGACGACATACGCTTCCGCCGCGCTCTTCCACGAGTGCACGGCTGCCGTCTTCACCACGCACACTTCGCTGCGTCTCGCTGCCTATCTCACTCCTGCAGATCACTGCTGTTCCATCTTGCAAGCACCCCACTGCACACTTTGCCAGTGCCCTGGATAGTAGGGGGTCCTCCTAGTGTGTCTTAACAGTCAGCGGTCTCACGGCCACTGTGAGAAGTTGGCCTGGTATATGCTGTCCACTAATTATAGTGGGCACCTTGCACCAGTCCAAACAACCCCTTATTGGAGATAGGTTAAAGACAACCTTTATTGAAAGCTATCCTAGTGGTAGCTATGGAGAGCAGCCTTCAGGCTAAGTCTTGAAGGAATGTAAAGCAGCTTGTTTTACCAGTCTATAATCTCTTGAGTGACCAAATGAAAGAGGACCACACCAGGTATATATTTAAAATATATGTATTTAGTCTTTAACACACCCCTCTAGTCTCTTTATGAGGCTAGAGTTCGAAGTACATAAGTTACAAGTCGAATATCAACAGTAATAGCACAAATACACGTTTGAGCCCTAGGGGCGTACCAAACCATATACCAATAAAGAGGTATAAGAACCACGACTGAGCTAGACACAAGGCCTAGAGCCTGTAGAAGTGCTTGGCCCTCAAGGAAACACCCAAGGTAGTGACACAGGGGACCCACTGGGGACGCGTGCAGTGTGAGAACACAGCCATGAGCCGCCGTTGACTTCTATGGGGAATGTCGCGGTTGGACTTTTAAAGAAAAAGGACACTTAGAGGAGGACTTGGAGCAAACCCCTTTAGAACTAGGTTGTTCTAGAGTCTATACCCACGGGAGCACCGGATTACTCGAGTTACCTCACCCAGGGAAGCTGGGTGCATAGGTGTCTTTCGGGGTCGGGTTTCGTCGTCGTTTTCAATGGCGATCTGCTGCAAAGTGCTGCTGGCGACCAAGTCGAAAGTGTTCGGGTGGATCCAAAGGTGGATCGAAGATCTGAAGAACCTGAAAGCAGAGGGGACAGAGTCTGGGTCACTAACCAGTGACCAGGAAGGCGATGAGCAGATGCCCACCGCTGTCGGGTGCTTCAGGTAGGTTGACGGTTGTCTTGACTCTTCAGCCACGAGGTCCAGGAGGCGTCGATGACAACCAGGAGCTGGATTCGAGTTGTCCCATGACATCTGTCGATTGCAGGGGTGTCAGCGACCGGATTGGACCCAACAAGCCTTGGCAACGGCAAGTCACGTGGAAATAGAAGAAGGACGTTGATGCAGACCAGCAAGGTCTGAGGGACTCACCCAGCAAGGGTAAGTCAGGGCACGTCTGGGGCAACCAGGAAAGCCCAAACAAAAGAAGAGTTGCCTTCGGGAGGGCCCACTAGCCAACGGACTAGCGACCGCGAAGGAGCCTCGAGTGGACGCACTTGGAGCTGGCTTACAGGACACTCGTGGAGTAGAGGCCAGTGATCTTCGGTGCAGTCGGTGCTGGAGGCGGGGGCTACTCGGAGCCCAAAGCACAATTTCGTGGGAGACCAGGAAGAGGATGCACTTCCAAAAGTACTCGGTGTCCAGGGGTCACAGTTCCACGTTACCCATGACAGCTACGGGCCTCAGCTTTGCTGGGGACTCAGGGCAGCCTCGGGGAAGTCTGGAAATCTACCTCTGGTGATGCAAAGACTTCGGCGTCCGGCGGGAGCTTCAGCGATGCAGACCGGACAATTGCTTCTTAGGTGCCTGCCAAGCAGGGGAGTCACTCCTTGACCCCAAGGGAGATTCTTCAGTCCTCTAATCTTAAAGTAGAGCGTCGAAGGTCCAGGATTCTGTATCAGAGTTTCGTCCAGGTAAATCTAAAGTTCTAAGGACTGGGGTCCCATACTTATACCAAGTTAGGGGTTGGACATACTCTGGGGACCCACCTATGGGAGGGTCAGGGAAGAGGGGTGGTTACACCCATTCCCTTTGTCCAGTTTCGCGCCAGAGCAGGGGCAGGTAGTCCCTGCAACCGGTTTGAACTGGCATATGCACAGGGACACCAAGTGTGCCCCCAGTGCAGGACTTCTGAGCACCAGAGAGTGCTCCTGCCCAGCCCCAATACACATTATCCTGTCTGGGGAGGTGGTTACACCTCCCTGCGACAGGAAACCTATTGTCCAGGCCTCCCCTGCCGGAGTTTCAGTCAGCAGCAGGAGGCCAGACCCGTGTCTGTGGCAGCGGCATCCATTTTGTGATGCCAGGGCTCTGGAAAGAAGTTACCGGGCAGGCCGGTGTGTACATGTCTCTCCCTCCAGAAGGGTGGAATGCTACCCCCGCCGCCAAAACTGGCGGGGGGTAGTATTCCAAGATGTTTGACACCAAACACGACATGTTTTGGTGCAGCCAGTCCTAAGTTAGCATTGTACCGCGAGGATATAATGAACTTAAGAGTATATGGTCAGGCTGCACTACAAACAGCATCAGAGAAGGGTCTCCGAACGCTGCAGTGGGGCTCTGCTCATGCAGGGGCACCCTCTCACATAAGAACCAAGCACTCTGCCTTCAGGATTGATAAGGCCTGCCATAGGAGTGACTTATAGGTTTATACGTGTGTACATATGTAGTGATATAGGTAACCTATATCACAGTAAGGGGTGCATGCACCACCTTACCCAGGCTGCAGTAGCAGACCTGTGATGTCATTTTGGATGGCCTTCCAGGGGTGGCACAATACATGCTGCAGCCCCTGGTAGGTCTCTGAGGTACCTATGCCCTGGGTACATAGTATACCATATACTAGGGACTTATAAGGGCACTCCAGATTCCAATCAGAGATGTGCCTAAGGCACATGGAAACCATTTTAGAGAGAAAGTAGCTAGGCTGGGGTTCTGATTAGCAGGGCCCCAGCCAGACTAAAGTCGAAAAACAGTGAAGCATCAGCAAAAAGTGGGGGTACCCATGTGAAGCAGATCCTACTCTCCTACACAACCCCCCCCCAACATAGGGACATTAAACTAACCTTGACCAGTTGAGTCTTCATGTTCTAAGTGGAAGTACCTAGAGAGTCCATCTGCATTGGCATGGTTACTCCCAGGTCTATGTTCCACTGTAAAGTCCATCCCCTGTAGGGAAATGGACCACCTAAGCAGTTTGGGGTTTTCACCCTTCGTTTGTTTTAGCCATAGGAGGGGCTTGTGGTCTGTTTGAACAAGGAAGTGAGTACCAAACAAGTATGGCCTCAACTTCTTCAGAGCCCAAACCACAGCAAAGGCCTCCCTCTCTATGGCTGACCAACGTTTCTCTCTAGGGGTCAGCCTTCTGCTAATAAAAGCTACTGGCCGATCCTGACCTTCATCATTCAATTGTGACAGTACAGCCCCTACCCCCAATTCAGATGCATCTGTTTGGACAATGAACTTCTTGGAGTAATCAGGACTCTGTAGAATGGGAGCAGTGCACATGGCCTGCTTCAGGTCATCAAATGCCTTTTGACAGCTAACTGTCCACTGAACCTTTTGGGCATTTTCTTGGAAGTTAAGTCATTCAGGGGTGTCACTATTGATCCATACCCCTTGACAAATCTCCTATAGTACCCAGTCAGGCCTAAAAAGGCTCTAACCTGAGTCTGGGTAGTTGGAGCAGTGCAGTCCATGATGGTCTGGATCTTGCTCTGCAATGGTTGAACCTGGCCTCCACCCACAAGGTGGCCTAGGTACACAACCTGACTCTGCCCTATCTGGCACTTTGTGGCCTTGATAGTTAGGCCTGCTTTCTGCAGGGCCTGCAAAACATTTCTGAAGTGGACCAGGTGATCCTCCCAGGTGGAGCTAAAGACAGCAATATCATCTAGATATGCTGCACTATAGGCTTCCAGACCTGTAAGGACTGTATTCACCAACCTCTGAAAAGTGGCAGGTGCATTCTTCAGACCAAAGGGCATTACCACAAATTGATAATGTCCACTAGGGGTTGAGAATGCTGTCTTTGGCTTTGCATCATCAGCTAGCCTGATCTGCCAGTAGCCAGCTGTTAGGTCAAATGTGCTTAGATACTTGGCTGAGGCCAAAGTGTCTATTAGCTCATCTGCCCTGGGTATTGGATGGGCATCAGTCCTAGTGACTGCATTGAGACCCCTGTAGTCCACACAAAACCTCATCTCTCTTTTCCCACACTGGTGTGAGGTTTTGGCACAAGGACCACTGGACTAGCCCAAGGGCTATCTGAGGGTTCAATAACTCCCAAATCCAACATTTTCTGGACTTCTGTCCTGATACAGTCCCTGACATGGTCAGGTTGCCTATAAATCTTATTTTTAATAGGCAGACTGTCCCCAGTGTCCACTTCATGAGTGCACCAGGTGGTCTGACTTGGAGTCAGAGAGAACATATGTCTGTACTGATTGAGCACTTGTCTACAATCAGTTTGCTGCTGAGCAGTGAGGCTGCCTGCCAAGGCTACACCATCCACTGACCCATCATCAGGGTTCTGTGAGAGCAGGTCAGGGAGTGGGTCACTCTCTTCCTCCTGTCCCTCATCAGTAGCCATGAGCAAGCCCATGTCTGCCCTGTCCACATATGGTTTCAGTCTGTTGACATGGAGAACCCTGTGGGGACTCCTGGGTGTTCCTAGGTCTACTAAATAGGTGACCTCACCTTTCTGTTCAACAATGGTATGGGGTCCACTCCACTTGTCTTGGAGAGCTGCTGGGGCCACTGGCTCCAGCACCCATACCTTCTGTCCTGGCTGGTAAACAGTCAGCACAGCCTTTTGGTCATGCCAGGCTTTTTGCAGTTCCTGGCTAGCCTCAAGGTTTTTAGTTGCCTTTTTCATGTATTCAGCCATCCTGGAGCGGAGACCAAGTACATAGTCCACTATGTCATGCTTTGGGGGCTTGAGAGGTAACTCCCATCCTTCCTTTACCAAGCACAATGGACCCCTGACAGGGTGACCAAACAAAAGTTCAAAAGGGCTGTAGCCAACCCCTTTTGAGTCACCTCCCTGTATGCAAATAAAAGGCAGGGCAAGAGTATGTCCCATCTTCACCTAAGCTTTTCTGGGAGCCCTTTAATCATGCCCTTTAAGGTTTTGTTGAATCTCTCAACTAAACCATTGCATTGTGGGTGATAGGGTGTGGTGAACTTGTAAGTCACTCCACACTCCTTCCACATTTCCTTCAAGTATCCAGACATAAAGTTTGCACCCCTGTCTGATACAACCTCCTTAGGGAAGCCCACTCTTGAGAAAATTCCCAGGAGGGCTCTTGCCACCACAGGTGCTGTAGTGGTCCTAAGGGGAATAGCCTCTGGGTACCTAGTGGCATGGTCCACCACCACCAGGATAAACCTGTGCCCAGATGCTGTTTGGGGATCCATGGGCCCAACAATGTCAATCCCCACCCTTTCAAAGGGCACCCCCACCACAGGTAGTGGTATCAGGGGGGCCTTTGTAGCGCCACCTGCCTTGCCACTGGCCTGGCAGGTTACACAGGAGCGACAAAACTCCTTGGTGTCTTCAGACATGTGGGGCCAGTGAAAGTGAGGGACAAGTCTGTCCCAAGTCTTGTTCTGGCCCAGGTGACCTGCTAGAGGAATATCATGGGCTAGGGTCAATAGGAAGCCCCTGAACTTCAGAGGTATAACCAACCTCCTGGTGGCACCAGGCTTGGGGTCTCTACACTCTGAGTACAAGAGTCCATCATCCCAATACACTTTATGGGGACCACTAGCATTCCCAGGAGCCTCAGCAGCAGCTTGCTGTCTGAGGGGTTCAAGAGAGGGGCAGCTCTGCTGCTCCTGGCTCAGATCTGACCTGGAAGGGCCCCCTGTCCCTAAGAACTCAGCCTGATCAGGCTCAAGCTCCTCTGGGACAGTTCCTTCCTCAGGACTGAGATCATCTCCCTGAAGAGACTGATCTTCCTTCTGAGCCAAGGGGGAAGGCACTGCCTTTACCCTACTACTCCTCCTCTTGGATGGCACTTAGTCCATTATTTCAGAATCCAAGGCCTGTTCAGTGTTAGACATTTTGCTCTGTGACCTGGTCACAGCAAACACATCTGCAGGGATCCCCAGCATTTCTGCATGGGTCCTGAGCTCCACTTCTGCCCAAGCTGAAGTTTCAAGATCATTGCCAAGCAAGCATTCCACTGGTAGGTTTGCACTCACCACAACCTTCTTAAGGCCAGTTACCCCTCCCCAGGAGAAGTTAACAACTGCCAGAGTATGGTCTGTTCTGACATTGCTAGCATTGGTCACTTGGTACATTTCACCAAGTATAATCTGCCCAGGATCCACAAGGTCTTGTGTCACCATGGTGACACTTGCCCCTGTGTCCCTAAATGCCAAAGCCTCTTTTCCATTGATTAAGGGCTGTTGCCTGTACTTGCCCAGATTACTGGGACTCATAGAGGAGGTCACATCCATGCCTCCATCACAGACTAGGACAGCCTGAGTGAATTCTCTGACTAGGCCAGAGCTCATCTCATTACCCAGGGTCAACCCTACTAAACCCTTGGCCTGTGTACTCCCACCACCATTTGTAACTGCACTAGGGGGAACAGGTGCCTTAGGGGCATTGGTGGGGGCTGTAATAGAGTCTTTGGACTTGGTGCAATCACTTGTCCAGTGTGTCTTTTGCTTACAGACTTTGCACCATGGTTTCGTTTGGCCTTTCCCTTTGTTAGACTGTGAATCCCCACCTGAAGAAGATTTTTGGAGGCCTTGTGAAGACTTCTGGTCTTTACCCTTCTCCCCACCCTTATCAGAGTTCTTAGAATCTTGCTTCTTTGGGTCACCACCTTGGTTCTGTACCTTCTGCCTCACCCTGGTTCTGACCCATTTGTCTGCCTTCTTTCCCAATTCTTGGGGAGAGGTCAGCTCAGAGTCCACCAGGTACTGATGCAACAGCTGATTTTGACAGTTATTAAGAATCTGCTCCCTCATGATAAGATTGTACAATCCTGTGAAGTCACATACCTTACTGCCCATCAACCAACCTTCCAGAGCCATAGCCAGAACAATCCACATAGTCCACCCAGTCTTGAGTCTGTGCTTTTTGGGTATCTCTGAACTTTAACCTGTATTGTTCAGTTGTTAGGTCAAACCCATCAATCAGAGCACTCTTCAAGACTTTGTAATTGTCAGCATCCTCTTCTCTAACAGTGAGGTGCTTGTCTCTACCTTTGTCTGCAAAGGAGAGCCACAAGATTGCTGCCCACTGCTCCTGAGGGACCCTCTGTACTTTACAGGCCCTCTCCAGTGCAGTTATCCATTTGTGGATGTCATCCCCACTCTGGTAGGGAGGGACAATCTTGCTCAGGTTTCTATGGTCATAAGACCTTTCCCTATCTCTGGGGAAATTGCTGCCACCATGGGACTCTAGTCCCATCTTTTCTTTGCTTTTCAAGCTCTAGGGACTCCCTGTCTATAGCCAACTGCTCTCTTCTGAGTCTCAACTGAGCTTCTCCATACTTGAGCAGTCTCTCTTTCCTTTCATGAGAGGATTCCCTCCTATGAGAGGAAACAGAGGTCCCTATTGAGGTGTCAGAGTGGTTAGACTCCTGAGAAGGAGATCTAGGCCTTCTGGGCACACTCACAACTCTTCCTGGGGGGACAAAGGGAGGTCATTCTGATCCTCCTCCTCATCCTCAGGAGTAGCTGCATTTTCCAGGTCAAGGTCATTGTCACCTTCCTGGCCAGTTTCAGAGGTTGGGTCCTGGTTATTTTCATCCCTGGCCCCTTCCTCATCTTCTGCCCCACCCTGTCTGCCTACCCCTTCAGACCCTGGTAGTCTTCTGAGATCATCCAGCAGGAGTACCTCTATGAGGCGTTGGGTGTTGGCACTTTTGCCTGTCTTTAGTTTCCTAGCAGTGCTTAATGCTCTCAATTCCAAGAATGGGAGACTATCATACTTGGAGGAAGAAGCCCATTGGCTTCTGGCTGGGACCCACTGGTTCCTGGCCCTAAAGACATTACTAGTGTGGTGTGGTGTATGCACTACCTACTCTAGTGTGGCCTACTAAACTCTCTTGAGTTGTAGAAAGGGTGTGCTATCCCTTAACACACAACTCTAAGTTCAGTAGAACTTACTGTATCCTAAGCTTGTTTTATATGTACCTAAGGTACCCTTAGTGGTTTTCAGTTGATCAATTCAATTGAGATTATCTGGTAAAACAATAGCAAGCTGGAATCCCACACGCTGCACACCAATGTGAGAAGTTGGCCTGGTATATGCTGTCCACTAATTATAGTGGGCACCTTGCACCAGGCCAAACAACCCCTTATTGGAGATAGGTTAAAGACAACCTTTATTGAAAGCTATCCTAGTGGTAGCTATGGAGAGCAGCCTTCAGGCTAAGTCTTGAAGGAATGTAAAGCAGCTTGTTTTACCAGTCTATAATCTCTTGAGTGACCAAATGAAAGAGGACCACACCAGGTATATATTTAAAATATATGTATTTAGTCTTAAACACACCCCTCTAGTCTCTTTATGAGGCTAGAGTTCGAAATACATAAGTTACAAGTCGAATATCAACAGTAATAGCACAAATACACGTTTGAGCCCTAGGGGCGTACCAAACCATATACCAATAAAGTGGTATAAGAACCACGACTGAGCTAGACACAAGGCCTAGAGCCTGTAGAAGTGCTTGTCCCTCAAGGAACCACCCAAGGTAGTGACACAGGGGACCCACGGGGGACGCGTGCAGTGTGAGAACACAGCCGCGAGCCGCCGTTGACTTCTATGGGGAATGTCGCGGTTGGAGTTTTAAAGAAAAAGGACACTTAGAGGAGGACTTGGAGCAAACCCCTTTAGAACTAGGTTGTTCTAGAGTCTATACCCACGGGAGCACCGGATTACTCGAGTAACCTCACCGAGGGAAGCTGGGTGCATAGGTGTCTTTCGGGGTCGGGTTTCGTCGTCGTTTTCAATGGCGATCTGCTGCAAAGTGCTGCTGGCGACCAAGTCGAAAGTGTTTGGGTGGATCCAAAGGTGGATCGAAGATCTGAAGAACCTGAAAGCAGAGAGGACAGAGTCTGGGTCACTAACCAGTGACCAGGAAGGCGATGAGCAGATGCCCACCGCTGTCGGGTGCTTCAGGTAGGTTGACGGTTGTCTTGACTCTTCAGCCACGAGGTCCAGGAGGCGTCGACGACAACCAGGAGCTGCATTCGAGCTGTCCCACGACGTTTGTCGATTGCAGGGGTGTCGGCGACCGGATTGGACCCAACAAGCCTTGGCAAAGGCATGTCATGTGGAAATAGAAGAAGGACGTTGATGCAGACCAGCAAGGTCTGAGGGACTCACCCAGCGAAGGTAAATCAGGGCACGTCTGGAGCAACCAGGAAAGCCCAAGCAAAAGAAGAGTTGCCTTCGGGAGGGCCCACTAGCCAACGGACTAGCGACCGCAAAGGAGCCTCGAGTGGACGCACTTGGAGCTGGCTTACAGGACACTCGTCGAGTGGAGGCCAGTGATCTTCGGTGCAGTCGGTGCTGGAGGCGGGGGCTACTCGGAGCCCAAAGCACAACTTCATGGGAGACCAGGAAGAGGATGCACTTGCAAAAGTACTTGGTGTCCAGGGGTCACGGTTCCACATTACCCACGACAGCTATGGGCCTCAGCTTTGCTGGGGACTCAGGGCAGCCTCGGGGAAGTCTGGAAATCTACCTCTGGTGTTGCAAAGACTTCGGCGTCTGGCGGGAGCTTCAGCGATGCAGACCGGACAATTGCTTCTTAGGTGCCTGCCAAGCAGGGGAGTCACTCCTTGACCCCAAGGGAGATTCTTCAGTCCTCTAATCTTAAAGTAGAGCGTCGAAGGTCCAGGATTCTGTATCAGAGTTTCGTCCAGGTAAATCTAAAGTCCTAAGGACTGGGGTCCCATACTTATACCAAGTTAGGGGGTTGGACATACTCTGGGGACCCACCTATGGGAGGGTCAGGGAAGAGGGGTGGTTACACCCATTCCCTTTGTCCAGTTTCACGCCAGAGCAGGGGCAGGTAGTCCCTGCAACCGGTTTGAACTGGCATATGCACAGGGACACCAAGTGTGCCCCCAGTGCAGGACTTCTGAGCACCAGAGAGTGCTCCCGCCCAGCCCCAATACACATTATCCTGTCTGGGGAGGTGGTTACACCTCCCTGCGACAGGAAACCTATTGTCCAGGCTTCCCTGCCGGAGTTTCAGTCAGCAGCAGGAGGCCCGACCCGAGTCTGTGGCAGCGGCATCCATTTTGTGATGCCAGGGCTCTGGAAAGAAGTTACCGGGCAGGCCGGTGTGTACATGTCTCTCCCTCTAGAAGGGTGGAATGCTACCCCCGCCGCCAGAACTGGCGGGGGGGTAGTATTCCAAGATGTTTGACACCAAACACAACATGTTTTGGTGCAGCCAGTCCAAAGTTAGCATTGTACCGCGAGGATATAATGCACTTAAGAGTATATGGTCAGGCTGCACTACAAACAGCATCAGAGAAGGGTCTCCGAATGCTGCAGAGGGGCTCTGCTCATGCAG
This sequence comes from Calotriton arnoldi, assembly GCA_963921515.1. NCBI lineage: Eukaryota > Metazoa > Chordata > Amphibia > Caudata > Salamandridae > Calotriton > Calotriton arnoldi. Next base: position 2,076,297 of record CAWUFW010002092.1, read on the forward strand.
GGGCACCCTCTCACATAAGAACCAAGCACTCTGCCTTCAGGATTGATAAGGCCTGCCATAGGAGTGACTTATAGGTTTATACGTGTGTACATATGTAGTGATATAGGTAACCTATATCACAGTAAGGAGTGCATGCACCACCTTACCCAGGCTGCAGTAGCAGACCTGTGGTGTCATTTTGGATGGCCTTCCAGGGGTGGCACAATACATGCTGCAGCCCCTGGTAGGTCTCTGAGGTACCTATGCCCTGGGTACATAGTATACCATATACTAGGGACTTATAAGGGCACTCCAGATTCCAATGAGAGATGTGCCTAAGGCACATGGAAACCATTTTAGAGAGGAAGCAGCTAGGCTGGGGTTCTGATTAGCAGGGCCCCAGCCAGACTAAAGTCGAAAAACAGTGAAGCATCAGCAAAAAGTGGGGGTACCCATGTGAAGCAGATCCTACTCTCCTACAGCCACCACATATCTCCTTGCCCTAAGTGCGCACGGTTCAACAGTCTGCCCGCGTGTGGTGCGCAGCATGGCCTGGATCCACAGTTCCGGTGCGAATCACACTTGCTTCCCGTAGCTCCTCTGCACCTCTATTTCAAAAAGAGAGCAGGCCCCGATCCAGCCTGCCGTCTCTGTTGCAGCTGGAACCCACGTTGCAAACCGCGACAAAGGCCTCAGCAGACAGCGCTCTGCCTGCTCTCGGTGCAGCTCCCAGCCAGCGCCAGGCGGGTGTCGCCTCACATGCCCCCCAGTCCGTCATCACGGGCAGCAGTAGTCCACCGCACACCTCACCTCTGGACTTGGCCCCTTCCTACCGTGTGCGATCCGCCGCCCGCACTCGGGGGCCGCCGCCAGTCAGCAGGGCCACACTCGGCCCTCTGCGTCTCCCGAGGGCTTCTCTCTCCGTTCCGGGGTCTCGCAGCGGCTCTCGGCGGGGCCAGCAGCAGCTCGCCACGCAGGGCTCAGGGCCGGGCCCCGCACTTCAGCTCGTGCCCGGGGGTCACCTCCCTTCAATTCGCGGTCGCGAACAAGTCGGATCAGCCACCACGGTCCGACGCTCTCTGCCGCCGCTCGGCTCTCGGCGCGGGTTGATGGCGCCGCTTCAGTTCATGCGGCCATTGCGTAGTGAGCACAGTACCCGGGAGCTCCAAACTTGCTGCACACTCTCCCGACAACACCTCTGTGCCGGCGGGTTGCTTCTGTCGGCTCGATGGCACTGCTTCGCGCCGGATAAATGCTGGATCTGCGGATCTCGGGGCGGAGCTTCACTAGAGCGCGTCCGCCATCATGGCCAGCTAGCCACGCCTCCCCCTTCTATTCGTGCATCATGCATAAAAAGAAGCATATGGCTCTGTGGATTTTTTTGAACAGGAAGATATATTATCCTACACAAAAACAATCCTGCCTGTAATGCCAGCACCCTTGCAGCATTGTGCAAGGGTGGCTGCGTTGGTGCTAGGCAGCAACAAGTGCACCAGAGCTAGGAGAGAGCTGAATAGCACCATATCTTAGATTTGGCACTTTTTATCTCTCTCCCATTCAAGCACTACAGCGCAGCAAATGTGCTTGCTGCCCAGCGTTGTGTCAAATTTTGATAAATATGCCGCTAGCTCGGAAAAGGGTATTTACTGCTTACAGTGCTTAATCTGAGCTAGTGGTTGCAGGTGGGGCTCACCAGCACTCATTTTTGGGGGACCGCCACTTATTTTTCCTCAACAGAATTTTATCCAGAGCAAAAGAAAGAAAAACGCAAAAGGAGTAAAGAAGGAGGAAGGGAAAAATGGAAAACCAGTGTCAAGGAGTGTCTGGTTGTCTATTTTAGAGGCATGAGGTGGAATCAAGTCGGCACAGCTTTGGTATTCGGCACCTCAATCCATGATAGGGCTGGCCATGGATTTCTGAGCAAAACTTTGGGCCTCAGCTTCTATTTGTTTTACAAATTAAGCATTGCATACATTTCCAGATCAGTGTACCGCTACTAAAATATCAGCTCTAAATCAGGACACCATTTAGTGAGAACGTGCCCTGCAAAGCACAAATTGCCAAAAGCACCACTCCTGGAAAGCCATGCCACTGCTTGTAACATAATCAATAATATCGGACATGATATATGCCACATTCTCTTCCTGAACGTTTGATTTTCTCTACTTCGCCTTACCTGACACTGTCAGCTCTGGAGGGCAGATATCTGGAGATGGGGAAGGCACAGGAAAATGGATCTCCTGCCTGCACTAAAAGAAAACAAGAAAACACAGAGTTGACAAATCCACATAGAAGAAGGGAGGGAAAAAGAAAGAGAGGTGGGTGGGAAGTATGTATGAGAAAAAGTGAAATGTAAGATAATTACACTTCCACCTTGCTCCTGAGTGTAAGGGAGAAATAGCAAATGAACTGCTGTGCAATAAATACATTCTAGATGGATTTCCACATGCCTGTATGTGTCTCACCTCGGATGCCATAGCCTTCTGCCTGACCCTTCAGCTAACCAGACAAAGACCCAGAAGAATATCAACTTCAAGCACCACTGCTGAGACTTGTATCCCTAATCAAAGCACTTTTAGAGGACCTCTGGCTGTGCGCAGCACTTTACAAAATAGACAAAAATAAAGCTGTGGTCATTGCAATGTTTTCTTGTGAGAAATAATTATAGTAAGTGTTGTCTCTAATAATCTAGGCTCATTGCTGATACAGAGTTTTCCTCTGAAAATGGGCATTTCTTTTTATGAATTCCGTTGTTATTGCCATTTGGCTGGCTCTTATATACATGAATAGTGAGAGCTATGCTCCAACTAATGTCACAGAAGAAACACTCAAGGGCATATTCTACCAACAGATGCAAGCTGAGCTTGAAGCCGTGCCGAACCACAACCTGAAGATTTAGATGGGAGACTTGAATGGTAAAGTGGCAAATGTTATGTTATGTTAGCAGATTTATATAGCGCACAGCTGCCCTGGTAGAGGGGCGTCCCGGCGCTGATACTGCAGACTGCTAAAGAAACCGCGGAGCGAGCGTCAGAGGCCCCTCAAGCGGGGAAAAGATATGTTTTGATCGCAACAATAAACATGACAAAGCCATGGGAAAGGAAGATTGTGGAGCAATGAACAACAATGGAGAAAGACTGTTAGAATTTTGTGTCACTGTGGAAACAGAAAGAAAGACACTAAACCACAGCTGGGGCATTATACAGAAACGTGCCCACGACAGACAGAAGTGGAGGTCCTTCGTTTCTGCTCTACATACCAGCCGACATAATAGGCAGTAAGCAAGTAAGTCTATGCCTGAATTACAGTAGAATGTTACCACCGCAAGAAGCAGAAAAAACATGTTCACCTTCCTTTCCCTAACTTGGAATCCACTTACTGAAACATCTACTAGTTATGTGTATATTGTGCTGTGTGGTCTGCCATTAAAAAGTACATTTCATATATTATTATAGCCCCTCCTAAAGAATAAACAATAGATTTAAAATTATCTGAGGTCCATTGGAAGTGTGCTTGGTTATAATTGGTACACACAATACTATTAATATTATGCATTCAATAAACAAATATTTGATTTTTAAGATGGAGGGTGCAGCTCTTCATCACCCTCGTATGATATGCGTCATTGTAGGGGCATGCGTGCACGTGTTTATTCTATTCCTGACCCACTGAGTACTCTTTGTGGGATTAAACTACAAAGTGCAGCACCCATTATTTCAGCACAGAAGTTTAGCAAGATGTTTTTGCAGATAAAATAATACAATATGTATAAATGACAATAATAACTACATATATAAATGTTATGGACTCGGATCAATATCAAGTTAAAGTAAGGTAGTAAAAACGCTGAAATTGGCCTTTTTATCTATTCTTGGCATTTTTAAAAGGAGCTTTTGGCCTCCTCATACTATTCTGGAAAACCCACCACCATAAAATCTTGATCCTACCCATTTCTCCCATGAACTCCCTCCAATAGCTGACATTCAGTGATTGCCCGATTTGTCAAGCCCACGCTAAGCGATTTACCAACAGCTGATCCTCTGCAATATGTCCCCATAAAAGGATCAAACCAGCTAAAGATGGCAACTCAAGCCAAACCCTTCTTGGCACTTATAGCACCTTCAAGGCATATTGTGCCAGAGCCCCTGCGCTTCACCAACCATGTAAGCCACTACCTTGATTGCATACACAAAACAAGAAACATGACTACTATCTCACACAACCATATCAACTCCACCCATATCAAACACCAATCCAACAGCATGCCACATGGTAGACCGCATTAATGCCCGCCCCAACAGAAGCAAAGAAATGTTAGCATTGTGAAGGATTTCACCTCATTAGTGGTCACCTCCAACTCAATCACCCACTGGCAGGAACTCTGCAACAATCTTTTTCAATTCCGCAGCCACCAAATCACCGCCATTTAAGGCAACTACAGAGCGCAACTGGACCTGACAGCCTTTTCTAAACTGCTCTTGATGTTATCCAAAGAACCAATGCTGACCACATAGGCAGTCATCAGCTTAGAATAAAACACCGTCACCATGAAATCCATCCAGTCATGTGCCTCATTGGACCCCTGCCCCCACTATGATATTCCAGAGGACTGCGACTCATCAGCACCTTGCTCACATCCATTCTGCAGTCCTCCACCTCTTCCATGACCTGCCCAGATGCTTGGAAACACACAACATTCCTCCCATTGCTAAAGAAACCCTTGTCAACTACAGACCGATCTCCCTACTACCATTACCGGCTAAGGTCTTAAAGAGAATCATCCACAGATGCCTCAATAAATACATCAATGACCATCACCTCCTCAACATCACGCAGTCTGGTTTCAGACCCAACCATAGCATGGAAGCCATCATCACTGGTACGGATGCCATCCGCATGCCTGGACGGAGGAGACACAGAGGCTCTCATTCTCCTGGAAGTCTCTCCAGCAATTCTCATGGTCTCCCACCCCATCGTCATTCAATGCCTACAGATATCCGAATCCAAAAACACGCACTTTGATGGATTTGTTTCTTCCTGACTGGAAGAACCCAGTCAGTCAGCCTGGCAGCGTACACCTCAAATTTTTTTAATATCCATTCTTTTTATCACATTTTACTAATGTGTTTCGCATATACATATATTTACAACATATGGTTTGATAATAGAGAACAATAAAGGAAATGCCAACTGGTTCCCAAACATACTAAAGGAAAAACACACACCCAGACATATCTCAATCGTATCACATTCGGACAACCAAGGAACAACCAATTAAATGTAGTTTAAAACTTCTTTCTCCCAGCAAGGAATGCATTTGTGCTGCTGTGCAGGGCAATAGCCTCCAAACTAACCTAGGACACGTTATCATATCCAGATATGATGGGCATGTACTCCTGAATATCTCCACCGCAGCTTGGCGCTGTTTCTTTATTCCCTGCGACAAATTGTTATCTATTAGGCCCGCTTGTTGTATGACCCAATCAGCGCCTATTCTCCCTTGTGATCCACTCACAGCTACCTTATTGTGTGTGAAGATTCTATCATCCTTTTTTATTTGTGGTCTCCCCTTGTGACATTCACTGTTTAAAAATACAACTACTGATTGATTGATAAGAGTTTAACTTTATGTGGACTGCTCTGTTGAATTAGCGTATACTTGCAAATAGATCTAGCTCTTTTTTTAGGTTGACAATTGAACTCAGTGCATATATTCTTATCCTAAATGCCCTCTGCCTATTAATCCCTTTTAACCCCTCGTTCAGGTGGTGATACTCCATCTGCCTGGGCATGTATATAGGGAGTGTAGTTGCCCTAATTTATTTTTTGTTCCATGTTTCTTCCCAAGTAAGACTCTCAGAATTGCTTTTTACCCTATGTGAAAGACTTGAAGGATACAAACTCATTCGTTATCCAACTTATTTAGCCAATCCTCAGACCGTCTAACTTTATTTACTATTATGTAGCCCTATAAGTGACTAAAGGTAGGTATCCACCCTATGGAGACAATACTTACTCCAAATTCAGAAATTTAATTTAGGTTAGTAATTATGTTTTATCTATTTTAGCAATATCCAAAGGAAAGGGAGTTACCCTAATTCTAAGAAGAGGGACGGGGTAGCAGAGTAAGAAAACACAAAAGTCCCTATTCAAAAGATTAATGTTGTGGGCAAAGATCTCCGTAACTAAGAGTATGCCTAAATATGGACCATGTGCTATAGCAAACAAAAACGTACATATTTAGCTATATAGTAAAAGTAACAAAATATGTCAATGTGCAAGCAATTTAAACAAAAATAAATATTTTAAGAGGTAATCACGATATCAGTGAAAGTTTATTTAAAAAAAGAAACACATGTTATATTCAAAGACCGTATACAGTTTTCACAAAATTAAAAACATCTTCTTGTTTAAGAAGTTACAATACATATGACATAAATACAATCAGTTAGTAATACAAATTAAAGAAAACTTAAAAAAGAGACTCTTCGTGAAAACTGTATACGGTCTTTGAATATAACATGTGTTTCAGGGCCAGCCGGTGCTTCGGGAATGGAGCCTCTCGATTATGGTGCACTATGGTGCAAGGGTGCCTGCGTTGGCGCTAGCCAGCTGTAATTAGCGCCAGTGCAGGAGGAAACACAGGGCTGCACCGTATTGTTGTAAATACGGTACAGCCCTATGTTTCAAAAGTGGCGGAGCGTGGCATTAAGCCAAGAAGGCTAATGCCGCGCTCCATCACTTTTCTTTTTCACATGCCCCCAAGTGCCTGAAACTAGCATCCTTTGAGCTCCCCACCTTGATCGATCTCAACTTTCTCCCATTAGTACCAGCACACTGTAAAGGGAATATTGTAAATCCCGTAATGTCTTACACACCAACAGCAAACCTCTTAAACACTCCAGGGAGAACCACACTATCCGATTCAACATATTTCAATCTTGCTAGGGTTGCCAACTTACTCGGAGAAACATACCGGACAACAGTTGATGTTTTAACATTCTGCAAAGGCCAGGACATGATTATTTAGTAGAAATTATATGAAATTGCCTGCATTCATTTTTAACAAGGCCTTTGTGTCTTTCTTTAATTACCAATATGGGGTAATTAGCGCAGCTGTAGGACTCATTTTAAAGTGTTTTCTTCTTACATTTACTGTTTAGAGTATGTACTGGTGAGGGGAAAAATACTTGCTTTAGGTGAGTTTTCTAATTTTTTTACCAGCCGGGACACTGACATACTGGTCATGCCGGTATAAAATCATCCAAGTGGCACCCTTAACACTTGCACATTAAGGCCTGCTATATCTAACACAAACCACCTCCATATTTCCACAATGTTCAGGACTGTTGCCACCCTCTACACACTCTAACTCCTAAAACCTCATATACAAAACGTTCAAGTCCTGCTATGTAAAGAGCTGAACACCAACACAAGAGAAATTTTGAAACTTGAAAAACAGGGGAAAGCACATTCCCAATACACCTTATGACATTAAACAAGTTTCAGCAGCACAGAAATATAACCTTAACATAGACAAATCTGCCTTGAAGGATCCACAAATTAATAATGAAGATATCTATATAAGTAAAGTACTCAATGGCTCTGATGGAGTCCCCGTCTGCCAAATTTTTAGATATACGCTGGCCCAGCAGCCATCTCTAACATTGGCAGGAACCGCCTTCACGGCGGTTCCTGTCAATGCATCGTACGTTTGTTGGACAGCTCTGTCAATGTGAGGGAGTCACACGGCAAACTTACAAAGTTTTATTTTATAGTCCAAAACGAAATGCAAAAGTGAGATTTTAGTTTGAAATGTAAAAAAACAATGCCCTCCTCTCCAAGGGAGTTTTCTCCCATGACGAGGGTAGCATTTTACAGTTTTCACTGCCCCTTACCGCCAGGTTTTACCTGGCACAGACTATCTGTCTGAAAATGTGTTTGCCCACTCTAAATTGGTTGCGGGGACTCATGGCCAAACCACCGGCAGCCCTTACTCTGTCGGGTCATCAGAGGTTTATGTGGGCAGTGGAGACGGAGTAGTCTCCACCGTCGAAATAATGAAGGTCCACTGGTCTCTGAATGAGGTGGGCGGATCTTCAATTTGGCGGAGAGGGCACTCTGTTGCGGTTGCTGTCTAACTCTAAATCGGCCTCTTAGTTTCATGAGGGTTCTGAAGTAATTCCATTCAGTGTTTTTTGGCTCTCCCTTTGCTTTTCCCTTCTTGGATGAATGTACATGCTGAAACTTAGCCACTAGCACTATTTTTGTCAAGATTCGTCCAATAACACCAAAGTTAAAAGAAAAGCAAGTTCAGCCTAACCATAACCACACAGTAGACACTGCTGAATGTGTAATGTGTACGTATTTATATTTCAATATGAAGAGTGTTTTTGTTTTGCTAATAACTTATGAGCCATTTAACAAATCTCTTCAAATAACTTTCCACAAAAGCTCATCCACCGCAGCACCTTCCTGGAAAGTTTCAGGGTGATCCATCAGGAGGAGACCAAGAAAAAGGGGGTGGTCCCGAAACGCAATTTCTCCGTGCAATCTCTTAAGGGAACTTTAGATGACGATAAATGAAAAACGGTTGAACAGAATTACACCAAATTTGGCAGAAAGGTAGATATTTACACAGAGAGCCTGCTTGTTGGATTTGTTGTGAATCTGTTTCCCTGATTTTGAGAAAATAAGGTTCATAAAATAGGGAACTTTAGATGACGATAAATGAAAAACGGTTGAACAGAATTACACCAAATTTGGCAGAAAGCTAGATATTTACACACAGAGCCTGCTTGTTGGATTTGTTGTGAATCTGTTTCCCTGATTTTGAGAAAATAAAGTTCATAAAATAGAGATAACTGGGCAGGACATGTCCAGATTTGCCTTGACTGGCCACTTTAAAGGGCACTAGTCAATCCTAATTAGTTGGTCGCAACCTGAACAATATGTTGTGGCAGCCATTACAGGACTCAGTGACATGGTCCCTGTGACCTGAAAATGAATTAAAAACTAATATAAAAGGGGACAGGGTGAGCACACCCTGACCTCAAAGGGCATGTGAGGGATTCCGAAAGTGACCATATCCACAGTAGATAATGTTGAATGTGTAATTTGTACGTATTTATACTTCAATATGAAGTGTTTTTGTTTTGCTAATAACTTGTGAGCCATTTAACAAATCTCTTCAAATAACTTTCCACAAAAGCTCATCCACCGCAGCACCTTCCTGGAAAGTTTCAGGGTGATCCATCAGGAGGAGACCAAGAAAAAGGGGGTGGTCCTGAAACGCAATTTCTCTGTGCAATCTCTAAAGGGATCTTTAGATGACGATAAATGAAAAACGGTTGAACAGAATTACACCACATTTGGCAGAAAGCTAGATCTTTACCCAGAGAGTCTGCTTGTTGGACTTGTTGTGAATCTGTATCCCTGATTTTGAGAAAATAAGGTTAATAAAATAGAGATAACTGAGCAGGACATGTCCAGATTTGCCATGACTGGCCACTTTAAAAGGCACTAGTCAATCCTGATTAGTTGGTCACAACCTGAACAATATGTTGTGGCAGCCATTACAGAACTCAGGGACATGGTCCCTGTGTCCTGAAAATGAATTAAAAACTAATATAAAAGGGGACAGGGTGAGCACACCCTGACCTCAAAGGGCATATGAGGGAGTCCGTAAGTGACCCCTTCCCCTTGATTGGCTGCCCACAACATGGAAACATGTTGTTGCAGACATTTTAGGATTTTGGGATAGGGTCCCTATTGAAATGCATTGTTGGGAAGCCTGTTTTTGAGGGTCACAAAAAGGAGCACATGTAAAGAGTGAAAGCAGATGTTAGTCAAAATTCAAAGCATTTGCTGGTGGTACCATACTAATTTTAGGAATTCTATTTCAGGAACGGAGGTTTCGGATTTTGCATTGTCTTATTTTGCTCTAATGAAATAGCAGTCATGCAAACAAACCAAACAATACAAAAGCGTAGTAGAAAAAACTACAACACCCATAGATCCAATAGCAAAAACTACAAATCCCATCTTCAGAGTACATAACAGGATGCACATCACAATCGGAGCGGGTGCTGATTGTGCTCTGTGCACCCCTTGCAACATTTCCTGCCCTGTTTCTTCGACCTACCCTTCCCTTTCCCCCTCTTAACCGGTAGTTTCTAAACCCTTCCCTTATCCAGCCTAGCACTCCATTGATGCCCTCTGGGGCTGTAATAATTATTGATTCATTATGCACCCTAGAGAAGGGCTGTAACAATCATTGATTCAACTGAAACTTCAACTGTGGGGGATTATTTTATTCTTTTGATCATAATTCATACTTGACCAGAAATATATTGTGATACATACATGCATATATATATATATATAAGTCGGTGTGGCTGTGTGGGCCCTGGGGCTCCCCTCGCAGCCCTATATGGAATAAAAGCAGAAAAATGTTTTACAAAAAAGCAAAAAATTAATAATAAATGAGCGGCCAGAGCCGCTCATATATTCACTGCTCCTTCAAGGAGCGCCCCATATTACCCTGCAAGAACTATTTACATATTTCTTGGTTTTGGTGATGCCCCTAGAATGGGCAGAGACACCATCATTTTTTACCACCATTTTTTTATGTTGTGAGGAGCTGCAGGGAATTCTGCAGCACCTCCAGCAACATAAAAAACCCAGTAAGACTCCTGGTTCATTCAATCAATCAATCAATCAATCAATCAATAAGGGAATTCTAAGCGTGCTACTCACCCGTGAGGGGCTCAAGGCGCTGGGGGGGGAGCATCCTTGGTCAGTCGAAGATCCAGGTCTTGAGGGTCTTAATCAAGATGTGCAGGGTGGGGGCACGTCTGATGTTGATCGGTAGCTCGTTCCAGGTCTTGGCCGTGATGTAGGAGAAGGTTCTTCCACCCGTTCTTGCTCTGCGGATGCACAAGGGTTTCTGCCAGGGCGAGGTCGGCAGAGCCGAGGTTCCTTTTGTTTATGTGGAAGGAGACTCTTTCGTTGAGGTATTTAGGTCCGCTGTTGTGGAGGGATTTGTAGGCGTGGGTGAGTAGCTTGAAGGTTACTCTCTTCTCGACGGGGAGCCAGTGGAGGTCTCGCAGATGTTGGGTGATGTGCTCATGCCGAGGGATGCCGAGGACGAGCGGTGTTCTGGATACTCTGGAGTTTGCGTAGCAGGGATTTGTTGATTCCAGCATAGAGGGCGTTTCTGTAGTCCAGTCTACTTGTTATGAGTGCGTGGGTGATGGTCTTTCTGGCTTCGGGGGGATCCACTTGAAGATCTTGCAGAGGATGAGAAGGGTGTTGAAGCAGGTGGATGCGAAGGCGTTGATCTGTCGGGTCATGGTGAGGGAAGAGTCGAGTATGATGCTGAGGTTTCGGGCGTGGTCCGTGGGGGGGGGTGCAGAAGGCGGAGGCCAGGAGTTGTCTCATGTGGAGGGGGAGGGTCCAAGGACTAGGACTTCTGTCTTCTCCGAGTTGAGTTTCAGACAGCTGCTGCTAATCCAAGCTGCAACGTCTTTCATTCCTTCTTGGAAGCTAAGTTCTTGTGGTTTCAGGGTCCTTCGTGAGGGAGAGGATGAGCTGGGTGTCGTCAACGTAGGATACAATACTGAGTCCATGCTGTCTGACGATGGCGGTGAGGGGGCCATGTAGATGTTGAAGAGTTTGGGACTGAGCGATGATCCTTGTGGTACTCTGCAGTTGATCTCTGTGGGTTCGGAGCGGAAAGGCGGGAGTCTGATCCTTTGGGTTCTGCCGGCAAGGAAGGAGCGGAGCCAGTCGAGGTTCCCTGTATTCCAGCGTCGTGGAGTCTGGCTGTGAGGGTGCAGTGGGAGACGGTGTCCATGGCTGAGGAGAGGTCGAGTAGGATGAGGGCTGTGGTGTGGCCTTGGTCGAGGAGCGTACAGATGTCGTCTGTGGCGGTGAGGAGGGTGGTCTCGGTGCTGTGGTTGCTGCGGAGTCCGGATTGGGAGGGGTCGAGGATGGAGTTCTCTTTGATGAAGTCTGTCAGCTGGGCGTTGACGATCTTCTCGGTGACTTTCGCTGCGAAGGGAAGGAGAGAGATGGGTCGGTAGTTCTTCAGGTCCGTCGAGTCTGCAGAGGGTTTCTTGAGGAGGGGCTTGTCTTCTCCACATTTCCAGTCATCTGGGAAAGTGTCGGATTCAAAGGTGGCGTTGATGGTGCGTCGTTGCTAGGGCGCAATGCCGGCGGCTCTGTGGAAGACGTGCAGAAGGCAGTGGTCCGTGGGGGCTCCTGAGTGGGTGCTCTTCATGGTAGTGGTGGTATCTTCGGTGGTGAATGGGGTCCAGGCGGTGATGGTGGGCCAGCTGTCGTTGCTGGAGGGAAGGGTGGTTTCTGGAGTCTGCTCGCTGACTTTGATTTTCAGATGGAAGTAGGAGCCGAGCTTGTTGCAGAGGTCTTGGGAGGGGGTGACACCTGTGGCTTCGCTGTGGGGCTTGATGAATTGCTGGATGATGTTGAAGAGTTCCTTTGAGTTGCTGGAGTTGGTGAGGATTTTGTTCCGGATCAACGTCTTCTTTGTGGATCTTATGCGTTGGTGGTAGTCTGTCATGGCATTCTTGTAGGTGGTCAGGTCTTCCGTGGTTTTGCTGTTTCTCCATAGTTTTTTGAGACGTCTGCAGGAGCGTCTGACTTCTTGGAGGTCGGTGGTAAACCAGGTGGACTTCAGGGGGCGTTGTCTGTTGGTGGTGCGGAGGGGTGCAAGCTTGTCTGCGCAGTTGGTAAATCAAGTGGTGTAGTTCCTTGGCTGCAGAGTTGGCGTTGGTCGAGGCAGGTGGGGTCGTGGCTGAGGGTGGAGTTGAGGTGCTCCTCTGTGACCTTGCTCCAGTTCCTTGGCGGAGGGCGAGGAGTGGGTTTGAGAGAGGTGGCGGTGTTGAAAGAGAAGTGTACGCAGTGGTGGTCTGTCCAGAGGGGCTTCGTGGAGTGGCTGAAAAGGATGTTGTTCCCACCTGCGAAGATGGGTTTGAGGGTGTGTCCTGCCTTGTGGGTAGGGGTGGTGAGCTGTTTTAGTCCGATGTTGGCAAGGTTGTCCAGGAGGGCGGTGGAGTTGGGGTTGCTGAGGTTGTCGAGGTGGTGGAAGTTCAGGTCTCCGATGAGTATGTAGTCCATGGAGGCGATGGCGTGGGGTGCGACGAGGTCACCAATAGTAGTTGCGAACGAAGCGCGGGCCCGGGGGGTCTGTAGGCGCGGTTGCCATGAAGAGTTGCTCTAGGGCTGGTCTGGATCTGGAAGTGAAGGTGTTCGGTGGTGGTGGAGAGTCGCTCATGGTGGAGAGTCGGAGGGAGCTCTTGTGTGCGATGGCAGTCCTCCTCCTGGGCGGTTGGTGCGGTCCTTCCTGTTGTATCTTGTAGCCGTCGGGAATGGCAGTGGCGATGTCAGGTGTGGAGGAGGCAATGGTCCAGGTTTCCGTGAAGAAGGTGACATCTGGCGAGAGGGTGTCGAGGAGGTCCCAGATCTACACGGCATGTCTGTGCAGGGATCACACATTCAGGAGGATGCACTTCAGGGCTTCAGTGGTGTTGGCGTGTGGCATGGGGGCGGCAGTCGTGATGGTGCAGAGGGTGGTAAAGGTTCGGCGGCAGTGGCGGGAGGGGAAATGGCCGTGGGTGGTGTTCTGTGTGGACAGCTGGCATTTGTTGTTCCTTCCGGGGTTGAGTGCAAGGAGGGCAGCTGAGTCGCAGCGGTGCGTGGCCAGAGAACCAGGGTCCCTGGCGCGGGTCGCGGTCGCGGATGGGCGCAGACAGGCTTGCCTTTGGCGCGCCAGCAGCGCCGCCATGCAGCGACCGCCATTAACTAGGGAAGGGGGAGGGAAGTGCAGCTGGGAGGCGGGAGCGGGAAAGCAGCAGGGGGAGGGGCCGCGGGGGCAGCAGCAGCTGGAAAGGGAAACGGGCAGAACATCACAGGACAAACAGAGAGAGACAAGGCAAACAGATAACCAATAAAAATACAGAGGCAAAAGCCAGGAAAACAGGCACAATAACAAAGACAGAAAACAAAGACAGAAAACAAAGACAGAAAAACAGGCACAATACAGCACAGACAGCAGTGGAACCAGCAGAAGAGCAAGGCTCTCCCACTGGACCACCAGGGATGAGGCACAGGCAGGAGCCTGTGGGTGGAGGAGGGCCTCGAACACCTACCTGTACAGAGCACTGCACAGGGCAGTGGCAGCGGCACTTAACAGCGGAGCTGCAGGGAGAGAGAGCAGGTCTCTGACCAGGAGGTCAAATGTCTTGTTCGGGCTCCCTCGCAGCAGCCGCCATTAAATAGGGAATGGGGAGGGAAGCGCAGCAGGGAGGCGGGAGCGGGAAAGCAGCAGGGGGAGGGGCCGTGGGGGCAGTAGCAGCGGGAAAGGGAAACGGGCAGAAAATAACAGGACAAACAGAGAGAGACAAGGCAAACAGATAACCAATAAAAATACAGAGGCAAAAGACAGGAAAACAGGCACTATAACAAAGACAGAAAACAAAGACAAAGACAGAAAAATGGGCACAATACAGCGCAGACAGCAGTGGAACCCGCAGAAGAGCAAGGCTCTCCCACTAGACCACCAGGGATGAGGCGTAGGCAGGAGCCTGCGGGTGGAGGAGAGCCTCGAACACCTACCTGTACAGAGCACTGCACAGGGCAGCTGCAGCGGCACTTAACAGCGGAGCTGCAGGGAGAGAGAGCAGGTCTCTGACCAGGAGGTCAGAGGTATTGCTCGCGCTCCCTCGCAGCGGCCGCCATTAAATAGGGAATGGGGAGGGAAGCGCAGCTGGGAGGCGGGAGCGGGAAAGCAGCAGGGGGAGGGGCCGCGGGGGCAGCAGCGACGGGAACGGGAAACGGGCAGAAAATAACAGGACAAACAGAGAGAGACAAGGCAAACAGATAACCAATAAAAATACAGAGGCAAAAGAGAGGAAAAAAGGCGCAATAACAAAGACAGAAAAATGGGCACAATGCAGCACAGACAGCAGTGGAACCAGCAGAAGAGCAAGGCTCTCCCACTGGACCACCAGGGATGAGGCGCAGGCAGGAGCCTGCGGGTGGAGGAGGGCCTCGAACACCTACCTGGACAGAGCACTGCACAGGGCAGTGGCAGCGGCACTTAACAGCGGAGCTGCAGGGGGAGAGAGCAGGTCTCTGACCAGTAGTGGCCTTGTGTTTCTGTACCATAGCTGCTGCCCTTTGGTGTAAGGTAGCTCTGCTTTTTCTATCTGGGGTGCCCAGAGCAAGTTATTGACTCCCAAATAATCAAAGTTCTTCACGTGCTCCAAGGGCGCCCTCTACACTACCATCTCACATCTAAAGGAACGGTGGGGGTTTAGTGCAACACATTTTGATCTTGTGGGATTTATCTCAAGCCCCCTGGATGTGCAAAAAGTTGTAAAGCAATCCAGGAGAGATTTGAGCTCTATCAGGGTTCTGGAAAGAAGCAGTGTCATCTGAAAACATGAGAACAGGGGTGCGTATTTCTGCAGATTTTGGCGCGTCATGGTTGCAGTTCGAGAGCGACTCAACAACGCCAATAATGTATAAACTAATCAGCGTGAGGGCAAGCACACATTCCTGTCTTATGCCACAATTTACTGGTATCCTAGGCGTGAGGCCCCCCAGATTCCATCTGACCTGTGCAAAGGTCTCCTCATGCAGGATTTTCAAGATTCTTAGGAAGTCACCAGGGATGGCATAATTTTCTAACACCCTCCATGGGTTGTCCCTAGGTACCAGGTCGAAAGCGGCCCTCAAATCCATGAAATAATAAATGGTCCCACCTCAAAACGACGTATTTCTAACACATCGTCTTGAAGCGAAACACCTGGTCCAGGTGCTAACCTTGCTCCTGAATCCTGCTTGACTATCTAATACTATATGGTGATCTGTTATCCATGATGGGAGTCTGGACAGTACCTGTCTACAGAAGATTTTCTGGCTATTGTCGATCAAACTGATCGGTCTGTAATTAGATGGTGCATCCCGCCTCCCCTTCTTAACGAGAGAAACGATGATAGCTCTACACCAGGATGGGGGAATGTTCTCTCCTCACATGATGGCATTGCCCAAGGTGTTTAAATAAGGGACCTATATTTCAGGTTGAGACAGGTACAGATCTCCTGGGATGCCATCGGACCAGGTGCTTTCTCCCTCTTCATTTGATGTAATGTGTGCACCGTTTCTGCTAATCCAAACTCTTCAATGGCACCACCCTCGCTCCCAACTTTGGGCTCTGAATGAGGCGGTAGAGGGTCATCATTCCTTAGGGAGGGATCGCTAGGCCACTTGCTCTAAAGATCTGAAAAGTAAGCGACCCATGCATCTGGGTGAACAACCACATCAACATGATTTTCAATAGTATGGCTCCCATTAGCTACTATCTTCCAAAAAACCTTCATATTTCGGTTTTGGAGAGATTCTGTAGGGACATGCCTTTGTTCTGCCTCTCATCTACTTTTGCACTTGGCCAAGATTGCCCTGTGCCCTCCTTATACCCTTATGATCTCCTTTTTTAACTGTCTCGAGTACAGCTGTTTTGACATGTCTACATTCACCCGTGTCTAAATATTACCTACTGGCAATCGCCAGTAGGTATTATAGTTAGGACATAGTTTTCACGGGAAATGTATTTTTTGTTTTGCTAATAATATGCTAGTCTTCACGAAATTTTCAAAACTAGTTTGCCAGTCACTTCAGCTTCTGTCTGGAAAGTTTTCGGGGTGATTAGTAAAACAGGGGTCGAGAAAAAGGTGGTCTGAAATGTGTTTTCTCCAGGCAAATTTCCCATAGGGATTTTGAACAAGACTACACCGAACGGCTAAATGGGATTACAACAAATTTGGCAGAATGCTAGCTATTGGTTCAGAAATAGCCCCTTTTGTAATCTGGTGTAAATTTGTCCAGTAGTTTTGGAGTTATTCAAGAAAAAAGAAATATAGATACCTAGGGAGGTGAATCCTCAGCAGATCCGACAGATCTCAAGCTAAAATCTGATTGGCGGCTAACACTTCAACCAGGAAGTGCTGGCAGCCATTTTGGAACTTGGACTCAGCTGATTCCCCAAAGGGGCAAGGTAGGAATACCCCTCCCCCCCCCTCCCCCCAGGCCTGGTGGTGAAGTCCCACAGGGACTCCGCCAGGGCCTAAAAGCATTTTTTGAAAACATTTTTGAACATGTAAAATCACAGCAGATCCGCAATTAAAAAATAAAATAATCAAGCGCTGTCTCCAGCGCTTGTTAGGTCGAGCCTGGACAGCGCATGCGCTGTCTGCAAGGCATGCAGTAATAGAGTATGCACTTGAAACCCCGCCCACTCTCCGCCCATCTTTTTCCTTGGCTTGTGTCTTTGTCCTTTGTAAATGCTGGCTTCTGATTCGGTAATCGGCTTGTTAGTCCCTCCTTAGTACCGCCTTGTCTTCATTTGGAACATCCCATGGCGACTGGCTCTTTTACTCCTGTTGTTACACCATCTGTGTTATTTAGTCTGTAAGCACTATTTCCTTTAATGGGTTTTGCCCTACTGCAGGCACGGCGTGTTTTCCGTATATTCAGCGCGCCATGCGTGCTTTCACTATCCAAGCAGTCCCGACAATGGCGGCCGCTTCTTTGTAATGCCACAGGCCTTGCATTTATGAGACTTTGAGCTATTGGCACTGTAAATGTTAATAGCTTAAATTCTCGCAAATGCAAGACCTATTGAATTGCAAATATTGTTTTCAAGCGCCCCATGCCCGCTTAAACTTAATAGAGGCCACGCCCCGTTTTTTAGACGCGGCTCGTCTAAAGAAAGGGGCGTGGCCTCTATTAAGTGCAAGCGCAGCATGGGACGCTTGAAAACAAACAATATTTGCAATTCAATATGTCTCACATTTGCAATTGGATTTAAGCTATTGACATTTACAGTGCCAATAGCTCAAAGTCTCGTAAATGCGACACCTGTGGCATTGGAAATGCTTTTTAGGTCGAGCCTAGGCAGTGCGCATGCGCTGTCGGCAAGACCTGTAGTATTCAGTAAACGAGGTAGCTCCCGGCTGCTGCTTACTATTTGTTCAGCGCAGTGTCGGTCTTCTTTGCTGCCGCGTAAGTGGTTTACCAAAGGGCATGATGGACGGAGCGTTAGAGCAAATCAAACACTCACCCCCAGTCAACTGATCTGGGTTTAATCCATCATCATTCTTTAGCTCACTCCACCACCCCAGTTCAGACATGGCCATATGCAAATCAGTCTGACCCTGTGCCTCATGGGAACAGTCCAGCCCGAACTGCCAAGCCATGTCTTCCCTGGACCGGAAACAAGCATCCTGGGACCGGTTTCTGGCTATTCAGCCGTCATCAGCCAGGCTATCTTGAATCCAGTGGCAAAGTGAGCAAGGGACCCACGTCTGGGCATACCCTGCCAACTTAGGGCGAACAAAGCGATACCAAAGGGGATGATGGATGGAGCGTTAGAGCAAATCAAACACTCACCCCCAGTCAACTGATCTGGGTTTAATCCATCATCATTCTTTAGCTCACTCCACCACCCCAGTTCAGACATGGCCATATGCAAATCAGTCTGACCCTGTGCCTCATGGGAACAGTCCAGCCCGAACTGCCAAGCCATGTCTTCCCTGGACCGGAAACAAGCATCCTGGGACCGGTTTCTGGCTATTCAGCCGTCATCAGCCAGGCTATCTTGAATCCAGTGGCAAAGTGAGCAAGGGACCCACGTCTGGGCATACCCTGCCAACTTAGGGCGAACAAAGCGATACCAAAGGGGATGATGGACGGAGCGTTAGAGCAAATCAAACACTCACCCCCAGTCAACTGATCTGGGTTTAATCCATCATCATTCTTTAGCTCACTCCACCACCCCAGTTCAGACATGGCCATATGCAAATCAGTCTGACCCTGTGCCTCATGGGAACAGTCCAGCCCGAACTGCCAAGCCATGTCTTCCCTGGACCGGAAACAAGCATCCTGGGACCGGTTTCTGGCTATTCAGCCGTCATCAGCCAGGCTATCTTGAATCCAGTGGCAAAGTGAGCAAGGGACCCACGTCTGGGCATACCCTGCCAACTTAGGGCGAACAAAGCGATACCAAAGGGGATGATGGACGGAGCGTTAGAGCAAATCAAACACTCACCCCCAGTCAACTGATCTGGGTTTAATCCATCATCATTCTTTAGCTCACTCCACCACCCCAGTTCAGACATGGCCATATGCAAATCAGTCTGACCCTGTGCCTCATGGGAACAGTCCAGCCCGAACTGCCAAGCCATGTCTTCCCTGGACCGGAAACAAGCATCCTGGGACCGGTTTCTGGCTATTCAGCCGTCATCAGCCAGGCTATCTTGAATCCAGTGGCAAAGTGAGCAAGGGACCCACATCTGGGCATACCCTGCCAATTTAGGGCGAACAAAGCGATACCAAAGGGGATGATGGACGGAGCGTTAGAGCAAATCAAACACTCACCCCCAGTCAACTGATCTGGGTTTAATCCATCATCATTCTTTAGCTCACTCCACCACCCCAGTTCAGACATGGCCATATGCAAATCAGTCTGACCCTGTGCCTCATGGGAACAGTCCAGCCCGAACTGCCAAGCCATGTCTTCCCTGGACCGGAAACAAGCATCCTGGGACCGGTTTCTGGCTATTCAGCCGTCATCAGCCAGGCTATCTTGAATCCAGTGGCAAAGTGAGCAAGGGACCCACGTCTGGGCATACCCTGCCAACTTAGGGCGAACAAAGCGATACCAAAGGGGATGATGGATGGAGCGTTAGAGCAAATCAAACACTCACCCCCAGTCAACTGATCTGGGTTTAATCCATCATCATTCTTTAGCTCACTCCACCACCCCAGTTCAGACATGGCCATATGCAAATCAGTCTGACCCTGTGCCTCATGGGAACAGTCCAGCCCGAACTGCCAAGCCATGTCTTCCCTGGACCGGAAACAAGCATCCTGGGACCGGTTTCTGGCTATTCAGCCGTCATCAGCCAGGCTATCTTGAATCCAGTGGCAAAGTGAGCAAGGGACCCACGTCTGGGCATACCCTGCCAACTTAGGGCGAACAAAGCGATACCAAAGGGGATGATGGACGGAGCATTAGAGCAAATCAAACACTCACCCCCAGTCAACTGATCTGGGTTTAATCCATCATCATTCTTTAGCTCACTCCACCACCCCAGTTCAGACATGGCCATATGCAAATCAGTCTGACCCTGTGCCTCATGGGAACAGTCCAGCCCGAACTGCCAAGCCATGTCTTCCCTGGACCGGAAACAAGCATCCTGGGACCGGTTTCTGGCTATTCAGCCGTCATCAGCCAGGCTATCTTGAATCCAGTGGCAAAGTGAGCAAGGGACCCACGTCTGGGCATACCCTGCCAACTTAGGGCGAACAAAGCGATACCAAAGGGGATGATGGACGGAGCGTTAGAGCAAATCAAACACTCACCCCCAGTCAACTGATCTGGGTTTAATCCATCATCATTCTTTAGCTCACTCCACCACCCCAGTTCAGACATGGCCATATGCAAATCAGTCTGACCCTGTGCCTCATGGGAACAGTCCAGCCCGAACTGCCAAGCCATGTCTTCCCTGGACCGGAAACAAGCATCCTGGGACCGGTTTCTGGCTATTCAGCCGTCATCAGCCAGGCTATCTTGAATCCAGTGGCAAAGTGAGCAAGGGACCCACATCTGGGCATACCCTGCCAATTTAGGGCGAACAAAGCGATACCAAAGGGGATGATGGACGGAGCGTTAGAGCAAATCAAACACTCACCCCCAGTCAACTGATCTGGGTTTAATCCATCATCATTCTTTAGCTCACTCCACCACCCCAGTTCAGACATGGCCATATGCAAATCAGTCTGACCCTGTGCCTCATGGGAACAGTCCAGCCCGAACTGCCAAGCCATGTCTTCCCTGGACCGGAAACAAGCATCCTGGGACCGGTTTCTGGCTATTCAGCCGTCATCAGCCAGGCTATCTTGAATCCAGTGGCAAAGTGAGCAAGGGACCCACGTCTGGGCATACCCTGCCAACTTAGGGCGAACAAAGCGATACCAAAGGGGATGATGGATGGAGCGTTAGAGCAAATCAAACACTCACCCCCAGTCAACTGATCTGGGTTTAATCCATCATCATTCTTTAGCTCACTCCACCACCCCAGTTCAGACATGGCCATATGCAAATCAGTCTGACCCTGTGCCTCATGGGAACAGTCCAGCCCGAACTGCCAAGCCATGTCTTCCCTGGACTGGAAACAAGCATCCTGGGACCGGTTTCTGGCTATTCAGCCGTCATCAGCCAGGCTATCTTGAATCCAGTGGCAAAGTGAGCAAGGGACCCACGTCTGGGCATACCCTGCCAACTTAGGGCGAACAAAGCGATACCAAAGGGGATGATGGACGGAGCATTAGAGCAAATCAAACACTCACCCCCAGTCAACTGATCTGGGTTTAATCCATCATCATTCTTTAGCTCACTCCACCACCCCAGTTTAGACATGGCCATATGCAAATCAGTCTGACCCTGTGCCTCATGGGAACAGTCCAGCCCGAACTGCCAAGCCATGTCTTCCCTGGACCGGAAACAAGCATCCTGGGACCGGTTTCTGGCTATTCAGCCGTCATCAGCCAGGCTATCTTGAATCCAGTGGCAAAGTGAGCAAGGGACCCACGTCTGGGCATACCCTGCCAACTTAGGGCGAACAAAGCGATACCAAAGGGGATGATGGACGGAGCGTTAGAGCAAATCAAACACTCACCCCCAGTCAACTGATCTGGGTTTAATCCATCATCATTCTTTAGCTCAGTCCACCACCCCAGTTCAGACATGGCCATATGCAAATCAGTCTGACCCTGTGCCTCATGGGAACAGTCCAGCCCGAACTGCCAAGCCATGTCTTCCCTGGACCGGAAACAAGCATCCTGGGACCGGTTTCTGGCTATTCAGCCGTCATCAGCCAGGCTATCTTGAAACCAGTGGCAAAGTGAGCAAGGGACCCACGTCTGGGCATACCCTGCCAACTTAGGGCGAACAAAGCGATACCAAAGGGGATGATGGACGGAGCGTTAGAGCAAATCAAACACTCAACCCCAGTCAACTGATCTGGGTTTAATCCATCATCATTCTTTAGCTCACTCCACCACCCCAGTTCAGACATGGCCATATGCAAATCAGTCTGACCCTGTGCCTCATGGGAACAGTCCAGCCCGAACTGCCAAGCCATGTCTTCCCTGGACCGGAAACAAGCATCCTGGGACCGGTTTCCGGCTATTCAGCCGTCATCAGCCAGGCTATCTTGAATCCAGTGGCAAAGTGAGCAAGGGACCCACGTCTGGGCATACCCTGCCAACTTAGGGCGAACAAGCGATACCAAAGGGGATGATGGACGGAGAGTTAGAGCAAATCAAACACTCACCCCCAGTCAACTGATCTGGGTTTAATCCATCATCATTCTTTAGCTCACTCCACCACCCCAGTTCAGACATGGCCATATGCAAATCAGTCTGACCCTGTGCCTCATGGGAACAGTCCAGCCCGAACTGCCAAGCCATGTCTTCCCTGGACCGGAAACAAGCATCCTGGGACCGGTTTCTGGCTATTCAGCTGTCATCAGCCAGGCTATCTTGAATCCAGTGGCAAAGTGAGCAAGGGACCCACGTCTGGGCATACCCTGCCAACTTAGGGCGAACAAAGCGATACCAAAGGGGATGATGGACGGAGCGTTAGAGCAAATCAAACACTCAACCCCAGTCAACTGATCTGGGTTTAATCCATCATCATTCTTTAGCTCACTCCACCACCCCAGTTCAGACATGGCCATAGGCAAATCAGTCTGACCCTGTGCCTCATGGGAACAGTCCAGCCCGATCTGCCAAGCCATGTCTTCCCTGGACCGGAAACAAGCATCCTGGGACCGGTTTCTGGCTATTCAGCCGTCATCAGCCAGGCTATCTTGAATCCAGTGGCAAAGTGAGCAAGGGACCCACGTCTGGGCATACCCTGCCAACTTAGGGCGAACAAAGCGATACCAAAGGGGATGATGGACGGAGCGTTAGAGCAAATCAAACACTCAACCCCAGTCAACTGATCTGGGTTTAATGGAGTAAACCCAGATCAGTTGACTGGGGGTGAGTGTTTGATTTGCTCAAGCGCTCCGTCCATCATCCCCTTTGGTATCGCTTTGTTCGCCCTAAGTTGGCAGGGTATGCCCAGACGTGGGTCCCTTGCTCACTTTGCCACTGGATTCAAGCTAGCCTGGCTGATGACGGCTGAATAGCCAGAAACCGGTCCCAGGATGCTTGTTTCCGGTCCAGGGAAGACATGGCTTGGCAGTTCGGGCTGGACTGTTCCCATGAGGCACAGGGTCAGACTGATTTGCATATGGCCATGTCTGAACTGAGGTGGTGGAGTGAGCTAAAGAATGATGATGGATTAAACCCAGATCAGTTGACTGGAGGTGAGTGTTTGATTTGCTCAATCGCTCCGTCCATCATCCCCTTGGTATCGCTTGTTCGCCCTAAGTTGGCAGGGTATGCCCAGACGTGGGTCCCTTGCTCACTTTGCCACTGGATTCAAGCTAGCCTGGCTGATGATGGCTGAATAGCCAGAAATCGGTCCCAGGATGCTTGTTTCCGGTCCAGGGAAGACATGGCTTGGCAGTTCGGGCTGGACTGTTCCCATGAGGCACAGGGTCAGACTGATTTGCATATGGCCATGTCTGAACTGGGGTGGTGGAGTGAGCTAAAGAATGATGATGGATTAAACCCATATCAGTTGACTGGGGGTGAGTGTTTGATTTGCTCAAGCGCTCCGTCCATCATCCCCTTTGGTATCGCTTGTTCGCCCTAAGTTGGCAGGGTATGCCCAGACGTGGGTCCCTTGCTCACTTTGCCACTGGATTCAAGCTAGCCTGGCTGATGACGGCTGAATAGCCAGAAACCGGTCCCAGGATGCTTTTTCCGGTCCAGGGAAGACATGGCTTGGCAGTTCGGGCTGGACTGTTCCCATGAGGCACAGGGTCAGACTGATTTGCATATGGCCATGTCTGAACTGGGGTGGTGGAGTGAGCAAAAGAATGATGATGGATTAAACCCAGATCAGTTGACTGGGGGTGAGTGTTTGATTTGCTCAAGCGCTCCGTCCATCATCCCCTTTGGTATCGCGTAATTGGTTTAGGCAGCGAACATCACTTCCATTTTTTCTCAAGTGCAGCACCGACCAAGTACAGTTTCATTACGCTTAGATAGTGTAACTGTTATTTGGGGAACTCTTTTTTTTGTTAATTGCATTGCTTCATGCTTGTGTCAGTGCTCGATGCATGTCTGTGTCATCGTCCCCACTGTCGTCCCACCCACCGCCACCCACCCTCTGTGTCGTCCCCTCCACATGCCCGTCGCTCCTTGTTTTGAACACTTTGCGCCTTGTCAGACTTGAGGCCGAACTGCGTTTGTTCATGCATTTTTTGCTGTTTGCTTTACTACCAGGTAAAAGCTGCTTGCAAAACAGTGCGATAAAAAGGGCAAAAAAAAAAAGTCGTTCGCACCTGTCATATTCCTATTTTTAAAGCACAGTGCTGAGTTAGGTTTTAACATCTCCTTCCAAATTGTCGCCTCCTTCCTGCAAGCGGTATTTGTTTGTGCTGGTTTATCTCGGAACTCTAACTAATGCGCATGACTATGTTGAGTACATTTCGTGGATTAAAGCCACGGCTCCACGCAAGACACCGCGTTAGATTACTTTCCCCTTTTATCATTCGTTTTCCCAGTTAACGCTTTCCTGGTTGTGAAGCCCAGTTCTAGTGAGGACACTTGGGTCTCCAAGCTGCAGTTGTACAATGCACAGGATATTGGTGCCAAAAACTGGTGCAGAGTGAGGTGCCAGTAGTGGTGCTGATGGAGAAACCTGTCAGGAGGCTTGGACGGTGATTACGCCAACCTTTACTCCTACTTTTCCCTACTAAATTTAATGCAGATGGTCTTTTATTTGCCTGCTAAAAGTGGTAGAAGGGAGGAAAACAATTCAAGATTATACTTTCGATTTAGTCATGCTGTAATGGACCACAGACTCCGAATTTCAGTTTGGTGGATTTATTATAAGTGCAGGGGAACCTTCAGGTTCTTTAAAAGACCCCTCACACACCAACCTAGTTGGTGTCATGCTTCATCATCGGGGTCCCAACCAGGCGGCCGAGTGCCGCCCGGTTGTGCTACAACGCCTGGTTACAGCGGAGCTGGTGTGGTGTGAAAGTGTGATGAAGTGTGGTGCTAGATTAAGAATACCTCCGGGAATCCGGGACCCACGGAGCCTAACTTAGGTGCATCGAGGGTACACCGCCTCCCACTAGTGTTGGGAATGCCGGTCCCCCTCCCGGGCCCGATCAGCTGCCACCATTGAAACCGAGTGTTTCTATGTCTAAGTCGCAACCCGCGACTATCATTTTATTCCTTCCCACCTTAGCGCGTGGGTTGTGATTACTCATTGACACGTGGCTTGATTTTTGCCACTCACTTTGTATTCACAGTCTTCACCTCTGGTCCTGAAGAAAGCCCCCTCCATATTTACTTCTGGGGCTGAAACATGTAGACCATCTTTCTTGACAACAGAGATTAATTACCCTCTTATGGTTGTCTACTCTCCGTTTTTATCTATACCCCGGGCCGCCATAATTAAACAATTTTTTGAACATCTAGGCAAGGATTCCCGGAGGTATTCTTAATCTAGCACCACACTTCATCACACTTTCACACCACACCAGCTCCGCTGTAACCAGGCGTTGTAGCACAACCGGGCGGCACTCGGCCGCCTGGTTGGGACCCCGATGATGAAGCATGACACCAACTAGGTTGGTGTGTGAGGGGTCTTTTAAAGAACCTGAAGGTTCCCCTGCACTGTGAGCCCCCAGTGGTATTTATCCAGGTACTGGGTACGTCCACATTGTTTATTGACTATATTCTGGGGAGAAGGACGTAACCCCCTCTGACTCCTTGCTCTCACATTTGTTGTCAATATGGATTTATTATAAGGCCAAAAATAATTGAATATAAACACACCTCAATATCAGAGTATATAGGTACAGAAAGATCAATACAAAGCCGATTCTACGAATATAAGTCATTCGGCACAGAAGGCATAATATGATGAACTCCAAAATCAAAATACAGCAAAGAATAGAAGCGGAGTCCAATTCTCTTTTCATGTAAGAAGGAGCAAAATCTTTCCCTACTCTGCTCTCAATGAGGATCCTACCTATCTCCCTTGTATCATATCCCAAAGGTGTCAGCACGTGTTGACTTCCTAAGAAGTACTCATGTCAAATGGGTCTGATAGCTTAAAGCTATGGAGCTCGCTCTAAGATGCTCCTTCTCCTCCGAAAACTGGCAGAAGTCTCCCGAATCTGTCCCTGCGCATCATACAAAAAGACAATGTTCAAGCCACAATACGTCATGTTTTAAAACTTTTCTATTTGCAACATTTTCCAGTAAGTTTCCACAGAAGCTTTAATTAAGTCGACTCTTCTTCCAGTGGCCTTGGTTCCCAGATAGGCCAGGCACGAAAAGCAGGTCCTCCCCTCTCGCCTTGCAGTCTTCTTCAAAGACATTCCGGGTATCTCCTTAAATCTAAGAATAACGAGGTCGAATTCCTGCACCTGCAGTAGGATGAGAACACACTGTCTTCGAGCACAACAGAATTTATTTAATTAATTCTTAAGCAACCAAGGAGAAACGAAACTCAAAACAACCTACAATTTGGGCCTACAAATCGGGTAACTTAAACTAAACATGGTTACAATACATGAGTATAACTTCGTCCTGCACATTACACATACAGGAATTATGTTTTCTAATACACGCAAATACTACTTAAACATGCTCACTTCATTTTAATACTAATATGACGTGAATAAATGCATCTTAATAATCATAAAACACTGCACACGACAAAAATACATATGAGGGCGTTTATATCAGGAGTATAGTGCACCCCTACAATTTAGAGTGCTGTAAGCGCTCTATCAACGGTGAAGGTCTAGGGGCTCTTACGAAGAGTACTTTTTCCTTCCACCTGGAGAAAAAGAAAATAATTTAAGGTGCATTTTAACCCTGGCTGTAAAACCGCAGATTGTTCACCAGCGAACATAAGCAGAATTTGGTTTGCGGCGTGTGTGAAAAACATTGATGTTTCGGACATTTCTGTCTGTAGCCAATGGGACTCTGAGAACCTAAAAAAGGTTTGCTAATCGTACGGTTTCTTATTTTCGGAATTTTCTTAGTAGGAGAAATACCTGCGTTTTTTAACCTACTCAGATTGTCGTGGTGACACACAAAGTCAAGTTCTGCTTATTTTGACGTTGTAATATGGAGATCTCCGCCGTAAGCACCTTTTACTATTTCTACAGTGGTTTCTTTATTTTCCAACAGTTCTGCTTTGTCCAGCTCTTTTTAAAGGTCAGGTGTTTCTCTTCTTTCTTAATCGGCGTCCTTGTTTGTAAATACCTCTTCTTCACACGTGTAAGCACGTGTGAAATGCTCTTACCCGCTGTTGTGCAGCTAAGTTAGTCTGCTCTTTTTTCAATTTTGTGGCTTTTGAAGTCCTCCCTCAAAATACAAACTTACATTTTGCTGTAGTCAGTAGGTTCTCTGGGAAATGATGACTTTTTGGTAGTTTTATTTATCCTGGTATTTGCTACAGAAACGCGAAATTCCAGCAATATTTGAATACTGCTTCTTTTACGTGTGTTTTTGTGTAGTCAGACAGCTGTTCAAAACCCCACCCAGAGGTGGCTTCATACAGATCTTCTGTCCCAAAGCAAAGTATTGATTGTAAGGGCTGGACTGGGGAACCAAAGCAGCCCTTACAGAAATGCTGAAACTAGCCAGTCCGATCGAACAATCTCTCTTTCCTTCCATCCATCTACCTCTCTGATCACTTTTTATATACCTTCTTCCTCTCTTTCTCTCTCTCGCTTGAAGCCTCTCCCTGCCTGCTGCAGGTAAATTTGGGAAACTGGGGAAAGTGACAGAGGCACCAGGAGTAACCCTGGGCCTTCAAAATCTCCCTACAAGGGCTCCAGCCCACCGGGGAAATGCCTGGTAAATTAAATGGCCTGTCCTGCCCTGTTGCTGGTTGAAATCTTGTCCAGAGAACTTTTACCAGGAGTGCTTCTGTCACTCATACTTCCATTCATCCCATGTATCTGCAGCTCAGGCACAGGTCCAGCGGATTCCCTACCATGAAGCAAGACTCTGGCGCATGGACGGCTTGGCCTTTGTAGCAGGCTCACATCAGCAAAGAACAACGAGATTGAGCCATCCAGGACCACTGAATTCCAGCCAAGTATTGCAGACCTTTCAGATGAGCTGGGCAGCCTTACATGGCATCCATCCCATGACACATGATCCAGAGAGGTCTTACTCTACGTATCCGCCCCATGACAAACTGTCCTCCACTTAGCCTTCGACACAGTTTTCAGATCAGGCCACAGGGTGTGCAGAAATGTGGCCAGCAGCTGTCCAGAGTGTCTGTGCGCATGACGGAGACCACAACACCTCCACTGTGTTCTTTGGAAGGCCTACGGGTGAACAAGCAGGCCACCATTGTTAAAATAAAACTCTCAGAAGCTTAGGGTGATTCTCGGTAAGAAAGTTGCAATATACACAAAGGTGCCCTGGTAATTCTAGAAAGCTATCTTTTTAGGCAGAAAGTTGTTTTAATTCAATGACGATGGCCTGCTTGTTCCGGAACAAAATGATTATTTAAAGCATCGAAAGACCATTCCCTTTGTGGTCTGCACTGCATAAATGTTCAGTTTTATTATTTGTATAGGGGTACGTGTGACAAGCATTTGTGTCCCAAAACATATAGCGAGAGTGTTAGACCTGGCATCCTTGGCGTGGGTCTCCCTTCCATTTTTTCGTAATGCCTCCACTGTTGCCGATATGTTTTTGCTGGACTAGATGCTCATGGGCACTTTGCCGCTGCTAATCAGTGCCAAAGTGCAAGTGCTCCCTATCGTTAATTGATACATGTATTAGTGACTCCATGATTGGATGATTGGTTTACTTGTCAGTCCCTAGTACAGTGCACTCAGTGTGCCCAGGGCTTGTAAATCCAATGCCGCTGGTGGGCTTGCAGCACTGGTTGTGCCACCCACAGAAGCGGCTGGTAAAATGTGTCTCAGGCCTGCCATCGCAGAGCCTGTGTGCAGCCTAGGGCTGCCATGTCGACTTGGTGAGTACACCCACTTACCAGTCCCTAAAACCTTCCCTTTACTGCATGTTGGTCACCCCTAAAGTAGGCCCTAGGGCAGGGTGCATTGTAAGTATAAGGTAGGACATGCCCTGGTGTGTGTGGCATGTCCTAATAGTGAATTACAGCCATTTTCGTTTTTCACTATTGCAAGGCTACCTGCTCCCCATAGGCCAGAATGGGCAGACTGACTATTACACCTTATAGTCAGAACTGACCCAGGGAACATGGTAGAAAAACGAATTTAGTATGCCTGAACTCAGGATGATAAAATACATCTTTTAGTGAAGTTGGTTTTAACATTCTGTGTTCGAAAATACCACTTTTAGAAAGTGGGTATTTTCTTGCCTAACTATCCAAGCCTGCCTCTGCTAGGTTGTGTATTCCTTGTCTGGAGATTGAGTGACAGGGGCTGGGGGTGGCTACCGGAGACAGGGTGAGTCAGCGCAGGGCTGAATAGAAAGATCTGCAGCCAGAGTGGAGGGAGGAGTTGCACCTGGGTCTGAATAGGGCTGTGCCTGCCTTCCACAATGCTGGCTCCACCTCCTGCCGGGCGGCTGAGCACTCTGCCCCACATTCTGAAAGGAAAGAAGGAGTCAGAAAAACAAAGTGCTCCAGGACTGACCAGAACTGGTTTTGGACTAGGCAGAGGCCTCTCTGCCTCCAGAGAACAAAGAGAATCAGGGTATAAGAGGGGCACCCAGACCCCAGGAAAATTAGATCACTTTTGGGAACAAGAAGAAACCTTTACTGAGGAGCGGAACCAAGAAGAAACTGAGGAGAAACTATCCCTAAGCCTGAAGTGCTGCTTGGGGGATTGGCCTGCAGTGGTTTGCCTGACTGCCAAAGAGAGGAGAAAGGAACTTTTGCTTTGCTGTGACTTTCATCAACTTGTGAAGGATCTCCAAGGGCTTGGAAGAGAGCTTGCCCCCTGACCGAAGTCCCAGGACCATTGGACTTCACCCCCTTTGTGAATTGCTGCTGGAAACTCTGTTTCAGTGGCTACAGAGGTAGGGAGCTGTGACCGACTCTCACGACCGACTCGGTGTCCTGCAAGCACCGCATCGAAGCACCGTCTCGCCCTGCAACGCACGGCCCTGGTCTCACCGACTCCGTCAACGAGCCGCTGCCTGCACCGCATCGAGGGACAACGCGTCCTGCAACGCTTCGCTACGCCGAATCGAACTGGTCCGACCGACACGGTCACTGCTGCTGAGTTCGAGTCCTGTGACCGCACCGGAGTTGGGCACCGCTCGCACGCTTTGCGACGCACCGCCCGACTCGCACCGCTGTCCGGACTGATCGACGCCAGCTCCTGAATCCGGCTCCGTCGCCGCACCGCAACCTGCCAGCACCGCATCGAAGCACCGTCTCGCCCTGCAACGCACGGCCCTGGTCTCACCGACTCCGTCTCGACGACGTCAACGAGCCGCTGCCTGCACCGCATCGAGGGACAACGCGTCCTGCAACGCTTCCATTTTTGCATCGCGACCGCGACGAACAGCCATCCGGCTCGCACGCCCGTGCCTGCCGCTTCAAGTAAAAGGTACTGTGACCGAGTCTGTCTACGCTGTGTTGGCCCGTCTCGACGCGGTCAGCTGGATTTGTTAGACTCTGTTTGTTCTCGACATCGCCGTAGCCGGAGGAGGCTACCGACTCGCACAGAACCTTGAATTAAGCCTTTTTGATCAGAACTAAGTATTCTTAACAGTATTGTGGATTATTTTTGTCGTTTATGGTCTTGTGATAAATCTATATAAAGTATACCTATTTTTATAAATATATAACCTGTGTGGTGTCCATTTGTAGTGTTGTCACTTGATTACTGTATGTGTTCACAAATGCTTTACACACTGCCTCTGAACTAAGCCTGTCTGCTCGTGCCAAGCTACCAAGAGGGTGAGCAGGGGTTATTTCGGGAGTGTACCTACTTTCCCTGACTAGACGCAAGGGTCCCTATTTGGACAAAGGTACATACCTCTGCCAACTAGAGACCCCCAAATCTAACATTGGTGGTCAGCGGTGAGGATTCTGGACTTGCATTTGTGACTCATGTACAGTGATTGGTGAACACTACTTAGTGAGTGCAGACCAAAACGCAACCACATACTTTAATAGCATTTTTTCTGGGATTTCCTATTTTTGCAAATGCCAAGTTCAGTCACTATGGAGAAACCAGCATCAGTAGCCTCTGTTGAATGTGATTGGGAAGAAGAGAGGCTAGAATGCTACACCCTTAAGCAGCTCAAGCAATTCTGCAAAAAGTTTAAAGTGTCCATGACCGGGATCTCCAGGAAGGAGGACCTCCAAAAGGCGCTGAGGGCCTGGGTCGAATCAAGGAGTGCCCCTGTGGAGGGGGCTGAGAATGCAGAAGGGCAGCTGGAGGGGCTATTGGGTCTAGGGGCTAGAAGACCACCTTCCCCAGTAGGTAGCAGTGTTTCTGCCAGAGGACTGTCTCCAGAGGAGTTGGAGGACAGGAAAGAGAGTAGGGTGCACGAAATGGAGCTGACCAAACTCAAGCTGAATAAGCAGTTAGAATTCGAAATGCAAACAAGGAAATTAGCCCTAGAGGAAAAGAAAATGCAGTTTGAACATGAGAAAGTTTTGAGGGAGTTGGAATTGAAGGCCAAGAGCTTAGAGATTACTCCCTCTGGTGGCAGTGTACCGCCTGTGCCTGTTGAAGCTAGGGTGTATATTCCCAAAGATGTGGTGAAGGAGTTTTTTAAAAATGACGACATAGGGCAGTGGTTCAAAGCCTATGAGGTAGCCATGTCTTCCCACCGGGTCCCTGAGAAGGATTGGGGAGCGGGGTTGTGGGGACGGTTCCTCAGTGAAGGGCGGGATACCTTGTTGGATTTGCCCTCTGAAGTCTATAATTCGTACAGCCACATGAAGGATGCCTTAATGACTAGATATGGTTTGACCCCTGAGCTTTATAGGCAAAGGTTCAGGAACTGTAGTAAGATTGAAAGCAGTACCTGGGTTGAATATGTGACCTTCTTTTGCAGAGCCTTGGATGGTTGGGTAAAGGGTAGCAAAGCGACTGATTTTCAGGCGCTCTTTGATTTGATTGCCTGGGAGCACTTGTCCGGTAATTGTTTTCCTGAGCTACGCCAGCACCTGATTGATAGTAAGCTGACTAACCCTAGGCAGCTTGCTGAGGAGGCGGACCGCTGGGTGAGTACCCGGGTCCACAAGGGTCACGTGGGAGACTCCGCCAAGGGTGGGCAGGGTCCCCAGCAGAAGAGTGGGGGGGACAAGGGTAAACAGAAGGAGTTCCATAAAGGGCCCCAAAGTAGACCCCAAGGGAACCAAGGGAAAGGTTCCCAGCCTCCCCCTGAGAAGAAGCCAGTGGCCCTGACAGGCCCCCTGTTCACCAGGGACCACTGGTATGTTACAAGTGTGGCGCCCCTGGCCACAAGGCAAACGATCCTCGTTGCCCTTTGCATGGAAAACCAGCACCCACCAGTGCAGTCCCCCGGCAGTTGGCTAGTGTAGCCCTGGGGGAGGAGTTGGGTGCCCAAGGTGGGGGGATCCCACAGTGTTTTCCCTTGTCTCATTAGGAGACTCTGAGATGGTCCCTAGGACCCCGCTGCCTGAGAACACTAAGAAATACAGGCAGTGGGTGACCATCAATGGCCATAGGGTGGAGGCTCTGAGAGACACAGGAGCCAGTGTGACAGCTGTCAAGTGTCACCTGGTGTCTAAAGAGCAGGTTATCCCTGATGCATTCTATCCGGTTGTTGCCGCTGACAACACAGAGAGTCACTGCAAGGTGGCTCAGGTTCCCTTTGAGTGGGGGGGTCTCGGGTACTCTTCAAGTAGCTGTGAGGCCAGCCATGCCTGTTGACTGTTTGTTAGGGAACGATTTGGAGAGCTCACCTTGGGCTAAGGTGGAGCGGAGTGCGCATTTAGAAATGTTGGGCTTGCCTGATTGGGCATGTGTGACCACCCGGTCAATGGCAGCTAAAGGTGTTCAAGAGGACCTGGAGCCTGAGAGGGAGGCCCAGGTGCCTGCCGGAGAGAGAGGAGGCAGGGGGCGCGGGAAACCGGCCCCCGAGGTTCCCACGGTCCAGGAGGAGGCAGACCCTGAGGGGGATGCCCTGGAGCCTACAGGGGAACAGGTAGCTGAACTGGGGGACCTACCTGAGCTGACCCATTGGCAGCAAGAAGGAGGACCCTCCAGGGAAGAGTTCTGCAAGGAGCAGAACACATGCCCTTCTCTCGTGGGTCTGAGGCAACAGGCCACAGACCAGGCAGCAGGTGATCAGTCTGGATCACATTGGGTTTACTGGGAGAATGGTCTCCTGTATTCAGAGCCTAAGGTTGCTGAGCCTGGGTCAGCCCGTGTGCTGGTGGTACCCCAGCGCTTCAGAGCCTTCCTACTGGGGTTGGCTCATGATGTACCGTTAGCGGGACATCTGGGGCAGGACAAGACCTTTGACAGGCTTGTTACCCATTTCTATTGGCCCCAGATGCGCAGGAGTGCCGCCACTCACTGCAGGACATGCCAGAC
Organism: Calotriton arnoldi; assembly: GCA_963921515.1. Classification (NCBI taxonomy): domain Eukaryota; kingdom Metazoa; phylum Chordata; class Amphibia; order Caudata; family Salamandridae; genus Calotriton; species Calotriton arnoldi. The sequence continues at coordinate 2,110,043 of CAWUFW010002092.1, forward strand.
TTGCCAGGCAAGTGGAAAGAGTGGGAGGAAGCACAAGGCTCCTCTCCAGCCATTCCCTGTGGTCAGCACCCCCTTTGAACGGGTGGGTATTGACATTGTGGGGCCACTGGACCCCAAGACAGCCATGGGCAACAGGTTTATCCTGGTCTTGGTGGACCATGCCACCCGGTACCCTGAAGCCATCCCTCTGAGGACAGTGACGGCCCCCGTGGTGGGACGGGCACTGATGGGAATTTTCTCACGTGTGGGATTCCCTCAAGAGGTGGTGTCTGACAGAGGTACCAACTTCGTGTCCAAGTACATGAAGTCCCTGTGGCAGGAGTGCGGTGTAACTTACAAGTTCACCACTCCTTACCACCCTCAAGGAAATGGTCTGGTTGAGAGATTCAACCGGACCCTCAAGGGCATGATTATGGGTCTGGAAGAACCCATGAGGCGTAAATGGGACGTCCTCTTACCATGCCTGTTGTTTGCATACCGGGAGGTGCCACAGAAGTCTCTAGGGTTCAGTCCCTTTGAGCTCCTCTATGGACACCCGGTGCGAGGACCTCTGAGTTTGGTCAAGGAAGGCTGGGAGCAATCTCCCAGGAAACCTCCCCAGGATGTATACAGTTACATGCTGGCCTTCAGGAACCAGACTAGGCGTTTCAGAGAGCTTGCTGAGGCAAATCTGGAAGCCAGCCAGGAGGAGATGAAGCGGTGGTACGACCAGAATGCCACTCTGGTAGAGCTTCAGCCTGGTCAGAAAGTGTGGGTCATGGCCCCTGTGGAGCCCTGTGCGCTCCAGGACAGGTGGACCGGCCCTTTTACGGTGGTGGAGCGCAAGAGTCCAGTTACCTATTTGGTGGACTTGCAGTCTCCCAGGAACCCCTTGCGGGTCCTGCATGTGAACCGCCTGAAGCCCCACTTGGAGAGGTCCCAAGTGGGCATGCTCTTAGCTACAGATGATGGAATGGAGGAGGAGACCGAGCCTCTTCCTGACCTCCTGTCAGCCCGAGAGCAAGATGGATCAGTGGAGGGAGTAAACCTCTCTACCTCCCTGACACCTGAGCAGCAGGGTGACTGTCGCCAACTGTTGGGACAGTTCCCTGACCTGTTCTCCCTGGTTCCCAGTGTCACTCATTGGTGCGTCCATGATGTGGACACTGGGGACAGTCTTCCTGTGAAGCACAAGGCTTACAGGGTGACTGACAGGGTCAGAGCCTGCATCAAGGAGGAGGTCTCCAAGATGTTTGCGCTAGGGGTGATTGAGTCCTCTAACAGCCCTTGGGCCAGCCCCGTGGTCTTGGTTCCAAAAGCTGCCGCGCCTGGTGCCACACCAGAACTCCGGTTCTGTGTGGACTACAGGGGACTCAATTCCGTCACCAGGACTGACGCCCACCCCATCCCCAGAGCTGATGAGCTCATAGATCGGTTAGGGGCTGCGCGGTACCTCAGCACGTTTGACTTAACGTCTGGATACTGGCAGATCGCCTTGACTGATGGGGCAAAAGAGAGGTCAGCATTCTCCACACCAGATGGGCACTACCAGTTCCGGGTGATGCCCTTTGGGATGAAGAATGCCCCTGCCACCTTTCAGAGGTTGGTCAACCAGGTGTTGGTTGGACTGGAGGATTTCAGTGCCGCCTACCTGGATGACATCGCAGTGTTCAGTGCCCATTGGGAAGAGCATCTGCGCCACCTCTGGGAAGTGTTGATGGCGCTGCGGAGGGCAGGCCTCACAATCAAGGCGAGTAAGTGCCAGATTGGGCAGGGTTCTGTGGTGTACTTGGGACACCAGGTTGGGAGCGGCCAGGTGGCGCCCCTCCAACCGAAAATTGATACCATTCTGGCTTGGGAGCCCCCCAAGACCCAGACAGAGGTGAGAGCCTTCCTAGGACTCACCGGGTATTACCGGAGATTCGTCAAGGGGTATGGCAGCATTGTTGCCCCCTTGACCGAGCTGACTTCCAAGAAGCAGCCCAGGAAAGTGATTTGGACTGACGCCTGTCAAAAAGCTTTTGACACCTTGAAGACTGCCATGTGCACGGCGCCTGTGCTCCAGGCACCCAACTTCTCCAATGAGTTCATTGTTCAAACCGACGCTTCAGAGCATGGTGTAGGGGCTGTTCTATCACAGATCAATGAGGAGGGCCTAGACCAACCTGTAGCCTTCATCAGTAGGAGGTTACTTCCCCGGGAACAGAGATGGAGTGCTATCGAGCGTGAGGCATTTGCTGTGGTCTGGGCACTGAAGAAGCTGAGACCATACCTGTTTGGGACTCACTTCCGGGTTCAGACAGACCACAGGCCCCTCAGATGGTTGATGCAGATGAGGGGTGAGAATCCAAAGCTGTTGAGGTGGTCCATTTCCCTACAGGGGATGGACTTTACGGTGGAACACCGCCCTGGTACAGAACACGCCAATGCTGATGGACTGTCCAGATTTTTCCGCCTTAGCGATGAGAACTCCCTAGGGGTAGGATAGTTCTCCCCACATTTCAGCTGGAGGGGACACGTGTTAGACCTGGCATCCTTGGCGTGGGTCTCCCTTCCATTTTTTCGTAATGCCTCCACTGTTGCCGATATGTTTTTGCTGGACTAGATGCTCATGGGCACTTTGCCGCTGCTAATCAGTGCCAAAGTGCAAGTGCTCCCTATCGTTAATTGATACATGTATTAGTGACTCCATGATTGGATGATTGGTTTACTTGTCAGTCCCTAGTACAGTGCACTCAGTGTGCCCAGGGCTTGTAAATCCAATGCCGCTGGTGGGCTTGCAGCACTGGTTGTGCCACCCACAGAAGCGGCTGGTAAAATGTGTCTCAGGCCTGCCATCGCAGAGCCTGTGTGCAGCCTAGGGCTGCCATGTCGACTTGGTGAGTACACCCACTTACCAGTCCCTAAAACCTTCCCTTTACTGCATGTTGGTCACCCCTAAAGTAGGCCCTAGGGCAGGGTGCATTGTAAGTATAAGGTAGGACATGCCCTGGTGTGTGTGGCATGTCCTAATAGTGAATTACAGCCATTTTCGTTTTTCACTATTGCAAGGCTACCTGCTCCCCATAGGCCAGAATGGGCAGACTGACTATTACACCTTATAGTCAGAACTGACCCAGGGAACATGGTAGAAAAACGAATTTAGTATGCCTGAACTCAGGATGATAAAATACATCTTTTAGTGAAGTTGGTTTTAACATTCTGTGTTCGAAAATACCACTTTTAGAAAGTGGGTATTTTCTTGCCTAACTATCCAAGCCTGCCTCTGCTAGGTTGTGTATTCCTTGTCTGGAGATTGAGTGACAGGGGCTGGGGGTGGCTACCGGAGACAGGGTGAGTCAGCGCAGGGCTGAATAGAAAGATCTGCAGCCAGAGTGGAGGGAGGAGTTGCACCTGGGTCTGAATAGGGCTGTGCCTGCCTTCCACAATGCTGGCTCCACCTCCTGCCGGGCGGCTGAGCACTCTGCCCCACATTCTGAAAGGAAAGAAGGAGTCAGAAAAACAAAGTGCTCCAGGACTGACCAGAACTGGTTTTGGACTAGGCAGAGGCCTCTCTGCCTCCAGAGAACAAAGAGAATCAGGGTATAAGAGGGGCACCCAGACCCCAGGAAAATTAGATCACTTTTGGGAACAAGAAGAAACCTTTACTGAGGAGCGGAACCAAGAAGAAACTGAGGAGAAACTATCCCTAAGCCTGAAGTGCTGCTTGGGGGATTGGCCTGCAGTGGTTTGCCTGACTGCCAAAGAGAGGAGAAAGGAACTTTTGCTTTGCTGTGACTTTCATCAACTTGTGAAGGATCTCCAAGGGCTTGGAAGAGAGCTTGCCCCCTGACCGAAGTCCCAGGACCATTGGACTTCACCCCCTTTGTGAATTGCTGCTGGAAACTCTGTTTCAGTGGCTACAGAGGTAGGGAGCTGTGACCGACTCTCACGACCGACTCGGTGTCCTGCAAGCACCGCATCGAAGCACCGTCTCGCCCTGCAACGCACGGCCCTGGTCTCACCGACTCCGTCAACGAGCCGCTGCCTGCACCGCATCGAGGGACAACGCGTCCTGCAACGCTTCGCTACGCCGAATCGAACTGGTCCGACCGACACGGTCACTGCTGCTGAGTTCGAGTCCTGTGACCGCACCGGAGTTGGGCACCGCTCGCACGCTTTGCGACGCACCGCCCGACTCGCACCGCTGTCCGGACTGATCGACGCCAGCTCCTGAATCCGGCTCCGTCGCCGCACCGCAACCTGCCAGCACCGCATCGAAGCACCGTCTCGCCCTGCAACGCACGGCCCTGGTCTCACCGACTCCGTCTCGACGACGTCAACGAGCCGCTGCCTGCACCGCATCGAGGGACAACGCGTCCTGCAACGCTTCCATTTTTGCATCGCGACCGCGACGAACAGCCATCCGGCTCGCACGCCCGTGCCTGCCGCTTCAAGTAAAAGGTACTGTGACCGAGTCTGTCTACGCTGTGTTGGCCCGTCTCGACGCGGTCAGCTGGATTTGTTAGACTCTGTTTGTTCTCGACATCGCCGTAGCCGGAGGAGGCTACCGACTCGCACAGAACCTTGAATTAAGCCTTTTTGATCAGAACTAAGTATTCTTAACAGTATTGTGGATTATTTTTGTCGTTTATGGTCTTGTGATAAATCTATATAAAGTATACCTATTTTTATAAATATATAACCTGTGTGGTGTCCATTTGTAGTGTTGTCACTTGATTACTGTATGTGTTCACAAATGCTTTACACACTGCCTCTGAACTAAGCCTGTCTGCTCGTGCCAAGCTACCAAGAGGGTGAGCAGGGGTTATTTCGGGAGTGTACCTACTTTCCCTGACTAGACGCAAGGGTCCCTATTTGGACAAAGGTACATACCTCTGCCAACTAGAGACCCCCAAATCTAACAGAGAGCAATTCCAGTGTGTTCAAATCTGTATCATAGAGGAAAGTTTTTTTTAATCTTTCTTTAGGTCAAGGCTGTCCATGGCCCAAAAAGTGTTATTTTTGCCTTCATGGGAAATGGTCAGGTTCTGCCAATGAGAACAAGTTGAACTGTGTGGACCTTGGTCTTTTTTGTCAACTCTGCTCACGATAAAGCTGTGGTCTTTAGTTAATCTTGATAGATTAAAAAATAAAGCTATGACGCCTCTTGCACTTGTTATATTGTAGGGATTAGGGGCCAGATGTACGACCCGTTTTTGCATGCGCATGCAAAAACCTCATGGGTCATGTACAAAGCCATCCCGTTTTCCTTTAAGGAAAACGGGCTGCATTAAAAAAAAAAAACTGCTTTATTTAAAAGCAGTCCCAGACATGGTGGTCTGCTGAGCCCAGCAGGCCACCATACCTGGGAGGGCCTGCCATTCCCAATGGGGTCGCAAATTGTGAGTGGCTCATTAATATTCATGAGCCTCACATTTTGCGACCCCTTTGGGAATCGCTAACAGTGTCTCTGACACTGTTGTACATCCCAAATTGCGACTAGCAAATTGCGACTCGCAATTGCGACGCAATTTGCGACTCGCAAATTGGGTGGTCGTACATCTGGCCCATGGAGTACTTCTTCATATTAAATGCCCACTGGGAGACACTGACTTGATTCTTTCTCGTTCTGTCAGTACAGTACAATTCTGTTTTAATATTGGGCGGACATTTTGGAGAAACCTGGTGCGATCTTAAAAATTGCTTGTTTTGATCCTGACTTAAATCATTCTAGTGTATAATACAAGTTAAGCACCAAGATACAATTTTTCTCTTTTTCTTTTCATTTGTACTGTTCAGATTATTCATAGAAAAGGGCTGGATAGATAGATACCTTTCCAGCACCTCGACAATGGTGATAGGAGGGGTACATGTTTGAAGGGGTGCCCTCTCGGGCCAGCAGCCCACAGCTAGATTTATTCCAAATGGTGTGTGTGCCATTCATCAACTATTTACAAGGTGTCTGTGTTTGTGTGTGTCACTTCTGGTTATAGAATGTGCATTGCACACTGCTCCAAGCTAGTCGGTTGTGCACTGTTGTATATTCTAGACTCTGAGGAGTGCATGCATAGCTGCCCAGCTCTCGGTCATCCCTGGACCAGCTCTGTGGATTCCAGGTGGGCTGACGAGTAAGGAGCTGAAGGCAGCCATATACTCCCTCCCATCCCATTAAATCCCAGGCGCCCTTCACTGGGTTGACTGTTCTATTCACACTGCCCTGATTTGTTGGGAGTAAGCATATAAGGATTTTATGCCAGCAGCCATCATGAGTGTCGGGGTTGTGTGCACAGCGGGCCACTACTGTGCTAGAACCACCCCAACATTGGCAAAAGATTAATACAACAAGGCAATGATATTGCTTAAGTAGTTTTATCCATCCTTTCTAATTCAGTTTCTGCACTTGAAGATGCTTTTCTGAAATCTGAGTGAGTGGGGAGCAGGGTCCTCGCACTGCATTATGGAATTGGTGAATGGCAGAGAGGAAGGAAGAGAGGTGGGTAATAACATTTACGACGGAACTGTATGCTGGGGCATTGGTGGCTTGCTGACATGGCAGTGGAATTTCAAGTGATGGGGATAAAATCCAATTGCTGAGTCATTGATTTTGGACTTGGTAAAGTCACTCACAGATCTCAATTGCTCTCGCTGTAAGGTGTAGACCAGGGTATATCATGTTGAGACATCTCTTGACAAATTAAACCATAAACATGAAGAACTGGTCAGCAGAGTGGTAACCTTAGAACAGTAGTGTTAAGGTGTCCTTAATTATTTAGATGATGACGAGAATCGCCTGTGAAGAAATGAGAAGTATTAGGGCAATGGTAGCAAATGGAGATCTGGAGGGTCACGCTCAGGGCCTGGTTCGTGAAGCACGGGGTACCCCAGAAGACTGCTAGAGGATTCTTGTCTGTACCCATTGTATTCTGCTTACCTAATCAAAATGTACTTGCCCTTGATGTCTGAACGAGGGTGCATTTCGTGAGTAAAAGAATTCATCCTGTCTGCCTTCCATATAACTGCTAAAGGCGATGCTACTCACATCTACCAGGACATTTAGCCACCGATGTTAGTGAAACGAAGGGAACTGAAATACATCACTACTTATCATTGGGATTCTTATAGGCTGCTTGTCATATCTAATTTTGCTCGGGCGACATTGTTATGGGGGTGGATCTTAATATCAATCACTTTGTGTCCCAGTCAAGGTGGAGCCTCAGTATCTTCAATGGTACAAAGGAACATCACCTTCTCTATTGAATGGTTTAGGTCACCTAAAGTGCCTAAATACATTGAGATTTCAACATTCCTGTGAAAGAAATGATAGTTTTTACTTTAATGTCCATAGGTCACATGCCAGGATAGATTTCTTCCTAATTAGTAGAACTCTAGCACCAATCTTGTCCCATCCATTAGGACTCAAGCCATGCTACAGTACTTTTTATCTAAGACAGTCTGCCCAGTCCAGAAGGTCATAATCATGAGGTGAAAGTTAAGAGTTGCATGTAAACATCTGGCTTTTAGTGCAAATATCAGAGATGCTTTACAACATTATTTTGATGAGAATGTTTCTGATAATGTGACTTGGGACACAATATGGGAAGCAGCAAAAGCCGTAATCAGAAGCCAAATGTTCGTTCATACAACCTTCATATGGCTTGCAAAAGCAAAAGAATGAACAACAGACTCTATTTCCCCTACTAGTAAAATAATGCAAGAACGACTTGTCATCAGATATTCTAGAACCACAAAATTCAAAAGGAAAATGTAGCATTTGTTCGTGGGAGATGCTGCACATAAACTCTTATGCCCTAAACAGATGTACTATGAAAGAAGGGGGAAAGGCTAATTGGCTCTCGGCCTATAAACTTAAGGCATCCCACATTGGTGATTCTATTAAGTAGATCAATAAGGTGTGAAAATACTCCACTTCAAATATTTGCAATAACTTTCAAGCCAACAGCTCAGATTTATATTAATTACAGCACCATGATACAGAGAAACAGAGGGATAACTTGGCATGTATCATGTTTCCAAACATAAATCAGGTTTTATTAATTTCCCTAGAAGAGTATATTGCTGAGGGGAAAGTGTCACAAGTAATTAAAGGGATGTCTGGTAAAACGATTCGTGATATATTTACTGCTTCCTTTTACTAATCATTTGAGGATAAACTGGTAGGTCATTTGACAAGTTTTTACATTTGTTTACAGACAAGCTCTGTATCAAAATGTATGATGTCATCAACTATATCCCTCCGCTTGAAACCTGAAAAGTACCTAGAAGCTAGCTGTCAAACTAACCTATTGCCTTATTAAATTGGAACAATAAAATATATTATAAAATCTTTACCATGCATCTCGATAAACATCTTGCCACAGTTGATCTCTCCCTATCAGTCAGGGTTTATAAATTGTTGCACATGTTGATTTGATACCATTGGGTGTGGCACGTTGTTATGGTTCATAAACCATTTGCAATGCAATAGGTCTAGCGTTTGCCAGAGTTTGAGCTATTGGCATCGTAAATGACAATGCCTTTTATTTATGTGTTTTGAAAACCTGCAAGCGGTGCTTAAACACGCACTTTGTACTTATAGTTGTTGTTTAGGAGAAGCAAGGCTGGTAGTAAATGCGAGACCTGTTGCATTGCAAATGCTTGTGGGATATGTTTTTCCTTAAACTGGGAGCAGAACAGGAAGCTGTCTAATTTTAGCAATTAGAAGGAATTCGGCTCAGTGATTCTCGTGCCTTCTATAAACTTAAGGAACTATTTTCCATTGTGAAAGAGGAAGACCTCAGACTGCCGCGGGACGATTTTTATGAGAAGTAATAAACACTGGGTGTTTCAGACCTCTTCTGAAACTTTCCTGTCTTCAACTTTATTCGAGTTTCTTCACGTGCAGATTACGGCTGAGGTTACGAGCACAAGGCAATGTCGCAACACCAACTGAGTGCGTGTCTGGTGACACTAACTCTTGAGGAGCCTGTCTCGTTTGCAGCCCTCCCCGGGGCAACAGATCAGCTGTCAGGGTAAGGCCGGCACAAGGACACGCTGGACCAATATCAACACGGGCAAAAGATGTGCAGGCCAGCCCCACGGGAGCATGATAAAGCGCCTCAACGCCTCAGGGGTAGTAAGCACTGTATAAATACAATTACAATACAATACATTTTTGTAATGATAGCCCATCCAACTCGGAAAGCAGCAGCCTATTGGGAAAATGCAAAAGTGCCATATTGGCTAGTCTGGCCCTGGCCGGTGGAGTTAAAGGGTGGACGTGGAGCCTGGATTTGCACCATCTTAGGGCACCCAGAGATACATCTGCAGACTTCTGCCAATGTCCGCCCACGGGTTGGTAGGTGCATTTTCGGATCCAGTGTCAGATGTAAGTATCTCTAGATCCAGCAGGGCAAGGAAAACAAAGGCAGTGGTTACAAGCGTTAGGACAGAGGAGAGAGTAGCTGACTGCTCAGTAAAGTGTTGGTAAAGGGGTGTGTTTGAGCTATTAGAACTGTGATATCTTGCTTTTGGGCCTGAAAAGTAGTTTCCTTTTTTGTGCTCCGCTTCTTGGAGCTTTACATACAAATGTAAACATACATTTCAGCATTTCACAGGATTCGTGCTTTTGATAAGAGTGGGAGAGAATTGCAAAAATATACTCAGGCTTCTTGAATATTTCATGTTTTTTCGGGGTTTAAGAATGGAATGTGTATGTGTTTGTTATAAATGGTGTTGATTTTAAATACCAAAGGGTCCCTGGTAGCCAATGCCAGTTTTAGAAGCAGTGGTATTGTAATTACATCCAAATGCACCTATTTTATCGACCTTGAAATGATGAAAGGCTAAATTGGTCTGCACGTATTCAAACATTTGACCTTCGGTGTACACACAGATCTCAGCTAAGTAAACCATCAAGATGTTTTATTGAATTGGAACTTGTGACTTGAATATTACAGGCGGATCGAGGTAGCAGACACCCAGTCCCTGTGCTCATCCTCTACACTTGAGCTGTCCTACTGGGATTACAAATTGTCACTTGCAGGTCATTCAGAATTGTCAGAAAACACATCACCAACTTCAGCTAACTGTGATAGAAACATGTGATCTGCATGTTTGACGCACTTCTCTGCACTGGACACATTAAACTCTGTAATTATTTTACTGGCATACAAACGTGTTACCCACAAATTACAAACAGATATCTGTTAGCGTTGTGTTAACTTCCCATGCTATCTCCCAGAAAAGAAAAGCTGTTCAGACGGAGACTCTCAGTTTAAACTTCCAATCAGATCTGTTTGTCAGACACTAAACCCCCTGAGCTATTATATTGGAATGTTAGGTGATACCTAAAAGTTGCACATTTCTTTCCAAAATATGTCCAGGTCACTGAGCTGTTACAATCTTACCTTATGCTCCCCATACTGGGATAAAAGTGCACAGTGCATGCCAATAATATGCAGTGAATGGTTCATGTTAGTCAGTGTAGAGGTGCACTGTGAAAGCCCTCTGTCTCAGTGTTGGGGTGTCAGTGCTCGGTGCAGGTCTTCTCCCTTGAATGTCGCATTCCTGGACTGTCGATGCATCCTACCAGTCATACAGAAGTATAGTATGTGAACTCTTAATGTCTCAGGAGTTAGATAGGCATGCTGGTTGTAGGCCAAAGGATATGTGCATTATGTGTGTCATGCATATGTCTCTGTACTGGGATATTATTGCAAAGTGCGAGCCAAAATAGAAGGACATGGTGAAAATTCCTAATGGAGTTAAGTTGCGAAGTAATACCGGTTTGTATAGTCCAACTATATATGAACTGCAACATTTTGCAAATAAATTATATGCAATCTAAATGACTCCCTCATTTACTTTCTCCTACTCTCCACTTGCGACATCATATATTTTAGGTTGGGCATTGCTTTGTGGGGATTGTCAAACTCATCTTATTTAGCCCCATATATTCTAACTAATATATATACCCTAGGACCTGCCCTATGCACCCCTGATTTCCTTCTTTACCTACATCACAGCTGCTCTTTTTTGTCCATGCCAATCTCTTTACCTGGATTTTTGCTTTTGCCATTATCTTGCACCAGCTTGTTTGAAAGTGATTACGCTAAATTGCACACCTAATGTTCCCTACTAAGTATAGCGTAAGCGATCGATCTTTTATTTATCTACTAAAAGTGGTTGAGGGGAGGAAAAAACTTCAGACAGATATCAGCAAAATCGTCATGCCTGAAAAGACCACCAACTCCAAATTGCAGTTTGATTATTTATTATAAGGCCAAAAATAATTGGATGTAAATACATCTCAATAGCATAGTATAGAGGTACAGAAAAATTAATACAGAGCCAAGTTTACGAATATAAGTAATTCGGCCCAAAAGACAGATGATTATAAATTCCAAAATCACAACACAACACAGAATAGATGCGATATTCAGTTCTCGGCTCATTGAAAGAAATCAAGATCCTTCTGTCTGCTGCACAGGCTTATATAGGAACGCTAATGCCAGTGCTTGGAAGAGCATGCTGGAGCAGTAATCACATTTCAGACTAATGGGCCTTCACAGCTGTGGCAAAGGTGACATCATATTACTGACATCTCTGTGGATCGATTTTGGGTGGAGTATGGGACGGTGCTATGGAGCTAATGGGCTGGGGCATACTAGCGTGCCGAAGGGCTTGTGGACTTAAGGATCTTTCCCGTATAGCTCCTCAGTATAAATGTTGCAAAACAAAGCATTTATTTATTCACAGTCTTGCACATTAAAAAAATTGAGCATTTTCAATATTATTTACAACCGCAGCTAACAACTAAAGCCAATTAATAGTCTTGGCTCGGTGAATGTCAGTTGTGTGTGTCGGGATTAGGCAGCACCCTGAAAGGACATATATTCAACTTGCATGATTAAGCCATGGACTTATTACCACATGCACGCCCCTTTGAGAGATCCTTCTTGGTTTTTCAACTGACTTAAACCGTCACCCAGGCACTCGTCACCAGCCGACTGGACTATGGGAACACCCTCTACGCCGGAACCACAGCCAAACTTCAAAAAAGACTCCAGCGCATCCAGAACGCCTCCGCACGACTCATCCTGGACATCCCCCGACACAGCCACATCACCGGACACCTGAAAGACCTGCACTGGCTCCCCGTCAGCAAGAGAATCACGTTCAGACTCCTCACCCACGCACACAAGGCCCTCCACGACCTGGGCCCAAAGTACCTCAACGACCGCATGACCTTCTACACGCCCACCCGCCAGCTACGATCAACCAGCCACGCCCTCGCCACCGTACCACGCATCCGCAGAACCACCGCCGGAGGAAGATCCTTCTCCTACCTGGCAGCCAAGACCTGGAACTCCCTCCCCACTCACCTTCGGCGAACCCAGGACCATCTCTCCTTCAGGAAGCAGCTCAAGACCTGGCTGTTCGAGCAGTAACTTACCCCCTCCCCCAGCGCCTTGAGACCCTCTCGGGTGAGTAGCGCGCTCTATAAATGCCGTGATTGATTGATTGATTGATTCTTCCGGCTTACATAAATCACAGCAGACACATCACAAACATCAATGCTGCTTTTATAGTCACGGAAAAACTGCCTGTCACAGTTTGGAAGAGAAACACATATTTGGTGACTAATCCAACAATAGACTCAGTTCTGTCAGCGGATGAGCTAGGAAAGAATCTGACAAGGCAGCTAAGCTTGGATAAGTGGCAGGTTTCAGCCTATCGAGTACTTGTGTCCCTCGAGATCGTTTGGTATGATCATTGATTGACAACATACCCTCCAATCTTGTGCAAGCAAACTGAGCACGCGCAGCATTGGCTGGGCATGATTGGGAAATGGAATGACTACTAACTCAGCCTGCAGCACATTTGTATAGTTGCAGGTGCTCCTGCTGCTCAGGTGTAGCTGAGTGTGCGATGTTTGCCATGTTTGGGTCAGAGGGCCGTCAATCTAGTACAGCGCGAAAGTGCTGGCAATCACGGACCTGGCAAAATTTATCAGCCAACCCCTTTGGTGCTCTTCAAAGGACGCCATGAAGTGCGGCACAGCCGGGTGTGCCTCTTCAGAGTTGTGTGTGGAGTGACCAATGGCCAATAATGTCGGCAATAGGCCTGTGACTCAGGAGTCTCAAGTCGGACCGGAGGTCATGTACTCACCCTGGTGAAGGCCCGGTGGTCGTCGTGAGTCACGGGCTGAAACAGCAACATGAAGTAAGTTCACCGATCTGTACCCCATGTGCATGGCTGAAGGCCCCACTTGCCGATCTGGATCCTGCCCTGTACCCTATAGTAAACCATGATGAGGAGCAGGGTCGGCTGGGCCCTAATCTGGTTGACGGGGACAGCGACAAATCTATGGGTAAATTGCAGACCCCAGGCAGGCAGTGGAGAGGGGCATGTCATAATGGAGAGGCTGCATTCATGTCATAGAAGGGAGAGAGGGCGGCTTTTTGTCATGAGCGGAGCTAGGGAGGCTACTTTGTGCCATGAGCTGAGTTTATTTGATATGGCCAGAGCACCAGAGATGGAGAAAGTTGAAAGTTAAAATGAGATAAAAATGCGTAACAAACTACTAGGGTGAGAAACAAGAAGATAAATTCACCCACTCTAGGGACCTGCCCTCATCCTCTATCCCCCTATCTTGGTCTCAATATCGGTACAGCTCCGACGATATTAACACTGACTAACAGAATGCAGTGTTTCATACGGCCATATATGTATGTCAGAAGGTGTTGTGTGAAAAGGCTTCTGTGGTGTTGATGATGTTTGTAGTGTGTTCTTAGGCTATTTGAACATGTCTGTTAGTGTCAGCTGTATGAGTATGGTATATGCAGGCGTGTCTGCATGGATAAGCTTTGTGAGAGTGCGGATGGATGAGTTCCTGATGAGTTGCTGCCTGTTTTAGAATTGCAGAGTGAAGGTATATAGTCATGTTTTTGTGTGCAGTATCAGACTAGGCGAGATATCAAATGTTTCTGAAGGCAAGAGACAGTATTTTGGTAAGAGGCTAGATAGTCGAGGGAATGTGAATGTGATTTGGTGCCTGATGGCCTGGGCATCTGATGGCATTTGGGAGTGTATCATATTGTTGGTGGATGCATGAGTGTGTATCTGGTGGTATGATTGATTGTCTGTCGGTGTGCAAGGGTGATGGTTGTTGTGCATGGAAATCTTGTGCATATGGTTATATCAGATAGGTGACGTCTCAGGTGCCAGGTTATATGCATATATGAGTGAACCTTTGCCTGCTGGGCATCTGATGGTATGTGTGGGTATCTGTTGGAATGTGTGGGAATCTGAGGGCGAGCGGGTACATGATGTTTTGCATCAGTATCTGATAGTGTCCATGGGGAAAGATGCAAATGCAGACAACTTCATGTTATCCACTATCTACTTCAAGAGTGAGGGTGACATGAGTGCGGCTCTATATTGTATTGTGAAACATTGCGTCATTTGTTGAAACAGTATGTGCTCTTTGTGTGAGTATGAGAATTAATGTGAATGCTTTAGGATGTAGGAGTCTTGCACACGTCTGGTGGCTTTATGAATCGCTTCAAGTGGCATCGCTGAGGGGTGCATGTCATAAGGTAAACAGCAACTGGGTCATCACGTGCAAGATACCACATTGTTTAGTGTGGCTGGTCAATTAGCACAAATGTTTGATGGTGTACACTGTAGTTTCATTGTGGTTCAGTGTCTAGTTCTATTTGTCAGCAGCTGAGGTGATTATTTGGATGGCACAGCGACTTGAAAGCACCATGCAGAAACTATTCCGCACTCCGCAGGTGACAAGTTTGAATCCTGGCAAGGCAGATTTAGCTTTTTATTCTTGCAATGCTGATAAATTGCGGCATTTGGCTGATAGCACCTATTATTAAAATGGATTGAAGTGCGATCCGAAGAGCTATATTAAAGAAAAACACAACACACATATTACTGCTGTGTGAGCTACATAACTTTTATTAGAAGAAGACAAAACAAATAGTGTAGGTGTAGAAAACTGATATAGCATCTCAAAATGACCTTTAAGTGCTTCCCTGAGTATTCATTATAAAACTGCAGCAGATTACAAATGTTTACTAAGACATCACCATATTATTATTTTAATGCGGCAACTGATATAGCGCAGAGATACCGGTACATACAGGCTTTTGGGTTACTGCACAAAGGAGTAGCCAACCAGTTATTTTGACATCTATGTACAATGGGGAAATCACTGCTTCCTTCATCACTTTTCTGTAACATCTTAGCCTGTACATTTCAAAAGAGGCATGGATCATTTGAAAGTGGGATATTCGTTTCTTTTCTTTGTAGAAAGGGTCATTAAGGGACCAGGGCAAGGTTTAAAGTACCATACTGACCTATTTAACATTTCTTGGTAAAAAATACATAAATGTGTTCTCATGACTGCTGCATATTAGCCTACAGGACAGATCTCTGAAAATAAATCTAAAAAAAGACTTGCATTCTAATGATTTGCAGACATGATCGCAGTGGTGCTGCCAGCTTAATTTGTGCAAGCACTGCTGATGAGGGCATCTGTGCTACATCGGCGAAACAGAGGTTAAAGAAAATATAGCACTTATAGGAAGTCAGAAGGACACAAATGATTTCAATGTTTTACAAACTAAGAAATCAAAGGTGGATGAATAAAAAACAAAAAAATTCAAAACCTGCGACCAAAAGACAAAAGCAGCAATCCGCCGGAAAGATTAAGCAGTAACAGAAGGATGGTATTAAAATAAAAACCGTTGTTGAGACATTCTCAAAGAAAAAAACAACCAAAAACAGTGATATAAATAGAAAAATTGTAGATCCAACACTGCAAAGAATGTGTGAGGAATATTCTGGATATAACGGCCAATTGCAAGAGTAATATCTTACATACTTCTGTGACAACAAACTACCTTGGCCCACCACCAGAGACTCCAATCCAAACCAGTAATTCTATCATAGAAAACTTTAACACTGGACAAACTATTTGCCCATCAACCACACCTTAAGCAACACTGAGGGGCCGATTCCGATTTCGGCCGGAAGGGCACCGAACGATGGTCGGAGCCCTTCCGACCGAATCGGAACGTGCCGCTCGGATTCCTTCCAGCCGAGCCATTCCGATGGGCTCGGTCGGAAAGAATCCGACTCGGATTTCCGGATGGCTCACGACGGGTTTGGAGAGCCCGTCAGCCATCTGGAAATCCCTCTGTACTCCCCCGGCTGCCTCTTTGCGACCGAGGGAGTACGATGGCAGTTTTCACTGCCTTTTCGTGCCGGTCTTTCCGGCACGAAAAGGCAGTCGATCACTGTCTTTGGGGGCCCCCAGTGGGACCCCCATGGGTGCAAGGTCGCCGAATGGCGGCCTGGAGGCACCTATGGTGCCCCTCTGTTGAACCCTGCACCCGGTGGCAGGCACCTTGGGGTGCCGGCCACAGGGTGCAGGGTTGAACTGCACCCTGCTTTCTCCAATGCCAGCATGCATTCCGTCCGGAATGCATGCTCCCATTGTGGGAGATACGAGTGCGACCGAACAGGGTTCGGTCGCATCGTACTGCCTGGGTCGTAACCGACGACAGCAGGTCGGTCGGTTACGGCTCCGGACCGATGTCGGACGGACCTGAGTCCGTCCGACATCGGAATCGGCCCCTAAGTTGTAGCCCTTTTTTCAACAAATCTAAATCATAGTCAACTAGCAGAGTGCAATAGCTTTACTTCTGTTCCACCAGCAACCCAATAACCTTCTTTCAACGATGTGATTACTAATGGAAAACCCAAACAACATCAAGTTTTAACCAACCCAGCCCTACAAACTTCAACCACAGGAAGACAACATTTTAGTAGACAGCCAGGAATTAATAATTGGAAACACACAGATACAACTACTTCTACTCTAGCGACCAGCAGTGTTTCCATAACTCAACAAACCGTCTATCAGTCAGGAAGTATACATGATTCAGCTAGGGACTTACTCAATATAGATTAGCAATGTGCAGACTTCAATCAGAAAGAATTGAATTCCAACATGTCATCACCTCCAATACCGTCAAACAACAATGATTTATTGAATGCCTCAGCTGCTACATCTGTCTCCCCTTCAAGATATGTGCCAGGATTAAATGCATAAATAATGCATTATATTGGATCAGAACCCACCTATCATAAGCAAAAAGAGCAGCCGATAGTTAATTCACATCCCCTACAATCATCACAAAGTAATACATCCTATCAACCATCTGTGCATTCAGCAAACCAACTTCAATCCTCTGTGCTGGCACAACAAATTGATTCTGGCAGAGGTAATTCTCAATACAGAACACAGCAAATGCAGGAATCGCTAATTGCAACCATCAATAGATCTATTAACATATTGAATGGTGAAGAGGAAGATAATATATGGAAAAGCCTTGGGAATTGTCAACCTATTGAAGATGCTTTTGAAATCAATTATGAACAATCTGTCCACAGGGAGGCAAGACATAAAACATACAATAAAAATTCACAGAAAAACCAATTGAATACATGTGTAAACAAATATATATCGTGCTGATCTTATAGCTGCTAAGATTAAAGTATTCTTTTGTGTATGTGGCAACTTAAATTAGCAAATGATGCATAAAATAAAAGCAACATACATTTAAAAATACATATCCCTCTTGATTAACCTACAAAATCTACCAGTGATGACAAATGCTATTAGAGGTCTCCTGAATATCTTTTCAGAAACTAATGTATATTTTAGTTTGATAATTGTTCAGTTATTTGGATTGTATGCTTCAAGTTGCTGTTCAGAGTTTCAAAATATATGAAAATTGTTTAAAAAGTCATATGCAGTGTATTTTATCATTTTGTTGTCCCATTGCGTTTAACACATTTTAGCCCACTCTCTAGCGCGCTCTCTATCGTGCTCTCTATTGTGCTCTCTCTCCAGCTTTATATCTCTCTCTACCTCTCTCTCTCTGTCTCTCACTCTCTCTCTCTCTCTATCTAGCTCTCTATCTCTCGCTCTCTCTATCTTTCTATCTCTCTATCGCTCTCTCTTGCGCTCTCTTGCTATCTCTATATCTCTCTTTCTCTCGCTATCTCTATATATCTCTCTCTCTTGCTATCTCTATATCTCCTCTCTCTCGCTATCTCTATATATATATCTCTCTCGCTATCTCTATATATATCTCTCTCTCTATCTCTCTCGCTATCTCTCTCTCTATATATATATATATATATCTCTCTCTCGTTGTCTCTATCTCTTTCTCTCTCTCGCTATCTCTATATACCTTTCTCACTATCTCTCTCTCTCTCTCGTTATCTCAATCTCTCTCTCTCTCTCTCTCATATATATATATATATATATATATATATATATATATATATATATATATATATATATATATGTTTATAAATATATCTATCTCTTTCTATCTATCTCTCTGTCTCTCTGGACAATTGCATTATAGAGCATATCACTCCAAAGGTAAATCATCAACTGAGTAAGACTGTCAAAAATGACAGTTTATGGAAACTTCACTTAGGGGCATATTCACACGGACTTATCGCCGAGTTATCAGCACTTTAGCGCATCAAAAGACGAGATAGATTTATCGCCCCAATCACAAGCGGGTGCAAACTGCAGACATCGCCAGTATTCCCGCGATAACTGCCGCAAAATTCATCTCCACGGGTGACACCACCAACTAACCCTAATGAGATGCAGAGTAGGCGTTCCCGTGCAAAACTCACGAAAATACCACTACACCACTTTCACAACGAACTGCCAGATCTGTGATGCGAACCAAAAACAGGCGATAAGCCGCGGTAGCGGCAGGGATTTAACACCTGCCTTTTGCTGGTGTTAAGCAGGACGACTACCTGCAGTATGAAAGGGAGCCCAGCCCAGAGCCACATCTGAAGACCCACAGATGCCATGGAGACAATGATCATGCAGCTCGGCGACCCATGAGGGCCACAACACCCACCGCCAACCCCCCCAGGCCCGCCACCACCCCCAGGACCCGCCCCCCCCCCCCCGGACCACCACAGAGGCAGCATAGACAAAGACAGCGGACCCACCGTAAACGCACCAGCCGCACAGACCTAACGCCAGAGGAGGCCATTGCCCACTACAGGCCCAAAAGGACAACCATCCTCTGCATCCTGACCCACATCGCCCACAGGCTGACGGTACCAACACAGCGGCCAACCAACATCCCTCCGCAGGCAAAGCTGCTGCCTGTGCTGCACATGTTGGCCTCTGGTACCTTCCAACCCACAACTGCCAGAGTCGGAGGAGTCTCCCAGCCAGCCCTATATAAGTTCATCACACCTGTCCTGGATGCCATCATCAGCCTGGTCCCCCAGCACCTCCACTGCGCAGGAGCAGCTGGAGACCAAGCAAGGCTTCTACGCCATAGCTGGATTCCCTCATGTGTTGGGGGCAATCGACTGCACACATGTACTCCTCGTGCCCCCTGCCGACACTGCACACAACTACCTCAACAGAAAGCACACGCATTCCATCAATGTGCAGGCAATAGCGGACCACCGGGGACTCCTCAACAATGTTGTGGCCAACTACCCAGGCAGTGTGCATGATTCATACATCTTCCGACAGTCCATCATCAACCAGCTCTTCCAGGATGGCACCTATGGAAATGCATTGCTCGTTGGTAAGTACCAAATGAACACATCACACACTTCCACTCCACAGCCATGCAACTCACGACACTGGCAATGGGCACGCAGCAAAACTACATGCAACATGCCACACAACATGCCAACCGACCAGACACGACAACACGACTCCATTGGGAACCTGGGCTTGCCATGCACACAACCCAGCCACGGCATGGCACCACAGCCACACAATAGCAGAATGTGAGGAGAGGCTTGGAGCAGGCATGTGCGAGAGCGGCAAGTGACTAACGAATGAGAACCTACCCAATGCCAAGTGTGGCGTGGATGTGCCGGACAGACTTCAGTGTGCAAACCACGGAAATGGCCATGTGGACATTAACTGCTGGTGCATGGAGTGTAGTGGCCAGTGGATTCTACCATGTCACCACAGGCTGTGGGGCAGAACGCGGAAATGTCGCTCGTTACGTCGCCCCCTGTAGGCGCGGGCGGAGTGGGTTGGCCCTGCGTAAGCCAGGCCTGCGTAGCGGTGTGAATAAAAACCCCGTCGCACTGGGCGTTGTTCTCTTTCAGAATGGCCAATGTGTCTGCCAGGGCTGCGCCTCTCAGCCCGCCACGAGGCCGACGCCGTGAGCGGCGGGGCCTGCGACCCTGTGTGCCTGCTGCACCCCAGGCCGCTGGTCCCCAGACCCGTCTAGCCTGCCCCAGCGCACCAAGGAGGCTCCGCTCACCTGCCGACACCGGCGTGTGTCAAAGAGGGCCCACCACGTGCCGGTGCAAGCTCCAAGCCCCAGTCCCGCGACCTTTGCAGCCTCTGCAGACCATCGCTGGCCTCCACGACGCTGGCCCACAGTACTCCTTTCTCGTTGACATACCCCACCGGCGTACTCCTCGGCCCAGTTGTTGGCACATGTTGTACTGTGTCGTGAGTTTTGAATGGCAGTGACCAAAAGTCTGTGGCAGCGTGCACATCACTAAACTCCCTCCGATCAGTGAAGCCAAAGTCTGCATCACAAGCACACGACACGTGGTGCCACTAACCCTGTTCAACGCAAGCCGGCGACACGTGGTGCCACTAACCCTGTTCAACGCAAGCCGGCGACACGTGGTGCCACTGAACCTGAACTACGCAGGCCGGTGGGACCATCCAACGTAAGCTGTAGACACTTGGATGAGGGCCCCTGCTGACCGCTACCTCAGGCCTACACTGCGGTCCAGTAGGTCCCACATGTGGATCTGTGTCTTGAGTAATTTATGGAGGAGTTCACACCATTGGACACGCCTCATCGCAGGCGGCATCCCCTATCAGCACTGGTGCCACTAACGCTGTGCGCAATGAGTCATGGGCACTGTCTGGTTGAACTTTGGTGGCGTCTGAGTCCATTAGCCTGGGGGTTGTCTGCATCATCATCTGGCTGGGACGGACTTGGTGTTCGACATGTGTCTGTTCCATTCATCTCCACCATAGTGACTGTTTCAGCGTGGTCCTGCCCTCTGCATCATGCCCTGGGGGTACACCTTCCACTGTCCACCGAACACTCCGCGACAACCCCCTTTGACATCTACGAGAACCTGCTCTGCTCTCGTGACCCTGCCCCAGTGCACCGCAAGTCAGTGTCCCGTGGCGGTAGGCCCGTGCCGGACGCTGTGCATCCGGGGCCACTAACTCTGTGCAGCTCAAGTCATGGAGCCTTTATGGTTGAATGGTTGTATCTTTTACGATGTACACTGTTGTAGTTTTTTGACTGCACCAAGCACTCCATGACGGCTGGTGTACACACACATCCAACACAGGTGTCACTCGACATGTGAGCCTGCTAATAAAAGTGGCCGGGCGCACGTGCCCGTAGCCATTCACACCATCTAAGCAAGTGTGTCCGTGTGGTCATTATGTCAGCATGATGGGCCCGAGCCCTGCAACATCGCAGTGTGCTGTGTTCAGCGGACGACACCATGTCACCTCAGCAGTGGCTAAGACCTTGGACATGTAGCTTCTTCTGCCCCCCCCTGCATGCACAAGCGGCGTGTGCTGGGCCGGCGTACGTCAGGTCAGCGCTGGGGTGTGCTGATTTGGCAGGGGGCTCAGGGCGTGGCTCTGGTCTGGCCTTGAGCAGGAAGTGCGTTAAGCGTGTCTCTGTGTTGGGGTGTTGTCGCCACCAGGGCCACAGTCATTGATGTTGCAATATAGCATGCACCCGGAGGGCGGGGCCGCACGTACGGGGAAATGTAGGAGCACAAGACTGCTTGGGGTCTTGGCTCATACATGCCAAGTGTTTTGTGTATCAGTCCTGCGGCTGCATGAGTCAGATGCCTAGCCTCAATCGCAGCGCGATCACAGCCAGCCATGGACTGTACACCTGTGCCGCCCTGTCCAGACCATTGGCCTACACTCATGTGGCCGCACACCCTCAACGGCCAGCATCACGGTGTTGTTGGCATGCTGCTGGACATGCGCAGACAGGCACGACAATGGTGTGCCATAGGAGTGCACGTGATGCAACCGTGCAGCGCACACAAGTGTAAAGGCTCGGGGGAGGGAGGAGCAGCTGTGAGGCAACGTAACACACAGTGAGGCCGCTCATGTGCCACATGCTCGGCATATCATCCATGATTCCCTGGGTCGCAGACATCCCACCCCACCCACGACAGGCCTCTGCACATCTCCTGTATGCAAGCATATGGTAAACTGACTGTAGGGATGAAAGGTCCTTTGTCTGGACTCTCAGGCGGAAGCACATCTGCAGCTCCGAGCTGGGACTTGCATGTGCCCAGCACCCCCTGACAGATACGATAGCATTTGCTAATGACTCCCACACTACGCACTGCCCGACGTGAGACCAGCGTGTACACATCCCCCACACAGAAGTCCTTGGTCATAGTTATCGTGCGTAAAATGGCCTTCACACGTACTCCCACCCCATCCCAGGCCTGCACCCGTTGCACACAGACACTGCTCATTGATCCGAGCTGTGGCATTTCATCATTCACAGGACTGGCACAGGTCAGCACAGTGCCGCTTCAAGCAGAGCCACTGACGCAATGGCAGACCATCCTGGACACATGCACAACCCCAGTCACGTGGACCGGTACTGTGCACGTCTGCTGCATGTACTGGGGGCACTGCCATTGGCAGTGCTGCGGATCAGTTACCGGCTAAGCTTCCGCCTTGCCAACGTCACCTGTGTTCAGCCTGTGTTGCATGGTCGCTCGTGCATATTCGAATGGACCATGGATGTCTGCCTCTCCAACGTAACGGTAGCTGAACTGGATTTCGACGTGTGTGTGCGCCCCCTGTTGGCCCACGACCAGGAGTGTCACCGTGATGCCCGTTTATGGCATGCCTGGATGATTGGCATGCATGCTGGCAACTGGACCTGGGAGATTGCACGACTCGTCGTGTGCGGTGACCACATTGAGCCGCTC
Source organism: Calotriton arnoldi (assembly GCA_963921515.1). NCBI lineage: Eukaryota > Metazoa > Chordata > Amphibia > Caudata > Salamandridae > Calotriton > Calotriton arnoldi. Next base: position 2,133,062 of record CAWUFW010002092.1, read on the forward strand.
CCCTATTGGTCTTTGGTGCCAATTGGGGCCAGGGGTTGGAGTCAGCACATCTGTCCGGGACAGCTGATGGGTTACGTCGCCGACATGTTAGATGTAGTCGACAACGAGCTCATATTGGAAATGTTGGCCTACGCTGCTGCACTCGCGTTCATGGACGAGTGACAACATACCTGCAGCCACAACTGAATGTGACCCATTGCACGTGTCCCGGCGCCTGGTTGCATGTTGGGGATCTGGTCACATGTCCCAAGACGACAGTGGACATGGCTGCATTGGCCTGGACTCCGGATACATGCGCCGACAACCAACGCTGGTTGGCACTCACATGTGTGGGTGATCGACTCCCCCGGGGAGGACATGGGCGCTTTCAAACGTTCCTCATTCAGACATGCTGCTGCATTGGTCTGCATGTTGTGGCACTTCTCTTGGCCGTACTGACACGCAATTGTTGATGAAGTTTCCGCACCTTCACTTGTCTCCAACTGTGATGAGTGTTAATTTGTATGCCAATGTGTGTGTCACGGCCTATCTGGGTCCCAGCCATACATGCATTGCTACCCCATCAGGGCTGTGGGTTTGTACTTGTGCATTATCATGTCCCTGTTTCGTGCTTTGCCAGATGCGTATGGCCATTTACAGGCCACAAGCGGGTGCACTTGTGTCCTGTGTTCGGTTGTGCAAATGTTGCTGTTTGTACCACATTGTGTCCGATGTTGGGGTACTCTGCTTCCTATGTGTGTGTGCTGCATTGTGTGTGAGTTGGCCCTTCAGCTCTGATTTGGCTCACCCTTCTCCCTTTCAGGCAGTGTAGTTTTCACTTCTCTGCTTGTTCAGTGGTGTGGTATTGCCGACTTGTGTGACTTGTGCTCTTGGTTGGTGTTGTTACTCTTGGGCATGGTTTGTCTGCAGTTGTGCTGTGCTTAATTGTGCATGTGTGCCATTGTGCCCATCTCCCCACGTCCCCCCAGTCCCTGGTCGTTCCTCTCCCTGTTGCTGTTGTGTCTGTTGATTTTGAGCAGTTTCCGGTCCCCAACTCCTGCCACCATCTCCAGACTGATGTGGTGGACACCATTTCCTCCATGTCATCCAGCTCCTGGTGTGGCGCTGGACTCCCACCTCCGGTGTGCATTGCTGCCTTATGGTTGTTGCCGTGTTTCTGCTTGTTTTAGTGTTTTGCATCATTCCTGCTGTTCTGGTTGTCTTCCATTGCCCTCCTCCGCACTCCGGCTGCATTCACCTTGTCCACGATGGACTGCCATGTACAATGTTTTTTTTGCCAATGGTGCTTGTGGGGTTGTGTACTAGCTCCGACTGCCTCCATTGTGCTTCGCTGCTGTTTTCTGTTTGGTTTGTCTTTCTTTTTCCTGCTTTTGTTGTGCTTATTCCCGCCTGCCGTGTGTGTATCGCGGGCCTGGCGCTGCTTATCGCTGCTTTCCTCATCACGAATGGGCTCATCGCATGTTTTTTTGCGTTGGGGTTTGTGTTTTTATCTCCGTCGCGGTGGTTGTATCGCGGACATTGGCCGCGTTTTCGGGAATCTATCGCATGGTACCGCCGTGTTGTGAATTCCACGTTAACACAGGGTTATTTTCCCGCGATAGACTGCGATGTGTAAAGTTGCGTTAAGCTTTTTTGGAGATGTTTAGCGCACGTTCTTGTGAATATACCCCTTAGTGCGTTAGACAAGAGTTGTTGCATCCTACTGAGAAGGCTTGTGTTACCACTGTTAATTAAGTCAATTTTATTTGTTTGTATCTCGAATATCCATTCTTTCAATGCAGGAAGAAACAACATCCGAAGAGTACAGGCAAGGCCGACTGATACAACTCATTAAGGACCCAAAAAAATCCTCTTTATTCAACAATATCTTCATAGATGCTGGCCAACATTAAAGTTAGTTGCAAGAGCATCATCTTCAAGTGATCCTGGAGCATTTGTACTAAATCAAGTCATATCAATGGTATTCAACGATCAAGAATTGGCAAACAGCAAAGGAACAGGTCAAAGAAAGCATTCAAAAGATAGAGGTCTGGACGAAGAGAGAGTTTCTGCTTGCAGTGGTATGTTTGGATGTATTTTTTATGAAGTTAGATAACCTTATTGTATTTCTTCTTTTTCATTCATTGAAAGTGGTAAAAGCATAGATTGGCAAAAGCAAAGTCCTATGTGTACTCGACAAGAACCCCCACCACTGAGGAGGGATTGAGGGGAACTCAAAAGTTTACTGTTCCTGTAGTATTTTGGGTCCATGGGGTACAGGTGATAAATAGAACTGGGATAACGCTGACTGAAGGATGTGCACATGACAGAAATCAATAGAATTGACTGTTCCCACCTGTTAATATATATATTTAATATACACGCTTTTAGATTTTATTTTAGAGAATTTGTTTGGGCTCCTTGCAAGGAGCACCACTTCAAAGTCCCAAATAGTGACCAACGGATCTTAACAAATGCACTTATGCAAGACAAACATTTTCAAAAAATCAAACTTTATAAGCTTTGATTTACATAGCAATATAGCTACTGGTTCAGATGTATCAGGTGGATATATACTGCTAATATCCGTCCCGTTTTCTAAAATCTGGTCTGATAATTTGAATATTACTCCATTCAAATGCGATGCAGAAATTTTTACTGATAATGTGGTTTACAATTGTCACATTCTATGTTCTACCAATTTGCAAGCTTCTAAGAATATAATTAAAATGTCATATCACACACTTTTGTGTCCAACTGCATTTTCTTAAAAACATTTTACAAGTCAGTGCCATATTCGCCTTGTACAAATGTGTTTTGCGTATTGTTTTTCTAAGTTAGAACATTAGTAGAGTCTGGTGGACAATCCACACAGGAGGAATTAGAACAATTACTTTTCTATCTGACGACTAATTCATTTTTGCACAATTGTTCCTTTTGGGTAATCTGAAAACAAATGTACATTACACATACCACAATCATAAAATGCTTACTGAATGTATGACTAATGAGTTTGTAACAGGCAGATTATAATTATTGACTCCCAAGATTAGTTACAAATATAATTTCGTCCAAAAGCCATTATTTAAAGAAGCGTTGTGCAAGCAATCAAATAAATACAATTACTATAAATTAATCAGAATGAATGGGACTAGTGTTCATTTAACATTCACTTTGAATTCTGCTAGTCCCACTTAACTGTTCACTATCCTTGCCGTTAGTCTTCAGATATTGCTCACAAAGAATACCACTGGTCTTCAATTAGTGGTCACAATCAATGAGACTAGCCTTCATTTTGCTTTTGAAATTGCACCATAGTGCTGCGACTGAACTCTAGCAGAATATTACTAAGCCTCAAATACTATTCTCCTGGAATACTACTAGTCCTCTTTTAGCAATCAATTGAAGTGTTCATCATGTATTTGAAGGGTAGTTGAGCAGAACTAGTATTCTCTCATTTGCATATTTTGGCTTGTGGGCATACTACATAGTCTTCATGCATACTAAATGAATACTGCATTTTAATAGTACATGAATACCACTGAAATCACACTAAATGAAGAATTTCCATTTTGGTGAGATGAATGCCAGCACTACTTACCTCAGGAGACCGTACATGGACCTTCAGCCTGCAGGGGCCAAGCCCATTTCCAAGAGGCCTTTGCGACGTTGAGTGCAGGTTGTTGTGGGTGGGGGTGCTTGGGAGCTGCCCTCGACCTGGGATAAAGGACACTTCTGTGCTGTTGTCGTGCCTACGAAAGTCAGACACCAAGAAAATTACTGGCTTATAAAGACTTGCAGAAATCATTAAATAGAGGGCACAGTTAACGGACCAAAAGACCAGTCTCAGAATGGCAGTTTAAGGAATCGTTTTTAAGTGATCAGTTTTAATGGCTAGTCGAAAAGGGATGCTCATATGGCTCCTTCAAGAAGGGCTCAAGGCTGCGGTAACAGGGAGGGTAATTTGATATTTTACATATTTATTGTAATGAAAAATAAGCAATTTTAGTTGCCTGACTGCGTTTTTTTTCTCGAGCGGGAGCAGTATAAAATGCTATGGCAGGCTAGTCGTAAGGGGCCAGTAGAAAAGAGCTCAATAAAAAGAATATTTTAAAATTATATATTTTCCTAATTTTTATCTTAGAATATAGAGAATTGCTGTTTTTTTTGCCTTTTTATTGAGTGTTTTCTTTCTTTACTTATAATTTCTGTAAAAAATGTGGTTGCCCTTTAATAATATAGCATGATTCACTTTCTGGAGCTGGATACAGAAAATGTTGGTTTCTTCTGAGGCCCAATGATTTAGAGAGATGCCACTACTTACAGTATGATATCTCAGGCAATGAGGATTGTTAGTAAAATTAGGGGCATATTTAGCACACAAGACTAGAGGAATGTTTTTAATATTCTGCTGCACAAGAAAAGATTTACAAACAGCAAGCATATGTAGTTCTATTGAAGAACATTTTTATGTGTAAACTAGATTCACGATATGGCAACATGCGGCTTGTTTGGGAGAAAGATGACAGATTTATGGTCTCAGTTAATTCTGTAATAACGTTCCAAATTGAACGCATTTTCAGATGAAACAAAGGGGCATATTAGCAAGACCGGCGATAAAATTATCGCCGTTTTAGCGGCAGGAAACTGCCGCTAAAACAGCGATAATGGGCTTGCTAATATGCGTTATAGAATTCAATAGAAGCCCAGGTTAGATGTCCTGCACATCTAACCTGGGCTTCTATTGGAATTCTATAACGCATATTAGCAAGCCCATTATCGCCGTTTTAGCGGCAGTTTCCTGCCGCTAAAACGGCGATAATTTTATCGCCGGTCTTGCTAATATGCCCCATAGTGTCTTTCCTGACAAATTAGAGATCTTTTCACTTTCAGTCGATGGTAATTTTTAATGAAAAATGGAGAATATTTTTAGGGTCCAAACTAAGGACATTTCGGGTGACAGATATGAGCTGTTTTAGCTTCAATTGAGTAGCATCTGGTGCCCAACAATCTGGAAACGAATTAGGATCATATGGTAACTATATCTGTTCACTCATGGAGTTATCATCAAAAAGGTATACTCATTAAATTCAGAAAGAATGCTTTGTGCCAACATTCACTAGAAATGCGCTGAGAAGGCTGTTAAATAAACACGAAAAAAACATGTCAAGAGCATATGCTTGGTCAGAGTCAAGACTATCGTCACATAGAGACAATGAATTGGTTCGGGGAACCTTTTAGGAATTTTTCAGACCCTATCTCATTCATGAACTTTTCATTAATTCCAATAGGATTGCTAAATCCTTTTGCAAGCACCATTAGAATTACATGGTCCGTGAATTTACTGCAGATCTGGTATATTTCACCTTGAGATTGGGTAAAATATCAGGGGAAAATGGGAAATTACCAGGGACAACCTACCTCCCATTACAAATCCCCTTGATAATTACCAGTGAAACCATTCCACCCTTTCCACCCCCGGTAATTTCCCGGGTCTAAAGGAACTCTCAGCGTCCAGCTTGAAATCCTGTTAACTCTGTCCCTTTCCTGGAGTCAGGTGCGTAGCTATGAATAGTGAAGCAGGTGCATGACACTGCGACACAAGGCAGTAAGGGGCCCACTTCACCCAGTTAGTGACTTTTTTTAACTACCAAACTAGGAGGCCCAATGTACATGCCTGGATTAGTAGAACAAGTTACTTACCTTTGGTAACGATACATCTGTAAGAAACATAGGTTAGTTATAGATTCCTTACCTTAGAATTACCCCCAGGCGTCAGACTGGATCCGGGAAAGTTTTTCGTCATCAGTACCCCTAAGCGTCGGAAGGTGGCGTCGGTCGACTCCGCGTTCGTCGTTGGCGTCGTGGTCGCTGGAATGACGTCACGGTAGCTACATAGACGCCGCCCTCAAGCGCTGACGTCAGTTCTGTACACAACTTTCCACGCCAGAAGCGCAGAGCCATGCAAGACACTGACCACTGGTGCACAAAACTAGGGCCCTGAAAGGAAGTCCTTAACCCTAGAAGTCAGTTCGCAGAACGGGGAGGATGGGTGGGGTGGTAAGGAATCTATAACTAACCTATGTTTCTTACAGATATATCGTTACCGAAGGTAAGTAACTTGTTCATCTGAAAGAAACAGTTAGTTATAGATTCCTTACCTTAGAATAGATACCCCAGCAATACCAACCACGGAGGTGGGACTGCGAACTAAACTCACACCAGAAAGTCCTGGAGAACAGAACGGCCAAAGCAGCCGTCTCTCCGGACTGGCTGTCCAGGCAGTAGTGTTTGATGAACGTGTGCAGCGATGCCCACGTAGCTGCCTGACAGATGTCAGTAAGGGGGACTCCCCATCCCAAAGCAGTGGTAGCTGCCGTCGCCCTGGTGGAATGGGCGCGCAGTCCCACTGGAGACTCCTTCTTTGCCAAAGAATAACAAGCTTTGCTGCACAGAAGAACCCACCTGGAGATGGTCCGTTTGTGCACGGCCAGACCTTTCTTGGCACCCACGTAACCAAAAAAGAGCTGGTCGTCCACCCGGAATTGTTTGGTACGATCCAAGTAGAAGAAAAGCGCACGTTTTGGATCCAGACGGTGGAGCCTCTCTTCCTCTTTTGAAGGATGCGGAGGCAGAAAGAAGGTGGGCAAAGTGATGGTTTGGCCAATGTGGAAAGGAGTAACCACCTTGGGAAGGTAAACAGCCATAACAACGAAATTTTCACAACGAATACAATTACCCCGCATTCCAACACAACGCAAATACCATTGCTCCGCAATGCCATTACAACGCATGGCATTACAATGCATATGCATTTACCACGCATGCCTTTACAACGAATTTCATTGTAAAGGCATGAATGGTAAAGGCATATGTATTTTACATGTAAGTATAAGGTAAGTATAGGGTTTAGGGTGGAGGGGTATAGGTTTTAGGGGTATTTTTAGGGTTGAGGGTGGCTTTGGGTTTTGGGGTGCCCAGTGTAATTTTAGGGTTCTGGGTTTGCTTGGGTTTTGGGGTGCAATGGGTAATTTTAGGGTTCAGGGTGGGTTGGGGTTTCGGGGTGCAAGGGTATTTTTAGGGTTAAGGGTGGGTTTGTTTTTTGGGGTGCAAGGGTATTTTTAGGGTTCAGGGTGGGTTTGGGTTTTGGGGTGCCCAGGGCAATTTTAGAGTTCAGGGTGGGTTGGGGTTTTGGGGTGCCCATGGTAATTTTAGGGTTCAGGGTGGGTTTGGGTTCTGGGGTGCAAGGATATTTTTAGGGTTAAGGGTGGGTTTGTTTTTTGGGGTGCCCAGGGTAATTTTATGGTTCAGTTTGGGTTTTGGGGTGCCAAGGGTAATTTTAGGATTCAGGGTGGGATAGGGTTTTGAGGTGCCCAGGGTAATTTTAGGGTTCAGGGTGGATTTGGGTTTTGGGGTGCAAGGGTATTTTTAGGGTTAAGGGTGGGTTTGTTTTTTTGGGGTGCCCAGGGTAATTTTAGGGTTCAGGGTGGGTTTGGGTTTTGGGGTGCAAGGGTATTTTTAGGGTTAAGGGTGGGTTTGGGTTTTGGGGTGCCCAGGGTAATTTTAGGGTTCAGGGTTTGTTTGGGTTTTGGGGTGCCAAGGGTAATTTAGGGTTCAGGGTGGGTTTGGGTTTTGGGGTGCAAGGGTATTTTTAGGGTTAAGGGTGGGTTTGTTTTTTGGGGTGCAATGGTATTTTTAGGGTTCAGGGTGGGTTTGGGTTTTGGGGTGCCAAGGGTAATTTTAGGGATCAGGGTTTGTTTGGGTTTTGGGGTGTAGTGGTATTTTTAGGGTTCAGGGTGAGTTTGGGTTTTGGGGTGCCCAGGATAATTTTAGGGTTCAGGTTGGGTTTGGGTTTTGGCACGCAGGGATATTTTTAAGGGTAAAGGGTGTGTTTGTTATTTGCGGTGCCCATGGTAATTTTAGGGTTCAGGGTGTGTTTGGGTTTTGGGGTGCAAGGGTATTTTTAGGGGTCAGGGTGGGTTTGTGTTTTGGGGTGCCCATGGTAATTTGAGGGTTTAGGGGGTATGGGTATTGGGGTAGTAAGGCTAATTTTAGAATTTTGGGGGTGTATAGTTATTGGGGTACAAAGGGTAATTTTGGGGTTTAAGGGGTTATTTAAAAATAATACTTACCTTAAACACTTTTTACAAAGTATATGCCTTTACCACGCATGCCTTTGCGTTGTAATGGTATGCGTGGTAAAGGCATATGCGATGTAAAAGTATGCGTTGTGATGGTAACGCGTTGAACCAGCACTTGCGTTGTTACGAATGCGTTGTGATGGTATGCGTGGTGTTGGAATGCGGGGTAAGAACATATATTCCCTTGGGAAGAAAGGAAGGTCTAGTTCTGAGGACGACCTTGTCTGGATGAACAGCCAGAAAGGGAGGCTTGGAAGAAAGAGCTTGTAGCTCACTCACCCTGCGCGCAGAGGTGATGGCCACCAGAAAGGCAGTTTTCAAAGTTAGAAGCCTGAGAGGACAGTTATGTAGCGGTTCAAAGGGAGTGCACATAAGATATGTAAGAACCAGGTTCAAGTCCCACTGGGGCATTACGAAGGGAACAGGAGGAAAAAGATGAGTAATGCCCTTAAGGAAACGATTTACCACAGGGCTGATCAGGAAGCCTAAGGAAGGCTGAAATGGCCGAGAGGTAGCCCTTTAGAGTGCCCAGAGCAGAGCCCTGCTCGGCCAAAGAAAGGAGGAACAAGAGAACCTCAGAAAGAGGGGCGGAAAGGGGATTCACAGCCTTCGCTGTGCACCATGCCACAAATTTGTTCCATCTGCAGGCGTATACCGTCTTAGTGGAGGGACGCCTGGCTGCCAAGATAACATCACAGACTTCAGGAGGCAGGTCAAACGACGTCAACTGCCGCCGCTCAATCTCCACGAAAGGAGGTGGAGGCTGGACAGGTTCCCCTGCTGCTGTGACAGAAGATCCTCCCAAAGAGGCAGTCTGATCGGAGGATCGATGGCCATGCGTAGCAGCTCGGGATACCAGACTCTTCATGCCCAATCCGGAGCCACAAGAATGACTTGGGTCCGGTCGCGCTTGATCTTCTTCAGCACTCTGGGCAGAAGTGGTATAGGCGGAAAGGCGTATAAAAGACCGCAACTCCACTCACGACGAAAAGCGTCGCCTAGCGAGTGCCGCCTTGGAAATTCCAACACGCAGAATTGCTGACATTGCGCGTTCTCTTCGGTGGCGAATACTAACCAAGGCTCTCCCCACTGTCGAAACAGACCTTGCACCACTTCCGAGTGAAGACGCCATTCATGATCCATCATGCACCTGCAGCTGAGTTCGTCCGCCCTGGCGTTCAGGGAACCTGCCAGGTGTTGAACCACCAGGGATATGCCCTGATGTTCCAGCCATGTCCAGAGGCAGAGGGCCTCCTGACATAGGATCCACAACCCCACCCCGCCTTGTTTGTTGCAGTACCAAATGGTGGTGGTGTTGTCCGTGAACACCTGCACTACTCTTCTCCAGAGGGAAGGAATGCTTTGAGTGCAAGACGAATGGCCCGAAGCTCCAGAAGGTTGATGTGGAGCCCGGACTCCGCCGGAGACCAGAGGCCTCTGATCTCCGCCTCCCCCATGTGGCCGCCTCATCCCAGAAGTGATGCATCGGTCACCACTGCTGTGAATTCTGGTTGGGGAAGGGAGAGGGATCTGCAGTTGACCCAATCCTGGTTCGATAGCCACCACTGCAATTGGTGTGCAGTGCCCTCCGAGATCTGGACGCAATCGGACAGGTTCCCCTGATGTTGTGCCCACTGGAACTTCAGGTCCCACTGCAGAGCCCGCATATGCCATCTGGCATGGTCCACCAGCAGGATGCAGGAGACCATCAGGCCCAGTAGCCTGAGGGTCATCCTGACCGAAACCCGGGATAGAGGCTGAAAGATCGGAATCATAGCCCGAATTTCACGGTCTCGCTGTTCGGGAGGATAGGCCCGAAACTGCGTCGTGTCCAGAACCGCTCCGATGAAGAGGAGCTTCTGAGAGAGAGTCAGGTGTGACTTCGGCACGTTGATGGAGAACCCCAGCGAATGCAGGAGGTAGGCCGTAGTCTGGAGGTGGGAGACAACAGCCTGGGGCGAGCCCGCCTTCAACAGCCAGTCGTCGAGGTAGGGGAAGACTGGAACCCCTGATCTGCGCAGATGAGCTGCGACGACCGCCATCACTTTCGTGAACACCCGAGGGGCGCTGGTAAGGCCAAAGGGGAGCACGGTAAACTGAAAATGCTCGTGGCCTACCGTGAACCGCAGGTAACACCGGTGGGCCGGCAGGACGGGGATGTGAAAATAAGCGTCCTGCAAGTCCAACGCTACCATCCAGTCTTCAGGGTCGAGGGCAGACAGGACCTGAGCGAGCGTCAACATTTTGAACTTCTCCTTCCGGAGGAAGCGGTTGACGTCCCTGAGATCCAAGATAGGACGCATGCCTTTATCCTTCTTGGGCACCAAAAAGTAGTGGGAATAGCAATCACGACCTACTTCTGGGACAGGAACGCGCTCAATGGCTCCCTTGGCCAAGAGTGATGAAACTTCCTGTTGGAGAAGGGCCAGATGATCCTCCGACATGCGATGGTACTGAGGTGGCATGGATGGAGGGGTAGTCTCGAAAGGGAAGGAGTAGCCCCTTCGCACTATTTGCAAAACCCACCTGTCCGACGTAATGGTGCGCCAGTGGGGGAGGTGATGGCGAATCCTGCCGCCCACTGGCGATTGGTGGCCCTGAAAGGTCGGACTAGGAGGGTTTGGAGGCTGCTGCAGAGGGGGCTGTGGTGGACTGGCCTGCCCGCTGGCCCCCAGAACCACGGCGGTGGTTCCCACGTCCCCAGCCACGCAGGGGCTGAACAGCTTGTGCTGGCCTGTGGCTCTGGGCGGGATGTGGCGGGGCACCCCTTCCGTAGCCACGAAAGTGGAGAAAAGCAGACTGCGCAGGGCGGGTGATGGAGAGGCCCAAGGACCTGGCCGTAGCCCGAGAGTCCTTAAAGCGCTCTAGCGCATTGTCTGCTTTGTCACCGAATAGGCGACGGCCATCAAAGGGCATGTCCATAAGGGTGGACTGGACATCCCCTGAAAAACCAGTCGACCTCAACCAGGCGTAGCGTCGAAGGGCTACCGACGTGGAAATCGTCCTGCCTAGTGAGTCGGCGATATCCAGCCCACAGCAGATGGTAAACTTCGCTGCGTCTCTCCCTTTGGCAACTGCCCGAGAGAGTACGGCCTGGGCAAGCACTTGTGCAACCGTATCCCACACGGAGTGGGTGTAACGGCCCAACAGACATGCAGTGTTTACCGACCGCAGTCCCAAGCTGGAGGAAGAAAACATCTTCTTCCCAAGATGGTCCAGCTTTTTGGATTCCCTATCAGGTGGAGCGGTAGGGAACGCGCCCTTGTAGGTGGAGGCTTGGACCACCAAGCTCTCAAGGGTGGGGTGTTGGGAGAGGAAAGTGGGGTCGCCCGGGGCCGGGCAGTGGTGTCGGGATATCATCCTATCCACAGGAGCCTCTGTGTTGGGCCTGGACCATGCGCCCAAAAGAATGTCTGTTAGGGCTTCATTAAACGGCAGCAGGGGCTCCGAAGAGCTCGCTGCCGGTTGAAGCACCTCTATCAGGAGGTTAGTCCTGTCTGCCACCGTAGGTAGCTCGAGGCTGAGAGCCTTTGCCGCTCTACGCAACACCACTGCGTGAGACGCTCCCTCCACCGTAGCCACGGTAGGAGGAGACAACATGCCATGGTCTGGTGAGGTATCCAGACCACTGGCTTCCCCCAGTTCCTCTCTCCAGTCTGGTTCATAACCTAACTGGTCAGTTAAAGGGTCTCCAGACCCCTCCCAGTCCTCCTCACCCTCCTCTGGCTGCAAATCTGGTCTCAAAGAGCCAGGGTAGAACAGGGGCACAAAAGTACCCGTCGGCGCCGGATCCGGCATCGGTCAACGACGGTCCGGCTCCGTGTCTACATCGAGGTGGAGGCCGGGGTCGACGTCGGCTGGGGACACAGCCGACGCCGGCTGCGGACGTGGTGCCGGTGGAATCGGCGTCGGAGGAGGTGTAACAAGGTCGACCGGCGCAGATCTGGATCCAGGCCTGGATCCAAGGGGACCCAGCGGTGCTGAGGCCGGAGGCGTCGGCATCGAAGGCCCATGTCCCCCAGCTGAGTCTGCGGGGCCCGAAGGCGCGCCGGCGGAGTCGGGCAGCCCAAAGATGGCGTGCATCACTTCGTAAAATTGACGAAGCTGGGCAGGGGTCGCTCCAGGTCCCGGAAAGGGGGGGAAACCCAGAGTCGACCCTTCGGGCTCCGCACGCGGAGCCACGGGAGGGGCACCACCCGTATCCTTCGTCGTGTCGGCCGACGGACGGGGTTAATTTGAGGAGCGACGATGCTTCTTCGACTTCTTCTTGTGCTTCGACTTACCTGACCCGAGTGCGAAGACTTGGAAGAAGAATGATGGTGGCTCCGCGACCGGTCCCTTGACCTCCTACGCGTCCGGGACCTAGAGCGGCGCGGAGCCGACTGCCGGGCCTCGAGAAGCTTTCGGGACCGCTTCTGCAAAGGCTTCGGATTCATGGTCTGGCAGTCGGAGCATGACTTGGGGTCGTGGTCGCGCTCCAGGCAGAATAGGCACACGCAGTGCAGATCCGTCACCGACATCAGTCAGCTACAGGAACCGCAAGCCTTGAAGCCGGGCATCCCTCGTGCACCAGGAGTCGATGGACTCAAAAACGATGTCGACAAAAGTCGAGAAAAAGTCAGTCAAAAAGTGACTGGAGGTACCGCTCTCTCCGGATCTGCGCTTGTTGGCGTGGAAAAAGAAAGAACTGACGTCATCGCGCGTGGGCAGCGTCTATGTAGCTACCGCAACGTCATTCCGGCGACCACGATGCCAATGACGAACGCGAAGTCGACCAACGCCACCTTCCGACGCGCAGGGGTACTGCTGACGAAAAACTTTCCGGATCCAGTCTGACGCCTGGGGGTCATTCTAAGGTAAGAAATCTATAACTAACTGTTTCTTTCAGATACCATGTTACTTTTTAGTCCAGTGGTAAATTCGAAGCAAAAAATGTCAAATAAGCACCTACATGGAGGTCCCCAGGGAATGTTAACTGTGAGGTCACTGACCAGCCAGAGGAAATCAGTCATCTGGTGAAAACATTGAGGCTGTGTTTTACCTGGTAGCAATACATCTTCAGCGCTAGCCAAGTAACAATGTAATGTAAGGTGAATTTGTAGAATGCTGCTTGTCACCCCAGAGCAACTCCAGGCAAGTAAATAATGCCGTCCGGGGAAAGCACACGGCACACCAGGGCCCAGGGAGGGGTGCATGTTCTAACATTTGAAACCCTTTACCTTAACACAGTCACAAACACTAACCTGCAACTGGCTGAACCTCGTTCAAGTGATCTTGCCATAATATAGACACAGTTTCTCTCCTGCTTTTCAAGCAAAACCTTAGTATGCGGGGATAACGAAATATATAACATCGTAAACGCATGCCCTTACCAACGCAGTGTATTATGACATCACTATCTGCAGGCCACAAGGATGTGTTCAGAATGGCTAAGGTTGTCATAGAGATGACCATCCATTTTGTGCAACTACACACCTCTCCAGTGCCCCACTCAAAGTCCCTTTACGGTTACACACTCCTTACCGGAACCGGTTCTTTGCCAGGACTCGTTTGGCCTCCTCATTGGTGCTGCCCACCAGAGACTCCCGGTTGATGGCAATAAGCTGGTCACCGGGGCGCAGGCGTCCATCCTAGAGTATAAGAGAAAAAAGGATGGCAGTACTGTAAAGTAAAAGACTACAAAGTGGTGTAGTTTTAAGGTTTTAATCCTCACTGGAACACCAATAAGAAGGAACAAAGCAGCACACCTTCTCCTGCCCTCTTGCTCGGTCGGCTCCTCAGTATCTCTCTGTTTAACAAACTAGAATTCCCTATTACTAAGGAGTGGCAAGAGCAAACATATTTAAAGGATAACATTAGAACATAACACATCTTGCCCCTTTATGAATAAATACAAATAGAAGAATAAAAATTGCAGGATTCTTAAATTACACATTAAGAATACAAGTTCACAGGAACTATATATTATTATATATGTTATATATTATCTACTGGCGGTCGCCAGTAGATTGTTATAGTTAGGACCTAGTTTCCATAGGAAAAGCGTTTATTCTTTTCCCAATAACTTTGGCGCCGATTGACGAATGTTCGCCTAATTTTCAAAACTTATGGCCCGCTCCGGTCAGCTCCTATCCTGAAAGGTTTGGGTTGATTCGCCAAGGGGGGGCCGAGAAAAAAGGGGGTTCCCAAAACGTGTTTTCTCCATGTTATTTTCCATAGGAAACTTTAGACACGGCTACAGCTCGAACTGCTGAACGGAATTACACCAAATTTGGCAAAAAGGTAGCCCTTGTTTCAGAAAGAGACCTTTTTTTTAAATGGAGTAAATCCGTTCAGTAGTTCCTGAGAAATTAAAACAATAGAGGTCGGAAAATCAATTTCCCATAGGAAATTTTAGACACGGTTACAGCTGAAACTGATGAACGGAATTACACCAAATTTGACAAAAAGGTAGCCCTTGGTTCAGAAAGAGACCTTTTTTTTTTAAATGGTGTAAATCCGTTCAGTAGTTTTTGAGATATTAAAGGAAAAAAATCTTTATATATCCGGGCGGGACCTAACTACACAAGCACAAGCTTGGCTCTAATTGGCTGCCAACACTTCAATCCAGGAAGTGTTGGCAGCCATCTTGGTGCAATGCTGTTTAGGTCTTGCCTAGCGATGCAGCGCATGCGCTGCACGCTTGGCGAGATCTATTGTTGTCTATTTTTCTTCCGAAGAAGAACACTACCCCCAGCACGACCCCTACACTACCCAAACACCAGTGCACTACCCTAAAACACTACCCCCCGCACTACCCCCTACACTACCCAAACACCACTGCACTACCCTAAAACACTATCCCAGCATGACCCCCTACACTACCCAAACACAAATGCACTACCCTAAACCCTAAAACACTACCCCCAGCACGAACCACTACACTACCCAAACACTACTGCACTACCCTAAACCCTAAAACACTACCCCCAGCACGACCCCCTACACTATCCAAACACCACTGCACTACCCTAAACCCTAAAACACTACCCCCAGCACGACCCCCTACACTACCCAAAAACCACTGCACTACCCTAAACCCTAAAACACTACCCCCAGCACGACCCCCTACACTACCCAAACACCACTGCACTACCCTAAACCCTAAAACACTACCCCCAACACGACCCCCTACACTACACAAACACCACTGCACAACCCTAAACCCTAAAGCACTACCCCCAGCACGACCTCCTACACTACACAAACACCACTGCACTACCCTAAACCCTAAAACACTATCCCCAGCATGACCCCCTACACTACCCAAACACTACTGCACTACCCTAAACCCTAAAACACTACCCCCAGCACGACCCCCTACACTACCCAAACACCACTGCACTACCCTAAACCCTAAAACACTACCCCCAGCATCACCCCCACTACCCCCAGCACGACGCCCTACACTACCCAAACACCACTGCACTGTCCTAAACCCTAAAACACTACCCCAGCACAACCCCCTACACTACCCAAACACCACTGCACTACCCTAAACCCTAAAACACGAACCCCAGCACGACCCCCTACACTACCTAAATACCACTGCACTACCTTAAACCCTAAAACATGACCCCAAGCATGACCCCCTACACTACACAAACACCACTGCACTACCCTAAACCCTAAAACACTACCCCCAGCATGACCCCCTACACTACACAAACACCACGGCACTACCCTAAACCCTAAAACACTACCCAAGCATGACCCCCTACACAAACACCCCTGCACTACCCTAAACCCTAAAACACTACCCCCAGTACGACCCCCTACACTACACAAACACCACTGCACTACCCTAAACCCTAAAACACTACCCCCAGCACGACCCCCTACACCACACAAACACCACTGGACTACCCTAAACGCTAAAACACTACCCCCTACACTACAAAAACACCACTGCACTACCCTAAAACCTAAAACACTACCCCCAGAACAACCCCCTACACTACACAAACACCACTGCACTACCCTAAACCCAAAAACACTACCCCCAGCACGACCCCCTACACTACACAAACACCACTGCACTACCCTAAACCCTAAAACACTACCCCCAGCATGACCCCCTACTCTACACAAACACCACTGCACTACCCTAAACCCTAAATCTACTCCCAGCACGACCCCCTACACTACCCAAACACCACTGCACTACCCTAAACCCTAAAACACTATCCCAGCACGACCCCCTACACTACCCAAACACCACTGCACTACCCTAAACCCTGAAACACTACCCCAGCACGACCCCTACACTACCCAAACACCACTGCACTACCCTAAACCCTAAAACACTACCCATAGCACGACCCCCTACACTAACACAAACAACACTGCACTACCCTAAACCCTAAAACACTACCCCCAGCATGACCCCCTACTCTACACAAACACCACTGCACTACCCTAAACCCTAAATCTACCCCCAGCACGACACCCTACACTACCCAAACACCACTGCACTACCCTAAACCCTAAAACACTACCCCCAGCATGACCCCCTACACTACCCAAACACCACTGCACTACCCTAAACCCTAAAACACTACCCCCAGCACGACCTCCTACACTACCCAAACACCAGTGCACTACCCTAAACCCTAAAACACTACCCCCAGCACGACCCCCTATACTACCCAAACACCACTGTGCTACCCTAAACCCTAAAACACTACCCCCAGCACGACCCCCTACACTACCCAAACACCACTGCGCTACCCTAAACCCTAAAACACTACCCCCAGCAAGACCCCCTACACTTCACAAACACCATTGCGCTACCCAAAAACACTATCCCCAGCATGACCCCCTACACTACCCAAACACCACTGCGCTACCCTAAACCCTAAAACACTACCCCCAGCACGACCCCCTACACTACCCAAGCACCACTGCACTACCCTAAAACACTACCCCAGCACGACCCCCTACACTACCCAAACCCCACTGCATTACCCTAAACCCTAATACACTAACCCCAACATGACCCACTACACTACCCAAACACTACTGCACTACCCTAAAACACTACCCCCAGCACGACCCCTACACTACCCAAACACCACAGCACTACCCTAAACCCTAAAACACTACCCCCAGCACGACCCCCTACACTACACAAACACCACTGCACAACCCTAAACCCTAAAACACTACCCCCAGCACGACCTCCTACACTACACAAACACCACTGCACTACCCTAAACCCTAAAACGCTATCCCCAGCATAACCCCCTACACTACCCAAACACCACTGCACTACCCTAAACCCTAAAACACTACCCCCAGCACGACCACCTACACTACCCAAACACCACTGCACTACCCTAAAACACAACCCCCTACACTACACAAACACTGCACTACCCTAAAACACTACCCCCAGCACAACCCCTACACAACACAAACACCACTGCACTACCCTAAATCCTAAAACACTACCCGCAGCACGACCCCCTACACTACCCAAACAACACTGCACTACCCTAAACCCTAAATCTACCCCGAGCACAAACCCCTACACTACCCAAACACCACTGCACTACCCTAAACCATAAAACACTACCCCCAGCATGACCCCCTACACTACCCAAACACCACTGCATGACCCTAAACCCTAAAACACTACCCACAGCATGACCCCCTACACTACCCAAACACCACTGCACTACCCTAAACCCTAAAACACTACTCCCAGCACGACCCCCTACACTACCCAAACACCACTGCACTACCCTAAACCCTAAAACACTACCCCCAGCACGACCCCCTACACTACACAAACACCACTACACTACCCTAAACCCTAAATCTACCCCCAGTACGACCCCCTACACTACCCAAACACCACTGCACTACCCTAAACCCTAAATCTACCCCCAGCACGACCCCCTACACTACCCAAACACCACTGTACTACCCTAAACCCTAAAACACTACCCCCAGCATGACCCCCTACACTACCCAAACACCACTGCAGAACCCTAAAACACTACCCCCAGCATGACCCCCTACACTACCCAAACACCACTGCACTACCCTAAACCCTAAAACACTACCCCCAGCATGACCCCCTACACTACCCAAACACCACTGCACTACCCTAAACCCTAAAACACTACCCCCAGCACGACCTCCTATACTACCCAAACACCACTGCACTACCCTAAACCCTAAAACACTACCCCCAGCTCGACCCCCTACACTACCCAAACACCACTGCACTATCCTAAACCCTAAAACACTACCCCAGCACAACGCCCTACACTACCCAAACACCACTGCACTACCCTAAACCCTAAAACACGACCCCCAGCACGACCCCCTACACTACCTAAACACCACAGCACTACCTTAAACCCTAAAACACGACCCCCTACACTACACAAACACCACTGCACTATCCTAAACCCTAAAACACTACCCCCAGCACGACCCCCTACACTACACAAACACCACAGCACTACCCTAAACCCTAAAACACTACCCCAGCACGACCCCCTACACTACACAAACACCACTGCACTACCCTAAACCCTAAAACACTACCCCCAGTATGACCCCCTACACTACCCAAACCCCACTGCACTACCCTAAAACACGACCCCCTATACTACACAAACAACACTGCACTACCCCCAGCACGACCCCCTACACTACACAAACACCACTGCACTACCCTAAACCGTAAAACACTACCCCCTACACTACAAAAACAACACTGCACTACCCTAAACCCTAAAACACTACACCCAGCACGACCCCCTACACTACACAAACACCACTGCACTACCCTAAACCCTAAAACACTACCCCAGCACGACCCCCTACACTACACAAACACCAGTGCACTACCCTAAACCCTAAATCTAACCCCAGCACGACCCCCTACACTACCCAAACACCACTGCACTACCCTAAACCCTAAAACACTATCCCAGCACGACCCCTACACTACCCAAACACCACTGCACTACCCTAAACCCTAAAACACTACCCCCAGCACGACCCCTACACTACCGAAACACCACTGCACTACCCTAAACCCTAAAACACTACCCACAGCACGACCCCCTACACTACACAAACACCACTGCACTACCCGAAACCCTAAAACACTACCCCCAGCATGACCCCCTACACTACACAAACACCACTGCACTCACTACACAAACACCACTGCACTACCCTAAACTCTAAAACACTACAACCTACACTACACAAACACCACTGCACTAACCTAAAACACTACCCCCAGCATGACCCCCTATACTACACAAACACCACTGCACTACCCTAAACCCTAAATATACCCCCAACACGACCCCCTAAACTACCCAAACACCACTGCACTACCCTAAACCCTAAAACACTATCCCAGCACGACCCCCTACACTACCCAAACACCACTGCACTACCCTAAACCCTAAAACACTACCACCAGCACGACCCCTACACTACCCAAACACCACTGCACTACCCTAAACCCTAAAACACTACCCACAGCATGACCCCCTACACTACACAAACACCACTGTACTACACTAAACCCTAAAACACTACACCCAGCATGACCCCCTACACTACACAAACACCACTGCACTACCCTAAACCGTAAAACACTACCCCCAGCACAACCCCCTACACTACCCAAACACCACTGCACTACCCGAAATCCTAAAACACTACCCCCAGCACGACCACCTACACTACCCAAACACCACTGCACTACCCTAAAACACGACCCCCTACACTACACAAACACCACTGCACTACCCTAAAACACGACCCCCTACACTACACAAACACCACTGCACTACCCTAAACTCTAAAACACTACCCCCAGCATGACCCTCTACACTACACAAACACCACTGCGCTACCCTAAACCCTAAATCAACCCCCAGCATGACCCCCTACACTACACAAACACCACTGCACTGCCCTAAACCCTAAAACACTACCCCCAGCACGACCCCCTTCACTACCCAAACACCACTGCACTACCCTAAAGCCTAAAACACTACCCCCAGCACAACCCCCTACACTACACAAACACCACTGCATTACCCTAAACCCAAAATCTACCCCCAGCACGACCTCCTACACTACCCAAACACCACTGCACTACCCTAAACCCTAAAACACTACCCCCTACACTACAAAAACACCACTGCACTACCCTAAACCCTAAAACACTACCCCCAGCACAACCCCCTACACTACACAAACACCACTGCACTACTCTAAACCCTAAATCTACCCTCAGCACGAGCCCCTACACTACCCAAACACCACTGCACTACCCTAAACCCTAAAACACTATCCCAGCACGACCCCCTACACTACCCAAACACCACTGCACTACCCTAAACCCTAAAACACTACCCCCAGCATGACCCCTACACTACCCAAACACCACTGCACTACCCTAAACCCTAAAACACTACCCATAGCACGACCCCCTACACTACACAAACACCACTGCACTACCCGAAACCCTAAAACACTACCCCCAGCATGGCCCCCTACACTACACAAACACCACTGCACTCACTACACAAACACCACTGCACTACCCTAAACTCTAAAACACTACCCCCTACACTACACAAACACCACTGCACTACCCTAAAACACGACCCCCTACACTACACAAACACCACTACACTACCCTAAAACACGACCCCCAGCACGACCCCCTACACTACACAAACACCACTGCACTACCATAAACTCTAAAACACTACCCCCAGCACGACCCCCTACACTACACAGACACCACTGCGCTACCCTAAACCCTAAATCAACCCCCAGCATGACCCCCTACACTACACAAACACCACTGCACTGCCCTAAACCCTAAAACACTACGCCCCCACCACGACCCCCTTCACTACCCAAACACCACTGCACTACCCTAAACCCTAAAACACTACCCCCAGCACGACCCCCTACACTACACAAACACCACTGCACTACTCTAAACCCAAAATCTACCCCCAGCACGACCTCCTACACTACCCAAACACCACTGCACTACCCTAAACCCTAAAACACTACCCCCAGCACGACCCCCTACACTACCCACACACCACTACACTACCCTAAACCCTAAAACACTACCCCCAGCACGACCCCCTACACTACCCAAACACCAGTGCACTACCCTAAACCCTAAAACACTACCCCCAGCATGACCCCCTACACTACCCAAACACCACTGTGCTACCCTAAAACACTACCCCCAGCACGACCCCCTACACTACCCAAACACCACTGCGCTACCCTAAACCCTAAAACACTACCCCCAGCAAGACCCCCTACACTTCACAAACACCTTTGCGCTACCCAAAAACACTATCCCCAGCATGACCCCCTACACTACCCAAACACCACTGAGCTACCCTAAACCCTAAAACACTACCCCCAGCATGACCCCCTACACTACCCAAACACCACTGCACTACCTTAAAACACTACCCCAGCACGACCCCCTACACTACCCAAACACCACTGCACTACCCTAAACCCTAATACACTACCCCCAACACGACCCACTACACTACCCAAACACTACTGCACTACCCTAAAACACTACCCCCAGCACGACCCCCTACACTACCCAAACACCACAGCACTACCCTAAACCCTAAAACACTACCCCCAGCACGACCCCCTACACTACCCAAACAACACTGCACTACCCTAAACCCTAAAACACTACCCCCAGCACGACCTCCTACACTACACAAACACCACTGCACTACCCTAAACCCTAAAACACTATCCCCAGCATGACCCCATACACTACCCAAACACCACTGCACTACCCTAAACCCTAAAACACTACCCCCAGCACGACCCCCTACACTACCCAAACACCACTGCACTACCCTAAAACACGACCCCCTACACTACACAAACACCACTGCACTACACTAAAACACTACCCCCAGCACGACCGCCTACACTACACAAACACCACTGCACTACCCTAAAACCTAAAACACTACCCCCAGCATGACCCCCTACACTACCCAAACAACACTGCACTACCCTAAACCCTAAATCTATCCCGAGCACAAACCCCTACACTACCCAAACACCACTGCACTACCCTAAACCCTAAAACACTACCCCCAGCACGACCCCCTACACTACCCAAACACCACTGAATGACCCTAAACCCTAAAACACTACCCCCAGCATGACCCCCTACACTACCCAAACACCACTGCACTACCCTAAACCCTAAAACACTACTCCCAGCACGACCCCCTACACTACCAAAACACCACTGCACTACCCTAAACCCTAAAACCCTACCCCCAGTACGACCCCCTACACTACACAAACACCACTACACTACCCTAAACCCTAAATCTACCCCCAGCACGACCCCCTACACTACCCAAACACCACTGCACTGCACTACCCTAAACCCTAAATCTACCCCCAGCACGACCCCCTACACTACCCAAACACCACTGCACTACCCTAAACCCTAAAACACTACCCCCGGCACGACCCCCTACACCACCCAAACACCAATGTACAACCCTAAAACACTACCCCCAGCATGACCCCCTACACTACCCAAACACCACTGCACTACCCTAAACCCTAAAACACTACCCCCAGCACGACCCCTTACACTACCCAAACACCACTGCACTACCCTAAACCCTAAAACACTACCCCCAGCACGACCCCCTACACTACCCAAACACCACTGCACTACCCTAAACCCTAAAACACGACCCCCAGCACGACCCACTACACTACCCAAACACCACTGCACTACCTTAAACCCTAAAACATGACCCCCAGCACGACCCCCTACACTACACAAACACCACTGCACTACCCTAAACCCTAAAACACTACCCCCAGCACGACCCCCTACACTACACAAACACGACGGCACTACCCTAAACCCTAAAACACTACCCCAGCACGACCTCCTACACTACACAAACACCACTGCACTACCCTAAACCATAAAACACTACCCCAGTACGACCCCCTACACTACCCAAACACCACTGCACTACCCTAAACCCTAAAACACGACCCCCTACACTACACAAACACCACTGCACAACCCTAAACCCTAAAACACTACCCCCAGCACGACCCCCTACACTACACAAACACCACTGCACTACCCTAAACCCTAAAACACTACCCCCTACACTACAAAAACACCACTGCACTACCCTAAACCCTAAAACACTACCCCCAGCATGACCCCTACACTACACAAACACCACTGCACTACCCTAAACCCTAAAACACTACCCCTAGCACGACCCCCTACACTACACAAACACCACTGCACTACCCTAAACCCTAAATCTACCCCCAGCATGACCCCCTACACTACCCAAACACCACTGCACTACCCTAAACCCTAAAACACTATCCCAGCACGACCCCCTACACTACCCAAACACCACTGCACTACCCTAAACCCTAAAACACTACCCCCAGCATGACCCCTACACTACCCAAACACCACTGCACTACCCTAAACCCTAAAACACTACCCATAGCACGACCCCTACACTAAAACAAACACCACTGCACTACCCTAAACCCTAAAACACTACCCCCAGCATGACCCCCTACTCTACACAAACACCACTGCACTACCCTAAACCCTAAATCTACCTCTAGCACAACCCCCTACACTACCCAAACACCACTGCACTATCCTAAACCCTAAAACACTACCCCCAGCACGACCCCCTACACTACCCAAACACCACTACACTACCCTAAACCCTAAAACACTACCCCCAGAACGACCCCCTACACTACCCAAACACCAGTGCACTACCCTAAACCCTAAAACACTACCCCCAGCATGACACCCTACACTACCCAAATACCACTGTGCTACCCTAAAACACTACCCCCAGCACGACCCCCTACACTACCCAAACACCACTGCGCTACCCTAAACCCTAAAACACTACCCCCAGCAAGACCCCCTACACTTCACAAACACCATTGCGCTACCCTAAACCCTAAAACACTATCCCCAGCATGACCCCCTACACTACCCAAACACCACTGCGCTACCCTAAACCCTAAAACACTACCCCCAGCACGACCCCCTACACTACCCAAACACCACTGCACTACCCTAAAACACTACCCCAGCACGACCCGCTACACTATCCAAACACCACTGCACTACCCTAAACCCTAATACACTACCCGCAACACGACCCACTACACTACCCAAACACTACTGCTCTACCCTAAACCCTAAAACACGACCCCCTACACTACCCAAACACCACAGCACTACCCTAAACCCTAAAACACTACCCCCAGCACGACCCCCTACACTACCCAAACACCACTGCATTACCCTAAAACACGACCCCCTAAACTACACAAACACCACTGCACTACCATAAACCCTAAAACACTACCCCCAGCATGACCCACTACACTACCCAAACACCACTGCACTACCCTAAACCCTAAAACACTACCCCAGCATGACCCCCTACACTACCCAAACACCACTGCACTACCCTAAAACACGATCCCCTAAACTGCACAAACACCACTGCACTACCCTAAATCCTAAAACACTACCACCAGCATGACCCCCTACACTACACAAACACCACTGCACTACCCTAAACCCTTATCCACTACCCCCAGCACGACCCCCTACACTACCCAAACACCACTGCACTACCCTAAACCCTAAAACACGACCCCTAAACTACACAAACACCACTGCACTACCCTAAACCCTAAAACACTACCCCCAGCATGACCCCCTACACTACACAAACACCACTGCACTACCCTAAACTCTAAAACACTACCGCCTACACTACACAAACACCACTGCACTACCCTAAAACCTAAAACACTACCCCCAGCACGACCCCCTTCACTACACAAACACCACTGCACTACCCTAAACCCTAAAACACTACCCCCAGCATGACCCCCTACACTACACAAACACCACTGCACTACCCTAAACTCTAAATCTACCCCCAGCACGACCCCCTATACTACCTAAACACCACTGCACTACCCTAAACCCTAAAACACTATCTCAGCACGACCCCCTACACTACCCAAACACCACTGCACTACCCTAAACCCTAAAACACTACCCCCAGCACGACCCCTACACTACCCAAACACCACTGCACTACCCTAAACCCTAAAACACTACCCACAGCATGACCCCCTACACTACACAAACACCACTGCACTACCCTAAACCCTAAAATACTACCCCCAGCACGACCCCCTACACTACCCAAACACCACTGCACTATCCAAAATCCTTAAACACTACCCCCAGCATGACCCCCTACACTACCCAAACACCACTGCACTACCCTAAAACACGACCCCCTACACTACACAAACACCACTGCACTACCCTAAAACACGACCCCCAGCATGACCCCCTACACTACACAAACACCACTGCACTACCCTAAACTCTGAAACACTACCCCCAGCATGACCCCCTACACTACACAGACACCACTGCACTACCCTAAACCCTAAATCTACCCCCAGCATGACCCCCTACACTACACAAACACCACTGCACTACCCTAAACTCTAAAACACTACCCCCAGCACGACCCCCTTCACTACCCAAACACCACTGCACTACCCTAAACCCTAAAACACTACCCCCAGCACGACCCCCTACACTACACAAACACCACTGCACTACCCTAAACCCGAAATCTACCCCCAGCACGACCTCCTACACTACCCAAACACCACTGCACTACCCTAAACCCTAAAACACTACCCCCAGCACGACCCCCTATACTACCCAAACACCACTGCACTACCCTAAACCCTAAAACACTACCCCAGTACGACCCCCTACATTACACAAACACCACTGCACTACCCTAAACCATAAAACACGACACCAGCATGATTTCCTACACTAACCAAACACCACTGCACTACTCTAAACCCTAAAACACTACCCCAAGCACGACCCCCTACACTACCAAAACACCACTGCACTACCCTAAACACTACCCCCAGCATGACCCCCTCTTGTATTCCGCTTTAGGGGTCCGTATATAGGTTTTCCTGAATCATGTCCTTATATAGGCACAATTCGCCTTGCCCTTATATAGGCATAGAATCCCTGTCCTTATTTAGGCATTAACCGTGCACTCCAAATACAGGCATGGTCACCGACATCCATCCACCCTAACGTCACAACGAGTTCTTAGAAACCAGACCCTTAAGCTTCGGGAGTTCCCCTAGCACAGGACTATTGATTTCTCCAAGAACTCATCTATTATGTATGAACCTTAAGGGTTCATTCCTGACGTCTTCCTATGTCCGACATCACGTCAATGCTAACATTCCTCGACACCTACCAGGTATAAATATACCTTCCCTTGCCCAAGCAAGTTAGAGGAGACCTCGACTTCAGAGGAGCCCGTATCCTGGCCTGACGCACTGAGAAGACGCTGTCATTCCTGCACGCAGACGAATCCAGCTTCCAGTGTTCTGACTCCCTTCGCGGGGTGTTAGAGTTCCAAGATCCGGCAGGAGAATCCCTCCTCTCTCATTCTCAAGGTATGGAGCTGACTAGAACCTAGAGGTACTCTTGGCATACTAGACTTAACACACTCTTAGTTTACCATACTAGAGAATACTCCACCTACTTCTACTCTTCCCTACACCTAGTCTAGGTTAGGTACACTGGGGTAGAACTAGCTTAGAGACGCATCGCATCGTATGAGTACTCGCATTTTTAGCTCATATTATTTATGTACGTGAATATATGCTAAAAGATAATGCAAGCGCAGTATTATTTATTTCTACTGCTTACGCTGTACATTATTTATCTTGCATACTGTCTTGTGATCATAACAGCACATATCTCTTACATGAGAAACAAGACTGTTCAATAAAACCCTTTTATTGAAACGCCCGTCTTTCCTTTCTGTGTAACTCTGCAGAAACTAAGCATGCACGATTGAATGAGTGAAACTGTTATCTATTGTTTCCACGATTCTGAGATATGTTCCGCTTCTAAAGGGAAACAAAGTTGTCATGTTTTTCGGTTGCCAGAAACTACTCCCTTCTTGTTCTCAAGGAGTTTCTAGTGGCCTCTGAGCTAGCTGGCACAGGTAATTAAGTTTAATATAATCAATAGGGACATACCGACCTTAGTCCTATGTCAAACCTATAGGTTATATTATTCCAATGCACAGAGCCTATTAGGGAAATAGGAACTACACTACATGGCGCCCAACGGTTTGGTAAGGCAGTAATTTAACGCTAGATACCGAGTAACTCATTCGTGCTTTTCTCAGAGACCCCATCTCACATACTCCATAAGACATCCGTAGTGGGTAGGGTTAAATATCCACCATAACTAAATAGGGAAGCACCCTATATATTAGTTGTTTGGTTTGTTCAACGTTGAAGGATACAGTGTTCCAAAATATTGTGCACCTTATCTTTTGTTTCCTTGAAACTTGTTCTACATTTTTCAAAAACAAAATATCCATAAACGGGGACAATAACACCGGAAACGGTGGAGCTGTGGCTGACCCAGTCGTAACAGCTTTTAACATTACAGGTTTAAATGAAACCGAGGAGGGTGTTATAGACATCCATCCAAACTTAAGAAGAGCCATCACTCTAAAACTTATAAAACATGGCCTACCACCGATAGGAGGTAGAGCAGTTTTCGTGATAGAGGCACACGAATCCTTTCAGAGGTATTCTATTCATGGGTCATATTTCCTGAATCAAATTCAGTAACAAAAATGTTTCACTTCTACAAAGAAGATGATCCACCAGAGGAATATATTCCTTTCGAGGATATTGAAATTCCACTAACATACCAGGAGCATCAGCTCTGGTTTAAAGGTGCCCTAAAACATCACAAAAACATTACCAGGCTCGGTCCACTAGGTAGACCAGGAGCAACATGGCCGATTCTAGCCAGGCTACACACCTCATCCTGACATCGAAATAATGTCAGATGAGGAACTACTTACTCAACTTACAGAGTTAATAAAAATCTACAGACAACTAGTCCAATATGTCATGCGGACTTTCACAGTCCAACCACCATTGACACTTCCAAATCAAACTCCTCAACAGGGGAATACACTAAAAATTACACCACAGACTCTATATGCAGTCATGGGTAAAATGCCCACAAAACGTGAGCAAATTCCGTTTTGGATAGCTCAAAAAATTACTCAAATCGAAGCAGTATTTCCAAATACTAGCCCGTATGAGAAACACAGAATCCTAACCATCTGTTTACCGATGGGGATCACACCACAACTGGAAGACTGCACCACTTGGGGCTTAGTCTTTGCTGCCATCTATACTAAAACACATGGTGTTCCGTCAATTGCGGTAATACCTGATGTCCTGAAACAAATTCAAAACGAATACGGGGCAGAGCCTGCTCTAAATTTAGGTATGAAATTACTGAAAAATTTCGACCAGGTCTCAACAATAATATTATCTAATATTAAAGGGGAGGCAGCAGCAGTGGCGATCCGCCAACGATTAAGGGAATTCGATGTTACAGAACATCAAACTGAGCTACCCAGAATAATAGAACAATCTTATGCAGAATTAGGCAGAGATAGTTTGGGTGGAAGACCAATGAAGCCAAAACTATCTGAAAGTCCTGAGAAGGACTCTAATAAACAAACTCCTACATCTTCTAAAAAGAAGTGGGAAACTAATAAACAAAATTCAAATGAGAAACGTTCTCAATCCTGAGGTAGGTCTCCTCAAAAGGAGCCCTCTGAAAGGAGGTATGACCTCAGGATTAGGGATAATTTGAAAAAGCCTGACAGGTATCAAGATACTGATACACGTTCCTCTCGTACCTTTCAGATCTCGTCACAGACATCGGAAAGAAGAGGACGGTCAGAACATAGAGAACGCGTGAAATCGAAAGACGACAAACACGTTCCAAAAGTAAATCAAAACCTCAATTCTCAAAGAAGAAGGTAGCAGGTCTGAAGATCAGACATGCCGAGGATACTGAGAACACAACTCAAGAACGGAGAATGGGCTCAGACAATGCTGGGCAGTACTGCAGAAGTCACAATAGCTCGCCAGAACCTGAAGGAACTTCTGGAGATAGTGGACTTGAATGAGTACATTACAGTTGAGACTGTAGACACCAGGGTTAGTACTCCACAAAAGTTATATGAAATAACACTCTGGATGGAGGGAGACATACCCAGACAGGTGAAAGCACTCTTTTGGGAAAAACTTTCAAGGGGCTATGACATACTTCTAGCAGAAAAAGACTGGCCACCACAATTTGTCAGGGAGTGCCCACATGGCGAGGACATTATTATGCCATCCTTCTCTAACCATATTCCAATTCACCTAAAATATACTTATGCCAGGAAATGGGCAGTTGCCCAGGCCCCAGCATTATACAAAAATCATGTAGGATGGGATGAGGACTCGCCTCACCATAAAATACATCTAAAAAATGAACCTACTGCACAAAGGCAGTATCCAATAAAGCAAGAAGCTAAAAAACAGGTCAGGGAGATCCTAGATTAACTTGAATACCAGGGGGTGATTGAAACATGCACCTCTTCAATGAACAATCCTTTGTTTCCTGTCTCCAAACCAGACAATACCTATCGTCTAGTTTTGGATTACAGACACTTAAACACTTGTTCTAAAACATTTGCAGTACAAAATGCACACAGTACAGCATTAATGAATAACATTGTGCGTAAAAAATATAAAACCACATTAGATATCTCAAATGGTTTCTTTTGTCAAAACATAGCACCTGAAAGCAGGTACTTAACAGCTTTCTCAATAATGGGGACCCAGCGTCAATTTTGTCGACTCCCACAAGGGTTCAAGAACAGCCCGGGGTTATTCTCAGCGAGGGTAACGGAGTTACTACAAATTTATGACAATGAGGCATTTTCCTATGTCGATGATATCTATCTGACAGATGATGACCTGGACAAACACTTGAACAGGGTGAGCACCATTATACTGGGATTCGCCTCTGTGGGCTACAAATTCAACTTCAAAAAGACCAGATACGAGCTTTCAAGTGAAGGCAAGAGCTTGGCAGCCAACTTTTTAGAAAGATGTGCGCTGCTCCAACCTCCAAAGACGCTGAAAAATTTACAATCCATCCTGGGTTTCCTCAATTTTGGAAGAACTTACATTCTAAATTACGCAGAAAGGGTTAAACCTCTCTACGCATTAATCAAACCTGATTTTTCAATCAAAAATTGGACACAAGAACACACAGAAATCTTGCGTTCACTCCAAGCTAACATGTTAGCAACAAATCACTTACAAACACGCGTAAGTCAACGCAATTTAGTGATCCGAATAATTTCGGGTCAATGCGGATTCACCTACTTAACATTTAATGAGGGTGAGAAAGTACCAATTGCATACAAATCACATTTGTATACACAAGCAGAAATGCGCTTCACTTCAACAGAAAAGATACTGACAGCAGTTCAAACCGCTGTAGCAAAAGAAAGAGCTCTAGCCCAAGGGAAACGAATTATTGTCGTAACCCCAGTTCCGGCCTTAGGGGCGGTAACAAAAGCAAGCATTCCAAATGCTAAAGCATTACATCCTAGATGGATACAATGGGTTAATTCTCTTGCTGCAACAGATGTTGAATATGTTTTTGATCCTGATTTAAAAACACAAGCATTCCTGCAATATGAACATGAATGTCCTCTGCCCACTGAGATTCTGCCTCTCGATCAGTACGAATTCATAATTTACACTGACGGATCCGCACAACCCGCAACAGGGAGTAAGCAAGCTTACAGTGCAGCGTGCGCAATCATTAAAGGTCGCATGCGCGATGGCAAATTCAGACCTATGGTCACAAAAACCCAATCTCTAGGAGATTGCACAGCTCAGCGAGCTGAGCTACAAGCATTCAAACTGGCACTTGAAAGTACAGATCGAGAATTCCCCACACTCATAGTGTGCGATTCTTTCTACTGTGTGCAGTCGTATAATGAATATATACAAACTTGGGGGGGGCGTGGCTAGCCAGCCAACATGGCGGACGCTCAAGCCGGTAATCCCCCAACTCCGGTAATTTCTCCTGCAAAACTTGCCATCCACGTACCTGTTGGCCGGAACCTGGTAGCGGAAGATTTTCTGCATCTAGCGAGCTGTGCCCCGAGTCTCTCTGGCCTGCCGGCACCGCGACAGTGTGGGCGAAGTCTGCATGGCCTAGTCCGCTGTGGGTCCGCGCGCGGCCTTTCCGAACTGTAAGATGGCCGCCAACGCTTGAACGAGGAATTCAGCGGCGGCGGGAGTCTCTGGCCCGGGCCGGACCCGAGCGGGCTGCATAGCGGAGACGCCGCGACCGGCGGAGTGTGCGGGACCGCGCGGCCCCCTCCCCGGGGGTCTGATTGCAGCGGTGTGTGGTCCGCGATCCCGCCCGACCAGAGGGGTGACTCCCGGTGCTGTGCGGAGCCGGAGAGGCCGGAGGCGTGCAGGGAGGACGCTCACGCCGCCGCCGGGTGAACCCAGACGGCAGCAGCGCTACACTCATGGAGGCCCCCCACCAGCTAACACAGTCCCTCAGGCAATGGTACGGCCCAGTAGACGGGGGGCCTTTCAACGTCGGTGGCTGGCTGGGGCTGTGCCTGCCCGATACCTGTAACGCGGAGACAGCGAATCCCGGCGCTAGCAGGGGACACAACACCACACACTGGACACCTCCCGGAGCTTTGGAAGCCCAGTCCCTGATGAGACGGGGGGCCCTTCATGCACCGCCGAGTTTGAGGGGAGTGAGCGGCCCAGACGAGGCGGAGCTGCGGTGAGCGGGCACAGCGGCTGTCTGGGACCCACGGGGTGACCTGGTGCGGCCTGGAACTGAGGTAGGCCGCCACGCATCAACCGGTAGCGGCAGCGGCCTCTGGTGGTGGAGGGGCGGGGCCACATCCACGGAGCGTGACCCAGAGGCCTCCACCGAGAATACCCTGCTGCGACCCGGCACCCGTATCATCTATGGTGGGCACGAACACACCAGCTAGTGCCTGGGCACCCCGGCGCCGCGCCCTAGTTGACAACGCGGGGTGGCGCGGGCGGGAACCCCGTGTGTACACTGCGCCCAGGAGGACGTTAGCCACCGGTCGCTGCCGGCGTAGTGGTGGCCCCTACAGAGTAAGATAGGTGGGTGCGGAGGCCGTGCTGGACGAGCGCGGTGGAGGTTGGGACCCCCCTGCTTGCCCACCTGGGGCCCAGCGGCTGGAGAGGCGTCCGCCCCCAGGGATCCTAACACCACCCGCACCGGCTGGTACCTGCGCAGACTGACAGCTCCACACTCCGGCACACAGAGCTACCGTGGTCCATCACCTCGCCCTCGCTGGACAACTTGAGGCTGAGTACATACTCAGCCCCCACAAGCCACCACCCGAGTCCTGACTACAAACAGCGGGGAGTGACCGCCATGTTCTGCCCCGCCGGGCTTTAACCCACGTGCAACTACCACAGGAGCGGACTCCCCTGTCAGTGCTGGCACACCGCCCCCACTGGTGTCCACCCGCGAATGCCCACGGCGCAACAGCTTGTAATGGGCCGGATGAGAGACAAGATGCAGCAGGGGCGCTTATGCGGGAACGCCTTGGATCCCACGAGCATGAGTACTGGAGGGGCGACAGAACCTGCGACCATGGCCCTAGCAGCCAAAATGGACTTAGTACTTGCAGCAGTAGAAAGGATAGGTGAAGCGCTGGAACACACCAGGACCTCCTTGGAAACCAGGATCGACAAGGTCACCTCGGACTTCACCCTCCTCCATGCAGACCACCGTAAGCTGACGGACAAAGTTACCGCGCAAGACCAAATGATAAGAGAGCTACAACCTGTCACGCAAAGCCATACTGCGGCGCTGCAAGACCTGATAGATCGAGTTCACGACCTGGAAGACAGAGCAGATGATGCGGAGGGCCGTTCCCGCTGCAACAATGTCCGCGTGGTGGGCCTGCCGGAAGGTGAAGAAGGAAGACACCCGGAGCAATTCACGGAACGCTGGCTGCGCGACCTCCTACCTCAGGGAACATTGTCACAGCAGTTCGTGGTTGAAAGAGCCCACCGCATCCCGGCTCAGAAACCCCAACCGGGAGCCAGACCACGGCCGTTCATCTTTAAGCTGCTCAACTATAGGGACAGGGATGCGGTCCTTCGTGAAACACGCAAGATGGACAACCTTAAAGTAGGCGGCAACCCAGTTATGCTCTTCCCAGATTATACAGCTCGGGTGCAGAGGCGTAGGAGCAACTACACAGCGGTGAAACGGCAGCTCCGCGCCTTAGAATTGCCTTACTCGTTGTTGTTTCCAGCTCGGCTACGTGTTGTTGCAAAAGAGGGGACCCGCTTCTTTGATTCACCAGAGGAGGCGTGGGACTGGCTTGAAGAGTCGGGGCTGTGGTCGGGAGTGCGACCTTCGAACTCAGAGGGTGACAACACGACGGGCAGGTGAACCCGACGACGTCGGCGGCGGGGGACAATGAAGAATGCCCAACCTGGAATAAACGCCCCAAGCCCGGAGAACATGCGAAGGGAAAGACTGGAAGCCCTAGAAGCAGTCACCACCCTCGGCTCCCCACACACCCAAGAACAACTGGACTCCCACGTGTGTACCAACTTGGTGGCCAGCGGCTCCTCATCGCCATCTACGGAAGCATCGGAGGATCTCGGATTGCCAGTGGTAACTCCGCAAACTGCGGATGACATTATCTGAATGGACACTGTCGCAATAGCCTTCAGCATGGACAGCTCACACAAGTAGACCACTGTCTGTTAACCTCTGTGTTTTGGTTGCAGTTGGGGGGAAGGGTGAGTCTACTGTACTAGCTGCACTGTGCAGTCCACGCGGTGGCGGAGCAGCCACAACAACGCCCGCCACTGGTCAGGTTCCGTACCTTACCCCAAAGGGGACGAGGGAGGGAGGTGGGAGGAGTGGCACACTCACCCGACGCACCGGTTCAAATCACAGTCTGTTGGGCCCGCGCGGAGACACTGGTGATCACATGGATGGCACATTGCATGCGTAGGAGCAAAGGGGGACGGCCATAACAAGATACCGCTAGTGCGTACACCCCAATAGGCACCCCACTGACCTAGTTCACGCTACTTCATAGTTACAGAGGTTTGGACGGGCATCGAGAAATGTCCACCCCAGATGTTACACTGTTTTTGGTTCTTCAGTTATGTTTTTGGTTGCAGCACACTGACCTGATACGGCCTGTCCCTGTTCCCCGCGCCACCTGGGCGCGTCCCAGCCCGGCCTCCCCATTGAATCGATTCACCCGAGATGGCGCAAACTGACATAATCACGTGGAACATACGCGGCATGTACACACCCGCGCGCCGCTACTCCATATTCGCATATCTCCAAAGACACTCCGCTGCAATTGCCCTCCTGCAGGAAACACATATGACACAGCCGGAATTAGACAGGCTGCGCAAGCGCTGGAGGGGTCAATTATATGGCACAACATACTCAGCACACGAGCGGGGCACACTAATTTGGGTGAGAGCGGGTACCCCGTTCATTTGTATAGACACCGTGATAGACCCTGCAGGCAGATACACTCTGGCACGTGGGACACTTAATGGTCAACAAATCCTGTTGGACTCTATTTACGCTCCGAACACTGACCAACCCTCATACCTAGCACAATTGTCCACAACGCTGGCCCCCTACGCCGGACTCCCCTGGCTGCTAGGCGGAGACTTTAATTCGGTGTTAGACGTACACCTCGATAGGTCCTTCCCACCCCTCCGAACGACGTCAGCGGTCTCAAACGCGCAAGCCCTCACAGACTGGCTATCGCACTGGGCGTTATTGGATCTGTGGCATGGTCTACACCCTAATGATCGTATCTATTCTTATTACTCTGCAGTGCACGACCTTCACGTGTGGCTGGATAGGGTGGTGGGCTCTCAAGCACTAACCACGTTGATTGAGGACGCAGAATATTTAGGGCGGACACACTCTGACCATAACCCCCTGAGGCTGCGGCTGAACTGGGAGCCCGATCGTCCTCCGGTCCCTACCTGGCGTCTCCAATCAGCTGCACTGGAGGATCCGGAATCCGTGCATCCCTGGGGATGGCAATCTGGGAGTATTTCGAACTAAACGAAGGGACGCCGAGTAACGCGTTAGTGGAATGGGATGCCCATAAAACGGCTATCAGGGGTCACTGCCTCGGTGCCACGTGGAACATACGCAAAAACCTGGCGTTGTCACTTACCCGCCTTGAATCGCAATTACTTCAATACGAAAGAGAGGGCGAGGGCGGTGGCCGCCACTCAGCCCGTCTGGTGAATCTTCGGGCGCAACATGCGGACCTTATGGAACGTCTGCGATGCCACAATTATGCAGCCCATACGGCTCATACTCACGCCAAAGCCGACAGGGCGGGCCGCTTGTTAGCCTGGCTACTCATACAGGAGAGCAAGCATGCCCCAATCGGGGCCGTACGCACACCTGAGGGGGCCCTAGTATACACGCAGCAAGAGATACACAGGGTGATGACCGAACATTACGCACACCTGTACCGTTCCCCAGGGCACTGTTCTGGCCCCGAGCTGGATAGATTTTTCGAGACTATCCACCTGCCCACGGTCCCTGATGTCCACCAAGAGACACAAGACGGTCCCCTCACTTTGGAGGAAATCGGGGAGGCGGTCGGCTCCATGGCATCTGGGAAAGCGCCGGGGCCGGATGGCCTGCCCGCTGAATACTATAAGGCCTACCGGGAGTCCCTAGTGTCAAAGTTGTATGCCCTTTACTCCACAGCTCTTGATGAGCGCACTTTGCCCCTTCAATGCGCGAGGCCTACCTGGTGTCCCTACTCAAGCCGCACAGGGACCCCGAGAATTTGGGATCCTACCGACCCCTGGCACTCCTTAACGTGGATTACAAAATATTCGCCAAGGTGTTGGCGGAGCGCCTGGCGCCGGTGGTCCCTGAATTAGTCCACAGCGACCAGAATAGCTTTGTACCCAAACGTAGTACTTCGCTGAATCTGCGGAGGTTCTTCAGGGTGGCGTCGGAGAGCGCACGGGAGTGGCCTAGGGCGGGTTGCCTAGTGCTGGACCTCGAAAAAGCCTTTGACTGTCTAGAGTGGGGCTACCTCGTGGCAGTGCTGATGCGCTACGGGCTGGGCCTGGGGTTTCTCCAGATGGTCGACCTTCTATACAAAAACCCTACAGTGAGGGTCAAGACGGGGCCATACATCTCTGACGCCATTCCAATCCGCAGAGGCACCAGGCAGGGGTGCCCGCTTTCGCCCCTCCTGTTTGCGCTAGCAATCGAGCCCCTGGCAGCGACACTTCGTGCGACGCTGGGAGATGGAATCCCCCTGGGGGATGCGACACATCAGGTATCACTGTACGCGGACGACCTCTTGGTCTTCGTGCGTGATGTGAGCAATATTCCAGCCCGGTTGGCGCACGCGTTGCGCGACTTCGCCGCACTCTCGGGCCTCAGGGTAAACGCCAGCAAGTCCTGCCTCTATGCGTTCAGTGGAGACACCCAGGACCCAGGCTACATCCTAGACGGTGTACAGGTGCAGTGGAAAGTGGACACTTTCCGCTACCTAGGAATTCAGATATATCGTCAACCGGGCGGATCTCATTGAGGGTAACCTGGGCCGAGCCGTAACAGCAATTAAGTCCCAAATGCGATTCTGGAGCACGCTCCCACTAACAGTCACCGGCAGGGTAGCATTATCTAAGATGGTGATCCTTCCCCGCCTCCTATACTACTTTGCCAACCTGCCGGTTTATGTCCCGGCGGCCTTCTTCACCGCACTCACTCAGTTGCTTCGGGACTTCTTCTGGGGCAACTCACGTCACAGGGTAGCGATGTCCACGTTGTACCTGCCAACTGACCAGGGAAGCCTTGCTGCGCCGTGCTTCGAGCATTACTACTTGGCAGCGCAGTTACAATGGATAGCCCGCTGGCTAGCTGACAGAGGCCGTGACGACACCGCGTCCACAGCACCTCCCCTCTCTCTGGTTGACATCACTAAACTCTTTCACCCCGCCGCAAAAGCCCCAGCACCGACACCGCTCCTCATGGTGGTGGCTTACAAATGCTACCGCCGCAGTCTATACATTACTAGAACTCTGGTCCCCTACGCTCCGGCCATACCACTAGAGGGCTCCCCCAGCGGGCCGGGTACGCTTACACCTACTGCGCTTGTGGAGTGGCACAAAGCAGACATACAGACCCTAGGAGACTTATATCGGGACGGCACTCTCCTGTTGTATGAATCCCTAGTTGAAGAGGCGGGGCTGCCACCTGGGCAATTCCTTAGACACCGTTCACTGATTGCGACGTTGACATCTAGATGGGGGGACATGAAGGAAGAGCCCAGCAAACATCTTACCATACAGTACCTTTATGTTATGGGGCGAGGTAGGCACTTGATTCGGTGGTTTGCGGCATCCCTACGTACACACGCAGTGACAAGTTTAGTACCACTACGCCGCAAGTGGGAGGCAGATCTGGCGTGGCCACTGGAGGATAGAGAGTGGGGTAAGATATTACAAAGTCCAACACGTATACCCAGAAATATGAGGTTCCGCCAAATACAGCTGTTTATACTCCACAGAGCATACCTCACACCCGAAATGATCAATAGGTACTTTCACCGCACAGACACGGTCTGCCCCCGCTGCGCGGAGTTGGGAGCTGGGTTAGTACACATGCTGTGGAGCTGCCACAAGCTCCACCACTACTGGGAGGCGGTTCACGAGGCGCTACACGCGTGCACGGGCCGCACCATACCCTTTGAATGGCCTGTCTACCTGCTGCACCTCTTTCGCAGAACGCCGTCCACAAAAGTTTCCTCCCGCTTTCTCGACTTGGGGCTAGTGGTGGCTAAACGACTACTTACTAAACGGTGGAAAGCGCCAGACCCACCACACATACGGGCGTGGAAGTGCTCGCTCCTGGCATGGGCTAAGGCAGAGGGAATAGCTATACTGAGAGAGGAAACGCTGGGACTCCGGAAGACACCTATGGCGACACGCTGGGAGGGTCTACTACAGTCCTTGTCACACTCGGGGGGGGACAACACAGAGGGGCGTCCTGAACATAGGGGAGGCGCCCTCATGGGGAGTGATGGATAAACTGCCAATGATCAGTTGCGTCGCCATGTAGACACCCATGTACCATTTGGCGCTCAGGATGAGCAGTGCTGAGCTTTCTGACTGGTGGTGTCTGCCCGTGGGGAACCGGGGGGCAGGGGGAGGAAGGAGCAACGTGGACACGGAGCGGAATGCGTATTCAAAAGTCGGACTATGCTGCTGTTATCGGTTATTGGGATTTATTGAGTTTTCGCCCCTTTTTTAATGTTTTAGTTCTAACATCTGTACACACATGTATCCTGTAGCCTCTGTGTAGACTCTGTACATCATACCACTGAACCATGTCACCAATGCCTGATGTCGTTTATTCTGTCTAGGTTCAACTTGTACCTGCACCGATACTGTCCTTGATATGTACATCGGTTTATTAATGGTCCACGGTCATGATCATCTGCTATTGCCAAATGCTTCATGGTATGGTCAATGTTATATGATAAATGTTCCTGTCTTCAAGATGTAAACTCTTCAAAACAATAAAAACAGATTTATAAAAAATAAAACAAATCATGAATATATACAAACTTGGCTTGAAAACGGGTTCAAAGATGCAAAAGATGGCACAATAAAGCATAAAACGCTTTGGGAACAAGTAGTTCAGTTAAAAAGCGAACTACCAAAGGCTCACGTGATACACACACTGAGTCATCAACGTGATGGCGTTCACGTTGCAGGGAATTCATTGGCTGATGAAGCCGCAAAGGGGGCTGTTCAGGCGGCTTCCGTAGCTGCGATCACTCGTTCAAAAACGAATATAGACAGTGAGATAATGTTGGCTGTCAATGCTACGAGCAAAGGCAGTGATGCAGCGTTACCAAAAAAGTTTCCACTCAAGTACTCTTATGTAATTGATGCAAACAACGTTCCTTTTGCTCGAATCCCTGGAGTGGGGGATAGAGTAATTCCAAACATGGAACGCAGAGCAGCTTTGATTTATGAAACACATCTGGAGGAGGGTCTGACACATCAAGGGATCTCTAAAACAATATTGACATTAAAAGAGATGTACTGGTGGCCTGAGATGAATACAGAAATACACATATTCATCAACAACTGCATAGACTGCAAATTACAGCGAGAAAGCCACCAGACACCATGCTACGCATGTAGCTGCCCTGCACAGACACCATTGTTAGACAGCATTAGACTATCTATGCACAGGCGTCCTCATGGACAAGTGCAATCCCACAAAAACTAAATCAAGGTTCCTATGGATATGGCCTCAGCGCTCGGCTGACGCTCGAACTGTTATAAAAGATTTGCGAGTCTTTATCGGCACATACGCAATAGGCACTCTACATTCTGACCAGGGCCCTGCGTTTAGCTCTCGAGCTTACAAAGAAGCCATGGCCAGTCTGGGCGTTGCATTGCGGTACTCCTCTCCGTTTCATCCTGAGGGAAATTCTGTTGTGGAAAGGAGAAACCGGGACATAAAGCAGTCTATAACAACTAGGGTATTAGGTTTGGGTGATGGGTGGGTCAAACATCTTTATGGGGTCCAACGCTCATTAAACAACTTGCCAAGAAGTTCTCTAGGGGGGGTCACTCCATATGAGGTCCTATTTGGGACAAGAATGTGGGTGCCTGATCTGGAATGCAGTGGCACAGTGGTGGAAAATAAACCCTTTGATATCAAAGATCGTTTGGCTGTTTTACAGGACTTAAACAAATTAAGAACGCAACAAAGCAACGTGTTCCTGCAGCCAACCACCACTGGGGAAAAACCGGCGGTCCCAGCAAGGCCTGTCTGGATTCCAAAAGTTGGGGATCTAGTCAGAGAAAAGATTGCGGACAAGACGGAATTTGGACCTTCTTACAAACAACCAGTACCTGTCCTAGCCGTTCAAGGAACAAGAACAGTACTTCTGCCGCCCCTTGCTGGAAAAAAGGAGAAAAGATTTGTGTCCATCGACCTCATCAAACCACAGTATGTGGCCAATACTAAATAGTAGGCCTCGTGGACTCCGACCTAGTAGCAGACATACTACTCTCGCTACTATCCAAGAGGTTCAGACTGAAAGACTGATAACCATCGAGACTTCAGCAGTAACAGATGAAGGACTGAGCAACAATGCTATGGAACTCATCCCTCTTGAAAGACAAGTAACAGTTCGTCCAAATACACCTGTCTACACCAATGTAACAAGTGATCAACTGGTACCAGCGATTTCTACAAATCCTGATGCAATTCCAACAATTGACAGAACTGCTTCTGGCTACTTCATTAAGTTTGATACGTTCTCCGAGGATCCG
This sequence comes from Calotriton arnoldi, assembly GCA_963921515.1. NCBI lineage: Eukaryota > Metazoa > Chordata > Amphibia > Caudata > Salamandridae > Calotriton > Calotriton arnoldi. The sequence continues at coordinate 2,173,696 of CAWUFW010002092.1, forward strand.
AGTGAGCCCGAGACGTTGCCAGCATCAAAAACTTTTAAACAGCAAATACAAGACTTTTTGCATTTTTTGAAAAAGACTTATCTAATTTCACCATGGATTGAACTTTGGGTTATTTCTGGAATATTTTTCTTCCTGCTTTGGCTAGCTTTGGTTATGACTATGAGCGTGCTTATAAATGGGAGATACATCCATTTGGACATTGAAAGAAAAGTGAACTTACTTTTGAAACCTCACAAATCATCCCATCGTGAAACAAGAGACTTGTCTGCAGTGAACATCACAGCCGTTCCTATACAGGATGGTATAGTGTGGGACAAAACAGATTTTGATATCTTTGGCCTGACGGAACATTTGAACATTCCACATTTATTTAAAATTTCACTAAGTGATTTTGTTTCATCCAGTACCTTTTCTGATGATTGGGACTTTGAAACTGTGAATAATATGATGTTTGACCTAGAAAAATCTGCTGCATTTTCTAATAATGAATATTTAGAGGGTTCATCAGACTATGAACAGCTGTATTGCTATAACCACTATGGTCATCATTTTTTGCATAAATCTGCAACACCTAGAAATGTGTTTATGTTTAACCAATGGGAGCATTGTCCTACACCACCAAAAGGTAGTTCGAAAACATTTACTAAAAAGTTTCCATATTTTTCAGCATACAATACATCTGATCCAGAAACATTTTACTATAGAATTGTAAACAAAACAGGACTGAAAATTATGTTAACTAATACAAAACAGATTTACTCTGCAACATTTAGTGACCAACTGTCTAGACAGGGTTTCGACTTATGGAAAGACACAATAGACACAAAATCTGTCTGGGATACTAAAGATTGGCAAGTGCAGGGGATAGAAGCTTTATTTAGAGCCTGTATCGTCCCTCAGCAAATTATGTTTTTGAATGACACAGTCCAACAAACGTCTTGCCTTGGGTTAGCCAAGATTAAAGACATGAAAAATCCTTCTGTACCAACACCTGCAAGTGATAACAATACACAGGCAGCGGTTACAGTTGACACCATACTACAACTCAACAGAACAAATCCTGATTGGAGAAAATGGTTGATCTGGCCCACTGACACGAACAACTGTCAAGACAGATTCCTGAATAAAACACAGGGGTTTTCTATTCACAGGCCAGACCCAAGATATGTCCAAAGACAGCATCCGGGGGTAGTAACAACATACAGTGTAGGGATACTATGCATCGATTGGCTGCAAAAATCTACACTTAAGGATGTGAAACAACACTTATCTTTACTTAAAGAAGATGCAGACCTTAGGGAATTCTTCCTTGGACCAAGAAAACCGCATCAAAAACGTTTCATATATGCCGGCATTTATGCTGCTTATAATGAAGCATGGAAGGTGTCACAGATGGAGGCCGCAGAACGAATACGTGAACTTGATCGTATTAACTTAGAGAAAACTCTCTCTGTGGTCAACAATGGGTTAACAACTTTGTCCTCCAGAATTTATTCATTGGACAGTATTGTATCCTCTGCTATCGACATACTGGGACAAGATTTAGCCATGTTACAACAAGGCCAAACACAGTTACGTTCTATTATGTTATTAAGCTGGACGCTGCAATCTTTGCGTGCGGGCTATGTGCCTTGGCATTTTATCAACACGACGGCTCTGTTTGCAGAATACAATCTAACTGATAAACAGATCGAACTGGCACAAAGGGGAGCAAAGTATACAGTACTGAGCATTGAAAAACTTGAAAAGTTACCATTTACAGTGGCAGAAAAACCAGCTACAGAATGGCTTATTCATGGCAAAATTAGTCTCCCTGTGACTACTTTCCAGTTTCAGTATTGCCTTAAACAGATGCAAGCAGGCAAATATGAAAGGTTGGGTAAAGAATACATTAAGACATCCTGGAATTTACCTTACACCTATAGATGTTGGAGTGGGGATCGTGAAGTGTTTCTAAGCGGTACACACTGTGAAAGTGCACTAAGCGGTTCACTGATTTGTCAGGACATTTCTTTACACGGGGCTTGTAATGGTTCTGTGGCAAACTTGTCCTGCCACCAGCAGGGTACACCAGCTGCTGTGATTAATCCAACGTTTGGACAACTTTCTAATGGGAGTTACCTCGTGTTGAATGATCAGAGTTGCTGTGGCATGTTGCCAGGCATCCCATATCTAGTAACAGTCAACTCCAGGATCACTTGCTGTATGCAAGTATTGTTTGCCCCAATAGACACAGTCAGGGAGTCGCCGTTATGGCCTTCGCTGAATGTCTCTTTTATTCGATTTGATACTTTAAGCAGAATGAAAGCCATGCTCATACAACAATCAGTGCCTTTGACCTCGGCCAAAGAAACCTATGATCTACAAGTTGCAAGGACTTCGGCTGAGATACAAGCTTTAATTCGTACAAACTGCCCTATACATTTCGTAGAAATGATAGGACGTATCTTTAATATGTCAGATACAAGCGGAATTGTACATGTATTTAAGACCATCTGTTCCGGACTATTAGCACCTTTGCAGGCTGTCCTCGGAATCATCCCAAACTTCGCACATTCGGTGTTTGGTGGTGTGCCGTTAATTCTAGCACTTGTTGCAGGAATCCTGTTTCTATTCCTCCTACTACGCTATGGCAAGCCTCTTCGCCAACATCACTCCGAGCGATGTGGAGAGAGCCCTCCTTGAACGGAAATGCCGTGAGCGAATAGTACAGCTTTTGGGCATGCCTCGTCTACGGGAACTTAATACAACTTGGTTCCTGTCATTCAGACCAATCTGGCAAGATTGCATCTTACCTGTTCTACGCTGCCTGTTTTGCGGTGAAGAATGCGTGCTAGACGTCTGTCTAACACACCCATCAGTCATGCCAACGGATATCGATACTCTGCTGGACCCGATAACGGCCCATGCTGTGTGTTGTCCCCAGAGGCTTCCAATCCTGATGGCGGCATTCATTGAGATCTCACAGACGCTTCCGGCTGCTGATGAGGTACGAGATGGATCAACGGGCACACAGGTAACAACGGACATGAACATTGCATCTTCTGCTGAAGGCGATGTTTCTCATCTCTGTGCAATTAACATTCTGAACGAGGTGTTCCAACTGTCACCGACTTCGGTGGATGATATTTTGGCTACGGACATAGATGATCTAATGTTTACGCCAGACCCCTACACTGACTTTGATTCGGCTCACAGTGTACCAGGGCAACACTGAAATTTGGCCTTCATATTTTCAAACTTGGAACTTTTCCCAGAATTGAATTTTTTTCTTTTTAAAATTTTTGAAAATGACATGGCAAAGGAACAATCTGCTTACAGTAGAACTAGTCTTATAAAACTGACTTCTTTGAATACTTCCCCACATTGTCACCTAACTTGTCTACCATTTCATTTAATTCCATGATATGCAATGGCTTTGATTGTAAGAACTTATCGACCATTTCATCATATGTTTCATTCACGTTGCATTTCACTTCTGTTATATGCTTAGAATGAAAACAATGCTTAAAATGTACAGTACCTATTGCATTTCAACAATTTTGAGCTTCTTTTAAAATGCTTTTAGAAATGTTTTTAGCGATATGTGGTACTCAATTTTATGTTTAGCATTTCAAAATGTTTAGCATTTAGTCTTATCGTTCAATAGAAGATGGAGTGGGTGTTGTATTCCGCTTTAGGGGTCCTGTGAGAAGTTGGCCTGGTATATGCTGTTCACTAGTTAAAGTGGACACCTTGCACCAGTACAATTCGACTCTTATGGTAGGTAGGTTTAACACAACCTTTACAGAAAGCTATCCTAGTGGTAGCTGTGGAGAGCAGCCTTCAGGCTAAGTCTTGGAGGAATGTAAAGCAGCTTGTTTTACCACACAATCTCTTGAATCACCAAATGAAAAGACACCACACAGGTATATATATCAAATATATATGTATTTATTACTAAACAACTCTCTACTAATCTCTTGTGAGATTAGAAGTCTGGAACATATGCACAAATCAACATGTCACAACAAATTGAGCACAAGTATGGCTGGGGCCCTAGGGGCGTACCAGACCATATACTAAAAAAGAGACTTAAGAACAACGACTTGCAAAGGGACAAGGCCTAGGGCCTTCAGAAGTGCTGGGGCCTCACGAAACCACCCAAGGCAGGTAAGTAAAGGACCCACGGGGGACGCGTGCAGTGAGTGAACACAGGCGCGGATCGCCGTAGACTTCAATGGGGCAAGTCGCGGTTGGAAATTAAGAGTTTAAGGGCACTTCGGGAGTAGCTACAAGCAAGTCACTTACAGGGTAGGTAGTTCTAGGGCCAACACCCACAGGAGCACCGTAGTGCTGGAGTTACCTCACCCAGGGAAGCCGGGTGCATAGGTGTCCTTTGGTGTCGGGTTGCGGCGTCGTTTTCAATGGGAGCCAATGAAGACTTGCTGTTTGTGAAGCCAGAAGAAGTGTCCAGTGGAATCCAAGCCTGGATTTGGAAGGAGGAAGACCTGAAAGCAGAGGGGACAGTGTTCAAAGTCACTTGGCAGTGACCCGGGGCAAGGAAGATGAATGCCCACCGTCGTCGACAGATTCAGGTTGTTCATGGGTGTCTTGACTCTTCGGCCACGAGGTCCAGGAGGCGTCGAGGACAACCAGGAGCTGGATTCAGCGTGTGCCACAAAGTTTGCAGCTGACTGCGGTGTTGGCGACCCGATTGGAGCCAACAAGCCTTGGTAGCAGCAAGTCTTGTGGAAAGAACAAAAAGTCAATGGTGCAGACCAGCAATGTCTGGGGGACTCACCCAGAGAGGGTAAGTCAGGGCAGGCCTGCAGCAACCAGGGGAGTCCTTTGGATTTGTAGAAAAGTCTTCAGGGGACCCACAAGCTAGCTGGCAAGGGATCGCAAAGACGCCTCGGGAGGATTCCTTCAACAGGGCCCCACGGTCACTCGGGACAGGGTAGGCCTCTGATCTTGGGAGGGATCTCTGCTAGAGGCTGGGACCACATGTGGTCTAAAGCACAGGTTCGTAGAACGTCGTGAAGGGGTTGCACTCGAAAATAGTGCACGGTACCCAGGGACTGCGGTTCCTCATCACTCGTGGGGTCCACTTGCCTCAGCTTCACTGGGGACTCACGATGGCCTTGGAGAAGTCAGGAAATCCTCTTCCTGGGCTGCAGGGACTTCGGGCTCCGGCGGGAGTGGCGTAGTTTGCGACCGTCATTGCAGTTTTTGGTGCCTGCCAAGCAGGGGAGTCACTCCTTGACTCCAAGGGAGATTCTTCAGTCTTCCAGAGGTAGTGGAACGTCGAAGGTCCGGGATACTTCTTTAGAGCGTCGTCCAGGGATATCTAGTTTGCAAGGTCAAGGGTTCCCTATCTTATACTAAAAGGAAGGGAGGGACTAGCTCTATGACCCCACCTATGGGAGGGTCAGGGGAGTGGGTGGCTACACCCACTTCCCTTTGTCCAGTTTCGCACCAGAGCAGGGGCAGGTAGCCCCTGAGCCGGTTTGAACTGGTGTATGCACAGAGGAGCCTTCTGCTCCCCCAGTGCAGGACTTCAAAGCACTCTAGGAGTGCACCCACCCAGCCCCAATACACTAAACCCTGTCTGGGAGGTGGTCACACCTCCCTGTGACAGGATACCTATTGTTGGGCCTCCTCCACTGCGAGTTTCGGTCATCAGCAGGAGGGCAGCCCAGTGTCTGTGACTGATGGCATCCATTTTGTGATGCCAGGGCTCTTCGGGATTCTACCGCGTTTCCACAGTAGGTACATGTCTATCCCTCTAGAAGGGTGGGATCATACTCCCACACGGGGGTATGATTCCAAGGTGTTTGACACCAAACACGACATGTTTTGATGCAGCCATTCCAAAGTTAGCATTAACCGCGAGGTTATAATGCACTTAAGAGTATATGGTTTGACCGCATTCACAAACAGCCCCAGAGAATGGACTCTGAGAGCTGCAGAGGGGCCCTGCTCAGGCAGAGGCACCCTCTCACATAGAAACTAAGCACCCTGCCCTCAGGATTGATAGGGCCTGCCTTAGGGGTGACTGATAGGTTTAAATGTGTGTGCAGGGGAGATATAGGGAACCTATATCTCAGTGAGGGGTGCTAGCACCTCCTCACCCAGGCTACCGTAGCAGGCCTGTGGTGTCAGATTTAGTCTGCTTCCCAGGGGTGGCATAATACATGCTTCAGCCCCTGGTAGGCCTGTGAAGTACCTATGCCCTTGGTACCTAAGGTACCATATACTAGGGACTCATAAGGTACCACAGTATCCAATCACTAGTGCACCTAGAGTGCACTCCAAGTCGTTTAGAGAGAACAGAGAGGCTGGGGCCCTGATTGGCAGGGTCCCAGCCAGACTATAGCCAGAAACCAGTGTAAACATCAGAAAAAAAGTGGGGGCAACATAAGAGGCAGATCCTACTCTCCTACACAACCCCCCCAAATGCAGGGACACTAAACTAACCTTAACCAGTTGAGTCTTCGTGCTCTAAGTAGAAATACCTTGAGAGTCCATCTGCATTGGCATGTTGGGTCCCAGGCCTATGTTCCACTGTATAGTCCATCCCCTGTAGGGAAATGGACCACCTTAAAAGTTTTGGGTTTTCACCTTTCATCTGTTTCAGCCATAGGAGGGGCTTGTGGTCAGTCTGAACTATGAAGTGAGTGCCAAACAAGTATGGCCTCAGCTTCTTCAGGGCCCACACCACAGCAAAGGCCTCCCTCTCTATAGCTGACCAACGTTTCTCTCTAGGGGTCAGCCTCCTGCTAATAAAAGCTACTGGCTGGTCTTGACCTTCATCATTCAGTTGAGACAGTACAGCTCCCACACCCAGCTCAGAAGCATCTGTTTGGACAATTAACATTTTGGTGTAGTCTGGACTCTGTAAGATGGGGGCAGTGCACATGGCCTGCTTTAGGTCTTCAAATGCCTTCTGACAGCTAGCTGTCCACTGAACCTTTTTTGGCATTTTCTTTGAGGTCAGATCATTCAAGGGGGTCACTATAGATCCATATTCCTTCACAAACCTCCTATAGTACCCAGTCAGGCCTAAGAAGGCTCTCACCTGTGTCTGGGTGGTTGGAGCAACCCATTCCATTATGGTTTAGATTTTGCTCTATAAAGGCTGAACCTGGCCTCCACCCACAAGGTGGCCCAGGTACACAACCTGACTCTGCCCTTTCTGGCACTTAGTGGCCTTGATAGTGAGGCCTGCTTTCTGCAGAGCCTCCAAAACATTTCTGAGGTGGACCAGGTGATCCTGCCAGGAGGAACTAAAGACAGCAATATCATCTAGATAAGCTGAGCAATAAGTTTCCATCCCTGCCAGAACTTTGTTCACCAACCTCTGAAAAGTGGCAGGTGCATTTTTCAATCCAAAGGGCATCACCACAAAGTGGTAGTGCCCACCAGGGTCGAAAATGCTGTTTTGGCTTTTGCATCATCAGCTAACCTGATCTGCCAGTAGCCAGCTGTTAGGTCAAATGTACTCAGATACTTGGCTGAGGCCAAAGTATCAATCAGCTCATCTGCCCTTGGTATGGGATAAGCATCAGTCCTGGTGACTGCATTGAGGCCTCTGTAGTCTACACAAAACCTCATTTCTTTCTTACCACCCTGGGTATGAGGCTTGGGTACTAGGACTACTGGGCTAGCCCAAGGGCTATCTGAAGGCTCAATCACACCTAACTCCAACATTTTCTGGACTTCAGTCCTGATACAGTCCCTGACATGGTCAGGTTGCCTGTAGATTTTACTCTTGACAGGCAGACTGTCTCCAGTGTCCACCTCATGGGTGCACCAGGTAGTCTGACTAGGGGTCAGGCTAAACATATGTCTGTACTGCTGCAGAACTTGTCTGCACTCAGTTTGCTGATGTTCAGTGAGGCTGCTTGCCAAAGCACCACCATCTACTGACCCATCATCAGGGTTCTGTGAGAGCAGGTCAGGGAGAGGGTCACTCTCCTCCTCCTGTTCCTCATCAGTTGCCATGAGCAAGCCCATGTCAGCCCTGTCAACATATGGTTTCAATCTGTTGACATGGAGCACCCTCAGGGGGCTCCTGGGAGTTCCAAGATTCACCAGATAGGTGACTTCTCCCTTTTGCTCAACTATTGTATGGGGGCCACTCCATTTGTCTTGGAGGGCTGCTGGGGCCACAGGCTCCAACACCCACACTTTCTGTACTGGCTGGTACACAGTCAGCACAGCCTTTTGGTCATGCCAAGCTTTTTGTAATTCTTGGCTGGCCTCCAGGTTTTTGGTTGCCTTCTTCATGTATTCGGCCATCCTGGAGCGGAGACCAAGTACATAGTCCATCACATCCTGTTTGGGGGTTTGAGAGGTAACTCCCAGCCCTCTTTTACCAAACATAATCGACCTCTTACAGGATGCCCAAACAGAAGCTCAAATGGGCTGTAACCAACCCCCTTCTGTGGAACCTCTCTGTATGCAAACAACAGGCAGGGAAGAAGAAGGTCCCATTTCCGCCTAAGCTTCTCTGGTAGTCCTTTAATCATTCCCTTCAGGGTTTTGTTGAAATGTTCAACCAACCCATTGCATTGTGGGTGATAGGGGGTGGTGAACTTATAAGTTACACCACACTCCTTCCACATTGCCTTCAAATATCCTGACATGAAGTTTGTACCTCTGTCAGAGATGACCTCCTTTGGGAAACCCACTCTGGAGAAAACTCCAATGAGGGCTCTTGCCACCACAGGGGCTGTGGTGGTCCTCAGGGGAATTGCCTCTGGGTACCTGGTGGCATCATCCACTACCACCAGGATAAATCTGTGCCCAGATGCAGTTTGAGGGTCAAGGGGAAAAACAATGTCAATCCCTACCCTTTCAAAGGGTACCCCCACCACAGGTAGTGGTATCAGGGGGGCCTTTGTGGTGCCACCTGCTTTGCCACTGGCTTGGCATGTGACACAGGAGCGACAAAACTCCTTTGTGTCCTCTGACATATGTGGCCAATGAAAATGTGGAACAAGCCTGTCCCAGGTCTTGTTTTGGCCCAAGTGACCTGCTAAAGGGATGTCATGTGCTAGGGTCAAGAGGAACCCCCTAAACGTCTGAGGTATTACCAACCTCCTGGTGGCTCCAGGGGCTGGATCTCTACCCTCAGAATATAGGAGTCCCTCATCCCAATAAACTTTATGGGACCCACTAGCACTCCCAGCAGCCTCAGCAGCAGCCTGCTGTCTGAGGGGTTCAAGAGAGGGGCAGCACTGTTGCTCCTTACTCAGATCTTCCCTAGAAGGGCCCCCTGCCCCCAAGAACTCAACCTGATCAGGCTCAAGTCCCTCTGGGGCAGTTCCTTCTTCAGGATCTGCTCCTCCTCCCTCAAGAGGGGAATCAGTGATCTGAGACAGAGGGGAAGGCACTGCCTTACCCCTACTGCTCCTCTTCTTGGGAAGCATCTGGTCCATGGTTTCAGGATCCAGAGCGGGTTCAGTGTCATGCATTTTGGCCTGTGACCTGGTCACAGCAAATACCTCTGCAGGGATGCCCAACATCTCAGCATGAGTCCATAACTCTACTTCAGACCAGGCTGAAGTTTCTAGATCATTGCCCAATAGACATTCTACAGGGAGGTCTGCACTGACTACAACCTTCTTGAGGCCAGTTACCCCTCCCCAGGAGAAATTCACAACTGCCAGACTATGGTTGGTCCTGACATTGCTTGCATTGGTCACCTGGTACATTTCGCCCAGGATGATCTGTCCAGGGTCCACAAGGTCCTCTGCCACCATGGTGACACTAGCACCGGTGTCCCTAAATGCCAAAGCCTGTTTGCCATTTATTACAGGCTGCTGTTTGTATTTGCCCAGATTACTGGGGCTCACCAGGAAGGACATATCAATGTCTCCATCACAAATCAGCAATGCCTGAGTGGGTACTCTGACTAGGCCAGAGTCCACTTCAGAACCCAGGGTCAACCCTACTACACCCTTATTCTGAGTACCACCTCCACCAGTAGCTGAACTAGGGGGAACAGTTACCTTAGGGGCAGGAGTGGTGGTGGTTTGGTCTTTGGACTTATTACAATCAGAAGTCCAGTGCCCTTTCTGTTTACAGAATTTGCACCAGGGCTTATTTTGGCCTTTTCCCTTGTTGGATTGTGACTCCCCACCAGATGCATATTTTTGGGGCCCTTGTGAAGACTTCTGGTCTTTTGACTGATCCCCACCTTTCTCAGAGCCCTTAGAATCCTGCTTCTTGGTGTCACCCCCTTGGTTCTGTTTTTTCTGCCTCACCCTGGTTCTGACCCACTTGTCTGCCTTCTTTCCCAATTCTTGGGGAGAGGTCAGATCTGAGTCCACCAGGTATTGATGCAACAACTGGTTCTGGCAATTATTAAGGATCTGTTCTCTCATCATTAGATTATACAATCCCTTGAAATCAGTAACCCTACTGCCAACCAGCCAACCCTCCAGAGCCTTGGTTGCACAATCTACAAAGTCAGTCCAGTCCTGAGGCTGTGCCTTCTGGGTGTCTCTGAACTTCAACCTGTACTGCTCAGTGGTTAAGCCAAACCCATCTATCAGTGCACTCTTCAGGACTTCATAGTCATCAGCATCCTCTTCTCTAACAGTGAGGAGCTTGTCTCTACCTTTATCTGAAAAGGAGAGCCACAAGATTGCTGCCCACTGCTTTTGGGGGACCTGTTGTACTCTACAGGCCCTTTCCATAGCAGTTATCCACTTATGGATATCATCCCCACTCTGGTAGGGAAGAACAACCTTGCTCAGGTTCCTATGGTCTGGAATATATTCTCTGCCTCTAGGGACACTGTTGCTGCCACCAGGGGTTCTAACCCCTCTTTTCTAGAAGCTCTCTGGAGCTTCAGGGCTTCTTTATCTAATGCCAACTGCTTGGTTTTGAGGGCAAGTCTTGCTTCCTCATACTGCAGCAGTTTGTACATTCTGTCAGAGGAGGTCTCTCTTCTGGGGAAGTAGGAGTTCCTCTGGTAGACAGATTCTCTGCCAGAGTGATAGGAGTGGTCAGAGTCCCTAGAAAGGGACCTAGGCCTCTCCTCCACTATGTCAGTTCTCTTAGGGAGAATTCCTCTGTCCTTTTCAGGCCCCTGGGGACCTGGCCCTTTAACCACAGAGTCTTGGTCATCCTGATGTTCATCATCTGACCCCGACACTGTAATTGACCCACTCACTGATTCAGACCCATTAGCTCCTAGAGCTAATCTAAGATCATCTGCTGTCAGCAGATCTATCAGGTGTAGTGTGGAGGGACTCTGTCCTAACTTCAGGTGCCTTGCAGCACACATGGCTTTCAAGTCCAAGAAAGTCATGTCCTCATACTGAGGCTGAGTGGATCCACTGGGTCCACCCTTTACAGACATTCTAGTGTTGTGCAGTGTTGTACTACCTACACTAGTTTGTGGCCTACTGATACTAGCTTGAGCTGTAGAAAGGGTGTGCTATCCCTTGGCACACAGCTCTAAGTTCAGTAGAACTTATTGATACTAAGCTTGACTTTATATGTACCTTGAGTACCTATAGTGGTTTTCAGTTAGTAATTCAAATAGAGATTTTCTGGTAAAACAATAGCAAGCTGGAATCCCACATGCTGCCACCAATGTGAGAAGTTGGCCTGGTATATGCTGTTCACTAGTTAAAGTGGACACCTTGCACCAGTACAATTCGACTCTTATGGTAGGTAGGTTTAAGACAACCTTTACAGAAAGCTATCCTAGTGGTAGCTGTGGAGAGCAGCCTTCAGGCTAAGTCTTGGAGGAATGTAAAGCAGCTTGTTTTACCACACAATCTCTTGAATCACCAAATGAAAAGACACCACACAGGTATATATATCAAATATATATGTATTTATTACTAAACAACTCTCTACTAATCTCTTGTGAGATTAGAAGTCTGGAACATATGCACAAATCAACGTTTCACAACAAATTGAGCACAAGTATGGCTGGGGCCCTAGGGGCGTACCAGACCATATACTAAAAGAGACTTAAGAACAACGACTTGCAAAGGGACAAGGCGTAGGGCCTTCAGAAGTGCTGGGGCCTCACGAAATCACCCAAGGCAGGTAAGTAAAGGACCCACGGGGGACGCGTGCAGTGAGTGAACACAGGCGCGGATCGCCGTAGACTTCAATGGGGCAAGTCGCGGTTGGAAATTAAGAGTTTAAGGGCACTTCGGGAGTAGCTACAAGCAAGTCATTTACAGGGTAAGTAGTTCTAGGGCCAACACCCACAGGAGCACCGTAGTGCTGGAGTTACCTCACCCAGGGAAGCCGGGTGCATAGGTGTCCTTTGGTGTCGGGTCGCGGCGTCGTTTTCAATGGGAGCCAGTGAAGACTTGCTGCTTGTGAAGCCAGAAGAAGTGTCCAGTGGAATCCAAGCCTGGATTCGGAAGGAGGAAGACCTGAAAGCAGAGGGGACAGTGTTCAAAGTCACTTGGCAGTGACCCGGGGCAAGGAAGATGAATGCCCACCGTCGTCAACAGATTCAGGTCGTTCATGGGTGTCTTGACTCTTCGACCACGAGGTCCAGGAGGTGTCGAGGACAACCAGGAGCTGGATTAAGTGTGTCCTACAAAGTCTGCAGCTGACTGCGGTGTCGGCGGCCCGATTGGAGCCAACAAGCCTTGGTAGCAGAAAGTCTCGTGGAAAGAACAAAACGTCAATGGTGCAGACCAGCAAGGTCTGGGGGACTCACCCAGCGAGGGTAAGTCAGGGCAGGCCTGGAGCAACTAGGGGAGCCCTTTGGATTTGTAGAAAAGTCTTCAGGGGACCCACAAGCTGGCTGGCAAGGGATTGCAAAGACGCCTCGGGAGGATTCCTTCAACAGGGGCCCACGGTCACTCGGGATGGGGTAGGCCTCTGATCTTGGGAGGGATCTCTGCTAGAGGCTGGGACCACACGTGGTCCAAAGCACAGGTTTGTAGAACGTTGTGAAGGGGTTGCACTCGAAAATAGTGCACAGTACCCAGGGACTGCGGTTCCTCATCACTCGTGGGGTCCACTTGCCTCAGCTTCACTGGGGACTCACGATGGCCTTGGAGAAGTCAGGAAATCCTCTTCTTGTGCTGCAGGGACTTCGGGCTCCGGCGGGAGCGGCGTAGTTTGCTACCATCGTTGCAGTTTTTGGTGCCTGCCAAGCAGGGGAGTCACTCCTTGACTCCAAGGGAGATTCTTCAGTCTTCCAGAGGTAGTGGAACATCAAAGGTCCGGGATTCTTCTTTAGAGCGTCATCCAGGGATATCTAGTTTGCAAGGTCAAGGGTTCCCTATCTTATACTAAAAGGAAGGGAGGGACTAGCTCTATGACCCCTCCTATGGGAGGGTCAGGGGAATGGGTGGCTACACCCACTTCCCTTTGTCCAGTTTCACGCCAGAGCAGGGGCAGGTAGCCCCTGAGCCGGTTTGAACTGGTGTATGCACAGAGGAGCCTTCTGCTCCCCCAGTGCAGGACTTCAAAGCACTCTAGGAGTGCACCCACCCAACCCCAATACACTAAACCCTGTCTGGGAGGTGATCACACCTCCCTGTGACAGGATACCTATTGTTCGGCCTCCTCCACTGCGAGTTTCGGTCATCAGCAGGAGGGCAGCCCAGTGTCTGTGACTGGTGGCATCCATTTTGTGATGCCAGGGCTCTTCAGGATTCTACCGTGTTTCCACAGTAGGTACATGTCTATCCCTCTAGAAGGGTGGGATCATACTCCCACACCAGGTACTGGTGTGGGGGTATGATTCCAAGGTGTTTGACACCAAACACGACATGTTTTGATGCAGCCATTCCAAAGTTAGCATTAACCGCGAGGTTATAATGCACTTAAGAGTATATGGGTTGACCGCATTCACAAACAGCCCCAGAGAATGGACTCTGAGAGCTGCAGAGGGGCCCGGCTCAGGCAGAGGCATCCTCTCACATAGAAACTAAGCACCCTGCCCTCAGGATTGATAGGGCCTGCCTTAGGGGTGACTGATAGGTTTAAATGTGTGTGCAGGGGAGATATAGGGAACCTATATCTCAGTGAGTGGTGTTAGCACCTCCTCACCCAGGCTGCAGTAGCAGACCTGTGGTGTCAGATTTAGTCTGCTTCCCAGGGGTGGCATAATACATGCTTCAGCCCCTGGTAGGCCTGTGAAGTACCTATGCCCTTGGTACCTAAGGTACCATATACTAGGGACTCATAAGGTACCACAGTATCCAATCACTAGTGCACCTAGAGTGCACTCCAAGTCGTTTAGAGAGAACAGAGAGGCTGGGGCCCTGATTGGCAGGGTCCCAGCCAGACTATAGCCAGAAACCAGTGTAAACATCAGAAAAAAAGTGGGGGCAACATAAGAGGCAGATCCTACTCTCCTACAGGTCCATATATAGGTTTTCCTGAATCATGTCCTTATATAGGCACAATTCGCCTTGCCCTTATATAGGCATAGAGTTCCTGTCCTTATTTAGGCATTAACCGTGCACTCCAAATACAGGCATGGTCACCGACATCCATCCACCCTAACGTCACAACGAGTTCTTAGAAACCAGACGACGACCAGGAACGACGGCTAAGCTCCTGAGACGGCTGCAACGCATCCAGAACGCCTCTGCACGTCTTATCCTCGACATCCCCCGACGCAGCCACATCACACCCCACCTGAGAGACCTGCACTGGCTCCCTGTCAACAAGAGGATAACCTTCAAGCTCCTCACCCACGCACACAAAGCACTCCACAACTCCGGACCAGCCTACCTCAACAGACGACTCAGCTTCTACACCCCCACCCGCCAGCTCCGCTCGACCAGCCTCGCCCTCGCCACAGTCCCCCGCATCCGGAAAACGACCGCCGGCGGCAGATCCTTCTCCCACCTCGCCGCCAAGACCTGGAACACCCTCCCCACCAACCTCCGACAGACCCAAGACCTACTGGCCTTCAGAAGACTCCTCAAGACCTGGCTCTTCGATCAGTAGCAGCACCACCCCCTCTTCCCCCAGCGCCTTGAGACCCCCGCGGGTATGTAGTGCGCTTTATAAGTGACATGATTGATTGATTGATTGATTGACCCTTAAGCTTCGGGAGTTCCCCTAGCACAGGACTATTGATTTCTCCAAGAACTCATCTATTATGTATGAACCGTTATACCTTAAGGGTTCATTCCTGGCGTCTTCCTATGTCCGACTTCACGTCAATGCTAACATTCCTCGACACCTACCAGGTATAAATATACCTTCCCTTGCCCAAGCAAGTTAGAGGAGACCTCGACTTCAGAGGAGCACGTATCCCGGCCTGACGCACTGAGAAGACGCTGTCATTCCTGCACGCAGACGAATCCAGCTTCCAGTGTTCTGACTCCTTCGCGGGGTGTTAGAGTTCCAAGATCCGGCAGGAGATTCCCACCTCTCTCATTCTCAAGGTATGGAGCTGACTAGAACCTAGAGGGACTCTTGGCATACTAGACTTAACACACTCTTAGTTTACCATACTAGAGAATACTCCACCTACTTCTACTCTTCCCTACACCTAGTCTAGGTTAGGTTCACTGGGGTAGAACTAGCTTAGAGACGCATCGTATGAGTACTCGCATTTTTAGCTCATATTATTTATGTACGTGAATATATGCTAAAAGTTAATGCTAGCGCAGTATTATTTATTTCTACTGCTTACGCTGTACATTATTTATCTTGCATACTGTCTTTTGATCATAACAGCACATATCTCTTACACGAGAAACAAGACTGTTCAATAAAACCCTTTTATTGAAACGCCCGTCTTTCCTTTCTGTGTAACTCTGCAGAAACTAAGCATGCACGATTGAATGAGTGAAACTGTTATCTATTGTTTCCACGATTCTGAGATATGTTCCGCTTCTAAAGGGTAACAAAGTTGTCATGTTTTTCGGTTGCCAGAAACTACTCCTTCTTGTGCTCAAGGAGTTTCTAGTGGCCTCTGAGCTAGCTGGCACAGGTAATTAAGTTTAATATAATTGATAGGGACATACCGACCTTAGTCCTATGTCAAACCTATAGGATATATTATTCCAATGCGCAGAGCCTATTAGGGAAATAGGAACTACACTACACCCCTACACTACCCAAACACCACTGCACTACCCTAAACCCTAAAGCATGACCCCCAGCACAACCCCCTATACTACCCAAACACCACTGCACTACCTTAAACCCTAAAACACTACCCCCAGCACGACCCCTTCACTACACAAACACCACTGCACTGCCTTAAACCCTAAAACACTACCCCCAGCACGACCCCCTACACTACAGAAACACAACTGCACTACCCTAAACCCTAAATCTACCCCCAGCATGACCCCCTACACTACACAAACACCACTGCCCTACCCTAAACCTTAAAACACTACCCCCAGCACGACCCCCTACACTACCCAAACACCACTGCACGACCCTAAACCCTAAAACACGACCCCCTACAATACACAAACACCACTGCACTACCCTAAACCCTAAAACACTAGAACCCAGCACGACCCCCTACAGTACACAAACACCACTGCACTACCCTAAACCCTAAAACACTACACCCTACACTACACAAACACCACTGCACTACCCTAAACCCAAAACACTACCCCACAGCACAACCCCTAACACTACACAAACACCACTGCACTACCGTAAACCCAAAACACTACCCCAGCACTACCCCCTACACTACCCAAACACCATTGCACTACCCTAAACCCTAAAACACTACCCCCAGCATGACCCCCTACACTACACAAACACCACTGCACTACCCTAAACCGTAAAACACTACCCCCAGCACGACTCCTACACTACACAAACACCACTGGACTACCCTAAACCCTAAAATACTACACCCAGCATGACTCCCTACACTACCCAAACACCACTGCACTACACTAAACCCTAAATCTACCCCCAGCATGACCTCCTACACTACACAAACACCACTGCACTACCCTATACCCTAAAACACTACCCCCAGCATGACCCCCTACACTACCCAAACACCACTGCACTACCCTAAACCCTAAAACACGACCCCCTACACTACACAAACACCACTGCACTACCCTAAACCCTAAGCCACTACCCCCAGCATGACCCCCTACACTACACAAACACCACTGCACCTAACCCTAAACACCCCTCAGCCACTCACTACACAAACACCACTGCATTACTCATAAACCCTAAAACACTACCCCCAGCACGACCCCCTCACAACACAAACACCACTGCACTACCCTAAACCCTAAATCGACCCCCAGCACGACCCCCTACACTACCCAAACACCCCTGCCACTACCCTAAACCCTAAAACACTACCCCCAGCATGAACCCCTACACTACCCAAACACCACTGCACTACCCTAAACCCTAAAACACTACCCCCAGCACTACCCCCTACACTACACAAACACCACTGCACTACCCTAAACCCTAAAACACTACCCCAGCACTACCCCTACACTACCCAAACACCACTGCACTAACATAAACCCTAAAACACTACCCCCAGCACAACCCCTACACTACACAAACACCACTGCACTACCCTAAACCCTAAAACACTACCTCCAGCACGACTCCCTACACTACCCAAACACCACTGCACTACCCTAAACACTAAATCTACCCCCAGCACGACCCCCTATACTACCCAAACACCACTGCACTACCCTAAACCATAAAACACTACCCCCAGCATGACCCCCTACCCTACACAAACACCACTGCACTACCCTAAACCCTAAAACACTACCCCAGCATGACCCCCTACACTACTCAAACATCACTGCACTACCCTAAACCCTAAAACACTACCCCCAGCACAACCCCCTAACACTACTGCACTACCCTAAACCCTAAAACACTACCCCCAGCACGACACCCTACACTACCCAAACACCACTGCACTAACCTAAACCCTAAAACACTACCCCCAAGCACGACCCCTACACCACCCAAACACCACTGCACTACCCTAAACCCTAGAAAAGAAACCCCACCCCATGCCCAATCCCCTTACTTCTCACTCCTCGTGGTTCCTCTCTCCTCGTGGTTCCTGCTTCACGTCGTCTCTGAGGGGCGGTGCACGTCGTTGTGAGGAAACGGAACAGCCTCTGTTTCCTTACAACGACATGGATCGTCTACATGTTTTTAGAACGCATGGTCATTTACCATACATACCTTTACAACAAAATTTGTTGTAAAGGCATGCGTGGTAAATGACCATGCGTTCTAAAAATATGCATAGTAATGACTTCGTGATGTACAACGCATGCGTGGTAATGCATGCGTTGTAATGGTATCGCAAAGTAAAAAAGTCGTTGTAACGGCTGTTTACCGATCGAAGCTGGCCCCTGTTCTTCAGTGAGATGTTTATTTGATTAATTAGGAGGAAGGAATGTGTTTTTTTTACCGAAAAGTGCATTCCCGGCTGTTGTATTGTGAAAGTGTCTGCGTGGCCTGGTTTCACTTCCGGTGCGAGAGTGGAAGAGTCTGTTTGGATCTAAAGGAGTTCTGTTGTTGGACGGGGCCGGCACGACACGTCATCAGAAAACATAGCTAATGGAAAGCGTCCTCCCTGAAGTGTGGAGCAGTGCCATGAGAGGTCAATGAGTGTGCGTCCCACCACAGTATGATCGTACCGCGTGACCCATGTGCCACCTCCAGGGTACGGGAGGCAGAAGCGGCATCGCAGGTCCTCTTGAAGACCGTTGTAGCACTAATTCTACATTTTGGTACTAGGGCATTTTAACTTCGTTGTTCCTGCCAGATACAAAGAGAAGATCCTGTGTTATTCAGTGCCCTCGTTACCTTTTTGTGGGTTGTGGTGCTTGTCACTCGCTGCCCCGCCGGTGCACACGACTGGGCACCCCACCTCGTGTGCCATCTGCAGGGCCTCTGCCCTCGGATCACTGGTTTCGGTTTCTGGAGTGGCAACATAAACAGTTGCTCCCAAAGGACTAGCCTGAACACTTAGGTGAATATCCCCTGCACCAGCATTCCACGGAAATTCTTTCCTGGCTCTCCCACGTCAACGAGGACGTCATAATAGCACGGCTCCGCTCGCGACACCATATGACGTCATCGGAGCCATAAGAGGACCTCGTCGGCGTGCTGACGTCAATTCCACCCATTTTTTCCGTGCCACCGAGGCAAACAGGGGACCGAGACATTTTCACATGTATACATAGTATAATAAATATATATATATTCACTGAAAAAACCATAGGTTTCAAGCACGTTATAGTTAGAAATTAGCATTTAAAAAACCTTAGAAATTCACTGAAAAAACCATAGGTTTCAGGCACGTTATAGTTAGAAATTAGCATTTAAAAAACCTTAGAAATTCACTGAAAAAAACATAGGTTTCAGGGGCATTATAGTTAGTTGGGCATTTCACTCGTACAAAACCATAGAAATTCCCCCGTTATAGTTATTTCAGCTAACTATAACTCGCGTGCCCGCAATGCACTGCTGATGACGTCACATATTACATCACTCATGACATGGACAGTGACATCACTCATGACATCACTGATGACATCTCAAATGACCACTGATGACATCACTGATGACATCATCCAGTGAATGTGTGTTTTTCTGAAAATTAAATATGTTTTATATATGTATATCTCAAGGTCGATGGAAGAATAAATGGGTATATAAGTGTCTAAATGGATGATTTTTTTGTAAAATTGATTGTATAACTGACTAAGTGTATCTTAGTGAATACATGGGTTAGTGAGTAATGTTTAAATATGAAAATATCTGTATCAGTCTCTCACTTTCTGTATAAGTGGCTGCATGGGTTGGTGAGTAGCTACATGAGTGTCTATATGGGTTATTAGTTGGTTTTTTGAGTATTAGTATGAGTGTCTGAGTGTCTGTATGGTTCGGTGCAGGGTATTACTTAGTGCATAGATGCATGAATGAGTGACTCACTGTTTGTATGTGTTGAAGACAGCATGTGTGCAGGACTGTATAGGTTGATGAGTATGTGTATGGGTGTGTTAGTGAGTGAATGACTGTCTCAATAGTGTCTTTATGAGTAACTACATATGTTTTAAACTAGTATATGTGAGTATTGGTGTATATAAGTGAGTATATGTGAGAGTGAGAGATTGGAAGAGTTCCTGTACAAATAAGTAGGTGTTTCTATAAGTGATTGTTTAAGAGAGTAAGTATGTGTAAGTTTCTGTAGAAGTAAGTGTGGTAGTGTGTGTATAACTGTATATGCAAGTAAATGGATGTTTGATACTTTGTTTGCATGTGTGACTATGTGTGTGAGTAACTCTATGGATGAGTGGCGGTGTGTAACAGGATGTATAGGTGTATGAGTACATATGATGAGTGAGTACATGTATGAGTGACTGTATAGGGACTGTTGGTGAATGAGTGGATGTGTGTGTAGATCTTGGAATTACTGAATAGGTGTGTTGTAACTGGTATTGGTATGTCCATTGTTTTGAAAATGTTAGTTTGTATTTTTGAGTGTGTGTATCAAAGGTTATATTAGGGTGAGAGGAGGTCTGCCACTCTATCACAAGGATGATGTCATCAGTGATGTAATTTGAGATGTCATCAGTGATGTCATGAGTGATGTCACTGACCATGTCATGAGTGATGTAATATGTGACGTCATCAGCAGTGCATTGCGGGCGCGCGAGTTATAGTTAGCTGAACTAACTATAACGGGGAATTTCTATGGTTTTGTACGAGTGAAATGTCCAACTAACTATAACGCCCCTGAAACCTATGGTTTTTCAGTGAATATATATATATATATATGTATATATATATATATATAGTTATACATATACAATATATATTCACTGAAAAAAGCACAGGTTTCAAGGTTACCGAGACGGTATAGTTAGGCTGACATTTCACTCATACAAAACCAGAGAAATTCAGCCGTTATAGTTAGCTGAGCTATCTATAACATGCTCTCCCGCAATGCACTACTGCTGACATCGCATATTACATCACTCATTACATGGTCAGTGACATCATTGATGACATCACTGATGACAACACAAATGACATCACTCTTGACATTACTGATCACATCATCCACATAATCTCCGATGCACCTACTCTCACCCCAATATAATCTTTCATATACCCACTCCAAATTTCAGACTACCATTCTCGAAACCATAGACATGCCAATACCAGTAAGTAAATACCCACTCACTGATTCATAGGTCTACACACACATCCACTCACTCACCCATACAGCCACTCATACACCCAGTCACTCACCAATACAGCCTCTGATATATCCACTCATACACCCCTACAGATACTCACACACCATCACTCACCCATAGAGCTACCCACACACCTAGTGACTCACCCAAAGAGTCAATCACACCCCCACTTACTTACCTATACAGTTGTGCACATGCCACCTCACTTATTCATACAGATACTAACACATACTTACTCTTATACAGACACTGACACAAGCCACACTCATCCATACAGCCACTCTCACAATCACTCACTAACACATACAGTCACTTATATACTTCAACACTCACATGTACTGCCTTTAAGGTTGTTGGTCTGCCGACAACGTAATCGTTTTGCAGTTGGAACTGTACTTGCAAGCTTTACAACTATTACAAGTGTAAAAACCTTGGATCACATTGGTTTCTCTGGTGTTACCTGCTGTGCTTTGGCTCAGGGAGCCATCTAAAAACCTGGCTCTTTTGAATGTAACTGAAGGGTTGTCACCCACAGTTTTTTCTAAGTCTGGTTCAATTTTTAAAACCTCTCAGAACTTCCTCAAGCTGCGTTTAACCTCCCATGCTTGGTTGTGATAGGAGGTAATGAATCTTGTTGGTTGTTCCTCATTTTTCATGTCTGATTTGGGAACTAATAGTTCAGCTCTTTCATACTTGTCAACCTTTAGAGCCACGTGTTTGATTGTCTTTTTGATGTAGCCTCTTTCCAAAAACCTATTGATCATAATCTGCTTCTCCTGTTCAAAACCCTCTTTTGAGCTGCAGTTACGTTTAGCCCTTAAGAGTTCCCCGCAGGGGATACTATAGATTAGATTTTTCGGATGACAACTATCTGCATGTAGTAGGCTATTACCTGCAGTGTCTTTACTGAACAAATAACTGACTAGTTTATTCCCCCTGACCTCTAATCTAAGATCTAGAAAGGCTATTGTGGTTTTATGTATTTGACTGGTGAATGTCAGAATCAGGGAATTATCATGGGGTATATTGATAAAATCATATGCTTGCTCCTGATCTCCCTTCCACGTGCAAAACATGTCATCTATGTATCGTACCCATAGGACAACATGGTTGTCAAAATGACTGATGTTGCTTACGACCTGCTCCTCCCACCAGCAGAGGTACAGACCAGCAAAGCTGAGGGTGAAGACAGTCCCCATCACCATCCCCTGGGTTTGTCTGTATACCTGCTTGTTGAAAATGAATAAATTATTAGTGTGACATATGTGCATCATGTTCAGAAGCATTTCTGTATGAAAGAGGTAGAGAGAGATCTAGCTCTCAAAAAGTGTCTGCTTGCTTTAATTCCTAGGTCATGTGGAATGCATGTATATAGACTGTTAACATCTAAACTCATCAGTATGTAGTTGTCCTCCCAGATGATGTCATTTATTAACCTTAGAAAATCTCCTGTGTCTTTGATATATGATGGGAGAGATTGTACAAAAGGCCGTAGAAAGTAATCAACATACTTGGAAGTGTTCTCAAACATGCTACCTCTGAATGACACAATAGGTCTGCAAGGAGGATTAGTTAAATCCTTGTGTAATTTAGGTAGAAGATATAATGCGGGAATTTTAGGAAATTTGCACAGTAAGAACACCACCACACTGCCTCCTTTGTCTGATTTTTTAATGACAATGTTCTTATTGTTTTCCAATTTTCTAATGGCTTCCTTGTGTGGTTTTTTCAAATTATATGGGACAGATATTTTCCTTTTGTCTATTTTCTTAAACTCATTAATTACCCCTCTTTCAAACGTGTCAATGGCATCATTGACCAATTGTGGCGTAAATATAAATTTAGGTTTGAACCCACTGTTGCAATTCATACTCTTATCAATATTGTCATTCATTAAATTCAGAAAAGGATCATGTATGAAATTACCATTTCCTTCAAGTTCATGCATGGAGTGTAATACTTCCACATCATTTATGTTAAAAGTAGTGGGTTTATCTGAACTATTTATATTCATTGATGGACTTTTCATAGTATACCATTTTTAAAATTTTAATTTTCTTGTAAATTGAAAAAGGTCTATGCGACTTTGAGTATAATTGAACCTAGACGTAGGACAAAAGGATAACCCTAAAGATAAAACTTCTATTTGTGCATTAGTAAGAGTAAAATTGGAGAGATTTACCACAGTTTTTTTCTGCTTCGCTTTCTCGATGTCTGCCCTCTTGTTTGCATTCCCATCGGTCTTTCTTGATTGTCCTTTTGTTTTGATTTTCCTTTGTTGCCTCCTTTGTCTCCGCAACCTCGACCTCTGTGTGCCTGTGTACCTTTGTTTGTTTGGGTTGTTAGTCTTCCCCGGGCCATTAGGTCGAACTCCTTTAAAATTTTGGCTTTTACTCCAGTGGTATCCGATTGAACTGAAACATCACTTTCGCTGTTATCACTTTCCATTGTTTCAGCTTGAACGTTATCTTTATTGGTTTGTTGTTCAGAGATGTCAATTGTGCTGTCTTTTGAGGTAGATGGTTGTTCCAGGCACGTTGTATCTTGAAAAGTATTACGCAAATAATCAAACTTTTTTCTGAAGGTCAAGATGTATCCTCTTTCATAATCAACTTGGGGGCAGATTTACAAGCCCCTTGCGCCACTTTTGCGTCGCTTTTAACATGGGAAAAGTGACGCAAAAGTGGCGCAAGGGGCTTGTAAATCTGCCCCTAGATCTCTGTAAAATTTGCTTTGTTTTTTAGCCTTTATTTCCTCCTCAATTTTATCCAATTTTGTCTCAAGTTTAGCCATTTCATTTTCAAATTCCTCCTTGCTGTATTTCTCATTAAATTTATTGGTGTATTCATCAATTTCTGGAGTTAATCTTTTGCAATCCTTCTTGGCATATTTGATCAGTATTTTTAACATTGTTGTGGAGCACTCATGGTTATTAGTTGCCCATTCTTCGACCATTTCAGGATCCGGATTGTTGATGGTGGGAGTAATTTGATTTACCAATATGATTTATGTCCACCATCAAATGTAATTGAATGTAAATTAATCATTATTTGATGAGATTGGAATTTTTCAAGCTATTCCTGCGTTAAAATTCACTATGTAAATTCGTGTACAAATCGGCAAAGACTGTTATCCATGTTTATCACACTCAAGTATCACATGTGGTGTTTCTTTAAAAAGATTTGGAAGTTTTAATCAACCTAACAAGTGATCAAGGAGCAGAAGGCTCCGAAACACGTTGGGTCATCGTTGCTGCACAATTTGCAATAAACCACGCTTGAACACATTGGAGCTGTGGTACTGTTTTTATTCAGTTTGGTCTTATACTGACCAACTGTACAGGAAACAGCATTTGAGGATATCCATCTATCCATCTATCCATCTATCCATCTATCCATCTGTCCATCTATCCATCTATCCATCCATCCATCCATCCATCCATCTTACCTACTGGCGACCGCCAGTAGGTAGTTATAGTTAGGACCTAGTTTCCATAGGAAAATCGTTTTTTGTTTTCTCAATATCTTTGGCGCCGGTTGGCAAATCTTCGCGAAATGTTCAAAACTAGTGGCCCGCTCCGTCAGCTCCTGTCTTGAAAGTTTCGGGGTGATTCAACAAGCGGGGGCTGAGAAAAAAGGGGGGTCCCAAAACGTGTTTTCCCCATGTATTTTTCCACAGGAAACTTTAGACAAAGTATACATATGGTAAGTGACTAGCCTAAAAATTGCATAGGTACCAACCCACGAACATAAACTGAACACTCTTTGCTAGATGCAAAGCGGTGAAGACTTCACAAAAATCTCACCGCGTTAATGGTGAGCCTTGTTACATTTACTCGATGAATTGTTTATAAAAGTGTGCAAAAGATCCCACTTGTGCTTTCCATTGGTTCACACGCATAATTAGTGGGGATGATGTGATTACTGTAAATTATGGGAGCGTATTCACTGCCATTGCATACTTTCTGCGAATTCTGGTCTTATAAACAATGGGTTTATGAAAACAAACCCTGCCGCTGGATTATTTCCATGCCAAAAATTGGCAGAGGCTGCAGTGCATTTTGTTTGACGAACTGGAGTGTATAACCGGTGTATTGTGTCAGTCACGTGCTGCTGAAGGTCGACACAGAGCCTACTTCTCCCACAAGTCCTTCATTGTGCTCTCTATAGAGAGAGCATTTCTCCTGTCTCGAGTGAAATCATTGCTGCGACCTTGGTGGTTGATATATATATATATACAGCGCTTCAGGCATTGGCGAGGCAACGAAGAATTTCCCCAGGAATCTGACCGTGCCCCGGAAGCTCATGTGCACACTCTGTCCTGCAGGAGGAAGTTACCGTGTACGCGGTGAGGCCAAAAGAAGAGATTGAAATGGCACCTTTATTGGAGATGTATCACTTCTTAAAACGTTGAAGGGAATTCATTGGCTGTTGAAGCCACACAGGGGGCTGTTCACACAGCTTCCGTAGCTGCGCACACTCGTTCAACAACGAGAATAGACGGTTAGAATATGGTGGCTGTAATTGCTTCACTCAAAGGCAGCACAGCAGTGACTAAGAAATTTCCACTCATATACTCCTACAAGTTAGGAGCAAACAACATTCCATATGCTCAGATTCCTGGAGTGGGGGATAGAGTATTTCCAAATATGGATAGTAGGCAGGAATTAATGCTTAAAACACACAAGGGCTTGGGCTCCGTGCATTCAGGGGTCATAGCTACTATTTCTTCATTGCAACAGTGCTATTGGTGGCCAGGGATCAGAAGTCAGACTATTGGCTTTGTCTTGAACTGCAAAATCTGCAAACAAATGCCAGGCTACACCATCACAAGACCCGCGCAGGTCCCATTGCTAGACAGCATCAGACTGTCCACTTGATCGTGTCATGTAACAGGACCACTGTGGCCCCTCAAATTTTGAGGTGGCTTAAAAATATATCTTGGTGGCAGTGGATCCGTGCTCAAGTTTCCTATAGGTATGGCCTCAGCACTCAGCTGGCGCTCAAAACTGTTATAGAAAGATTTGCGAGTCCATAACAGGAGATACGCAATCAATGTTACACCCTGACTGTGGCTCCACGCTTAGCTCTCGGGCTGACAAAGAGGCCATGGAAGGGATGGGCGTAGTATTGCGGTACTCCTCTCCAACGCCATCCTGAGGGAATTTAGGTAGAGGAGAGGAAGGACTGGGGCATAGAACAATCCTTAACAGCTAGGGTATTAGGCGGGGCGGTAGTGAGGTCAAACACTTATATGGATTCAGGAGGCAATACACACCCAGCCAAGAAGCTCTCTAGGAGGTCTGACTCCATTTACGAATGTGGGAACCTGATCATAAATGTGAAGGCACAGTGGCAGATGAAAACCATTCTGTATCTATGATCGTTTGGCTGTTTTACAGGAACTAAATGAAACAAAGAAACAAACAAAGATTCTGACAAAGTGAAACAGGCCGCCACTGGGAAGTCGAGGTAATCACGGCAAGACCTGTCTGAATCCCAAAAGTCGGGAATCTGGGCAGAGAGAGATAAAGATCGCTGACACAAAGGAATTTGGCCCCTCATACAGGAAAACCTGTGCCATTCCTTGAAGTGAAAGGAACAAGAACTGTACTTTTGCCGCATCTTTCCGTGAAAAAGGAAAACAGATTCATTTCAAATGAAAGAATCAACCAAAAACTATGTGGCCAATACTGAGCAGTAGGCCTCGTGAACTCCACAGTAGTAGATGTCCCTCTCACTACAATTCAAGAAATTCAAACTGAAACGCTGATCACGTTTGAGAAATCAAATCCATGGAGTGGAGGACTATGCAACAATGCAATGGAACTAGTTCTCCTTGAACCAACCTTTCAAATTCAAAATAAAAGTCAAGACAACACTCAAGTTGCAATTTGGCCAAAAACAAATGTGTACACCAACGTTTTTCAACAAAAACATCAAATAATAAAAGCTTCAACGTTTTTCAACAAAAACATCAAATAATAAATGCTTCAACGTTTTTCAACAAAAGCATCAAATAAAAGCTTCAACGTTTTTCAACAAAAACATCAAATAAAAAATGCTTCAACGTTTTCAACAAAAGCATCAAATAATAAAAGCTTCAACGTTTTTCAACAAAAACAGCAGAAATAACTTCAGCTAAACACGATGTAATTTCAGCAATTGATCATACAGCTACTGGCTATTTCATTAACTGTGATACGTTTTCCATGGCTCCACGTGAACAGGAAGCGAAGCCAGCCCAAAAACAAACAACGAACATGCAAGTACAAACTTTTGAACCTTTTCTTTTTCCAAAAGATACAGACCTGGCTTCACCATAGAACTATGGAGTATTTCTGGGTTCATCTTTTTCTGTTCTGGCTTTGCTTAGAGCTAGCTTTTAGTATGACTCTTAGTGGACACTTTCTACAACACAGGATCAACATGAAACTGAAGCCACGTCCATTTTCAATTCAAATGCAAAAGAGACTTATAAATGTATTCGGCCTGAACAAGCCTCTGTATTCTAAATTATGTATTTAATCATCCGGTTTTTAATTCTGATTAATGTATTTTGAACTTTCATTCATTTTCATTCGTTTTATCATTCATTCAGTGATGTCATTACCTGCAGTACATTTTTCTGAAAATTGGGTTACTGATAAAGTGAATACTATGCTGTCTGTTTTAGGAATAATTGCTACATTTTCAGATCATGAAATGTTAGAGATTTATTCTTATTGTGACGCTTTATACCTGTTACCTTCATTAAGGTTATCAACTCCTACACAATTGTAATGCATCTAGAAATGTGGTTGTTTAAACACCAGTAGGAACGTTGCCAAACACCACCAAACACCATCGCACGGGGTGGAATAGTTGACATACATCAGCAGGGGCAACATTAGATGCCATTTACAAAACAACAGGACAAACCCAGTTAGGAAAGTATGGGTGGTTTGGCCTTTTGACACAAATATCTGTCACAAAAATGATTCCTGAACATCACCAAGGGACTCAGTATACATAGGCCAGACCTACGTTATGTACAGATAACATCCAGAGGTAGTGATATCCTACAGTGTAGGGAAGTTGTGCCTTTTTTGGCTAGAAGCCCCAACACTGACAGTAGTGAAACAAACGTTTCCATTATAAAGTTCAAATGCTTTGAGCAATCTGAAGACCATGCTTGTGCAGCACTTCTATTTTTCATTTCACATCAGCTAAAGAAATATTTTTCTTTTTTGCAAAATAGCACTCTTAAATACAGACTGCCCCTCTTTCCTTTTTGATAAATTTTATCTTTCACATACAAGCAGTGTGATACACCTTGGGAATACCTCACGAACAGGAACTATGCTTCTCATGGTTTCTAATATTTAAAAGACCAGTCTGAAAAGATTGCAACTGCAACATACCTGTTCTTTGATGCCTGTTTTTTGCAGTGAAGAATGCGTGGTCATCATCTGTCTGACACTTCCAAAGGAAACGCCAGCGGCATTTACCACCATGCTGGAACTGCTGAAATCCCATGCTTGGCTGTGTCCCAAGCATATTCCCATCAAACCAAAGCATTCCTTGCAAATCCAGTGGGTACCTTTTTGCTTCCTTTAGCAGCACCAAGGTATCAATTACAGCACCGGCTGCCTCAGAACCAGCAACTGGCTGCACTATTCTGTGCTCCCACAACGATTCTGCGAGGTATTACAAAGGTCCGTCCCCTGCAGTAACTAGCAACAGAAATGTTGTGTCTCCCAGCCAGCACTTTTTATCTCTATTTTGCTAAAACATGTCCTGAAACACATTTTTTCTCTTATTGTTTCAATTCTCACCGAGTGCTTGGAGCTTTCCCTCTAAATTGACCTTTTTATTTTTTATTTTTTTTCTAAAGAAAGCATGGTCTTCTGAACAGCTTGTAAGATTTTTCAATTTTATAAACAGGAACTTTTATAAGTAACTACTGACTCTAAGAGAGTATTTTTAATGACACTATAGATTTTTCCTGTCTCCACAGAGTCTATAGTAATTTTACATATTTTAACAGCTGCTATTTTTTCAGCTCATAAACCACTCTCATGCATTTTTCCGCACACAGCAATCAAAATCAAAAAATGCGGGAGAGGCAAAATCGGCGGAAAAAACCCAGGGTAAGACTCTGAATCCAGCGGCTGAGTCTCTAGTCTCCAATGTCTGTAGTGATGTTCTGAGCCACGGGCTAAGCATGGAGGCTACCTGGGCAAACAAGCAAAGTTTGACTAATACTGACAATACTGTTGAATCCGCCCTGGTGTCACAACACATCTCTGCAGGTATGGCTGAGTGTGCAGGGGACAGTTCAATGCTGGTAAATTCCAACTTGGTGGAGGGGGGGATGCTGATAAATGGCCACAACGTGATGGGACTCAAATACAAGGTATTGTGGGTGATGTAGTTCGCCCCAGCAATACTCCGGGAACTTTGTTGGGTGCATCTGTGGCAACCCCTAGGACAACCTCTAGGACAGAGCAATCAACAATAGCTGCACAAGATCTGGATCGGAGTACCCTTGGCCTGGGTAAAGATGGTGAAAGCGGGGAGAAATTTTCTCTTTGTCTGACCCATCCCTTTCCTCTGGAGAAGAAAGTCTCGAGGGGGTGGGCTGATGAGGATAGTGACCTGGGTACCCCTGGTCCGAATCCGGAAGAATATGACTTTGTGGGCGACAACGCCTCAAAAGCGCCAAATACTGTCCGTAAAACTAAATGGAACTCCCTGGGCCAAGGTAAATCCTTGGACCAAGGTAGAGCATTGGCATGGGATTACACTTACTCCCTGAAACTGGATGAAGGAAATGGGTCAATCGGAGTAGCTGGACATGATCAACTTCTAAATCAAGATCAATTAGGAGAAGTCACCCTAGCTACCATTTACCAAACCATTTTAGCCCACAGAGTGGAGACACGGGCTGAAAGCGCAAGGATTCAGGGAGGTTATTGCAAAGTCCAAAATGCAATCCGCAGGGTGGCAAAATCTTGCTCAGACTTTTCCGTAAGAATTGGCGAAGCAGAATCCAGAATATTAGCAGTGGAGGACGAACTAGCAGGGCAACAAACTCGGATTCAACTTTTGGAAGCTCAGAAACAAGACACTACCTGGAAACTTATGGATCTAGAAAACCGAGCAAGAAGGAACAACCTTCGAATGTTAGGAGTCCCGGAAGGTCTGGAAGGAACTGATGTTCTTCGGTTTGTTCAGGAATTATTTAGTGAGGCATTTCCGGACCTACAACAGTGGGACTGGAAGAAAGAATTACAAAGGGCTCACCGTTTCCTGTTCAAACATACTAAAAAGAACAGCCAAACAGGAGATAAACCCGGGCAATTTTGATTTGTCTTAATAACTTTC
The DNA here is from genome assembly GCA_963921515.1 of Calotriton arnoldi. Classification (NCBI taxonomy): domain Eukaryota; kingdom Metazoa; phylum Chordata; class Amphibia; order Caudata; family Salamandridae; genus Calotriton; species Calotriton arnoldi. The sequence goes on from CAWUFW010002092.1 coordinate 2,204,261, forward strand.
TTGCCCGGGAGGCTCTTTATGATTTAGCAAGACCCAACAGAAAACAGAAGGGTAAAGGCTGTGAGTTCTTTGTCCGGCCAGATTATTGTCAGGGACGGTAGAAAAGAGGTGGCAGCTCCGGCAGCTAATCCCGGGCTTCCAAGCAAAGGGGTGCAAGTATTTTTACTCAATCCGGCAAGCCTGAAAGTAATAGTCAATGGGACTGCAAGGTTTTTCACCTCTGAGATTCAGGCAAAAGAATTCCTGGGCACCCTACAGGGCGGTAATGCTGATGGTTTGGGTTAATGATGTTGCATATAATATAGATTGCTGAAGTTTTTCTTTTTTTCTGCCTACAGGTCTTTGGGGCAGGGGTAAAACTCAGGGAGAGGGACGGGGAAGGAGCACGCTCGTCATCACTGAGGGCTATTCGTCCTTACGCCTATAAGTCGGGGATCAGGGTGGGTGTGAGGGATGGGTGGGTGTGAGGGATGGGTGGGTTGGGTGGGTGGACAGGGGAAGGGGGGGTGTGGGTGGGCGGCGGTGGTGGGTGGGGGATGGGGAAAGTATTGTTTTGTTTTCACTGATTTTCTTACTAGGTATGTAACCTGTATTTGGAATGTAGTTGATCAGTCTGTCTATTGGTTTGCAGAGCGTTTTTTTTTCAGGTGAGGATGGCTAATATCCGAATTTGCTCAGTCAATATATGTGGGCTTAATGATAAAAGGAAAAGGGGAGTTTTGGCAAGACAACTACAACTGATGCATATAGACATAGTATGTCTTCAAGAGACCCACATACAATGGAACAATCGCAGATGGCTGGGGGATGTTGGATATGAATTACTGGCGTGTACCAAACAGAGTATCAATATTAAAGGGGTGGCAATCTTAGCCAGACATGGTCTATGCTCATATAAACGGGTCAAGACAGATAAGCAAGGCCGCTGGGTAATAGTGGAGATTTTAATAGCTAATCTTTTGTTTACATTGTGTTCCATTTACGGGGCTAATCTTGATGATCCAGATGTCCTTCATTTTTTAAGTGTGGAATTAGCGCTTTGGCCAACCCCCTTAATATTTTGCGGAGATTTTAATTTACATCTAGACAGCCATTTTGACCTATGGGACTCAACCTCACATGCCTATCAAGGGAAGAAGCCTAGGGTTTTTCGAGCCTTGCAAGGGTTAGTAACTGAACTTGGGTTGGCTGATTGCTGGCTTAAATCTAATTCACGTGATCCTGGCTTTACTTATTATTCTGCCCCCCATAATAAATACGTTCGGCTAGACTATTTTTTTCTGTCTAATCAAATAGTGCATACTAGCAGAATCGAGATGTTTCCCAGAATAATATCCGATCATAACCCCCTAATTATTGAACTTCCAGTACAGGGTATTAAAAAGATCATTAAGCCCTGGACTTTTGAAAGAAAGCTTTTATTGAATGTCACATATCGTTCTCATATGGCAAGTTGAATAGTGGAGTTTTTCTCTATTAACCGAAACACAGCTTCTATTAGTACAGTGTGGGATGCCTTTAAGGCCGCCGTTAGAGGGAAACTCTTAGCTTTTCAATAGCACGACAAAAAGCAATACATGACGAAACCAATGAATGGTTAAGACAACTAAGGATAGAAGAAAGTGAGTTAATCAGTAACATTCAGATGGGGGCGGGCACAAAAGTCACTCTGCAGAAGATTGCTATCCTTAAATCTAAACTTTACAGTAATTTCAGTAAGGAACTGGCGGCCAAGTATATACAACAGAGGACAGAGTCATATGAGCTGGGGGAAAACACGGGCAAAGTTCTTGCAAAACGGACTCAACAGCGAGAAACAGCTAACCGCATACTCAAAATACAGAACCTAGATGGTCAGATCCAGGACTCTCCGGATGGTATTCTTAGGGGATTCAAGGACTTTTATAATCAACTTTATATGCAGGATCTCCAAACGTCTCAGGGCCCTGACGGGCAATTGGAGGACTACCCAGGGGATCTATTAAGTGAGTTTCTGAGAGACATCGAAACAGGCAAAGTCTCCCCTGACCAAAACATGGCATTAGAAATCCAATTCACCTGGGAGGAAACAGAGCTAGCGATAACCTCGTTGGCAGCAGGCAAAGCAGTGGGTCCTGACGGTATTCAGCTGGAATTTTATAAAACTTTCCGCAAGGAACTTAAATATGACATCTTAAGGTTACTCGAGCATGCCCGTAGCAATCAACAAATTCCCGATTCCTGGTGGAAAACCACCATCATTGTTTTTAAGAAAAAAGGAAAGCCTGAACTAATGCCAGCTTCTTACCGACCAATAACATTGATTAATGCTGATAGCAAAATATATTCTAAACTTCTGGCAAACTGATTAGGACAGGTTATCACCCGTTGGTGTCCCTAGGTCAACATGGCTTTATCCCGGGGCGGGATACAACAGACCATATACGTCGGGTGGTTGCAATATTGGACTGGGCACAGGCCACGGGTGCACCGCTAGGAGTTCTCCTTTTGGACGCTGAGAAAGCGTTTGACAGGGTCTCCTGGCGGTACCTGTGGTCTGTTCTACAATGGAAGGGGTTTAGCTCGGGGTTTGTTCAGGCAGTTAAAGTGCTGTATTCATCACCGGCGGCAAGGGTTCGGATTGCAGGGCAGGAATCGGAGGCGTTTATAATCAGCAGGGGCACAAGACAGGGCTGCCCCTGTTCCTCTCTTTTATTCGCCCTTTATATCGACCCTTTTTTAATAAAATTTGAGAACTACACTCGGATTAAGGCAATGGAAATTGGTGGGGTCAAGTACAGAGCATTAGCCTACGCTGATGATATTGCCATACTTACTAGAGACGCTTGCTCTGCGTTTCCAGCTGTCAGGGATCTAGCGGCCCAGTTCGGAGCATTTTCTGGGTATAAGCTTAATGCCAATAAGACCCAAATCTTAAGTTCTGGTTCGCTATGCCCTTCAGATTTTCCGGTTGTTACGGAAGCAGATTATCTGGGTGTGACAATCTCTACCCAAGTAGAAAACATCCCAGATCTGAATATAAAGCCGATAATTAACTCAACCAACAGGCAATTAGAGAGATTAGATCATTTACATCTTTCCCTAATTGGGCGTTGAAATGTTTTAAAAATGTTAATTTTACCTAAGTTTTTGTATTTATTTCGAACAATACCCCTTGAATTTTCATCCTCCCATTTTTCAAACATTGAAAGGATGTGTACCAGATTTCTCTGGGGATACCGGAGACCAAGAAAAGCAGTTAAATGGCTGATGCTTCCCAGCCAGAAAAGGGGATTGTCCGTCCCTATCTTTCTATTATATTACTGGGCAGCATTACTCCAACATATGACGATACTTCTTGTGGGCTCTGGGGCTGATATACCGCTGGCAAGCAGCCCATCTATATATGAATTATGTTTAGGGAAACAAGCAGTGGGCTGCTTGGCAGCGATTTTCGAACCCAGTTAATACAAAAAGACACGGTTCAAGATCTTGAGGGCAGCTTACAAGGTTTGGAAACAGGTTCAACGGAGGCTAAAGATCCCAAATTTAAATGCCTATTCCCCACTGGAGAATACACTAATTCTTCCTCCAATTTTTCGTGATCAGGTTACATACAACTGGAGGAATAAAGGTCTTTCAGTAATGGGAGATCTATATTGGCATGGCCAACTGGTACCTTTTTCTACTTTGCAGGATAAATATGGGCTGGGAAGGGGAGATTTCTTTAAATATCTTCAAATACGAAGTTATCTAGAGAAAGAAAATCAGAGGGTACCCTTCAACACCGCTAAAATCCCTTTGATAGAACTAATGATAAAAAAAAGCCGGCTAGGAAATTATATTCTATTCTGCTTGAATGTTTTCCTGATGATCTGGCGGCACAATCATGTAAATGGGCTAATAAAATGGGGGGATTGAAATAGATCTAGAAGACTCCTTGTCACTAGCTAACCAGATCTTAATTACAGGTAGCCTAAAAAGTCAACATTATATGTCAATATTTGACCTGTATTACACTCCTGCTAAGATCGCTAAATGGGGGTGCACGAGGGGAAAAATGCAACAGATGCAATCTTATAGCTGCAGATACAGTACACATGTCTTTTGCATGTCCAAAGTTAACTGATTTCATTCAGGGTATAGAAACCTTTTTTTTACTGTGTTTAGGGATCCCGGTTGCAATCAATCCAGCTCTCATTATCTTTGGAATAAGTAACAATGTGACAAATAATTGGACAAGGTCAACTGCAGAATTAGTGTTTATTGCAATGGCTATTGCCCGTCTCTGTATAACATCTGAATGGATTTGTGTTGACCCTCCTACAGTTTCTAATTGGCGTGCACGACTTTTTGCAGCATATAATATTGAGGTTGCGATTTATAATTTAAAGGGCCGTAAGAAAAAGATAGGGGCTACGGATGTGGGCACCAATCTCGAACCTTATGGACTAAATTAAATCGGCTATGTTTTGTGTCTAATCTCTATATTTCTGTTTATATTCAACGAGAGATTTTTTTTTGTATAAATTGGACATAATGGATGTTCACGTAAAATGCTAATGTCTTGTATGAAAACAAAACAATAAAAAAAAAAAAAAAACACACTCTCATGCAACTACCTGCCAGTTATATGCAAATGCCTATTTTAGTCACGTAGTTTGCTTTTAATGGGTTATTCACGATTGTCCATAGATTGGAGTGGGTGTTATGTGCTGGATTGAGGCCCTAACATAGGTGCGCCGTTTCAGAGGCACAAATCCTTCGTGCCACAAAGACAGGCAGGCCCTTTCACCCACTAAAGGCCCTTTCACCTACATTAGCCCTCCCTTCACAATAATGAGCAACAGAGGCTGTCCCTTATCTGACGTATGCTCTGGGTGCAGAAGGAGGGGTTCACTGACGTCTTCGCTGATTCCAAGAAATGGGCTCCACTTCGCATTCCACACCTCCCCTTTCGCAGAAGACGGTCCATCCTAAATACGTCATCTCTATGTCCAACAGTGACTAACCTACGTCACAACGAGTTCTTAGAAACAGACCCTTAAGCTCTTGGGATTTTCCCTAGCACAGGATTATTGATTTCTCCAAGAACTCATTAAATATGCATGAACCACTATTCCCTAAGGGTTCATTCCTGACGTCTTCCTCTGACTGACTTTACGTCAATACTAACATTCCAAGGCACCTATCAGGTATAAATATACCTCCCTTTGCCCAAGCAAACCAGAGGGGACCGAGACTTCCATGCCGACACTCTGACCTGAGATGCTGCAACCTGCGTCATGCCACAGCTCCAGCTGGCAGAGGTCCATCCACCCATCCTGGGGTGTCCAGCTCGAGATCAGGATGAAGTGCCACTAAGGTAATGGGGTTAGACTAAATCCTAGGGGGATTCTTGGCTCTCTAAGACCTACACACATGCTAGGTACACTTAGGTACATCTAGTTAGGCATCATAGGGGTATAGGCTTTATCTTAAATGAATTCTGTATTTCATGTATGTGTTCATTACTATTGCACAATGGTAAAACAGTACCATGCATTTTTATTTAACTGCACTGCTGGCCATATTTCTCTGCTACTGTCCAACAGTTGTTGCAGCACATATTACCAGTACTAGAATAACAACTGTGCAATACATTTTATTGTAAACACACCCAACTGTTTCTTCTATGTACTTCTCTGAGATGAGTGACTGAATGAAAAGTAGTATATTGTTTCCACGATCCTGAGGGATCAGGGTTTTATGTTATGTGGTTGCCAGAAGCTATTCCCTTCTTGTTGTCAAGAAGTTTCTAGTGGCCTCTGAGCTAGCTGGTACACAGTAATTAAGTTTAATATACGCGATAGGGGCATACCGACCTCAGTCCTATGCCAACCCTATAGTGTATGTTATTCCAATGCGCAGAACCTATCTGGGAAATAGGAACTACACTACAATCTCAAATGACATCACTGATGACATCACTGATGACATCATCCACATGATAATCTGATGTACCTCCTCATACCCTAATATGACCTTTGATACACCCACTCTAAAATACAGACTACCATTTTCGAAACATAGACACACCAATACCAGTTACTACATACCCACTCACTGATTCCTAGGTCTATACACACATCCACTCATTTACCCATACAGTCACTCGTACATGCTGTCAACCATCAATACAGCACTATCATATGCACTCATACACCTATACAGACACTCACACACCGCCACTCACCCATAGAGTTACTTACACAGCTAGTCAGTCATGCAAAGAATCAACAATACTCCCATTTCCTCACCTATACAGTTATACACACACCACCTCACTTATTCAAACATATACTAACACATACTTTCACTCATACAATAACTAATAAAAGCACTCACTCATCCATACAGCCACTCACAATCACTCACTCTCACATATAGTCATTTATATACTCCAACACTCACATATACTGCCTCTCACATATGTAGTTACTTACACATATACCAGTAAGACATCCATTCACTCACCAACAAAGCCATACACACACTCACCCACCCATACACCCTTCACAGATACACTCTTGAACCCATACACCTAGTAAATCACCCACTCACACATCCATGCGGGAGACACACACTCCACACCCAACTACACAGAAAACTCAGGCACCCATACAGATACTCAGACAACCAATTAATAACCCATATGAACAGTCATGTAGCTACTTACCAACCCATGGAGCCGCTTACACACCAACTGACAGACTGATACAGACATTTACACAGTTTAATCACTAACCCATACATTCACTAAGACACGTCTAATCACTCATTATACAGACAGTCACGCACCTAGTGAATGATACATTCAGACACTTATACACCCACTTATTCTTCAATACACCTTGGTATATATATATATAAAACATACTTAAACTTTTCAGAAACACACAGTCACTGGATGATGCCATCAGTGATGTCATCAGTGATGTCATTTGGGATGTCATCAGTGATGTCATCAGTGCTGTCACTGACCATGTCATGAATGATGTAATATATGACGTCATCAGCAGTGCATTGCGGGGGCGCGAGTTATAGTTAGCTGAACTAACTATAACAGCTGAATTTCACTGGTTTTGTACAAGTGAAATGTCCAATTAACTATAACGTCCCTGAAACCTATGTTTTTTTAATTGAATTTCTAAGGTTTTTTAAATGCTAATTTCTAACTATAACGTCCCTGAAACCTGTTTTTCCAGTGAATATATATATATATATAATCTCCAAATATGTGAGGTCACAAGCAGTGCATTGTGTGGGCCTAAATTATAGTTAGCTCAAGTAACTAGAACTGCTGAATTTCTATGGTTTTCTGTGTGTAAAATCTGAGCCTAACTATAACATCCCTCTATATTTATTTATTACCTACTAGTGGACCCCAGTAGATAGTTATAGTTAAGACCTAGTTTACATAGGATAAGGTTTTTTTACTTGCCTTGATTTTTGGCTCCATTTGACACATTCTTAAGACATGTTCCCAAAAAAGTGTGCCATGGTTCTAGTTATGCATGGAAAGTTTCAGGGTGATCCGTCAAGTGGAGGGAGGAGAAAAGAAATGGGGTTACATTTTTTAAAATCCCATTGGAATTTTAGACATGACTACAGCCCGAACCGCTGTTCTTGGTCCAGAAAGTGACCTTTTTGTTATTTGGTGTAAATCCATTCAGGAGTTATAAAGTTATTAAAAGTAAGCAAAGTTTGTATATCTAGAGGCCCGAACCCTCCGCGAACCCTCCCAATCTCGTGCAGAGATCTGATTGGCTGCCAACACTTTAACCAGGAAGTGTTGGCAGCCATCTTGGGACTCGGCCTCTGCAGAGTTCCAAGAGAAAGAGAAGAGGGAAGGGTAAGAATATCCTGACCACCTAGCATTGGTGCAGGGGTCCCAAAAAGCATTTTTGTTATTTTTGCAGCGAAAATTGTGACGGATGTTTAAAAAAAAGCCTCCAGGTGGGCCAGATCCAGGGGGCATGCACACACATTTAAAACATAAAGGAGGGAGTGCACGGGTCCCCTCTGGAGCCTATTATGAACCCTGAGAACCACCTCCATCCCATGACTGTATTGAAATTAAAGAGGGGGCTGCACGGAACCCCCTCCATTGGGCTCTAAGAGCCCATGGGACTGCTACCTCCAAGTGGCTTCAATTAAAATAAAGGAGGGAGGCTGCATGGACTCCCTCTCCAGGGGATTATATATGTCCCAGGGACCACCACCTCCCCGGGCTAAATAAATACCAATGGGGGGCCCGGTAGACCACCTAGGACTACCACCTCCCTAGGGCCAAATATATATTAAAGGATGGACAGGTGCAGTGCCACCCCCCTCCTGGCCCGTGTACAGCCCCAGGGACCGCCACAGCCGCCACATGCCTATTAAAGGAGGGAGACCACACAGCTCCCTTTATAGAGCCACTAATGGCCCTGGGGACCACCATCCCCCAGGGGCAGCTCCTGCTGTCTCCTGTTGTGCCCACCCTCGGTAGATAATAAATTAACCTCTGGCATAGGGCATTTTACTAGATAAATGTAGGAAGGGACACAAGTGGACATTTGAAAGGTGGTTCATTTATTTAACAATATTCTTATTTTCATAACATGTGGATTATAGATCCAGTGCTCACAAAAAAGTGAGAAAGAGCGTGATGTGGTGACTGAGCATTAAAAACATAATATATAAAGTAGTTCAGTTGTAACAAGTGAACTCCTTTATTCTTAAAATTGTACCAAGGAGTTCTGTTTATGTTGTCAATGCGATGTATGTTTTTAATGCTTTCTTCACTCACCACATCACATCATGACTGGCCGCATGTCGCGGCTGCGCCGCTGGCGCGCCCAAAACAAGCCTGTCTGCGCCCATCTGTGACCTGACCAGCACCAGGGACCCTGGTCCCCCAACCCGACGCTGGTACGACCCCTGCACCCTCCACGCTCTTAACCCCAGATGCAGCAACTGCCAGCTCTCAATACCGAGCAACACCCAAGGCCTGATCTAATGCTGACACGGCCGTCTTACCTTCATCCACCTCCGGACCCCAGCAGTAGCCCCCAGCCCACCGGATGCCAGCGCTCACAAACAACTGAACTGCATCCTCCTCAACATGCGCTCCCTGCATTGACACGCCATAGAAATCTGGGACCTTCTCAACACTCACACATCCGACGTCGCCTTCCACACAGAGACCTTGACCAACGCCAACTCCGCACCCAACATCTCAACTGCCATCCCCGAGGGATACAAGATCCTGAGAAAAGACTGCCCACCCGCTCAGTAGGAGGCATCGCCGTCATTCACAAAAATTCCCTCCACATGACAACGACCGACCCGGACGACGTCTCGCCCCCCCCATGGAACATCTCCACTTCCAGATCCAGACCAACCCCAAAATGACACTCTACGGAACCCTCGTCTACAGACCACCTGCTCCCCACACTCTGTTCACCAACATCATTGCTGACCTCATCGCACACCACACCCTCGCCTCCACAGACTACATACTACTCGGAGACCTAAACTTCCACCTGGACAACCAGGACGACCCCAACACCACCGCCCTCCTAGAGAACCTCACCAACATAGGACTGAAGCAGCTTGTCTCCGCCCCCACTCACACAGGACACACTCGACCCCGTCTTCGCAGGAGGAAATAGCGTCTTCTTCAGCCACACCACGGAACCTCTGGACTGACCACCCCTGCATCCATTTCTCCTTTAGAAAACCCACTGCACACAAGCACGCGCGCCGCCTCCCACGCAGAAGTTGGAAATGAAAAACACCTCAGCTCCGCACTCACCAGCACTCCATCCCCAACCACGCTAGACACCCAGCGTGGCAAGCAACCTCCACCGATGGATCAACAACTGCGCCGACACACTCTCCCCCCTCCAGAAGGCTACAGGGCATCACAACAAGAAAGCAAGCTGGTTCACCACGGCACTCCAAGAATCCAAGCGCTCCTGATGACGACTTGAAAAGACATGGAGGAACAGCAAAACGCCAACAGAACAGCCACCACAGCACACCACCAAGTCATCAAACCCACAAAGAACTTCTTCCAAGACAAAATCCTCTCCAACGCCCACAACTCCACGGAACTCTTCTCCATCATACAGGAATTTGCCAAACCCAAAATTGAAGCAAGAAACGTCCCACCCTCCCAAGACCTCTGCAACGGACTCAGCTCCTTCTTTCACCTCAACATCAAAATGCTTTACGACAACTTGAAACTACCATGACCTTGCACCGCCTCAAGTCCCACCCTCAGCGACACCACCCAACAGACCCTACTCACCTGGACCATGCTCACGACAGAAGACATCTTAAAGACCATGAAGAGCATCAACTCCGGAGCACCCTCAGACCCCTGTCCGCCCCACATCTTCCACAGAGCCACAGCCATCGCACCCAAGTTGCGTCAAACGATCAACTGCTCCCTTGAGACTGCCACTTTCCCCGACAACTGGAAGCACAAAGCTGAAGTCAACCTCCTCCTCAAGAAACCCTCTGCAGACCCGACAGACCTCAAGAACTTCAGGCCCATCTCGCTGCTTCTATTCGCAGCTAAGGTCATCGAACAGCTGTCAACACCCAGCTTGCATTCTTCATTGAAGCCAGCAACTTCCTAGACATCTCCCAATCTGGATTCCGCAGGAACCACAGCACCGAGACCGCCTTCCTCGCCGCCACTGACGACATCGACGCCCTCCTCGACCAGGGCCAAATGGCAGCCCTCATCCTCCTGGACCTATCAGCAGCCTTTGACACCAACTCCCACCGCACACTAGCTACCAGACTCCACGATGCCAGCTTCCGAGGAAAGGTCCCAGACTGGATACGCTCATTCCTCAGAGGCAGAACACATGGAGTCAGACTCCCGCCCTACCTCTCATAATGGATAGAGACCAGATGCGTAGTACCCCAGGGATCCTCCCTCAGCCCCACCCTCTTCAATATCTACATGGCCCCCCTCGCTACCATCGCCAGAAACCAGGGGCTCAACATCGTCTCATACGCCAATGACACCAGCTCATCCTCTCCCTCACCAAGGAACCCTACATCACCAGGCACAACTGCCAAGAAGGGACAAAGCGGTCGGAACCTGGATGAAGAGCAGCTGCCTGAAACTCAACTCAGAGAAAACATATGTCCTCATCCTCAGCTCCACTCCCTCAGCTTGGGATGACACCTGGTGGCCCCCCGCCCTCGGAAACCCACCCACCCCGACAGACCATGCACGTAACCTCTGCATCATACTGTACTCCTCACTCACTATGAACCGCCAGATCAATGCTCTCTCCTCAGCCTGCTTCAACACCCTCCGCATACTCCCTAAAACATTCAAATGGATCCACACCAAATCCAGGAAGACAGTAACCCATGCCCTCATCAGCAGCAGACTTGACTATGGCAATGCACTCTGCGCCGGAATCACCGAGAAACTCCTCCGAAGACTCCAGAATGTCCAGAACGCCACAGCAAGACTAATCCTCAACATCCCCAGGCACAACCACATCTCCTAACACCTCCGCGATCTCCACTGGCTCCCTGTCGAAAGAAGGATAACTTTCAAGCTGCTCACACACACATACAAGGCCCTCTACAACATCGGACCACAATACCTCAACAACCGTCTCTCCTTCCACCCCCCACGAGAAACGTGCATTCAGCCAACCTCTCCCTGGCCACCATCCCACGCTTCTACAGGTACAGAGCGGGTGGAAAGTCCTTCTTCTACCTCACAGTCAAGACCTAGAACGACCTCCCCATCCACTTCCAGCAAAACCCTACATGGCTTCAGTTCAGGAGAGACATCAAGACCTGGCTCTTCAGATGACCCCAACGGAGCTGCACCCCCCTAGCACCTTGAGACCCTAACGGTTGAGTAGTATGCTTCACAAACCCCTGATTGATTGAAAGCAAACACTAACTTCACTCCCAGCAACTGGGTGCTGTCAAACTGCTCCCGCTTGCTGGGAGCTGTGTTTTCATCTGTTTCCAGGCCTGCTGTCCTACGGGAAGGGAAACAGATGAAAAGATTGCTCCTGCACACAGGGAGTTGCATTACTAGCAGCTCCTTGCATGCAAAAGCAATGCGGGCTCCCGCAGAACTTAGGGAGCTGGCTTGGACCCGGGGGCCTTGAGGATTCCCCTGCGATCACCAACGATACACACTGGGTGCCCTGGGTGAGGCCAGCACACACAGGTAGAAGTGGCCAAGCCCTAGGGGGATGGGGTTCTAGGGGCCAAAATCAGCCCTGGGAGAGGGGCCACGCAGACCCCCTACTCCTTTGAATTTTCACCAGGCCCCGTGGTATGCTTAATTCACAGAAATTAAACCTCTGGAAGCACTTACAAATATAAGCATAGCAGGTGTCCCAGTTGATGTTAAACATCAGTAAAGCCCAAATGATCCAAACTTAATGGTAATTGGTGAAGGCAATGCAACTGTGTTTCCTCTCATATTCCATTTTGAAAACCTATTTGAAATCCTTAATGGGAGTGACTCCGTCATTGATCTATTGGAGTGCAATCTGATCTGGGGTGACTGTTACGAGTGTCGTTGTCTCCTGGTGAGAGCAGAGTCCATGACTCGCCCTTTTAAATAACCTAAGAGCGCACATGCCCAAAATAATCTGCAAGCTCCACTTGTATGGCCACGCACCGTTTTCCTAAGTAGTATGTAAAGGTCTTCAAACCTTTTCCCAAATTGATGGACAGCTTTCCAAAAGGCGCTCGTGTGTTTCCCTATAAATTTGGTGACGTGTTATTGATGCCGAGGAATGCGAGCACATCTCCACCAAACAAAGAAGCATATTCTTTATTTAGGTAAGGGGAAGTACCCCTGTTTGGTGGAGATTCACCTCTTTGTAGTCTTTTTGTCTTCTCTTGACAAGGATTCATGTTATCTCAGATTTTTGGATGAAGACGCTCGAAGAACAATCACATTGTCGAAATGACATGCACACCTTGTGGTCCTTTATGCAGCCGGAGTGTAGAATATGTACAAGACATTTACCCAACGAGATAGCACTCACTAATTAACCAAATGAAAGTACTCCAGTTGGGTAGATGTTTTCTGCAAAACTGGGGACTCTTTATGGAAAATAATTGGATTTTATTCTGGCCCTGGGGCTTCTGTGGGTGATGTCATTTGAGATGCCATCAGTGATTTCACTGACCATGTCATGAGTTATTAAATATTTGAGGTCATAAGCAATGCATTCCGGGGGCTTAAGTTATAGTTAGCTTAGGTAACTGAATTTCAATGGTTTTGTACGAGCAAAATATGAGCTTAACTATATCGTTCCTGTAACCTTTTTTTCAGTGAATGTCTTTCTACATATATATATATAAATATATATCAATGAAAAAAACAAAGGTTTAACCTTTGCTATAGTCACGGCCACTGGAATTATGCAATTGTGCGGCTGCAGCAATTTTCACATAATTGTCGATTTGCAGCATTTGACTCATAATCCATCATCTGCAGCATCATCTGCCGATTTTTTACAAAAAAATAGTTTCTAGCTCAAACAGTTCAAATGTTAGTAAAAATGCAGCAACACGTGTTGCCCCACAGTGGAAGGCCCTTTGCAAAGGTTGACTGGTCACCTTTCTGTAGCTTATTGCTATATGTAAGTGTTAAACAGGCACTAATGAGGTACAGCTAATGATCAGACAGTGTTAGCAATCAAGTGGAAAGATTACAAAATAATGAAGTACAACTATCACAAAATGCGCTGCATAATGCAGCATAATTTGTGTTTTCGTACTACATAATTTACTCAACACTGCTGCATAATTTGACCCTCACTTGCTGCAAGAATCCAGTGGCCTGGGTTATAGTTTGCAAATCTTTATGTATTCTATATACACCAACCAAACTTAAACTACACAAACATTAGAAATTCTAAAGTTATAATTATAACTTTCATTTATAATTTGTGCACCACATTCAAATTACTGTAAGTGGCGCACCTCTATGCACAGTCTTGTCACTTCCCTCTCCACCCTACATTAACTATAACTCACCACTCTACCTTGCACTGTGTTCTCAGAGATCATGTAATTTGAGATGTCATAAGTGTTGTTATGAGTGCTAAAATTTCACATGGTATAAGTGAATTAATATGCAAGGGTATAACAAGTGCGTGGAGAAGGGGCTTGACCGAGAGTGCCAAGAAATTGTGGCGGTCTTGGAACCCAACTGATTCCACCCTCTTTCTTTTTGTCTTTTTGTACCATGTGTCCCTACATATAGGATCAAATCCTCTCTAGCTAGACCCATTGCCCTTTTAGATTTAGGGAAATTTCATGAACATGTTTAATGAGGCTTGTATTTAGCATGATATTTTTCTACTTATTGTTTTATTTCTGACTGCATCATTTATTTATGTTTTGTATAATGTAAAAGACTGTTAGAAAGGGAGGTCTCTAGTTGCCAGTCGTTTGCACCCTAGCTAATTAGGGACCCTTATTCTAGTTAGGGTTAGGGGATTACACCACAAAGATAACCCCTGCTCACCCGCTTGGTAGCTTGGCACGAGCAGTCAGGCTTATCTCAGAGGCAATGTGTACAGCATTTGTACAAACACACACTGTAACACAGTGAAAACACTACAAATGGACACCCACCAGATTAGAAAAATAACCAATATTTACCTGAATTAAACAAGACCAAAACTACAAAAATCCAACCTACACAAGTAGAGATATCACTTTTAAAGGTTCGAAGCAGTTCAGTTCATAGAAATCTATGGATGCGTCACTTTTAGCACAAAGTACCTGGGATGCGTAAAATTCAAAGACAAAAACAGGCGCAGAAGAGGTGAGACGCCAAAAGAGCAAAGAGATGCGTCGGTTCCTTACTGCAGCGGAGAGGAGGTGATGTGTTGGTTCCTTACTGCAGCACAGGGGAGGTGATGCGTCGGCTCCTTACTGTCAGGGAAGGTAATGCGTTGGTTCCTTACCGTGAGGAAAAGTGATGTGTTGAAATCCGGACACGCGGCCTCAGTTCCTTACTGTTGGGCAACATCGATTCAGACTCTGCATCGGAGTAGGAGCGGGCACCACGGGTGTCAGTGATACAGTGCTTGGCATTCGGGCTGCTGCAATCTTTTAGCTGCATGGCTCTTTGGCGGCTCCGCAGGGAAGCGTTGGTTTTTCAACCGCACTGCGAAACTGCGTCAGGAAAAACAGGCGGTGGAGGTCAATCCATGGATTTTCTTGGCGCTTTGCAGGAAAATCCACTTCCGAGGGCCCAGAACTGAAATTGACACCACTTGGCAGGTCAGAACTCCCAGCAGAGGAGTTCAAGGGCTGCAGCTGAAGTCTTTGATGGCCCTGAGACGTCTTAACAGGAGGCAAGCACACCCAAGCCCTTGGAGAACCTTGGCAAGCAGAATGTAGAAAGCAAAGTCCAGTCCTTTCACTGCCCAAGACAAAAGCAGCAAGTAACAGGTCAACACAGCAAAGCACACAACAAAGTGGTAGTCCCTCCTGACAGCTTCTCCATCTTTCTTCTTGGCAGAATGTCCTCGTGGTCCAGAAGTTGGTTCCAGTACTTATACCACTTTCTGTCTTTGAAGCAGGCAAACTTCAAAGAAAAGTCTTGGTAGTGCACAAGGCGCTGACCTGGCTCCAGACACACTACAGGGTTGGAGACAGCTTTGGGTGAGGACAGGCACAGACCAATTTAGGTGTCAGTGACAACTCCTCCCACCACTCTAGCTCAGGAAGACCCATCACATTGGTGATGGGCCATCAGAATATGCAGGGCACACCTCAGCACCCTTTGTGTGATTGTCTAGAGTCAATGCACAAACAGCTCAACTTCCACAGACAAAGATTCCACAGGTAGGCAGAGGCACAGAATGGTAAAGTAAGAAAATGCCCACTTTCTAAAAGTGGTATTTTCAAACACGCAATTTAAAAAGCAACTTCACTAAAAGATGCATTTCTACATTGTGAGATCAGAGACCCCAAACTCCAAACCTCTATCTCTTCCCATTTGGAAGTTAAACTTATAAGATGTTACAAGGCAGCTCCAATGATAACATATGGGAGAGACAGTCCTTGCAATAGTGAAAAATTAAATTAGCAGTATTTCACTATCAGGACATGTATAACACACCAGTACATGTCCTACCTTTCATATACACTGCACCCTGCCCACGGGGCTACCTTGGGCTTACCTTAGGGGTGCTTTACATGTAGTAAAAGGGAAGGTTAGGGCCTAGCAAGTGGTTGCACTTGCCAGATCAACATGGCAGTCTAAATCTGCTCACACAGACACTGCAGTGGCAGGTCTGAGACATGTTTGCAGGGCTACTCATGTGGATGGAACCATCAGTGCTGCAGGCCCATTAGTAGCATTTGAATTACAAGCCCTGGGCACATGCAGTGCACTTTACTAGCGTCTTACCAGTAGCTCAATTATGCCAATCATGGATAACCAATCCCAATCACAATTTACACAGGGAGCATGTGCACTTTAGCACTGATCAGCAGTGGTAAAGGGGCTAGAGTTCTAAAACCAGCAAAAACTAAATGCAGCACACAGTCAAAAACAGGGGGTCAGAAGCAAAGAAAGACGGAAAATCTCGCCACAGATGCCAGGTCTAACAAAGACCATAAATGTTAAATAACCTATTTCATATTACCACACAGGGTTTAAACTGGTGTGCAATTCCTAGTAATACCTGAACTTAAGTTCTTGTGAGGATTCTCCCTTCATCTATGTTCTCCTGGAAGTCCCCTACTCTCAGGAAGTATACACCTCCTCACCATCATCCATCCCCATTGCCTTGTCTTTTTGTGTCACTAGGGAGCACTCTGTAATAAAGCTTTCCAATGCCCTTGTGCCACTGATGCTCGCTCTCCATAGTAGCTATCAAACTTGTCTTGCAGGGGCGGCCACTCCCTAGCTCACCCACTGCCACAGCCGAAATGAACTGAAATTTCAGGGCGGAAGCTTCTAGCAACGAGTGATGACGTCAGTCATTCCACTGATGTACTGTGCAATTCCTCTCCTTTTTGAACTGTAGGTAATTATGTTGGTGTCTGATACTGAACCAATGTGAAGGAATATTTGGCCCAAATCCATCTACTGCAATACCAGTGACATCTAAAACACGCAATTCTATTGCAGTATAGTTGTGCTCTGCTTAATGTGTAGTTAGTTCAGCTCTTTGTTTTGTTTCAGAGTTCTAGTAGAAACTTTGCATGTCATTTCATGTCTATTCTAGGCATAGTCTTCTGAAAATCACTATCATGCCTTCTGTAAGTTAGTCGGCGTTGTGAAAATCCTCAAAAGTAAACAATACAGAGTGAATAGGTCAATAAGTAATGCTAACAGATTGGTTTTATAAGCGAGAATAAATGGAAACTTGAGGATTGATTTGGGTTACTCCATCCCAAACTTGGCAGATATCCTGTCTGCCTTATTACATGCTCCATAGGATATAATGCACTTTTAATAAGGCGGACGGCATATCTATCTGTCACTGCACTTGCAATACGGTGGATGAGATATCTGACACTTTCAAGACTCACAGTTAGGCCCTTAGCCATTTACCCATGAATTACAAATCAGATCTTCAGTAGGGGTCAGAGAAGGAGTGGTAAATTGTGTGAAAGTAAGTGTGGCTGCTGGATCAAAGGCATCCATATTGGAATAAACAACGAATTCCCTATACAAATGCTGAGGAGACACACTAACAGAACACCGTCATTATTAAGGAACAACGGCACAACAACAGACAAATAAACTCAACGGTGCACTCTGAAACACAGTATGTCCTTCTTTACAGGGCCAAGACATGGGCATTGCTTGACCAGTTCTTGGCAGTGATAGTCCACAATGATCTGTTTTATATTTTATTATGTTCCTGTCATCAGTGGCAATTTGCAAAGGAGAAGTGCCTGGCGTAGTTATTTCCATGTCCTATGGGTGTGCGTCCTCTGTGATGATGGGGTGTCCCAATGAGAGATGACTGCATTTGATTCAGTTGACTTTACTGTCTAGCTGTTGTCAGGGGCTGTTTAACATTTAGAAAATTTGGTACTGCATTGAAAAAAGTAGTTTGTCCTGGTCAAGCAAACAGGTCCTGTATTCAATTGTCAATTTCTCTCTTTCTCACTTGCAGAATCTTCTTGACATTGGACCCACTGTTTCCATCCGCTGGCAGATCGTGGACTGCAAAATCCCCCTCTATGCAAACATGAAGGATATCCTGCAGAGAGTTGCAAAGAGCTTTGATGCTCACTACTGATCTAGGCTCAGCATGCTTCAGATGACTGCTCATGGATGGACTTTAGCTTGACATATGTCCAGCGTCTCTTCAAGGTCATTCATCATCCATGGACCATGCTCTTAAAGATCGAGCCCTCTAGTATGACAACCACCCCTAATTAATTCCCTAAACCTTATCTTTCTATTTTTATTCACAAGCACTTACTGTGAAATGAGTACTGGTATCTTTCCAAAGGCCCTGGCGCTGTGATCTCTACTGTTCCAAGCACCGCTGATGTGGGTTGTTATTCCTTCATTCCAGTACAGTAATATATTTTAAGCTTAGATGAAGTCCTCAACCAGCCACGCTGACTCATTGCTTACCTTACCTATTTTCATGATTGTGATCTTTGTGCCTCTTACTTGGTGGACTTCACCAGGGTTTTCATCGCGTGCCAAACAAACATTAATTAGACTTGCACCTCCGGACTGAGTTAGGTCACTACCTAACCATCTCTGCCCTCACCCATTGAAATGAGACTGAGGTCAGGGGAGGGGCTATAAGAAGATCTCATCTGTGCATGGTGGTAGAGCCATGTTCGGCCCTGGTCACGTCACACCCACCAGGAGATGTGAGGCTCCTACAAAGCTCACATTCCCATTGATACCTAACGAAGCACTTCTGATCAGGCATCCTGCATATAGGGCTCTACTGCATCTTTCTGCAAAGGATAAGGGCGGGCAGGCTACTGTGGAGTTTCCATGCTAATGAAGCAAAGGACATAGCAGCTGCCCTTGAGTCTCCATGCTAATCAAGCTGCTCTGGAGTCTCCATGCTAATCAAGCAAAGGCCACAGTAACTGCTCTGGAGTCTCCATGCTAATCAAGCTAAGGCCACAGAAACTGCTCTGGAGTCTCCATGCTAATCAGGCTGCCCTGGAGTCTCCATGCTAACTAAGCTAAGGACATAGAAGCTGCTCTGCAGTCTCCATGTTACTCAAGCTGCTCTGAAGACTCGATGCTAATCAAGCTGCTCTGGAGTCTCCGTGCTCATCAAGCTGCTCTGGAGTCTCCATGCTGATCAAGCTGCTCTGGAGTCTCCATGCTGATCAAGCTAAAGACATAGAAGCTGCTCTGGAGTCTCCATGCTGATCAAGTTGCTCTGGAGTCTCCATGCTGATCAATCTGCTCTCGAGTCTGCATGCTGATCAAGCTGCTCTGGAGTCTCCATGCTGATCAAGCTGCTCTGGAGTCTCCATGCTGATCAAGCTAAGGACGTAGAAGCTGCTCTGGAGTCTCCATGCTGATCAAGCTGCTCTGGAGTCTCCATGCTGATCACGCTACTCTGGAGTCTCCATGCTGATCAAGCTGCTCTGAAGTCTCCATGCTGATCAAGCTAAGGACGTAGAAGCTGCTCTGGAGTCTCCATGTTACTCAAGCTGCTCTGAAGTCTCCATGCTAATCAAGCTGTTCTGGAGTCTCCGTGCTGATCAAGCTGCTCTGGAGTCTCCATGCTGATCAAGCCAAGAACATAGAAGCTGCTCTGGAAGCTCCATGTTACTCAAGCTGCTCTGAAGTCTCCATGCTAATCAAGCTGTTCTGGAGTCTCCGTGCTGATCAAGCTGCTCTGGAGTCTCCATGCTGATCAAGCTAAGGACATACAAGCTGCTCTGGAGTCTCCATGTTACTCAAGCTGTTCTGAAGTCTCCATGCTAATCAACCTGTTCTGGAGTCTCCGTGCTGATCAAGCTGCTCTGGAGTCTCCATACTGATCAAGCTAAGGACATAGAAGCTGCTCTGGAGTCTCCATGCTGATCAAGCTGCTTTGGAGCCTCCATGCTGATCAAGCTAAGGACATAGAAGCTGCTCTGGAGTCTCCATGTTACTCAAGCTGCTCTGAAGTTTCCATGCTAATCAAGCTGTTCTGGAGTCTCCGTGCTGATCAAGCTGCTCTGGAGTCTCCATGCTGATCAAGCTAAGGACATAGAAGCTGCTCTGGAGTCTCCATGTTACTCAAGCTGCTCTGAAGTCTCCATGCTAATCAAGCTGCTCTGGAGTCTCCATGCTAATTAAGCAAAGGCCACATAAACTGCTCTGGAGTCTCCATGCTAATCAAGCTTAGGCCACAGAAACTGCTCTGGAGTCTCCATGCAACCTTCTGTATGCCGATGACCTTGTTCTCTTCAGTCTCACTCGAGTTGGGCTGTAACGACTGTTAATCAAATTATATAGTTATACCGCCTTGAACAACCTGGAGGTAAACTTAAAGAAAACTCAAGTGGTCATATTCGTCCGAAAGCATCATGGAGGTGGTGGCTGGTCATATAATAACTCTGGACATGTGGAAGGAAAATCATATAAATACCTGGGAATCAACATCGACTCAAGGGGCACCTTTGTCAAACATCGTAGTGACATCGCTATGAAAGCTATGGCCCTTCAAGTGAACGTTTCAAAACTTTCTAAAAAATTTACAGGTCCAAGTTTAGCCCCAATGTTGGAAGTCATGAGAGCTAAAATAGTCCCCACGTCGTACGGCTTTGAAATTTCCTTGGGTAAACTCAGTACTACATTAAACCAACATGTGACCAAGATTTACAAAAGGGTCCTTCAGCTGCCAAAATCTGCATCTGCTGCACAGATTTGATTAGAACTGGGCCTTCTAAACTATGAAATGCTAAGCGCAGGTGCTTATCTAAAAATGTGCCACAAGCTAAGGCAGGCTGGAGCTGGTTCCCTCGAGTCATTGTTATGGTCAGATATCAGCTCTAGCAATCCTGGCGGGTCACACATCGGTTTTTTCATGAATGCGTACAGCAATTATCAGCAAGCGATCTCTGGAACCTCAACCCAAGTAATACAGCTTTTAAAATAAGTATCAAGAAGCGCATTCGAATGTGCTCCTATTCTTCTGACAAAGTGATCTTCGCCAAACGCAAGCATGCATGGGCAGTAATCAACTCTTATCAGTTGGCCTCTCTTCCATCATATCTGCCCTGCACATACCCCCTGTATCTAAAACTGTGGTTTATGGCACTCAGACTGGGGGAGTGGCACTTTTTGAAACATTTACCCCTTTGGCGTCGCCCATCAGATGAGCTTCTGTGCAGGGGCTGCGAGGAATCGGTCGAGCCTTTGGAGCATGTTGTATGCCTCTGTCCAGCATTGCTGTCTTTGCGCAGATCAAAACTGAGGCCGGAGTGGAACAGATTGGGAGTCCGGTCTTGCAGGCAGGGTATCATCGTGGCATTGAATCCGGAGAACACAGCTTTAAATATTAGCTTCACACTCTTTATCCATCTTGCATATCGCAAGCTTAATCAGTACATTCCAGGCCCTGTGTCAAAACCAGGGAATAAGCACAGGTGGGTATAATAATGGTACATCTTTGAAGCTGCGCCATAGCAAAACCACTGTATTCAGTCCCAGCCTCACAATATGGAACACAAATTCAACGACTTGTCATTGACTATTGACTGTTGTCACTTTGAACTGTACATTAACTTTGGGATGCTCTTTTCCAAGCTGGTGTTCTACCTGCTGCTTTTAGAACTAACCTCTATTTTTTATCGATCGTTTTTATTGATACTATGCCGCCACGTGGCTTCACTTAAGTGATGGTTACCTTGTTCTAGAAGAAATTTTATATTAACAATTTTATTGCTTTATTTTCATTAAGAATGATGGGAGGAGCTCAGTGAAAAATATTCTCTTATGTTTTTTAAGTTTCGACTTTTATACGTGGATTGTAATGATTTAATTAATCAAACAATAAAATATATAATAATAATAGTGTCATCCTAGTGTTGAGCTCAGAACTTTGCAATTTGGTTTTCTCCAAAGAAGTCTTGTGAGTCACAAGATGTGACGTGATGGTCAATGCACAAGCACCGACTTCATCTCATGTGCCATCTCCTCTCCCATGCCTGGGTGATCCTGACATGAAACATTACCCGGTTAGGGCATCCCAGCCCGATGATCCCACAGCCCACCATGAGGTCATCCAGAGGGTAGCAACATGCTTGTCATTCTGGAGGAAGAGGACTTCCATGTGGAAATTCTCACAAAGTCAAAAAGCTTCACGCGGTTATTACCCATGCTTAAGGCCATGCCCAAACCTGCCCCAGAGAACATCAAGGAGCCATTTAAAGCTAGGGTGGAGAAGAAATACAAACCATCCCCTAGTAAGCATAGTACTGCTATTTACATCAAAAGCCAGGGCCCTCTTGACTTTTGGTAGTCCATACTGGCAGCAAACAGAGCCTCAACCCAAGCCTGAGCTGATATATTGCTGGCTGATAAAGAAAAAAGATTGATGCAGTGGGTAAGAGGGTAACTTTAGGGGCAGCCACTCACTGGTGCATAGGCAACTCTGTTAGCTTTTTTTTCCCGTTATGACAGTTGCACTGGGAGGAGCTACAGGAGCTGATAAAACCCTTTCTGACACAGTAGAGCTAGGGGCAAAGGATATAGTGTCCGAGGGCAAGACCATATGGAACACTAACATTTGTTGTGCACTTGACGTCGTGGACACATCTTCTGGAGGCATCAATACTAGCATTCTCCTTAGACTCCACACTTGGCTTTGCATCTCCCGGTTTGAACCTTAGATCCAGCAGCATCTCCTCAACCTCCATTCAGCAGGGAGTATCTCTTTGGCTCCCAAGTTGACAAGTTGCTTGCCAAAGTAAGGAAGGATATAAAGATTGCTAAGTCTATGGGCACCCTACAAAGTTCCGCGGCTAGAGGCTCAATTCTCAAGAAACAGACCAGGGGAGAAACCAAGCTCACTTGACCCGACTAGCTGCTCTCTTCCTTGAGACGACAGGAAACCTTCCACCAGCAGGCCTATGGATTATATCAGTGGTACATACAAGAGTAACAGCAGGGACAAGGGCAGAGGTGGCTCCGGTAAAGCATCCATGCCTTAGCAGTGACTCGACCCACCTTGCCCTCAATCACACATCACCTGTGAGGTGGAGAATACAAGACTTCCTCTCTCACTGGAAGGAACCCACATTAGGCAAGTGAGTTTTAGCAGTGGTTCTGGTAATGGTAATGTTTTACAAAGATACTTTCAGCATTAGGACACCTCTCAAATAGACCTGTTTGCCACTCCCAAAAACAGAAAATAGCAGGCTTCACTTCCAATGACCCAGAGTCCATGAGCAATGCAGTGTAGGTGAATAGGTCAGGGATCTTTGCCTGCGTTTTTCCTCCTCTCCCACTTTTCCTGTACATGTTCAAGAATATGAGACAAACATCCCTGACACATATCCTGGTGGCTCCCACCTTGGCCAGGCATATCTGTCAGCCCCTATAAGAAGCTCCACCTCAGACCAGACCTTCTTACGAAGAGAAAAGGCCAGATCAGACATGAAGACCCGAAACCGCTCAACCTAGCAATCCTGGCACCTCCCCAGAAAGACATGATAATTCTGTGGGAAGCATGTAGGCTCACTACACAGGGCTACTACGCAGCAAAGGGGAAAAGGTTTATTCACTACTGCATTTCCAAAGACCTGAACCCACTAAAGTCTAACACCCAGGACTTTCTCTGCTACTTTTTACATCTGCTGAAGTCAGACCTCACCTACACATCAATGCACCTACACCCAGCTGCTGTTGTAGCCTTCATGCAAAACAAGGAACATTCACCCTTTTTTAGGATTCCTATAAACAAGGCTTTCATGGAGGGTCTTAAGACAGTCATAACTCCCAGAATAAGTCCTGCTTCAATGTGGAGGCTTAATCTACTTGTCACTAAATTCATAGGGCCACCCTTTGCACCTTTACACTCACGTCCCTAAAGTTAATTTCATAGAAGGTGGCATCCCTGATGGCAATTACTTCCCACAGATGCTTTAGTGAACTGCATCCTGGTTCACAAAGATAAGTTTGTTCTCAGAACCAATCCTAAATTTCTACGCAACACAGTATCACCCTTCCACCCTAACCAGACCTGGATCTCCCAGTCTGCTTTCCGCAGCCAGACTTGATAGCGGAAAAAGCTCTTCACTCATTAGATGATTTAAGAGCGGTTATGTATAACATCAGCAGGATCAAGCCCTTGCAAGTCTAACCAGCTGTTTGTTGCCTTTGCAAGGCCTCACCAAGGCCACCCATCTCTAAAGAAGGTATAGCAATATGATAGTCAAGTGCATCCAAACCGGCAACCAAAAAGCCAAAAACATTATACCGGGGCATACTCCACCCATAAGAAAGGCTCAACTATGATTTCCTTTGGTAACATCCTGCATGCTAACATCTGCAAAACTGCCACCTGGTCAATACCACACACTTTTACCAAACACTGCTGTGATGAACTCTTAGTGCACTAGCAGGGTATGGTTGGCCAGGCAGTCTTGAGCGCCCTGTTCCGGACAACTTCATCATCCACATCTAGTCACAGCTTACGGAGGGTACTCTTTTACACTCTATGGATGGCATGAGTATCTACAGCCACACATGCTATGAATGGAAAATGTTATTACCATATAAGCAACTGTTTGTGGCTTATTTTGCTGTAGATTCACATGTGCCCACCCTCCGGCCCAGAAACGCGTGTTGAAGGCAGAGCTCTTCTTTTATTACCTAGCTGACACTGCACAAAATGCTTAGTGCACCTTTGTACACTCACTCAACACTCCGTACACATTCTCACCCACTGTGAGAAAAGCAATCTAAGATGGAATTGGTGCTCATGGGCATTGTTCACTAAGGGATGACACATGTTGCATTTCTTTACTAGAAAGACCTCTATAAAGAAAAACAACCTGCAAACATTGAGTCCAATACTAGATGGCAGGAGAATGCAGAGCATATGAATCTATAGCACTACAACCTATGAGCAGATGCTTACTGGATAAGTAAAATCTTCCTTTCTGACTGCTTTTTCTTTGCTACTTACCCAACTACTTCCTTAGTGCTGCACATTTTGGGCCACAGTACAGAAACGTGTACTGGTGGCAAAAAGTTGAAAACTGTTTTGCACTATCTTTGCGCAATATGGAACTGAAGAAACAGATTTTGCTCCAGTCGATACAACTAACAGTGGACTTGAAAATTGAAACCACAGCTAAACATATGCAACATTTTTATATTTACTCTAAATAAATATTTCATGCATAATAGTTTACTTAAATGCATTTTTGTCTATGAATAACAGTAATTTTAAAAATATACAGCAAATTGATATTGCATTACCTTTGCTATTTATATGAGGAAAATGGAACAAATGTATTTCGCCTCCATCTTAACTCCAGCTTCAACATTTAAAAAAAAATATATATATTTTTTTCATTAACTTTTATGGATAAACAACACACGCTTGGTACAATCATTCTCCTACCTGTTCCACACTGATGCCACACAAAAAATTGCTTCATTTTGTAACACACAGGAGCAAAAATGGCACAATGGGTTCATTCTGTTTGTGCACCAGGACAAAATGTATCTGTTGTATGACTTAGCTTTCAAAACTGCAGACATTTCAATTTAAATGTTTTTTACCTTAATCAGTGACCAATCTTTCTCTGGGCATGATATACTCAGGAACGTAAATATTTTATTATGGTGGACGTTTATGTACAATACTTCTTTAATAAATGAATTGCTAACAATAAGATGGTAGCATGTGTTTTTGCGCTTCCATGATAAAGACTTCTGTGTTTGTAATGCTGTGATGATGGTCAGAAAACCTTATTATCCTTGGTTTGAGGGGATTTGTTTTCTCAGATTGTGTTATTTTAATAATTACTGTGGAAATTCCTGGCACTCCCTAAAGACCACTTTCAAACACAGAGTGAAATGGCTACTAAACTCCTGGCAGAATGACAGACACCAGAAAGTGTATTAAGGAGAGTTTATCTGGATTTGCTATCAATATTTTACAAAGCGATACCAAAGGGGATGATGGACGGAGCGTTAGAGCAAATCAAACACTCACCCCCAGTCAACTGATCTGGGTTTAATCCATCATCATTCTTTAGCTCACTCCACCACCCCAGTTCAGACATGGCCATATGCAAATCAGTCTGACCTTGCGCCTCATGGGAACAGTCCAGCCCGAACTGCCAGGAATCAAGCTATCCTGGCTGATGAGGGGTGAAACCCCGAAACCGGTCCTAGGATGCTTGTTTCCAGTCCAGGGAGAACCTGGCTTGGCAGTTCGGGCTGGACTGTTCCCATGAGGCACAGGGTCAAGACTGATTTGCATATGGCTGGGTTCAAACTGGAATGGCATGGTGAGCAAAAAAACGATGGATTTAGGCCCAGATCTCTGTATTGGGGTGAATGTATGACATTGTTCTGCATTCTGTCCATCAACTATTGTTTTTGCATCAATATTTTACAGTCATTGAGATGTACAACGCCTGGTGTGTAATTATTTTATTTACTTAGTGTTCGTGCATTTACAAAGTAGAAGTAATTAGATTACTACATAGAAGCAAAGGTGCGAAACCATAACAGTGCTTTGCAGTGAAAAAGCAATTAATTTTCTGTCTGGATTGGTGAACAAGAAACGTGTCAAGATGAAAAGCTTATTCAGGAACATGAGATTATGTGTCATACTTGTCCTTAAAAATTCCAAACCAGGGAACACTTCATTGCTGCAGAGCAGAGGAGGAGCATACCGGCAGGGAGGGGGTTCGGGAAGTGACACCTCTAATAAATGCATTCTGGTGTAGCTATTGGGGCCAGGGGCCTAAAACTGGGCTAGCACTGTCTGTGGGCGTGGTTCCACTAGGACTAGCAGCCTGCATAGCACAAACACACACCTCCATGAAAGCTTGCAGAACTTGTGTACACACCACCCTTCCTCTTCCCTATCACACAGAACGGGCCAAATAACCGAATAACTGGACAGCTCTGATGGGGCGCAGAGAAATCTGTTAAATTTAGCACTATTTTTGTACGTTCTGCTCTCAAAACAATGTATGTGTATTTTTTAGTGCTTCTGGTCTCACTTAAAATGGCAAAACATGTGTGATCGGTAACAGCATGGAAATGGGTGCAGGGTTTGGCCTTGGCCAGGCCCTACAAACCTGTGAGTGCCCCCAGACCCCCTTCCATATACACCAACAGTACATTTTATTTGTATTTCATTTCCCTGGTCCCTTTGGCATCCTGCAGGATCGCAGCTGGCCCCCAAATCTTTTTTTGAAAAATATGGCCCCCACCCATAAGAGCTAGAGAGATCAGGGTATCCCTACCCTAGTCTGTTATGTCCTTTTTGAAAATCTTTTCAGGACAGGGGACCAAGTCCCCAAGTCCTGTAATGCCCTCCGCAACTTTTATTTTCATGTCTCGGCCAGCCAATCAAAAGCCCTTTCAGCCAATTAAAAAGACTAGGGGGCATATTATCAAGAAACGGCGTTAAAATTATCGCCGCTTTAGCGGCAGAAAACTGCTGCTAAAGCGGCGATAATGGGCTTGATAATATGCCCTTGAGAATTCCAATAGAAGCCCATGTTCTGCTGTGATCCTGGGCTTCTATTGGAATTCTCAAGGGCATATTATCAAGCCCATTATCGCCGCTTTAGTGGCAGTTTTCTGCCGCTAAAGCGGCGATAATTTTAACGCCGTTCTTGATAATATGCCCCCAAAATTTTTACATTTCAGCCGAATGGTCAAGATATCAATACATTTTTAAGCTTCATTACTCCAAAACTACTGAATGGATTAACACCAAATCACAAAAAGCATGCTTTCTAGGTAAGGATCTACCTTTCTGCCAAATTTGGTGTAAAAATAACCACAGAGTTACGACCACCACTGTCAAATGTATATATGCTCAACTCTTGCTAAGAGAGTTAATACCATGGCTTGAACTGCCTACCTCTATTGCGACAGAATGAGGAACTCATTTTAAAAATAAGGTCCTAAAAGTGTTGTGTACCGCTCTGCAAATTAAACAAAAGTTTCACTATAGTAATGGGTCACAAACATCGGGTGTTGTTGAGAAACTGAATGACACCATTAAATCTAAACTTGTCAAAATGTGTGCCTTGACAAATTTGAAATAGCCTTATACTCCTGTTCTCATGAGAAGTACTCCAAATAAAAAGACTGGTCTTTCACCCGATGAGGTCCTGATGGGCAGAGTTATTCGAATCCCATGTCCCCTCAGCGGCACTTGTATCAATAACCGAAGATGTCATATTGGATTACCGCAAAGATCTGGCTGATGTGGTGATATCTGTCTCTCATCTTGTGACTTTGGCGACAACATGGCAAAACTAATCCGTGCCACATACTGCAACCAGGTGACTGGATTCTATTCAAGAATTAAAACACTTCTGCAGGAGCTGTCTGGAACAAAGATGGAAATGGCCACACCAAATTGTTCTCGTGACTAACACTGCTGTAAGTGTGCTGGAATTCCACAGTGGATCTATGCAGCCCACACAAGAAGAGTAAAGACGACAAATGAATAAGTGGTGACAACAACCACTGATTTGCAAGAGTTAAACTCAGGTTTGCTGTGTGGATCCAGATGGGAGAAAAGTGAATCCTTACACTGGTGAAGATGCAGGTGAAGATCCTGGTGAAAGTATTAGTAGCCAGTTTGAAATTTAGCTTCACAATCCGTTTATTGAAAATCCTGAAAATAAAGAACTTTTGTAAAGTCTCGAGCAACAGGAAGAAACAGTCTCTAATCCTGTTCGTGAAAAAGTCAAGCTGAAAATGCGAGACAAGAGACATTGATTGGTGTGAGCCAAATTGCTGATGATGATGAAGGCACAAGTTCAGCTGTGAGTGAAGAAGATTCAGCAGCAGTCAAATGTGAAGAAACATGTGAAATCTGATTGGCTGTCAGCACTTCATCCTGGAATTTCTGGCAGCCATCTTGGGACTAATATAAATGATAGTACCCCATTGAAATGCATTATAGTGAATCAAAGATAGAACTGTGGCTTGGTTGTATACATGCGCAGATCATGTGCGTACCCACTATAAGGTTCAGCAATTATACAGTTGGTGCTACAAAAGAAATGGGGAAGCCACCACACCCTAGTTTTATCAGGAAACTCCTGAGGATAATATATACTGTTTTCCTGAGCACCCAAAATTCAAACATGTCCAGGAATATGATTTATCTATCATACACTGTAATTGTTTTTTTTCTTTTTTTATTCTTTTCCAAGCAATTCTTCACGTATAAGTATGCTCTTAGATGTAGCCTTCGCACACAGGTATATTCACAGATGTAGCTAACACGTGTTTTGTCACCGTGGCACGTTTGCCACCGACTTCCTCAGGGCTACAAACAAAGACAAACAGCATATATCACTATCCCATAACAAGCCATGTTAGCTCCTTCTCAGAAATACATCATAAGCCCGAAATAAGTGCATAACACATGAGCTGGATTACAAGATAAGAACAACAATACACAGTTAAGGTGCACCCGCATAATCTTATCCTTATAGCATAAACAGGTGTATCATGTTGCTCATAAGAAAATCACCATAAGGTATAAATGTGCACATCAACCAAACACATCTGACAAACACTTACAGGCACATGCATCAAAGCTTTTTGCGATCGCAAACGGTGCGATTCGCAAAAATCGGCCGTTTGCGATCGCAAAATTAGCTTTTGCGATGCATCAAGGGTCAAGGCCTCGCAATTTGAGAATTCGCAATTAATTGCGAGTTCTCAAATTGCAATTGCATTTAAGGAATCGCAAATTGAGATTCCTTAAATGCAATGCATTAAAGTAAAAAAATTAGCGATTTCGCTAATAGAGGCGCAAATTACCATGAAGTTGAACTTCATGGTAATTTACAAAACTTTGAAAAATGCACTAAAGTGCATTTTTCAAAGTTCCATTTACACACACACATGCCCTTGGGGCATGTGTGTGTGCAAGATGTACTCATATGCAGATTTCAGGGGTGCAACAGGGTGTCCTTTGGACACCCTGGCACCTCTGAATACATTCTCAATTTGCGATTCTCTAATTGAGAATCGCAAATTGAGAAGGTCTTCCCATTCATTCCTATGGGCCTCTAGGCCCATAGGAATGAATGAGGAGTATTCCTTAATTGCGACTACTAATTTGCGAGTCGTAATTAAGGAATGTTTAGAAATCGCAATTTTTAAGCGATTTCTACATGCATAGGCTTTTGCGATTCATTAATTGCGATTCCTTAAAAATCGCAATTAAGAAATCTCAAAATCCAACATTGATGTATGTGCCTGATAGACTCCAAATCCACAAGAACACGCATGTGTCATTCAAGCCACATGCATCATATCACCCAAGAGTCTGTAGTGGTCTCTCCTTGTGTTTCCTGCTGTTGTGGAATGCTCACCCTTCGTGGGTTCTTGCATGTGTGCATTCCACAACAGAACTAAGAACTTTGGTGTTTGAATAGAGTTGAGTCGTTTCTTGTGCCTCTCCTGTGCTTGCTGCTGCGCAGTCCCTGTCTGGAATAAAGCTTACCTGTTGGCACACTCCTTCGTTTGCTGCGAGTTCTTCACTACATTTGTATGGCGACGACTGACTGGTGACTGCAGAACCCACGAGGATTTTCAAGAGCTAATCATCACTTTCATTAAGGACATCCTCTCCGCACTTTTGAAGGCATCCGTTACAACTTTAACTTACAGCATGTTGCCGCACATCTATTGACTTTCTTAAAGATCCAGCATCTCAAGGTACTGTTTGCGCAACTCGCTTGCCCCGCAGCAGCAGCTCACTTGTCGTCGAGGTACCTGCGACATTAAGATTACGTCATACTAGCCGCCATTTCCTTGTCAGGCGGAATTGTAACTGTACGCCACGTCACGCAACGTCATGTCGCATTTGTTTGCGTTTTTGCTTGGTTATAGTTCATTACAACTGCAGCGCGTCTTCTTCACGCATTCAAAGCAACATCGCTGCCATTTTGGGTTGGCCGTACTCAGCAACTCGTTTCTTTACGTTCTAGCCTTCTGGTTTATTACAGCGGAGCAGCTACTTTGCTGTTGGTTATTTCCGTTCACTTGTGTATTGGCACAATGGCTGAAAGAATCTCTTTCTCAACACGCATGCACTGTGTTTCTGTTGGTCACCAATTGATCACGCATGGAAAGCTGTTTTTGACAAGTTCAGTGACACGCACACCTTGCGTGCCAACTTGCGATCTTGGTTCTTCAACGTTTACTGTCTACAGTAAGTGCCAGTGACACGCACCCTTTGTGTATCGTTTGCTGTTAGCTTTACAATATCAGCCTCATCGAGTCATGTTTTTCAAGTTCAACCAGTCTCCAGTTCGTGTTGGTGACATGCAGACCTTGTGTTGCATTCATTGTTTATTACAATTCAGCTGTTTAAGGTGACACACACACCTGCCTAGTCATCTTTCAGTTCTTTTTCAAAAGTTATTTGTTTCTGAGTAAGCGGCTACTACGGTGATATACACACCCTGTGTGTCACTAATTTTTTTTTTTTTAAACATGTATCCTTGGTGACACACACACCTGCTGTTTTATGCTGTTAACTGTTCTCTTTGGGTTCAAAAGACATTTAGAACTTTGTCACTTGTTAATCTTATTCCTTTAATTCTTTAACTTTTATTATGCAGTCTGTTTCACCTCCTCCTCCCTTTCTCGAAGTGCCTGGTAACCCGCTAATAAAGTGGAAAAGTTGGTATGATGCATTTGTAACTTACTTAGGTGCCATAGGAGCTTCTCTTTACAGAGCTGAAAGAAAGAAATGTCTCCTGCTTCATTCTTTAGGGTTCAAAGGTAGATCAGTGTTCAAACACTTGCCACCCTTGGTACGGGCTCAAGACGAGGTGGAAATTGATGAATACG
Source organism: Calotriton arnoldi (assembly GCA_963921515.1). Classification (NCBI taxonomy): domain Eukaryota; kingdom Metazoa; phylum Chordata; class Amphibia; order Caudata; family Salamandridae; genus Calotriton; species Calotriton arnoldi. Next base: position 2,236,329 of record CAWUFW010002092.1, read on the forward strand.
TTGAAGCTGTAAAGAAGTTGGAGTTGCGTTTTGATGTTCAGCCCAGTCTGGTAGTTATTCGACACAAGTTCTTCAAAAGGGAGCAGAGATCTGGGGAAGATGTTGATGCTTTTGTCTCTGCTCTCCGCAAGTTGAGTGCAGATTGTCAATTTGAAGCGTTCAAGGAACAATTAGTCAGGGACCAGTACATTTGTAAGTGTTCCGACAAGACTATACAACAGAAGTTGTTATCCATGGTAATCCTTCTCTCGAGGAGACTATTCGCACAGCAAAGAGCATTGAGCTCTCCAAAGATTCAGTCAAAGAGTTAGAGGACAAATCCAATGAACTGGTGGGTGCGATTAGATCCAGGGAAAATGTGTTTTTCAAACAAACTAATTTGTGTTTTCGTTGTGGTAATCTTTCACATACCAAGGGGGTTAGAGGATGTCCAGCCAAAAATGTAATTTGCAGGGCACGTGGGAAACTTGGGCATTTTGCTAAAGTTTGTCAATGTGGTAAACGCAGTGGGTTGTCTTCTCAAGTTGGCAAACAGGTCAATACCCCTTCTGTTGCTAATGTGTCTGTTGCGGAGTGTGGTGATTCTGACAGTTACCACAGAATTCAGAATGAACTGAGAGACATGGTTATGGTAGTTGGCAAGAAGGATGTTCTTGTCGGTAATATCTCTGAATGTGTAGATCCATATGTTGAAATTGGCATTGGAGATAAAAAGGTGCGTCTGCTGGTGGATTCTGGTGCTAGAATAACCATGATCGTTCAGGAAATGTTTAGTGAGGTGTGGGGTTCTCGTCCCTTGGAAGCTCCTGACAGGTATTCTGTTTCATATGAGGTACAGAGGATAGAGCTGGCAGGTTATTTTGAGGACATTCTTGAATTCAAAGGTAGGAAGATCCTTGGCAAGGTGTATGTAGCAATCAAGGGGTTGTCCATTCTAGGTTGGTTTCACCAAGGTCTTTTTCAGATGGTCCTAAGGCCTGGAACAAAGGAACAAGTCTCTATTGTCTCCTCTAATGATTTTGCTGATAACGTTTTCAGACGGTTTCCCTCCGTCTTTGGTGGAGGATTGGGTCAGATCAGGGGTTTTACCCATCATATTAGAGTTAAGGACGACGCCATTCCAGTCAAGTACAGACTCAGGAGTGTTCTTTTTAGTGTCAGGGATCAGTTTGAACATGAACTTAATGACTTATGTCAGAAAGGTATTATCGAGCCTATTGAGTCCTCTCACTGGCTTTCTCCATTGGTCGCGGCCATGAAAAAAAATGGTGATCTTCGCGTTTGTATTGACTTACGCAGTCTTAACAAAAACATCTGGTTTGATTGTCACCCTCTTCCAAAGATTTCGGATATGTTGTCTATAATTAATGAGACCAAATGATTCAGCAAATTGGATTTAGCGTCAGCTTACCACCAGGTGGTCTTCAATCCTTCCTCAAGGCATCTCACGGCATTTGTGTCGCCGATTGGAACGTTTCAGTTCTATCGGATGCCTTTCGGTCTTGCCTCAGCGGCGGCTGTTTTTCGAAGGCTCATGTGCCACATGCTTAAAGGGGTCAAGGGTGTTGCCGTCTTTCAAGATGATGTTTTGATTATGGTGCGTCTAAGGAGTTACATGATGAAACTTTGTATTGTGTTCTGGATATTATGCAAGAGTTGTTCTGAAAGGAGAAAAATGTCTTTTCATGGTACAGAAGGTGGAGTACTTGGGCCATGTGTTGTCAGAACATGGTGTGAAACGGAGGCATGGCCTCGACAGGGCTATTGTTGACAGTTCTGCTCCTACTGATAAGGTTGGTCTCAAATCTTTTATTGGTCCCTGTGAGTTTTGCTCACAGTTTGTGCCTGATTATGCTTCTAAGGTGCAACCTCTCACAAACATGTTGAAGAAGAGTGTGGTTTCTGTCTGGGATGATCTCTGTCAGGAAGTTTTTGAATGGATCAAGACCCAATTGGTTGGCCCACATATTCTCAAACCCTTTGATCCTTATGTTATGTACACCATTACTGTTGATGCTAGAGGTGTTGGGCTAGGTGCCATTCTCACTCAGACTAAAGACGGAACGGAGAATACTTTGGGGTATGCATCTAGAGTGTTGCGTGTCCCAGAGCTGAATTTCTCTGTTATTGAAAGAGAACTGTTAGCTTGTTGGTGGGCCATCAGAAAATTTCATCCCTACATTTGGGGGAACTATTTTGTGCTACGCACTGATCACAGCCCGTGTGTCCATTCTTTCAGGGGACAAAATCAAAGAACACACTCCAAGGATTGCCAGACTGTCCACCAAGTTCCTTCAGTATGATTTTGAAGTTTCCTACCTTCCAGGTAACAAGAATGGCAGGCAGACTTTTTCTCTAGGTTTCCTGTGTCTGGTGATAGTTCTTTTCATTGTGACAATGATGATGATTTAGACAATTGTTTTATTGCTTCCTTGGTTATGGGTGATATGTGTGCTGTGAGTGAGGAAGAATGGTGGGATGAGTTGTCCAAGGATGATTTTCGGTGCCAGGTCATTAAGTGCATCAAGAATGGTTGGGCCAAGGAGAAGAACGCATCTTACACTTTACAAACTTTTGTAAAAGTCTCCATGGAGCTTTCGGTGGAAGATGGTATCTTGATGCGTGGTGACAGGTTAATTCCTCCAGAAAAACTAAGAAACTGGTTGATCAGCAGTGCCCATGAGGGGCATTTGGGGAAAACTTTCACCAAGCGTAGGTTACACAAGTGTTTTTGGTGGCCTCCTGAGGACAAGGACGTTGATGTTTTTGTTGGTGAGCGTGTCGTGTGTTCTAGTGCTGAAAAGGACTGAAAGTGAGAACTCCTCTTCAATCCAATGAACTTCCAGCTACGCCCTGGGAGAAAATTGGTATTGAACTGGTTGGGCCTTTCAACCTTCTTCCTCCTTCTTTTCGGTTTGCTGTTGTTGCTATTGATTACTATTCAAAGAGGCCGGAGGTTCGTTTCCTGGGCGAGCCTAAATCCAAAAACATCATTGATTTCGTCAAGGATATTTTCTTGCGGGGGGGGATTCCCCTCTACCATTGTTCCTTACAATGGTGTACAGTTTGTCAGTCAGGAATTTCAAGACTTCTTAGTTCAGGGTGGAATTACTCCAAGAGCTCTCTTTATCACCCACAAACTAACGGTCTTGTGGAATTAATGAACAGGGTACTGAACAACTGCGTACAGTGGGCCGTTGCTAGCAAGTGCAATGTACAGAATGCTGTGCATTCCATGCTATGGTTTTACCATACCACACCCCACTCGACTACAAAGGTTTTTCCTTTTGAATTGTTGCGGGGAAGGAAGCCTTGTTCCAAGGTGTGTCCAGGGTGGATGTCTAGATGGGTAAAAATGGATACTATTGTGGATGATCTCATGAGGAAGAATGTTTCCCAAGCTCAGTTACATCAAAAATCTTACTTTGATGCTAAGAAAAGATCTGCTCCACATATATTTGTTGTTGGAGACACTGTGCGTGTGAAGATTCCTGTTCACAGTGAAAAAGGAGACGCAAAGTTCTCTGATCCCATGGTTGTGTATAGGATTTGTGGGAATGCTATAAGGGTAAACAACAAACATTGGTGGAACATGTCCAGAGTTGTTAAGTTGTCAGGACATGTTTCCAACAGTAGCTCTTGTTCCAGGTCTCCTGATGTGTCCAATGGAAATCACTTGAATGCTCCTATACCGTTGGGTTTGTGTAGGAGCGAAAGACAACGTTCAGTTCCAATTAGATTTCAATAATTTGTTTTCCTTTTCTTTTCTTGTTCTCGCTCTGTTCATTCTTGCTTTTCCTTTTTCTTTTCTTCTTCTGGTTCTATCTGTTCTCCTCTTTGTGCTGTCCTGGTTTTCACTTGTTTTTTAAAATGCATTTAGAGGAGGGGGATAATGTAGTGGTCTCTCCTTGTGTTTCCTTCTGCTGTGGACTGCTCACCCTTCATGGGTTCTTGCATGTGTGCATTCCACAACAGAACTGAGAACTTTGGTGTTTGAATAGAGTTGAGTCGTTTCTTGTGCCTCTCCTGTGCTGGCTTCTGCGCAGTCCCTGTCTGGAATAAAGCTTACCTGTTGGCACACTCATTCGTTTGCTGCGAGTTCTTCACTACATAGTCCATCACCATAATAAAGATAAGTGTACTCCCATGATTCCTGTGTGGTATACCGGATACTTCAGCCCACCATAAAATTAAACTCACTTCCACTTGTCTTACCCTCAGTCAACATATAGAGAGTCTAGTCTCCCAATTTGACAAATAAGTAGAATCTGCAATATCAAGAAATAATGTGTTCCATAATGTATAGCACTCCTAATACAACCAATCATAGCATCCAACTGAATATAAGCATACAATATTTTGTGCATGTATTCATGATATCAAAAAGTGATTTAAAAGTTGTAGACCTGGAGAAACAAGAAACCCCAAGTGAGCATCTCTCTTACTGATAAGCAAATCAATTATTGTGTATGTAAACGTCAGTTACCGGCCATTCATCATTAATCCTATTGAACCAATTCCTCCATTATTATATTTCACCAGTACTTGGTAAAAATCATTAACCCCGCGTCTTCTGTCTGACTCCTACGTGGATCCAGTACAAATATTATTTCCCCTAGACGGGCACTGCACACTGTAACTCATTCACTAAATACGCCCATATATTGCCATAGTTGTTCCTAGTAAGGCTCCTACCGTATAAGTCACCTTCAGTCATAAGGGAGCATACACCCAGGCCTACCAACATCTGACACCATTCTCAGCAGCGTTCATACGCAACGCCATGTTGCCTCTATCATGTTTAAGAGTTGTCAGCCAATCCCAGAATAATTCCCAAAAGTCGGAAGAAACCACGTGACCCCCATCTGTCCTATCAAGAATCGGCCCAAATGTGTATATATAGCAGCCATTTAAAGCGTATTTATTTGACGATGGGAAATACATAAAACATATCATTATAATGATATCAAGATAGTAATAGCTTATACCATGTGTCAGTAATTAATTAAAAACCTTATTATTATAAGTGCGGTTGCATCATTACATTCAGCAAATAAAGGCGGGGAAAGTATCCTTATTAACATAGTGGACGTCCCAAATTTATCTATGCCCGTCTGGTAACATGTACCAAAATCTTTTACATGAACTAACGATTTACATTTCCGATCAGCAACATCTTGGTCTAAACACCATTTCCATATGGAAGCCAATCACATGATCCCTGAAAGTCCTATCAGATCTGGACCCTTGTATGTATCTAAGATGGCCATATTTGAAAGTAGTACCTAGAGGAGTTAGACAAGTGTAGAGTCAACTAAGGCCCAACGTTGGGTCCTTAATAGTTACCTTAAGTGAGAAAGAGATCCATCCATGGCTCATATACAACATTAGTCTAATAGTAATGTATGTTATGATGTCTCATAACATCCAACAAATAAGCTCTCTTAAGCTCCTGTATTACCTAGATCAATCAGTAAATAATCACGCACAAAATCTATATATAATATTATTGTAAGACTATAGCTATCCAACACATGTCCTATATCTTACATGGGGCACCTATCTCCATTGATAGGTCGCAGTCTTTTCTCCAATACTGTTGATCAAGCAAATTTAACCATTGCTCATACATGTATCTACTTAATGTTACCTCCCTTGTCAGGAACTGTTATGGGCTCAGGTTAGGCCCATGTAGGGAAGCTGCTAATTTTTTACATTGTCCTCTTTTTCACAATAACATTTCTGCTGTGGCCTTTTGTACATATTCGCTTACGTGACAATGTTGGATTAGTTTCTCTGAAACTACTTCTGTTTACACATCTGGCTTTGCATAACATTATCAAAATGCCTCGAACACCAAGTACAAGGCCTCTACGCATGAATGTACAAATGTATTTCTATCTTCATCCACGGGGCGACAAGGCTATCTATATATCCATATCATTGCTAATCTATACGAATAGCACAACTGGCCAGTGTTCGTCTCCACCCGGGTTCAAAGATACACCACCATGCGGGACCTCATGTCTTCCCATCTGAACCTCCTAGCCACCCCGTCCTTTAAATGCAAAAAATTGGGGGGACAAAGATTTGCGGTCTTGGCCCCTCAATTGTGGAACTCTCTCCCTCATGACATTAGATCTATGAAATCATACCCTCAATTCAGGAAACTCTTGAAAACCTGGCTCTTTCACCAGGCGTATGAATAAATCTCTCAGCGGCAGAACTCCTTTGAACCCAGTGCCATGAAACAATCTGATGTACTTGTTCCTTTCAAGTATTTTTAACATAACATAACAAGGATGCCTTTTATTATAAATATTCAGCTTCTCACAGAAATAGCAGAGGAGGCACTTCAGCTGACACCGAGGGTCCCTGCATGCTGAGACTTCACCATGCAGCGGTCTGACATCTCAGTGAGGACTGTCTAGTTCATGGCCAGGACCGGGTCCTACATTCTCTCCCTCCAGGTAATACGGTTGGATCATCCCTTGGGGGATTATTGGCTTTACACCTACACACACTCTAGGTACATATAGAATAGGGTTTGCATAGTAGGAGTACACCTGATTACTACCTTATTATATATGCCTGCATATATAGACTGTCTTAGCACCATGGTAGCATTATATCTGCTATTTACTCTTTTGGTGCCTGTAATCACTTTCATCTCCTTCTGTCTACTGATTATCGCAGCTTATGTATTTTATACAAGAATAATGTTGCTTCAATAAATATATTGAAATGTTCCACTTTGTATTCTCTGCATATTTCTCTGAGAACAAGTAAGCAAGAGTGACTGAGCAAAAGGTACAGATTTGTTACCATGATCCCTGAGGGGTCAGGGTTGTCAAGTTCAGTGGTTGCTAGAAACCATTCGCTCCCTGGTAGGGTTAGGGGGCTTATGGTGGCACTCTGAGCTAGCTGGTTACTAGGCCAACATATCCTGTGGGGGTGCTTGGACTGAGTCTGGGCACCTCGCCCAAAGTTTATGTTGTCCAACAAATGCGCAGGTCCTATCGATTAGTGGGAACTAAACGACATGGCACCGACAATGTTGGTTGGTTTCCTAATTAACTGCCTATCTGAGTAGTTCAGTTGTGCTTTTCTCAGAGACCCCTACTCACCTCCAGAACCTGGGACATCCGTGGTGGGAAGGGAAATCCACCTCAGCTGAGTAGTTATACCCTATGTATTGGCTGTAGGTTATTCAAGCTTGTAGGATAAAAAGTTCCCACATTGTTTTACCCTATCTCCATAAATTCATCTATTAATTAAACTTCTTCTTTAAAAGTAATGTCCGAACATGGAGAAAACAATTGAGGAGAAGTAAAAACACTAAATATTACAGAAAATTGCAGACATGGAGCGGGTGGAGACGTTACCTTTGTGGTCGAGGCACATGAAGCATTCAGAACAGAGGTTTTCTATTCTTGGGTTACATTCCCGGCTGCGGATGCTCGCACAAAATTGTTTCACACTGACATTGAAGATGAAACACCAGATGAATACATTCCATATATGAACATAGAAATGTTATCAATTTGCCAGGAACACATACATTGGTTTAAAGGCGACCTCCTCCACACCATAGAAAACATGAGACTCGGTCCGCTGAGAAAATAAGTGATTTGGCCGGTCTTAGCTGCTTATACACCGCATCCTAATCTTGCTAATTTAGATGCAGCAGAATTATCAACACTATATGAAGATCTAGTAAAGATTTACAGAAATCTTACATAGTTCATAATGCGAACACTCAGAATTAACTCTGCGTGGACTGCTAAAGCTGCACAACCACAATTGGCTACAGCGGGTATCAGCCCGCAAACCCTGAATGCTGTAATAGGAAAGATTACCACCAGTCAGGAGCAAATTCCATTCTGGATAGCACAAAAAACAAGCCAGCTTGAAGCAGTATTCCCCCATACGGGCCGCAGAAAAAACACGAATTTTAATTTGCTTACCAATGGGGATGGCTCTCACGGTAGAAGATTGTGTCACTTGGGGTACAGTCTTCGCTACCATTTATACCAGAACTCATGGTACCCCTTCACTGGCTGTCTTACCTGATGTATTGAAACAGCTTATGAATGAGTACGGGGCAGCACCTGCCTGGACGTAGGGATGAAACTGATGCACAATTTTGTCGCGGTATCCACCATTATGTTAAGTAACATAAAAGTGGAGGCTGCTGCTTTAGCTATAAGCCAATGCCTGAGGGAGTTCACTCCAGCACAGCAGGAGCGGGAATTGGCTAAAATTATCGAAGTGTAATTCTGAAAAGGATAACTCTGAGCAAGCACCCGATTCTTCCAAGAAGAAATAGGATAATAAACAAAAAATAAACAAAACACAATCACGGGGTGGGTTTCCTCAACAGGACACTACTAAAAAGAATATAATTTTAGGAAGCGTGATAACATTAAAAGCCTGACAGGTATCAGGATACTGATACACCTTCCTCTCGTTCCTTTCAGGATTCATCTGATACACATTAGGAGAGAGGTGGACGGTCACAGCACAGTTCAAAGGAGCGTGAAACTGAAGAAGGAATCACAACGCTCATCTGACTACATCATTAAAAAAGAAGATAAACAAAAGAGTCCTAAACCTCAATTCAAATAGAAGGTAGCTGGGATTAAAATAAGACATGGCCAGGCTACTGAGGACACTGTTTCTGAACGGGGAATGGACAGTGATAAAGCTGGAAAGCGTGGCATAAATCACAATAGCTTGCCGGAAACTGATGGATTATCTGGTGGTAGTAGCACTGAGTGAGCATATCACGGTGGAAGCACCTGACACGAGGCTAAGTGTCCCCCATCATTTATATGAAGTTACACTCTAATTGGAGAGGGACATACCCAGAAACATCAAGGCTCTCTTTTTGGAGATCCTGACATATTGTTACAGCATTCTTTTGGCTGAAAAAGACTGGCCACCTGAGTTCATAATGGAATGGGGGAAACAGTAATTTTACCTGCTTTTCCCAACCTCGTCCCAGTATCATTTAAACATTCATACGCCAAGGAGTGGGTGTTAGCGCTAGCTCCTGCATTATACAGCAATCATGTTGGTTGGGATGATGAGTCACCTCATCATGAGATCCCATTAAAATCAGTTCCTCAACCGCAGAGACAATACCCAATAAAACATGAAGCTAAAAACAAGTTAGGGAAAACCAATACCTTGAATACCAAGGTGTAATAGAAAATCGCACGGCATCAATGAATGATCCCTTGTTTCCTGTAAGGAAACCAGACAATTGATACCATCTAGTTTTAGACTACCAGCATTTAAACACATCTACTCGCACATTAGCATTACAAAATGCCCACAGTGGCGCACTAATGAATAGCATTGTGCGTAAAAATGACAAATCAACACTAGATATCTCAAATGGGTTTTTCTGCCAGAATATGGTGCCTGAAAGCAGGTATTTGACAGCATTTGCGGCGCTAAGTTCTTAAAGGCAATTTTGCCATTTACCTCAAGGGTATAAGAATAGCCCTGTTTTCAGCCAGAGTGACAGAGTTACTTTAAAATTTTGATGAGGAGGCATTGTCCTATTTATATGATATCTATCTGATGAACGATTAATTAATGGAACACTTGGACATAGTAGATCATATAACCCTTGGGTTTGCTCACTTGGGATACAAATTTAATTTAAAAAAATCATAAATTGCCCATCTCAATATCCAGTTTCTGGGATACAAGTTGTCAAGTGAAGGCAAATGCCTGATGGCACATTTTTTAGAAAAAATGTGCATTGCTCCAACCTCCAACGACTCTGGAAAGATTACAATCCATTTTAGGATTTTTAAATTTTGGTAGAACATACATTTTGGATTATGCAGAATGAGTAAAACCGTTCTACAATTTATTCAGACCTGAATTTTCAATCAATCATTGGACACAGGAACATGCAAACATTTTACGTTCGATACAAGCTGATATGATAGCTTCCAAACATTTACACACACGTGTAAACACAACTAACCTTGTGATCCGCGTAGTCGCTGGACCGACCGGGTACACCTATCTCACTTTCAACAAAGGTGATGTAGTATCTATTGCATACAAATCTCATTGTACACAAAAGCTGAAATGCATTTTGCACCCATGGAGAAAATTCTCACAGCGGTACAGACTGCTGAAGTGAGACAGAGAGCACAAGTTCAAGGAAATACCATAATTGCCGTTCCCCCGGTTTCCTTAGAGGCTGTTACAAAAGCGAGCAGTCCAAATGCCAAACCTTTACATCCTCAATGGATACAATGGGCTAACTTGCTCATTGCAACAGATGCAGATTACAGAATCGATTCTACACTATAAATACAAGTGTTCCTGCAGTTCAAACAAGAATATCCTCTGCAGAATTAAATAATGCCACTAGATTGATATAACTATATCATCTATTCTGATGGATCTGCTCAGACTGTCATATGGACAAGACACCAATATTCCACGGTGTGCACAATTATAAAGGGACGCTTGCATGACGGAAAGGTTTTTCCTGAAAAAACACATACACAGTCCCTAGGAGACTGTACAGCAGAGCTGGCAGAACTCAAAGCCCTATACTGGCACTACAAAATATGGATAATGGATTCCCCACACTTATAGTGTGTGATTCGTATTACTGTGTCCAGTCATATATTGAATACCTTCACTATTGGGGCCAGAATGGATTTTGAGATTCCAAGGATTGCACAATAAAGCACAAGCTGCTTTGGGAACTGGTGGCAAAGCTGAAAGAATGCTTGTCACGGGCTGATGTTATCAACACATTGAGTTATCAACGTGTTGGCGTACACATTGCCGGGAGATCCACGGTTGATGAAGCCACTTAGGCAACAGTTCGGACTGCTGTCACGCTGCAATCACTCGTTCTAGCACGAGATAAGACAGAGACATCATGGTGGATGTCAATGCCACGTGCAATGACACAGACCTGCAGAAAGGTGTATGTAGCAATCAAGGGATCCTACAAGTTAGATGCAAAAAACATTCTGTATGCTCAGTTCCAGGAGTGGGGGAAGGAGTTATACCAAACAATGATCGCATATTGGGTTTCATACTAGCTAAACATGAGAGTCTTGGTTTAGCACACACAAGGATTACTGCTAATGTTTCATTACTGAGGCAATGCTACTGGTGGCCAGGTCTTACTAAACAGACCAAGGACTTTGTCCTCAAGTGAGACATCTGCCAGTAGATGAAGGGCTCCACCATAGCACATCCACCACAGACACCTCTATTGATTTCTGACAAGTCTTTGGCTTGCATCTATTTGGATCACTGCAGCCCTTTACACTCAGACGGGGCTTACAAGTACATCGTGGTGGCAGTGGATTCATGCTCCAGATTCCTGTGGGTTTGGCCACAGCGGTCGGCTGACGCTTGAACTTTCATAAAGGATTTGTGGGTCTTCATTGGCACACTACATTCCGACTAGGATCTGGCTTTTATCTCTCGGGCTTACAAAGAAGCCATGGAAAATTTGGGTGTGGACCTTGAGGTACTCCTCCCCCTATCATCCTGGGGGAAATTCGATAGTTGAGAGGAAAACCCTTGACCTAAAGCAGTCCTTAACAGCAAGGGTATTAGGCTTGGGTCACATTTGGGTCAATTACCAATATGGGGTCCAGAGGGCACTCAATATCATGCCAAGGAAATCCCTGGGTGGTCATACTCCAAATGAAATCCTGTTTGGTGTGAGAATGTGGGTTCCAGACCTCGATAATGTCAGCACAGTTGTGACGGAAACACCTTTTGACATCAATGAAAGTTTGGCTGTTTTACAGGAACTCAATGAATTCTGGGGCACACAAAGCAACTTCCAAGTAAAACGCAATTCCACTGGGGAAGTAAAGGTTGTAACCCGACTGGGTTCCAAAGAGTGGGGATCTGGTCAGGGAGAAAATTGTGGAGAAGAAAGAATGCGGCCCATCTTACAGAGCACCTGTACCTGTCCTGGCTCTTGAAGGTACCAAAACTGTACTTCTTCTGCCTCTTGCCAGCCGCTGAGACAAAAGGTTTGTCTCAATTGATCTGATCAAACCACACTATGTGGCCGATTCTCAACAGTAGACCACATGAAGTCCTGGGTAGCCGCCGAACTCTTCTTGATACCGTTCAGGAAGTTCAGATGGAAGCCTTAATAACTACAGAAGATTCCCCTCTCCAAAGAGAAACTGTAAACAACAATGAAGTATTTCCTCTCCCTGCTGAAACAACTTCAACTGTACAGTCAATAAGTACAGAAACACAAATCTCCATTTGGAAAATTGACGATGTATATGTAAATATGCCACGGATTAAGTCATCTCCCAGTTCTAAAAAACCTGCTGAGCTGCAAAAATAGACCGGACGGTGTCTGGCTACTTCATCCATTATGACGACTTCTCATCGGATTCAAGTGAACCTGAGATTCCACCGTCTCTCCCTTTCAAGCTACAAGCAGTTCCAGTTCCAGTTCTGGAGGGAATAGTATGGGACAGAGTATTGTATGATGTGTATGGTCCTACTGAACTTTTACAAATACCAAATTTGTTTAAAATATCCTTAAATAATATTATCACCTCTAGTACTTTCTCTCATGATTGGGACATTGAAACAATGCACACTTTGCCTGCAGATTTGGAGCAATCATTCTATTCTGATGAATTGTATGATGGTAAATCTAATTTCGGTGATATGTTTTGCTATCAACATTATTGTCACAGTTTTTCACACAAAGCAAGTATCCTACGTGCTGTTTATAATTACACCCAATGGAAACATTGTCCAACTCCACCGAAAGGTAGTTCAAAAACATTTGCACAAAGGTTTGCTTATTTTTCTGGTTTTGACATGTCAGACCCAGCCTCTTACTACTATAGGCTTGCACCTACTCCTGCAAATAAAAATATGCTAACAAACACCAAGCTGATACAATCTGCTTCCTTTCTTTCCCAGCTGTCTGTACAGGGTTTCGACTTTTGGAAAGACACCACAGACACAAAATCGGTCTGGGGACAAAAGATTGGCAGGTCCAGGGAACAATCAATCAATCAATCAGGGGCTTGTATAGTATAGCTGGGTCTCAAGGCACTGGGGGGGGCTGCTGGTCCTTCTGGGTGTAGGATCATTTGAAGAGCCAGGTCTTGAGGTCCTTCTTGAATTGGGTCAGCGATGCAAATTGCTTGAGGTGGAGGGGCAGGGTGTTCCAGATCTTGGCGGCAAGGCAGGAGAAGGATATTTCTCCAGTTCTGGTCTTGTGGATCCTGGGGACGAAGGCTAGCGCAAGTTGGGCAGATCAGGGTTGTCTGGCGGGTGTGTGGAATTTAAATCCATGGTTCAGGTATGCTGGTCCTTCGTCATGGAGAGCTGTGTAGGCATGTGTGAGGGGCTGTGAGGAGCTTGAAGGTGATTCTCTTGCTGCCTGGGAGCCAGTGGAGTTGTCAGAGGTGTTGCGTGTTGTGGCTGTGGTGTGGGATGTTAAGGACCAGTCTGGCTGTGGCGTTTTGGATGTTCTAAAGTTTTTGTGCTGTTTCTGGGTGATGCCAGCATAGAGTGCGTTGTCGTTGTCAAGTCTGCTGGTGATGAGTGCATGTGTGACCGTCTTTCTGGATTCTGTGAGGATCCATCTGAATGTCTTTCGAAGCAGGTGGAGCGTGTGGAAACAGGCTGAGGAAACTGCGTTGATTTGGCGGTTTAATGTGAGTGATGAGTCCAGTATGATGCCGAGGTTGCATGTGTGGTCTGTCGGGGTGGGAGGGGATCCCAGAGTGGCTGGCCACCAAGAGTCGTCCCAGGCTGAAGGGGTGGTTCCCAGGATGAGTACCTCAGTCTTATACGAGTAGAGCTTAAGGCAGCTATCTTTTATCCAGGCAGAACGGAGGCCATCTTTACAACATGCCTAATACCACATCAAATGATCTTCCTGAATAAAATAGTGCAACAAACTTCCTGTCTTGGAATAGCCAATGTGAGAGGCTGGCTTAGTATATGGTGCTCACTTATGTAATTGTAGCACCCTGCACTAATCCAGAAAACCCTTATGGTGAGTTTAGTGGTCTTGGACAACCTTAGAAATCTCTCTAAGTGGTAGCTGTGGAGAGCAACCATCTGAAAGAGACAATTAGTTATAGATTACTTAGCTTAGAATTACCCCAGGCGCCAGTCTTTGTTGGAGCGGTCCCGAAAGCTCCTGGAGGCCCAGCGGTTGGCTCTGCGTCACTCCTGGTCTCGTTCGAGGGGAAGGTATCAAGACCGGTCACAGAGCCCCCACACCTCCTCCCATTCCAAGTCTTCTAAGTCCTCCGGTAAGTCAAAGCACAAGAAGAAGGCAAAGAAGCATCGGCGCTCTTCACATTCTCCCTGTTGGTCAGCTGATGCAACACAGGATCTGGAGCATCGTTGCTCTAAGGCTCCGTCTCCAATGTCTAATTCAGGGATGACTCTGCACCTCCCGCATTTCCGGGAGCCGGGACGTCCCATGCCCAACTTCGTACATTTTACGAAGCCCTCCACTGCATCTTTGGCCAGCCCAATTCCACTGGAGCGCCTTCGGGCCCCCCGGAGCCGGTCGTGGGTCATGGGTCTTCGATACCGGTGGCTCCGGCCCCAGAGGGCACCGTGGATCCAGGCCTGGATCCGGATTAACGCCGGTCGATCATACTCGACCTTCCCCGTCACCGATCCTGGGGACGACGCCCCCGGTGTCGGCCGTGCACCCGGCCAACGCCGTCCCCATTCTCATCCCTGAGATGGACCAGAAGCCGGACCGACGTCGGCCAATGTCGAATTTGACACTGGAGGGTATTTTTGTTCCCCTATTCATCCCTGGTGTTCCCTATCGCCGGGAGGGGTTATCTGACTCTTTAGCAGACCAGCTTGAAGAACCGGACTGGAGAGAGGACCTGGGTAATGCCAGTGGTCTGGACTCCTCCAGACCTTGGCATGCTTTCTCCCCCTACCGTGGCTACGGAGGAGGGAGCGTCCGACGCTGTGGTGGTGCAAAGGGCAGCCGAGGCCTTGGGCCTAGAGCTTTCTTCAGTATCGGTCAGGACTAACCTCCTGACACAGGTGCTTCAGCCTGCGGCAACCTCCTCTAAGGCCCTCCTGCCCTTCCATGAGGCCCTCACTGACATCCTTCTGGGCACCTGGTTCAAGCTCAGCACAGGGGCTCCTGTGGAACGGACTATTGCCTGCAGCCACCCCCGGGCCGACCCAGTTTTCCTCACCCAACACCCTTGCCCGAGAGCTTAGTGGTCCAAGCCTCTTCCTCTAAGGGTGCATTCCCTTCTGCTCCCCAGACAGGGAATCCAAGAAGCTAGATCACCTTGGGATGCTCATGTTCTCTTCCTCCAGCTTGCACTGCGGTCCGTGAATATCACGTGCCTCTTGGTCAGATACTCCAATACAATCTGGGATACCATTGCGCAAGTGCTGCCTCAGTGCCCGGATGAGGCCCGGGCCGTTCTCTCCCAAGAGGTGGCTGATGGGAGAGATGCAGCAAAATTCACGATTCGATGTGGACTGTATACCACTGACTCACTGGGCAGAACGATTGCCATGTCGGTAGCCCTTCGGTGCTACGCCTGGTTGAGAACATCTGGCTTTTCGGGGGATGTCCAGGCAACTTTGCTGGACATGCCCTTCGATGGCCGTCACCTTTTTGGTGACAAGGCAGATTTGGCACTGGAGCGCTTCAAGGATTCTCGAGCCACAGCAAGATCTTTGGGCCTCGCTGCATCTTCCCGTCCACCACAGTCTACATTTCGCCCCTTTCGTGGCTACAGAAGGGGCACCCCACCACATCAAGCTCAGTCTATCCACCGGCTAATGCAAGCCGCCTAGCTTCTGCGTGGCCGCGTACGTGGGACCCAGCGAGGTTGCAGGTCTGGGAGCCAGCAGGCGGGCCAGTCCACCCTTCCCCCCTGCAGCAGCCTCCAAGCCTTCCTAGTCCGACCTTTCAGAGCCACCAAAGGCCAGTGGACGGCAGGATTCACCATCACCTCCCCCACTGGCAAACCATCACATCTGACAGGTGGGTTTTGCAAATAGTCCGAAGGCGTTGCTCCCTCGCATTCGAGACTAACCCTCCCTTCATGCCACCGTCTTTCGATTGCATGTCGGCGGATCATTTGGCACTTCTCCGCCAGGAAGTTTTAGCTCTCTTGGCCAAGGGACCTGTCAAGACGGTCCCTGCACCACAAGTAAGTCGTGGTGGCTATTCCCGCTACTTCCTTGTGCCCAAGAAGGACAAAGGCCTGTGTCCTATCCTAGGCCTCAGGGCCCTCAACTGCTTCCTCCGGAAGGAGAAGTTCAAAATGCTCATGTTGGCTCAGGTCCTGTCTGCCCTCGACCCTGGAGACTGGATGGTGACGTTGGACTAGGGGGACGCCTATTTCCATATTCCCGTCCTGCCTGCCCACAGGCGGTACTTACGGTTCACGGTAGGCCACGAGCATTTTCAGTTCACTGTGCTCCCCTTTGGCCTTACCAGTGCCCCTCGGGTGTTCACGAAGGTGATGGCGGTGGTTGCAGCTCATCTGCGCAGATCAGAGGTTCCAGTCTTCCCCTATCTCAACGACTGGCTGTTGAAGGGGGGCTCGTCCCAGGCTGTCGTCTCCCCCTCCAGACTACGGCGGACCTCCTGCACTCACTGGGGTTCACTATAAATGTGCCGAAGTCATACCTGACTCCCTCTCAGATGCTCCCTTTCATCGGAGCTGTTCTAGACACAGTGCAGTTTCGGGTCTATCCTCCCAAGCAGCGAGTCCAGGATATTTCGGCTATGATACCGATGTTTCAGCCTCTATCCCGGATTACAGTGAGAATGACCATGAGGCTGCTGGGCTTCATGGCCTCCTGCATCCTGCTTGTGAATCATGCCAGTTGGCATATGCGGGCTCTGCAGTGGGACCTGAAGTTCCAGTGGGCGCAGCATCAGGGGAATCTCTCTGACTGCGTTCAGATCTCAGAGGGGACTGCACACCAATTGCAGTGATGTCTAACGAACCAAGATTGGGTCAGATCCCTCTCCCTTCCCCTACCAGATTTGACAGTGGTGACAGATGCGTCACTTCTGGAATGGGGCGGCCATCTGGGAGAGGTGGAGATCAGAGGTGTCTGTCTCCGGCAGAATCCGGTCTCCATATCAACCTGTTGGAGCTCCGGGCGATCTGCTTGGCACTGAAAGCGTTCCTTCCCTCTCTCTCAAAGGGAAAGTGGTGCAGGTGTTCACCAACAATACCACCACCATGTGGTACTGTAACAAGCAGGGCGGGGTGGGGTCGTGGACCCTGTGTCAGGAGGCTCTTTGCCTCTGGACGTGGTTGGAACACCAGAGCGTGATCCTGTTGGTTCAACACCTGCCAGGCTCTCTGCTTTCTTTCGGCTACCAGATCAGTCCTCTTTATTCAAGTGCCCTATTGTAAATAGATTCTTTAAGGGCATTATCCATCTTTTTCCTTTATCTCCTTTCATAATGCCCCAGGGGGTCTTGAATCTTGGCTTGACTTACCTTACGTGGCTCCTTTTGAGCCTCTTCACAACTGTCCTCTCAGGCTCCTAACATTGAAAACTGCCTTTCTTGTTGCCATCACCTCTGCTCGCAGAGTGAGTGAGTTTCAGGCTCTTTCTTCTGAGCCCCCTTTCTTCTCTGTGCATTCGGACAAAGTGGAGCTTAGGACAAGACCTTCCTTCCTTCCTAATGTAGTTACAGCTTTTCACATAGGACAAACTATTACTCTGCTCACCTTTTTCCCACCTCCGCGCCCTTCTAAAGAGGAGGAGAGACTCCACCGTCTGGACCCAAAACATGCGTTGTCTTTCTATCTCAACCACACTAAAGATTTCCGGGTGGATGATCAACTCTTCGGTGGCTATGTGGGTGCCAAGAAAGACCGGGCTGTCCAAAAGCGTACCATCTCCCGATGGGTTGTCCTTTGTATAAAGATTTGTTACACTTTAGCGAAAAAGGAGCCTCCAGTGGGGCTGCGTCCTAATTCCACTAGGGCTAAGGCAGCAACTACTGAATTGTCCCGCTGCAACGTAGGCATCTATGCACACGTTCACAAGACATTACTACCTGGACAGCCACGTCCGGAGGGACGGCTATTTTGCCCGTTCTGTCCTCCAGGACTTTCTGGTGTGAACTTGGTTTGCAGACCCTCCTCCAGGGATGGTATTGCTGGGGTATCTATTCTAAGCTAAGGAATCTATAACTAACTGTCTCTTTCAGATGTAAAAGTTCCTCACCTTCCGTAACAATGTATCTGTGAAAGACATAGGTTAGTTATAGATTCCTTACCACCCCACCCATCCTCCCCACTCTGCGAACAGACTTCTAGGGATAGGGACTCCCTTACAGAGCCCTAATTGTGGGGCACCAGTGGTCAGTGTCTTTCATGGCTCTGCGCTTCTGGCATGGAAAGTCATGTCAGAACTGATGTCAGCGTGCAGGGGCGGCGTATGAGTAGACACCGCAACGTCATCTTGGCGACCACCACACCGACGATGGACGGGAAGTCGACTGATGCCACCTACCAACGCACAGGGGTACTGCTAAGAAAAAATTCTCCGGGTCCAGTCTGATGCCTGGGGGTAATTCTAAGGTTAGGAATTTATAACTAACCTATGTCTCTTACAGATACATCAGTACCGAAGGTAAGTAACTTTTACTTCAGGCTTAGTCCAGAAGGAGTGTAAAGCAGTTTGTTTTACCAGTACGTAATCTTATGTTATAGATTAAGTGAAAATGAACCGCACAGTGTGGTTATAAAAATATGTATTTATTATAAACACTCACTAACACATTGCAATATCTCCTACCCGGAGATATAAAGACAATACACACAATACATTGTAAATAGAATACGTAAATAGCACAAATCCAAAGTGGTCGCCAGGGGGAGACAAAACCATATACTAAAATAGTGGAATGCAAACCACGACTTGTGTAAAAAATGTACCCAGAAGATGTAGAAGAGCAGGGGACCCAAGGAACCACCCAAGGTGAGTATCTAGGAACCCCATGGAGGTCGTGTACAGTATGGAAACAAGACTTCATGCTCAATGTAAGTCAATAGGTAAGTCACGGTTGCAGTATTAAAGAAAAAGGACCCTTCCCAGCAGACCCTGAAGAAATCCTGTGGAAGATGTAAGGTTGGAGAGTCACTCCACCTGTGGATACCCCAGGAACCAGGATACCTGCACCAGGAAAGCCAGGTGCATTGGTGCGAAGTGAATTCGGATACCGTCGTAGACCACAATGGAGGATTTCAGGAAGATGCTTCTGGCGAAGAAGGTGAAAGTGTCTGGTGGAACACAAAGGTGGATTCAAGGTGAGAAGTACCTGCAAGCAGAGGGACAGAGTCTATGCCACTCAGGAGTGACCCGAAGGCACAAGAGGCGAATGCCCACCGATGTCTGAGATGCAGGAGAGTTGACAGTGCCCTTGAAGTTGCAGCTGTACAGACCAGGCAATGCAGAGGAGGACCAGGAGCCATGCACAAGTTTTCTCATGTCGGATGTCAAGAGCTAAGGGGTCTGTGTCTGGCAGGGGCACCAACAAGCCTTGGCAACGGCAACTAACGTAGATGAAGAAAAAGGTGCAGTGTGGGGACCAGCAAGGTCCAAGTGACTCACCACAAGCAGGTAATTTAGAGCAGGCACCGATAAAGCAGGATAATCCACTGAAGCCAAGGAAGACCCTTGAGAGGATTCACGGGCCGAAGGCACAGGAGTTACAAGTAGATCTAGAGCAGCTGACCAAAGGATGAAGGCCCACGGTGTGAAGGATGCAATGCAGGAAAAGATCTTGCCTGCAGGAGATGCTTGAGGTGGGAGCTTCTTGGAGGCTGAAGATCTTTGGAGGAGAGAGTCAACAAGCCTTGGCAACAGCAAGTCAAAGCGCTGCACAGGGGTTCTGCTCCAGCAGTTCTGATGAGGGATACTGGCCTCAAAGACGGTGCAGGCCTCGAGGGAGTTTCAGAACCACCACCTGTGTTGCTGAGCCTTTTGGAGTCCGTGGGAGCCCAGGATCAGCAGACCGGTCAGCTGTGTTGTGGTGCCTGCAGGTGAACGGGAGTGACTCCTTCACTCCAATGGAGATTCCTTCGGGTGTCTTGGATGTCCAAGGAACCTGTATGGAGCACAGGCACATATATCGCAGCTGACTTGCAGGACAACAAGACCAGGAGCAGCAGGAGGCTTCCCAGTTGCAGTCTCGGTTCCCAACACGAAGTCCAGCGAGGTCTAGAGTGCCCAGACGGTTGAAGTGATATGTGTTGTCAATCTTGTCCCATGACAAATCTAGCGACTCACCCACAGGTAAACCCTTAAGTACCCTAAGGGAAGGGTTGGGATGATTCAGGGGTCTGTCCCAGAGGACGGGTCGGACAGTATCCAATTTTGCACCAGAGCGGGAGCGAACTGCTCCCTGAGCTGGCTTCAACTGGAGTATGCAAGAAGGGCACCAAATGTGTCCTTCAAAGCAGTCTAGTGGCACTGGCAATTGCCCCCACATTGGCCCAATACACTAAGTCCTGTCTGGGAGGTGGTCACACCTCCCTGTGACAGGAAACCTAATGTGCTGCCTACCCCCGCTTGAGCTTGACTCAGCAGCAGGAGGGCAGAATCATGTCTCTGGTCAGCAGCAGCCATAGTTTGCTGTCCGGTTCTAGAAGACTGGTACCGGGAGCACTGAGGGACTCCCTAAGGAACTTTACAGTGCATGGAATCATACCTCCAACACCGGTTATGGTGTTGGAGGTATGATTCCAACATGTTTGATGCCAAACACAACAGGGTTTGTTACAGTAAGTTAAGAGATGGTCATCGCGTAATGACGCATTGCCACTCTTTGTATTGTAATGGCTGATGCACTTACAACCCGGGAGAATGGACTCCGTGGATTGTAGGGGTGTCCAGCTCATACAGGGGCACCCTCATATTTATAATCGAGCACCCTGCCTTCAGGTTTGAAAGGCCTGCCTTAGGGGTGACTTATAGGTTTTAGGTGTAGTGACCTCAGATATAAGTAAACTTATATCTGTCGTAAGTGGTGCTAGCACCAGCTTACACAGGCTGCAAAGGAAGGTCTGTAGTCACAATTTGAGTGGTCTCTCATGGGTGGCACAAAACATGCTTCAGCCCATGGGAGACCCCTGGTGTACTTATGCCCTCGATACCTTAACACCATATACTAGGGAGTTATAAGGATAAACCAGTAGCCAATCTGGTGTGTACCTAAGTACTCACCATGTCCAATTTAGGAGAGAAAGCATAGAGACTTGGGTCCTGATTAGCAGGATCCCAGTCAGACTACTCAGTAAAACATAATGACACCAGCAAAAAGTGGGAGTGACCAGGAAAGCAGATCCTACTTTCCTACACAACCCACACAGCCAAACGTAAGGAGATGAGACTAACCTTGCCCAGTTGAGTCTTCATTTTCTAAGTGGAAATATCTGGAGAGTCCATCTGGGTTGGCATGGTTACTCCCAGGCCTATGTTCCACTGAAAAGTCCATCCCTTGTAGGGAAATGGACAACCTAAAACGTTTGGGATTTTCACCCTTCATCTGTTTAAGCCAAAAGAGGGGCTTATGGTCTGTCTGAACAATGAAGTGAGTGCCAGACAGGTATGGCCTCAATTCTTCAAGGCCCAGACCACAGCAAAGGCCGCCCTCTCTATAGCTGACCAACTTTTCTCCCTGGGGGTTAACCTTCTGCGTATAAAAGCAACTAGTTGGTCCTGGCCCTCTGCATTTAGTTGTGACAAAACAGCTCCTACTCCTATCTCAGATGCATCTGTCTAGACAATGAAGGTTTTGGAATAGTCAGGACTTTGCAGAATGGGAGCTGTGCACATGGCCTGCTTCAGGTCATCAAATGCCTTTTAACAGCTCACTGCCCACTAAACTTTCTTAGGCATTCCCATGGAGGTGAGATCATTAAAGGGGGTCACAATTGACCGATATCGCTTAAAAAGCCTCCTGTAGTACACAGTCAGGCCGCAGAAAGCTCTTACCTGAGTCTGGGTAGTGGGCAGTCCATTATGGTCTGGATTTTGCTCTTCAGTGACTGAACTTGGCCTCCACCTACCAGGTATCCCAAGTATACAACCTTGCTCTGCCTATCTGGCAATTGGTGGCCTTGATAGTGAGACCTGCTTTCTGCAGAGCCTCCAGAACATTCCTGAGGTGACCAGGTGATCCTCCCAGGCAGAGTTAAAGACAGCAATATTATCTAGATATGCTGCACTATAGGCTTCCAGACCTGTTAGGACTTTATTCACCAACCTCTGAAATGTGTCAGGTGCATCTTTTCAGACCAAAGTGTGTCACAATAAATGTATAATGCCCATTGGGGGTTGAAAATGCTGTTTTTGGCTTGGCATCCTCAGCTAGTCTTATTTGCCAGTAGCCAGCAGTCAGGTCAAATGTACTCAGATATTTGGCTGAGGGCAAAGTATCTATGAGTTCATCTGCCCTTGGAATAGGATGGGCATCAGTCCTAGTGACTGCATTGAGGCCTCTGTAGCCTACACAAAACCTCAGCTCTCTCTTTCCACCCTTGTCTGAGGTTTTAGCACAGGACTACTGGACTAGCCCAGAAGCTATCCGAAGGTTCAATGACCCCCAATTCCAGCATCTTTTGGACCTCTGTCCTGATGCAGTCTCTGACATCGGTTGGCTGTCTGTAAATGTTGTTCTTTACTGGAAGACTGACACCTGTGTCCACCTCATGGGTACACCAGGTAGTTTGACTGGGTGTCAGAGAAAATATGCGTTTGTACTGATTGAGGACCTTTCTACAATCGGCTTGCTGCTGGTCAGTGAGGCTGCCTGCCAAGGCTACTCCATCTACTGACCCATCAACAGGGTTCTGTGAGCAGAGATCAGGGAGAGGGTCACTCTCTTCCTCCTGTCCCTCATCAGTGGCATGGGCAAGTTCATGTCACGTGGTCGCTAGAGTCATTGTCGACATCTTTAAGTTAGCATGAGCCCGGTAGCCATGATCCTGCTTTTGCGCACGACACTGCATGCCTTTATTTTTGCAAGACTCTATTTATGCCTTTCACATGAGAACTCTCTGCTGTGCTCGTTCTCTGCCTGTTCCTGGAGTTTGGTCTGCACATTGTGAGCAAGGTCGATAAACACTGACTCTTGTTATTATGTTCTGGTCAGGCCCTAGCACTTAGACAAAACATACCAATACAGCTGTTTCTGCTGGAGAATCGTACTTTGATATTATGGGGATGCATGATTAGGAAAGACACACTTGGAGAGTGACCTTTCCAGAAATACGATCTATGGCCTGAGGTATGGGGTCTGCTGACAAAGCCCAGAGATCTTCTATTATATAATAATACTTCTGCTTACCAAGGGAAGGGTGGTTAGGCCTTATAGTCCTTTATCCACTGCCTTTATAAAATGACATCTCCCTTTATGATATATGGCCTTGCTGCAATGCTAACAGTATTGATATTATGCATTTTGCTGCTGCTGGTGGCTCGTATACTGCATTTTAGAGCACATTAGTTAAAATAAATATTTTAAACTATTTTCGTGTCTCTGTTAGATCTTATTGTGGACAAGTACTAGAGCGTGAGCAAAAAGGTGTGTCTTGTTACCGCGATTCCTGAGAGATCTGGGAGTGTTGTGTTCTGGGGTGTCTAATCATTGGTTTCTCCATTTGTGAGTAGGAGAGCGAGTGAGACACTATAACTAGTCGGTCCTGGGTTTGTGGGCACCAAGGTGGTGGGAAAGCTTAGCCTCTATACACAGAGGTCACATTTTCCTGCGCATAGGTCTGTGTATGTGCAGAATCCCTGCAACACTCATGTCAGTCCTGTCCACAAAAGGTTTTAGGCGGTTCACATGAAGTACCCTGTGGGGACTTCTGGGAGTGCCTAGGTCCACCAAGTAGGTGACCTCACCTTTCTTCTCGAGGATTATGTGGGGGCCACTCCATCTGTCTTGGAGAGCTGTTGGGGCCTGAAGGCTCCAACTCCCACACTTTCTGGCCTAGCTGGTAATCAGTCAGGAGAGCCTTTTGGTCATGCCAAGCTTTCTGAAGTTCTTGCCTGGCCTCAAGGTTTTTGCTGGCCTTCTTCATGTACTCAGCCATACGAGAACGCAGGCCAAGCACATAGTCCACAATATTCTGTTTAGGAGGTTTGAGAGGTTGCTCCCAGCCCTCTTTAAATGAACACAATGTACCCCTAACTGGATGTCCAAACAGATGTTCAAAGGGGCTGTAATCAACCCCCTTCTGTGGAACCTCTCTGTAGGCAAAGAGAAGGCAGGGTAGTAAGACATCCCATTTTTGCTTGAGCTTTTCTGGGAGTCCGATGATCATACCCTTCAGGATCTTGTTGAACCTTTCAACAAGCCCATTGCACTGTGGATGGTAGGGTGTGGTAAACTTATGGTTTATTCCACACTCTTTCCACATCGCAGTGATGTAACTAGACAAACTAGACATGAAGTTGGTACCGCTGCCAGTTAAGACCTCTTTAGGGAAGCCCACCCTGGAAAAGATTCCCAGGAGGACCCTGGCCACTACGGGGGCTGTAGTGGTTCTAAGGGGAATTGCTTCTGGATACCTAGTGGCATGGTCCACCACCACTAAGATGTAACTATGTCCAGATGAAGTTGGAGGGTTCAAGGGACCAAAAATGTCAATCCCTACCCTCTCAAGGGGAACCCTAACCACTAGGAGTTGGATTAAGGAGGCCTTTGTAGTGCCACCTGACTTACCACTGGCTTGGCAAGTGAAACAGGAGTGACAAAACTCCTTGGTGTCCTCAGACATATGGGACCAGTGAAAATGAGGGACAATTCTGTCCCAAGGCTTACTTTGCCCAAGGAGTCCTGCAAGGGGAATGGCATGTGCTAGGGAGAGTAGACAACCTCTGTACTTCTGGGGTATTACCAATTTCCTGGTGGCATCAGGCTTGGGGTCTCTAGCTTCAGAATAAAGGAGCCCATCTTATAGATCTTATGAGACCCACTGACATTCCCTGCTTCCTCAGCAGCAGCCTGCTGTCTGAGTGGTTCATGAGAGGGGCAGGATTGCTGCTCAAAACTCAAGTCTGCAGTGGAAGGGCCCCCTGCCCTGAAGAACTCTGCCTGGCCAGGCCCAAGTTCCTCTGAAACCGTTCCGTCACAGGGACTGAGGTTATCTCCCTGAGGAGACTGATCCTCACTGGGAGTTTGGGAGGAGGCTAATTCTTTACCCTTCCTGCTCCTTGCCTTTGGAGTCCCCTGGTCCATATTTCCAGGATCCAGTGCTCCCTCAGTGCTAAGCTGTTTGGCCTGAGCCCTGGTTACAGGTAGGTCTGGAGATACCACAACTCTCTTAGGTCTCATTCCCCCTCCCCAGCTGAGATTCACAACTGCCAAGGAGTGATCAGTCCTGACATTGCTAGCGTTGGTGACCTGGTACGTTTGTCCAAGTATGACCTGTTCAGGGGACACAAGTTTCTCAGTCACCATGGTGCCACAGGCCCCTGTGTCCCTGAAAGCAATTGCTTCCTTACCATTGATTAAAGGCTGTTGTCTGTACTTTCTCAAGTTAGTGGGACTTACTAGTAAGGTGCCAAGATCAATGCCACCATACCAGACTAGAACAGCCTGAGCTGGAGTCCTGACTAGGCCAGAACACACCACAGAGCCCAAGGTTAACCCAACTACTCCCTTGGTTGCTGTATTACCACTTGTACTGGTGCTAGGGGGCGCAGTTGCTTAGGGGCAGTGGTAGCAGGTTCCTTGGCCTTTGGGCAATCAGCATCCCTTGTCCAATGGGTCTTTACTTTACATAAATAACGCCTAGGTTTCTTTTTGCCTTTCTTAGAGTTTTGGGACTCCCCTCAGATGCAGGATATTGGGGATCTCGAGAAGACTCCTTTTTGCCTTTTCCCTTTTCCCCACCCTTCTCCTGGGGCTTAGAAGTAAGTAATAATTTATTATGCTTGATTAGTTGAAACCATTACATACATTAAATACGCATTAAAATCTAACTCCTTGCTCAAATACTATGAATTAAAATAATGTTAGGAGTGTCCACATTATTTTTCACATAAATTAAGTTAAAAAGATTTTCACATACATTTTTTCCAATCGAGCCAGTTAATATATAATCGATTAAAACTCGCATCAATGAAGAATTAACAATTAAACTATCAACCCTCCAGGAAATCCTTTGCAAGCCTTGCTCGTGGGTATATTAGTAGACTATGACCACATGGTATTTCCGAGACTTCAGTTAACTTCTTCAACACATGCCCGGTTTTAACATCATAGTGCATCTTTAAAAGGTCTAGTAGGATTTAACAGGACTGTTCAAGTGCTACTCAAGGTCGTTATTGGGGAGTGATTCTTAACCAAGGGAGAAATATTTTTCAATCTCTGTGCTGTAATATCAAGAAGTTTTATAAAACGGCAGTTTAACTGAACATTGGATTAAAGCACAGCATTACTGCCTGTCTGCATGACCTGACTCCTTGCTGGTTAAAAAGAGGTTTTAATAGAGAACTCCTTATGTCCTTTAGTTCGTCACAAATACAAATGATATGGATGAGATCCTCGATTCCACGGCCACACAGCCGGCAGGGTTGATCGCTTCCTTTTCTTCCCAAGGGGGTAAAAACGGGTTGATCGAACCAACTCCCAAGAAAACTTTTAAAAAATTCCTTTGTTGCTATCTTGATCCCCGTTAGAAGATAAGGTTGGGGTTTCAGTACATGGTAGTTATTTAGCATGACCCAGCCATGCGCTCGTTTTGACAGAGCTTTCTTATCCTCTATGGCTGATAGTAATCGTGTTGTCCTTGTGACTATTTGTGACTATTTGTTTGAATACTGAATGAGCCGTTGAAGTGTTCCAGAGGTCTGTCAGGCCTAGAGACTTGATGGATTCCAGAAGGTACTCCTTGGCTGGCATTTTTCTAGGACGGGACAACTAAGCCCAGACTTGGTTGTGCTGTATTCCGCTTTAGGTGTCCGTATATAGGTTTTCCTGAAAAATGTCCTTATATAGGCACAATTCGCATTGCCCTTATATAGGCATAAAATCCCAGTCTTTATTTAGGCATTAGCCATGCACTCCAAATACAGGCATGGTCACCAACATCCGTCCACCCCAACGTCACAACGAGTTCTTAGAAACCAAACCCTGAGCCTAGCACAGGATTATTGATTTCTCCAAGAACTCATCTATTATGCATGAACCGCTATTCCTTAAGGGTTCATTCCTGACGTCTTACTCTGCCCGACTTCACGTCAATGCAAACATTCCAAGGCACCTACCGGGTATAAATATACCTTCCCTTGCCCAAGCAAGTTAGAGGAGACCTAGACTTTAGAGGAGCCCGTATCCCGGCCTGACGCACTGAGAAGAGACGCTGTCATCCCTGCTCGCAGAGAATCCAGCTTCCAGTGTTCTGACTCCCTTCGCGGGGTGTTAGGGCCTGATTCACAGAACTAACTTACGTCAAAAACGTAAAGTTAGTACTTTTTGGTATTCACAGAATACACTTAGTCATTTTGGTATTCACAGAATGCACTTAGTCATTTTGGTATTCACAGAATGCACTTACTCATACTAACTTTATGTCCGCACTCGGGCCGGAGATTCCGGCCCGGAGGTGGAGATTCCGGCCCTTTGGTGGAGATTCCGGCACTTTGGTGGAGATTCCGGCCCTTTGGTGGAGATTCCGGCCGGTTGTGGAGATTCCGCCACCGGCCGGAATCTCCACAACCGGCCGGAATCTCCACCATCGGGCCGGAATCTCCACCAAAGTGC
Organism: Calotriton arnoldi; assembly: GCA_963921515.1. Lineage (NCBI taxonomy): Eukaryota > Metazoa > Chordata > Amphibia > Caudata > Salamandridae > Calotriton > Calotriton arnoldi. The sequence goes on from CAWUFW010002092.1 coordinate 2,264,140, forward strand.
CGGAATCTCCACCAAAGTGCCGGAATCTCTACCAAAGGGCCGGAATCTCCACCAAAGGGCTGGAATCTCCGGCCTGAGTGCGGACATAAAGTTAGTATGAGTAAGTGCATTCTGTGAATACCAAAATGACTAAGTGTATTCTGTGAATACCAAAAAGTACCAACTTTACGTTTTTGACGTAAGTTAGTTCTGTGAATCAGGCCCTTAGAGTTCGAAGATCCGGAAAGAGATTCCCACCTCTCTCATTCTCAAGGTATGGAGCTGACTAGAACCTAGAGGGACTCTTGGCATATCAGACTCTTAGTATACCATACTATAGAATACTTCACCTACTTCTTACCTTGTCCTACACCTAGGTTAGGTTAGGTACACTGGGGTAGAACTAGCTTAGAGAAGCATCATATGAGTACTCGCATTTTTAGCTTATGTTATTTATGTATATGAATATATGTGTCATAGCTAAAAGATAATGCTAGCGCAGTATTATTTCTTTCTACTGCTTACACTGTACATTATATATCTTGCATATTGTCTTGTGATCATAACAGCTCATATCTCTTACACGAGAAACAAGACTGTTCAATAAATCCCTTTTATTGAAACGCCCATCTTTTCTTTCTGTGTAACTCTGAAGAAACTAAGCATGCACGATTAGCTGAGTGAAACTGTTATCTATTGTTTCCACGATTCTGAGAGTGTTCCGATTCTAAAGGGAAACAAAGTTGTCATGTTTATGCGGTTGCCAGAAACTACTCCCTTCTTGTTTACAAGGAGTTTCTAGTGGCTCTCTGAGCTAGCTGGCACTAACGTAATTAAGTTTAATATACTCGATAGGGACATACTGACCTCAGTCCTATGTCAAACCTATAGGGTATATTATTCCAATACGCATGATGCAGCGGTAATTTCACGGTAATTTCTCAATGCAAAACCTCATTTACCTTCTAATTTACCACTGCAAAGGTACTGGACACTTGCCACTGTATATTACCATCAGGAGATTTTACATAAACATGAAAAATCAAAATGCAATTAATATTTAAGCCAATAAAGAGAGTTGTTGAGTATTTTAAAGGGTTTTATTTTCTAGTTAAAAGTTAAAGTTCTCTGACCCTTTATTCATTCATTGTCAAATATCAATCAGGTTACAGAATTGAAAATAGGAAAAATAGAATTAATACAAAACATATTATAGGTTGCATACAAAACATTCCATAAAGGAAGGGAATGAGGCAATCAAATGTCAATCAGACTTCTCCAAAGTAAGTTCAGGAAACATAATTCAAGAGTGAATTATGCAAGGATATAATTAATAATTGGCAAAAATTTCCCATAAAGAGAAATAAATGCATAAGACAAATAAATCTTTTCAAAACTAATTAATTAGTCAAAGCATGAACTTAAAAGTTTTAGCATCTAAATCTAATCCTGTTCTATCCAGCTCCACTCTCTGCCCTGGTCTGTTCAATCTGTCCTCTCTGTGTTCACAGAGAGACGCTGCTCCTGAAAAGGCCCCTCCTTCACAGTCCACAGAGGAATGTGATTTGCCTTGCCAAAAATATGACGTGCAAGGCTAGCCTATGCCCCCCACCTCCCTCTATCTCTCCTCGGACGCAATCTGCTCTCAGACTGCACCCGCGACGTTCGTGTACCTAACCCATATGATGTCTGATCTCATCTGCTTCTTCTCCTCTCCTCCCTCTCAGACTAAGGCCCTAAAGCTTAAGGCTCAAAAAGCAAGCCCCACGCCCCTAAGAGGTCATTATTTATACTCTAATTCTTGGCTGACTATTCTAATAATGTTGCAAATTTTCAGTAAAGCTTGTACCCTGATTGGATAGCTTAGATGACGAGGGTCTCACCATCCTGTTCTCATTGGCAAATCCAACCCACACCAGTTTTAACAAAAGAAGCGTTAATGATTAATACAATTATATGTTTTAGCAACATTTACTAGGAAAAATGTTTCAGTCTATTTCCTCCTTCCTGTCACATCGCACGCAGGAAGGACACATTCTACAAACACTGATACATTGGCAGGGTAACAGGAATGTACAGTTCATGGTGGCCTTGACTTCTTCCTCCACTTGAGGCAAGCTGGTATAATCTGCGCATGCGTTTTTCAGCACGATTCTCAGCCATGCTGGATTCTTAAGCAGCCATTTAATGGTGGGCCCATAAACAAAACAAACACAAAAATAGTATTAATTTATTAAATAAAACCCATTATGTTTTACCTCCCCCATACTAATACCCTGTATAAATGATTACCTAGCAAAAGCTATTAGTTTAAAGCAGATTTTCTTATTATTTGTGCACAACATGCAAAAATGTGCAATGTACAACATAGCATAAAACATGCACTAGTGTAAATTTTGAAAGCGCACACGGTTAATACATACTCATAGCAACATGCTCTAAAGTTTTAGATAGCTTTTCATGCAAAATGCGTTTGCCCCATGTGTAGTGTTGGTGCATGGTTGATTAATTAATACACATTATAAAAAGATGTGTTATGAACTGAATATGCATTGTCTAAATATGCAACAAAGCCAAAGTCTCTTGAGACAGGAACAGGGAGTGTAGATTATAAGGGAAAGGAAACTGGGAAGAGAGAACACATTCCATGATTCAAAGCTAAAGAGGCCACTGAAATCACGAGTTTTCTCTACACTGCAAAAACACATGTTAATTCAGCACAAGCATTTCAGACTGAAAGCATTTATGACCAAGCCTCATTTTATGTTTTTCACTTTGCATGCACCAAAAGTGCCACTTTTAAAAAACTTTTGACTAGGCATGTGCCATGTGTTTTCACTTGCACCAAAATTTGTGTGCCATTTTAAATGCAGTCTGTCTGAAACATAAAAATAAAGCAATGCTTAATTTGAGAAATCTAGCTCTATCAACTCACTCCTTTGATGATAACAAATCATGATACCTCAAATGATTTGTAGATCATCACACTTATTTATTTTCACAAGTGACATTTTATATTGCAAAAGCTGAGCATATAACAATTTTACTTCTATTTCTAAGGCAAACACAAATCTTGTCTGTAATCAGATCATATATAGCCAAGCTCAAATGTTTAGTGCAGAGTTCTGTAAGTAGCTTCTTGGAACTGTTAGTTTCTTCTAAAATAAGTAACTCAAATAATAAAAGGGAGAATTCAACAGGACAGTTCTCTTTTCTATTTTCTTTTCTTCTTTTTCTTTCATCATTCAAATATTCTTTTCTCTTCAGCTCTTGACAATTCTCAGTTATTGTTTCAGCATTTCTTGGCTCTGCCATCAGCTTGCCATCAGGGCGGCTCATACAGTGTGGCATTCTGTACTTTTTCCATGCAATTTGACCACTCACGTGCTGAGAAACTCTGACAGAGCACCATCAATTCTTTGCACTTTTTCAATCCAAGCCTTTCACTTTTATTTTCACTTTGATCAGATTCAGATGTTTCAGCTATGGGTGCAAATGATTTTTCAAAGGACCACTCCAGACGTTTTGGATACCCTTTCAGCCAGCTTTTTCCTACCTCCACTCGTAGGCCCACAGCACTAATTTCTTCTTCAGAGGCTGCATCTGACTCTTTCACCCTTTGGACACCGCTTTCATCTGAGTCAGTTTCCACTTTTTGCTTTTCCAGTGCCACTTCAGTTTTCTCTAGTGCTGCTTCAGACTCTGTGTGTTCCTTACAGCTTGACTGACCCTCTTCTGTGGACTTTTGACCACTGCTGGCATCTCTTCTTGAAGAGGAGCTGTTTTATCAGGGGGACACAGGACCATACGTGTGTGAGAGGCATGCTGCACCCAATTTGGAAGGCCACCACATTTCACAACAGTCTTTGCCAGGATCATTTGGAACAGGCCTTTCCATTTCACAGCATCTCTCAGATCAAAGTTTTGGCACCATTCATTATGTAGATCTTGTGTAGCAGCTGCAATCTGGTGAGAAACTGCACGCTCCACATCAGTCAGACCTTCACAGCAATGGCTAGTCTTTTCATCTGTGTTTTTCACAAGTGCATTTGCATGTCCATTTTCAAGCCACTTCGGTGATGCTGAAACACAGTCTTTTGCAAAGTGTAACTCTGTGCTGTCTTTGTGTTGCTTTATTATGCTTGAAACTTCAGGCTGATGGCTACAATCGAATCTTTGTCCAATCTGTTGTTCTGCACTCATCATCTTTGAAACCTCATTATGATCTGATTTCAGAGAAACTGGCAATCTATACCTGGGCATCAGTTTTTGCAATAATACATTTGCTACTATGCAGTTGTCACTTTTTCAAAAACAGTTCTGATACAACCCTGTTGTTCTGCTTCTGAAACAATTTCTTGAGCCTCTATTAATTCACCTGTGAAGATTCCATTGAATGTATATGCTAACAGAATACAATTTTGTGCAACTGAATTAGCAATTCTCTCTCCCATGACAACAGTGACTCCCATTTGAGCAGATATACTGCATGTTATGGTAAGGGCAATCAATTTCAAATTTTGGGCTGAGGTAACTACTGAAAGCCATGAAGCTTTGACAACATAATGTATAGGAAGCACAGCATGTGCTGCTCTTAATGTGTCATTATTACCTTTCAAATATGGGCCATCTACAAAATGGACATTGTTGGGCTGAATCAGACGTTCATCCTTAAAGTCTGATCTTGGCTTTATGCATATTTTCATGACATCTAGACACTCATATTCAGTTTCATTGATGTTGGGATCAAAGGTCATTGGGAAATACATCACAGACCCTTGAACACATTCATGTTTTTGAACAGGCACTGAGAGAGCGCAGCCCTCCCTCTCACTGCAAATTGGTGTATTTTCTTTTAAATAAACTTGCATTCCTAGTGCCGGGGCGCGACACTTTTTCTCTTTCAACTCTAGGAATGCTTTTGTGCATTTGTTGTCCAATGGAAGCGGATCAGACACATTCTTGTGTGTCAGCCTCAGTAAAGGCTTAGCCACTAGGGAAAGGTTTAATAACCACTCTCTACATCAGCCAACCATTCCCAAACATTTCCTGACTTCTTTCTGAATGTGAGGTGGATTTATCTGGTGAATTATTTCCACTCTCTCTGGTGACGCCTTTCTAGCTCCCTTTCCAATTATGTGTCCCAGACATTAATTTTCTTTTTGACAGTACTCCTGACTATTCCCATGCAATGGCACTGTGACATGAACTTGACAAAAATCAATAACAGTAAGCCATTCTTCAGCACATGGAATGTGAAAAAATATATTGGCTGGATTCGGTACCACAGGACAACATGGAAAAATTATGCTAATAATCTCCTGCACTAATCTGTTCTTTTCATTTAGTTTCTGTGAACCTGTGATCAGAAAGTTACATAAACTTCCAATCAATTCCATCAAAAATACTTTACTCACTTTATCTCCAATTATGGGTAAAATTTCTGCAACTGATGGTGTTCTTGAATACATGTCATCTGGTTCTAATTTGAATAAGACATGGTCTGCACATTTTATTAATCTGACATCCTTCTCTGTGAACTCCCTTACTTCTGTGTTTATTATTTCTTTCAAATCAGAAGGAAATTTTTCAACTGTCTTTTCTGAAAACAATGCTACAGCTGTCTCTTGTTGGGCCATTTTAAAATGTACATCCTCATCAGGAATCTAAAAATTAACATTATCTGGTGTACAGTAATCTGTACTGTTTAATTTGCAAAACAATTGTTTTCCTGCCAGGCCTGAGTCACAAACAACAAATTGGTAATTTTCCTCAAATGGGCCTATTTTTAGTGCAAATTCTTCTAAAACTGGGTTTGTAATTTCTCCTTTTAAAATTCCTACAACTAAATCTGGATCTTCCACTACTTTCACAATGGACTTGGTAAATTCAGAATTGTTAGGGTTAAAACTCTCATTTTCAAATACAGCAACCTGTTGAACTGGGTTCTGATTTTGTTTCTGGAAAGAATTCACATTTGCTCTGGACAACTTATTTAAATTAATTTTAGCATTTTCCATATTTAGTGGGACCATCTGTGCTTGAAAAATTCCTGCCATTGGTACCTGTTTCTGAACTGACATTTGCATTTGCTTAACTGGCATACTTTGCATCTGCATTTTTGTATGTGTTTGTGCATCATGTTTAAATTTATTTTTCTTCTTCCAATGCTCAAATCTGTTATAAAGATGGCAAAAGGACACCTTTTCCAGCAGTACAACATCCATACCTGAATTTGCACAGACCAAAACACCTTTACTTCCATCCTGTGTTCTTTTAATCTGTACCCAATCAACATCCTTTGCTGGCACTCTGCCCTTCAGGAAAGTAATCACTGCTACGTTTTTCTCCATAACAACAGAAAATGATGGTGCATTCATGCAAACCCTTGTCATTGTCGCCTCACCTGGCCTTTGCACAGCAACTTTATATTTAAACCACAATTCAGTCTGCATGGCAATGTCAAAGAACATTTGCAAATTAATCCGCAACTCTTTTAAATTTTCAACAAATCCATCAACTTGTGGGTACCACAGCATAAGTTTGTCTCTCAATTGTGGGAATGTGTTCAGAAATGCTGCAAGTTCACTTTTGTTCCGTGGCACATGAACATGCACTTCTCCCACCTTTTCTCTCAATGAGTAAGCAAAAGCTTCTCCCTCATCCTGCTTATTATTTTTATCAACTAGATCTGGTGGTTTCTTTTTCTTATCCAGTTTCCTTGCTAGGTCTGGTGGTTTCTTTTTCTTCTCATGTTTTCTTGCCCACTTGTCTCCTAATTTCTCAAACCCATTGCATTTAAAAATATATTTTCATTTCTGCAATGTGCAATTGCATTCCTGAAGAACACATTTTCTCATTTGCCTCATCATTCATATGTACCCTGAAACTTTTCTGAAATGGAAAACTTCCTGCAACATCAATTTCATATTTTTGAGCCAAATCAGTCAGTCTACTCATGTGTAGTTACTGCACATGTAGCTGTTTCCTTACTTAGGGAAATTAATTCTTTTTCCTGACACTGGATTCACATTTTCATGATTTAAACAGCAGGGACTGTTAATTTCTTCATGTTCAAATGTTGATTTTAAAACTCTAAGCTGTCCCTCTTTTCCAGGGTCTGGGTTAATTTGTTCCCCCATGCTCTCTATCTTTTTAAGCACTGCTGCTTCCTCACAGCAGGTTTGAAAAATCCCATCTTCAAATATATTCATTTTATCCTGGGCTGCAGATGTTGTAAAGACTATTTTTCCCCCACCTTTCAGTGCTTGGACTGTCTGGGGTAATTTCTGTTCAATAATCTGTGAATTCTGAGTTTCTGAAATAAACCCTGCCATAATCACTCCTTCTGCAGCTCTTTGAACCTTTTGAGTAGGGGCCATATTAATTGGGACAGTCACAATTTTTCTAGGCATTGCCTGTGCATCTGTAGTTTGTGATATCTGGACTGAATCAGTCACATTTAAAGCAGTAACACCTGGAGGTGTCACTGTCAGTGCTGAATCAACAAGTAGTGGGTCAATCTCAAATGTCTGCACAGTTCTTTCAATCTGTGTTTCTCTCTGTTTAACAGAAGCAGCAGCCACTGTAGTACTTACTGATACACTATTTTCAATATTTTTAATGGGAACCACATAAAGTGGCGGACACTCAGTTAACAATGCATCCATTATTTCATCCCCTGAATCATTATTTATTTGAAGCTTTTTATCATCATTAATTCCCTTCTCCTGCATCTGGTGCTTTACCTTTTTATCCTCACTTGCTTTGTCTCTTGCTGTCTTTTTCCTCATGCTTAAGGCCTCAAATTGTGCAGCTCTAGATGGTGTCTTTATTTCACATAACACTTCCCTTAATTTGTCAATAATTTGCAATTCAAAAGTGCCATCTTTTGGAAACCTCAAAGGACCTTCTTTTTCAGTAATCTTGCACCATTGGTGAACCCACATACATGAATTTTGTCCCAAATTGGTAGACATAAAATGCACGGGTGTTCCTTCAGGAGCATCACCAATTAAAAACGAATTTTTCACTTTACCTCCCAACAGTTTCTTTAAACCTTCAAACATTTTCATTTCTGCAATAGTTCAATGCAATTTCTTTTCTCCAATGCTGTCAGTTTCAATTTCAGTCAGTTTAACTCCTACTACTGACTCCTCCTTTACAAAATCTTACGGCAATATTTTTCTGAGTTTTCTTAATCAAAATTCTGTTAGTAACAACATAAAAACATTCGCTACTCTGTCTGTTCCACTAAATAAAGGATAGATTTCTTTTCACGGCGAGTAACACATTCCGCTTACTCTTCACAAAGTAAGAACTTCTGTTTACTCTTCAAACACTGCGAGTAAATCCCTTCCGCTTACCCTTCACTCAAGCTCAGAAGAACCTGCTACTCCTTTGATGTTACCCTTTCTAGGTGATATAACACCAAAGTTTCACCAGCGAACTCTTTTGCTATCAATCACTCTCACTTTTAGACAGAAAATAGTCCCTAATTTAACACTGCCAGCCCTACCTAGCTTCTCAGTGTTATTCCAAGAGACGAGTAACCTCACTGCAGTGTGGCTTCCATTTACCACCCGCTATTCCTTTCCCAGGAATTTCCAGGTATCACTGTACCTGTGCTTCCAGACAACATAAAACAAGACACTAACTTTTCATGTTAAGAACATATAATCAATAATCAAAAATTCTGTCCTATGAAATTACCAATATAATCAATAAAAATGAGCAAACTTTTCACCAACAGTCAAAACCCTTACTATTTTCAACACTTCAAAATACATCCTAGCACATTAACAACATTTCACAACCCTATTGATACTCACACCACTCCAGCAATCGCCTTCTTGCATCACCTTCCAGTACTGCTTTGCCAGTCTTCAGGTTCTGAGCATTGGAATCAGGACTTTCTTTTGAGAATCTGGACATTTATCTAACTTGGGCAATTATTTTACTTCCTCCTAAGGTCAATGGTCCATTAGTCAAATAGTTGATAGTGATATTAATAATCCTTAATCACCAAACTAATTGATAATAACCATCCTCTTGCTACCAGAAACTGATGCAGCGGTAATTTCACGGTAAGTTCTCAATGCAAAACCTCATTTACTTCTATTTACCGCTGTAAAGATATTGGGCCCTTGACACCATGTATTACCTTCAGGAGTCTTTATATAAACATGAAAAATCAAAATGCAATTAATATTTAAGCCAATAAAGAGAGTTGTTGAGTATTTTAAAGGTTTTTTTATTTTCTAGTTAAAAGTTAAAGTTCTCTGACCCTTTATTCATTAGTCAAATATCAATCAGGTTACAGAATTGAAAATAGGAAAAATAGAATTAATACAAAACATATTATAGGTTGCATACAAAACATTCCATAAAGGAAGGGAATTAGGCAATCAAATGTCAATCAGACTTCTCCAAAGAAAGTTCAGGAAATATAATTCAAGAGTGAATTATTCAAGGCTAATCAATAATTAATAATTGGCAAAATCTCCCATAAAGAGAAATAAATGCATAAGACAAATAAATCTTTTCAAAACTAATTAATTAGTCAAAGCATGAACTTAAAAGTTTGAGCATCTAAATCTAATCCTGTTCTATCCAGCTCCACTCTCTGCCCTGGTCTGTTCAATCTGTTCTCTCTGTGTTCACAGAGAGACGCTGCTCCTGAAAAGGCCCCTCCTTCACAGACCACAGAGGAATGTGATCTGTCTTGCCAAAAATATGACGTGCAAGGCTAGCCTATGCCCCCCACCTCCCTCTATCTCTCCTCGGACGCAATTTGCTCTCAGACTGCACCCGCGACGTTCGCGTACCTAACCCATATGATGTCTGATCTCATCTGCTTCTTCTCCTCTCCTCCCTCTCAGACTAAGGCCCTAAAGCTTAAGGCTTAAAAAGCGGGCCCCCACGCCCCCTAAGAGGTCATTATTTATACTCTAATTCTTGGCTGACTATTCTAATAATGTTGCAAATTTTCAGTAAAGCTTGTACCCTGATTGGATAGCTTAGATGACGAGGGTCTCACCATCCTGTTCTCATTGGCAAATCCAACCCACACCAGTTTTAACAAAAGAAGCATTAATGATTAATACAATTATATGTTTTAGCAACATTTACTAGGAAAAATGTTTCAGTCTATTTCCTCCTTCCTGTCACATCGCACGCAGGAAGGACACATTCCACAAACACTGATACATTGGCAGGGTAACAAGAATGTACAGTTCATGGTGGCCTTGACTTCTTCCTCCACTTGAGGCAAGCTGGTATAATCTGCGCATGCGTTTTTCAGCACGATTCTCAGCCATGCTGGATTCTTAGGCAGCCATTTAATGGTGGGCCCATAAACAAAACAAACACAAAAATAATATTAATTTATTAAATAAAGCCCATTATGTTTTACCTCCCCCATACTAATACCCTGTATAAATGATTACCTAGCAAAAGCTATTAGTTTAAAGCAGATTTTCTTATTATTTGTGCACAACATGCAAAAATGTGCAATGTACAACATAGCATAAGACATGCACTAGTGTAAATTTTGAAAGCGCACACAGTTAATACATACTCATAGCAACATGCTCTAATGTTTTAGATAGCTTTTCATGCAAAATGCGTTTGCCCCATGTGTAGTGTTGGTGCATGGTTGATTAATTAATACACATTATAAAAAGATGTGTTATGAACTGAATATGCATTGTCTAAATATGCAACAAAGCCAAAGTCTCTTGAGACAGGAACAGGGAGTGTAGATTATAAGGGAAAGGAAATTAGGAAGAGAGAACACATTCCATGTTTCAAAGCTAAAGAGGCCACTGAAATCACGAGTTTTCTCTACACTGCAAAAACACGTTAATTCAGCACAAGCATTTCAGACTGAAAGCATTTATGACCAAGTCTCATTTTATGTTTTTCACTTTGCATGCACCAAAAGTGCCACTTTAAAAAAACTTTTGACTAGGCATGTGCCATGTGTTTTCACTTGCACCAAAATTTGTGTGCCATTTTAAATGCAGTCTGTCTGAAACATAAAAATAAAGCAATGCTTAATTTGAGAAATCTAGCTCTATCACGCAGAGCCTTTTAGGGAAATAGGAACTACATGACAGTTGTCCAGGGTCCCCTCCTCGGCTGCTCTGATCTTATGCCAGCATTTTACATAAGCTCCACTTCTTTCTATTGCTAGATTTTGAAGACCGAATTCCAACCTTATTTGGGTTGGAGAGACATATTTAGGGAGTTTGAAGATTGTTCGATAAGAGTTTGCTATTATTTTATCTAGAACTGTTGCATCTTTACCCTTCAATGATTTACTCCCATACGTTATTGTGGGCTTCAGTTTTGCACGCAAAACTTTTAAGAAAGGCTCTAGTGTTAAGTCTGGTAGCAACTTCTTCAAGGGCTTTAATGTAGATAAGTCATGACTCCCTTCCTTCGCAGAGATTCCATCTGTGGCTTGCAGGAGTTGTTTTGATCTAGCAAAATACCCAAATAAGTATAACTTGTTACTTGATTTAGACGCGTCCCGTCCAGAGACCAGTTAAAATTCCTTTTCTTATGGTGGTTTACTGTCATGATTTTTGTTTTTTTTAAATTTATTTTTAGGCCGTTCCGTAGTGAAAAGTTTTGGGTGACGTCCAAAAGATGTTGCAAGCCGATGGGGGGTCCGGCTGATCAGGACTAAATCACAGTATTCTATTTCCCAACTTTGGAGCATGTGATGAACAGCTGTCCAATTCGCCCGGTAAGTCCACCAGGAAAAGGCTAAAAAGCAACGGGGCTAGGACGCATCCTTGTTTTAAACCCTTTGTGGTGGGGATTCTTTTTGCGAGGTGCGTCCCAGCACCCAATTTTATTCTGATCCACGTATCAGTATGCAAGTTCCTAAGTTGATCTAAGAGGGGAGTTGGCATTCCCCAACTGTCCAGTTTTTGCCAGAGCTTAGTCCGATCTACATGGTCAAAGGCGGCTGTGTAATCTATAAAGCAAAGGAAAAGGGGGTATTTTCCCTGCTTCGCAGCATCCATTAGCCTTGTTGAGGCCATGATATTTGTTGTAGTGCCTTGCCCTTGACGAAACCCCGTTTGCGTTAGAGGTATTAGATGATTCGCGGAAGCCCAACTTGCTATTTCATTTAAAATGATCCCCGCATAATATTTAGCCTTGGTGTCTATGAGGGCTATTAGTCGGTAGTTGTTTGGGACGGACCTCTCGCCTTGTTTGTAAATTGGGCTAATAATTGAGCCTCTCCATGACTCTGGCATTATAGTTGTTCTCAGCACATGTCTGAAGACCGGAACTAATGCGTTTCTTCAGAATTCCGGATCATATTTATACAACATAGGTGGGATGCCATTGGGGCCAGGTGCTCCCGCCGGTCTGCCTCTAGCAATTTGTGTTCTTATTAGCAGTGCTGTAAGGTCATTTTGTTCCTCTAGTGCACTAGGTAGGCAATCTGGGCCTGCTGATAGATCTGTCTCCTGTTGTGTTGAACCCTGGTGACTACTGTCCACATCCATGGGACGGTGATGGGTTATTACTACCATTGTAGCGCTTTTGATGATATCATTTCCCAAGTATGCAGAGGGGACAGTTGTTTCTTTCTCCTTATCATTGAAATGATTAAAAAGGTAGTCAACACAGGTGGCTTCGGAGATGTTAGAATTTATGCCAGAATGGTTAGGCACTGTAGTTTATTTACTGTTTGCCAAAACTTAGTGCTGTTATCCTGATTTGCATCATGGAGGAGTTTTGCCCATACTTCATTATCCTTAGCTCTTTTGTTGGCCCATCTCCTCCATTTTATCGATGTTTTTAATTCGCGAAGCGAGCTTTGCAAACTCGAGTTGTTTGGTGATTTACGGAGTTGCCTTAAGGTTTGGTTTATAGATTGCTTTAATTTTTTGGAGGCTGGACTTTTTACTGTTTTTGAAGGTACTGCTGCATACTTCAGATTAGGACCTATCCTGGTTGCAAATGTTTCTCCAAGAGATAAGACAAACTTGTCCCAATTTTCCAATGGCCAGGCTAGTTTGTCTACTCATTGGTTATGTAGATCTTTAGCAGTAGAAGATATTTCAGCTATGTTTTTTAAGTTGCATCTTATTCATTTGAGATTATTGGTTTCATCCAGCACGGTGGTTTTGCAAATTTCTAGCGAGTAGCTTGAGCTTGCTTTAAGAGTCAGCTCCTGTGGCATGTGATCACTAAATTCGTTATTGCCGATCTTAAAGGAGGCGATTTTGTTAAACAGTGTCAAAGTAGCAAATGTAAAGTCTAAGTGAGACGATACATTGGCCGAATGATACGTTGCTGCTGGTGGATTGTCCTCCTTAAAGCGACCATTTAAAGCTCTCATATTTAAATGCTCCAGACCCTGGAGCAAGGTCCTCGCACTTCTCGCAGGTTTGATAATTTTTAATGAACCTTGCACCGGAATTCCCCATGCGGCTGTTAGGTCCAATGTGGGCTCATCGTCCTTCCTGGTCATGTCCTAAGATTTGCATATTAAAGTCTCCACCCAGGATCATGTGGGCTATGTGCTCCTCTTCCATTACCCTCTTTAGCTCCGATGACAGCTCCTTTGCTGCTTTCAGTCTTTGTTTTGGGTGCACATAGACATTTATTATTATTACTTCCTGTGTGGTCTGGTTAAGCATAAGCTTTACTTTTATAGCCTGAATGCAGCTTGGAGATGTTATTTGAATATTTATAGGTACAATCTCGCCAAAGACAGATCCCTTTGTAGCCGGAGTTAGATGAGACGAGTAACCGTGCAGGTCGTAGGGCTTGTCTTCCCAAGTCTCCTGAAGGAGAATTATATCGAAGGATTTCAAATAATTCTCAACATCTCGTGATCACTTATTTTGGATGCTAATCCATTGATATTCCAGACGCAGATGTTAATTTCATCTCGCTCTGCTGAAAGTGACTGAAAGGCAGGCATGTGTTGTCAATTTGAGTGTACTGATTTTATGGTTCGCTGTATTCCCAGCTAGTTGTTAGTTGGGGAGTATATTATATCAGATTGACCATGAGTTGGTATCAGTGCAATTTTCAAATTTGACTCAGTTGTGGTACCTGGGGTTCTGCTCTTTGCTCCTTTTAACACTGAAGTGGTGTTTCTTCTTGGGCTATTTACTTCATTTCATAAAAAAGGTGTTGGATATAATGGTTTTGGGACTGGTTTCAAGATTATCCCCCAGCTTTGAAATCTATTTATTTCCTGAATAATTCTTCGTGCCACCTCTACGGTGTTCCATTTTGTTTTTGTTGCTTCAGTACTTGGGGGGTTGTTGTTTGCCAGAAATTCTATTGACAGTAAATCGGAGGTTTGAATGTTGGCTAAGCATGGAATAGAATGTAGGAGCCATAACACATTCCCTCTGTTTAATGTATCCACATGGCCTCGTGATTTATATTGAGGAGAGAAGATAATAGAATTGGTCTCTTCTGACTGCGGTAATTCCTGAATCAGTGGTGGAAAACCGTCCTTATTGATTACTATTTGGGTTGGAGGCCGAAGATGGATGCCGTTGACATTATTCTTTTTACAATTAGAGATTTTATAAATAATTAACGGTTGATCTGTTAGAGTCATGGGAATTTCTTGCATATTGGCGCTTTGTTCATGAATTATCCTTAAGGGTTGTGTTGGCTCTTTGTGGCTGTCCTGCGGATCGGTGCCCGAGGCCAGCCATATGGGTTGTATTCCTTCAATTGATGCGTTGTTTTCTTGAGATGTTGTAAGTAACAATTGCTTTAGGTTGACGCTTACCGGATTACTGCCCTGTTCTGAGGGGCTTGAATTTGGTCCACTACCGGGCGATCTCCTAGCTGATGCATGTCTGCCTCCCAAATTGTTGGTAGCACTTAATGGAGTATGAGTACCCCTTTTTTGCGTCTGTGGAGTGTTAGAACTGGTAAACCATTTCTTTGTACTGTCTACCAGCGTTGGAACAAAGGAATTTGAAGTTTCCTTGCTGTTGAGATCAGGTGTAGCTAAGCTTTGCTGGGGCTGGCTAACCAAGTGATGGGCCTGGAAAATTGGTTTCTTATTCCTTTCTTCCCTTTTATGTTTAAGTCGAATTTTTGCTGGTGAGATATTATTATCAAGTATTCCCACGTCGCTGTTTAAAAAGGGCCCACTTCCACCTGTCAGATGTTCACTATTAGAAGGTGTCATCAACACTGGTTAAAGGTCCGATTTTATTTTATTCTCCGTATTTGGGACACTGCTCGCAGAGATCTGTGTTGTGACTGTTCGTTTCAGAACATGTAACAAGTCACCTAATATAGATGGTAGCGTTAACAATTTGTCCACTATTGGAGCACAAGAGTATTCTTGTTGCAAAGATTGTGTTTTAAAGGCTGCTTCTTGCCCCCTTTTTATTAATCCATTCAAATCAGCTAGCTTCCTACCAATCCCTGAAGTGAAGTCGGCTAGAGTTTGAAGGACTGTGAGTTGGAGGTCCAATTTGCGAGATTGATATTGTAGCGCGGCTGTTGAATATTGCATTGCGCTTAATATTGCTGCCCAAATTGAATCTTTATTTGTGTGCTCAATTTCACTTCTCTCTGAGCACGCAGTTTTTGGGGGAATATTTGGATCATGGCTATATGAGGCGACTAATTCCTCCCACTCTTGGGAGGCTAAAAAGGACATGTCGTCATTGGAGGTTTGAAGATCTTCCTTGGGAGGCAACAAGCCAGGCCCTGTTTGTGATTTACCAAAGGTACGCCTGAAGCCGTTGAAGCCACCAGAAACATTGAGTCTTCTACTTCTACTTCAACTTGTGCAACCGGCAGGGATTGGATTGAAGAGTTTTTTAATTGCGATACCTGCTGAACTGTTGCTAGTAAGGGAGCCTGTTGGAGCTTTAAGTCAGGTCCCGTGTATATTCCCCCTTGTTGAGATGGGGCTTAGGAGTTTTTGGCAAGGCAAGCCCCCACAGCTTGAGGACTCAGTGTTTGCTCATTTTTACTGCCTTTCTGCTGAAAGACTTGCTGGTCCTGCTGGTGACTGTCGTGTTCCTTATTTGAACTTGACGTGTTTGACACTTTTGATTCTTCGGCTGCCTCTTCGGCGGCTTGCGTTACTTCATTATTTTGGCAAATGGAAGACTCGTCCACTCTGGTGTCTCCGTTATTTTTGTCTTGAGATTTTTTGTTGGAGTGGATCAATGCTACAATTTGAGTTGTTAATGGTTGTGAAGTTTGATCAAAACTGTTTAGTTGTCAGGGTTGAGAAGGTTGAAGAGGAGATTGTAGCCCTTTTATTCTGCTGCTCTTGGGAAATATAATACCGTGCTGGGGTCTTTCAGGAAGGAAAATTTGGTATATATCTTTGGCTGAAAGGAACAAGGATTTCTCATTGATGGTGTCCCTTCTATGTTAATTAATTCTTGCCCAACCTTGTCCAGCCTTGGGATAGCCGCGACTCCCTTTCCTATTGCAGTTGAAAGATTTTTTTCTGCTGGGATTAAAGGGCTTAAAAGGTCTTTGTTAATTGTACCATTAATTATTCTGTTCAAAGACAGACTATTTTGGGGGCTAGGCCAAGGATGAGTACGAGGACACATGTTGGCCGTCTGATTGACTTGTGACTCCTCAAGTTTTTCGCGTTTTGTTTTATGACTGTCTGATCCAGGGTCAAGTTGACTGATATCGCTAGGCCCATTATAGCCCTCATTTTTCCGTTTTGTTGCCTTAGATTGTGGTCTTGTTTTAGTAGGTGCCTTCCTCACTCTGCCTGACCTCATGGTTCCCTATTCGCTGTTGTAACCACCTCGCACCTCACTACTTGAAAGCGGCTGGGGTGTATCTTATCGAGTTTTGGCACCTGGTAATAGAGTTGTTAGGTTGCAGAAACTGAAGGTCAGACCAGGCCCGCCAGGTTGTCAAGGTTTTTGTACAACAATCCCCCTTGATGTGCGGGTATGCACACTCAAGCCTGTACACCTGCACACCTGCACACCTCTCCCCCCCGGCTGGTGGCTGAACAGGCAAGCTAACGGACTGCTCAGTGCCAGGGCCACAGGCAAGACCCCCAGGCAGGCAGGCAGGTTAACAAGGTGGCTCTCCCAGCTAGACGATGTGCCCACTTCTTAATCGCCTCCGCTCACCTCCCCACCACTCTCCACGTTTTGGTGATCTTTGGGTGCTGGCCAGCTGATGATTCGGGGTGAGGCGGGGCAACTGGGCTTGCAGTTCGATACTTAGCTATATGGTTATATGGGGTTGTGATTGCAGTTGTGGTAGCAGCTACAATCCAAAAGTACATGGCATGCGGAAAGGGAGGAAGGACTCACAAACAGCTGGTCGGTCACGCTGCTCGCCTTCACCGCGTTCACCGCGGCAGTCAGCAATCAAGGACCGTGGCAAAGCCCTCCCAGTGAGGGACCGTGTCACGCCCTTGCAGTGGGCTCAACAGCCGCGACCGCAGCCTCAACCGCGGCCGC
Source organism: Calotriton arnoldi (assembly GCA_963921515.1). Taxonomy (NCBI): domain Eukaryota; kingdom Metazoa; phylum Chordata; class Amphibia; order Caudata; family Salamandridae; genus Calotriton; species Calotriton arnoldi. Next base: position 2,281,590 of record CAWUFW010002092.1, read on the forward strand.
CTCTCGCAGCTTGACCCCCACAGCTGGCCCAGCCCACAGGCCGCGGCTGGGTGTAGACGCCTGATGTAGCGGGTGTAAGCGCCCTCTTTACCCCCTGGCCGACAGTAGGCGTCAAGTGCTGGGTGATCGGGTGAAAGAAGAAACTGCCCGATATTCCCACAGCTGGCCCAGCCCACAGGCCGCGGCTGGGTGTAGACGCCTGATGTACCCGGGTGGTTTGCACCCGCCCCGCCAAACCACCGCCCAGGAAAGAACCCAACTACCTCAGATGCATCCTCCTCAACACCCGCTCCGCCCGCAAACACGCCATCGAACTCTGGGACCTTCTCGACTCAACCTCCCCAGACGTCGCATTCCTGATGGAGACCTGGCTGAATCCCGCTTCAGCCCCCGACATCGCCATTGCCATCCCGGACGGATACAAGATCACCCGCAGGGACCGCACCAACGGAGTCGGAGGAGGCATCGCCATCGTCCACAGGAACACCCTCAGAGTCTCAACCAACACCGACGACACACTCAGCACCGCCGAACACATGCACTTCCAGATCCACACCGATTCCAACACCACCCTCAGAGGAACCCTCATCTACAGACCCCCGGACCCCGACCACAGTTCAGCGAGTTCCATCGCTGACTTCGTCAGCACACACGCCATCGCCTCCACGGACTACATCCTCCCTCGGGGACCTGAACTTCCACCTCGAGAACAACAAGGACACCAACTCCACCACCCTGATCGACAACCTCGCCACCCTCGGACTCAGACAGCTCGTGACTACACCCACCCACGCCGCCGGCCACACTCTCGACTCCATCTTTTCCGCAAGCCCACACGTCTCCTTCAACCACACCTCCGAACCCCACTGGACTGACCACCACTGCATCCACTTCACCTACAGGAAGCCCACCACGCACCACCGCACCGAACAAATGCCTCGCCGCTGCTGGAGCAGAGTCACGGAAGACCAGCTAACCACAACCTCGCCCCTGAGCCCACCCGCCGAACCCTCCGACTCCCGACACCGCGGCCCGCAACCTCAGACAGTGGATCGACGACTGCGCCAACACCCTCGCCCCGCTCAAGAATCCGCCCAACAGCCACACCAGCAAGAAAGCCACCTGGTTCACCGAAGACCTCCAGGCCTCCAAACGAACATGCCGAAAACTGGAGAAGATCTGGCTCCACGAACGGACAGCGGACAGCTACGCCGCCCACAAGAGCGCCACCCGTAGTCACCATCAACTCATCAGATCCGCCAAAAGGGCCTCACTCAAAGACCGCCTAGACAACAACGCACACAACAGCAAAGAGCTCTTCAACATCGTGAAGGAACTCTCCAACCCCAGCTCCAACACCAACGACATCCAGCCGTCGCGAGACCTGTGCGACTCACTGGCCACCTTCTTCCACCGCAAAATCGCCGACATCCACGACAGCTTCAACACCACGACCGCCCCGGCAACCACCGAGACCACTGCCCCCACAACCACCAACCGCCTGCTCTCCTGGACCAACATCAACGACGAGGACACCAGCGAGATCATGAACACCATCCACTCCGGTTCACCGCTAGACCCGTGCCCTCACCACATCTTCAACAAAGCCAGTACAGCCATCGCGCCCCATCTCCGGAAAATAATCAACATCTCCTTCGAGACAGCAACCTTCCCGGAAAGCTGGAAGCACGCCGAGATCACCGCCTTACTCAAGAAACCCAAGGCAGACCCCAAGGACCTCAAGAACTTCCGACCCATCTCTCTGCTCCCGTTCCCCGCGAAGGTCACCGAGAAAATCGTCAACAAACAACTGACCCGCTACCTCGAGGAGAACAACATCCTGGACCCTTCCCAGTCCGGCTTCCGCAGCAACCACAGCACCGAAACCGCCCTCATCGCCGCCACCGATGACATCAGGACCCTGCTAGACAACGGAGAAACAGCAGCCCTCATCCTCCTGGACCTATCAGCCGCCTTCGACACGGTCTGCCACCACACACTACGAACACGCCTTCACGACGCCGGGATCCAAGAGAAGGCCCTGGACTGGACCACATCCTTCCTTTCCGGCAGAACACAAAGCGTCCGCCTCGCCCCTTCCGATCCAAGGCCACCAAGATCATCTGCGGCGTACCCCAAGGCTCCTCCCTCAGCCCAACGCTGTTCAACATCTACATGGCACCCTCGCCCACGTCGCCCGACAGCACAACCTCAACATCATCTCCTACGCCGACGACACCCAGCTGATCCTCTCCCTCACCAAAGACCCTCACACCGCCAAAGCCCACCTCCACGAAGGAATGAAGGCCGTCGCCGAATGGATGAGGACCAGCCGCCTGAAGCTGAACTCGGACAAGACGGAGGTCCTCATCCTTGGTTCCAACCCTTCAGCCTGGGACGACTCCTGGTGGCCAACATCACTGGGAACAGCCCCGCCACCCACCGACCACGTACGCAACCTAGGGGTCATCCTCGACCCCACCCTCTCCATGACTAAGCAGGTCAACGCCGTTTCCTCATCCTGCTTCAACATCCTCCGAATGCTCCGCAGGATCTTCAAGTGGATCCCTCCGAAACAAGAAAACAGTCACCCAGGCCCTCGTCACCAGCAGGCTGGACTACGGAAACGCCCTCACGCAGGAACGACGGCTAAGCTCCTGAGATGGCTGCAACGCATCCAGAACGCCTCTGCACGTCTTATCCTCGACATCCCCCGATGCAGCCACATCACACCCCACCTGAGAGACATGCACTGGCTCCCTGTCAACAAGAGGATAACCTTCAAGCTCCTCACCCACGCACACAAAGCACTCCACAACTCCGGACCAGCCTACCTCAACAGACGACTCAGCTTCTACACCCCCACCCGCCAGCTCTGCTCGACCAGCCTCGCCCTCGCCACAGTCCCCCGCATCCGGAAAACGACCGCCGGCGGCAGATCCTTCTCCCACCTCGCCGCCAAGACCTGGAACACCCTCCCCACCAACCTCCGACAGACCCAAGACCTACTGGCCTTCAGAAGACTCCTCAAGACCTGGCTCTTCGATCAGTAGCAGCACCACCCCCCTCTTCCCCCAGCGCCTTGAGACCCTCGCGGGTATGTAGTGCGCTTTATAAGTGACATGATTGATTGATTGATTGATGTAGCGGGTGTAAGCGCCCTCTTTACCCGCTGGCTCACAGGAGCCGTCAAGCGCTGGGTGATCGGGTGAAAGAAGAAACCGCCTGATATTCCCTTGCTTTTCTTTTGGCGTTTCTCGGCTCCCTTGCTGCCTCCTTCACCGCCACCGCGACGTGATGCACAACGGCTCAAAAACGCTGGCTCGCTGGCTCGGAATGCTGGAAAAACCGGACTGGCACGCACGTAGATCCAAGCTACCAGGATTCTGTTCCATTCATGGGGCTTAGAAGAATCTTGCTTCTTCTGGTCACCTCCACCACCATGGTTTTTCTGCTTGACCCTGGTGCGCACCCGAGTGTCTGCCTTCTTTCCCAATTCTTGGGGAGAGGTCAGATCAGAGTCCACCAGGTACTGGTGCAAAAGTTGGTTCTGACAGTTATTAAGGATTTGTTCCCTCATTTTCCAATTGTACAATTCTTCATAGTCCCGTACCTTGCTCTCATGAAGCCAGTCTTCCAGAGCCTTAATAGCACTGTCAATGAAATCTACCCAGTGCTGAGTGTGTGCCTTCTGGGTGTCTCTGAACTTAATCCTGTATTGTTCAGTGGTTAAGCCAAAACCATCAATGAGAAAAGTTTTCAAGACAGTGTAGTTATCAGCATCCTCTTCTCTAACAGTGAGGAGCTTGTCTCTTCCTTTGACCCTCTTCTACATCTACATGGCCCCCCTCACCACCATCGTCCAACAACACGGACTCAACATCGTTTCCTACGCTGATGACACTCAGCTCATCCTCTCCCTCACCAAAGACCCCGCCACTGCCAGACTAAACGTCCAGAAAGGAATGCAGGACGTCGCAGTCTGGATGACCAATAGCTGCCTAAAGCTCAACGCTGAGAAGACAGAAGTCCTCGTCCTCGGAACTACCCCTTCAGGATGGGACAACACCTGGCGGCCGACCGCCCTCCTAAGCACACCGACCCCCTCGGACTACGCCAGAAACCTCAGTATCGTACTCGACTCATCCCTCACCATGAACCGACAGGTCAACGCCGTCACCTCCAGCTGCTTCAAAACCCTCTGCATCCTCCGCAAGACTTTCAAATGGATACCCCCGAGTAAAGGAAGATGGTCACCCACGCACTCATCAAAAGCAGACTGGACTATGAACACACACTCTACGCTGGCATAAGCAAGTCCCTACTCCGCAAACTCCAGACGGTACAGCACACCGCCACCAGCCTCGTCCTCGGCATCCCCCTGCACGAACACATCAGCCATCACCTACGAAGCCTCCACTGGCTCCCCATGGAGAAAAGAGTCACCTTCAAGATCCTCACCCACGCCTACAAATGCCTACACAACACCGGACCCAAATACCTCAACGACAGAATCAACATCCACGTACCCAAGAAAACCTCCGATCCTCCAACCTCGTACTAGCCGAAACCCCACACAACCACTGAGCCAGGGCAGGTGGAATATCCTTCTCTCACATTGCGGCCAAAACCTGGAACGAGCTCCCGGCAAACATCAGACACGCCACCTCCCTGAACACCTTCAGGAAGACCCTCAAGACCTGGCTCTTCGGCTAACAGATCTGCTGACCCCCCCCCCCTCACAGCGCCTTGAGACCCTCTCGGGTGAGTAGCGCGCTTACAATTCCCTGATTGATTGATTGATTGTTAGCAAAGGAGAGCCACAGGATAGCGACCCACTGCCCTCGAGGGACCTTCCAAACTTTACAGGCCCTCTCTAAGGCAGTGGTCCATTTATGGATCTCATCACCCTCCTGGTAAGGAGGGACAATCCTGCTCAGGTTCCTAGTGTCAAAGGATACTTCCCTGATTCTAGGGACACTATTGCTGCCACCATGGGACTCTAGTCCCAATTTCGCCTAGCCTTCTGTACTTCCAGGGCCTCCTTGTCAAAGCCCAACTGATCTCTCCTTAGCCTAAGTCTTACTTTCTCAAGTTTGATCATTTGGTACTCCCTTTCCCTATGGAAGTGCCTGAAGCATTGGATTCGACAGAGGAGGACCTAGATCTCCTCGGTCTGCTCTGAACCCTCCCAGGGGGAACAAAGGGAACTTCATTTGTGCCATCTGCACTATTCCCTGAGTGTTCAGAGTTTGGTAGGGTGGACTCATTCAATTTCTCCCGCCCATACTCTGAATTGAGGTCACTAGGGGGACCCCCTGGTGCCCCTCTTCAGGAATATCCCCACCCATGTTGTCATATTCTTCTGCCCCTCCAGGATTCTTGTCATCCTGATGAAGCAGCTCTAAGAGCATCTTAATTGAGGCATTGCCACCTGTCTTTATCTTCCTAAGGCCACAGTTCCTTGAACTTTAGACCACTGTTCTTAGTATACTAGGATACACTGGTATCTCTAACTAAAGGCATGATTCTCAGTGTAATGTAATAATATTGCACCTACCTACTCTAGTGGAAACTAAACTCCCTAAGGTTGGAGAAAGGGTTGTGCTAGACCCTTAACTACCCAACCCCAAGTTCAGTAGTACTTACTTAGTCTATACTGTATTATATGTGCCTAATGCTAGTGATGGTTTTTCAATTAATCCACACCTAGATTAGCTGGTACAACAATGCAGGCTTGAATCCCAACTGCTGCACACCAATGTGAGAGGATGGCTTAGCATATGGTGCTCACTTATGTTAGTGTAGCACCCTGCTCTAAACCAGATAACCCTTATGGTGATTTTAGTGATTCTAGACAACCTTGGAAAAAAGATCTCGAGGGTGGTAGCTGTGGAGAGCAGTCTTCAGGCTTAGTTCAGAAGGAGTGTAAAGCAGCTTGTATTTATTATAAACACTCACTAACAAATTGTAACATCTCCTACCCGGAGATATAATTACAATACAAACAATACTTTGTAAATAGAATACAAAAATAGCACAGTGGCTGCAAGGGGGAGAAAAAACAATATACTAAAATAGTGGAATGCGAACTACAACTCGAGTCAAGACTGTACTCAGAAGACGTAGAATAGCTGGGGACCCAAGGAACTACCCAAGGTGAGTATATAGGAACCCCACGGAGGTCTTGTGCAGTGAGGGAACATGACTTCGCGCTGAATGTAAATCAATAGGTAAGTCGCGGTTGCAGTTTTAAAGAAAAGGGACCCTTATCAGGGGACCCTGAAGAAACCCAGTAGAAGATGGAAGGTTGGAGAGTCACCCCACCCATGGATACCCCAGAAACCAGGATACCTACACCAGGGAAGCCGGGTACATAGGTGCAAAGTGACGCCAGAAACCACCGTAGACCACAATGGAGGATTTCAGGAAGATGCCTCTGGCGAAGAAGGTGAAAGTGTTGGGTGGAACCCGAAGGTGTGTTTAAGGTGAGAGGATGCCCTTGCATGAGCAGGACACCCCTACAATCTACGGAGTCCATTCTCCCGGGTTGTAAGTGCATCAGCCATTACGATACAAAGAGTGGTGATGTGTCATTACACGAAAACCATCTCTAAACTGGCTGTAACGAACCCTGTTGTGTTTGGTATGAAACATGTTGGAATCATATCCCAACACCGAAAATGGTATTGAAGGTATGATTCCAATCAATGTAAAGCTCCTCCGGGAGGCCCTCAGTGCTCCCGGTACCAGTCTTCTAGAACCGAACAGCAAACTATGGCTGCTGCCGACCAGAGACACTATTCTGCCCTCCTGCTGCTGAGCCATGCTAGAGCAGGGGAAGGCAAAACAATAGGTTTCCTGTCAGAGGGAGATGTGACCACCTCCCAGACAGGACTTAGTATATTGGGCCAGGGTGGGGGCCCTTGCCAGGGCCACTAGACTGCTTTGAAGGGCACATTTGGTGCCCTTCTTGCATACTCCAGTTGAAACCAGTTCACGGAGCCGTTGGCTCCCGCTCTGGTGCGAAAAAGGACAAAGGACATGGGAGTATCCTTCCCACTGTCTGACCCCTCCTCTGGGAGGGACCCATGAATCGTCCCAACCTTTTCCTTAGGGTACTTAAGGGCTTACCTGTGGGTGGGTCCCTATATTCGTCGTGGGACAAGATTCAGATCACATACCATTTCATTTTCAACCGTCTCGGCACTCTGACCTCACTGGACTTTGTGTTAGAAACCGAGATTGCAACTGGGAAGACTCCTGCTGCTCCTGGTCCTGCAAGTCTGCTGCAACGTCTGTGCCTGTGCTCCATACAGGCTCCTCACAGGACCTGTGGACATCCAAGACACCCGAAGGAATCTCCTTTGGAGTGAAGGAGTCACTCCCCTGCTCCTGCAGGCACTGCAATGCAGATGACCGTTCTGCTGAACCTGGGCTCCCATGGACTCCAAAATGCTCAGCAACACATGTGGTGATTCTGCAACTCCCTCAAGGCCTGCACCGTCTTCTCACCGAGTTTGAGGCCTGTAGGCCAGTAGCCGAGGGCAGAGGTCATGCTGCTAATTTCACTTCCACCCCATCAATTCCTAGGGCGGTGAGCACTCCAGTCTTCCCTCGCTCTCCTATTTTCTCAAACGTGGATGTGGACGCGCAGCGGACACACGCAGCATGCGCACCGCCGGCGCACCAAAGGTGCGCCTAATGCAAGCCCGTCTGCGTCCGGCCATGGCCAGGGGCCAGAAATCCTGGTCTTTTTCAACTAGCTCCTAGAGTCTACACCTCACTGGCCCTTCATAATCTCAGGCCCCCACCGAATGCACTTTGTCAGACTGTTAATCTGGAGGGTCCTCAATCCCACTGTACTCACTGCCAGTTTGAATGGATTGGTAATTCCCTGCCTAAATCTGTTTTAACCTCCTCTGCAAAGGAGACCTCAAGAATCAGCTACATTTATTTAATTTTTCTCCTTGATGCTGACCCTGATGTGCTCTTCACCTACATAATTTCGGCACTTCCTACCAACTTTGCCCTTCTAGGGATAAATAGACCACATAGAATAGGAGGTGTGTAAGAAGCCGGGTTTCTGTTGCAGTAACCCCCCCACTTTTTGCCAGAACTACTGATGCACTTTGACTTGATGTGCCCTGTGTCCCTGCCATGCAGGCTCCCAGGGCTTGTGTTCTTTCCCCAAAACTGTACCAAACCCAATTGGCACTCTCTGGCCACAGGTCAGCCCCTGATAAATGGTACCCCAGGTACCCAGGGCACTGTGACCAGGGAAGGCTTCTAAGGGCTGCAGCACTTATTGTGCCACCCTTAGAGGTCCTGTACCTATACACTCACACACTGCCTTTGCAGGCTGAGTGTTTTGGTGCAGAACAAAGTGAAGAGTCGACATGGCACACACCCCTGTGTGCCATGCCTACAACCCACTGCCCTGGCATAGATCAACCACCCCTCTAGCTGGGTGCACTATACCTGTGGTGAGGGTACAGGTGCATGAGCCCTGTACCCCTACAGTGTCCAAGACCATTCTTAGACACTTTAAGTGCAGTCCAGCCATTAAGAGCATATGGTGCTTGGAGTTTGACATTACGAACTCCACAGCACCATGATGGTTACACTGAAAACTGAGAAGTTTGGTATCAAACTTCTCAGCACATTAAACCTACACTGATGCCAGTGTGGGAGTTAATGAAAAATGCACTCAGAGGGCATCTTAGAGATGCCCCCTGAAAAACGACCAGCCTCTGGTGGGATCCCTGACTGGTACACACCAGCCTGCCACCACGAGACATGTTTCTGGACCCCTGGGGTGGGAGCCTTCGCTCCTTGAGCCCAGATACAAAGCCTTTCTGGGAGGCGGTGTTCACACCTCCCCCAGGCCAGGAAGAGCCATCTGTGGCAGCGGAGCTTCAAAGGCCTTGCAGCCTTTGTAATGTGACCCCTAGCCTCTCCTGCTATCAGGAGCAGGCCCCTTCCTGTCTCCCCTTCTTTTCGGCGGGAAGACAAGCGGGAAAATTTAGAGCAGTCCAAAAGGTGTGCCCACCTCTGCCAACTCCACCCCTCAGGTGGGGGAGGCCACTCTTCAGTGCTGGCCATCTTGCAGATGGCAGGCACTCCCCAATCAGGATTAGGGTTTGTGCTCACTCCCCCATGTGGGGTGAGCACACCAAGGGTGTAGTCACCCTAAGGCCAGTAGCCCATTGGCTACTGACCTTAAGACCCCTAAAATGCCCCCTAAATACAGTATTTAGTGGGCAGCACTGAACCAAGAAGGGATATTCTGCAACCTACGAAGAAGAAGACGAAAGAAGACGCCCAGCAGAGGAGACTGCAGAGAACAACTGACTTGGCCCCAGCCAACCGGCCCGTCTGCAGTTTCCAGAGATCCTGCGCCAAAAGTTGTCTTGTCTGCAGCCAGCGACCTCCAGAACCCTGGGAGGACTGACTGCCTTCAACAAGGACCGGATCTCCTGTGAACAGCAGCTCTGTTCAAAAGAAACTCCGAAAACAGACTCTGAACCTGCTGAGGATAAAGAAACCCGGCGCCTGGAACTACCACTGCACCCCGTGCCTATGGCACGATTTCGAGTGGCCCACTGGCCCCAGCGAGGTCCGCCAGTGCTCCAGAGTCTGAGTCCACCATGGGTTGACCCCTCCAGGACTCCCCGACGTCGCCTGCAGCCTGTGCATGGAGACCCCCCCAACGAGTGGCCCGGTAAGGTGAAATCCGACCTCAAAAAACACACCTGCATCCAGCCGCCCTGCGCCCTGGAGAAAAGAATCTGAGGTGCACCTACGTCCCCGAGCCCTCCAACTTACCTGCCCCACTGTTGGTTTCTCCCGGAAGTCTGCCTGGACCGAGCCTGCAGCTGAAAACCAAAACGAAAATCCCCATTGAAAGTAACAGGGCGCCGGACGCCAAAACAGCACTCTGCACCGGACCACCCCAGTGAGGCTGAGGGTGCACCTTTTGTACAGGCTTGAACCCCCATTTGCCCTGAGCTTAAGTCCAGGAGCTTTGCTCCCACAACCCAGTGGCCTGCTCGTAAGCAGGCACCAACGGGAGGCCCCCTATCCCCCATTGGATAACATTGGGCCTCAACACTCTGCACCCGGCCACCCTAGTGCCGCTGAGGGTGTAACAAGAGTGCATCACTGACCCTGGGGGACCCCTGAGTCTACCCCCAGAACCTCAACTCACACTACCAAATACTTACCTTAAAACCGATAACACTATTTTCCTCCTTAGGATAACATTGACTGTTTTTCTTGGAGAAGTTTCTAAGTGTGGAGTTTGAAAACCTAAAGAAATTCTTTAAAATTGTACGAACTAACCAAAACGATTTTACTTACCTGTTTACAGGAGATGTCCCAGTGCAGTATCCAGGTATACTGCCCTGTGTAAGAAAAGTAATCTCAAAAGTAACTTACCTGTAATTTAAAATGCCTATACAAAGTATATGTACAGTATTCCACAGTATTGCTTTAGCAGTAATTCAAACTGTAACCATTCCAAAGTGCATTTACAACTGCATATCCAAACTGTATATTTACTGCAAAGTACTTATCACTTACCTGTGCCAGGCTTGCTTGGTTTTAGGAAATAAAATAACTAAAAGAATATTTTTATACAAAAACAATTGGTCTGAAGTTAAGTCTTTGAGTGTGTAAATTCATTTGCTGACTGAGTGTGTACAACAAATGCTTAACACTGACCTCTGATACTGCCTTACTACTCGACCACACTACCACAAATAGAGAGTAAGGTGCTATCTAACTTTACCTCTGCCTATCTTTGGGGTTCCACTGGACTCTGTGCACTCTATACCTCACTTTGGTATAGTATATACAGAGACAGCTTCCTACAAGGAGGCATTGCTATTATTTATAAAAAAGGATTACAAATGCAATATTAAGTACCAACAGATTCCTAATTGTGAAGCTTTACTCTTCTCTATTTTCTATTCTCCAAAATTCACCCTCCCAGGAGCTCTTATTTATCGCCCCCCTGGGAGTTCTAGAAATTGGTGTTCTGCATTACCTGACTATTTGGCTCCTCATGTTTTACAGGCAGACAATTTTACCTTGCTTGGTGACATTAACCTATATCTTGAGGATCCCAAGAATAAACCAGCCTTGACCTTCATAGATGACTTGAGTCATTGAACCTTTCCCTTCTCAATTTCGCAGCCACTCACATTGCAGGCCTGCTCTTAGACCCCATTTTCTCCAACCTCTCCACCCTTTTCGTTGATCCTCCGCTCCAAGTTTGTTGGACTGATGATTATGCAGTACCGTTCAATATTCCGGTCCCTTGCTTTCTTGTTACTCGGCCTGCACTGCGACTTACGAATATACACTGGGCTAAATTGGATATGCCTGAGCTCATTAAGCGACTCCTTAATACTTTTCCTACCCTTACTGTCAATCTCCATGATAATCAAATCGCTGTGCATCAATGGCTTAGGGATGCTACTGACGCAATTTTGCCTATAACACCTATAACGCAATGAAGAATGCATCCTCCTGCCCCGTGGTTCAATTAAGCCCTTTGATGTGAAAAGAAATGCTTCAAAATCTTGGAAAGGGGCTTGAGGAAGCACTATGCGCCTGAGGCCAAAGCAGATTAGACTGACGCTTGAAAAAATATCATGCCTCCTGCAAACTGGCCCGGGCATCCTATTACATGGAGAAGATCTCCAGCGCCCAACACTGCCAAAATACTTTGTTTAGAGTGGTGAATGAAATCTCGGCAGCTAGCATTTTTACACCGCAGCCCTCTCTTTCTCAACAACAGTGTGACAAGCTAGCCACCTTTTTCCTAAGCAAAGTTGAGTTAATCCATCGGCAATTAGCAGTAGATGCTCCCATGCTAGTGAGTCCCTCTTTCGCTGCCACCCAAGCACTTGGCTATCTGGCCATGAATCCTCTTGCCCACAAGTCCAACGATAAGCCTGAAGAACCCCTGGAAATCAAGGCCTGGCTCCCTTTGGATTTAGCATCGTTGCATACTTTATTAGACACCATCAAGTCTGGCTCTCCGCTAGATCCCCTTCCCCTGTTTAAACTTAGATTGACTGACGATGCTGACCTTACAGTAATTCTTGATCTCCTCAACTCCTCCTTGAGTACGGGCCATGTCCCCCAGAATTGGAAACATGCAGTAGTGCTCCCTCTGCTCAAGAAGGATGGCCTTGACCCCCTTTGTTGGTCCAATTTTCAGCTTATCTCCCTCCTCTCTGCTGTTTCTAAGATTCTTGAAAAGCATATCAACACTCAAATCTAATCTTTCGCTACTTGTTGCAATCTGCTCCATCAGTCTCAGTCCGACTTTAGGGCAGGCCATAGTACAGAATCCGCCTTACTGGGAGTCACAGAGCTCCTCGGGCAAGAACTTGACTCCGGTGGGACTGCCACCCTTATCCTTTTGGATTTAAGTGCGGCTTTCGACACGGTTCTACATTCTATCCTGCTGGACAGATTGAAGGCACTAGGCATTGTGGACCTGGCCCTAAGATGGATGTCCTGTTTTTGAAAGATCGTACTTTCCAGGTCTCATCAGCTGATAATACATCCAAGACCCTCTCGCTGCCCTTGGTGGTTCGGCAGGGCTCGAGTTTGAGTCCCCTGCTTTTTAACATTTACCTTCTCCCTTTGATGGACGTAATTGAGGAGTCTGGTCTCACTCTGTTTTCTTTTGCTGATGATTCCCACATTATGTTTTCACTTTCTAATGCTCAGGACCTAGATTATTCCCCACTTTGGCAAGGCCTGACTAATGTCGCCTGTTGGATGAACAGAAATGCTTTAAAGCTTAATGGCAATAAAACCGAAGTCATGATTCTGGGCAATATTCCCGAACTCTGGGGAGTTAATCACTGGCCGGTCTCCTTGGGACCCTTACCTATGCCGGTTTATAAAGTTAAGAATCTTGGCTTTATAATTGATAAGAATCTTTCACTTAAGCCACAGGTCTCCAAACACACAGCCTCTTGTTTTTCCATTCTCAAATGGCTCAAGAAAATCCTTTGGCTGATTCCTTTGAATGTCCAAAGAACGCTTTTGCAGGCATTGGTAACATCCAGATTGGACTATGGGAATGTTCTGTACCTGGGCGCCGATAAATCAGTGATCCACCGTTTACAGATCATCCAGAATGCGGCCGCCCGCCTCCTCTTTTGGCTGCCTAGACATACTTCTGTCTCTCCCTTGCTCCACAAACTTCACTGGCTCAAGGTCGATAAGCATATTAATTGTAAGGCCTTATGCTGTATGTTCTGAGCTAGGCACGGCCTCGCCCCTACATACATCCAAGGTCTGGTGTTACCTTATGTCCCTATGCGACCGTTGAGATCAGCTAACCTTGCCCAATGCACCATGCCCAGGTTTTGCCTGGCCCCATGAAGGGCCGCTCCTTTGCATACTTAGGCCCTAAACTCTGGAACTCCCTTCCTTTGGCTCTCAGGAACTGCCATTCTCTACTCACGTTCGGTAAGAATCTGAAGACTTTGCTCTTCAACTGCTCTTAATGAGCTCAGTGGATTCTGCTTTGAGCTTATGCACCCTGTTGCTGTTTGCTCTAGCACCGGGAGATCCTTTTGGGTAGCTGCGCGCTCTACATGCTCTTTACAGAAATAATAACAATATCCCTTGTCAGAACCGCTGGAACAGACCCCCTGTGCAAAGCGTTGACTTGCCGTTGCCAAGGCTTTTTGACTCTCTCCTCCAGAGATCTTCGGCCTCCAAGAAGCTCCCACCTCAAGCATCTCCTGCAGCCAATATCTTTGCCTCCATCGCATCCTTTGCACCATGGGCCTCCATCCTTTGGTGAGCTGCTCCAGGTCCTCTTGTGACTTCTGTGCCTTCGGCCCGTGGGTTCTCATGAGGGTCTTCCTTGGCTTCAGTGGGCTACTCTGCTTGCTCTGGGCCTGCTCTGACTTACTTGCTGTGGTGAGTCACTTGGACCTTGCTGGTCCCCAAACCTGCACCTTTTTCTTCAAGTACGTTAGTTGCTGTTGCCAAGGCGTGTTGGTGCCCCTGCTGGACACCGACCCCTTGTGATGAGTGCGTGGGTGACGGTCTTCCTGGCATCGGGGGGATCCACTTGCCTGTAGATTGTTCTTCCCTGGAATGTGCATCACCTAGAGAGAGAGAGAAGATTCACCTCTGCCCAGGTCAGGGACTTTTTTCTCGCTAGCCTGTTCCTATATGACTTTAGCGACTTGATTGTCTGTCCTCAAACCAGCAGTGGTTTCCTTGAGTAAATTTGCAAAGGCATTAAGCTCTTTGCAACTTGCTGCCAATTTTCACCAGTTTTAGGGTCTTAGAGCCGCTCCAACTGACCAACTACCCAGAGCATTCTTGTCCTGTAGCATGGCTCACCAACCCCACTAACTTGCATCTGTCGTAAAGATCTGTGAAGCATTCCATATAAAATACATTTAATCAGGGATGCTGTTGAAGTAAGTTTATTCCAATGAGAAGATCCCATCCAACAGGATACCAGACAAGGCTTCAACTGCAGTTCAAGTTAAGCAATAACAAGTTCTAAATTACATGTATATAATTCCAATGTGACATCAGTACATCAATAGCATACCAGGAATACAAATATTCCAATATCCTTATCTCATTTAAAGTGATACATCACCACGATCTGGGAAAGGGGTTTTGACATGCGTACTCTTTTCTTGAGATTCTCGAGGAGTAAACATCCCTGAAGCTCTTGTATTATGGTCTGTAAGGCTGCATTCTGGGCTTGATAATCCCCAAACCACAACTGTGAATCAGCTATAAGACCCTGCACCCTCAGCCACTGTCGAGCTGAAGCTGACTCTGGCTGAATTAACTGCAGTAGGTGAACTTGAAAGTTCAATCATCTTGTCTCTGGAAGGAACGCTCTTGCCTTGACTGAGTCGAGGAGAGCCCCTGTGAAGTTCTTATAGCATGTCGGAAGAAGCTGTGATTTTTCCTTGTTGAGGATGAGGCCCCGGTAATCCAGAATGGTACTCACCAGCTTCACCATCGAGGTATGGGTATGACTGAACACTAAGAATATGGAGATGGGCCTTTACTGTCACCAGTACCTTGCTAAAGTCCCTATGATATGATGAGAGGCCGAAGGCCAGGACTGTAAATTGAAAATGACTGTTTCCAAGTGCGAAACAAAGGAACCTCTGACAGTCTTGATGTATTGGCACATGGAAATGTGCTTCCTTTAAGTCCAGAGTTACTGCTCCCTTCTGAAGAAGGTCTTGTATCCCTTCAATCATGGCGTGTTTCTTGATTGCATCTTTTGGCAGACAGGTTCACAGAAAATGAAGTTCTTCTGGAGGCATCTGAAATTCTGCCATATCCATTGATGACAATGTCTAAGACCTATTTTTTGGAGACCAGTTCTTGTTGTCTTTCCGAACAGGTATATAGCGTGCTTATCATCCGAGGGGTATCCAGGCGCTGGAGACTGGAAACCCGGCAGAGAGAGAGAGTGAAGAGTGGAACTATGGGCACAAAGAAGCCAAAGGAAGAGAGTGGAAAGAGGAAAACTGGGCATAGAGAGAGAGTGGGGACTGGATAAGGGCACCAGGAGGCTGAAACAGAGTGGAAAGTTGAAAAACAGATACAAAGAGACAGAGTGGAAATTGGAAAAAAGGTACAAAGAGGCAGAAGGAGGGTGGAAGTAGGAGCAGTGAGCAGCAGAGAGCGAGCAAAGACAGAGGGCCTTAGACTTGTTGGAGGACCAGTCCGGGTATTGATAGTCAGTGCTTCCCTTACTGAGACTCAGACTGCTGCTGTGGTCAGGTTTTGCCTCCTGCCACAGCTCCCCGACCCCAGCTCGGCCTCAAAAGAGATGCTTGTCCTGAAACCCCTGAGACGACTTTTTTTGGATAAAGTATTTCTTTGGAGTAAATGATCTGACAGTGCGTAGGACTTTTTTCTCTCCCGCAGCCTTTTTGTTTTTTTTGTTTTCAAATATTTATTATTGTATTTGGGGAAAAAGAAATACAAACAAGGTAAACAGCGATACATAAATGTCAAAATTGATGCATACATGTAAAAAGTTAAAAAGAGTCACATGACAGAGAATACTCGTATTAGACTGATAGTGGAACAACATTATTATATGAATATGAACAGGTACATATTGACAGAGAGCAAGTATTTCAAAGTCACCAAATGATAATTATTATCCCAAAGTAGAGAGGTCAGATCAAAGACCACCATATAACGCAAATAATGTCATGTATGGTAGAGTGTGTATCGTTGATAAAAAGGTATACCACAAAGGGATATGAAACAAGAAGGGGGAGGGGAAGAGTAGAAGGGAAGAAGGAAAGGATAGTGGGGGGAAGGCGGTATAATGGGACATCTGCTTC
Organism: Calotriton arnoldi; assembly: GCA_963921515.1. NCBI lineage: Eukaryota > Metazoa > Chordata > Amphibia > Caudata > Salamandridae > Calotriton > Calotriton arnoldi. The sequence goes on from CAWUFW010002092.1 coordinate 2,297,975, forward strand.
ACCTATAATGATAAAATCAAGAGAGGGACCCAAAAGGATAGTGAGCCACTAAACCCCAAGCAGACAAATCCATGAAGTTATCTAGGGAGCGCCATACATTGTTAGCGATTGGAGGTGTAGACTGTTTACCTTCAATAAGTGTATTGGCTCCTCAAAGGTATGACACCCATGCACACCAAGTGTGATATGACAGGAGATGAAAGGATTTCCATTCTGTGAGTATGATTTTCACTGCAATGGATAAGAGCAATTCTAATAGCTCCAGATCTATATTATCAAGAGGTAGAGGAGCAACTGCAGCCTATGGACCCAGCATGATCATAGAAAAGGAGAGAATGACAGGTGTATTAAAGGTTATAGACAAGTGTTTCTGTATAGGGACCCAAAAGGAATCTAGTAGTGTACATTTAAAAAACATGTGTTGATGAGTGCCCGTTTCTAGATTGCAATTCCAGCACAGATCATTATCTCGTAGTTTCAATTTGTGTGAGCGAGCAGGAGTCCAATGTAGGAGATTAATTGTTAAGAATTTGGACTGAATCAGCGATGGAGCAATTTTGTTACGAAGGGATAATTTCCAGATCAGCTGCCAGGTATCATGGGAAATGTGTTTGAAGACATCCTCCTCAAAGTGGTGAGACCATTTAAAATAAGTAATTGTATTTTGTGAAGTCTGTGGAGCAGAGAGAAATTTATCAATTTTGGAGGCTATATGGCCCTAGCGTAGCCACAGGGAAAGAAGTGAAACAGCAACCGAGTCTGTAGTAAGGACTACCTTAGAAAGTTTAACTTTGAGTTTAAAAAAAATATAGAAATCCATGTTGCTGAGATTAATTTTTTTTAGCCAGGGAGGAAAAGGGGAGAGGGTCATGATTACTATCATAGAGGTCTCTAACTAATCTGATACCTTTAGAGGCCCACTGAGAAGCCGTACTAAGTTCAATGTCAGTAGTGAGCTTAGGATTGACCCATAAAGGTGTCCATCTGGACTTATGAATGGGTTTTGAGCGTCTTCTATCAAGGTATTTTAAAGCACTACCCGTATCTGACAGAATACGCCGAAAATGTGCTATTGCAAATTTTGACATTGTGAGAAGGGAGAAAGTGCTAAAAGGAGAGCACAAATCTCCATATGTACTCACGTTGGGATATAATGAGAGTCTGGTAAAAACCAAATTGCTCCTTGGGCTGCTAAGAAGGATAATTGGTATTAGTTCCAGTCCGGAAGATTACCATCTTCTAATGTGATAGGTTTCCTAAGATATTTGTAGGAAATTCTAGCACTCTTATCGCTCCATAGAAACCTCGAGGTGAGTATATCAATTTCATGAAAGAAAGATGATGAAAGTTTTAAGGGAAGCATAGAAGACAGGAAATTAATAATTGGAGTTATCATAATTTTAAGTGTTTGTATCCTACCCCACCAGGAAACATATTTAGGTGACCAGGACGACAAGAAATCTTTCACCTTATTTATTGTATAAGATTCATTGTAGAGTACAGTATTTGTAAGGTCCCTACAAAACCAGAACACCAGATATTTATTGTGTGTGGATTGCCTAAGTGTGAGGAAAGACACAATGGATTCAGGGGGAGCACTTCAGTTTTCTCCTTATTAAGGGTATAACCAGAGACAACTGAAAATCACGAATAATGTTAAATATAGAAGGGATCGCTGATTCACTGTCTTCCGAAAAATAAGAACATCCTCTGCGTAAGCAGCTGTTTTAAGATTGTGTGTTCCAAACTGGAACCCTTGGATCTCAGGATTCAGGTTTCAGGTTAAGCAAGCGGATCGATGGATAAAAGAAAGAGTAGGAGTGAAAGTGGGCACCCTTGTCTCATTCCTTGATGAAGTTCAAAATAAGAGGATGTTATAGCAATAATTCTAATATTAGCCTTAGGTTGTGCATAAAGAGCCATGACCATATTGATAAAGGAGTTGCCAAGGTTGCGTGACTCTAAAACCGAATGTAAAAGAGGCCAAGATACCTTGTCATATGCCTTTCCTGCATCAAGCGCGATCGCCACAGATGGTAATGAAGAGTTTTGCTTTTTCTTGAATGTGACAGAACGTACAAATATTGTTCCTTGATAGCCTACCCTTAATGAAACCCGTTTGGGAACCATGAATGAGGTTGGAAATGTCAAAACAACAGTCTAGAAAGACCCGAGCTGCCTGAAAACTGATACAGAAGTGCTAACAAAGTCACTGATACTATAAAAAATCGCTATACAAACAGACAAATTCCCCAAGACGAATAAGCCAAGAAGGAATAAAGAAAGTATTTTTTTTTTTTATTATTTATATTATTTTATCAAAATTCATAAGAGATACATGTGACATGATATCATATCAGCATACATGGATATATATGAGGTCCCACATTTACGCATTCAATACATACCAACAAACACAAATACATACATGCTCATACACTCTCCACACTCAAGGAAAATTCACAATTTGTGATATAATCAGAATTCAAATTTGTTCACATTCATGATACAAAATACAATAGTAGACATCAAATAATCAATAATCATTAATGTGTTTTCTTGTTATAGAAGGTGGAAACTAAACGGAGGCACGAGGTTCTCCAGCGCCAACGCGCGTTTCGGTGTCTAACCCAATATGGGTCACACCTTCATCAGGGCGGTCAAATCAAATGTAGGACCCAAGAATAGATGCGTCTGAAAGGATAATGAAATGATATAAGCAATAGATATTATGCAACCAAAATAGTATCAACATAACTCAGGGAGGGTACAGTGCCTAGATATAGTACATGTGAGAGGGGGAATTAGACGTTTGAAGCGAGAAGATGAAGTTTATTAACATAGAATAGACCCGTTAAAATCAAAGGGAGGGGTGTGCACGAGAGAAATAGACAGAGTTAAACAGAAGCATACAAAGAAGGTCCCACAAATGAGGGACTTACAGGTGGACAAGAGTTCACCCAATATTCCCATGGTGCGAAAAAGAACTGAATATGGTGATAATAGTAGGTTAAGAGAATTACATAATACAAATATAAGATATACCTGAATAGGGGGCATCTAAGTATATCCTTAGCAGTAACAGGGTTGGTTGGCAAAAAGCTCAACATACAAGATCTGAAGAAATAAGAGATATGAATTGAGAACATAGAAGGACGGAAATCTCAGGGATAGATAGACCAATCCCTGAGATGACAATCTGGGTGTCATTTGCCTAGGAGGTCAGGGAGAAGCCACAACTTTTGATTACCTCGGCCAAGGGTGTGCTGTGGGGTCTACTACTTGCTAAGAATTATAGCAATTGATCCCGACCTCTTCTGGGGAAGTTTGTCAAGGTTCTTCCCGCGATAAAAATGTGAAAAATGGGTTCAAATTGTGCATTTAAAGCACATTTTGACACAAATTTACTCAAAAGACATAGGCTTTGAAAGGTCACGCCTGGCGCTCCCCAGGAGTTGGCCCCATTTATTTCCAAATGTACCATGGGTGCTACTATATGTCAATAATTCCCTCCTTTCTGCCAGGGCCAGCATTTTGCCATCAGCACCCCCAGTGCCAAACATCACATACAATAAGGCAGTACAGGAATGATGCCATTAATGCTGTCCCTATGCTATAGGTCATCCTTATGTCAAAAATCACCTCTAGTATGTCAAGGCCAGCATTTTGTCTAGGATGAGTGAATATGAGTGATTAATCTGGATGGAGCCGAAGCACACTCTGGGGCATATTTATGAGGGGACTTGCGTCGCGCTTCCAACAGGCAAGGTTGGTCATGCGCCACGCAAGCCCAAAATGCAATTTATGAAGCAGCGCAAGGCCACCTTGTATGGCCCTGAGTGGTTTCATGAATTTGGAGTAAGGCAAGGCAGCACAATATGTGTGCAGCACTGTGTTGTGTTACTCCACACTGGAAAAGGCGATCCATGGGCGTTGCATGGGTGTTCTCACACAACTCCCATGGTTATTGATGCATTTGCATAATTACCAGATCTGGTAAAACTGGGAATGCGTCAAAAAGATATGTCTTCCCAGGATCTTTATTACTCTTTGTATGCTGCTGCACTCCGCAGCACACATAGAAAGTGTAGTATGCCTCAGGGGGTTGTTTTTGTGCAGGAAGGTGGCCCTTTCTTCGGAAAAACAACTTTGCATGCAACACAGGCACCCTTGTACCATACTGCAAGGGTGCTTTTGTTGGTGCTAGTCAGCCAAAAGGGTGCCAGTGCAGGGACAAAGGCAGGAATCCACTGTATTCTTTTAAATACAGCGCATTCCTGCCCGTTCCCAGTCACGCAGCGCTGCAAGATAACATGCTGCACTGCGTGGCTTTCCCATAAATATGTCCCTCTGTTTATATTTTAAAGAATTGGTGACAGTAGGTCCTGCTGTGATTTCAAGCCAGACCTAAGAATTAAACGAGAATGATAGAAAGACGGCACCCAGAAAACCTATTTGCAAGCTAGGCCGTCAAGCAGACCTCGCTGAATAACAACAACAATCCTGTTCCACAGAGCTGCTACCACACACTAGAAAACACTGCAACAGGATCCGTCATCAAATCTGCCAAGACCGCAGCAGGTATGAAGCCAGGGCTGGTTTGAGGCCCAGAACCTTGAAAGTTGTGAAGAACAGCACACCATGACAAGTCCAGCCCTCTGAAAGGGTGTTGGGAAGCACAGAGCATGGTCAGTCTCATATGCAATGTTTTAAACTACAGAGCCATACACTGATTCTTTCTCCAGAGTATTCCACATTATTACTGAGTTGCATGAAAACTAAACCCTCTTGAGGACCCCACCAGGGAATTTCTAACATTTTCCGCATACCAATCCAACCTTGAGTAAGGCGGACAAGAACTAACCTATCGCAGGGCCCATAACTCCACTCAGTAAAGCATACAGCGCTACAGTGACTATGATTGAAAGACAAAACATTAGAACAATGTGAATGAACCTTTAAATGGTTAAAAGACATGAAATAATTACAAGGACAAGATTATAGGGCTTCACTAGTGGTGAACTCACACCAGTGGTGAACTCACACTTGGGCTTTTAACCAACTCCCAAGAACAAGAGATTCACAACAGCATCCATTCCAGGCTCATTAACTACAGAAGGAACCCCCAAGACTCCTGTGGAAACAACAGCAGCTAAATGAGGGGGTTGGCTGGGCCCATACTGCCCTCATCCTAAGCATCCACGGAATCTCCAAGAGAGTCAGTAATACACCATCACATCAGAGACCCAAACTGTGCAACCAAACACTGCCTTACTTCATCTATCCACAGCAAAACTGGACAAAGAACAAATATAAACAGAAGAAACTTGCCTGTCTCAACCATAAATGTCTTCCAAAACATATTCAACACAACGGTAAAAGCCAAGCTCTTTTGATATTCACACTATTACTGAACAAAATAAACTTTCACTTACTAGGATTTAGCAGCAAGGTTCTCAGGTAACATTAATGCCACCCTAGAAGCGCTGCTCCCTTCAAGCTACAAATCACAAAGGAGAGTAGAATGTGCCAAATAGAAGGTTGAGAACTAGAACATGTCAAAGCAGACCAAACATACACAATTACCAGCAGTTCACCAAGGACCGTTTCACAGTGATCCACAAACCCAAACTACTGATTTACGTAACTATCATATACTATCGCCCCGGCTGATACTACCTACTTCAAGGAATGATGTCTTTTTTTTTCAAAAGCGCTCGGCTACCCAAGGGTGTCTTGGCGCTAGCTATGATAAGAGAGAGGAGAACGTGTGGAGCTCCACAGTATTAGCAGGTTTTAAAGAGCCGGGATTTCAGGAGCCTCATGAAGAGGATAAGATTGGGTCCACCCTTAATGTGGGGTGGTAGTGTGTTCCAAGAAGCTGTTGTTCCCAAGAAGAAGCTTCTGCCTCCCCATGTGGAGCATTTGAATTTGGGAGTAACAACGTGTTTGGTCATGGAGGAGCGCAAGGTACGAGTTGGCGTGCACCATTTGAAGTTCTGTTGGAAGAAGTCCGGTCCTAAGCCATGCAGTGCCTTGTAAGCAATGCAGAGTGCCATGAAAGTGATGTACTATCTGATAGGGGTCCAATGAAGGTGCCTAATTCCAGTGGCTACCGAGTGGTGTCTAGGAATTTTTAGTAGTATTCTTGCAGCTGTGCTTTGTAGAATGTGCAATCTGTTTAGGATGTATTGAAGTGCTGTCAGTGATAGACCGTTACAGTAGTTCAATTTGGACATTACGAGAGTAGCCATGAGAGTTTTTTGAAGATGGACTGGAAAAAACGAAAGAATCTTTAAAAAGAAATTCAAAGTGAAAAACTTGGAAGATGATAAGACACTGACATGATTGGAAAAGCATAGTTTGTTGTAAATCAAAATTCCAAGGTTCCGGGTCTTGTTGACTGGATTTGGGAGAGGACCCATCTCAACTGGCCAACATGACGGGGACCAGAAGGAAGTTTTTACTCCAAATAACATCACTTCCAATTCCCGTGCATTTAGTTTAAGACAATGTCCGCTCATCTATGCACTGACTGCCAGCATGCAGTCACAGAATCTGGAAGATACTCCTGAATCCTCCTAGCTCAGTGAGATGACAATCTGGGTGTCATTTGCCTAGGAGGTCAGGGAGAAGCCACAACTTTTGATTACCTCAGCCAAGGGTGTGATGTAAATATTAAATAAGGTTGGGCTAAGCGAGGACCCCTGAGGGACCCTGCATGGAAAGGAGAAAGGATGAGAGGTGAAACCTCCTTGGTGGCCTTGATCAATGCTGTTTCCATGCTGTGTCCACTCAGGAAGCCGAACTGGGTACTATCTAGGGGCCCGATTCACAGAACTAATCTGAGACAAAATCCTAAACTTACTACTTTTGGTATTCACAGAAGGCATTTAGTGGTAGTAAAGTTAGGATTTTATCTTAAGTTTGACTTAAGACAGACTTAAGACAGACTTAAGACAAAATCCTAACTTTACTACTACTAAATGCCTTCTGTGAATACCAAAAGTAGTAAGTTTAGGATTTTGTCTCAGATTAGTTCTGTGAATCGGGCCCTAGGTGATTATTAAGTTGGATATATTCCGTCAGTTGGTGGTTCATAACTTTTTCTCTGATTTTAGAAGGTAAGGGGAGGCAGGAAATCGGGCAGTAATTGCCAGGGTCATTTGGATCGAGCGTTGCCTTTTTTAGTAATGGAAGTTTGGAAACTTTCTTCCAGATGAAGGGAAATGAACCTGGTGAAATTATGAACTGGAAGATAGCTGTCAATTGTTGAGCAATAATGTCGGTTACTGATTTTGCTACCTTTGGTAGGCAGGGGTCCTGGGGAGAGCGGGAGGAGGTAGACTTTACTAAGTTGGTGACTGAGATTAAAGTAGGCGGTGTGAAGTTATTGAAATTGGGCCTTTGGCCAGCCTTGATCGTGGGTTCAGAGATAGTGTCTGATTGAGGGATCTGGGAAGAGAAAAGGTCATAAACTGCTTTCACTTTGTGGAGGAAGGCGTTGGCCAAGGTGTTACAGAAGGATTGGCTCCTGGGACATTTCTTGTTTGAGGAAGCGGTAGTTAACTTAGTCACTGTTAAGAAAAGTTCTTTTGAAAAGTTGTTGGCTTCTTCTATCTTTTTAGTGAAGTCGGAGGACCTTTCTTTGAATATGAGGGCTTTATAGCTGGCTGAACAGAACTTGTAGTTGGCCTTCTCTGTTTCTTTGTAGTTCTATCTCCAAATTTTCTCCTGTCTGCGGATGAGCTGTTTTTGAGCGCTTAGCTCAGTTGTGAACCAGGGGGCATTGGGTGGGGGCAACAACTGGGTGGAGTTGTTAATGCAAGAGGTGTACTGGGCCGTAGTTTCATTTGTGTTGTTTTAGAGGACCGGGAGTGAGGCGGTAAGTTTGTCCGCTAGCAGGTCCGGTTGGATATTGTGTCATGCGCTAAATATAGACCGGCTCGCTCTGGATGAAGACCTACAACAGGGCGGGGTATATGTAAAGTAAAAGAAGATTACACTATGGTCAGACCATATTAGAGGAAGAGTATTGGTGGTGGTTATGTATGAGTTGTTGCTAAAACTCCCATATAGGTTGTGCCCTGCCTGGTGCGTGGGACCGGTAACGGTTTGGGAGAAGCAGAGACTAGACATGGTTTGGAGCAAAGCTGAGGTCTGCAGGTTGTGTGAAGCTTCTAGATGAAAATTGAAGTCACTTAGAATGGTGAAGTTGCTAGATAGAAAATGTCATTCTAGGAGGGTGGTAATTTCCTGCAAGAACATATGTCATTGGCCAGGTGGCCTGTAAAGGAGCATGCCTTTGAAGGACAGCGCTTCTCAATATTGAGATGGTGCAGGACTACAACTAATTTTTAATCCGTTTTTGTAGACATTTGCTAAGCTGTCGCCTCTTTTCTGTCTGGAGATTGAGTAGCCAAGGGGTAGGGCAGCTAGTAAATCAGGAGTGCATGCAGGATCTGCCCATGTTTCTGTTATAAATGCCACCGCAGGCCTATGTCTATCCAAGAATACAAGAAATTCCATCTAGCTGTCGCTGATACCGCCTTCTCCAAGAAATGTTGTCCACATGGCTGTCACTGATACCGCCTTTTCCTATAAATGTTGTCCACCTAGCTGGCACTGATACCGGCTTCATCTAGAAATATTGTCCACATGGCTGCCGCAGATACCACCGTCTCCAAGAAATGTTGCCCACTTGACTGCTGCTTATAGTACCTTCTCCAAGAAATGTTGTTCGTATAGCTGCCTCCGATACCACCTTCTCCAAGAAATGTTGTCAACATGGCTGCTGCTGATAACACCTTGTCAAAGTTAGTTTAGTCTCCACACTTCAATTTTTGTCCAAAATAGTTTATTAAGAGCTAGAGAATACAAGCCCTATCCATAAGTAATGACCAGCACTTTCTAAATGCTCAACAACTCCCCAGCATTCAAGCATACATATTCTAATGCACATAGCAACCTCAAGCTGTTCCAGAGCTGCGTGATGATGCCATCACATGCTGCATGGCTAGGATACCACACACCTCCCTCCCAAAACAACACTTAAAGTAACAAAATGAACAATATCATATATACAACTTACAGTATTGAGTGCACTGCAGTCACACTAATACGGTGGTAATTAAACATGATCATTAAGTCAAATTGGTTTCTTTATTACCCTTATACTCCTTTTTCTCTTGTCTTGAGGTCCCTTCTCAACTGTACTAGTGACCCTGTCACCATCCTTAACACCATCCTTACATTTTTCCCACACTGCTATTCTGTCCAAATTCCAAATATGAGGGTCACTGGTTTTGACAGCATTCTTAAACAATTGTATGATTTTAACGAGCTGACTTAATTGTCAGTCAGACATTCTTTCCACTTTCTTTTCACCCAATCTCCAATGTACACCTTTGTTTTCTTTACAGCCATCATCCTATCAGAATTCTCCTTCCTCTTCTTTATTACGTCTGTTTCCCTATCCTCCTAACACTCATTTGTTTTAGATTCACCAAGTGCTTTCATCTTATTCACCCATGTGGGACCTACTTGATTGTTCAGAGATCTCTTCTTGTACAAAAATAAAGGGGTAACACTGGTTGAAGAGTGCAGTGTCATCCTGTACACAAACACCTTGGTTTGAAGTTCTTTCACCCAATTTAACTTGTTGACTAAAGAGTGTTGGATGCTATCTTTAACAACTTTGTTAAAGCGCTCAATCATTCCATTGGCTTCTGGGAGATAAAAAGATTTTTTTTGTTTTCTGACCCTTTTCCATAAAAACATCACCATAGTTTTGGATGTCAGCAGTACTTAAAGCAACAGGCCCTATCTCTGACAACCATGGGGTGAGTCATATACTTCAATATATGTTTCTTTATTCAATCAAAAATATGATCATTCACATCATAAAAACAACACATCATAGTAAAAGCAGTTAAAATTACATAAAAAATGTCCATTAAAATTGTACAATAAAATAAAGCAGACTTATAATTCATCCAGTATATAAACACAGTGCACTAGATCATACCATGCGGCCAAATTAGGCTAAATTGACAGGTCTAATAATCAGAAGCAAGTTTACCCATTTTTGACCTCTTCCACCAAGCGAAGAGCAAAAATCTTGAAATAGCAAACACTAGCCAACTTGTGGTATCTGATCTAAAAATACGTGTGGCTTCCGAGGGACAATTAAAAGATAAAGTACGACATACAGGAGCTATCCATGTTTTCCTATGTTCAGCATAGAAGGGACAACAAAAGAGGAAGTGCTCAAGGGTCTCAGGAAAAGTGTGACATAAAGGGCACAATGGATTAACAGACACATTCCCCCAGGTACTTCTTCTTGCATTTAAAGGAAGAGCTCTGCATCTAAATTGGGTGTACAGCGCTCGTGCATGGGGTGGTTCAATATCGTCCAGAAACAATTCGAAACCAAAACCTCCTTTAAAATTTTAAAACCTCGCAGTTAAAGTGCCATGTGCAGTACGTTCTACGCTTTCCAGGTCCATTAATTCCCAGAACCTTTTTTTAACAAGGGGGACCACAGATTTAGTAATGGACCCAGGTTCCTCCCAGAGCTGCCCCAACCCTATTTTTAAAAACCAAGCCTTGATCTTGCTAAGCCACTTAACACGGCCTATTTGCTTGTGCAGGGCAATCAGCTCGCCCATGGCCTCCTTCAATGGGACCTGTGTGTTAATTGTCCACGCCCTTATCAAGAACAAAAGTGCCCTGAGAATAGCGAAGTGGTCTATAGGTTTTAAACCAAGATCGAGTCTTAACTTCAATATTTTGTCACTCCGCTTACACTCTATGCCCTCTCTTACCACTCTTTCGATCATGAGGTCCACACCAAGCAACAAGTAACTTTCTCTAATCTTTTCCTTAGTTTTGAAAATTCCCGGTTGACCCTCATGGGCCCACTCAATCAATCTCATTCTAACATTAAGGGGTGGTACCAGTCTATTGCCCCTCATGATCAATCCACCTTCCAAAGAGAGCTCGTTCCTGACATTCCAATATCCTTTGATACTGCTATTATCATTATCTTTGACCAAACATCAATCCTTCAATTTGTTTTTCACCACCAGCAATTCCTCATCATTCTCTTGTTCATTCCTCCATTCTTCTTCTTGCACGATGCCACTGGACACTAAGCAAGCTTTCACACTCCCCAAATTCATCTTGACATTCTTCCTTTTCACAACTACTGTCACTCATCACATATAGCCTCGAACAACAATCAGCCACAGTGTTCATCATGGCAAATGTGATACCACAAACTCAAATTCTTGTAGTGCCACTAGCCAACTTCTTATCCCATTGGACACTGCATTCATCACTTTTTTCCCCAAAACGTTCCACTAAGGACTTGTGGTCGGCCTTCACTTCAAATGGACTGCCCCAAATAAACTTTCTGAGTTTTCCTACTGCCCAATAAACTGCTAGTGCCTCCTTTTCAAATATCGAGTAATTGATCTCAGCTCCACGTAAGCCCCATAAGCTACACACTATGGTGTTTACCCTACCTTCTGTTACTTGTTCTATACTGCTCCAAGATCCAGGGCACTTGTGTCAGTCCTTAAGATGGTTTTGGCTCCTGGTTCAAAATTCATAGATTAGATGCCTCCCTCAAATTCACCTTTACTCCTTGATATTCTTCCTTGCACGCCTCTGAACAAACAAATTTCATCCCTTTTTTAATAGCCTTCTCATATTACCACACATCTGTGCAAAGTTAGGGACAAACTTGCTGTAATACTCCGCTGTCCCCAAGAATCTCACCAGTTCTTCCTTATTGGATGGCTTTGGAATCCCTGCAATTGCCTTTTACAGATTATTTTGGGGTCGCATTCCCCTGCCTGTAATTACATGTCCTAGATAATCAATCTCTGTCACACTGAACTTACATTTGACATGTTCTAATTTTAAGGCGCTCACACTGAGTTGCCTCAAAACTTCCTGCACCCTCTCGTCATGCTCATCATGTGTCTTGCCATATACTACAACATCTTCTTGGCCTATTTTAACACCACTGACACCTCCCAACACATGCTCCATGGCACTCTGAAACACAGCTGTTGCTGAAATCAAGACAAACGGCATACAAAGAGATTTATATGTTCCAATTGGGGTTATGAATGCAGTGTGATCCGGGGTCAATGCGTGCAAGGCAATCTGATGGTACGCAGACATCAAGTCTAGTGAGGAGACAAACCTTCACCATCTAGACAATACAGCATTTCTGTTATATTCGGTAGAGGGTAGTGGTCTACCAAACTGCCTTATTAAGTTCCCGCAAGTCTTCGCATAACCTTACATCACCATTCGCTTTCCTTGCTATCACTACTGGTGACAATCACTCAGTGCCTTCTACCTCTTGGATGACTCCTTCACTCTGTGGTCTCTCTAACTCTTCTTCCATTGCTTCCTTTACCATGATGGGTACACCTCTCACTTTACATTCTTTGGGTACAGATTCAGGTCTCAATTTTATTTGGTGAGCATAGTGTTTAAAACATCCTAAATCTTTCTTAAAAATCTCTGGAAATTGTTGCTGAACACTTTGTTTCTTACATGTATCCTTACCCACTCTGGCAACCACTGTTTCCTTTCCTTTTAATTTTATGGATGGAGTTTCATTCGGGTCAAGATATACTGCTGAGTGTTTCTGATGAAAACCAACTGATCAATGATCTCCTCTAAGTGATACATAGATCTTACCCGGAATTATGTTGGCTTTTAATTCAATGATAGCCCAAAAATTGTCTATCAACTTTATTGGCCTTCCTTCATACCCTTTAGGTTTTATGTCTAGTCTTCTCAAGCTTACTACTGTTTTTAAGTTCTCTTAAAATAATGTTTTAGGTACAAAGTTATTTTCGCGCCGGAGTCAAATAACACATTGACTGGACATCCATTTATTTTTAACATATCATAGACATCATCACATGAGCCTTACTGTATCTGCAATACAAGCTCATCACTTTCTTGATCAGAGTCAAACAACATCTTTCTTACTTTCATCACACCATTCGTGATTTTGCAACAAGATGTGAAATTACCTCTCTTCCCACATGCTTTACGTATGACCTTCCAACCTGGGCATTCAATTTAGTTGGCCAAATGTCTCACATTTCCACACCCGAAACACATTACCCTGGAATTTCTTTATTCCCTTCACACCACTCATCTCTTGATTAGCACTTAAAGAACCTCCCGAAGTTACACCCACACCATTTTTAGGACATGTATAATATCCTTCTTTTCCTCACCCTCTGTGTTTCTTCAAATCACATCCACACACACTGTGAGTGCTCAGCCACGTTTGCTGTTGTCAATACGCCACTTAATGAGGGATTATCTTTTAACCACACGGTCTCTCTTGCTTTATCTAGAATACAACCCAGCATAATTTGATCACGCAATCTCTCATCAGCTGCCACTCCAAAATTAGAGGCTGAGGCAAGTTTCCTAAACATTGAGAGGTATTCTTCTACCTATTCCCCCACCCGTTGCATCCTCTTCCCAAAATGATATAATGTCATAAAGGAGCTCAATTTAGGTCGGTAATGCAAATCTAGTTTTTTAAGACATATCTCATACTCATTCACCCCATTATCATCATCATTGGTCAAGTCTGGAAAATGTTCAAAAACTTCTTGTCCTTCTGGACCTACCATCATTCAGCAATATGTCAATGGAAATGATATACCAAGCATACCTGCTCTCCAAGTTGATATTGGAATAGATTGGATCTATTAGTTTACTATGTACCATTAGCCACTCTAAGATGGCCGACATGCATTTACTGCCTTCACTATTCTGGAAGGGTACACGTTATGATATAATTATAACCACACGCGGGGGTCTGTGCATGAATAAGCTCACCGGTTATCCTTCACGTGGTTTCCTGTTCCACTAGGCTATTTTTACATGTTTAGATCCCAGTAGTTAACTTGGGAGATTCCTCCCACACCTTTACATGTAACCGTTCCAAGATGGCCGACACTCTAACAGGATGCTCAACTCACTTTTGAGTAAGTCACATGACATGCCACGGCAGCAGCTGGAGCCGATTAGCTTCCCGCCAGTCCTTAATGAGGCTCCATTTGGAGCATAAGAAGGGAGCTCTTCTGACCGTTCAGCACCATCCTGGTTGCAGCACGAAGGGGTAGGTGTTTAGCGCGGCTTCTAGTGGAAGCGGGTGAGTATTATCTAAACTCTACAAGTTGCCTGCACTCTACAGCGACTGAGTACAGGTAAGCGACTGGATTGTTGACAGTGGGGTTTGTGGATGCATGGTTACTGTGCCTGCCCCTCTCGGACCCGTTATGGACTCTTATCTTTGTGGGCCCCGCATGGGGGCGTGGATGTGTGCGGTTGTCTGTCACACATGAGATCAGGGACAGCACCGCAGCACTTACTTCGGTTTTCTCGGTGGGACTTTTGCCCGCATCATTCCCCGAATCTTGTGTCGGATCTTGGGAAACTGGCCAGTGGCATGTTCTGTGACCATCCCTACGTACTACCAGCTCGCTTGCCTTACCCGCTACTGTTGCAACGAGATGGGCTGACTAAGTGTGTTTGGTCAATACATTTTTAGATATATATAAACCTTCCTTGAGGTTTAACCCCTCCTTCTGTTTCTGTTTTTGTTGTGTTTTTACACCATGACTAGACATCCTACTACAGATGTCTGTATTTAGTGCTGTAACAGATGGGGCGTCATTCTGATACTTATTAGGTGAGTTGGAGATTGTTTACTTCACCACTCCCCACTTAAGCACCAATTACGATATACACCAGATATCACTTCATTACCTGGATACTTGTTCATTGCTGTCTTAATTTATTTTCATCTGTATGTTGCTACTCAAGTAATTTGTAATTTTAACTCGCGGTTTATGAATTATCATTCTTGTTACCGCTCACATTGTGCCTTTTACTGAACAATTACAGGGGGCACCTCCCTCCCCCCTGTTTTCCTTGTTTCACAATGCGGTTTGCACCTTGTTGGGCAATCTACCTTTAGATTTATAACCAAGTGTTGTTTTCCATTATACTTAAATGCAGGTTTGTCCCAGTACTAACAGGTAGTACCCTGTTTATCCTTATAGTAGTAGGCAATATCCTCACACTATTACAAGTTTTATTTTTAGCTATGGGGCATGTTGCACACCCCATTTCACTGTAGATAGTAATTTCTCACGGTCCTGAAGAAACGCCACAGGCGTGAAACATGTCAGACCATCAAGGAGTAGAGCGCCTCTTGAACCCTGGTAGCTTGTTAGTCGCCTCTCCTCACTATTTTTAATCAAGTAGGGATCCATTTAGAATAAAATTTGCTCTCATAGGAATCCCCTCTTGTTTTATATTCACTTCCAGCACATCTACACTCACACTAGGTCCCTTACACCCACGGCACCCTTACGGCAGGAACAAAAGATCTCCGGCAAAGAGCCCCTCTATGGGTGCCCGTCGGGTATTGCAGCGCCGACCCGACGAGGAGCAGACCCATATGATGAAGCATGACACCTAGCTTGCTGGGTGTGTGAGGGCCTCAGTTCCAAAAGGAGGAATTCCCCTCCTTTTTTGGGTGCCTGGGACACTACCTGCATACTGAGGAACTGCGTACCTCTTTTTTGCGTTCCTTCTGGACCTACGCATTATAACAAAAGTTACATTTTTCTCTCAGCATTTAATGATGTTCCACACAGCCTGGTATGGTGGCTGAAAACCTTTTTCCACTTCTAATACTCTACGCTAGGTACACCAGGTGAAGCTAGAAAGAAAGGAGGTGCTGTCACATTCTGCATGTTGCTCGCTGTGTATTGTTTCAGGCATGACACACAACACCACTCTCATCCTTCTCACACACACATACCCCGGCATCCGATCTAATACCCAAGCACTTATATTTTGAAAGAAAGAATGTATGATAAATTAAACTATTATTTTATGTCCATGCTGAATGAGGGTTACAGCTTTGCCTCAGGTTTAGTCTCGACCAAAAGCAGTCACTAAGTTACACTTTTGAACGATCACTCTGTTTCAGTGAATATCCCGAATTTCCTGAATCTAAGCAACTCATCTGCCTTCCTGTGGCAGTAATTGTTATTTAGCACAAACGCTTTTCTTGTGCGTCACTGGAGTTCGACATCCATCTTGTTGAAGTATATGTTGCGTAGCTGTAATGCCTTAACAGATCGCAAAAGATTCTCTCCCTGAGTGTCAAACGCGATGCAGCCAAAATCAGCTAAAAATGGCTTCTAGGCTGAGCCACGCACCGTGACCTGCCGCTCTGCAGTAGGGGGATTGGATCACGTCCTCACTACGTAGTCACGAACACGCTGTTTATGACGATGCTTATAGAAGGTTCAGTGAGGAGAAACTCGGACAAATATGTTGTAATGCCCCAGCAGATGCCTGTGCTGGTGCCAGAACACTCATATTTACAAAAGATGCAGAGAGAGCGCGCATCTTAGTAGTGCATATGAGGCCCACAGGTGAAACACGTGCATAATACTGCATACAAATAAATGTAGCAAGTAACACTGCTAAAGCGCCACCCTCAAAGACGCAACAGGGCTAGAGTCATCGCACAACACCAAAGCAAATACCCTTATCCAATGACTCTGCAATTACTTATCCTCTTCCAAAGACTTTTGTTGTAAGGATTGTGTACTGCAAAGATCAAAGGACACTCTGGCAGAGTCCAAGGCTTTAAATTCTTGAAACTGAGGCCAGTTCACATACAGGTCTCATTAAAGATCCATGGTGATTCTTTTCAATGTTTGCTGGTTGTAATGTACAAATCACGTGCTGATGTTGAGGCTTTATTGAGTTCTTGAATCCACTTGTAGGCAATGTAAAAGTTAATCTCTACACTTCACATTTTGTTCAAAAGAGTTTATTAAGAGGTAGAGAATACAAGCTCCATCCATCAGCAATGACCAGCACTTTCCAAATGCTTCCCAGCATTCAGACATACACATTCTAATGCGCAGAGCAACCTCAAGATGATCCAGAACTGGGTGATGATGCCATCACATGCTGCATGGCTAGATACCACACACCTCCCTCCCAATACAACACTTAAAGTAACAAAATGAATAATATCATATATACAACCTACAGTATTAAGTGCACTACAGTCACACAAATACAGTGGTAATTACACATGATCATTAAGTCGAATTTGTTTCTTTATTACCCTCATACTCCTTTTTCTCTTGTCTTGAGGTCCCTTCTCCACTGTACTAGTGACCCTGTCACCATCCTCACCACCATCCTCGCACTCTTCCCACAGTGCTATTCTTTCCAAGTTTCAAATATGATGGTCACTGGTTTTGACGGCATTCTTAAACAATTTTATGAGATTAATGGGCTGACTAAACTTGTCAGTCAGACACCCTTTCCTTGGATACTTTATTTTCACCCAATCTCCAATGCACACCTTTGTTTTCTTTACAGCCATCCTCCTTTCAGAATTCTCCTTCCTTTTCTTTATTACCTCTGTTTCCCTATCCCATAGCACTCATTTGTTTTAGATTCACCACTTACTGATGCCATCACATGATGAATGGCCTGGATACCACACATATTCTACAAGAAATGTTGTCCACCTGACTGCAGCTGATACCACCTTCTCCAAGAAATATTGCCCACATGGCAGCATACTGATGTCTCAATAATACTGGGCTCTTCTGTAGGCACTGTCAATCATACAGGACTCTCCTGTAGGTGATGTGACTCATACTGGTCTCGACTTGGATACATGGATATCTAATTTTCTCACCCTTTATTCCTTACCAGAGACACAGCATTGCTACCCCTCCCCTATCCTCCTGTGGTTCAGCCAGGTGCTGCAGAACAGAACCCCTGCTTCAATGACTGTCCACACACATCTAATCCTCGTGGGTTTGTTACAGGCACTAGGAGCTCTGCTCATCTTGTAATCCAAAGTAATGGAAACCCCTGTTCTGCCTGCACTGGGATTTCCACCCAATGACATTATTTTACTCTGTGATGTTGCACTGTGCAGGAGACCCCAATCTCTTCCATGAGGTTTCTTTACTCCAAGGCGGATTCACCAAAACAAACAGTGATTTCTATAAATAACAGTGGCACCAACAGGCTCCCTTTAGCACTCATGTTGTGTGCACGGCCTGTTCTGTACAGCTGTGTGGCAGGATCCGTTTAGCACTGCTGTGTGTGTGGCCTGTTTTGTGGGCTGTGCGGCAGGATCCGTTTAGCTCTTATGTGTGTGTGGCCTGTACTGTGGGCTGTATGGCAGGCACCCTTTAGCACTCATGTTGTGTGCATGGCCTGTTCTGTGGGCTGTGTGGCAGAATCCGTTTAGCACTGCTGTGTGTGTGGCCTGTTTTGTGAGCTGTGTGACAGGATCCGTTTAGCACTGCTGTGTGTGTGGCGTGTACTGTGGGCCGTGTGGCAGGCTCGCTTTATCACTGATATTGTGTGTGGCCTGTACTGTGGGCAGTGTGGCAGGATCCCTTTAGCATTGATATTGTGTGTGCGGCCTGTACTGTGGGCTGTATGGCAGGCTCCCTTTAGCACTGATGTTGTGTGTGCCGCTATTCTGTGGGCGTGTGTCAGGATCCCTTTAGCACTCAAGTTGTGTGTGCGGCTTGTACTGTGGGCTGTATGGCAGGCTCCCTTTAGCACTCATGTTGTGTGTGCGGCTGTTCTGTGGGTCGTGTAGCAGGATCCCTTTAGCACTCATGTTGTGTGTGCAGCCTGTTCTGTGGGCCTCGCGGCAGGATCCCTTCAGCACTCATGTTGTGTGCACAGCCTGTTGTGTGGGCCGTGTCGAAGGATCCCTTTAGCACTTATGTAGTGTGTGCAGCCTGTTGTGTGGGCTGTGTGGCAGGATCCCTTTAGCACTCATGTTGTGTGTGCGGCCTGTACTGTGGGCTGTATGGTAGGCTCCCTTTAGCACTGACATTGTGTGTGTGGCCTGTTCTGTGGATCGTGTGACAGGATCCCTTTAGCACTTATGTAGTGTCTGCAGCCTGTTGTGTAGGGCGTGTGGTAGGATCTCTTCAGCACTCATGTTGTGTGCTCAGCCTGTTCTGTGGGCCGTGTGGCAGGATCCCTTTAGCACTCATGTTGTGTGTGCAGCCTGGTCTGTGGGTCATGTGGCAGGATCCCTTTAGCACTTATGTAGTGTGTGCAGCCTGTTGTGTGGGGCGTGTGGCAGGATCCCTTTAGCGCTGACATTGTGTGTGTGGCCTGTTCTGTGGGCTGTATGGCAGGCTCCCTTTAGCACTGACATTGTGTGTGTGGCCTGTTCTGTGGGTCGTGTGTCAGGATCCCTTTTGCACTCATGTTGTGTGTGCAGCCTGTTCTGTGGGTCGTGTGGCAGGATCCCTTTAGCACTTATGTAGTGTGTGCAGCCTGTTATGTGGGCCGTGTGGCATGCTCCCTTTAGCACTCATATTGTGTGTGCGGTCTGTACTGTGGGCTGTATGGCAGGCTCCCTTTAGCACTGATATTGTGTTTGTGGCCGGTTCTGTGGGTCGTGTGGCAGGATCCCATTAGCACTTATGTAGTGTGCACAGCCTGTTGTGTGGGCCGTTTGGCAGGATCCCTTTAGCACTCATGTTGTGTGTGCGGTCTGTACTGTGGGTTGTATGGCAGGCTCCCTTTAGCACTGACATTGTGTTTGTGGCCTTTTATGTGGGTCGTGTGGCAGGATCCCTTTAGCACTTATGTAGTGTGCGCAGCCTGTTGTGTGGGCCGTGTGGCAGGATCCCTTTAGCACTCATGTTGTGTGTACGGCCTGTACTGTGGGCTGTATGGCATGCTCCCTTTAGCACTGACATTGTGTGTGTGGCCTGTTCTGTGGGTCGTGCGTCAGGATCCCTTTAGCACTTATGTTGTGTGCGCAGCCTGTTGTGTGGGCCATGTGGCAGCTTCCCCTTAGCACTTATGTTGTATGCGCAGCCTGTTGTGTGGGCCGTGTGGCAGGATCCCTTTAGTACTCATATTGTGTGTGTGGCCTGTATTGTGGGCTGTATGGCAGGCTCCCATTAGCACTGACCTTATGTTTGTGATCTGTTCTGTGGGTCGTGTGGCAGGATCCCTTTAGCACTTATGTAGTGTGTGCAGCCTGTTGTGTGG
The DNA here is from genome assembly GCA_963921515.1 of Calotriton arnoldi. Lineage (NCBI taxonomy): Eukaryota > Metazoa > Chordata > Amphibia > Caudata > Salamandridae > Calotriton > Calotriton arnoldi. Next base: position 2,318,120 of record CAWUFW010002092.1, read on the forward strand.
GCCGTGTGGCAGGATCCCTTTAGCACTCATGTTGTGTGTGCGGCCTATCTGTGGGTTGTATGGCAAGCTCCCTTTAGCACTGACATTGTGTTTGTGGCCTTTTCTGTGAGTTGTCTGGCAGGATCCCTTTAGCACTTATGTAGTGTGCGCAGCCTGTTGTGTGGGCCGTGTGGCAGGATCCCTTTAGCGCTCAGTACCAGCTGTGCTCCACCTAAGAGCTCATGAAGGGCGGACACACATATGCTTGGGGCTAAGAAAATGAAAGATTGGAATACATTGATGGTTATTAAGGTAAATAAATGAAACAGTGAAAGAAATAATAGTTACCAAGCTTTATTTCACTGAAAGAAGTGTGACTTTGCAAAAGATGGACCACATTGACCTAAATGCTCTGGGGGCTTTTGACTCACGTTTCACTTGAAACCCACAGATGAAGACTATTGGTGAGTGACATTTCTGTTTTGAATGCTGCCAAATTTATTTTATTTTTCCTTTATGGAATAAAACGCATTTTTGACACAATGGCTGGGACAGTTAGAAACGCGCCCTGCCTACAGCATCAGCTCAAGAGCTCACAGTTGTGCCTTCATGAACACCCATCCACTTCCGGAACATATCGGCACCTTACAGCAGCTCAGGTCACAGTATGTGCTAAACAAGACTCATGTTACAAGAAACAAAAAAAACATCTGTTTGAAGAAAATACTCTTAAGAAAAAGGAGCAGGTATATCTTGTGACATAAAGTAACATGTGATAAATGTAAGAATGCATGCATCACTGGCCTGACTCACACATCCGTCCTCTCGAGAAGGCTTAGATCAATGGATAGTCGCCTGCTGTACATTCCCAAGTATCACAAGGTCTGCACTCGCAGGCGCTCTCTGTCGCTGCTCCTAACCCATGGAATTCAATTCTAGTTCACCTGAGAGTGGTCTGGAGCCTTCTCTAATTTAGATGTGGCATAAAACCCTGGGGGCCTGATTCACAAGGGTAAACTGACACTTTTAGTGTGTGTTTACAATGCGGAGTGTGGAGACTCTTCTCCGAGTGCGGAGACTTCGCAGTCGTAAATATACAACTCACAATTGAATTTACCTTTGTGAACGAGGCCCATGATTATTTAAACAGACTTACGGTTAACTCGCCTGCCCCTTTATGCTTCAGAAGAACCTAGAGACTGTTGGTGTATATATATATATATATATATATTCACTGAAAAAAATATAGGTTTCAGGCACATTATAGTTAGAAATTAGCATTTAAAAAACCTTAGAAATTCACTGAAAAAACCATAGGTTGCAGGGACGTTATAGTTAGTTGGACATTTCACTCGTACAAAACCACAAAAATTCGGCCGTTATAGGTAGTTCAGCTAACTATAACTCGCGCCCCGCAATGCACTGCTGATGATGTCACATATTACATCATTCATGACATGGTCAGTGACATCACTGATTACATCTCAAATGACATCACTGATGACATCACTGATGACATCATCCACGTGATAATCTGATGCACCTCCTCACACCCTAATATAACCTTTGATACACCCACTCTAAAATGCAGACTACCATTTTCAAAACCATAGACACACCAACACCAGTTACTACATTTCAAAGGTTTTTTAAATGCTAATTTCTAACTATAACGTCCCTGAAACCTATGGTTAATTTCTAACTATAACGTGCCTATTAAGTCCACTTGAATGCTGAGGGTCCCTGGGGGCCAACTAGCCCACCAGGGACCTCCAGTGAGCACCTCAGAGGTGCGTTGCAGAGAGGTGGTCTGAGGCCACGCCCCCTTTCTACACCACTCTGCAAACATAGCTCCTGGCGCACTGCTGGTGGGGCGATAAGGTCCACTTGTGTTCTGAGGTCCTCAGGACACAAGAGGACCTCATCGCCCCACCAGCAGTGCACCAGAAGCCGCGTTTGCAGAGTGGTGTAAAAAGGGGCATGGCCTCGGACCACCTCTCTGCAACACAGGTCTGTGGCCCTTACTGGAGGTACATGGTGGGCTTTTTGGCCCCCAGGGACCCTTAGTATTCAAGGGGACTTAATCCCCCAACTTAAAACGTGCCAGGGGGCGTGATTGCACAGTGGTGCAGGAAGGGGGTGGGGCCTGATATTACAAGTGTGCAAAAACACCCCCTGGCGCGTTGTAAATTGGGGGATTAAGTCCACTTCAATCCTGAGGGTCCCTGGGGGCCAACTAGTCCACCAGGTACCTCCAGTAAGCGCCACGGAGCTGCGTTGCAGAGAGGTGTTCCGAGGCCATGCCCCTTTTTACACCACGCTGCAAACGTGGCTTCTGGTGCACTGCTGCTCGGAGGATGAAGTCCACTTGTGTCCTGAGGTCCAGAGTGTGGAAAAGGGCACGGGCCAGCCTCCTCAAAGACTTGCAGTATCAACCAATCATAGAGTTTTCTAGAGGTTGGCACCAATAACTAAGCATCAGCGTAAGATAGAAGCATAAAGGATTTTGGTAAGGTCAGCAGAAGAGTGTGAAAAACAGACCAGCTGCAAAGGTTTACCTGGATGAGTAAGCCGGGGCCAAAAAATATAAGTTGACACCATGGGGTTTGCTACAGAGATTTGGAAGTAGGAAAATTCCAAAACAAAACACAGCATGGATCTATGATTTTATGGAGCTTTTTGCTGAGATTAAAACCCTTGTTTGAGGCTTTACTTACCCGTTTGAAATTTTACAATCACTAATGTCGATTTGCAAGTCTGCTCAAGCCCGTCTGCGCCCGTCCGCGCCCAGACCGCGCCCAGTGCCACGACCCCTGGACCACGCACCAACCAGGCTGCCCGCATCCGGTACGATGCCAACACCCTCATCGCACTCAACCACGGACGACCACCCGGCTGCCACAAAGACGCCCCTAAGCGCACCCACGGCCCCTTTACCTGCCGGACCTGCAGCTTCTCCTGCATCTGGGACGCCGAGACACCCTCCACGTCAGAACCCAACCAGCTCCGATGCATCCTGCTCAACACCGCGCTCCGCACGCAAACACGCCCGTCGAACTCTGGGACCTGCTCGGCACCACATCACCGGACATCGCCTTCTTGACCGAGACCTGGATGAACGAAACCTCCGCCCCAGACATCGCAGTGGCCATCCCCAACGGATACAAGATCACCCGCAGGGACCGTACCAACGGCATCGGCGGAGGAATCGCCATCATCCACAAAGACACCATCAGGATCTCCACCACCATCACCAACACCCTCAACACCGCCGAACACATGCACTTCCAGATCCACACGGACCCTAAAACCACCCTCAGAGGCACCCTCGTCTACCGACCACCAGGACCACGCCCCCCACTCTGCAACTCCATCGCCGACTTCATCAGCGCGCACGCACTGACCTCCACCGACTACATCCTCCTCGGCGACCTGAACTACCACCTGGAAAACAACAACGACAGCAGCTCCTCCACCCTGATCGACAACCTCTCCACCCTAGGACTGACGCAGATCGTCACGACGCCTACCCATATCGCCGGCCACACGCTCGATGCTATCTTCTCCTCCAGTCCCCACGTTGTCTTCAGCCACGCCTCCGAACTCACCTGGACCGACCACCGCTGCGTCCACTTCACCTTCCAGAAACCCGTCTCACACCACCGCACCCTACAGACCCCCGGACGCCACTGGAGCAAAATTACCAAGGAATCACTGCAAACACACCTCGCACTCAACCCCCGACCAATCCCACCGACCCAGAGGAAGGGGCCCGCACCCTCAGACTCTGGATGGAAGACTGCGCCAACACCCTCGCCCCAATCAGACTTACCACCCACAGAGACACCAGCCAGAGAGCCAGCTGGTTCACCCCAGAGCTCCTAGCCTCCAAACGCACCTGTCGGAGACTGGAAAACACCTGGCACAAGGAGAAAACACCCGACAGCCACGCTGCCCTCAAAGACGCCATCCGGAACCACCACCACCTCATCAGGACCACCAAGAAAGCTGCCTTCAAGAACCGCCTAGACAACAACGCTCACAATAGCAAGGAACTCTTCAACGTCGTGAGGGAACTCTCCAACCCCAGCTCCTGCACCAACGACATCCCCCCGTCACAAGCCCTTTGCGACGCCCTCGCAGCCTTCTTCCACCGCAAGATCACCGACATTCACGACAGCTTCAACCCACGCTCAGACCCCGCCAACCTCACCACCCCGGCCCCTCCAATACCCACCGACCACGAGCACCTCACCGTATGGACCAGCACTACCACCGAGGACACGAGCAAGACGATGAACTCCATCCACTCAGGCGCCCCATCCGACCCCCTTCCCCACCACGTCATCAACAAGGCCGACAGCTCCATCGCACCCCACTTATGCAACATCATCAACCTCTCCTTCAAGACCGCAACCTTCCCTGAGAGCTGGAAACACGCCGAGATCAACGCCCTACTGAAGAAACCCAAGGCGGACCTGAGCGACCTTAAGAATTTCCGGCCCATCTCCCTTCTTCCGTTCCCAGCTAAGGTCATCGAAAAGATCGCCAACACCCAGCTCACCCGCTACCTAGAAGACAACAACATCCTCGACCCCTCCCAGTCAGGCTTCCGCAAGAACCACAGCACCGAGACCGCCCTCATCGCCGCCACGGACGACATCAGACTCCTGCTCGACAACGGGCAGACAGCAGCCCTCATCCTCCTCGACCTCTCCGCTGCCTTCGACACCGTATGCCACCACACACTGCGTACACGCCTCTACAACGCAGGGATTCGCGACAAGACCCTGGACTGGATCACCTCCTTCCTCTCCGACAGAACCCAAAGAGTCCGCCTCCCCCGTTCCACTCCGAAGTCACCAAGACGATCTGCGGTGTCCCTCAAGGATCATCCCTCAGCCCGACGCTCTTCAACAACTACATGGCCCCGCTCGCACGCATCGCCAGACTCCACGACCTCAACATTATCTCCTACGCCGACGACACCCAACTGATCCTCTCCCTCACCAACGAACCCCGTACCGCCAAAGCCAACCTCCACCGCGGCATGAAGGCTGTCGCCGACTGGATGGAAGAAAGCCGGCTCAAACTCAACACAGACAAGACAGAGATCCTCATCATCGGACCCAACCCATCAGCCTGGGACGACTCATGGTGGCCCACCTCCCTGGGCATCGCTCCCACACCAACCAACCACGCACGCAATCTGGGAGTCATCCTCGACTCGAAACTCTCCATGGCCAACCAGATCAACGCTGTCTCATCAACCTGCTTCTACACCCTCCGCATGCTCCGCAAGATCGACAAATGGATCCCCACCGACACACGAAAGACCGTCACACACGCCCTCATCAGCAGTAGACTCGACTACGGCAACGCCCTCTATGCCGGAGCCCCGGCCAAACTCATCAGCAGACTTCAAAGAATCCAGAACGCCTCCGCCCGCCTGATCACCAACGTCACCCGCCGAGACCACATCACCCCCCACCTGAGAAACCTGCACTGGCTTCCCATCGACAGAAGAATCACCTTCAAGCTCCTCACCCACGCACACAAGGCACTCCACAACACCGGCCCGGCCTTCCTCAACAACCGACTATCATTCTACGCACCCAACAGGAGACTCCGCTCCGCCGACCTCTCCCTGGCCGCCGTCCCACGCATCCACAGAACCACCTCCGGAGGCAGCTCCTTCTCCTACCGCGCCGCCAAGACTTGGAACTCCCTCCCCCTCCGGCAGACAGAGGACCCACAGACCTTCAGGAGACTACTCAAGACCTGGCTCTTCGACCGCTAGCTGCAACCCCCCCCCAGCGCCTTGGGACCCTCACGGGTATGTAGCGCGCTTTATAAATGCTTGATTGATTGATTGATTGATTGAGGGAAGGGCTATTACTTGTTATGCTACAGCAAGGAAAAAAACACCATTTTATCAACACGAAACGTAAAATGAAGCCTAGATGAACACTCCTCGCAACCCTTTTTTTCATTTTTAATTCGCTGTCAAAGGACAGATGACTATTATTTATTTTGTCAAAATTGTTTATCACTACCGCTAGGCTGCCTCGACCTGGGACAGAAAGTTGTACCGGGCACCACAATTTAAGTGGCCTCCCATCAGTGAATCAGATGGCTTAAAAAAGAGACCAATGTTTGCACATTGGGGCAGTCTTGATCTTGTAAATTCAAGTTCTATAAGTATTTTGCAAGATATAGGATAGTGCATGGATTTGAGCTCGCTGCAAGAATGTATGTTTTAATATCAGGGAAATCAGCTGTTAAACCCAGTCCAGCAGACCATAAAACAGACCTACAAATAGCCAGAAAAACTGGCCACACACTGGCCTGTCAGACCATCCCGTCGGGCACAGCCTTATTACCCTATCTATAGGCCTGTCTGACCTCACCTTTAGGCTCAACAAAAAACTTAAATATAACAGCTGCAGCATTGTAATTCAAAAACCGCTTTACAACAATCCGACACTTTTAAAAACACATTCTAAGATGTGTCTCATTGGATAGTTATATCAAGTTCTTTGGCTCTTTTAAAATTGCATGGGGCAAATAGCATAAGCGACCCACTACACAACTTCCCCATGAACAAATTCTAGATTAAAGAATTAAAAATCCGTTTTTATAAGATTATTTAAATAGGGGTGTATTGATTTTTGTTCATATCCGTGCAGCAGAGTTAATATGTACACATAATCACACAGGGAGTCTCATTGCCTGACTCTGGATACCTCTGTAAAGCTACAAATCAATTCATGCTAGTTTGTTCACTGCCATTTCTAAAACATCCTCTTAAGCTTTACCTCGAGTATCTATTGGTTGAGGGATGTCATGTGTCGACAGCATATTAAGGTAATCAAAGTCAAGAAATGACGAGTCAGCATTGTGATGACATATTCCAGAAATGTCAGCCACATAACAAAACCTTGTCTCAAAAATACTGAACGTGTTCAATAACTTGCTCCTGCCGGGATATACATTAGAATATTTGTCATCTTTCAATAAGAAAAATATGTAATTGTTAGCAGTGCATTTAATCAGTTGGTTAGACTGTAAAAGGTCCCATTGATTAACAACTTAATCATTTTGGTTAGCCTGTAGTTGTTTTACCATTATGGAGTGATTTGCACAAGATCACACTATTTGGTCAACTGAGGAACGCTGCAAGAGAGCAGGTCCTTCAGCTCCATTTAACAGCCTAACAATCTGACTGATTCGTCACTAATACAAATTCATTACTGAACGTGTTTACTTGAAGAAAACTAGGACACACATGAAGATGGTGTGATTTGAGTAGGATCACACAATGCGATCAACTTGAGGCTAGAACACTGATTCCCTGGGCCCGCTGTCAATAACACCCACTGCCCCATAATGCCGCCAGATACAGCTTTATCACCGATCGTTCACTAATCCAGGCTTATTGAGACATCTTCTCTATGATCTGTAATGTTCCCATGAGTGGAGCCTGCAGGAAAAACTCTATGGTTCCGATCTGCGAGGGACTGGGCATGGACCTTGGGTTATGGTTGGAACGGGCTTAGCTCTGTAACCACGCGCCACACAGACAGAATCAGGTCAATGCTTGAATTGGCAAATGCTTAGCAAATGATCGACCATCACTTGAGCACACATTTGCATAATCCTTTCTAGCATGGAAATTGTAACCATGCAGCAACTCTGTTTAAGGTGAAAGGTGGTGCACGAGATAGCAAAGGCAGGTAACGTGACCTCCGTGAAATGGTTCACGGCAGCGGAAAAGCCTGCCCCAAAGCCGCTCCTCAAATCCACCATTAGAAGCAGTGCCTCTGAGGAGAAATGAAACTGAGAGTAAGTAATTCGCCTGTTATCCTTCCGCGGGAGTGGAAGCACCAGCCCTCAGCGCGAGTTCGTTTTTCAGTGGGCCAGCTAGCGCCACATGTTGTGGTCTGCAAGTGTGGGCGCGTTTCATAAATTACGGCACTTGTCTCGAGCTCCTGTGGGAATCAGTAGCATTCACATCTAAAAGCTTGGGTAAACGTGTTTTTCAGGCGCATCATGGTGTGTGTTTAACTGATATTTTTTTCATGAAGCTGCATTTACACTTCAGCGATTCACACTGCGCCTTGCTCCCCTTGGAAATAATTATTGATTTAAAAGAGAGACTACGTGTAAGATGGCTGATATATGATCTGGCGCCTGTTTTCGTAGGAGAGAGCAGCTGTAGTCTTAGCCTATTGTTTGGTGCTTGTGACTGCAGTACGAGTATACGGAATGGCTTCCGCGGGGCCCCCTCCCGGGCTAGTGGGGGCTTCCCATGCACTTTTCCCACATACATCACTAGGTCATTTTTGAACCCATGGCATGGCCTTTTGGGAGAAGGTACTAAGGCGTGTAGAGACCTGCTGTGGCATTGCTAACGCAGCAGGTTCATTCTGGAAAAAAATCCAAGCCCTGGAAAGTATTTTGGGGGTAAGCCACGCCCTTCTGAGGTTCTGCTAAAAGCCAATTACACTCAATGTGCACCTGGGTATTCGAACCTGTGACCAGCAGGTTGAACCTATACTATCATTGGACCACTTACACAGCACACTCCACAAAGTGGCTTTTTCTCTTGAGACAAGCAATAGGAGATTCAGATGACCCTAAAAAATAGTCATTTTTTAATTATTGTCTGAAAGTTAGATGAGTTGGCCCTGCCGAGCCTGTGACGGAGTGGTTACATATTTGTTTGCATGCAGGCTCTCAACCCACTGAGCTACAGTACCCTTTGATTCTTTCCACCCCATCATTGTTTTTTTAAATCTTTGATTGTACACAGTTGAGCTAAAATACAAAGATGGGGTAGGAAGAAAAAATGTGACAGCCCTTGAAATGCCCAACTGGTTCGAGGATGCAGTAATAAAGCAGTCGTGCCCAATTTAATATATCTGGATCAGTTGCTCGAGAATTCCATCTATTATTTCTATGTTCTTGTGTGCCATTTTAATACAATTATCTGTATTTGTCTGTTTCTGTTGGTAAATTGTGATCATTCATAACCAAAGAGTTTGCTAAAAGCTGTGTACCAACCAGACCCATTAGCCATCTCCCAATTCTTTGGGCTGGCCCCGCATACATTGGTAGGCAAGCTTATTGAGCATGTATTGCAATGATTGACAAGCGCAGTGATTTCCATCAAATGACAAATGCTTTGCATAATCCTGGTACCCAGTGCATGTGAGGGATGGGGCAGTGCAGCCGCATCCGTTTCCATGCTTCCAACGTGTAACACTGGCAGTGGCTGTGGGATGCTGCCTGGTGGCTTCAATGATGATAGGAAAAGCCACAGGCGATGTGAAGTGTTAAAACACTGACCTGTGTCAAGTGCCACTTAGACTACAAAGTGCCAAAAATTAGGATATTAACTCAAGGCACATATTTATAGCTCTGAAGTCCGCTAGCATTCGCAGAATTGGACATCCTCGGACCACGTAGATTTGAGGTGCGAGTAATCGTGGTGTCTCAAGTTCAAGGGCAAAGCCAATGTGGAAATTGCATAGTAATCGATCAAAGTTAAAATCAATTCCTTCACACCTTAGAATGCAACACAATCGGAGAGTGTGCGGGCCTATGTAGACCGTTGATTAAGACGCAACTAGTTCCGGCTCCTCCAGTTTGATCACACTGTGTGATCCTGGGTAAACCATTTTGCTCTCCAGTTCCGTTTGCTGACAATTTATAATACAAAGAAACAGAGTAAAAACAAGTATTTCCTGCTAGAGACATTTAAACATGCCAATTCATTTCAACACAAATTAAATACTGCATGTCATTATGGTCCACCATCGCACCGAGGTCTTCTGGAGATGACCCCCAGCCCGCTTTTATCTTCCCACAGGAGTTCAGGGAGTTGCCGGACTCATAAATTCAACTGCCTAAACCTCCTCTCGCAATGACAGCGTGATTCGTCACCATCAGAAAGCGCCAGTCCGTCACACTTTGGCACTTTAGCTGCCCTGCCTCCTGCACATCGCTTCCTCCATTGCTAGATTGCAACGCGCCAGCGCTGCTTTTGAAGGGAGGCACTGCAATGATCTCCTGTGTGCCGGAACACGTGATGACAGTGCAATTGCTGTCTGGGATCGGAATCTTGGAAAGAGCTGCCCCATATGCTCAAATGTTGGTTCGGGACAAACGTTTTCTAATCTGTGTCACATTTTCCAACCCGGATTATAAATACAGCTCAACCCCGCACCCACAAACCTCCCCCTTAAGAGCTGTGATATCACAGAGAGTGATTGCAGTGCCGCAGATCGGAATGACGAGGCTGTGTGACAAATCGAAACACTTTGTGCGCGCGTAATTCTGCAATTCACCCGGGACCTGACCCACCCGGGGGACTTCATTAAAATGAAGCGCGGGAGCCCGCGCTTCATTTTTTAAATTTTTTCGGCGGGATTCACGACGCCAACGCGAATTCTGCCGAAATTATTTAAAAAAAATGCTTTTTTGGGCCTGGGGGTCCTTGTGGGACCCCCTGAGCAGGCCAAGGGGGTCAGGGTGTTTCTACCCTGCCCCCTTTTCTTGTTTTTTTATCTTTGTTTTACTGTTTTCTTGTGACTCGGGTCTACCGAGTCACAAGATGGCTGCCAAGACTTCCTGGTTTGGAGTGTTGGCAGCCAATCAGAATGAAGCTCGTGCTCGGGAGGGTTCGTGAACCCACCGCGCCCACAGATATATACATTTTTTCTTTTTCTAATTTCTCAGAAACTACTGAACGGATTTACACCATTTTAAAAAAGGGCTCTTTCTGAACCAAGACCTACCTTTCTGCCAAATTTGGTGTAATTTCGTTCAGCAGTTCGGGCTGTAGCTTTGTCTAAAGTTTCCTATGGAAATTAACATGGGGAAAACGCGTTTTGGGACCCCCTTTTCTCGGCCCCGCTTGTCGAATCACCCCGAAACTTTCAAGACAGGAGCTGACCGGAGCGCGCCACTAGTTTTGAAAATTTTGCGAAGATTCGATCCACCGGCGCCAAAGTTATTGGGAAAAGAAAAAACGCTTTTTGAATAGAAACATATATATATTCACTGAAAAAACCATAGGTTTTAGGGACAGTTATAGTTAGTTGGACATTGCACTCGTACAAAACCCGTGAAATTCCCCGTTATAGTTAGTTCAGCTAACTATAACTCGCGCCCCCACAATGCACTGCTGATGACGTCACATATTACATCACTCATGACATGGTCAGTGACATCACTGATGACATCACTGATGACATCTCAAATGACAGCCCCCTCCCATCGTGTGCACAGCCCCGGGGAGGTGGTGGTCCCCGGGGCTCGGGGGTCCGTAAAGGACCCCCAAATTAGCATTTTTAGTGCCCCGGGGAGGTGGCGGTCCAGGGGGCATGTGGGGGGGCTCGAGCCCCCCCACACAGGTCTATTTTTTTTAAAAAAAGAAGCCCCGGGGGTGGCGGTCCCCGGGGTTGCGTGGGGGCAGTGTGCCCCCGCAAATAGTATTGAGAGCCCCGGGGTGGCGGTCCCCGGGGGCTTGGGGGCCTTAGAGCCCCACCAAACTTTAATAAAACAAGCCCCGGGGGTGGCGGTCCCCTGGGCTGCGGGGGGGCCATGTGCCCCCTGCAAATATTAATGCAAATCCCTGGGGGGTGGCGGTCCCCGGGGCAGTGTGGGGGGGATTGGGGCCCCCCCACACATTTTACTGCCCCCGGGACTTGGCCCACCCGGGGCTTTTTCAATCACGAGCGCGGGAGCCCGCGCTTCGTTTTCAAATTTTTGCCAAAATTCGCGCTGGGTGCGCGAATCTCGCCGATTTAAAAAAAAAAATAATAATATTTGTTTGGCCCTGGGGGTCCCTGTGGGACCCCCTAAGCAGGCCTAGGGGGTCAGGGTGTTTCTACCCTTCCCCCTTTTTGCGTTTCGCGATTGTTTTTTGATTTCTTGTGCCTCGGTTCTACCGAGTCACAAGATGGCTGCCAACACTTCCTGGTTTGGAGTGTTGACAGCCAATTAGCATACAGCTCGTGATCGGGAGGGTGCGCGGATCCTCCGTGCCCATAGATATATATGTGTTTTTACTTTTGATTTTCTCAGCAACTACTGAGCAGATTTACACCATTTAACAAAAGGGTTCTTTCTGAACCAAGAACTACCTCTTTGCCAAATTTGGTGTAATTCCGTTCAGCAGTTCGGGCTGTAGCCGTGGCTAAAGTTTCCTATGGGAAAATGAATGGGGAAAACACGTTTTGGGACCCTTCTTTTTTCTCGGCCCCCGCTTGATGAATCACCCTAAGACTTTCAGGATAGGACCGGACCGGAGCGGGCCACAAAGTTTGAAAATTTCGCGAAGATTCTTCAACCGACGCAAGAGTTATTTCAAATAGAATGTTGCGGATTTCCTATGGAAAATAGGTCCTAACTATAACTATCTACTGGCGACCGCCAGTAGATAATATATATATATATATATTACCAAAGTTCCTTTCCACACGATAAATGAAGGTGGGGCACTCAATGCTTCAAAGTATTTATTACGGGTTGGCCAACTACAACAACGGTCTCTCAGGACCCGTTTCGGCTTCCGCCTTCGTCAACATACTTATCGCCATTTTGAAAAATGCTTTTATACCCTCATATATGTTACTGGGCATCCATCAGTCATAAACAGGGAAAAGTTACCACATGCTGCCCAAGTGGGCTCATTGGGTTGCATACAAACAAAGTTCTATCAGCCTTATTTCCCCACAGGTATGCGAATGCATTCTGAATAGAGATACAGCGTATTTCTAAAAAGTAAAAGCTAAATTAGAAAATTATATATAACAGTGATAATATCCTCACTATAAATGGAACATATTTTGGCTCTAAAATAATATTTATGCAAGGATGTATATATAGGATATTTACTAAACCCATACACTATGGGATGACTTCATGCCCCAGTGGGCTAGTGATCTATTTCGCTTCTCTTGCTATTCCATGTCTACTCTGAGTACAAATACGATCAATCTAACCTGCAAATAAAACAAATGAAAGAAGACATTAACTGTCTAGTCACCACATAACAAACAAGCATTTGCAATGCAATAGGTCTCGCTTTTATGCGAGTTTGAGCTATCGGCATTGTAAAGGACAAAGCCTTTTATTTATATGTTTTGATAATTAACACATGAATAAAAGGGATTGTCATTTACAATGCCAATAGCTCAAACTCTTATAAATGTGAGACCTGGGCAGCCATTGTCCCGGCCTGCTTGTAAAGAGGGTCCCTATTGGTATAGGGATATCTAATATATGTGTTGGTACACTGTATTTGTCTATGTTTATGTTGAAGTTATGTATATATATATTCACTGAAAAAACCATAGGTTTCAGACATGTTATAGTTACAAATTAGCATTTAAAAAACCTTTGAAATTCACTGAAAAAACCATAGGTTTCATGGACGTTATAGTTACAAATTAGCATTTAAAAACCTTTGAAATTCACTGAAAAACCATAGGTTTTAGGGACAGTTATAGTTAGTTGGACATTGCACTCGTACAAAACCAGTGACTGTGTGTTTCTGTAAAGTTTAAATATTTTTAATATATATAGGAAAAGACGTATTGAAGAATGAGTGGGTGTGTAAGTGTCTGTATGGATGATTTAGTAGGTGCGTGACTGACTCTATAAGTGAGTGATTTAACGTATCTTACTGAATGCATGGGTTAGTGACTAAACTGGGTGAATGTCTGTATCCGTCTGTCTGTTGCTGTGTAAGTGGCTGCATGTGTTTGTGAATAGCTACAAGAGTGTCTATATGAGTTATTGAATGCTTGTCTGAGTATCTGTATGGGTGCCTGAGTGTTTGTGTGGGAGGGGTGTGTGCAACTCTGTGCATAGATGTGTGAGTGGGTGATTCACTGGGTGGATGGTTTCAAGAGTGCATCTGTGATAAACTGTATGGGTGGGTAAGTGTGTGTAAGAGTGTGTTAGTGAGTGAATGTATGTCCCAGTGGTACATGTGTGAGTAACTACATATGTGAAAGGCAGTATATATGTGTGTTGGAGTATATAAATAGCAATAAGCGAGAGTGAGTGATTGTGATAGTGGCTGTATGGATGAGTGTGTGCTTGTATCAGTGATTGTATAAGAGCGTAAGAATGTGCTAGTATTTGTATGAGTAAGTGAGCTGGTGTGTGTATAACTGTATAGGTGAGTAAATGGTAGTGTGTTTAATTATTTGCATGACTGACTAGGTGTGTGAGTACCTCTATGGATGAGTGGCGGTGTTTGAGTGTCTATATAGGAGTATGAGTGCATATGATAGTCCTGTACTGAGTGACCGTAAGTATGAGTGACTGTATGGGTGAGTGAGTGGATGTGTGCGTAGACCTAAGAATCAGTGAGTGGGTATGTAGTTATTGGTGTTGGAGTGTCTATGGTTTTGCGAATGGCAGTCTGTAATTTAGAGTGGGTGTATCAAAGGTTATATTAGGGTGTGAGGAGGTGCATCAGATTATCACGTGGATGATGTCATCAGTGATGTCATTTGAGATGTCATCAGTGATGTCATCAGTGATGTCACTGACCATGTCATGAGTGATGTAATATGTGACGTCATCAGCAGTGCATTGCGGGCGCGAGTTATAGTTAGCTGGACTAACTATAACGGGGAATTTCACGGGTTTTGTACGAGTGCAATGTCCAACTAACTATAACTGTCCCTAAAACCTATGGTTTTTTCAGTGGATTTCAAAGGTTTTTTAAATGCTAATTTGTAACTATAACGTCCATGAAACCTATGGTTTTTTCACTGAATTTCAAAGGTTTTTTAAATGCTAATTTGTAACTATAACATGCCTGAAACCTACGGTTTTTTCAGTGAATTTCAAAGGTTTTGTAAATGTCAATTTTTAAATGTATTAATTGTTATATACATTTTTTTCATACTGATTTACTACATTTTTAGAAACAATTTTTTTTTACATATTTTATTTTTAAATTACATTGTAATTACATTATACATTACATTACAAAAAATACTTTCTCAGAATGAATTACTTTAGTTTAAATACTTTGCACATAGGCAATAGACTTTTAAGTACAGTAGTTACAGTTGTTGCAATGGGCAACACATTTTCAAACACAAGGCAAGATTCAGCTCAATGTGAATTTCTAGTTAAATGCAATTAGTTACTTTATGGATTACTTTTCTAACCACAGGACAGGATCCTAGATTCAGTCCTGGGACATCTCCTGTAAACAGTTGAGTAAAAGCGTTTTGGTTACAGTCGTGATTTTTAAGGAATATTATTGTACTTTAAAAGTTCACACTTAGAAACTTTTTCTCATAGAATCACCAATGTAATCCTATGGAAGGAAATTCACTTAGAAGTTAAAAACTGTTATCGTTACTTTTGCTTACTCAGTGTTGGATCCTGGATCCAGCACTGGTGCATCTCCTGTAAACAGTTGAAAGAATGCGTTTAAGTCATACAGGCGATTTTTTAGGAATATTTGTAGTTTGTGAAAATCGACACTTTGAAACTTTTCTGCTGAAAACCAGACAATGGATTCCTATGGAAGAAAATATAAGTTACTGGTAAGTACGGTTAAAATTACTTTTCAGGGTCAGTGCTGGGCTAAAAGATGCAGCACTGGGTTCTCTCCCTGATAACAGGTGAGTAAATTGGAATTCGTACTTTGGTTGATTTTAGAGGAATATTATAAAGTTCCAAAACTCCACACTTAGAAGAATTTCCAAGTGAAACCAGTCAATGTTAGCCTATGAAGGAAATTCAAGTTACTGGTAAGTACGGTTAAAATTACTTTTCAGGATTAGTACTGGGCTGAAATATGCAGCACTGAGGTCTCTCCTGATAACAGGTGAGTAAATCGGAATTCGTATTTTGGCTGATTTTAGATGAATATTTTAAAGTTCCAAAACTCCACACTTAGAAGAATTTCCAAGTGAAACCAGTCAATGTTAGCCTATGGAAGGAAATTCAAGTTACTGGTAAGTACGGTTAAAATTACTTTTCAGGACCAGTACTGGGCTAAAAGATGCAGCACTGAGGTCTCTCCTTATAACAGGTGAGTAAATCGGAATTCGTATTTCGGATGATTTTAGAAGAATATTTGTACAATGGTGAAGGGAGGGGGCGGGGCCTGAGGTGACATCTGTGCAAACGATCCCCGTGGCGCGTTTTAAGTTGGGGGATTAAGTCCCCTTGAATCATGTGGGTCCCTACGGGCCAACTAGCCCACCAGGAACCTCCAGTATGCGCCAGGGGCTGCGTTGCAGAGACGTGTAGAGAGGCCACACCCCTTTTACACCTCTCTGCAACGCAGCTCTGTGGCGCTTTCTGGATGTACTTTTGGGCTAGTTGGCCCCCAGAGACCCTCAGGATTGAAGGGGATTTAATTCCCCATCTTAAAACGCGCCACGGGGCCTGTTTGCACACATGTCACCTGAAGCCCCGCCCTCCCTTCACCACTGTGCAAACGCGCCCGTGGCGTGTTTTAAGTCGGGGATTAAGTCCCCTTAAATCCTGAGGGTCCCTGGGGTGCAACTAGCCCACCAGCTACTTCCATTAAGCGCCACAGAGCTGCGTTGCAGAGAGGTGTAAAAGGGGCGTGGCCTCTGTACACCTCTATGCAAGGCAGCCTCTGACGCATACTGGAGGTTCCTGGTGGGCTAGTTGGCCCCAGGGACCCCCAGTATTGAACGGGAATTACTTCCCCATCTGCAAAGCGCGCCAGGGGCGCGTTTGCAGAGTGGTGAAGGAAGGGGGCGGGGGCGGGGCCTGCGGGCCCGATCGTTTAAAAAAAATAAATAATAATTTTGTCCCCTGAAGGGGGGCTCTGTGGCCCCCCTTCCTTTTTCCAGTTTTTATGCCCTGGGGACCCCATCCCCCAGGGCCTTACCCCTTTTTTTTAATTAAATATTTTAAAAAATAAACGGGAAGGGAGCCGCGTGGCCCCCCTTCCCTGGGCCTGTATTGGCCCCGGGGACCCCATCCCCCGGGGCACGGCCTCGTTTTTTTTTTTTTCCTTTGGAGGGGGGCTGCGTGGCTCCCCTCCCCCGGGGCCGGCCTTTCCGTTTTTTTATTTTTATTTTATTTTTTTTTGGGGAGGGGGCCGCGTGGCCCCCTCCCGGGCCACTACTTGCCCCGGGGACCCCATCCCCCGGGCTCGCCCTCTCCGTTGGGGACTGTGGGGGTCCCCAATCCCCCCACAGTCCCGCCGGCTCCCCGCGTCCCTTGGGAGCCGGCATTGCTTTACACATGGGGAGCTGCTAAGATGCAGCTCCCCATGTGGAAAGCAATGTGCTTTGGATATTGGAAGAGAGAGCAGGTTTCCCTGCTCTCTCTTCCAATATCCAAAGCAGTTTGCTATGGCAGGACGGGAGCCGCGAGGCTCCCGTCCTGCCATAGCAAACTACAGTGTCCCGGGGTAGGCACCCCGGGACACTGCAGGAGCCGGCCCTGGGGGTGGCGGTCCCCAGGGCCATCAAGGGCTCCAGGAGGGGGCCGCGCGGCCCCCTCCCTACATCAGCACAGCCCCGGGGAGGTGGTGGTCCCCGGGCTTCGGGGTCCAAAACGGACCCCCATTTTAATTTGTTAGTGCCCCGGGAGGTGGCGGTCTCGGGCGTGTGGGGGCTAGAGCCCCCACACAGGTTTTTAAATGGCAAAAAGAAGCCCCGGGGAGGTGGTGGTCCTCGGGGCTGCGGAGGGCTCAGAGCCCTCCCGCACCATTTTCAAAAGAAAGCCCGGGGGTGGGGGGCCCTTGAGGCCCCCCATACATAAATTTAACCCCCTCACCATGCCCCCGGGACTTGGGCCACCCGGGGCAAATGCAATCGAGCGCTGGAGACCGCGCTTCGATGCTTTCGGCAGGATTCGCGCACCCTGAGCGCATCCTGCCGATTTTTAAAAAACCTTTTTTTTTTTGCCCAGGGGGTCCTTGTGGGACCCCTGAGCAAACCTAGGGGTCAGGGTGTTTCTACCCTGCCCCTTTGTGCGCTTTGCGCACTTGTTTCTGTCCCTCGGTTCTACCGAGGACAAAATGGCTGCCAACATTTCCTGAATCGGAATGTTGACAGCCAGCTGACAGCCAATTAACATGCAGCTCGTGATCGGGAGGGTACGCGGACCCTACTCGGCCATAGATATCACTATCTTTTTACTTTTGATTTTCTCAGCAACTACTGAACGGATTTACACCATTTAACAAAAAGGGTTCTTTCTGAACCAAGAACTACCTCTTTGCCAAATTTGGTGTTATTCCGTTCAGCAGTTCGGGCTGTATCCGTGTCTAAAGTTTCCTATGGAAAATTGCATGGGGAAAACGCGTTTGGGACCCCCCCTTTTTCTCGGCTCCCGCTTGACGAATCCCCCGAGACTTTCAGGGTAGGAGCGGACCGGAGCGGGCCACAAAGTTTGAACATTTTGCGAAGATACGTCAACCGGCAAGAGAGTTATTTCAAATAGAATGTCGCGGATTTCCTATGGATAATAGGTTGTAACTATAACTATCTACTGGCGACCACCAGTAGATAATATATATATATTCACTGAAAAAACCATAGGTTTCAGGCACGTTATAGTTAGAAATTGGCATTTAAAAAAACCTTTGAAATTCACTGAAAAAACCATAGGTTTCAGGCACGTTATAGTTAGAAATTAGCATTTCAAAAACCTTAGAAATTTACTGAAAAAAACCATAGGTTTCAGGGACGTTATAGTTAGCTGGACATTTCACTCATACAAAACCATAGAAATTCCACCATTATAGTTAGTTCAGCTAACTATAACTCGCGCCCCGCAATGCACTGCTGATGACGTCACATATTACATCATTCATGACATGGTCAGTGACATCACTGATGACATCACTGATGACATCTCAAATGACATCACTGATGACATCATCCATGTGACAATCTGATGTACCTCGTCACACACTAATATAACCTTTGAAACACTCACTGTAAAATACAGACTACCATTTTTGATACCATTGACACACTAATACCAGTTACTACATACCCACTCAGTGATTCCTAGGTCTAGACACACATCTACCCATTCACCCATACAATCAGTCATACATGCAGTCACTGATCAATAGAACACTATCAAATGCACTCATTCACCTATATAGACATTGACACACCAGCACTCATCCTAGTCAGTTATGTACTGAATACTGGGACAGGTGTGAACAAACTATATGTGAAGGAAGCAATTCACCCATGTTTAACAATGCACACAATGCAAAGTGTAGCGGTGATGTGCTGGACACATCTCAGTATGCAGAACACACACCTCTCCATGTGCACAAATACTACTGGTGCTTGTAGTGTTGTGAACAGTGGACCTAACCATGTTACGTCAAACACTAGGGAAGATCTCAGTCATGTAGCTGTGTCTTCCCCCCCCTGTAAGCATAAGCGTAACCGGAGTGGGCTGGTCCGACGTACGCCACTTCAGCGTAGGAGTGTGAATAAATAGGCCGGAGCTCTGGGCGTGGTTCACTTGTGGGAAGGCCAAAGCTGCTCTGCCAGGGCGGCGCCCTCACCCTGCCACGAGGCCGCCAACATGACCGCCAGCCTCCTCAGCCGATCGCTGGCTTCCGCCACACAGGCCCCCAGCAGCACAGCACCACGGACTTATGTCTCTACAAACTACTGCCTTCGATATACACTGCGGACAGCAAGGCTCACAATTCAGATCGAGTCGCGATTGCAGATGACACAGTCCCGTAGGCAAGAGACATTGCTGAAGTCAACAACACATGGCTGTGGGCCCTTCTTGACCGCTGCCTCCGGCCTACACTGCGGTCAGTAGGGCTCACAATTCAGATGGAGTCGAGATTGCAGATGACGCAGTCCAGTAGGCAAGAGACATTGCTCAAGTCAACAACACGTGCCTGTGGGCCCTTCCTCACCGCTGCCTCCTGCCTCCACTGCGGTGAGTAGGGCTCACAATTCAGAGCGACTCGCGATTGTAGATGACGCAGTCCAGTAGGCAACAGTCATTGCTACCAGTGCGGCCAGCCCGGACCACGCATCATCGCTGACTGCGCACACGCTAAGTGCTTCAAGTACCACTAACTCTGTGCAGTCAACGCCACGTGGCTGTGGGCCCTTGATGACCGCTGCCTCCGGCCTACAATGTGGTTAGCAGGGCTAACAATTCAAGATTAGTGCCGATGCAAATTTTGTAAGAGAGTATAATCGGTTAAGAAGACTGTATGCTCCCAATCTGTGCAGCTCAACTCAACGCCACATGGCTATGGGCCCTTGCTGACCGCTACCTCTGGCCTACACTGCGGTCATCAGGGCTCACAATTAAAATTAAGTCTTGATTCATTAATTACAGAGTCCAGTAGGCAAGTAACTATCACAGGCCTAAAACCTACATAATATCCTTTTAGTATCCTTGCTTCAAGAACTTTCTTGATATCAGTTATAGCTTTAGTACAAACACCAAATTCATCTTCAAGTGCAAATGAACACTCAGCAGTCTACACTGCGGGCAGCAGAGCTCGCAATTTGAATTTTGGACACGTGGTGCCACTAACCCTGTTCAACACAAGCCGCCACACGTGGTGCCACTAACCCTGTTCAACGCAAGCCGGTGACACGTGGTGCCACTAACCCTGTTCAACACAAGCCAATCCCACATGTGGAACTGTGTCCTGAGTCCTGAATGGCAGTGACCCCAAGTCCGTGGCAGCGACCACAGCACCAGACTCCCTTCGATCAGTGAGGCATATTTCCATATGCAAGGCCGGCTACAGGTGGTGCCACTAACCCTGTACAACACAAGGCGCGACACGTGGTGCCACTAACCCTGTTTAATACAAGCCGATCCCACATGTGGAACTGTGTCCTGAGCCCTGAATTGCAGTGACCCCAACTTTGTGGCAGCGACCACAGCACCAGACTCCCTTCAGTTTTATTTGTTGTTGTTTTGTTTAAATAAAATGTTTTATATGTAAATCTATACATGACTAAGATTCTTGTTTGTCCAACCGCACACGGACAATTCCGGGCCCAAGAAGGTTGTTGGGGGTATGTTGCTAATGTGGGAAGAGGGTGCGTTACCTGCTGATGTGGGGAGAGGCAGCGTGAAAGGGGTATCCCTCACAGAAAGAACTCCGGTATGTTTTCAGAAATGCCTCGGACAGATGCCAGCTGACGGACTGAATCACAAAATGGCTTTTCAATGCTTATGTAGTGTGACTTATGAACAGTTCGCACCAAGGCTCGCAGAGGGACAACTGCGGCCCGTCCGCTCGACTCACAGCTCGCAGAGGTACAGGCACAGCAGCGTACTAGCTCGCAAAGGTAGACAGCTGCGAGCCGACGGACTGGCTTCTAACGGCATAGCTGCGAAGTGGTGATGTTGGGCAGAGGGAACGTGAAAGGGCTATCTCACACAGACAGAGCTCCGGTATATTAAATTGCCCCCGGGACCTTTCTTTTATATTTTCACTCGATGCGAGAAAGCGCGCTTTCTGGACCAAGACCTTTCTCCCTACCAAATTTGGCGTAATTCCGTTCAGCAGTTTGACCTGTAGCCTTGTCTAAAGTTTCCTATGGAAAATCCATTGAGAAAATACGTTTTCACACCCCCCACATAGCTACCTGTTGCAGGCGTACTCGCTGTTGGTGTGCAGGTCAGTGGTCTAGTTCTCAACATGTCACGGCCACTCCCTGAGGGCAGGTTTGCACACAGACCACACCCATCCGGCACATGCGTCACAGGCCATGTGACCACACAAATATAATGGATCGACAACGTCACATCCTTTATTGCCGGTGGTGACTGGATGGCGGACGCTCCACGGGTCTCAATAATAAAGAGTCCATGAAAACTTGCGCAGAGGGTTAGTCGCACCCTGAGCTGTATGGCCGTCAGGGGCCTACTACCACGTAGCGCGGACTTGAGTTGCACAGGGTTACTGCCACCCGAAGCTGATGTGGCCATCAGGGGCCTACCACCACGTGGCGCGGACTTGAGTTACACAGGATTAGTGCCACCTGAAGCTGATGTGGCCGTCAGGGGCCTACCACCACGTGGCGCGGACTTGAGTTGCACAGGGTTACTGCCACCCGAAGCTGATGCGGCCGTCAGGGGCTTACCACCACGTGGCGCTGACTTGAGTTGCACAGGGTTAGTGCCACCTGAAGCTGATGTGGCCGTCAGGGGCCTACCACCACGTGGCGTGGACTTGAGTTGCACAGGGTTAGTCGCACCCTAAGTTGTATGGCCATCAGCGGCCTACCACCACGTGGCGCTGACTCGCGTTGCACAGGTTTAGCGGCACCAAAAGCTGATGTGGTCTCCGCATTGATGACTCAGGACTCAGCGACATGTGTGGGATCTGCTGGGCCGCGCAGCGGGTCCACATAATGTCCACCAACCCATGGTAGCGGGACCGGGCCCTGGAGCTTTCACGGGCACGTGGAGTGCCCACTGGTAGACACTCCGGTGGCAGCAGGTAATTATTTGGTCATGGATGCGCAGGGGCGGCAGTGTCTCTCTCTCTCTCACTTCCCTCTCTTCACTCTCTCTCTCACTCTCTTCCTTCCTTTCCTTCTATCTCTCTCACTCTCTCTCCCTTCTAACTTTCTCACTCCCTTTCTTTCCTTCCCTCTCTTTTTCTCTCTGGCTTTTTTTTCCTTCTCTCTTTCTCTGTGTCTCACTCCTTTGATATGCGCATTACACACGCCCTTATTTTGTGCTTTATTTTCCAGGCTGTGTCGTCGACATTAATGGACCCGACAGGTGTCTTCCGCCTTGTTGTTTTGTGTTCAGTTTGTTAAATTTAGTTTATCCTCTATATGTACGGAAAAATCAAGTTTTGGAAAAAAAAAAAATTCAATAAAGTTTTTGGTTGTTACTTAAGTGCTGTGTGACTCTTTCTCGTTCTTATTACTGTTATTTAGTGGTGTACACCATGGTGTTAAATTTTGGGGCAGTTATCGCGGGAATACTGGTGATGTCTGCAGTTTGCACCAGCTTCTGAATAGTGTGTTAGATTTATCTCAACTTTAGTTGCATTAAAGTGCTGATAATGAGATGCAGAGTAGGCGTTCCCGTGCAAAAACACACGAGGTGCACCTTTGCGATTTATTCTAAATACTAAAATACTGTATTGAATTGCACTGTGGTAGTGAGTGCATTTACAGTGTACACACAAAATCAATGAAGAAATCTCATTGTATTTATATTGATTGGGAATAGTGGGTCAGGTGCTGAATCTTGACGGGATACACTGCCCAGTTTGTTTATTTTTCTGTACACGAAAAAACCACATCACAACTTTCACAACGAAAGGCAAAAACTGCGATGCGAAACAAATTCCGGCGATAAGCCGCGTTAGCACCAGGGATTTTACACCTGCTTTCTGCTGGTGTTAAGCAGGACGACTACCTGCAGCATGAAAAGGAACACAGCCAAGAGCCACACCGGAACACCCACAGGAGCCATAGAGTCAATGAGCATGATACACGGATACCCATGAGGGCCACAACACTCATCGCAACAACCCCAGGACCGCCAACACCCCCCGAACCCGCATCTGAGCAAGTGTCTCCGCGTGGTCATTGTGTTAGCATGATGGGCACGGGCCCTGCAACATCACAGTGTGCTGTCTTCAGTGGACGTTACCATGTCACCTCAGCGTTGGCAGTGAGCCTGGACATGTAGCTATGCACGCATCCTCCTGCATGCACAAGCGGCGTGTGCTGGTCCGGCGTACACAGGTCAGCGCAGGGGTGTGCCTATCCGGCAAGGGGAACAGGGTGTCTCGGACATGTCCGTGTGCAAGAAGTGCAGTAAGTGTGTCTCTGTGTTCTGGTGTGGCCGCCACAAGGGCCACAGCAGTCGATGTTGTAAAGTGGCATGCACCACCTCCAAACGGCAGTGTCACGGTGTGATTGGAATGCCGCAGGACATGCGCGAATATCCATTACAATGGTGTGCTGTAGGAGTGCACGGGATACAACAGCGCAGCGCACAAAAGTGTGGGGGCTCGTGGCAGGGAGGAGCAGCTGTTTGGCAACGTAACACACAGTGAACCCGCCCATGTGCCACCTGCTGGGCATCTCATCCATGATGACCAGGGTCGCAGACATCCCACAACACCCACGACCGGCCTTTGTACACATCCTGTATGAATGCAGCTGGAGAAGTTACTGTAGGGATGAAAGGTTCTTTGTCTGAGCTATCTTGCGCTAACACATCTGCTGCTCCGAGAAGGAACTTGCAAGTGGCCAGCCCCCCCTGACAGATACGATAATATTTGCATCCGTCTCCCACACTACGCACTGCCCCATTTGAGAACAACGAGTACACATCCCACACTCAAAAGTCCTTCGTCGTAGTTAGCGTGCATGAAATGGCCTTCACACGTACTCCCAACACACCCCTGCCCTGTACCCATTGCACACAGACCCGGCTCATTGCACCAAGCTGTGCCATTTCATCCACAAGACTGGGACACGGCAAGCCAGTGCAGCTACAAGCAGAGCCACTGACGCAATGGCATTACATTAGTCACAGCCACTGTATACAATAATCAGAGCTGTTCACAATGTTGTCGACAACTGTGTAAAGCGAACCATTGTGAACAGCTCTGATTATTGTATACAGTGGCTGTGACTAATGTAAATTATAGATGGTCGCCTTTCAAAATGATGGAAACCGAGTTTTATATGTCACAAAATCACTAGTTTTTGTTTTTGGTTCCATTCACACTGGGGACACTAAGCACTACTTGAAACTGTTTGCTTTATGTATATATTTGTATACTCTTTATAAATACAAAAAAATCTATTGTAAATACAAACGGAAGTGTTCCGGGTCTCCTTTCCTTCTGACATCCACATAACCCATAATCATTGCGATTGTGCATAATATTATTAATACCAATAAGTACTTTTCCGCAGGAACCACTGTTTCTTCCAAATGCAAGTAGCAGGTGTGGTTGAGTTGACCAAATTTTATCCTATCATATGTACTCCACGTTTAAACTGCTTTTTCTTAACCAATCACAAAGATGCTTTTCCACAAAACGAATGTGCACCCTACTTTTAAAAAACAATGCTTTTCATCTCCCAATCAGTTATCGTTTTGAATGAGAAAAAAAGTAGTTCCCCACCTTTAAACATATCTCTTATTCTACGAACGGACTGCATGAGCTACAGACATCTATCCATACTTCCCAGCCATACCTTCAAAATGCTAGTGTGGATCGTAGGACATAGCTATGTTTTCTGGTGCAAGAGGTATGCAGAACAGAGACGTATTGACTTAGACCTAGGTTTACAAAATGTGGACATTAAATGGTTTGGACAGAGAGGATTGAAGTGGCACCAATTGTTGCCTTTGGTTAAAACCTGTTTGCATCTCCAACACCCTGACCTCATGATTGTGCAATGTGGTGGAAACGACCTAGGCACATTGACTGGTGTAGGTTTGGAAATGCTAATGAAAGACACCTTTCGACAATTGATGTTGCTTTTGCCTCAAACTGTCTTTGTATATTCCAATATATGCCAAAGACAGAAGTGGAAATGGTCAAACCAATTTTGTCCTCAGATTTCAAAATCTAGGAAGAATGTCAACAAAGCTGTGTCTGAATACCTCAGAGACCATAGAATGGGGTTGATCTACAACAACAACATACGTTTTGATATGGCTGATATCTACAGAAGTGATGGAGTACACTTCACAGATCAGGGAAATCGAGTTTTTCTGAATAACTTGAAGCTGTGCATCCGCACTTATATGTAGCTCCAACTAATAAACACAAGGGCTCTTTTTAGAGCCGCCTTATATTCCCAATATCGGTTCGCAGAGTGACAGCTGCGATCCGGCTAGCACAGGGAGACCTGCGGGCCGTTAGGCAGGCTCGCAGAGGGAGAGCTGCAGCCCGTTGGCTCGGCTCGCACAGGGAGAGCTACGGGCCGTCGGCTCGCAAACGCACACCAGCGTGCTGGCTCGCAGAGGGAGAGCTCGGGTCTAACTCGCAAGGGGACACCAACGGGCCAACGGCCCTGCTAGCAGAGACACACCTATCACCTAACGGACTGTCTCGCGCATTTACAGCTAGGGACACGACAGCTCACAGACGCAGACCTGCGAACCGACGGACTGGTACTGTTTTATGCTTTAGGGTAGTACAGTGGTGTTTGTGTACTGTAGGGTGTTCATGCTGGAGGTAGCTTTTTAGGGTTTAAGGTAGTGCACTGCTGTTTGGGTAGTGTAAGAATGGTGCTAGAGGTAGTGTTTTATAGTTTACGACAATGCAGTAAAGTTTGGGTAGTGTAAGGGGTCATGCTGGGAGTACTGTTTTGGGGTTTAGGGTAGTGCAGTGGTGTTTGTGTAGTGGGTCATGCTAGGAGTAGTGTTTTAGGGTTTACGGCAGTGCAGTGGTGTTTGGGTAGTGTAGGGGGTCATGCTGGGAGTAGTGTTTTAGGGTTTACGGCAGTGCAGTGGTGTTTGTGTAGTGTAGGGGGTCGTGCTCAGAGTAGTGTTTTAGGATTTAGGGTAGCACAGTGGTGTTTCTGTAGTGTGGGAAGTCATGCAGCGAGTACTGTTTTAGGATTTAGAGTAGTGCAGTGGTGTTTGTGTACTGTTTGGGGGTTCATGCTGGGGGTAGCGTTTTAGGGTTTAAGGTAATGCAGTGGTGTTTGGGTAGTGTAAGAATCGTGTTGGAGGTAGTGTTTTAGAGTTTACGGTACTGCAGTGGTGTTTGTGTACTGTAGGGGGTCGTGCTGGGGTAGTGTTTTAGGGTTTAGGTTAGTCTAGTGGTGTTTGGATAGTGTAGGGGGTCGTGCTGGGGATAGTGTTTTAGGATTTAGGGTACTGCAGTGGTGTTTGCGTAGTATAGGGAGTCCTGCTAGGGGTAGTGTTTTAGGGTTTACGACAATGCAGTGGTGTTTGGGTAGTGTAGGGGGTTGTGCTGGGGTAGTATTTTAGGGTTTAGGGTAGTGCAGTGGTGTTTGGGTAGGGGGTCATGCTGGGGGTAGATTTAGGGTTTAGGGTAGTGCAGTGGTGTTTGGGTAGTGTAGGGGATCGTGCTGGGGGTAGTGTTTTAGAGTTTACGACAGTGCAGTGGTGTTTGGGTAGTCTTTGGGTAGTGTAGGGGATCGTACTGACAGATTGACTCACAGAGCTCCGAGCCGACGGACGGGCTTCTAAAGGCATAGCCGCGACCTGGTGATATGAAGAGAGGCAGCGTGAAAGGCATATCTCACACAGACACAGATGCCAGTGTTGCCTCGCAGAGGTAAAACTAAGAACCCGATGGCTTCTACACGGAGAGATGCGATCTGACGGAGTAAATCACAAAATAGCTGCCAACACTTCCTCGTTTCAACCATTCACAGCCAATAAGCTGCAAGCTGGTGCTTGTAACCCCTCAGCCAATCACATGTCAGAATTCTCAAATATCGATATCAGTAAAATTTGATATTTCTCAAAAACTACTGAACAGATTTATACCATTTAAACAAAAGCGTGCTTTCTGGACCATCACCTTTCTCCCTGCCAAATTTGGCGTAATTCCGTTCAGCAGTTTCACCTGTAG
Source organism: Calotriton arnoldi (assembly GCA_963921515.1). Taxonomy (NCBI): domain Eukaryota; kingdom Metazoa; phylum Chordata; class Amphibia; order Caudata; family Salamandridae; genus Calotriton; species Calotriton arnoldi. The sequence goes on from CAWUFW010002092.1 coordinate 2,345,694, forward strand.
TCTTCTGTAAACTTTCGTATGGAAATTGCATGCAGAAAATACGTTTTAGGACCCTCTTTTTTCTCAGCCCCTCCTACACCATTCACCCCCAAACTTTCAATATAAGAGCTAATCAAAAAAAGAGAAACTTTTTGGATAATTTCATAAAGATTCGTCAAACGACGCCAAAGTTACATGCACATAGAAGGCTCCAGAAGGGGGGCCGCGCAACCCCCCTCCCAACATGAGTGAAGCCCCGGGGCTGCGCGGATCCCAGCGCACCCCCGCAACCCCTGCGAGCACCTGCTATTATTTTTTAAGAAATACCCCCGGAACCTAGCCCACCCAAGGGCCTCATTAAAATGAAACGCGAGAACCCGCGACCCCAGCGTGAATTTTTGCCAATTTCTTTTTTTTTTTTAATTGATTTCTTGGGCCCTGGGGCTCCTTCTGGGACCCCCTGAGCAGGCCTAGGGGGTCAGGGTTTTTCTACCCTGCCCCTTCTCTTGTTTTATACCTTTGTTTCTCCGTTTTCTGGTAACTCGCTTCTACCGAGCCACAAGATGGCTGCCAACAGTTCCTGGTTTGGACTACTAGCAGCCAATCACAGTGAAGCTCGCGCACGCGACTTAGGCTCCGCCCAGATATCGAAACTTTTAGTTTTCTAATTTCTCAGCAATTACTGAACGGATTTACACCATTTTTCAACAGGTCGCTTTCTGACCCAAGCACTACCTTTCTGCCTAATTTGGAGTAATTCTGTTCAGTAGTTTCGGCTGTAGCCTTGCACAAAGTTTCCTATGGGAAATTTATTTTTTCACTCTTATTTTTTGAATTTCTCAAAAACTACTGAACGGATTTACATAATTTAAAAAAAAGGTCGCTTTCTGAACCAAGCTCTACCTTTTTGCCAAATTTGGGGAAATTCCGTTCAGCAGTTCGGGCTGTAGCTCGTCGCAAAATTTCCAATGGAAATTAACATGGAGAAAACCCCCCTTTTTTCTCAGCCCCCGCTTGATGAATAACCCCCAAACTTTCAGGATAGGAGCTGACATGGATAGACTTTTCTTTTGGAGAATTTCAGGAAGATTCGTCAAACGACACCAAAGTTATTAGCAAATCAAAAATGCTTTTCCTATGGAAACTAGGTTCTAACTATAACTAGCTACTGTATTATCTACTGGCGGTCACCAGTAGATAGTTATAGTTAGGACCTATTTTCCATAGGAAATCCGCAACATTCTATTTGCAATAACGTTGGCGCCGGTTGACGAATCTTCACGAAAGTTTCCAACTTGTTGGGGCGCTCCGGTCCGCTCCTATCTTTAAAGTCTCGGGGTGATTCGTCAAGCGGGGGCCGAGAAAAAAGGGGGGTCCCAAAACGTGTTTTCCCCATTCATTTTTCCATAGGGACCTTTCATCGCAGCTACAGCCCGAACTGCTGAACGGAATTACACCAAATTTGGCAAAGAGGTAGCCCTTGGTTCAGTGTCGTGCCTTTTGCTTAAATGGTGTAAATCTGTTCAGAAGTTTCTGAGAAATTTGAAAAAGAAAACACATATATATCTGGGCGGAGCCTAACCACACATGTCATCGTGAGATCTGATTGGCTGTCAGCACTTCATCCTGGAATTGCTGGCAGCCATCTTTGGACCAATATAAATGATAGTACCCCATTGAAATGCATTGTAGTGAATCGAAGATTTTGAGGGTTACCAAAAGGAGAACTATAAAGGGTGATAATAGACTTTAGTTACATTAGAATTCATTTGTTGATGGTACCATACTAATTTCAGGAATTGTGGTGTGTTCTAAGGTGATTTTACCCTGTGAAAAACCTTCTGCTGGGATATCATGAATCATGTTTGAGAGAAAACTATTTTCACATGCTTGTCCCATACAGTTTTGGAAGGTGCTCCAGAAGCTAAAAGGAGAGCATATTTTCTGTAAATTCACATTATCTTTCTCAGTCATGTGAGAATGAAGTCTGACATTCTCAGTAAAACATGTACATCCAACAAGGGCAGAGACTGTCAGTTGATTCCTTTGTGTTCTACTGCAGCTTCCCAGAGTGTTCTAAAGAACAACTAGAGTGCTAACAGCCTTACTTATGACAAAAGTAAACTGGTAACACTTAAAACATTTAATTTAAAAAGGAACAAAATGATGGGGTTCAGTTTGTCATAGAAATTATGGTTAGTGCTGTAGAAAGAAAAATTAGGACATGTTTTAAGTGAGATCTCAAATATCTTCCTGTTATATTTCAACAGGAGCAGCCTGTCAGTTGATGCCTTTGTGTTCTACTGCAGCTTTCCAGAGTGTTCTAAAGAACAACTAGAGTGCTAACAGCCTTACTTATGACAAAAGTATGGCACACCTGAAGCCTTCTTGATTGGAATAAACTGGTAACACTTAAAACATTTAATTTAAAAAGGAACAAAATGATGGGGTTCATTTTGTCATAGAAATTATGGTTAGTGCTGTAGAAAGAAAAATTAGTGCTAAAACACTACCCCCAGCACGACACCCTACACTACCCAAACATAACTGCACTACCCTAAACCCTAAAACACTACCACCAGCACAACTCCCTACACTACCCAAACACCACTGCACTACACTAAACCCTAAATATACCCCCAGCATGACCTCCCACACTACACAAACACCACTGCACTACCCTAAACCCTAAAACACTACCCCCAGCACGACCCCCTACACTACCCAAACACCACTGCACTACCCTAAACCCTAAAACACTAACCCCAGCATGACCCCCTACACTACCCAAACACCACTGCACTACCCTATACCCTAAAACCCGACCCCCTACACTACACAAACACGACTGCACTACCCTAAACCCTAAAACACTACCCACAGCATGACCCCTTCACTACACAAACACCACTGCACTAACATAAACCCTAAAACACTACCCCAAGCACGACTCCTACACTACCCAACACCACTGCACTACCCTAAACCCTAAATCTACCCCCAGCACGACCCCTACACTACCCAAACACCACTGCACTACCCTAAACCATAAAACACTACTCCCAGCATGACCCCCTACACTACACAAACACCACTGCACTACCCTAAATCCTAAAACACTACCCCCAGCATGACTCCCTGCACTACCCAACACCACTGCACTACCCTAAACCCTAAATCTACCCCCAGCACGACCCCTACACTACCCAAACACCACTGCACTACCCTAAACCATAAAACACTACCCCCAGCATGACCCCCTACACTACACAAACACCACTGCACTACCCTAAACCCTAAAACACTACCCCAGCACGACCCCCTACACTACCCATACACCACTGCACTACCTTAAACCCTAAAACATTACCCCAGCACGACCCCCTACACTACTGCACTACCCTAAACCCTAAAACACTGCCCCCAGCACGACCCCCTACACTACCCAAACACCACTGCACTACCCTAAACCCTAAAACACTACCCCCAGCACAACTCCCTGCACTACCCAAACACCACTGCACTACCCTAAACCCTACATCTACCCCCAGCATGACCCCTACACTATCCAAACACCACTGTACTACCCTAGACCATAAAACACTACCCCCAGCATGACCCCCTACACTACACAAACACCACTGCACTACCCTAAACCCTAAAACACTACCACCAGCATGACCCCTACACTACTCAAACACCACTGCACTACCCTAAACCCTAAAACACTACCCCAGCACGACCCCTACACTACCCATACACCACTGCACTACCCTAAACCCTAAAACACTACCCCCAGCATGACCCCCTACACTACTGCACTACCCTAAACCCTAAAACACTACCCCCAGCATGACCCCCTACACCACTGCACTACCCTATACCCTAAAACACGACCCCCTACACTACACAAACATGACTCCACTACCCTAAACCCTAAAACACTACCCACAGCATGCCCCCTTCACTACAAAAACACCACTGCACTGCCCTAAACCCTAAAACACTACCCTAGCACTACCCCCTACACTACCCAAACACCACTACACTAACATAAACCCTAAAACACTACCCCCAGCACAACCCCCTACACTACACAAACACCACTGCACTACCCTAAACCCTAAAACACTACCCCCAGCACGACTCCCTACACTACCCAAACACCACTGCACTACCCTAAACCCTAAATCTACCCCCAGCACGGCCCCTACACTACCCAAACACCACTGCACTACCCTAAACCATAAAACACTACCCCCAGCATGACCCCTTACACTACTCAAACACCACTGCACTACCCTAAACCATAAAACACTACCCCCAGCATGACCCCTACACTACCCATACACCACTGCACTACCCTAAACCCTAAAACACTACCCCCAGCACAACCCCCTACACTACACAAACACCACTGCACTACCCTAAACCCTAAAACACTACCCCCAGCACGACTCCCTACACTACCCAAACACCACTGCACTACCCTAAACCCTAAATCTACCCCCAGCATGACCCCTACACTACCCAAACACCACTGAACTACCCTAAACCCTAACACTACCACCAGCATGACCCCCTACACTATTCAAACACCACTGCACTACCCTAAACCCTAAAACACTACCCCAGCACGACCCCCTACACTACCCATACACCACTGCACTACCCTAAACCCTAAAACACTACCCCCAGCACGACCCCATACACTACCCTAAACCCTAAAACACTATCCCCAGCACGACCCCCTACACTACCCAAACACCACTGCACTAACCTAAACCCTAAAACACTACCCCCAGCACGACCCCTACACCACCCAAACACCACTGCACTACCCTAAACCCTAGAAAAGAAACCCCCACCCCATGCCCAATCCCCCTTACCTCTCACTCCTCATGGTTCCTCTCTCCTCATGGTTCCTGCTTCACGTCATCTCTGCGGGCGGTGCACGTCGTTGTGAGGAAACGGAACAGCCTCTGTTTCCTTACAACAACATGGATCGTCTACATGTTTTTAGAACACATGGTCATTTACCATACATACCTTTACAACAAAATTCGTTGTAAAGGCATGCGTGGTAAATGACCATGCGTTCTAAAAAAATGCGTAGTAATGACTTCATGATGTACAACGCATGCGTGGTAATGCATGCGTTGTAATGGTATCGCAAAGTAAAAAAGTAGTTGTAATGGCTGTTTACCGATCGAAGCTGGCCCCTGTTCTTCAGTGAGACGTTTATTTGATTAATTAGGAGGAAGGAATGTGTTTTTTTTTACCGAAAAGTGCATTCCCGGCTGTTGTATTGTGAAAGTGTCCGCGTGGCCTGGTTTCTCTTCCGGTGAGAGAGTGGAAGAGTCTGTTTGGATCTAAAGGAGTTCTGTTGTTGGACGGGGCCGGCGCGACATGTCATCAGAAAACATAGATAATGGAAAGCGTCCTCCCTGAAGTGTGGAGCAGTGCCATGAGAGGTCAACGAGTGTGCGTCCCACCGCAGTATGACCGTACCGCGTGACCCATGTGCCGCCTCCAGGGTACGGGAGGCAGAAGCGGCATCTAATTCTACATTTTGGTACTAGGGCATTTTAACTTTGTTATTCCTGCCAGATACAAAGAGAAGATCCTGTGTTATTCAGTGCCCTCGTTGCCTTTTTTGTGGGTTGTGGTGCTTGTCACTTCGCTGCCCTACCGGTGCATACGGCTGGGCACCCCACCTCGGGTGCCATCTGCAGGGCCTCTGCCCTCGGATCACTGGTTTCGGTTTCTGGAGTGGCAACATAAACAGTTGCTCCCAAAGGACTAGCCTGAACACTTAGGTGAATATCCCCTGCACCAGCATTCCACGGAAATTCTTTCCTAGCTCTCCCACGTCAACGAGCACGGCTCCGCTCGCAACACCGTATGACGTCATCGGAGCCATAAGAGGACCTCGTCGGCGTGCTGACGTCAGTTCCACCCATTTTTTCCGTGCCACCGAGGCAAACAGGGGACCGAGACATTTTCACATGTATACATAGTATAATAAATATATATATATTCACTGAAAAAACCATAGGTTTCAGGCACGTTATAGTTAGAAATTAGCATTTAAAAAACCTTAGAAATTCACTGAAAAAACCATAGGTTTCAGGCACGTTATAGTTAGAAATTAGCATTTAAAAAACCTTAGAAATTCACTGAAAAACCATAGGTTTCAGGGGCGTAATAGTTAGTTGGACATTTCCATCGTACAAAACCATAGAAATTCCCCGTTATAGTTAGTTCAGCTAACTATAACTCGCGCGCCCGCAATGCACTGCTGATGACGTCACATATTACATCACTCATGACATGGTCAGTGACATCACTCATGACATCACTGATGACATCTCAAATGACATCATCCAGTGAATGTGTGTTTTTCTGAAAATTAAATATGTTTTATATATGTATATCTCAAGGTCGATGGAAGAATAAATGGGTATATAAGTGTCTAAATGGATATTTTTTTTGTAAAATTGATTGTATAACTGACTAAGTGTATCTTAGTGAATACATGGGTTAGTGAGTAATGTTTAAATATGAAAATATCTGTATCAGTCTCTCACTTTGTGTATAAGTGGCTGCATGGGTTGGTGAGTAGCTACATGAGTGTCTATATGGGTTATTAGTTGGTTTTTTGAGTATCAGTATGAGTGTCTGAGTGTCTGTATGGTTTGGGGGGGTATTACTTAGTGCATAGATGCATGAATGAGTGACTCACTGTTTGTATGTGTTGAAGACAGCATGTGTGCAGGACTGTATAGGGGGATGAGTATGTGTATGGGTGTGTTAGTGAGTGAATGACTGTCTCAATAGTGTCTTTATGAGTAACTACATATGTTTTAAACTAGTATATGTGAGTATTGGTGTATATAAGTGAGTATATGTGAGAGTGAGAGATTGGAAGAGTTCCTGTACAAATAAGTAGGTGTTTCTATAAGTGATTGTTTAAGAGAGTAAGTGTGGTAGTGTGTGTGTATAACTGTATATGTAAGTAAATGGATGTTTGATACTTTGTTTGCATGTGTGACTATGTGTGTGAGTAACTCTATGGATGAGTGGCGGTGTGTAACAGGATGTATAGGTGTATGAGTACATATGATGAGTGAGTACATGTATGAGTGACTGTATAGGGACTGTTGGTGAATGAGTGGATGTGTGTGTAGATCTTGGAATTACTGAATAGGTGTGTTGTAACTGGTATTGGTATGTCCATTGTTTTGAAAATGTTAGTTTGTATTTTTGAGTGTGTGTATCAAAGGTTATATTAGGGTGAGAGGAGGTCTGCCACTCTATCACAAGGATGATGTCATCCATCAGTGATGTCATCAGTGATGTCATTTGAGATGTCATCAGTGATGTCATGAGTGATGTCACTGACCATGTCATGAGTGATGTAATATGTGACGTCATCAGCAGTGCATTGCGGGCGCGCGAGTTATAGTTAGCTGAACTAACTATAACGGGGGAATTTCTATGGTTTTGTACGATGGAAATGTCCAACTAACTATTACGCCCCTGAAACCTATGGTTTTTTCAGTGAGTATATATATATACATATATACAGTAGGTAGTTATAGTTAGAACCTAGTTTCCATAGGAAAAGCATTTTTTGATTTGCTAATAACTTTGGCGTCGTTTGACGAATCTTCGCAAAATTCTCCAAAAAAAGGTCTATCCAGGTCAGCTCCTGTCCTGAAAGTTTGGGGGTGATTCGTCAAGCGGGGGCTGAGAAAAAAGGGGGGTCCCAAAAAGTGTTTTCTCCATGTTAATTCCCATAGGAAATTTTATTACAGGCTACAGCCCGAACTGCTGAACGGAATTACACCAAATTTGGCAAAAAGGTAGAGCTTGGTTCAGAAAGCGACCTTTTTTTTAAATGGTGTAAATCCGTTCAGTACTTGATGAGAAACTAAAAAAATAAAAGTCAAAAAATCATTTTCCCATAAAACTTTAGGCACGGCTACAGCCCGAACTGCTGAACGGAATTACACCAAATTTGGCAAAAAGGTAGTGCTTGATTCAGAAAGCGTCTTTTTTTTAAATGGTGTAAATCCGTTCAGTAGTTGCTGAGAAATTCAAAAAATAAAAGTTTCGATATCTGGGGCAGCGGTGGGTTTGCGCACCCTCCCGACCACGCGCTTCACTGTGATTGGCTGCCACGACCATGAGCTTCACTGTGATTGGCTGCCAACACTCCAAACCAGGAAGTGTTGGCAGCCATGTTGTGACTCGGTAGAACCGAGTTACATGAAAAGAGTCGAAAAAAAGATTAAAAGAGAAGAAAAGGGGGCAGGGTAGAAACACCCTGACCCCCTAGTCCTGCTCACGGGGGTCCCACAAGGACCCCCAGGCCTAAAAATGATTTTTTTAAATTAAAAAAACATCAGAATGCGCGCTGGGTGCGCGAATCCGGACGAAAATTTATTTTAAAAAATGAAGCGGGGGCTCCCCCACTTCATTTAAATGAGCCCCCGGGTGGGCCAGGTTCCGGGGGCAATCCTATAATTATATTGCGGGGGCCTGCGGGGTCTCCGCAGCCCCGGGGACTGCCACCTCCCATGTAAATTAGGTGCGGGAGGGCACACGGCTCTCCCGCAGCCCCGGGGATCACCACCTCCCCGGGGCTTGTTTTATAATTGTTCGGGGGCCTCCGAGGCCACCCCAAGTCCCGGGGATCACCACCCTCCGGGGATTTAATTAAATAAGCAGGGTGGGCCTCGCAGGCCCCCGAAGCCCCAGGGACCACCTCCTCCCCAGGTCTTTGAAAATAGAGGGAGGGGGCCGTGCGGTCCCACTCCTGGAGTGCTTGATGGCCCTGGGGACCGCCACCCACCAGGGCCGGCTCCTGCAATGTCCCGGGGTGTGGACCCCCGGGACATTGCCGTTTGCTATGACAGGGTGGGAGCATGGCTTCCACCCTGTGATAGCAAACCGTGGTTTGCTTCGTTGAAGCGAGAGGAGGAAAACCTCGTCTCGCTTCAATAAAGGAAGGAGAATTGCTTTTGGGCAAGGGAAGCTGCATGTAAGCGGCTCCCGTTGCCCAAAAGCAATGCCGGCTTCAGCAGGAGTCGGGGAGCCGGCGGGACCGTGGGGACATTGGGGCTCCCCCCACGGTCCCCAACAGAGAGGCCAGGCCCTGGGGGATGGGGTCCCCGGGGCCAGAAGTGGCCAGGGAGGGGGGCCACGAAAGAATGAAAATTAATAAAAATGAACAGTTTTTTTCTTTTTTAAAGTTTGGAGTCGCGATCCCCCCCGTCCACCCCCACAAACAAATGTGATAGCAACCTTCCAAAATCTGGAACGTAACAAATCGGCTGATGTCGCAAAATTATAAAAATCAAGATGCATGTGAGGTTGGACAAATGAGAATCATAGTCATCTCTGGATTTACATATAAAACATTTTATTTATACAAAACAACAAAATAAAAGTAGGTACAGCCATGGCGTGTTATCCCTTGACAATCTGTGAATCACAGCCTGCAAGACAAAAGTAAGATAAGATTGTGCGTTATGTGCCCATCAGGAGAGAGAGAGAAAGAGTGAGAGAGAGAGGAAGAGAGAGAGAAAGAGAGAAAGAGTGAGAGAGAGGAAGAGAGAATAAAAGAGAGAAAGAGTGAGAGAGAGGAAGAGAGAAAGAGAGAAACAGTGTGAGAGAGAGGAAGAGAGAGAAAGAGTGAGAGAGAAAGGAATAAAGAGAGAAAGAGTGTGAGAGAGAGAAAGGAAGAGATGGAGAGGGAGAGTGAGTGCCGACACTCAGGACAAAACCTTCACAGCTCACCTTTCTGCCACTGGTGTGTCTCCAACCACGTGCCGGGACATACTGCAGCCCTCAAGCTCACTCATCTGAAACATAGTATAGAATCAGTTGTAGTATAGTTCCTATTTCCCTGATAGGTTCTGCGCATTGGAATAACATACACTATAGGCTTGGCAAAGGACTGAGGTCGGTATGCCCCTATCGCGTATATTAAACTTAATTACTGTGTACCAGCTAGCTCAGAGGCCACTAGAAACTTCTTGACAACAAGAAGGGAATAGCTTCTGGCAACCACATAACATAAAACCCTGATCCCTCAGGATCGTGGAAACAATATACTACTTTTCATTCAGTCACTCATCTCAGAGAAGTACATAGAAGAAACAGTCGGGTGTGTTTACAATAAAATTTATTGCATAGTTGTTATTCTAGTACTGGTAATATGTGCTGCAACAACTGTTGGACAGTAGCAGAGAAATATGGGCAGCAGTGCAGTTAAATAAAAATGCATGGTACAGTTTTACCATTGTGCAATAGTAATGAACACATACATGAAATACAGAATGCATTTAAGATAAAGCCTATACCCCTATGATGCCTAACTAGATGTACCTAAGTGTACCTAGCATGTGTGTAGGTCTTACAGAGCCAAGTATCCCCCTAGGATTTAGTCTAACCCCATTACCTTAGTGGGACTTCATCCTGATCTCGAGCTGGACACCCCAGGATGGGTGGATGGACCTCTGCCAGCTGGAGCTGTGGCATGACGCAGGTTGCAGCGTCTCAGGTCAGAGTGTCGGCATGGAAGTCTCGGTCCCCTCTAGTGTGCTTGGGCAAAGGGAGGTATATTTATACCTGATAGGTGCCTTGGAATGTTAGTATTGACGTAAAGTCGATCAGAGGAAGACGTCAGGAATGAACCCTTAGGGAATAATGGTTCATGCTTATTTAATGAGTTCTTGGAGAAATCAATAATCCTGTGCTAGGGAAAATCCCAAGAGCTTAAGGTTCTGTTTCTAAGAACTCGTTGTGACGTAGGTTAGTCACTGTTGGACATGGAGATGACGTATTTAGGATGGACCGTCTTCTGCACCCAGAGCACACGTCAGATAAGGGACAGCCTCTGTTGCTCGTTATTGTGAAGGGAGGGCTAATGTAGGTGAAAGAGCCTTTAGTCGGTGAAAGGGCCTGCCTGTCTTTGTGGCACAAAGGATTTGTGCCTCTGAAACGGCACACCTATGTTAGGGCCTCAATTCAGCACATAACACAGTAATGGTAGAGTACATACAACTGCACACGCCTTCATCACTGTCCAGCCCCTGCGCACCCAGGCTACTGCACCCCATCCACTCCCACCACCCAGAGGTGTCTGCCTGCCCCTGCGCACCCAGGCTGCTGCACACCATCCACTCCCATCGCCCAGAGATAACTGCCCGCCCCTGCGCAAACAAGCCTCTCTGCTCACCTTCTGCCACCGGCGTGTGTGTAAGAGGGCCCACCACGTGCCGAAGCAACCTCCTCAGCTGTCGCTGGATTCCGCGGCACAGGCCCCCAGCGCATGCTGCTGCACCGCGCCGAGGAGTCATGTCTGTACAGCCAACTGCCTTTGGTGTACACACGGTCCAGCCGAGCTCACAATTCAAATCAGGTCTTGATTGCCAGGATGGTGTATCCAGGCCACGCATCATCGCAGGCTGCACACCCGCTCAGCTCTGGTGGCACAAACTCAGTAGGACTCAAGTTATCGTCACGTGGCGGGAGGCCCGTGGCGGGAGAGAATGGAAATGGCCTCCAGCACGTGCGCCCGGCCCTTTTTATTGGCAGGGTCATGTGTCCAGTGATGCCTGTGCTTGATGGGTGTGGTGTGGGTGTAAAGCAGCCGTGAGGGACTGTCTGTGGCATACTGAGAACTAGACCTGTGACCAGCAGATCACTACAATGAAAACCTGGGCCATGTAGCGTTGTCGTCCCTCCCTGTAAGCGTAAGCGGAGTGGGCTGGCCTGGCGTTTGCCAGTCCTGTGTGAGGCTGTGAACAATGACTCCGGAGCTATGGGCGTGGTTCCGTCCTGGTCTGTATGAGGAATCAACTGATGCGGGTGCTCCTGTTGTAGTGATGCTGCCACCCGGGCCGCAAGCGCCAATGTGTCACCTTGTGACCCAAGTCCCACAACATGGCGAACATGGAAGGTAGGGGGAATCACTGACCCTACATTCATCCATACTTCCACACATGAAAGATAGTGCACATGACATATCTGTGTGGATATGAATGTTTATTGCACATTCAGTTGAGTTTTGCAACTGTAGCAATACAGGGCCATGCAAAGCCCAAATTTCAGTTTTTGGCACATGGAGAGCAGCTAATTAGCCAAGCTCGTGCTTGGGGGTTAGGCTCCGCCAACATATGTACTTATCCAATCACTCCACCAATCCCCAAGCACTTATAAATTCACTATACACTCCCCTTGCAGTACTCTAATGATCCAGTCTGTACCTATGTACTTATACAATGACCGAGACAAAGTTACATAACCAAAGTTTTCCCCACTGCCAGAGGTAACATGGTTGCGTGCGCTGTCCACAGCACAATGTAATGTGATAGGGCCCAGGGGCAGCATCATGCATACATAATGAACACACGGACACAGTTAGATAGATAGTGGAACTGGGTACGGGCACGTGCGCTCAACTCCTTTTTATTACCACGGTCACATGTCAAGTGACGTCTGTGCTGGATGCGTGTGGGGTGAGTGTAAGCCAGCCCTCAGGGAATGATTAGTGCTGGCAATAAGTACAACAGTAATTATCGGATCACACACAGAGATTCAATCATAAAGGGTCCATGACTTGTGGTGCACTGAGGTAGGGGCAGCAGATCTGAAATTATACACAAAAGATTCTATCATAAAGGGTCCATGAGCTGTGGTGCACTGAGATAGGGGCATCAGAAGCATTCAGCGTGTGCACAGCCAGCGATGATGCGTGGTCCGGGAGGACCACACTGGTAGCAATGTCTGTTGCCTACTGTACTGCGTCATCTGCAATTGCAACTCGATCTGAATTGTGAGCCCTGCTGTCCGCAGTGTAGATCGAAGGCAGTAGTCAGCACAGACATCGAGGAATCCTTTTTGTCACTTCCTATTGACAAAATCCGAGGACATAGAGTACAATTCTGTCTGCAATTAATAAATCAAGACTGAATTCAAATTGTGAGCTCTGCTGACCGCAGTGTAGGCGAATGGAACAAAAGATGGAATATGTATGGACTACTTTGACGAAATATGTAGGTTTCAGGGACGTTATAGTTAGTTGCCTACTGGACTCTGAAAATGATGAATCAAGACTGAATTTGAATTGGGAGCCCTGCTGTCCACAGTGTAGGCCGGAGGCAGTGGTCAGCAAAGGCCCACAGCCATGTGGCGTTGACTTGAGCTGCACAGATTGGGAGCATTTGGTCTTCTTAACCGATTATAGTCTCTTACACAATTTGCATCGGTACTAACCTTGAATTGTGAGCCCTGCTGACTGCAGTGTAGGCCGGAGGCAGCGGTCAGGAAGGGCCCACAGCCACGTGGCGTTGACTTGAGCTGCACAGTTAGTGGTACCTGAAGCACTCAGCGTGTGCACAGCCAGTGATGATGCGTGTTCCGTGCGGGTTGCACTGGTAGCAATGTCTGTTGCCTACTGGACTGCGTCATCTGCAATCCCCACTCTATCTGAACTGTCAGCCCTGCTGACTGCAGTGTAGGCTGGAGGCAGCGGTGAGCAAGGGCCAACAGTCATGTGGCGTTCACTTGAGCTGCACAGTTAGTGGCACCTGAAGCACTCAGCGTGTGCGCAGCCAGCAAAGATACGTGGTCCGGGCGGGCCGTACTGGGAGCAATGTCTGTTTCCTACTGGACTGAGTCATCTGCAATCGCGACTCAATCTGAATTGTGAGCCCTGCTGTCCGCAGTGTAGATCGAAGGCAGTAGTCAGCACAGACATCGAGGAATGCTTTTTGTCACTTCCTCTTCACAAAATGCGAGGACATAGAGTACAGTTCACTCTGCAAATAATAATAAATCAAAACTGAATTCGAACTCTGAGCTCTGCTGTCCGCAGTGTAGACTGCCATTCAGTGTTCCTTTGGACTTGCAAGATGAATTTGGTCATTGTACTAAAGCTATAACTGATATAAAACAAGTTGTTGAAGCAAGGATACTAAAAGGATATTATGTAGGTTTTAGGGACGCTATAGTTAGTTGTGTACTGGACTCTGCAATTAATGAATCAAGACTCAATTTTAATTGTGAGCCCTGATGACCGCAGTATAGGCCAGAGACAGCGGTCAGCAAGCACCCACAGCCACGTGGTGTTGAGTTGAACTGCACAGTTAGTGGCACCAGAAGCATTCAGCGTGTGCGCAGCCTGCGATGATGCGTGGTCCGGGCGGGCCGCACTGGTAGCAATGTCTTTTGTCTAATGAATTCTGCCTTAATAAGGCTACGTGGCGATGACTTATGGTACACAGAGTTAGTGGTACCTGAAGCACTCAGCGTGTGCGCAACCTGCGATGATGCGTGGTCCGGGCGGGCCGCACTGGGAGCAATGTCTCTTGCCTACTGGACTGCATCATCTGCAATCGCGAATCGATCTGAATTGTGAGCCCTGCTGTCCGCAGTGTACATTGAAGGCAGTAGTCTGTACAGACATAACTCTGTGGTGCTGTGCCGCTGGGTTTGCAGTGGGCCTGTGTCGAAGAGGCCCGCGGTCATGGCGTCGGCCTCGTGGCAGGGTGAGGGCCGCCGCTCTGGCAGACGTGTTGGCCTTCCCAGAAGTGAACCACGACCAGAGCCCCGGCCTATTTATTCACTTCTACGCTAGAGTGGTGTACGTTGGACCAGCCCACTCCGCTTCCGGTTCCGCTTACAGGGGGGGGACACACCTACATGACCGAGATCTTCCCCACTGCCTGAGGTAACATGGTTGCGTCCACTGTCCACAACAGTACAAGCACCAGCAGTATATGTACTCATGGAGAGGTCTGTGCTCTGCATAGTGAGTTCTGTTCAGCACATTACCGCTACACTTGGCATTGTGTGCATTGTTATTGATGGGTGACTTGCATCCTTCACACATACTTCGTTCCCACGTCTACCAACATTCAGCTATTGTGTGGCTGAGGGCCATGCCGTTTTGGGAAGGTTCGCTGTTCTGTTCTGCACTGCCTCGGTGGTAGTGGGGGGGGTGGTCCGAGGGAGAGGTCCTGGGGGTGGTGGCGGTGGGTGTTGTGGCCTTCTTGGGAGTCGGAGCTGCATGATCAGTAGCTCTATGACATGTGTTGGTCTTCAGATGTGGTTCTGGGCTGGGCTCCCTTTTACACTGTAGGTAGTCGTCCTGCTTTACACCAGTAAAAGGCAGATGTTAAATTCCTACTGCTAACGCGGCTTATCGCCTGTTTTTGGGTCGCATCACAGATTTCGCTGGTCGTTGACAATATCGGGAAGTGGTGTTTTCGTGTTATTTTTGCACGGGAACGCCTACTCTGTATATCATTAGCATTAGTTGTCGCTCTCATTTGTGGCGATTTTTTTTTGCAGAAGCTATCGCTGGAAAACTGGCGATATCAGCTGTTTTCACCAGGTTGAGAATGGGACGATAATTTAAAATCACTGAAAAAACCATAGGTTTAATGAACATTATAATTTGAAATTAGCATTTAAAAAACCTTAGAAATTCACTGAAAAACCATAGGTTTCAGGGAAGTTATAGTTAGAAATTAGCATTTAAAAACCTTAGAAATTCACTGAAAAAACCATAGGTTTCATTGACGTTATAGTTAGTTGGACATTTTACTCGTACAAAACCAGAGAAATTCGGCTGTTATAGTTAGTAGAGCTAACTATAACTCGCGCCCCCGCAATGCACTGCTGATGACGTCACATATTACATCACTCATGACATGGTCAGTGACATCACTGATGACATCTCAAATGACATCACTGATGACATCATCCATGTGATAATTTGATGCACCTCCTCACACCCTAATATAACCTTTGATACACCCACTCTAAAATACAGACTACCATTTTTAAACCATAGACAAACCAATAGCAGTTACTACATACCACTGACTAATTCCTAGGTATACACACACATCAATTCATTCACCCATACGGTCAGTCATACATGCAGTCACTCATCAATACAGCACTATCATATGCACTCATACACCTATACAGACACTCATACACTGCCACTCATCCATAGAGTTATTGACACACCTAGCTAGTCATGTAAAGAATCAATAACACTGCCATTTACTCACCTATACAGTTATACACACACCACCTCACTCATTTATACAGATACTAACACATACTTACTCTCTTATACAATCACTGACACAAGCACACACTCATCCATACAGGCACTCTCACAATCACTCACTCACATACAGTCATTTATATACTTCAACACTCACATATACTGCCTTTCATGTAGTTACTCACACATGTACCACTGAGACATCTAAACACTCACAAACACACCCATACACACACTCACCCACCTATACAGCCATTCACAGACACACTCTTGAACTGATACACCCAGTGAATCACCCACTCACACATCTATGCACAAAGTCACACACCCCCACCCACCCACACAAACAGTGAGGCACCCATACAGATACTCATGCAACCAATAAATAACCCATAAAGACACTCATGTATCTACTCACCAACCCATGCAGCAGCTTACACAACAACAGACAGACTGATACAGACATTCACACAGTTTAGTCACTAACCCATGCATTCAGTAAGACACAATTTATCACTCACTTATACAGTCAGTCACACACCTATTAAATCCTCCACCCAGACACTTATACACCAACTCATTCTTCAATACACCATGGCATTAACATATATAAAACATATTTAAACTTTACAGAAACACACATTCACTGGATGATGTCATCTCTGGTTTTGTACGAGTGAAATGTCCAACTAACTCGAAGGTTTTTTAAATAGTAATTTCTAACTATAACGTCCCTGAAACCTATGGTTTTTTCAGTGAATATATATATATATCACCTACTCGCGGTCGCCAGTAGGTAGTTATAGTTAGAACCTAGTTTCCATAGGAAATGCGTTTTTTGTTTTGCCAATAACTTTGGCACCGTTTGATGAATCTTCGCGAAATTCTCCCAAAAAAATGTTTCATCCAGGTCAGCTCCTATCCTGAAAGTTTGGGGGTGATTTGTCAAGTGGGGGCTGAGAAAAAAGGGGGGTCCCAAAAAGTGTTTTCTCCATGTTAATTTCCATAGGAAATTTTAGCCAGGGCTACAGCCCGAACTGCTGAACGGAATTACACGAAATTTGGCAAAAAGGTAGCTCTTGGTTCAAAAAGCGACCTTTTTTTTAAATGGTGTAAATCCGTTCAGTAGTTGATGAGAAGTTCAAAAAATAAGAGTCAAAAAATCAATTTCCCATAGGAAACTTTAGCCAAGGCTACAGCCCGAACTGCTGAACGGAATTACACCAAATTTGGCAAAAAGGTACTGCTCAGAAAGCGACCTTTTTAAAAATGGTGTAAATCCGTTCAGTAGTTGCTGAGAAATTCAAAAAATAAAAATATCGATATCTAGAGGCACGGTGAATCCGCGGACCCTCCCGACCACGAGCTTTATTCTAATTGGCACTCCAAACCAGGAAGTGTTGGCAGCCATCTTGTGATTCGGTAGAACCGAGTCACAAGAAAACCGTGAAACAAACACGAAAAACAAGAAAAGGGGGCAGGGTAGAAACACCCTGACCCCCCAGGCCTGCTCAGGGGGTCCCACAAGGACCCGCAGGGCCACAAAAAGCATTTTTTTTTTTTTAAATCGGCAAAATTCGCGATGGGGTCCGAATCCCGCCGAAATTTAAAAAAAACAATGAAGCGCGGGCTCCCGCGCTTCATTTAATTGAGGCCCCCGGGTGGGCCAGGTCCCGGGGGCATTTCCAACAAATATATGCGGGGGCCCGCGGGGGCCCCCACAGCCCCGGGGACCGCCACCCCCGGGGCTTGGTTAACATTATGTGCGGGAGGGCACTCGGCCCTCCCGCAGCCCCGGGGACCGCCACCCCCATGGCTTGCTTAAAATTATGTGCGGGAGGGCACTCGGCCCTCCTGCAGCCCCGGGGACCGCCACCCCCCGGGGCTTGCTTAAAATTATGTGCGGGAGGGCACTCAGCCCTCCCACAGCCCCGGGAACCGCCCTGTCATAGCAAACTTGCTTGGGATTTTGGAAGCGAGAGCAGGGAAACTTGCTCTCGCTTCCAAAATCCAAAGCAGATTGCTTTTCCACACGGGGAGCTGCATGTCAGCAGCTCCCCATGTGGAAAAGCAATGCTGGCTCCTGCAGGACGCGGGGAGCCGGCGGGACCGTGGGGGCATTGGGGCTCCCCCCACGGTCCCCAACGGATAGGGCCTGCCCCGGGGGATGGGGTCCCCGGGGCTAGAAGTGGCCCGGGAGGGGGGCAACGCGGCCCCCCTCCCCCCAAAATATATATATATAAATAAAGGCCGGCCCCGGGGGATGAGGTCCCTGGGGAGAATAGAGGCCTCAGGAGGGGGGCCACGCAGCCCCCTCCTTAAAAAATTAAATAAATGTGGCAATGCCCTGGGGGATGGGGTCCCCGGGGCCGGAATTGGCCACGGGAGGGGGGCCCACGCGGCCCTCTTCCCGTTCAGATTTTTTAATTTTTTTTTCAAAAAGGGGGTCAGGCCCTGGGGGATGGGGTCCCCAGGGCCCAAAAAAAGGAAAAAGAAGGGGGGCCACACAGCCCCCCTTCTAAAAAAAAAGAAATTAAAAAAAAGACCGGCATCGCGCCGAGGCCCCGCCCCCTCCCAGCAACACTCTGCAAATGCGCCCTGTGGCGTGTTTTAAGTTGGAGAATTAATTCCCCTTCAATACTGGGGGTCCCTGGGAGCAACTAGCCCACCAGGTACCTCCAGTATGCGCGCACAGGGCTGCCTTGCAGAGAGGTGGTCTGAGGCCACGCCCCTTGAACACCTCTCTGCAACGCAGCTCTGTGGCGCTTACTGAGGTACCTGGTGGGCTAGTTGGACCCCAGGGACCCTCAGGATTCAAGGGAACTTAATCCCCCAACTTAAAACGTGCCACGGGGCGCGTTTGCACAGTGGTGAAGGGAGGGGGCGTGGCCTGATATGGCAAGTGTGCAAATGGGCCCCCTGGCGCGTTGTAACTTGGGGGATTAAGTCCCCTTGAATCCTGAGGGTCCCTGGGAGCCAACTAGCCCACCAGGTACCTTCGGTGGGTAGTTTTGGAAGCTCACCCCGGGATGCACCGTGACACTCTGTTCCGTATTGAACAGAGGTGGGGGCTTAGGTTGTCCTCTGATAGGGAGGGACTCAATGAGGACATACCTTGGAGTTTGCTGACGTGATACATCTAGTGATGTACTGGCTCCACTTTTACCCTTCTAAATTCTGTGACTTGATACTGTTACTGGCACCACAATTCTCTAGATACTACCACCAACATACGCTACATTGACATCATTCATGAGTAGTTTTTAGGTAGTTACGTGATCCTCACCAACTAATATCACTAGGGGCTTTCACCCCTTGTTTGTGGCCATTAATACATAAGGTTATCCCCTTTTATCTCCGTTTGTATCTTTTATCCTATTCTGCCATAGACACCCTGTGTTGACTTTATGGGCAGGTTCTGTATTTTACAGTAACCATGTCGATCATTGGTGGGTCTCAATGCACATTCCTGTAGGTACGCGTTCCCGCATCTACATGTTAGTTTTGCTATTCTAGCTATACTACCAACAGACACTCGTTCCTTGGTGGCAATTATGCTACATTTGGGGCCACCAACACTGACGTAAACACATAGTGTGTTCCAATATGGCAACCCGGAAGTGGAGTCTGACGTTCTAGTTGTTGCCCCCTTCGTGCTACCGGAAGTCCCGCCTACATTTCTGACCAACCGGGGAATATCACTCGCACTCGTGTGCGCAGAGACATCCATCCGGGTCTGGCAGAGTGTGGGGTAGGTCGCCCGTGAACAGACGGAACTGACAACGTGAGTACTGGGTATTGGGCTGAGTCCTTGAGTGGGGGACGTGTCTGCCTTTGCTTGGACCTCCAATAGGGTAGTCTGTGGCGTTTGAGCAGAGTGTCAGTATGGCGGGACCTGCCTTGCTGTGTCCCGCACCCTCCTTCCTGCTACGGCGGATATTAGAGTCTACGTTATCGCCCGAGTGAGTTTTCCACTGTGCATACTTAGGAGGTACTGGTGACGCTGCGTGGTCGAGGTTCCGGTACATTGAGCTCACTCTTTTACGCTACTCTTCCCGTGTGTTCGTTGTACCAATTGGTTGCCGGCGATATCGGGGGTGCCAGTGGCACGTTGGAGTACACCACCCTCGATCATATGGCCGAGGGGATTAGCTGGAACCCGCGGTATGAGACACCCCTGTTGGACCGCCGACTACCAATGGGCAGTTGATACCGTGTTTTCATAGCAAAGGCCATCGGAATCTTAATGGGCTAGTCCGCACTTTGGCCCGGTTTTGGTAACATCCAGCTTAGGTGTGGGTCTTGTGTGTTCACATGTATGTTGGGGTCAACATTATGTGAGCGTCCACTCATTTCCGATGCCTTAACTTGATCCCTCTCCCTCCCATATTAATTGTTAATATCCATAGGACACTGAATCTTGCAGTGTTTTCTACCTGCCGTGACATCTTGGTGGTTTGAGCTGACCCAAGTTTGGGTGAGTGTTCTAGTATACTGTATATATCTACATCTTGCTGGCTACTTCTGTTTTTATCAAATTCACAATGTGCACTAGCACATACATTTTGAGATGAAGCATGCTCACATCTCACGTGTGGTTTGCAATGTCACAATAGCATGGTCAATAATTGTACTTTCGCAATAAGGTTGAATTGCAGACTACAGTAGAACTTTGTATTAATCACTTTGATTCTTTTTCCTACAGGCAGTGTTATTGATCGACAGGTACCACTTTATAGGGTGCTGTATGAGTGGTCACTGAACTGCATTTATAGACCACCAACCATAAAGTGTAGAATGTCGATAGTAGGTCCTGAAGAATTGCCGTTAAATTAACATTAGGCATGAAACATGTTGGCCTGAGCTTTAGCACACAATCCTGCAATCCTTGGGCAGGCGTGTGCGCCTTTTCTATTTTTAATCAGGTTAGTGACCACAGTCATTAAAATAGTTTTGGGTGGTTCACTATTCCTGTTTTAGATTTCACACAATTCACATCTACACTCACTAGGGCCCTTACACACACTACACCCTACGGCTAAGAAAAAGATCTCCGCCAAGAAGGCCCCACCACGGGTGCCGATCGGGTATTGCAGCGCCGACCCGATAAGGAGCAGACCCAGTGATGAAGCAAGACACCTAGCTGGCTGGGTGTGTGAGGGTCTTTTTCTGAAAGGAGATAAGCTTTTCTCCGATTTCTACTAGCACCCACATGCCTCTTGTATAACCTTGATCTGTAGGATCTTTTAGGAACAGCATACCCTTTCTTGTTGTGCTTACGTGGGCCTGTATGCTGGACCTTTTCTATTGGCCCTTAGTCCCTCCTTGTTGTCTTACTGCTTGCACGGGTCACCCCCGTGGGACTGTACTCTTAGGTTACCAGGAGGTTGCAACTGGTACCCCTGGCCCATATCAGAGACTATAGAATAAGTGTATTCTTGGTCTCCTTGCTGAGTCCTGCCCCTCCTAGTTTTAGGATGGAGGATTACCAAGGACTTTCTTTTGGCGATGAAGTAGCAACAGATATTCTTAGAACACCATCTTTGCTAGGAACTGATGGTAGCTTGGCTACCGGTAGCCAGTCTGACGACTGGATTTCCCTGTCCACCTTGAAACGCGAGTGGCTCAAGATAACATTCCATGGAGCCATGATGACCGAATATCTACGGGCTAATATAGCCCCCAATGGCTTAATTGTTAGCAATTTTCCACGCCTCTTTTTGGAGGATACAGTCTTTAAGAAAGAGTGGTCCCTAGTAGCATGGAAATGCACTAGGGACTGGCTCATTCTTATCATCAATACCGCTAAAAGGATAGCTGATGCCCTCTTGATTCGGATACAAACGGCAGAGGGAGCTATCAAAGTAACTGTCCAAACAACTATGTATAAGACCAAACTAGCAGAAATTAATGCGGAAATTGCGGACAATAGAGAATACCTCATGAAACAAAAGATTGGTAAACTCCAAAAGGATATTCAAAAATTTGATAAAGAAAAAGTATATCCTTATTTGAAAGCAGACTACACCGCATCTGGTGAAGGTTACTCTTCAGATGATAACTCTTATCAGTCAAGGAAAGGTTCATCATCAAACAGTGATTCCAGCAGTGGCAGCTGGAGCAATAAGAACTCGAGAAATAACACACGCCCCATGTACCAACCATACAATATGCCACCATATCAGGGTCCTCAATTTTGGCAATACCCTATGTACCAACAGGGTCCTCCGCCCTTTTTCCAGCCGATTAATGAACCCCCTTTTTAGACAGAGGTTGGGGCAGAGGAAGAGGGCACAGAAGAGGGCAACATCAAAAAAGAGTACAGTGGAAAGAACAACCGATACGTCCAGTAGAGACAAGGAGTCAGACAAGGGGAGGAGAAATTGATTATCAATCTCTCCCACAGGGTTCTGACACCTATAGAAGAAGGTGTATTACAGAAAGGGCTTGGTTTTGTACCTACCCCGAGAGTAGACAAATTTCGTGAGACATGTGAGATTCAAGGTTTTTCCGCAAGGTACGGCTAAAAGCCTTTTTTCAGGATAAACCTTTGCCTGAGAAGAGTGATTCAGGATTACACAAACCTTCGACTTTCACACCCCACAGTGGAATGGTACCTCCGAAGTCCTGACTTTTGAACAGGCGGTGCTGAAGGATTTTGATAAGGGTACTACCCCTGTACCATTCTATAATCTGTCATCCAGTGAAATGTCAGCCGTCAGGGCTCTGGCGGATGACCCTAGCATTACTATCAAACAGGCGGATAAGGGTGGAGCGACGGTTATTATGTCTACTCATGACTATGATACAGAATGCAAGCGGCAGCTGAGCAACCGGAGGTACTATACTCCATTGAGAGAGGACCCTACTCCCCGATTAAGTACTACCATCTCCTCTATGGTATTCTCAGCCGAGTCAGAGGGCTGGATCAATAAAAAGAGGCTGACTTTCTCATTACCACTGACCCAAAAATTCCCTATTTTTATATCCTCCCCAAAATTCACAAGGAGGTGAACCCTGTCCCTGGTAGACCTATTGTCTCAGGGATCGGGTCTATTTTGGAACCTTTATCTAGGTTTTGTGATCACTTTCTCCAACCTCTCGTAAGAGCCACCCCTCATTTGTGAAAGATACAACTGATGTTCTACGACTACTCGAGGGGGTCCAGCATCCGGAGGACATCAATTTTTTATTGACTTTGGATGTTGAGGCCCTCTATACTAATATCCCCCAAAGGGCCACTCTTGAGGTGGTGGAGGACGTATTCAGCCGAGAGGACTGGATTTCCCCTACTCCGGCGGCATTTATACTGGAGTGTGCCACATTGGCACTAACAGAAAATTTCTTTGAGTATAACAAACAACTATTCCATCAAACGCAGGGCACTTCGATGGGCAGTACTTTCGCGCCGAGTCTGGCGTGTCTGTACATGGCTGCATTTGAGGAGAGGGAGATTTACCATCATAACAATCCATACTTAGCGAATATTCGTGTCTGGAAGAGGTTCATTGATGATATTTTGGTCCTGTGGAAAGGAGACCGCAGTACATGCGATGAATTTTGCATTTGGATCAATACTCTGAACCCCTTCTTGAAATTTACGAGTACCATTTCGGAGACTAGTGTACCCTTCCTCGATCTGTTGGTGAGGCTGGGTGATGGGCTCATCACTACTACTCTCTATCGCAAACCAACAGATAAAAACAGTTTGCTTTTATTCAGTAGCCACCATCCTAGAGCACTGAAACAAAATCTTCCATTTGGTCAATTCCTTCGGATAAGAAGGAATTGTAGTTCACTGATGGACTACCTCACTGAATCAGATACTTTGGCTCGAGACCTGCGACAGAGGGATTATCCTCAACACACTGTGTCACTCTCCCGCAAAAGAGCCAGAAATAACAATCGGGAAAGTTTACTTGAAAGCGTACAAAAGGATCCCGACACAACGATCACCTGTGTGACCACGTTCACACCTGACTCAAATCGAGTAAGGGGCATCATTAAGAAACACTGGGGTATTCTGAACACTGGAGCTTTAAATCTTCCTATCCCCAGATTTGCATTCAAACGCACTAGTAACTTAAAAGACATGCTCATACACCCACGACCATGTGCCCAGGAAACCAATGTACAAAGGGGACTATGGGATCTACCGCCCGTAGTTGGCAATTTCCCATGTGGGACTTGTTCGGTCTGTCCGCTTACTAAGACCACAAAAGAAATTACATTCAGGAATGGGGTCAAATGGGTCCTTAAGAGGCACACCAATTGTAACACGAACAATTGCATTTATGTATTGACCTGTCCGTGTGGACTCCTTTATGTAGGGATGACGACCAGACCGGTGAAAATCCGGATGACAGAACACAGGAGCAATTTTAGGTGTCATAGAACCAACACCAAGATGACGAACCACTTTGAATATCTTAAACACCCTCCTGACTCCTTTCGGTGGGTAGTTTTGGAAGCTCACCCCGGGATGCACCGTGACACTCTGTTCCGTATTGAACAGAGGTGGGGGCTTAGGTTGTCCTCTGATAGGGAGGGACTCAATGAGGACATACCTTGGAGTTTGCTGACGTGATACATCTAGTGATGTACTGGCTCCACTTTTACCCTTCTAAATTCTGTGACTTGATACTGTTACTGGCACCACAATTCTCTAGATACTACCACCAACATACGCTACATTGACATCATTCATGAGTAGTTTTTAGGTAGTTACGTGATCCTCACCAACTAATATCACTAGGGGCTTTCACCCCTTGTTTGTGGCCATTAATACATAAGGTTATCCCCTTTTATCTCCGTTTGTATCTTTTATCCGATTCTGCCATAGACACCCTGTGTTGACTATATGGGCAGGTTCTGTATTTTACAGTAACCATGTCGATCATTGGTGGGTCTCAATGCACATTCCTGTAGGTACGCGTTCCCCGCATCTACATGTTAGTTTTGCTATTCTAGCTATACTACCAACAGACACTCGTTCCTTGGTGGCAATTATGCTACATTTGGGGCCACCAACACTGACGTAAACACATAGTGTGTTCCAATATGGCAACCCGGAAGTGGAGTCTGACGTTCTAGTTGTTGCCCCCTTCGTGCTACCGGAAGTCCCGCTCACATTTCTGACCAACCGGGAATATCACTCGCACTCGTGTGCGCAGAGACATCCATCCGGGTCCGGCAGAGTGTGGGGTAGGTCGCCCGTGAACAGACGGAACTGACAACGTGAGTACTGGGTATTGGGCTGAGTCCTTGAGTGGGGGACGTGTCTGCCTTTGCTTGGACCTCCAATAGGGTAGTCTGTGGCGTTTGAGCAGAGTGTCAGTATGGCGGGACCTGCCTTGCTGTGTCCCGCACCCTCCTTCTTGCTATGGCGGATATTAGAGTCTACGTTATCGCCCGAGTGAGTTTTCCACTGTGCATACTTAGGAGGTACTGGTGACGCTGCGTGGTCGAGGTTCCGGTACATTGAGCTCACTCTTTTTACGCTACTCTTCCCGTGTTTTCGGTGTACCAATTGGTTGCCGGCGATATCGGGGGCTGCCAGTGGCACGTTGGAGTACACCACCCTCGATCATATGGCCGAGGGGATTAGCTGGAACCCGCGGTATGAGACACCCCTGTTGGACCGCCGACTACCAATGGGCAGTTGATACCGTGTTTTCATAGCAAAGGCCATCGGAATCTTAATGGGCTAGTCCGCACTTTGGCCCGGTTTTGGTAACATCCAGCTTAGGTGTGGGTCTTGTGTGTTCACATGTATGTTGGGGTCAACATTATGTGAGCGTCCACTCATTTCCGATGCCTTAACTTGATCCCTCTCCCTCCCATATTAATTGTTAATATCCATAGGACACTGAATCTTGCAGTGTTTTCTACCTGCCGTGACATCTTGGTGGTTTGAGCTGACCCAAGTTTGGGTGAGTGTTCTAGTATACTGTATATATCTACATCTTGCTGGCTACTTCTGTTTTTATCAAATTCACAATGTGCACTAGCACATACATTTTGAGATGAAGCATGCTCACATCTCACGTGTGGTTTGCAATGTCACAATAGCATGGTCAATAATTGTACTTTCGCAATAAGGTTGAATTGCAGACTACAGTAGAACTTTGTATTAATCACTTTGATTCTTTTTTCCTACAGGCAGTGTTATTGATCGACAGGTACCACTTTATAGGGTGCTGTATGAGTGGTCACTGAACTGCATTTATAGACCACCAACCATAAAGTGTAGAATGTCGATAGTAGGTCCTGAAGAATTGCCGTTAAATTAACATTAGGCATGAAACATGTTGGCCTGAGCTTTAGCACACAATCCTGCAATCCTTGGGCAGGCGTGTGCGCCTTTTCTATTTTTAATCAGGTTAGTGACCACAGTCATTAAAATAGTTTTGGGTGGTTCACTATTCCTGTTTTAGATTTCACACAATTCACATCTACACTCACTAGGGCCCTTACACGCACTACACCCTACGGCTAAGAAAAAAGATCTCCGCCAAGAAGGCCCCACCACGGGTGCCGATCGGGTATTGCAGCGCCGACCCGATAAGGAGCAGACCCAGTGATGAAGCAAGACACCTAGCTGGCTGGGTGTGTGAGGGTCTTTTTCTGAAAGGAGATAAGCTTTTCTCCGATTTCTACTAGCACCCACATGCCTCTTGTATAACCTTGATCTGTAGGATCTTTTAGGAACAGCATACCCTTTCTTGTTGTACCTTCAGTTTGCGCCACAGAGCTGCGTTGCAGAGAGGTGTAAAACGGGGCGAGGCCTCAGACCACCTCTCTTTAAAGAAACACACAGTCACTGGATGATGTCATCAGTGATGTCATCAGTGATGTCATTTGAGATGTCATCAGTGATGTCATCAGTGATGTCACTGACCATGTCATGAATGATGTAATATGTGACGTCATCAGCAGTGCAGTAGGGGCGCGAGTTATACTCTAGCTGAACTAACTATAACGGGGAATTTCTATGGTTTTATACGTAGTGAAATGTCCAACTAACTATAACATCCCTGAAACCTATGGTTTTTTCAGTGAATTTCTAGTTTTTAAATGCTAATTTCTAACTATAATCGTGCATGAAACCTATGGTTTTTTCACTGAATATATATATATATATATTCACTGAAAAACCATAGGTTTCAGATAAGTTATAGTTAGAAATTAGCATTTAAAAACCTTTGAAATTCACTGAAAAACCATAGGTTTTAGGGACAGTTATAGTTAGTTGGACATTGCACTCGTACAAAACCCGTGAAATTCCCCGTTATAGTTAGTTCAGCTAACTATAACTCGCGCCCCGCAATGCACTGCTGATGACGTCACATATTACATCACTCATGACATGGTCAGTGACATCACTGATGACATCACTGATGACATCTCAAATGACATCACTGATGACATCATCCAGTGACTGTGTGTTTCTGTAAAGTTTAAATATTTTTAATATATATAGGGAAAGGCGTATTGAAGAATGAGTGGGTGTATAAGTGTGTGTATGGATGATTTAGTAGGTGCGTGACTAATTCTATAAGTGAGTGATTAAACGTATCTTACTGAATGCATGGGTTAGTGACTAAACTGGGTTAATGTCTGTATCTGTCTGTTGCTGTGTAAGTGGCTGCATGGGTTTGTGAATAGCTACATGAGTGTCTATAAGAGTTATTGATTTGTTGTCTGAGTATCTGTATGGGTGCCTGAGTGTTTGTGTGGATGGGGTGTGTGCGACTGTGCATAGATGTGTGAGTGGGTGATTCACTGGGTGGATGGTTTCAAGAGTGCATCTGTGATAGACTGTATGGGTGGGTAAGTGTGTGTAAGAGTGTGTTAGTGAGTGAATGTATGTCCCAGTGGTACATGTGTGAGTAACTACATATGTGAAAGGCAGTATATATGTGTATTGGAGTATATAAATAGCTATAGCTTAGAGTGAGTGATTGTGATAGTGGCTGTATGGATGAGTGTGTGCTTGTATCAGTGATTGTATAAGAGCGTAACAATGTGCTAGTATTTGTATGATTAAGTGAGCTGGTGTGTGTATAACTGTATAGGTGAGTAAATGGCAGTGTGTTTAATTATTTGCATGACTGACTAGGTGTGTGAGTACCTCTATGGATGAGTGGCGGTGTTTGAGTGTCTATATAGGAGTAAGAGTGCATATGATTGTCCTGTACTGAGTGACCATAAGTATGAGTCGACTGTACGGGTGAGTGAGTGGATGTGTGTGTGTAGACCTAAGAATCAGTGAGTGGGTATGTAGTTATTGGTGTTGGAGTGTCTATGGTTTTGCGAATGGCAGTCTGTAATTTAGATTGGGTGTATCAAAGGTTATATTAGGGTGTGAGGAGGTGCATCAGATTATCACGTGGATGATGTCATCAGTGATGTCATTTGAGATGTCATCAGTGATGTCATCAGTGATGTCACTGACCATGTCATGAGTGATGTAATATGTGACGTCATCAGCAGTGCATTGCGGGGCGCGAGTTATAGTTAGCTGAACTAACTATAACGGGGGAATTTCACGGGTTTTGTACGAGTGCAATGTCCAACTAACTATAACTGTCCCTAAAACCTATGGTTTTTTCAGTGAATTTCAAAGGTTTTTTAAATGCTAATTTCTAACTATAACTTATCTGAAACCTATGGTTTTTTCAGTGAATTTCAAAGGTTTTTTAAATGCTAATTCCTAACTATAACATGTCTGAAACCTACAGTTTTTTCAGTGAATTTCAAAGGTTTTGTAAATGACAATTTTTAAATGTATTAATTGTTATATTAATTTTTTTCATACTGATTTATTACATTTTTAGATTTTTTTTTTTACATATTTTATTTTTTAAATTACATTGTAATTACATTATACATTACATTACAAAAAATACTTTCTCAGAATGAATTACTTTAGTTTAAATACTTTGCACATAGGCAATAGACTTTTAAGTACAGTAGTTACAGTTGTTGCAATGGGCACCACATTTTCAAACACAATGCAATATTCAGCTCAATGTGAATTTCTAGTTAAATGCAATTAGTTACTTTATGGATTACTTTTTTAACCACAGGACTGGATCCTAGATTCAGTCCTGGTACATCTCCTGTAAACAGTTGAGTAAAAGCGTTTTGGTTACAGTCGTGATTTTTAAGGAATATTATTGTATTTTAAAAGTTGACACTTAGAAACTTTTTCTCATAGAATCACCAATGTTATCCTATGGAAGGAAATTCACTTAGCAGGTAAAAACTGTTATCGTTACTTTTTTCTTACTCAGTGTTGGATCCTGGATCCAGCACTGGTGCATCTCCTGTAAACAGTTGAAAGAATGCGTTTAAGTCATACAGGCGATTTTTAAGGAATATTTGTAGTTTGTGAAAATTGACACTTTGAAACTTTTCTGCTGAAAACCAGACAATGGATTCCTATGGAAGAAAATATAAGTTACTGGTAAGTACGGTTAAAATTACTTTTCAGGACCAGTACTGGGCTGAAAGATGCAGCACTGAGGTCTCTCCTGATAACAGGTGAGTAAATCGAAATTCGTATTTCGGCTGATTTTAGAGGAATATTTGTATGTTTCAAAAATCAACACTTAGAAACTTTTTCAGCAAAAAGCAGGCAATTATATCCTATGGAAGGAAATTCAAGTTACTGGTAAGTACGGTTAAAATTACTTTTGAGGATCAGTACTGGGCTGAAAGATGCAGCACTGAGGTCTCTCCTGATAACAGGTGAGTAAATCGGAATTCGTATTTCGGCTGATTTTAGAGGAATATTTTAAAGTTCCAAAACTCCACACTTAGAAGAATTTCCAAGTGAAACCAGTCAATGTGAGCCTATGGAAGGAAATTCAAGTTACTGGTAAGTACGGTTAAAATTACTTTTCAGGACCAGTACTGGGCTGAAAGATACAGCACTGAGGTCTCTCCTGAAAACAGGTGAGTAAATCGGAATTCGTATTTCGGCTGATTTTAGAGGAATATTTTAAAGTTCCAAAACTCCACACTTAGAAGAATTTCCAAGTGAAACCAGTCAATGTTAGCCTATGGAAGGAAATTCAAGCTACTGGTAAGTACGGTTAAAATTACTTTTCAGGATTAGTACTGGGCTGAAAGATGCAGCACTGAGGTCTCTCCTGATAACAGGTGAGTAAATCAGAATTCGTATTTCGGCTGATTTTAGAGGAATATTTGCACAATGGTGAAGGGAGGGGCGGGGCCTGAGGTGACATCTGTGCAAACGCGCCCGTGGCGCGTTTTAAGTTGGGGGATTAAGTCCCCTTGAATCATGAGGGTCCCTACGGGCCAACTAGCCCACCAGGAACCTCCAGTATGCGTCAGGGGCTGCGTTGCAGAGACATGTACAGAGGCCACACCCCTTTACACCTCTCTGCAACGCAGCTCTGTGGCGCTTTCTGGACGTACCTGTTGGGCTAGTTGGCCCCCAGGGACCCTCAGGATTGAAGGGGATTTAATTCCCATCTTAAAACGCGCCACGGGGCCTGTTTGCACACATGTCACCTGAAGCCCCGCCCCTCCCTTCACCACTGCGCAAACGCGCCCCGTGGCGCGTTTTAAGTCGGGGATTAACTCCCTTGAATCCTGAGGGTCCCTGGGGTGCAACTAGCCCACCATATACCTCCAAAAGCGCCACAGAGCTGCGTTGCAGAGAGGTGTAAAAAGGGGCGTGGCCTCTGTACACCTCTCTGCAAGGCAGCTCCCTGGCGCATACTGGAGGTTCCTGGTGGGCTAGTTGGCCCTCAGGGACCCCCAGTATTCAAGGGGAATTGTTCTCTTCTGCAAACGCGCCAGGGGCGCGTTTGCAGAGTGGTGAAGGAAGGGGCGGGCCTGCGGGCCCGATCGTTTTTTTTTTTTTTCTCTGAAGGGGGCTGTGTGGCCCCCTTCCTTTTTCCTATTTTTAAGCCCTGGGGACCCCATCCCCCAGGGCCTTACCCCTTTTTTAAAATTAAAATTAAAAAAATGGGAAGGGGGCCGCGTGGCCCCCTTCCCTGGGCCTGTATTGGCCCCGGGACCCCATCCCCCGGGCATGGCCTCTTTTTTTTTATTTGGAGGGGGCTGCGTGGCCCCCTCCTCAGGCCATTTAAGGCCCCGGGGACCCCATCTCCCGGGCCGGCCTTGCACTTTTTTTTCTTTTACTTTTTTACCTTTGGGAGGGGGGCTGCGTGGCCCCCTCCGTGGCCACTTATGGCCCCGGGGACCCCATCCCCCGGGCCTGGCCTCGTTAGGGACTGTGGGGGTCCCCAAACCCCCACAGTCCCGCCGGCTCCCCGTGTCCTACGGGAGCCGGCATTGCTTTGACACATGGGGAGCAGCTAACATGCTGCTCCCCATGTGGAAAGCAATCAGCTTTGGATATTGGAAGAGAGAGCAGGTTTCCTGCTCTCTCTTCCAATATCCAAGCAGTTTGCAATGACAGGACGGAGCCGCGAGGCTCCCGTCCTGTCATTGCAAACAGCAGTGTCCCGGGGGTAGGCACCCCGGGACACTGCAGGAGCCGGCTCCTGGGG
Source organism: Calotriton arnoldi (assembly GCA_963921515.1). Lineage (NCBI taxonomy): Eukaryota > Metazoa > Chordata > Amphibia > Caudata > Salamandridae > Calotriton > Calotriton arnoldi. The sequence continues at coordinate 2,377,323 of CAWUFW010002092.1, forward strand.
GTGGCGGTCCCCAGGGCCACCACAGGCTCCAGGAGTGGGGCCGCGCGGCCCCCTCCTTACATTTTGAAAGCCCCGGGAGGTGGTGGTCCTCGGGGCTTGGGGTCCAAAACGGACCCCCATTGTAATTTTTCTTAGTGCCCCGGGAGGTGGTGGTCTCGGGCGTGTGGGGGCTGGAGCCCCCCACACAGGTTTTTCAAAATAAAAAAGAAGCCCCGGGAGGTGGCGGTCTCGGGCTGCGGGAGGGCTCAGAGCCCTCCCGCACCATTATACATAAAGCCCCGGGGGTGGTGGTCCTCGGGCTTGGGGCCCTTAGAGGCCCCCACACATAAAATTAACCCCCCCAGCATGCCCCTCGGGACTTGGCCCACCCGGGGCCACTAACATCGAAGCGCGGAGACAGCGCTTCGATTGTTCTTTCGGCAGGATTCGCGCATCCTGAGCGCATCCTGCCGATTTTTAAAAAACAAAATAATAATTTTTGCCCAGGGGTCCTTGTGGGACCCCCTGAGCAGACCTAGGGGTCAGGGTGTTTCTACCCTGCTCCCTTTGTGCGCTTTGCGCACTTAGTTTCTGTCCCTCGGTTCTACCGAGGATAAATGGCTGCCAACACTTCCTGATTTGGAGTGTTGACAGCCAATTAGCATGCAGCTCGTGGATCGGGAGGGTGCGCGAATCCGACGCGGCCATAGATATATCTATCTTTTACTTTTGATTTTCTCAGCAACTACTGAACGGATTTACACCATTTAACAAAAGGGTTCTTTCTGAACCAAGAACTACCTCTTTGCCAAATTTGGTGTAATTCCGTTCAGCAGTTCGGGCTGTAGCCGTGTCTAAAGTTTCCTATGGAAAATTGCATGGGGAAAACGCGTTTTGGGACCCCTTTTTCTCGGCCCCGCTTGACGAATCCCCCGAGACTTTCAGGGTAGGAGCGGACCGGAGCGCCCCACAAAGTTTGAAAATTTTGCGAAGATACGTCAACCGGCAAGAGAGTTATTTCAAATAGAATGTCGCGGATTTCCTATGGATAATAGGTTGTAACTATAACTATCTACTGGCGACCGCCAGTAGATAATATATATATATATATATATATATATATATATATATATATATATCCAAGAAAGAAGTGACTCAAACAGATAGATTCACCAAAGAACAAAAATATATTTCAACTACAACGCTTCAGCTCCGCCTTCCTCAGGTAGTACAAGATGGTTTGCTCAGTGGCTGCACAGATGACACAGCTGAATTTTCAAAAAGCATCATGAGTGAAGATTCCATTTGGAATGTGGAATCAATGCAGTCCTGAGAGCTCTTGAGATATGCAGTAATCAGGTTGTATTATCAGTAATGTTCAGTCCATCTGGATGCAGTGATTTTAAACGGTACATCCAGAAGTTTTCTCGGAGTCCAGTAGTTCTTCCTTTGAGACATGTTCCACGGGAAAATCTTCAAATCTGATAGTAAATGATCCACAAGGTTAAAATGATTGGCTACAGGCTGGTCAATTTTCTTATTAATTATTGCCGATTTGTGGTTCCTGAATCGTGCACGGAGGTCATTCACTGTTTGGCCTACATATTGTTTTTTACAGCTTTGTTGTTGGCACTGAATCACATAAATAATGCATGTTGAGCGACATGTAAGATGCTGTCTTATTCCATAGGTCCTTCTTGTAACAGAACTAGTTACTGATGATGTTTGTAAAAGGTATTCACACGTGATGCACCTTTTAGAGTCACAGCAATGAACCCCTGCATTTGTTACAACTTGCTTGAGTTCAGCTCTCACAATAAGAGATCGTAAATTTGGAGCTCTGCGGTAAGCAATGACTGGCGGTTTTGGAAAAACCTTTTGCAATTTTTCACAAGTAGACAGTAAGGGAAATGTTTTTGCATTATATTTCTGTAGTTGGGAGCTGATGGATGATAGTCAACCACAAATGGAGTTCTGTCACTTTTGTTTCTGCCGTTGGTATTCCAAATAAGTGCTTCTCTGGGTAACTGCAAAGACTTGTCAATTTGTTGCTGTATGATATGCAGAGGATAGCCACGTATTTTAAATAATGTAGCAAGCCCTGTAGATGGTCTTTACAGGTTTCCTCATTGCTGCAGATGCGTCTTATTCTGAGTGCTTGGCTGTAGATGATGCTCAGTTTAGTGTGGTGTGGGTGACATGAAGTCCAGTTTAGATACAAATGAGCATCTGTAGGCTTGTGGTACAGATCAGTTGTAATTTTTTGTTCATGAATGGTGAGTAGCACATCCAGAAAAGGGAGATGATGCTTCTGTTTAGTATTGCTGCTGGTAAATTTGATGGTAGGATGGATATTGTTGATATAAGCTGTAAATTGTTCCAATGCTCTACTTCCTGCATTCCATATTATAAATATGTCATCAATGTATCTTAGCCATACCAGTGGTTTGATGCTATAAGTAGCAAGTATACAGTTCTCTAGTTTGCCCATGAAGATATTTGCATAGGATGGAGCCATCCGAGTGCCCATGGAAGTCCCTTGTATCTGCAGATAGTGTTTACCATTGAATGTAAAATTGTTGGATTTAAGGATAACTCTTGCAAAGTTGGTAAGCACATTTGTTGATGGCTTTTTCACAGTTCTTTATTAAGAGCTTCAGATAATGCCATAAGCCCATCCTCATGTGGTATATTGGTGTATAATGATGTAACATCAAATGTAGCCAGAAGAGTATCATCATCAAATGTGTAGGTTTGGTTTAATTTTTCAATAATCTGAAGGAAGTGACTGGTATCTTTAACAAATGATGGAAGTTCCTGTACAATTCAGCTGTGTCATCTGTGCAGCCACTGAGCAAACCATCTTGTACTACCTGAGGAAGGCGGAAGCTGAAACGTTGTAGTTGAAATATATTTTTGTTCTTTGGTGAATCTATCTGTTTGAGTCACTTCTTTCTTGGATATTTTATTTCTTTGTGACTCATTGTATCCTTTGGGATCCAGATTTTTGCCCTGGCTGGCTGTTGTTTTCTTGTGATCCTCCATCTTCAATTATATATATATATATATATATATATATATATATATATATATATATATTCTAATAAGTATTGTGAATATATGTGGTGAAAAGATGTATTTTTTGTTATGATTTGGCCCATTAGTTTGGGAATGAGCTGGATGGAATAAGTTTTGAATTATAATTGGTAAGTAAAGACCAGACCAGTGACCAATTAAGAAGTTTACTGGCTAAAGACATATCCATTTGTTCCCGTAAGAAGACCAACTTTTGTTGCTTCACATATTTTGTGCCCGGGTCTTAGTGGGATGTTTTGGGCAAACCCCTATTTTTGATACACATGCTTGAAAAAGTCAAAGCGCGCATGGTGCACTAATGTTGAGGGAAAACATGTGTGGCTGCAGTAGGTGAAACTGATTAAAGAAAATAGGACTTACAGACTGAAGAAGACGTACCGTGTAACAACAGAAGTCAAAGGGGCAGTCCTCTTCTCACTTCTACCCCTGCCATTCTGCAATTTATTAGGCATTTCTGGATACATATACATACAAATGCACTGTGGAAAATCTTACAGTTGTTTTAGTAACTACTACGGTTCATGTGGCTGCTCCCACAATTTGATAAGAAGCCTAGCAAAGGCGCACTTTATTTCACTGATTATTACTTTGGCCGAAAAGAGCTGTCATAAAGAGTTTCCAAATGTGGCCTGAAGAAACTGTAAAATATTAAACAGACTTTTTTTAAAAAGGCAGCAGCTCAACACATGGTAAGCAATTGTTAAACAAGCCAAGTCGGAAACAAAGCCTGCACGCGCTCTTCCCCAACCTAATAAAGTGTCATTCATTGGCAGACATATGTAAATGAAATCCCAGTGGAGTTTACTTTCAAAATAACAGAGATGATACATGAGAGCCGCTCTCCTGCAAGCCGCCTTCCGTGCCCGATCCTAAGAGTGCTCACATTTCAGGTCGGCCAACATTTTTTCTTGTAGAGACAACAGCGTGATGCCCAGGGCTGGATGTACTAGGGCGGCTTTTGTTCTACAGAGGAGCACAGCAGGAGAGGGAGAACAAAAGGACGAAGATGAAACCTAGGGCTTCTCTTTACGCAGAGGATAAAATCCATTTGCACAGGCTGGGGTAAACAACTGCAGAGCAAAGTGTGCACCAGAGATGAACTGGGTGAGCCGAGTGTAAAGCTGGCAATAAATTAATCACGAGAACTATTGATGCACCGTATTGATGTAAGCGAGCCCTTCTGACGGGAGGGAAATGTAAGTGAGAATAGAAAACAGCTCAACTGCTTTATCTTTAAACGTGTTAATGTAAAGCGTGGGTGCTTTACACAGCAGTTTTCAGTAAGAACACGCTTTTGCATTTTGTTTTCATTTTAGTTAGAACTCTGATCAGTAACTAAAAAGAAAAAAATTATTTGCGCCACCCGTGCTTTACCTTTAAACATGTTAAGCTAAAACGCAGGTGCAGCGATGCTTCAAAAGTAAAGAAATAGAAGGAAACACCCGCGCTTTAGTTTAACATGGTTAAAGGTAAAGCGCGTGTTCGCGATTGTAGAAAAAGTAAACAAATAGAAAAAACAAGCGTGCAGCCGCCATTTATTTTTCTATTTGTTTACTGTTGTTACGATTGCGGCACCCCCACTTTACCTTTAAACATGTTAAGCTAAAAAGGGGGTACCGTGATTGCTACAAAAAGTACAGAAATAGAGAACAATGTATTTCTCTTCACTTTTTCAGTAATCGCGGCACTCGCGCTTTAGCCTAACATGTTTAAAGGTAAAGCGCGGGTGCCGGGAAGAATTGTTTTCTTTTTAATTACTGACCGCATTTGTAATTTAAATGAAACCTAAGTGCAAAATCGTTTTTGCAGATGGAAACAAAACATTACGGGAAAACAAATGAACGTTAAAATACTTTCGTGGATGCAATCAAAACATTACAACCAAAAAAACAAACATTGAAATACTTTTGCAAAGTTTCTTTTTTATTTTGCATTCCAAAAGGATAGTGAGAATGTGAAGATGGTATAAATGTTTTTTGAGCCAACACAAAAGATGGTATAAATGCTTTTTCAGCCAACACAAACTATCGTTCCAATGTCAGCCAACACAAAATATTGTTATTGTTTCAATGCGTTCTCAAACAAAAGAAAAAAAAACCTATAGTTTCAATATCACCCAACACAAAGTCTGTTTCAATGCGTTCTTAAACCAAAGAACAAAAAAAAGAAGTTCCAAAAACAGAGCTATAAACCTAACCCGTGTAGTGAGATTGTAATTACTCTCTGCTCTCGGGGAGGAGCAACACTAAAAGAGGCATGACAAATGGATGCCTTTAACAAATCAGAATGCCGAATTTACGAGTGAAAACGCAAGCAGCCAATCGTAAAAAAATACCCTCACTGGAAGCCCACTGAGTCATTACAGCAGGTCTCGAAGAGACAGTGCATACGCTGCCTTGCTCTACCTAAAAATTCTAAAACTGTAAATTGTATCAAAAATTGACTTTTTCAAACTGCCAGCAGGTCAGGACAAGCACAATTTTTTACTGTTGTCTAAGCAAGAATAATGTATATGCATATACATATAACAGGAGAAGTAGTTGGCCTACAAAGACGTCCTTGGGGGCCAACAACTCCTCCTGTTATCGCCAGTTAGTTCCACACAGTGCGATTGCTTAGAGGTCTTTGGAAGCTATGCCCCCATTACAGAGTGGTGGAGAAAAAGGGCGTGGCCCCCCAAAGTCCTCTCAGCAATCATGCTGTGTGGAAAAGATTGGAGGTTACAGGAGGGTTTGTTGGCCCTCAAGGACCCTCCGCATACACGGGAACTTCATCCCCCAACCAGCAGTGCGCCAGGAGGCATGTTTGCAGAATGATGGAGAAAGGGGGCGTGGCCTCCAAAGGCCTCTCTAGAATCCCGCTGTGTGGTCCTTACTGGAGGTAACAGGAGTGTCGATTTTTGCCCGGGGGCCCCAGGTACCCCATCACCCGAGGCCCTGCCTACCAGTAATAGCGAAGGGGGAACTGTGTGGCCCCCCGCCCGGGCCGATTTCGGCCCTGGGGACTCCATCCCCCAGGGCCTGGCCATTTACAGATGGAAAAGGGAGGCTGCACGGCCCTCCTCCATGGGCTGAATTTGGCCCGGGGACCCCATCCCCCGGGGCCTGGCCATTTAAAGTGGGTGTCTCCAAGGCACCCCCTCTCCACTGGGACAGCAGGGGGGACCCTGAAGGCCCCCGCGGTTCCTGCTGGCTCCCCACCTCCTGAGGAAGCCGGCATTGCTTTTACACATAGGGAGCTGCTAAAAATGCAGCGCCCTCTGTGTAAAAGCAATTTTGCTCTGCTTCCAGCAAGCAAGAGCATTTTTTAATGCTCTCGCTTGCTGGAATCAGAGCATTTGCTGTGGCTTGGTGGGAACGGTAAAGCCTCTGCCAAGTCACAGCAAACAGCCAAGTCCTGGGGCCCAGCACCTTGGGACATAACAGGAGATGTCTGTGGGGGTGGAGGTCCCTTGGGCCATATGTTTCCAGGAGGGGGGCCGCGTGGCCCCCAACCTTTCCTTTGTGTTGGGCCTGCCCCGTGGAGAATGGCGCAGTCCCCCTTCCTATGATTTAAAAACAAAATGGCCTCAGGGAGGTGGTGGTCCCCGGGGCCTAGGGGGGTCTCTGAGGTCCCAACAATACATATTGATTTTGGCTTCGGGTAGGTGGTGGTCCCTGGGCCAAGGGGGGGTCTAAGAGGCCCCCCTATATCATACATTAGCCCTGGGGATGTGGTGGTCCCCGGGGCATGGGGAGGTCCAAGAGGCCTCAGAGAATTAGTCGTCCTCAGGGCCTGAGGGTTCCGAATGGCCTCCGCTTTAAAATGAATGAGCCCCTGGGAGGTGGTGGTCCCAGTGGCATAATAAGCCCCAGAAAGGGGGGCCCGTGCGCCCCCCTCCTTTATTTGAAAAATGCCCCAGGGACCTGGCTCACTCAGGGCTGATAATTAACAAAGCACTGGAGGACGCGCTTCATTTGTTAAAATTTTTGGCTGAATTAGAGGATCCAGCGCTGCTCCCGCTGAATTTTTGTTTTTAAAACAAAATGCTTTTTTGGCCATGCGAAGTCCCCCGAGAGGGTTAGGGGGTCAGGGTATTTCTACCCTGACCCCCTTTCTTCTTTTTACATTTTTTCTGGGACTCGGCTCATGCTGAGTCACAAGATGGCTGCCAACACTTCCTGGTTTGAAATGTTGGCAGCCAATCAGATTTCAGCACGAGATTGTAAGGAATCGCGGATCCTTTGCTTCCCTATATATCCAAATTTGGATTTTCCTTAACATTTAAAAACTACTGAATGGATTTACACCAATTTACAAAAAGGAGACTTTCTGGACCAACAGCTACATTTCTACCAATATTGGTGTAATTCCGTGCAAGCAGTTCGGGCTGTAGCCGTGTCTAAAGTACCTATGACAATTAACATGGGGAAAACAAATTTTTGTACCCCCCATTTTGCTCATCCCCCGCTAGGCGGAACCCCGCAACTGTCAAGACAGGAGCTGAAATGAGCATCAAACTAGTTTTTAAAATGTTGTGAGGATTCAACATACAATGCCAACATTATTGGCAAATGAAACAAGCATTTGCAATGCAATCGGTCTCGCCTTTGGGACCTTATAAGTATTTAGCCATGCAGCATATTATCGCACATTATTGCAAATTAGCCTATCTATGGACTTTGTGGCAGTTATCATGGGTCTGGACTTGGCAACAGACAAGTGTGGTGACATCCACGTGGTAATCTAGAAGCATGAAATCTGAAGGGATGGGCCGATGACATTGGTTGACGCAAGGAGGGGCCGAGTCCCTTTATAACAGGTACCAATGTTTCGTAAAAGCAGGTTTCCAATAAAGGGGTGAGAAATTTGCTTTTTAAACCTCTCTGGTATATGAGGGCTAAAGGCTCACAAATGGGGTATGAGATTCTGCATTGGAACACTGTTGGAGCAGACCAGTGCATAGAACCCTTCCTATATATGGGCAGGGACAAGAGGATGAACTGAAGCATTTTCAAGGAAGCCTTATAACAGCCCAAGTTAGAAAATCTAACAGTGAGCGGAGCCATAAAACCAATTAGTCAAATGTGCATTTTGTTATAACAACCTGTATGTCACTGGTATAGATCACGGAGAACCAATGTGGCCTGGAACTTCCCACCTCGAGAGACAGACGAGGTGAGGTCTATAAAGTGCCAGAACCCCCAGACAGTGATTCCTGTGTCCAAGAAGCGAGTATGCCTTGGCTGAGCCTCTACTTGAAGCTTCCTGTGCTGTATCACCAATGATACCATGATGGTTGCACTCTGAAGTTCACTGCGAACCTTACACCGACTCAAGGCCTCTGCATGGACTACCTTGCAATGTGCTGAAGCACTATGCAGCAAAGATGGATTGCCTCGTTTTGGAATTATGAAGATAACGGTATAGCTTGCAGGATCTTATATCCTGGACTACAAAAATGAGCACAATGCACATAGACTGCCAATGCATTTTGTGTAGGTCAATTTCGGCTCGTGTGTGTGGATCTCAGGCTAACCACCGCCTTTTTACGGACTCATCACGCAGGGCCATGGAGGCGAACTGGTCCCTCCCTCCCTGTCCAAATGCACCAAGAAGGAAATGTTGACCTTTTCAAAACAACACTCGTCTATCACGGCATAGCAGGCACTAGGGGCCATCAGCGCACGTACAATACAGCTTTGATGTAGTCAAAAGTCATAGTTTCACTAGTTAAACAAACAGTGTGATCTGGGGCAAATCAGCTCCTCGCCACGACTCTCACCCGTCTCATCCACCAATGAAACAGCAAGTAAGATTTGAGCTGGTGAGAACACATATATCATTTAAAGTCTCGACAATTTAATGTGATTTGAATTCTTCTTCATTTATAGAGGGTCATGCGGTCTGCATTTCAAAGAATGTTGAACTTTTTGTTAAACTGGTAGCCCTACTTTCTTCATTCTTTTGGCATTTGAATGCATCCATGCACTTATTGCAACCCGACCGCATTTGAGGGAAATGATGCAGGAACTAAAAAACAAACTGGGCAACCCTGGAAATCTGTAAAGGTTCATAGAGTCAGCACTTTCCATGAAGCGAGATGCCACCTGTAAGCTGTACCATAATCTGGAATGCCTTTAAGAGTTGAATTGTGGTCTAGGAGATCAGCGAGACACAATCCCAGCTAGTTTTGACCCACTTGTGTGACCTTGGGCAATCCGTCTCTCAGTACTTCACTTTGCACCTCTTCTATAATGATCACCTTTACTGGGTGAAACCAAATGAAACAAGCATTTGCAATGCAATAGGTCTCGCATTTGTAAAAACTTAGAGCTATTGGCGTTATAAATGACAATGTTTTCTACTTATGTTTTTTTTTCAGTGGAGTTATTATTTAAAGAAAAAAAGTGCACGTCGTCCTGTGGTGTTCATGTAGTGAGACGGTACATTAAATATGGAACCACTGGGTTCTAGGTGCAGGTGGAACTCAACGGATCTGGTTGCAGCAGGTTTGAAATATTCCACAGAGGTTCCTGAGCTTTGATCAGGTCCTCAATCATAAATTATGACTACTAGTCACACACTTCCCTTGTCCAAGCACGTATACAATTCACAAAGTATCTGCAGTTTTGTGAACTATAGGCAAAACTGGTGATGTTAAATAAATAAAGTCGCTTCGCCGTGCTGTGTTGGGAGGCGGGAGGGGTCTGAAAGTGCTGGTAAATCAATAAAGGCGCTTCGCCATGCTGTCGGGAGGCGGGAAGGGTCTGAAAGCGCCGTGTCATGTCATTAAATAAATAAAGGTGCATCGCCGTGCTGTGTTGGGAGGCGGGAGTGGTCTGAAAGTGCTGGTTATGGTAAATCAATAAAGGCACTTCGCCATGCTGTCGGGAAGCCGGAAGGGTCTGAAAGCGCGTGTTATTAAATAAAGGCGCTACGCCATGCAGTGTTGGGAGGTGGGAGGGGTCTGAAAACGCTGGTGATATTAATTAAATAAAGGTGCTTCGCTGTGCTGTGTTGGGAGGCGGGAGGGGTCTGAAAACACCAGTGATGTTAAATAAATAAAGGTGCTTTGACATGCTGTGTTTGGAGGCAGAGGAGGTAACAGGAAAGGGTGACAACATCCGCGGGTTGAGGGGGACAGACAGCGGGTCAGCTAGAGATGGGTCAGGTGAGAAGGGCATGAAGGGTACAGTGAGGACGGGAACGGAGTAAGAAGAGGGGTGAGAGGCATTGGGCACCGAATCACTCACCACGTAGGTGGCGCCGCCCTCCCCGTTATGGGTCTTGGACTCTCGGTCTCCGGGATGGAGAAGTGCATGTCCCCTGTTCTGCTCCTCTCCAGGCACGGCACGCGCACCCTGTACTGGCACAGCATATGGCAAGGGGAGAGTGTTGTGCATGAGGGTATTGCGGATTAATAGCTAGGTACCCTTAACTCCAGGATGGCGAGAGCACTCACAGCATAACCCGGGATACATGCATGCTGATGGGCACGACCTTCTGTTTAAAAGCAAAACGAGCACGGGCGCCATTGTTAAAAGTGCGCGCCCGTGTTTGAAAAGTGAAAGCCTGCGTTTGAAAAGCAGGAGGCAGCTGCAGCCGGGGAGAGGGAAGAATGTGAGCGCGCTGAGCTTGTCCCGTGATTTTAAAACGAGCACGGGCGCCATTGTTAAAAGTACGCGCCCATGTTTGAAAAGTGAAAGCCTGCATTTGAAAAGCAGGAGGCAGCTGCAGACGGGGAGAGGGAAGAAGCGTGAGCGCGGTGAGTTTGTCCCGGGATTTTAAAACGAGCACGGGCGCCATTGTTAAAAGTGCGCGCCCGTGTTTGAAAAGTGAAAGCCTGCGTTTGAAAAGCAGGAGGTAGCTGCAGCCGGGGAGGGGGAAGAAGCGTGAGCGCGCTGAGCTTGTCCCGGGATTTAAAACGAGCACGGGCGCCATTGATAAAAGTTCCCGCCCGTGTTTGAAAAGTGAAAGCCTGCATTTGAAAAGCAGGAGGCAGCTGCAGCCGGGGAGAGGGAAGAAGTGTGAGCGCGCTGAGCTTGTCCCGGGATTTTAAAACGAGCACGGGCGCCATTGTTAAAAGTGCGCGCCCATGTTTGAAAAGTGAAAGCCTGCGTTTGAAAAGCAGGAGGCAGCTGCAAAACAGAGTGCGATCTGGCGGACAAAAACAGTAGTTAGGCGCTGCTGCTTCCGGACTAAACGGAAGTCAGCATCGCATCAACAGCCAATAAAAAAACATCTAACAAAATCAATGACAAACTTTAACTAATGGCAAGCAGCAACAGAAATAACACGGAGTTTCACCTAAAATACTAATTACTTGATGCCTCGTAGAGGCAGCGCATGCGCTGCCTATGCGAGACCTAAAAAAAGAAAAGGATATCCTTGTGTTGCAGTGTTCTTTAAAATACAAACTGCAATTGGGAGTGTGTTGCATGATAGTATTTCTATTTTATTTAAATCAACAAAAGAGTTATCAGTTTACAGTTCTGCTGTTTAAGAGTTAAACAGAAGCAGAAAACATTGCAAGCTCACCCCTCCCACTGTGAATCATTTGCTGAGTCCCACAGCAGTTAATTTACAATTACAAGCACCGCCATTCATCGGAGAGAGTGGTGGTTGTAGGCAGTGGTGGTGCATCCATTGGGGGCGCTGGGGCATTGCCCCACTAAGCCACATGGACCCATATTCAGCTTAAACAGTGACCGTCCAAGTTAAAGTCTCGAAACGCTAATTGTGTAGTCAGTACTGTGTTTGGTGTACTAGTACCGGGACACGACCGAGCCAATCGGACGCTGAAGGGGGTGGGGCTGCGGCAGCTTGAGTGACAGACTGTGCGCGGCCGCGCTAGTGCGCATATCCGTGTTTGGGCTGGTCATTTTCAGGACCAGCCCGAACATGCGCACACTAGTACCTTCCCCATTTAGGAGAGCGACTGGCGAGGGACGGACCCGAGGGTTGCTTGCAGCAGCATCCCCCACAGTCTCTAATGGGCGGGGAGCAACGCTGCTCTAGCCAATCCTGGCGCTGCTAATGCAGCGTCTGGATTGGCTGAGACACCGCGCAGCCTGAGCCTGAGAGCAGGCATAAAAAGTATTGGGTGCCGCGCGTGGGTGGTGGCACTGCCGCACTTGCTTAAAACGTATGGCCAATCACTGTGGCTTATGTGAAGCCATTCAGACAGTGATTGGCCATTTCGTTTGTGACGTGAGTCGTCGCAGCGCACCACCGTCCGCGCCACAGTACACGAGTCGACACACACCACACCACAGACGACACCTCGTGCCGGCAGCCGGTGTCCTCCTGGCTACTCGTGACTGACTCGTCGTTACTTTGATCCAAACTTTGGATCATTCACATTGATCATTGTGTCATCATCATCATCTCATCTGTGAAAAGTAAGAGTCGGGCGGGCCGGGGGCCCCCTCTGTGTGACCCGGTGCAGCGCATCAGTCCGTTTTGTCAATATGGAAAATCATAAACCTTCCTTCTGTAGTAACCTTCACCAGTGAGGACAATTGCATTTCCGAGTGCAGATTTTGAAGCTCCTCCTTCCACAAACACAACTTTCCCTTTAGCCAGAGTCACTGGAATTAATGCGACATGAGAGAACCGAATTATGAGGCAGAGATCCCTAAATGATGTGACAAGAAAAGGGAAGAACAACGTAATATGGAACATTTGTGAAATTACTTGTTCATTGTTTTACCATTTGTACTCGTTAGCACTTTCAGTTTCTGGGCGAACGTTTCTCCTTTTTAGAACCAATCTTACACACAAATACAGCAATACGCGGCTGGAAGGTGACCAATCAACGTTTGCAAATAGCCTTCCGCCGCGCGGCAACGTGTGTGGCTACGTTTTTATTAACTTTTTATCCGTTTTGAGGTGCAAAAATCTTCAAATGTTGTCGCAGGTGATGGATTATGTGACAAATGTGAAAAATACCTATAATTATGTGGGAAAATCCCGCGGGCGGCAGAATTGCATAATTTCAGTGGCTCTGCCTTTAGCACACTGAGAAGGTTTCACTATAACATTTCAACTGACAATCTCTCTGACTATTTGCATACACGTTGATTTAAAATATGTACAAATTGATGCAATTCAAAGTAGCACACCTATGTTATAGGATGCATATCATTTCTTTCTAGATGCGAAGGTTCAAAAGGTCCGTATTTACGATTCCTAATTTAAATCAAACAAATTGCTTTCAGCTTCTTTCGGTATATTTTATTTGTGAAACATACTTTTCTACAATGTACATATACATTTGTTTTACGGCCTTTTCTTTAACGCTGTGGCCTCTGATGTCAATAGAAAGGGACAACTCTGGAATAGAATCCCCTTGTGTAATTTCCTGCCCCGCGCTATCTCTGCGGTGGAAGGCTAGTCCTTGATACCGTGACACAACCCTAAAGTTGCCTTATATGCCTAAAATGCCTGCTGTGGCAAGTACTGATGAAGGTATTCCATGGCGCCATGCTTTTTAACAAGGCTGAGCTCAAAGCTTATCACTGTAGATCTCAGTGCAAATTATTTAAGACATCGCAGACTTAGATCCGAATCACCAAAGTTTTTTGCACACGTAACGTTTTGTGTGCATGGCTAATTCAATGCTTATTGGACGTATGAGCCCTTTTGATGTGGTTCTCTGGTTTATAAAGCGATACATAAAGTGAATTAAAAAAAAGTATGCCTTAGTCAGGAATTTAACAGACGTTAAATTCCTGAGTTAAGGCTGAGGTAGCGCGATTTTTTTTATCGCTGCACCTCCTTGTTAATATCGCGAAGCTGCCTTCACGATATTAACATGTGTTGTTTTCACAGCCACGCCTTCTTTGCATCTCATTAGCGATGCGAGGCGAGGCTGTGAAAAAACGGGCTCTACATCAAGGAAACACGCGCTAGCGTGTCCTTGATGATATTGCGATATAATTATCGCCGCTTTTCGCCCAAAAACGGACGCTAAAGCGGCGATAATTATATCGCCAGCCCCTGCTAATATGCCCCTGTGTTCTTTGTAAACGCATAAATAAAAAAAGTGAGAGATCATAAGGTTTTCAAATTTGATCGAAATCAATTAAGGTACGGCAGATAAGCTAATTTGAAAGCAATTGAAAAAAGGAGAAAAACGTCACTCGAAGGTTAAATCGACAGCTTGTAGATACTGGAAGTAATTCTTATGATGGAATCTCACCCTTATCACTGGCTCTTTGTGTGGGTGGGTTTTAACACCTCCTTTGGCAGTAAAACATCCGAAGTTCCACCAAGTAGTTGGCGTTGAAACCAGAGCAGCCGTTGATGCAGTGATGCCGCTAATAAGGTGTTCTTTTACCGGGCTCCGATTCTCAGAAGTGGCTGAGATTTTAAAATGTATCAAAGCAAACACAAGGAGATGATGGACGGAGCGCTGAAACTTATGTATGCCAGTTAATGGAGAGCCTGCAGGCAGGGAGCGGTCCATAACGATGACCACGTTCATTAAAAATAAGCCAATCATGGTGCTGCAGGCCAGCTGCAATATCGCAATAGTTTGAGTCTAGCAACCCCGGGGTCCCTGAATACAGCAGCCCCCACCGCAAGACATGTGATAGTGATATCGCGATTTTTAGTTAATTTTACTCGTCTCATCTGTCACCTGCAGCAGACCCCAGGCAAATTATGGTCCTACCGCTACTGCGCACTTGCAGTTTACATTGTGCATGATGCAACACAGTCACATTCTTCGCCCCACCCTGAAGAACACACAGCGGCGCGCTCCAGCAGCATGCAATGCACTGTGCACCATGTGTAATGAATAATGTGAACAGCGTGGTGCACAGTGCCAGCACGTGTGCGCACTGCGCACGAGTGTAACTGTAAAACTTACTGGTCCCAGGCTTTGTCAGTGAGCGTACTGTACTGAGGGGCCACCCTGGAGGGGCTGCGCGGGTTTATATTATGGCACCTGCCTGACAGCTGACGGGTAGGCGTGAAAGGTTACGTGTTGAAGGAAAGGAAACGCATCACGGACCAAGCAACACTAAAGACTTCTTCCATGGCTGTGGGAGGAAATGGGAAAAGGCTGCGACATTACGTGCGTCACACGCACAGACGGCGGTAGCGTAGCACGTAGGGCGGATGGCGCCGCACGCAATGAGCATCACACGCAGGGTAACGTAACCCGAATTGTGCCCTGAAGAAGTCCAGATATATTTGGGACTAAACGCGTTGGCTGTGTTCGCTGTTCAGATTATTGCTGACGCTGCCACTGCAACGAGCGGTACTTTAAAATCTGCGCCGGCTTCCCGCAGCGCGGGAGAAGCCCGGGCTAAGGGCGGGCCCGTCTGCGCCCGTCAGCGCCAGGAGGTGGCAGGGCAGGGCCATTCCCCTTTGGAAAATGTTTCGGGAAAATGTTCTTGAACTTCAGAGATATGCTGGTAGCAGGCTCATAAGGTGGGTGCCTCTGCTGTTTAAATTGACAAGCTGAAAGACCAAAAGTGACTATTTGCCTCCTCTACTTGGGCGGATCCTCTCCTACTTGGGAGCCTTGTGTTCCATACAGCAGGCCTGGTTGGATTCTGCCCATTCCACATATTGTACTTTCATTTGACACAAAGGATTCTGATAAAAAAGAAAAGAAAAAAAAATCAAATATATCTTTGTCTGGCAGCCAAAATGGGGAGACGTACCTGTGTAGGGAAAAAATCAACACTAACTGCCCAATCCCCAACAAGCCACCAGCCAACCTCGATATATAGGATGCTGCAGAGGGCAATAGGGGCAGTTACAAATGAAATTGAACAAACTGAAAGACGGTTATCAATAACACCGGACCTAGTCCCTCCGCTGACTAGCCCAGAACTATCACCGGACCAGCAACCTACGGAATGCGCCTCCCTAAGGACCCATTCTAGGACTCCGGCCCTGGTACATGAAGCACCGCCCTGAACTTACACATTGAGGACCCTGCTCCAGGTCCACGCAAGAGAGGAACACAAAAACTGCCACGAAACCTGAGAAGGCTCAGAAGAGGGGCACTAAAGACTCTGTAAAAAATGGGGGTTTGGAGAGGGAAGCGTTGGGCGGGGACGTGATTGAAGGCACAGAAAAACCAGTGTGGGTGTCTAATTTGGTTAGGCATCTACATTTGGAAATTAGACACATAGTTAAGGAGGAATTGACTACCCTGACCTCTCGGGTTGATAAATTGACATCCCTACTAGAAGCTTATATGGGGAAAATAGACTCCAGGGTGGATGTCCCGCATTATCAATGCATGCCTTTAGCCTGCCGAGCCCACCAGGAAAAAGACCATGCCCCGGATCCTATTTTTAGCCTGCCCCTACAAACACAGAAGAATAGGGAGGATGGGGCATCTGACACAAATGTATTGAGTAAGCCAAGTGAGGCTACTAGCCTACATAACCAAGAGCCTAGAAAGGGCAGGGAGGATGGTAGGAAACTAAGACCCATTGTAGGATCAACCCTAGCTGAATCTAAGGTGCAGAACCCGGGCCCAGAGCACAAAGTAATTGGGGGGCAGGACCTAAGAACAGAGGCAGTAGAGGGTAGTCCAGCCTTACCATGTATTAATCTCCCCCCAGATTCCACGCCATATGTTCTGATCCTAGCTGAAGTTCCAGAACTTAAAATAGGACAAAGGGAATCGCATTATGACTTAAAAAACAAATGTATTTTTTGGCTGTCAAATCAACTCCAATTCTCTTATAGAGATGCAAACGAGATTCTACTTACGCGTAGGGTGGGATGGGTGGGCCAAAAAACAAAATATATACCTGGTGACATTATTGTAATCAATTTCAGAAATCCCCAGGCTGTAAGGTTCCTTCTAATGCGAGACAGTCAAAGACACGAAGGGGGGATCAGACCCCTTCCATTGGGGTATTTCTACCCACCGAGATCCATCCCAGAAAGTACCCCATTGATAGTCCGTGGTGCAGGTTTTAGACACTGGCCCGAGCAAAATTCCAGGGTGGGGCTGGACCAACAGAATTCATTGCTTTTTAACCTCCCACTTGTAAATAGATTTGCACCCCTAGAACAAGTTGATTGACTAAAATCATTTCAGCCACTCAAACCAGAGCCTAGTTTGCAGAGGGATCATTGGGGAAACCACCCAAATGGGAGGATACTGCATAAGATTTCCGTTAGCCCTAGACAGAAACCAATTCAGGGATTAAGGAAGGCTCCCAAAATGAGGGGGTGGAGGGGCTCACTTATATTAACATTTATACTACACCAGACATGTTACTGAACTCTGTGCTAACACCGATGGCCCAGTGGCAGCCAACCACAGTAATCATATCCACTAAGTCTGATGGGAATGGGAATGGCCTTAAGCCGGCTGTGGTAGCTATTGATAGCTCAAATCAGCCACCCAGAAATCTATCCAAATTTCATGTCTTATCGTGGAATATTGCGGGTCTTGCATCTAAATTAGAAAATCCAGAGTGGGGAGCCCTCATACATGCAAATTACATCTGCATGTTCCAAGAAACCTGGGCAAGGGAGGGCACCCATAGACTAGGCTATGCGACCTTTTGCCTAGCAGCCACTAGCGGAGGCAGGGGTAGACCTGCGAGAGGACTCTGTACATGGATTGCCGTCCATCTGGGCTGCACTGCAAAACAGGTTGAGACATCTTCACGGGATATACTTTGTGTCATTCTGACCTTTTCCGCTAAGATCAGAGTAGCCATAATTAATGTCTATTCCCGCCCAGTTAGCTACGGCCAGGAGTGGTCAACCCTCGAACAACTGTCCAGTTTTTTGCACACTATTCCAGATAATACCCCGATAGTTCTTGCTGGAGATTTCAATTGCCAATATGAACCCCTGAAAGATTTAATCGGCGGTGAGCTCAATGAGGAAGATCAACATTGGGCTATACCAGAACCGAATGCACCAGCCACCCGGGCTTGGACCCCATTGGTACTCCAAATGAATACCCTCACACTGACCCATTCTATTAGGGCTTGTATTGGGCGCACCAAATCTGACTCCCCGGCTAACCATACCTACAACAGACCAGGTTGTTCCTCCATTTTGGATTATATCCTGTTGGACACCAAAACCTGGCACCGGGTGATTGATTTTAAGGTCATCCCCCGTTATGACAGCGACCATAATGCCTTAATTTTAGAGATGGTATCGTTCTGTCCTGTGGTTATTTATGCAAATCAATATGCAATTAGATCCAGGCCACTTTTATCCAACTGCAGGAGGAGAGTAAAATGGGGGCCCTCTGTAACTCGTAGGAAAAGATTTCATCTCTTTACGAAACCATCATCCCTCATTAAGAGGTTGCTGATCAATTCAGCCATAATGTTGCCTGCGATATAGCCCGTAACAGAAATTGGGAAGAACCATCAAGGTTTAGTGGGTGACTTGGCAAACTTTTTTTTCCCTCTAGTAAAAACTAAGAAAAAAGATCCCACGGGCCATCCTTGGTATAATGGTGACTGCCGGAGGGCTAAGAAAGCACTAATTTCAGCTATTAAAAACAAAGATCGCCCCATGATAAAAGACAAACGGATAGCTCATAAAAATATAATTAATATGGTAAAAAAACGGTGGGAGGTAGACAAATGGGAAAGCCTGAGATTTGCCCTATCTTCCAGGGACATGCGGTCCTTTTGGAATCTAGTTAACACTGGCTCCACCGAGGGCAAGTTGGCAATAGAACCAAACTTGGGGGCAGAAATCTGGAAGATCCATTTTGAAGCCCTCTATACAAGGGTAGAGGAAGATGAGCGTCAAGCCATTAATGAGTGCGTCTCCCTGCAGCCCTATAACTTTGCCGTCATTGAAATTTCCCTGTTAGAGATAATGGGAGCACTGAGAAGGGTATCTCCCTCAAAGGCGCCAGGTCTAGATAAGATTCCGGGTGACCTACTATGCAGTGAACCTAATATTTGGGCCCCTATCTATGGACCCTGTTTAATGCCATCTTACATGGAATGTCGATTCCCCCGTCATGGCTGGGGGCGGAGATTATTCCAATTTTTAAAAAGGGCTCACCACTCCTCCCCGCCAACTATCGTCCAATAAGCCTCATAGATGTCACTCAAAAAATATACGCAAGAGTGCTATTGGATCGAATGGAAAGCTGGATGGAGGAGTATTCTATACTCAGTCCCTACCAAGCAGGTTTTAGAGCCAAGATGTCCACAATAGATCAGATACTCAGGCTGCAACTTCTGTATTGGAAGACAGTGCTTTTGGAGGGAGGCAGCCTCTATCTGATCTTTGTGGACCTAAAATCAACCTTCGACCTGGTCCCTAGGGATAAATTGTGGTCCATTTTATTAGACTTGGGGATTCCCCCTTATCTCTGTTATCAGATGAAACGGCTCCACGAAAACAACTACGCCCAAGTTAGGTATGGTAAAAATGGTGAGCTTACTGACCCCATTCCAATAGACAGAGGGGTAAGACAAGGATGTGTCTTGGCCCCGACCCTCTTTTGCTTATTTATTAATGGTCTGGTGGAGGCTCTGAATGCTGGGAGGGACATAGATGCCCCTAGGCTGGCGAACAACAGGGTTCCGGCCCTGATGTTCGCCGATGATACCCTCTTATTATCCAAGTCCCCAATGGGAATACAGAGGGCCTTGGATATTTTCCATCTATTCTGTAAAAACAGGGGTTTGGAAATCAATTCACTAAAGACAAAATATATGGTTTTTAACGGAGGTAACACCACGCGACCAAACCCTCTTTTAGATGGGAAACCATTAGAGAAAGTGTCTGTTTTTAACTACTTGGGCTTAACACTCACCGACAAAATGGAGTGGAACGCACAAATCAAGAAGGCCAGCTTAAAGTTGGCACAGACAGCTGGGGGGATAGCAAAGATGTCTGGGATGTGCACACACAAAATGGTTGGTCCAGTAATGGAAATATATAAGGCCCAGGGCAGGGAGCGGCCCTATATGGGGCAGAAATCTGGGGCCATCGACCTTGTGATCACTTATCTAAGAATGAGAACTCTTTTATTAGGCAGCTTTTAGGTCTCCCTAAAAGTACACCATTGATGCCGCTCCGCATGGACCTTGGGGTTAACCCAATTGCGGAGGAAGTTGCCCTCAGGCCTCTTCTCTATTGGAGACGTATCTGGAGTACTCCAGAACTTGAGTTCTTTAGACAAGAGCTAAAAGAGGTCGTAAATCTACAGAGAGTTGACAAAATAAATGGCTGTCTTATATTAAAAACATCTTGACTGCTATGAGGATGGGAGACCTATGGGCTAACGCTGAAGCAAGTTGCATGACAACTCCCAAGAAGTCCTTGTCAAAGATCTTTAGAGAATTTAAACTCAATCAGATAAAGGCCAATTCCGACATAGGCGCACTGACCCTATCTTTTTAGAGGCAAAAGACCAATACAAGCTAGAACCTGTCCTTGATGTCATACAGCCCCCCCTTGCAAAATAATTGTACCTACAATTTAGGCATGGCGTATTACCATTGCGTGCATTTATAAGTAAATGGGGAAATGCGCTGTCCCAGGGCTGTCCAGTCTGTGCAGATAATCCGGAGACGGACCAACATGTTTTATTCGTCTGCCCGGCATACAAGAAGGCTAGATACCGATGGTTACAACAGGTGTGCCGGAATCTTGGCACAAAGTATTGCGCGGAGGCCTATAGGATCCTAAAATACGATACTAGTCTGCCCATAGTGTATTCTGTTACTCGTTATTTATTTTCTATGTGGTGTGTACGGTCATCTATTTTAAAAGCTGGGTCTATTGGATAATTTTAGTTTTTACGCAAATTAAATGTATCAATACTTTTTAATTACCTTTTTAAATGTTTTAAAAAATATCAATTCCGAATCAGCACCTTTTATATTTATATTTAGAACTCCCTTTTTAAATATTGCAATGCACGCGCACTTTATCTTTGCAAGAATCATATGTAAAAATTGTGCTGTATTTTTTCTTTGTGCTTTTATGGCCATAATGGCCGAAATAAAGAATTTTTGAATTGAATTGAATTATGCAACTGTCCCCACGAGTCTCCTGTGCACTCCCCATTCCCCACTGCTTCCCTATGCACCTGGGGTTTGACAGATGCCAGAAAGAACAGCGTTTTCAAAATTAAATCTGCACTCGCTGGCACCAGACAACCTCATGTACTGAGGCATGATGCTGCTGGACCCTCCCAGGTCACACTGACTTAGCATAGTGTCAAGGAGAAACATATCAAAGACTGAACAGTATTTTTAAGACAGGCACATTTCTTGCTGCCACAAAAATACTTAAAATGTTGGGGTTTGGGACCGCAAGTTTTGTTCCTAAAGCACCGAGGCTCCTGCTCTTTGTTGTTCGGCCTCGGACCACGTTAGAAGTTTAATATTATCTGACTGCCATGATGTGCTTGCTATTATTGACTTCCTTTGTGTGGTCCCGGGTGGGGGGGATATCTAGGGGGCAGTGGGGGTCTAAGAGCGTAGGTGAATAATTGGCGCGGCGGGGAGGAGGAGGCGTTAGTCCACTGGCCACGAGGTGCTGCCTGGCTGCTTCGAAAGCCTTGCAAAGGAGAACCGCTAGGGCCTAGGCTGGGCTGCTAGCCACTGGCCAGTCACTGACCGGACCCCGCCGCTCGGCTGGATGGGCCGGACCCTCAGTTTTCCTTGTAGGGCAATTCGGATGCCCTGCGCAGTCTCGCCTATGCCGATCAGGCGCCGCCAGAACTTCACACACCTCCTGCCAGGGCCAGGTCTGTAAGTTGCAGGACTGGATGTGTTGAAGTTCTGCCTGCAAGGCCTGTAAGTTAGAGGCCAGGCGGCCCAGGCCTGCAGAACTGGACTCGAGGTGTTGAAGTTCTGGTGGCGCCTGATCGGCATAGGCGAGACTGCGCAGGGGATCCGAAAAGCTATTAACTGTCATCTAAGAGCTGCATGCAAACTGCAAGGTAAAAATTGGAGCGTTATGTTTTTTTCCCCCAGTCTTTGTTTGATTACCCTAATGTTTCAAAAATAAATTGTTATATTTTTATTTTCAGCACCTGGTAAAGCCTGACAACCTGAACCATTACCTAATTTTTGGGCAATTTTTGGGCGAAGAGCAAGAGGCCCCAACCTCCTTTGCTGCTCTTTCACCCCGGCTACGACCCAGCAAACACCAGTGTTAAAAGTAAGGAAACTGATGCTATATTTTTTTAGCTTGGAGTTAGGGCTATGTATGTGGTCACTCTACATGGTGGTTGGGGTGGGTGCACATTCTGAACATTGTACCCTCAGTGGATGGAATTTACTAATAGCCTTAGCCCTGTGCTTTGGGCAATAACGGTTGTTAAAGGCACTATCTATTCCTTGCCTTGTTCAAGGCCCTCAAGCAGTGTCTATCTCAGTGCCTTCAGCAACCACTATGGCACACAGAGGCAGCAGGCAGTAAGGCCGTATTTTTAGCAGTCACGTTGTCCAAAGGGGAGCTGTTGGAGATATATTGCGATAATGCACAAGATATATGTATTTATACTGAAATTTGATATTATTGCACCAAACCTTATACGTTGTACTTTGACTATTGACAGGTTTCTTTAATATTGGTAAGGACAGCATCGGCATGATGAATACAGTAGAACAGCTAATTACAATGTCATTCCATGCACGGCCACTAGAAGAGAAACTACATATAAAGCGATCAGGACCTGATCGGCCTGACCTACAACTAGAACAAGTTACCCAGGACAGAGGAAAATCTTACACACGTACATTCTCAAACACCTGGTACACAAAAGCTGATTGGCTTACAGGGTGCCCGTCAAGAAACAAACTGTTCTGCTTCCCCTGCTTGCTGTTTAATGGTGACTTTTCTTGGACAAGAGAAGAAGTAAAAGACTTGAAGCATTTGTCTGAAAAAATAAAGAAGCATGCACACACAAGAAAGCATATGGAAAACCTGACGAGACTGGGAATGTTGGGAGACACACCGATTGAGCAGCACATAAACGATGCATACCGCAAAACAATACAGAAACACAATGAAGCAGTTGATAGGAATAGACACATACTATAAAACATAATTGATTGCATTCGTTTCTGTGGTGCTTTCGAACTGGCATTGCGAGGCCATGATGAATCAGAAGGTTCCTCAAATCCTGGAATATTCAGAGGCCTTGTGGGTTTAATAGCAAGCATAGACAAGGACATGGAAGCACATTTAGCAAGTGCTACAGTCTTTAAGGGCACCTCTAAAACGATACAAAATGAACTCCTTGAGTGTATGCTAGAAATTATGAGAAGCCATATTGTCCAAGAGTTGCAAAACACAGACTTTGTGGCTATTCAAGCTGATGACACCACTGATGTGGCCACAAAAACACAGTCCGTATTAGTCTTTCGGTACCTAGACAATAACAATAATGTTGTGGAGAAGGTCTATGGTTTCACACATTTAAGAGACTCTAGTGCAGAAACCATTACTGCAGCTATACTGCGTCAACTGAGCTTAATTTTTCCAGAGGTGCCTCAAAAAAAACAACTTATCGCACAAAGCTATGATGGTGCGTCCGTAATGAGTGGAAGCCTTGGTGGAGTACAGAAAAAAATTAGAGCTGTGTATCCTAATGCTCATTATGTGCACTGTTACGCCCACCAACTTAATCTTATTATGCAACAGGCAGTATCAAAAATCTCCGAGACACGAATTTTCTTTCAGGATGTAGGAGGCATGGCAGCATTCTTCTCACATTCCCCCAAAAGAACGGAAGCACTTCAGGAGATTGTGGACAAAAGGGTTCCAAGGGGATCCTCAACTCGTTGGAACTTTAACATACGTACAGTCAAACTAATATATCAATATAGGGAGGACCTTGTGAAATGTTTTGACGCCATAGAAGCCAATCCTGACTTTGATTTCAAAACTCACAGTGAAGCCCGTGGCTTTGCTAGAACACTACAAGACAGAGAGTTTCAGTTCTTTCTGTTTTTATTTCATGAGATAATGTTATCTGTCGACATACTATACAAGCAGTTACAAGCACGAGAGATAGATACTGTCTCTGTGAAAAGATATACCACTATGTTTGTCGAAAGCATAAGCAAAGTGAGAGATGAGGTTGACAATTTAGACAGCAAACTGCCAGAGGATTCTACTTTTTCAAACCGCAGGAAAAACATCACCAGGCTGGTCTGAATTGCAAAGGAGATATGTGACATTGTAATTGTGCATGCACAAGAACGTTTTTCTTTCACAAAACATTTGGTGAGTGCCGCATTATTGGAAAGTGAATACTTTGCAAAATATGATGAATCCTTCCCTGAGCATGCTCTGAATGAGGCTGTGGAAGCTTATCCTATGCTCAACAAAGAGGACCTGAAAACTGAGTTGACTGTACTGTACGCAATGCCTGTGTACCGGAAGGCCAAAGGTGCCATTTCTTTGCTGGCTTTAATTCATAAACTTAATATGGAAAAGTCACTTACAGAGACAGTGGCTTTACTAAAAATTGTCATTACCACTCCTATGACAACAGCGGTGTCAGAACGATGTTTTTCCACCTTAAAGAGGATTAAGACATTCCTGAGGAACACCATGCTTGAGGAAAGACTGAATGCTTTGGCAATGCTCTCTATAGAGAGCGAACTAGTGAAAAGAATCCCAGACTTTAATCCCTTCGATGCTCATGACGGAATGGTTCCGTCATGAGCATCGGTGCCCCTGTGCTCATGACGGAACCATTCCGTCATGAGGCCAGGGGCACGAAATCCCTCTGCTGCAGACAGCAGAGGGATTTCCTTTTCTCCCCACCGCCTCGGGAGCTCCCCAGCTCCCGAGGCCCCCCCCCTCCCTTTCAGTGAAATGAAGATCAGCGCGCACGTCATGCTGACTTCATTTCATAGAAAACAAAACTAAAATGAGCCTTTAGGCTCATTTCAGTTTCACTTTCTACGTGCTCAGGGGGCTATCTCAGCCGCCTGAGCACGTAGAAAGACGGGAGAGGTATCATTGGAAAGGGGAGAATCTCCCCCTTCCAATGGTACCCCTCCCCAGTGGATCCCTGCTTGGTCGTTTTGTGATAGGCATTTTTGATGTTGCCTCAATACGTTTTGGGCCCTTGCCTGTCGCGCGTACTTGGACCTCCCACCCGAGTGAGGCACCATTTTTATCGGGAGACCTGGGGGAACGCTGGGTGGTAGGAAATTTGTGTCAGCCTGGTGATGCCACAACTTCCCCACACAAAAATGTGTGAAAAAAGTGATTTTTTCAGCAAAATTTCAGGTTTGCAGGGGATTCTGGGTAAGAAAACGTTGGTGGATCCACGCAAGCCATACCTCCCTGGAATCCCCCGGGTGTCTACTTTTCAGAAATGTGTGGGTTTGGTAGGTTTCCCTAGGTGCCAGCAGAGCTAGGGTTCAAAAACTACAGCTAGGCACAAAAAGGGTCATTTTTCACAGTGAAATTGGGGTGTGTCCACGTTGCGTTTTGCGTCGTTTCCTGTCGCGGGCACTAGGCCTACCCACACAAGTGAGGTGCCATTTTTCTCAGAAGACATTGGGGAACGCGGGGTGGGTGGAATTTTGTGGATCCATGCAGATTCCAGAACATTCCACCACAGAAAAGCGAGGAAAATGTGTTTTTTTTACACTTTTTTAGGTTTGCAAGGGATTCTGGGTAACAGAACCTGGTGAGAGCCAGTCAAGTCACCCCATCCTTGATTCCCCTGGGTGTCTAGTTTTCAAAAATGTATAGGTTTGCTAGGTTTCCCTAGGTGCCGGCAGAGCTAGGGTTCAAAAACTACAGCTAAGCACTTTGCAAAAAAAGGGTCATTTTTCACTGTGAAAATGTGGTGTGTCCATGTTGTGTTTTGCGCTGTTTCCTGTCGCGGGCACTAGGCCTACCCACACAAGTGTGGTACCATTTTTCTCGGAAGACTTTGGGGAATGCGGGGTGGGTGGAATTTTGTGGATCCATGCAGATTCCAGAACTTTCCACCACAGAAAAGTGAGGAAAATGTGTTTTTTTTGACAATTGTTTAGGTTTGCAAGGGATTCTGGGTAACAGAACCTAGTGAGAGCCAGTCAAGTCACCCCATCTTGGATTCCCCTGGGTGTCTAGATTTAAAAAATGTATAGGTTTGCTAGGTTTTCCTAGGTGCCGGCAGAGCTAGGGTTCAAAAACTACAGCTAGTCACTTTGCAAAAAAAGGGTCATTTTTCACTGTGAAAATGTGGTGTGTCGGCGTTGCGTTTTGGGCCGTTTCCTGTCACGGGCACTAGGCCTACCCACACAAGTGAGGTACCGTTTTTCTCGAAAGAAATTGGGGAACGCGGGTGGGTGGAATTTTGTGGATCCATGCAGATTCCAGAACTTTCCACCACAGAAAAGTGAGGAAAATTTGTTTATTTTGACAATATTTTAGGTTTGCAAGGGATTCTGGGTAACAGAACCAGGTGAGAGCCAGTCAAGTCACCCCATCCTGGATTCCCCTGGGTGTCTAGTTTTCAAAAATGTATAGGTTTGCTAGGTTTCCCTAGGTGCCGGCAGAGCTAGGGTTCAAAAACTACAGCTAGGCACTTTGCAAAAAAAGGGTCATTTTTCACTGTGAAAATGTGGTGTGTCCACGTTGCGTTTTGGGCCGTTTCCTGTCGCAGGCACTAGGCCTACCCACGCAAGTGAAGGTAACATTTTTATCGGGAGACTTAGGGTAACACAAAATTGTACAGCAACTGTTATTATCTATTGACTTTTGATGCATTTCTGCCTTCCAAATGAAAGACAATGTGTAAAAAGAAGTCATTTTGAAAAATGTCCTATAATTCTCATGCTAGTATGGGTACTCCCAATTTCGGAAATGTGCAAATATCTACTATTTCTAAACTCTATATTTTGTTCCCATTTCAGAAATACATAGGTGTCTTTCATACCGATTTTTCCATGTATAAATTTTCCCAGAATAATTGCTATATACCCGGTACATAATAAAAATCATTGCAAGACGCTGCTCAGTTATTGGCTCTGGGTTCGTCGGGTTCTTGGTGAACCTACAAGTCCTATATATCGCCACAACCAGAAAGGTCCAGCGGATGTAACGGTATATTGCTTTCAAATAGCTGTTATAATTAGAAGAAGTTACAGGTGAAAATGTTGACACAAATGGCTGATTTTTTCAACTAATTTTCAATTTTTCCTATATTTAACTGTTTGTTTCTATAAAGAAAACTTGAAGGATCTACACAAATGACCCCTTGCTGAATTCAGAATTTTGTCTACTTTTCAGAAATGTATGGCTTTCCAGGATCCATTATTGCTTTCATACCCATTTCTAACATTAACTGGAAGGAGGTTGAAAGCACAAAAAATAGCAAAAATAGACTATGTCCCAGAAAAATGCCAAAACTGTATAACATTTTTTGGTTTTCTGACAAGAGTCTGCTTGACCCTGAAAGCTGGGAAGATGGTGATTTCAGCACCACAACCCCTTTTTTGATGCCATTTGCAGGGAAAAAACCAGACGCTTTCATCTGTAGCCCTTTTTTCGCATTTTTCCCCAAAACCCCAAAATTTAGCTGTATTTTGGCTAATTTCTGGGTCCCCTCCATGGGAATCCACAAACCCTGGGTACCTTTAGAATCCCCATGATGTTGGGAAAAAAGGACGCAAATTTGGCGTGGATACGTTATGTGGTCAAAACGTTACAGGGGCCTAAGCGCGAACTACCCCAAATAGCCAAAAAAAAGCTTAGCACAGGAGGGGGAAAGGCCTAGCAGCGAAGGGGTTAACATTCAAGTTATTGAAAATGTTGCTGCTCTTAAAGACAGATGTGCTGATTTTAGATACAAAAAGTAAACAATATGTTGAATGCTGCTAGTTTGCGACCTGTTTAGTTGTTTGTTAAATAAAAAACCTCTGTGAGGAACTCAGAAATGCATTATATCTCGAAGTCTGTTATGAAGCTCTGTGGTTATACTGAATAAGCAGCTACCTATGTTATATGACATCTCTTTATTAATGTAATAACTGCACTTTCACAATTGCTTTATTAACCTTCCTGCTTTCTCAAATTTGCTTGAAAATGCACCATTTTTCCACTCTTTTTTCAAAAATTTTACAGGGGGGAGAACCCACCCGAACCCCCCTTAGGTTGTTCGGGCTCGCTCGCTACGCTCGCTCGCTACGGTGCAGTATGACAATCATTTTACGCCCCACCAGTTTCAAATGTCACCATCCGCGACTGGTTGTAGGATAGTTGTTTGGTGCAGGGCAGCAGGGACAGAAAGCTCATGATCCAGTGCAGGGAAAGTAAGGAGAACAAGGGTGCGTGTCTACAGTGCACTGCTGCCCTCGTGTGTCGATTCAGGAAAACTACAGCAACAGAGAGTTAAAATGAAATAGAATGCAGAAGAATAAAGAGAACAAGCAGCGTGCGCGGCGCTGCTCGTGCCCGAGCCAATACTCCATCACTCCACAAAGTAATACAACAGATCGCCTACAGCGCAAGCGCTGTTTAGGCTCGACCTGAAATCGCTCCTCCTATGGAAACTATGTCCTAGCTATAAGTACCTACTGGCGACCAACAGTAGATAAGAAAATATATATATATATATATGCTGTATGATGGAACCACGCACTCCTAAACCACGTGTGGCTTAACAAGGCAGTCACTATCATGACTGCGTTGGTACCACTCGTTTCTTTAGCACTCAACTTGCCTTAGGGAGGCGCTGGACATTGGAATTTACTATTCCAACTCCAGTCGGTGTATCCGTAGGGAAGGCGTTGGACTTTAAATCCAACACATATCCGCATTGCGTTCCCTAAAAGAAAGTTGTTGTAACGACTTGCGTGCTAAAGGAATGCGTGGTAACAACGCGTTCGATGTAGTGCCTGTGTTGTAAAGGCACTGAGGGGCTCCGGCTGTGTGGTAAAGGGTGTACATATATATATATATATATATATATATATATATATATATATATATACATATATATATATATATATTCACTGGAAAAAAACACAGGTTTCAGGGACGTTATAGTTAGTTGGACATTTCACTCGTACAAAACCAGAGCAATTCGGCCGTTATAGTTAGTTCAGCTAACTATAACTTGCGCCCCCGCAATGCACTGCTGATGATGTCACATATTACATCATTCATGACATGGTCAGTGACATCACTGATGACATCTCAAATGACATCACTGATGACATCACTGATGACATCATCCAGTGACTGTGTGTTTCTATAAAGTTTAAATATGTTTTATATATATGCCAAGGTGTATTGAAGGATGAGTGGGTGTATAAGTGTCTGGATGGATGATTTAGTAGGTGCGTGACTGACTGTATAAGTGAGTGATTAAATGTGTCTTACTGAATGCATGGGTTAGTGACTGATACAGACATTCACACAGTTTAGTTTGTCAGTTGGTGTGTAAGCGGTTGCATGGGTTGGTGAGTAGCTAAATGAGGATCTATATGGGTTATCAATTGGTTGTCTGAGTATCTGTATGCGTGCCTGAGTGTCTGTGTGGGTGGGTGGGGGGTGTGACTCTGCATAGATGTGTGAGTGGATGATTCACTGGGTGTATGGGTTCAAGAGTGCATCTGTGAAGGGCTGTATGGGTGGGTGAGTGTGTGTATGGGTATGTTGGTGAGTGAATGGATGCCTCAGTGGTACATGTGTGAGTAACTGCATATGTGAAAGGCAGTATATGTAAGTGTTGGAGTGTATAAATGACTATATGTGAGAGTGAGTGATTGTGAGAGTGGCTGTATGGATCAGTGTGTGCTTGTATTAGTTATTGTATGAGTGTAAGTATGTGTTAGTATATGTTTGAATAAGTGAGGTGGTGTGTGTATAACTGTATAGGTGAGTAAATGGGAGTGTGATTGATTTTTTGCATGACTGACTAGGTGTGTGAGTAACTCTATGGATGACTGGCGGTGTGTGAGTGTCTGTATAGATATGTGAGTGCATATAATAATGCCGTATTGATGGTTGACTGCATGTATGAGTAACTGTATGGGTGAATGAGTGGATGTGTGTGTAGACCTAGGAATTAGTGAGTGGGTATGTACTAACTGGTATTGGTGTGTCTATGGGTTCGAAAATGGTAGTCTGTATTTTAGAGTGGGTGTATCAAAGGTTATATTAGGGTATGAGGAGGTGCATCAGATTATCACGTGGATGATGTCATCAGTGATGTCATCAGTGATGTCATTTGAGATGTCATCAGTGATGTCATCAGTGATGTCACTGACCATGTCATGAATGATGTAATATGTGACGTCATCAGCAGTGCATTGCGGAAGCGCGAGTTATAGTTAGCTGAACTAACTATAACGGCCAAATTTCTCTGGTTTTGTACGAGTGAAATGTCCAACTAACTATAACGTCCCTGAAACCTGTGGTTTTTTCAGTGGATTTCTAAGGTTTTTTAAATGCTAATTTCTAACTATAACGTCCCTGAAACCTATGGTTTTTTCAGTGAATTTCAAAGGTTTTTTAAATGCTAATTTCTAACTATAACGTCCCTGGAACCTATGGTTTTTTCAGTGAATTTCAAAGGTTTTTTAAATGCTAATTTCTAACTATGCCTACAAAGGTAGGACATGTGAAGAAAGAGGAAGAAAAGCGCAGAAAGAAGCAAGACAAATGCAGAAAGAGGCAACAGAAGTCCAGAAAGATGAAGAAAAGTGCAGGAAGAAGCAAGAGATGTGCAGAAAGAACCAACAGAGGAGCAGAAAGTCCTCCTGTGCCCCCAACTTTTTGCTGACGGGTACTGGTGGTAACTGACTCTGACTAACCAGGCCTAGAGCCAGTGCTATGCTAAAAGACACTTAGAATACAGTGACAACACCTACATACACTAGGGAACACTATGCGTTGGGGTACCCTTGTGATTAGCATGACCTCCTCTGTATTTGCCATGAGTTAGTGCCTGGGTCATTGCATGAGTACATGGGTACTGACTGGATGATTAGAGTACTGCAAGGAGAGTGCATGGGGAATTTATAAGTGCTTGGGTTTAGGCGGAGTGATTGGATAAGTACATGGTGCTGGCTGGGTGATTGGAGGAGTGCATGGGTAGTGACAAGGAGATGGCTGGACTGCATCAGTAGTGCTCAGGGGATTGTAGCAGTGCATGTGTTAGTGCCTGGGTCATTGCATGAGTACATGGGTAGTGAATGGATGATAGAGTGCTGCAAGGAGAGTGTATGATGAATTTATAAGTGCTTGGATTTTGGCAGAGTGATTGGATAAGTACATGGTGCTGACTGGGTGATTGGAGGAGTGCATAGGCAGTGACAGGGAGATGGCTGGACTGCATGGGTAGTGCTCAGGGGATTGTAGCAGTGCATGTGTTAGTGCCTGGGTCATTGCATGAGTACATGGGTACTGACTGGATGATTAGAGTGCTGCAAGGAGAGTGCATGGTGAATTTATAAGTGCTTGGGTTTTGGCGCAGTGATTAGATAAGGACATGGATACTGGCTGGGTGATTGGAGGAGTGCATGGGTAGTGACAAGGAGATGGCTGGACTGCATCAGTAGTGCTCAGGGGATTGTAGCAGTGCATGTGCTAGTGCCTGGGCCATTGCATGAGTACATGGGTACTGACTGGATGATTAGAGTACTGCAAGGAGAGTGCTATGGTGAATTTATAAGTGCTTGTGTTTTGGCGCAGTGATTAGATAAGGACATGGAACTGGCTGGGTGATTGGAGGAGTGCATGGGTAGTGACAAGGAGATGGCTGGACTGCATCAGTAGTGCTCAGGGGATTGTAGCAGTGCATGTGTTAGTGCCAGGGTCATTGCATAAGTACATGGGTACTGACTGGATGATTAGAGTACTGCAAGGAGAGTGCATGGTGAATTTATAAGTGCTTGTGTTTTGGCGGAGTGATTAGATAAGGACATGGTCCTGGCTGTGTGATTGGAGGAGTGCATGGGTAGTGACAAGGAGATGGCTGGACTGCATCAGTAGTGCTCAGGGGATTGTAGCAGTGCATGTGTTAGTGCCTGGGTCAT